>OZ030017.1:7190000-8552500 GCA_964023405.1 Apodemus agrarius | reverse complement strand
CAGCCTAGGCAATGCAGCAATAGTCTTTATCTCTTTAAAAATAGTAAGAATTAGAAATCAACCTCTCCCTCCCTCATCCTCAGTTAAAAGTGAAATCCACGTGGCACAAGCCCACTGACCCGCCGAGCACATTTCCAGTCCTGAAGAGATCCTTCGTAGCTCAGTCCTCCTCCTTCAACCCTTCAACCCTTCACATGGCGCAGGAGCGCCGGCTCTTTGCCCATCCCCCCACCCCTGGAAACGCCCGTGCTCCTTTGCGTGTCCACGGGCAGCACGGCATCTTCTCAGACCCCGCCCCCTCTCAGCTCTCCGCGCGTCTGCAGTTCCCACCCGCTCCACAGCCTCTGCACTTTACTCTGCCTTTGCTAGGCATCTCTAAATCGTTTATATTCAGTGGCCTGAAGACCCCTGCAGGCTGTTCGGTTGGTGGCCACTGGGTATTCTTCTGTACATAATACATTTATCAAAAAGCCCTTAGAGCATCCTGAAACTTAACACCCCTTTCTTCACTCAGTTTTTTTTTTAACTTTTAAACAAATAGATTTTTTTTAAGGGGTAAAACTTTTAATGATTTATTTTCATTTTACGTGCACTGGTGTTTTGCCTGCATATGTGTTTGTAAGGGTGTCAGACCCCCGGGAACTGGAGTTAGACAGTTATGAGCTGCCATGTGGGTGCTGGGAACTGAACCAAGTCCTCTGGAAGAGCAGTCAGTGCGCTCTGAACCACTGAGCTCCAGCCCCACTCGTCTGCCGGCTTTGCAGTAACTGGATGACTAAGCCTTGGCTCTCTGTATCCAAGGGGTTCTGTTAGATAGCTCTCAGGCAAGGAAAGATCAATACTGGGATCCTGAAGGTGAGTCGGGGCTGCAGTCCATGCTCTAAAGACATGACCTAGTCCTCTGCTCTGAAATGGTATTACCTCAGGCTGTCAAACAGTAACCGACAAGAAACTGTACTTCAGACAGTCATCCAGAAAAGAGAATAAGACACACCATCACACTGTTGGCTATTAGCCTCATAACTTCCTTTCCCTGGAAGGTAGTTCAGTTGGTAAAGTGTTTAGCATGCAAGGAAGAGCACTTGCATTCAATGCCCACGACCATGTGCAAATACGGCATACTGATGTTCAACTGCAAGCCGGCTAGGCGGGCCAGCCAAAACTGCAATCTCTAGGTTTAGTGTGAAGCCCTGGATGGATGGATGGGCAGACAGACAGATGGGCCAACAGACCGACAGACTGAAAGCAACTGAGGGAAATATCTATATTCACCTTTGGTACACACACACACACACACACACACACTCATGCACACACATGCTGCCTCACAACTATCTGTAACTCTGGACCTGAGATCTGACTCCTTTGGCCTTCAAGAACAATACATTCACACCCACATATTTAATAGAGATATACACATATAAACAAAAATAAATATTTAAAAACAACAGTCATGGGGCTGGAAAGATGGCTCAGCAGTTAGGAGCACTGGCTGTTTTTTTCAGAACTCAGCTTCTATTTCTAGCACCCAGATGGAGGTTCACAGATATCTGTAACTCGGGCTACAGGGCATCTGACGCCCTCTTCTGGCCTCCACAGGTACTGAATGGCCATGGTGCTTACACACAGAGTAGGAAAAACACCAGTACACATTTTTTTTTTAAACAACAGTAACAATGTGGCATAATGCTGATGTCTTTAGATGGTGACAGGAGAGGAGAGTGAGACTGAAGCTCCTCTGGTTTTATACCATTTGATGTAGAAACAGACTTAGAATCCTGGATGATAGAGGACGTTTAATGGATTTAGAAATTGGTCGGCTAGAGGTGACAGAAGCAGGCATTTACTACATCCATCTCTGGCGCACTTAGCCAGGGTGTGGCGGTGTGCACCTGTGTGGGAAGCTAAGCAAGATGATGGAGGTTGCCAAGACTACCCTGGTACCTCACGAGTCCGACTCTAGAAGTAGACGTGCTCCTCAGAGTGCTCCTCACACATAAAACCAAGGCACAGAGACATGTCCACATGACAAAACTATGTCATGACCTCTCTTATAAGAGAGACTCTCTTATGTCATGACTCTCTTATAAGAGAGACTCTCTTATGTCATGACCTCTCTTATAAGAGAGACTCTCTTATGTCATGTCATGTCTCTTATACGTGGCACTTTGGTTCAGGGGCAACTCGATTTTATTATGGAATAAAATCCCTTAAGAAAGAAGAAATCTGTGAACATTCTCTTACTTGTGCGCACCTTGAAAGCTGGGCTCAACTTCCTGAGGTTAACTGAGGGCTGAGAAAGCCAGCTCTGGGCTCAGGACAGCCTGCTCATCACAGGCAGCTGTGCACACACATTTGCTATCCACACGGGAGCTTCAGGAAACTGCAGAGGCGGAGTCTGACCCAGTCAGTCAGCAGAAAACAATGAGGAGCCACGTCTGTCCTGAAGAGGCAAAATCTGTAGGCAGTGCAAGCTTCCCTAAGCTAGCTGTGCACCGCATTAGCATTAACCTCTGTCAAGTGATGTCGGGATTACTCAGCTTTCCTGCATCAGGAAAGCTTGCTCCCAGTTACTCAGATGAAAATGACAAAAGCACCAGCCACATAATTTAATGCAACACTTAGGTTCCCCAGGGAGATGGAGACACGCACTCACCTTACAGCTTTTCTATTATAAGCATTCAGGGCTATGGTGAGTCCTCCATTCTGACACCGCACTCCAGCCAGGGCCCCTGCGGCCACAGAATACTTGGAGCCCTTGATTTGGCCTGAAAACATAAACACCTCTGCTCCAGCCCAGTGGGCATGGCCGGGCCTCAGCGTGGAGCAGTCAGCACGTGCCGTGGGTGGTACCGGTGCTCACTTCACGGAGAGGCGGAGAGGGACGATCCTTCTCAAGAGAGCACGCTACGCTGGCACCTCCTTCCCTCACAGACTCGGGAACTCGAGCCACGCTTCACAGAAATAGTGGATGGATTTCAGACAGCTTTATCAGTGCTTCTAAAATCTAAATTAAAAAGATTACAATTTGAAATTTTACATACCTTTTTCTTAAAGGCTTAATCACACAAACCAATGCCACCAATTTTCCACCCTCCACGACAGACAGAAAAGGCTCTGAGTAGGAAAGCAGAGAAATCTTATATCAAATTCACTTTAATCATAAATGGGGCGCACTTTAGAAACACTGGTGTATACCAGCACGTGTCCATAGAAAGGGTCCTAGAAAAATGCACATCTTACTGCTCAAGAAAAAAAAATATTTCTTTGTACAAATATTTTGGAAAAACAGCTTCAATTTATATAAGAATTTAAAATACAATTTGAAGACAGTCTGCACATGAGCAACCCTGGAGCCCAGGGCCGCCGAAGTCCTGGCATTTTGCAGATGGCCTCGAGGCTCCCAGCCGTCAGGGCCATTTGCAGCGGAGCGGGACGGTCGTGTCTGTCTGCTCAGTGGCTGGCCGACCCTGTCCTGCCGCCGGCGGGCTCCTCGCCCTCGCTCTCCTTGTCCCAGTCCTTCATGCTGGCTCCCATCATGAAATCATCGCGCAGAATCTTCCACCCTGGGTCCTCTTCCGATTTCACTTCAGTCTACGAAAAATTACGAACCAAACCATTCACAAACCAATTTAACCATAAAGAAAATTTAAAAATTATACACTTCAAAACAAACTTTGCAATATGTACTTTCAAATGAGATAAAACCAAAATAATATAAAATTGATTTTATATACTGTGCTCATGCATATACAGACACAGAGTAAAGAAAAAATTTTCAATTCTACCAATGAAACATGAAAGCAAAATAATTTAGAGTTGGGGAAAATACAGATTTGGAATCAGTTTAAACTATCTGGACAACATTAGTCAACCTTCGGTGATTCCTATTAGAAGATCCTTGGCAACGTCTTCAATGGAGCCTAAAGTTTAACCCCGACTGCACCAAAGCGAGGGGCGGGCGCTAAGTGGAGCTGGGCAGCTGCTTGAGGTGGTACCTCATCCAGAGTCTGTAAGAATGCGAGCAAACAAGGCCTCACTGCCTGACACAACCACGGAATCGGGAACTAATAAAACCCCAAAGTTACAAATAACTGAAGCAAGCAACAGACTTAGTAGGCAATTCATTCTATGCAGTCATGGGACTAATGTAATAATCTCTGGAGCATACACGCCTTCCTTTGCGGTACAGCAGCACCGCCGTGTGGCATTAGAGAGTACTGCAACACATTTCTCTGATTTATTAACCATTGTCCAGCAGGGCCCTGTGTCAGGAACACTGAGGTAAACAAAACCAAGTCCTGTTCTCACAACTCCAGGGAGTCTGCAAATCTATTCCATCTGGGAGCTGTATCTATGTAGCAAGCATTTTTTTTTAAAGATATCAATATGTTTGCAAGATTTCACAAGCTAATTACATAACTGCTAACGCTTGTCTATTCTTTAAGAAACTATTTACATATTAAGAGGAAAATGGATCACTTCTAGCTTTGTGGGATGAAAAACTAAAACACAACTTGCACCCCAGTACAGCCGGGAGACAGGGAAGTCAAGTATCAGACATCGGCTGCAATGGAACCAGCTCTGGGAACTGGAAACGCTTGTGCAGTTTGAGAACACAACAGTGCAATGCTTGTCCACAGCAAAGCAAGGGGCAGACTCAGGCCAGGTGAGGGGCGAGGGCCTGTCCCCACTGACTGGAGCTGACATTCCTCAGCTATCCAGAGTTTCTGACTCAAACCCTGTTTCTCATGCTGGCACTCGGGACCAACAATTAGAGCAGGCCAGCCAACTTAACTACTCAAAGCTTTCGATTAAAGTAATAATTTGAAATAGGGTCTCATACTGCAAACCATGTTAGACTACAGCTCATTACTGTATGTTGCCCGAGCCAGACTTCACACAGCAATTCAGCCTTAGCCTCCTGAGTGCTGAGATTATAAAAATGAGCCGGTATGACCTGCTTTCAATTCAGTTTTTTTTTTGGTTTAGGTTTTAAATCAACAATACAACTTAGAATTATAAAATACAGAAAAAAGACTGCTCAGTCTTTAAGAGTCAGGATCAATACTCCCAACAGTCTCAGGGTTTTCAAAAGTATGATAGTTTAAGCATACTTCATAGTCTATAATTTGAATAGCTAAAATTCTTGTTTAAATAAAATACAGCAAGTTTGGCCTATAGGAACAGGCAAGGGACACTTAGACTGAAATTCGGGTTCACTTTTGTTTTAAAGCAGCCATCAGACATCAAGGATGGCCATGGTGACATGAAGCTAAAACACATGCTGATGAGAAGAGACAGGTGAGAAGATAAAACTAAGACAATCCCACAGAAGAGACAAACAACAGAAGAAGTAAGGCAGAAGCCAGTCCAGGAGGCTCCGCACCAGCCGTTCAAAAAAGCACACATAGAGGAACTAGCCTGTGGCTCAGAAGCCAGTGCTCACACACATCCTTACTGAAGGGCAGGAGAGAACAGACACACTTCTGCCACATCAGCCTTTCTCAGAAGGCAGGCTACGGACAGAAACCAAAGCAGGGTAGCAGCAAGACAGCCAAGGAGGAAGAAAGTCTCCAGGCTCAGAGTGAAGGGAAGTTCCAGAACATCTTCATGTCAGGTCTACGGCATGCCTGCAGCGGTGGCTTCCCAGGGCACAAGCAGGCAGAAGATCCCATCACCAAGCCACCACCCTTTCTGCCAGCATTTGGCAAAACCTGGAGGAGTCCTCACCAGTAAGAGGGAATGGAGACATAATCCAAGAACCAGGGCACGGGCGCTAGCTAACATGGGAGCCACTTCGGATGGCACAGCAATGCATTTAAAAAGCAGAATGGTCATGGGGACAACCTGAGGATGGACCCACACAGAGGAGAGCGGGGCTTCTATCAAGAATGCCTCAGTAGGAACACAGGAGTGTGGAGACCCTGGCTTATAAGCCGCAGAGCGGGCAAAGAGCCCTGAACCCCAGCTCTGGGCTAAGATAAATGAGTGTGGGGTGCAATGTGACCTCCAAGACTACAGAATGCAAAGAGACGTTAAAAGGCAGGACAGCAAAACAGGAAGCAAGCAAACGTAACAGCACACCTGCGTTACCATTCAGTTTCCAGATTTCCTCCAAGTTTATCTCGAGAGCATCTCTGTCAAGGAACCCTGCTGGTTCTATTTATTTACTTTGTAACATAATGATTCTGCCTCGTTTTAACTTTACTTACTGTATTATTGAGTCGGCATGTGCTGGCTAGATGCTTTCCAGCACCACCACATTTCTAACTCGCCAAGTGCCTGCCAGGTAGGAATTTTCACTCCCATCTGAGAAAAGGAAACTGGGGCTCCAGACATGAAGCCGTTTGCTCAAGTGTTCACGGACACGTCAGCCCTGGAGCACAGGCCAAGATGCTTCCGAAGCCCACATCCTTGTGTGACACATAGTGACGGGCCCCACGAAATCGTCTCTTACCCATGTTGCTCTACTACCAGTTATCTCCCATCAGCAACACAGCAGAACGAACACTAAAATACACAGAGAATGCCTGAATGTTTAAGATTATTGGGGTGGCTGGTACATGTCTCCTGTAGTCCATGCTGGCTTCAAACTTAACTGTGAGACAAGAAAGCGCCTGAAATTCCGATCTTCCTGCTTCTACCACTGACTGTGGGACTGCAGGCACACACACCAACCACACATAGTGTACACTGTGCTGGGGCTAAGCCCCGGCCTTTGTGCATGCTGGTCAAGTACTCTGCGGGCTAAGCTCCGTCCCTTAGACCTACCTTCTACAGAAGTTCTAAACTGAGCAAATTAGACTGTTCTTATGCAAGTCAATTGACTGTATTGCTTCATAAGCCATTTTACCACCAAGCATACTGCTTAGAGCATCTCAATGAAGATAAACCAGATAATCACAAGTTAACACAAAAACAAAACCAGGCATGGGGATATTTGAGGCCTAACATCCAGCACTGCATCCCCACCTTCTGTCCAGGCCATGTCACGCCATGAGTGAGGCTGGACTGACTAGATGGACTGGAGCAGCTTGTCTATAGCCCCTCGTGCTCACACTAACTGAAAAGGAAACGGGAGGAGGGTGGGTCAAGTGGCTCACACTAACCATGCAGGCAAGAGGGCCTGAGTTCCCGTGCCCATGGAAAAGAACGGGGCACAGCAGCCCTCACCTATGGTCTTAGTGCTGCGAGGGAAAGACAAGAGGACCCACTGATGACGCCCCAGTTCAGTGACAGACTGTCTGCTCTAGAGGAAAGCATTCACCACGCATGCATGCGTGTGATCGTACTCCAGCCTACACATGCACACGTCTGTGGGCAGGAGTACCAAATAAAACCACACGCTGCAGTGTCCCCACCCAGTGGCCCGCCACTCCTAACACAGATACTCAATAAAACCACACACTGCAGTGTCCCCACCCAGTGGCCCGCCCCTCCTAACACAGATACTCAATAAAACCACACACTTCAGTGTCCCCACCCAGTGGCCCACTCCTCCTAACACAGATACTCAATAAAACCACACGCTGCAGTGTCCCCAGTGACCCGCTCCTCCTAACACAGATATTCAATCAAGACCACGCACATGCAATCAGTGTAAATTTTGAAGATGAAGACAGCTCTTAAAGTACTAACCATTTATGTTCAGACATACTGATGTCTAAGAAATGCTAAGGAAGAAGACCTGAAGTTATTAATTCAACATCAAATAATTAAACAGTTTAACCTCACTCCATTTTGAAGAAGAAAAGTCAAACCTTAAAAGAATGGCCACTTCCTAGGTTTAGCAGTGATCAATGTGTTTATATCAATTGACTCATCTAATAACACTGAGTTTTACTTTAATTGTAGCTCAACAAAGCAGTTTTAGTGCTGGCTGATTTCATGTTAATATCAATAGCAAACTGTTTTCAATTACAACTATGGAAAGGAAGGAACAACAGTGGCTGTTAATCAGGCAGGACATCCCACCACCTCGCTGGTCCTAAGACCTGAAGCAGCCCTCAGGAGTGCGCAAGAGTTCCCGTAGACACCATACTAAAGATGGAGACATTAGAACCCAGAGCAACACAGTGCCCGTTCTCTCTGGTACTCAGAGTCCCTACCAAGTAACACCTAGTGTCCTCCCTGGGTGAGTGATTCCCTTTCACATGGTGATTTCCACAGTTGGGCTATAATTTGTCTATTTTTGCATGGTAATGGTCCAGGTACTAAGTTCACTGGGCTTCATTTCTTTTTTTTTTTTTCTTTTTTTTTTTTTTTGGTTTTTCGAGACAGGGTTTCTCTATGTAGCCCTGGCTGTCTTGGAACTCACTCTGTAGACCAGGCTGGCCTCGAACTCAGAAATCCGCCTGCCTCTGCCTCCCAAGTGCTGGGATTAAAGGTGTGCGCCACCACCGCCCGGCTACTGGGCTTCATTTCTGTTAACTCCTTGTACAGTTTCCAGATTTTTGTGACGGGCATGGTGGCACTGCCTGTGCTCCCAGTGCTAAAACAGTAAGGCCAGCCTGAGTTGTCAGGGGGAGGGAGGGTCCACCTCAAACAAGCCAACAAACGTTTGTCGGTTCCAGTCATAGGGTAATTTTATAAGATCAAGAACTAGCCTGGCATGACAAAAAATACCCCAGAGAGAATGAGACAGACAGACAGACAGACTGATCCAGTTATTGAAATTAAGACTCCTTTATAATCCAAGTACATGTTAAATGTAGCGTTCTCTAAGAAAACCTAATTCTCCCTCTCCACAACGATTACTCCTGAAGCCTGGCTCTCCTGATCCCTGCTGAATCCACTGAATTCTAACTGCGTGACCTCCACTCTGCCCTCCTCGCAGCCGGTCCTTACTGGAGTCTGCTGTGTGTGGGCCTCTGTCCCAAGTCTCTGTTCATGTATCTAGTTCCAGGGAACGTTCACACAACACTCCTCACCAGTCAGTCTGGTAAAACTGCTGGTAAGTTAAGTTCACTATCTAACCAAAAGCCGAGCGAAGCATCTGGTGAGTGTGTTCCACATGTGTGCTCTACATGTGTGCACACCAAAGCAGGAGTCTGAGGTACCTGAGATAGACCCTGCCCACTAATAACTCAAAGCATATCCCATTATTACACAACATCAAAGGAAAACCCAGATTTATGACTGAGTCAACAGACTGTGAATTCGTCTGGGAAATAAGAAGCTGACCCACTGTGTAAGGAGACAAGCTTGCTGGGAAGTCTGAAGGAGGGAACCTGTTTGAAAGGGCTGTTTTGCAAAGCTGAATCCAGATAAAGAGTATGACTATAACCCACTATACATTAAATCCAACCAAAGACTTAAACATATACAGACCGTTCCTGCCAGGGCTCCTTGAAGATGTGATTTTAGGGGCAAGAGAGTAAAAGCAAAGGTTCAGGCTTGAGAATCTTGCCCCAGAATATGAAGACCTACAGGAGAATCCAGGGCCACGCCTGAAGGGCACAGGCCAGGTCAGAGCCCACGCCTGTCTCACACAGGCATCAGTGACCTGGAGTACAAAGGCAGCTAGTGCAGTGTGCATCACAGCCCACGCCCTCCTGCTGGGAAGCTGGCCAGGGAAACCCGCATCAGTACACGGAGCCTCTGAACACGTCCTTGATGTGCAAGAGTAGAGCATCCAAGTTCAAACCTCAGAGTCAACTGTGCCAGACATCTCATCAGCATCTTAGCTCCTACCTTCTGGCTTACAATGACTTAAAAGACACCATAATTTAAAAAAAAAAATGGATAAGTGAAAACTATGCATTCATTATTACTTCTTCAAAACCACCTTGTTTCTTTAAGAAGTCACTGATGAGTTTTTGTTTTGTTTTGTTTAAACGTACCTAAAAAGGCCTGGCCTGGGCAGTAAGACACCAAATAAGCCTGTTTCTTCACACTGCCCTGAAGGCCTGGCCATGCTACACGGTGTCACCTAAGAGACACAGAACACAGGCCCAGCCACCACCTCCATCACCTCGACACAGAACACAGGCCCAGCCAGCCACCACCTCTACCACCTCCACCACCTCCACCACCTCCACCACCTCCACCATCTCCACCACCTCCACCACCTCGGCACAGTACACAGTCCCAGCCACCACCTCCACCACCTCCACCACCTCCACTACCTCGGCACAGAACACAGTCCCAGCCACCACCTCCACCACCTCCACCACCTCGGCACAGTACACAGTCCCAGCCACCATCTCCACCATCTCTGCTCAATATTTAAAGACTTCACATCACAAAACCATAAAAAAAAAAAAAACACCTTTTTCTGCATAAATGTACACTGACATTTGTTGCAAAGATTCTAGAAATTTCTGCCCTGTGCTATAACTCACCTTCCCTCTGCAAAATTATCACTGTGGCTTAATTACAGCAAATCTGGACCTGACATAGTGCCAGTTTCTAATATATGAAAATCTTGCAGAAAGTCTGTAATTAAGGGCAGAAGTCACATACAGCAACAATTCCCTAACAGCCACTGACAGCCTCCTCTGAAACTCAGATTTAAAATGTAGCACATGCAGTCCTGCCTTTGGGGAAAGAACTAAATTCCACAAAACCAGTTGGGAGTTTAACTGGCTTTTGAAGAAAAGAAGAAATAATTACAATTTTTAAGAATAAACCTTTTTACAATTTTTAAGTAAAATAAGCTAACCCATTCCCATAGTCTTAAATCTGGAATGAAAAGAATCCAGCATCCCATCTTTCCAAGTCAAACGGTGTCAGTGCGAGCACGCACTGCGCCTCACTCAGCACTCTACACGTGTGCCCACGTGAGGTACCACTTACCTGGTCCAGGGCAAGGCCTAGGCCTACAGAGAAGCGGCTCTCTAAATCAAGAAACTTTTCAATTTACTCATAAGAAACACATCCAAAGACACCTCACCCTGCCTGACTTGACATGCAACTGTCTTGCTCCAAAAGACTTACAAAGATTCAGAGGCCTCACTGAGACACCCAGGATCCATCAGCTCCTGCCACAAGCAACCTTACCACATATGGAGTTTGAATAGGTATGGCCCCCATAGACACATGTATTTGAATGCTTGGCCCATGGGGAGTGGCACTATTAGGAGGTGTGGCTTTGTTGAGTAGGTGTGGCCTTGTTGGAAGAAGTGTGTCACTGTGGGGGCGAGCTTTAAGGTCTCCTGTGCTCAAGCTCCAGCCAAGGTGGAAAAGAGCCTCCTGCTGCCTGCTGCCTTCCAATCAACATACACAACTCTCAGCCCCTATTCCAGCACAGAGCCTAAGACTTGAAATAAGTATAAATTCTACCCCCAATGAGTAAGAATCATCTTCCACTTCCTTAAGTGCACCACGTGGGCGGGTCCTTTGCTCCTAGAGACAGACGTCCTCACTATGGTTATGCTGATTACAATACTGAGTTGTCCCACAGCACACTTGTTTCAGAACCAGCACGTCTATGGTGGACAGCCATCCTGAGGGGATGGAGATTACTCAGTCAGCTGCAACACTCTCCACCAATCTCAGTCTCAATCAGACACTTAAAGAAAATGAGGACAGGACTGTGATTGCAGGACAGTGGTAGGACATGGATGCATAAGCCTAGGTCTGAGCCTCGGCTAAAGGAGAGAGTAAGGAAGGCAGGAAGACAGGGACGGAGACAGGGAAATAGGAAACGACCTGAAATCAGTATGACAAAAAAAAAAAAAAAAAAAAAAAAAAAAAATGATCTCTCCACATGTATTGTAATATAGAGTAAATCTCTACACACACACACACACACACACACACACACACACACACATACACACACGCATCAACAGGCAATGAAAATGTGATCTGTCAATATAATAACGTATATTACAACAATACAGGATGAACCCTGGCATTTATGACAAAATGGATGCACCTAGAGGACACTGTGTTCCATGACATCAGTTAGTGCAGAAGACACAGTGCACTCAATCTCCTGTGGAGTTTTAAAGAATTCTCACAGAAGGTGAGAGTAAGGAGCAAATACGGAAGGCTGAGGAGAGTGTGGGGACGGCTGGCGAACTGCCCAGAGACAGGAGGATAGAGTTCTGCTGTTAGCTGCAGACAACCAAGCTGTGCTCCTCAACAGATGCCTGGGAGCAATTCAGGTGTATTCATCTTATAAAAGACATTTAAAGCAGTGGATATGGCCTATCCGTGCCAATGTACACATGAGCCAAAACTCACATCACACTGCAGCTCCCAATGACCCACATCACACTACACTGCAGCTCCCAATGACCCACATCACACCACACTGCAGCTCCCAATGACCCACACCACACCACACTGCAGCTCCCAATGACCCACATCACACCTCAGCTCCTACTATGTATGAGCATCATGGGTCAGTCAATGCTACAAACAGAAACTAGGTAAAATGGTTAACTTAATCAAGGCCAGAGAAATATACTTCAACCTTGAGCTGGTGTGAAAGTCCTAATGTTCCCAAAGTTCCCATCACTTTCCCAAATACACACACACCACACAGGCTCTCACACAGGCATGCACACACACACACACACACACACACACACACACACAGGATGGAACACACACTCACTCGCTCTCCCCCTCCCTCACCTGGTCCTTATGAGATGAAAGCAGACAGGAGCAGAGAAGCCATCACTACAAAGCTCACAGACATGCTGAGAATCTCTATTCCCTGAGACAGGGCCTCAATACGCAGCCCTGACTGGCCTAGAACTCCTGAAGTACATGAGGCTGGCCTTCTGAATGCTGGGAAGCTGGTGCTTATTATCTTAATTGCCCAGCAAACAAGTACCACCACCAAGGCTGCGTCTGCGCAGATACTGTCTACCATCCCTCCTCCTAGTCTGGACGCCACTCGTTACAAGTTACATCCCACCACGACCATGTCTGCAGGCCAAATTTCAACAGACTGCCATCTTCCCCTGGACTTCCACTTTCACAATGTGGAATGACAGGACTCCAAGTGGCAATTCCCCACCATGCCAGGGACTCCCTACCTGTCTGGCTTTGGGGTTCTTCCCAGCAGGACTGCTCTCACTTGTACCATCCATCCCTCGAAGCACACTGATGAAATCCTTCTTGGAAACAGTTGACATCAGCTTAGCCCGCTTCCGAACGGAGCCTCCCGCTTCCTTAACCTTTTCGCCGACATTTCTTTGGTGTTTCTGGACAGCATTGAAGAGCTGCACCACACCCCTAGAGTGTAAAGCATCAGGGCAACATGAGACACAGAGTACAGCAGGACACGGCCTCTCCACCACCGCCCAGGAAAGAGGCAAGCGCTCTGGGGCCAGTATGCTAACACTGAACAAACACTGAGCTGAGCTAAGTCTCACAGGGTCCCCTCAGTCAACAACGCAGGGACTTAACAGGCGCTGTCTTTTTAGTCAGATCAGGTAATAAGCTCATTTTACCTTTACCTTACAGCATGGTGGATCGATCAGTGAATGGTCTTAACATGCCAATAAGGAGAATTTTCATGTTGTTATTTTAAAATAATGGTTACAGAGTACTGAAAACTGTTATTTCTTTTTTTTTTTTTTCAAACCAAAATGACCACAGTGTCTCAGTTTCCAGGGGTCCTCTCAGGCTGGAAATACCAATGCCCTCTTTCAACAGATGAGGTGAGACAGAGACACTCAGTGGTGTGTGCAGGTTCTCACATCTCACTGTGCAGCTCCCACAGGTCGGAGAATGACTAGGGTAATCTGTTAACCACAAGTTACAAACCACGCCACTAAAGGTAAGTGTGTGTTGTTGTTTTCTTTTCTTTTTCCAGACATGGTTTCCCCATGAAGCCCTGACTTTCCTGGAACCCATTCTGTAGACCAGGCTGGCCTTGAACTCATAGATCTCCCTGCCTCCGCCTCCCGAGAGGTGGAATCAAAGGCATGCGCCACCACCGCCCAGCTACTGCTATGCTTTGGAAGTAGCCCTTCCCCAAGCCCCAAGCCCCAAGCCCCATGATTGTCACCACACATACAATTCGTCCATTCTGAGCCTCATCTACACAGGTGAGGAGCGACGGCACAGCAGACACCACATCCTACTCAGCTCTCCATATGGAAGATGACAGCCGTTTGGTGCCCATGTTGGGGGCGCGGGGGCGGGGATCAGGGGACAGGCTAAGGTAAAGCTGGCATAATGTGTGGAATAGCATCCTGTACGCACATAATGTGTGGAATGGCATCCTGTACGCACATAATGTGTGGAATAGCATCCTGTATGCACATAATGTGTGGAATGGCATGCTGTACGCACATAATGTGTGGAATGGCATCCTGTACGCACATAATGTGTGGAATGGCATCCTGTACGCACATAATGTGTGGAACAGCATCCTGTACGCACATAATGTGTGGAATGGCGTCCTGTACGCACATAATGTGTGGAATGGCATCCTGTACGCACATAATGTGTGGAATAGCATCCTGTACGCACATAATGTGTGGAATAGCATCCTGTACGCACATAATGTGTGGAATGGCATCCTGTACGCACATAATGTGTGGAATGGCATCCTGTACGCACATAATGTGTGGAATGGCATCCTGTACGCACATAATGTGTGGAATAGCATCCTGTACGCACATAATGTGTGGAATAGCATCCTGTACGCACATAATGTGTGGAATAGCATCCTGTACGCACATAATGTGTGGAATAGCATCCTGTACGCACATAATGTGTGGAATGGCGTCCTGTACGCACATAATGTGTGGAATGGCATCCTGTACGCACATAATGTGTGGAACAGCATCCTGTACGCACATAATGTGTGGAATGGCGTCCTGTACGCACATAATGTGTGGAATGGCATCCTGTACGCACATAATGTGTGGAACAGCATCCTGTACGCACATAATGTGTGGAATAGCATCCTGTACGCACATAATGTGTGGAATAGCATCCTGTACGCACATAATGTGTGGAATGGCGTCCTGTACGCACATAATGTGTGGAATGGCATCCTGTACGCACATAATGTGTGGAACAGCATCCTGTACGCACATAATGTGTGGAATGGCGTCCTGTACGCACATAATGTGTGGAATGGCATCCTGTACGCACATAATGTGTGGAATAGCATCCTGTACGCACATAATGTGTGGAATAGCATCCTGTACGCACATAATGTGTGGAATGGCATCCTGTACGCACATAATGTGTGGAATGGCATCCTGTACGCACATAATGTGTGGAATAGCGTCCTGTACGCACATAATGTGTGGAATGGCCTCCTGTACATACATAATGTGTGGAATGGCCTCCTGTACGCACACAATGTGTGGAATAGCGTCCTGTACGCACATAATGTGTAGAATAGCATCCTGTACGCACAAAATGTGTGGAATAGCATCCTGTACGCACATAATGTGTGGAACAGCATCCTGTACGTACATAATGTGTGGAATGGCCTCCTGTACATACATAATGTGTGGAATAGCGTCCTGTACGCACATAATGTGTGGAACAGCATCCTGTACGTACATAATGTGTGGAATAGCGTCCTGTACTTATAAAATGTGTGGAATAGCGTCCTGTACGTACAACGCCAGAGTACAAATCCAGCACCATGCATTTAGAAAGCACTGGCTCTGACTGCACCATCCAACTGACATAAAAATGATCACCAGAGCAGATTCTGACCAAATACACACTCGGACACTGCAGTTCTGCTTCAGGACACTTCCAACGTCATTTGTCAAACTCAGTGTCTTAGGGGGTTGCAGGTGGGTCGCTTGGCTCTGGGAAGGCGGGGCTGAGGAATGCCATCCGCACACAGGAGTCACTAGCAAGGCGTCCGAAGCACGGTCTTACCTTGTGGCAATCCTCTGAAGGTTCCTCTCTGCCTCCTTGTCTTTGACGACGTCTGGCTTTACTCTGCACAGCATTTCCCACTCCCGCTTCTTATCAAGCTGTGTGGTGAACACGGTTATGATGAATACGGTTATGAGTGTGCTATTAGGTGATTCTGAAAGTGCAGCAAACTCTGATATGATCTGTGAAAAGCCAGGGGTAATGAAGCACCCTACCGCTGTGTATCAGAGGCTGTTTCTGAAAGCCAGTGTCAGGGGCTCAGCTCCGAGCCTGTGGTCAGCACTCCCTGAGCAGTCTCTAAGAGGTCGTCCTCCGGCATCAGCTCTGGAGAGCTGCCAGGATATGCAGCCAGGCAGTGCACAGCAGGGTGAGCCGGCCACCCACCTGACCAGCACAGCACCACCAGTGGGATGCACAGCAGCACTGCCCACCTTGGAGGGGCAGGCTGTGCCACCCATTCCCTGCCGGCAGACTCATCAGCCTTCTGGATCGAGTCTACACCAGCTCTCGACAGACCCATAGCCTATGGGGATACTCAAGGATTATCTACTTCTCTTTATATAAAATCATTTAAACCTATCTCTCCCCTCATGGCACATCCAACCAATGTTCTTGCCACACACAGTCTTTTTAGTCTCAAAGTCAAATATTCAAATGAACCTATTTCCTACCACTGTGCAAACAGAAGGGGGCTGGAGAAAGGCAGGCTCACAGACGAGGTGCAGGCTGGTGTAAACACTCTGAACATCACCCTGACTCCCAGTGCCTGGTTCACAGGATGGCTGTGAGGTCTGTTTCCCACACTAATATATACTGGCCCGATGGGCTACTCACCCAGAGGCCACTAAGCATCTATTCTGAGCGCTCTGCTCCCGCTCTCGGCAAGCTGCCCCAGGAGCTCTGTGCACAGCAGCTCCAGCACTCAGAGCTGACCCGCAGGCTTGGTCCTGGCCTTCAAATTCTGCTCCGCTCCCCTCCTAGAATCTGGAGACTACGTCTAATCTAGTATCTAGACTTAGAAAGTTGGTCTAATCTTTGCCAGTTAATAAACAAATATTCACATATCGGCTGAAAAGCTCTCTGTACAGTTTAGAGACAAAATCTATCTTAAAGAACAAAAAGAATTGAGTGTAAGCACAGCTATGCTACAAGAGCAAGGCCCTCAGGCCCAGGTTTAGCTGTGTGTGGAGAGAGCAAGGCCCTCAGGCCCAGGTTTAGCTGTGTGTGGAGAGAGCAAGGCCCTTAGGCCCGGCTTTCAAGCAGAGCAAGCAAAGAGGCGATGGGGACGCTGCCAGACATAAAGAGCAATGTGACTGAACCATTTGCTCCTGGAGGCTACTCCTCGGAAGTTACTACTTCTACACTGTCAGTACAAATATGGAAGGTTACTTTTCTTTCATTAGAAAATACCTATTTTTATAAGGAAATATTTCTGACATAGTGATACTTATAGTAGTAGTAGTACAAGGGCCCTGAAAACCTTACCACAGTTTCTTTTATATCGTAAGACAGCCAACTTAGATGCAACTTCAGGTCTTTAATCACGGTCAAAGTGGACTAACTTCTATCAGGAGCAAGATCAGTCGCCAGCAGTAACCCCTCCTGAACCGCGCCCCCTCGTATCACGGGTTTACAGAATAGGGCTGCGTTGGCTCAGTGGACCTGTAAGACTGCTCCTGACTTAGCCCCAATACCCACCCTCACAGGCCCTTAAGGCTGAGTGCCGCTAAGTGCAGAGACAGCACGGGCGGGTGGACCACACCTGCTTCCTCTTCTCCAGCCTCTCCTGCTTTAGCTTCTCCTTCTCCTTCTCCAGCTCTTTGTTTTTGGTGAGGATGGTAGGTTTGCTTTTAGGAGTCTTTTTGTTAAGGATTTTTGCCATGGCATCTGCCCAGCCTGAATTAGCCGCAGCACTGGACTCTGCAGCGTTTTCATTTTCTTCCTCACAGGATTCGACATTGTCTTCACTGTCTGCCTCGACAGCGCCATCATCGGAGTAGTCCATCTCTGACTCACAGCTTCCTGCTGACCATAAGAGCAAAAATAAATTAACCTTTAGTGCCCCGGGCAGGGCACTGCCAGAGGCCCCAAGGGCCCGTCTGGGTGAGGGCACCAGGATCTCTGTGTCGCTAGCAGCAAGGGACAGCAGCCCACAGTGCCCACAGGGAGTCAACCCAACAGCTACTCCACTTCACTCTGGGAGGCTGGCGGGGAACTGAGGGCCAATGCTGAGAGCTCTCAGTACCCAGAGTTCTAAGCTCAGTGACGAGACTAACCAAGATTATTTTAAGTATTCAAGTATTAATGCATTAAGAGAAATATCTTTGTGTCAGCATACCAATTCTCTAAGAGACTTGCCCCAAATATTAAAATTCTAAACCTGTGTCCAGAAAAATACTAAAAACCAGCCTAACTTTTAAAAAGGTGAATATAGCACAAAAAATTTGACTTGGCCCTCCCTCCCTTCCTTCCTTTCTGTTTTAGAAAAACCAAAACCAAAACCAAATGATACACTCAAGGTGTGCAGCAGAATCCCACCCTGCAGGAGCCGCAAAGCTGGCAGCCCTCTCTGGCTACAGGATGCAGGGCACTCCATGGAGCTCCTGTGAATCCCCTGTGGAATTCACTGGAAAATACTTCAAAGAAGTCACCCTACAGCTGAGTGGCCTGGAATGTTTTCCAATCAGAAGAGCTAACAAAGGCAGCTGAGAGGCTTTCCAAGGAAAACTGCCTCAGCAGTTACCTTTAACAAAGGTCCTTTCTTAGGTTGACTCCCGTGTAGGTATATTCCAAAGGTTAGTTAAAACGAAAACAAAGAACAAGACAAAAAACAAACAAACCCTATTACCTCAAACTTTTCTTATCAAACTATTAGTGATCAGCTACTGGGAATCATTCAGTGACTCCCTTGCATCAAGAGATAATATTAGAGTAAGAGAAGGAGGAGGAAGAAGAGAAAGAAGAGGAAGAGGAGGAGGAGGAGGAGGAGGAGGAGAAGGAGGAGGAGGAGGAGGAGGGGGAGGACCAGGCATGAATTCCCCACCGTTCCCTACTTACTACAATGCTGACACCTCCTTACCTGCAGCCAACTGTGGAGTTCTCTGACTTTAATCCATTCATCAGACAAACTCTGGCATGCATCTTTTACCCAGAGACTCATTATAATACACACACCCTTCTTTTACTACTTCTAAATAAATGCAATCTGGGCATCCCTAAATTCATAATTGAAATCCCAGACACTACAATATGAACATTTTTAAGTGCCATATTGATCAGTTGTGGGTAGCTGAATTTAATTTTGAACACATCCTTAAACTTCCAGATTAGGGATGAGGATAATCAACCAGCAAAGTCTACACAGGGTAATGTAATCAATGCAGTGGTAACTGTATCCAGTAAAGGACCACACAACTTCTTCCCAGAAGCATCTCTGAGGACCCTGCATATCAATACTTAAATAATGCAGTTAGTTGAAAACATATTAATACATCTTTTAGCCCTCATCAGCAGCAGCACTATGGATGTTAATAACCAAAATATTCTAAACCAAAACCTACTCTTTTATTAAATGCTAACCAGATGAAAGAGGCACAACCACTGAAAGTTTAAGGCCCAACACTGCCTGAAGCAGGTAGCTCTCTCAAAGGAGAGCAGGCTTTACCAGCTCCTAGAAAAATGTCAAACAGCAACACTGACATCTAGCGTCCATCCTGATGCACCTGTACCGAGGCGGCAGAGAACCCCTGCTGTGTGGCCCAGAGGATGTCCTGGATGCAAGGCCACTGTAGCTCACCACTGAAACCTGTCTATTTCACTGTGATGGGTTTCTTACCAGGAGTAATGCAACACACACATTACACAATCATTCTGTAAAAACTTTATAGCATTATTTTATATAACCTCAACTCACCATACCAATGAAAAAAATTCCAGAAGAATTTGGAAAAGTGATTACCCAGTTGAAGAAAGGCATTTATTGGGGGGGAGGGGAGGAAACTCACACATGAAGCAGATACACAAAGAAAGACAGGGAACACAGGAAGCCCCCCCCAAAAAAAAAATATCTATTTCATTTCATGCATCTTAAGAAGCTCAGGCTCAGGATTGAGCCTGGCATTTGCTGCCAACAGAAATGGCGTTCTGTATAAATAAGTGTTTAAAATGTCAATGTACTAAGATCTGCCAGCACATACACACAAAGTAACTTTCTTGTAGGGTACTGAAGATCATTACCGTGAGAACAGAAAGAACGGGCTCTTCAGCTTTAACTGTATCCTGACACAAGACTTTGGTAATTTTTCACTAACCAATCTTTAGCAGCAAAATGTAAACACAGGTGTCTAACACGACTAGAAATCATTAGACATGTACAAAAATTCTCTTGGCATTCTATATTACTTTATATGTGATTTCTGCATTTTATGTAAAAAATCTGAAGACCAGGGAAGAACTTCCGAGGATGTTAACTGCAAACAAGTGACGACCTTTAACAACAGCAATGCTCACGTCAGTTACCCACAAGCCACCAGCCTCTATCACGTGCTTCTGGTATGTCCAGCATGACCGAGGGACTCAATTCTTCAACCTTCACCACCTTAACCGACTGGCCTGAGGAAGGCAGGGACGCTTCTCCCTGCTGCCTCTCCCAGGCTTTCCACAGCCTCACACCCTGCCTACCTACCTGTCCCTTGGCCCAGGAATGAGTGGCTGACAGGAAGGTAAACGGTTTCACCAGGACTGAGCCACCCTCTTAGAAGCATGCCCACTCCCCAACATTTCCGAGCACCCAGGAGTGGAGAAAAAGGAAACAAATGAAGCTTTCTCTCCCTGAAGAACCTAAGCTGAGCAGATAAAAGAGATGCTTAATAAAGGTTGCAAAGGCTCCTAGACTGGGGAACGGGAGGAGGGAAGGTTCCATACAAACGTCTGAGCACTGCCCCGGGGCTGCCATGCACACTGGTACTTAACGAAGTTAGCTGATGAAGAAGGCTAGAGTGGTGGAAGCACACTTATCTGCCAGGTCTCGGTCTCTAGTGCAGTGCTGTAGTTGTCAAAGAAAGGAAGGCTGTCCCTAGTTCTTGTAAACTGCATGTGATGAGGTCCTGTGTGAGGAGTGGACAGCAGTCTTCCCACACTAAGACCATGCAGGGTTTTTCACTGTCTAGAAGTGACACCACCACCCCCTTCCTATGTCACAGTTGCCTGACACTTCTCTGAGGATTATGGACTACAGAAACTTTCCCCCAAGAGCACGAGCTTATGAATCTGATTGGTTAGCATCACATCTGAACCTCCTCCTTTTGATTCAACTATCTGAGTAGTAAGCTCAATTAGTCCCGCCTTCCTCATAGTATCTGGTTTTCATGTTTTGACCAAAGTTCAAGAGAAGTGATTTACTTAGAAGGGATGATGGGAAAGGAGGGTACTAACTGCTTTTGATACTAAAATACAAATAGAAGGAACAAGGATACATTTTATCTGAACCAACTAGTTATCCACTTCATCTGCACAGTTCAAGGACAACTCTTTAGGTATATCATCCTCTCTCCCTCTTACACCAACTGACATATTTTGCTTAAGATGGAGACTATAGCTGGGTCAGGTGGTATAAAGCTGGGTCAGGAGGACTACCAGGTCAAGGGCCTGACTGGGCTACCCAATGAGGCTAGCCTGCACAACCTAGTGAAACTATGTCTCAACAAAAAGTATGGACTGGGGATAGCTCAGTGGTTAAAGACACTTGCACAGGACCCAGGTATGACCCCTAACCACCACATCAAGAGGCTCACAACTGCCAGTAACTCCAGCTCCAGGGAATGTAGCACCATCTTCTGGCCTTTCTGGGCAATACATATCTATAGTGCATACACATAACAATCAAGTACACACACATATTCACAGAGAATAAAATAAAAACGTCTACAATGAAGAAGAGGTGACTCAGTAGGTAATGTGCTTGCTGCTCTAATCTGAGACCATGAGAGGAATCCCCAAAGCCCATGTGAGGTGTAGCCCAGGAGTGCACGTCTACAGTTCCAGGGTTCCCATGGAGAGGAGAGACTGACTGGACTCTGAAAACTTGCAGGTCAGCTAGCATGGTACATGCAGTGGCATATGACAAGAGAAACACACACACACACACACACACACACACACACACACACAAACTCAGACAAGCTAGAAAGCAAAACAAAAACCCATAACCCAAGTCTGCCTTCTGATCTCCATGTGCATGATATAGCACAGGCCATGTCCCACATATATAAACACACACAAAACATAGACAGAGAACTGAAGGACTGTGGAATACAGCAAGCCCAAAGCCCTGATTTGATCCTTCCTCACATTCCCCCGAAAGACACAGGCTGCACCATTTTTATAACCTGTGTGTCTTTCTGGTTCATAAGCACGCTCCATTTTGTTATAACCATAATTTAAATAGTATGTCTACTTTCCAAAGCTCAACCCGAGTCTCTTTACCATCTTTCAAGCTTACACAGCAAACTGCAGATATTTTTAACCTGAATGTCTAGTTTTCTAATTTAAAAAAATGTAAAACATTACATTAAGAGGTTTCACAGGCAGGACTTTGCAAATGAGAGTCCACTGGTCCAGGATGTAACAGTAGGACTGACAAATAGGTCCTACTGACAGCACAATCAGAAAGCTTCGGGTGGGCAAGGGAGAGAACACAGGGAGAGGGTATATACAGCAGGAGAAAACCTTTACCAACCACACATCTGGTAAAGGACAAACAGCTAAAGCCTCCTTTCTCAAAGCTCTAAACACCACACACTGAAGGAGCAAATAATCCCACAATCAATGAGAGAGAAAATAGACTATGCAGACACTTCAGATGAAGAAGTACAAACTGCCCAAACTACCTGTTTAAAAAGTGCTTTCTGTCAGCAACTGTCATCCTACTTAAGGACATTCTTCAAGTCTCAGTGAGGCCTGCCTGCCCTTCATCCCTGCGATACCCAGTTGACAATCCACCATGTCTCTGATGCAGTTTCCTGAGAGATGGGCCAGTGCAAGCTTGTAACCGGCACACCACTCCTCGTGTGAAAATTTAGCAACAGTTCTATAATCCATGGGTCACCTTTCCAGAAAGACTATGAATTCACAAGAGAAAAACAATCATCGCTTAGGTTAAATATCAAATTCTGAGTAACACCAAAGAATGTGCATTAACCAAAACCCTTTACTAGCAAATTTACAAAATGGAAGAGCCTTTATTACTTGTTGTCCCTGACAGATGGCGTGGATGCTGGAAAGCAGGAGAGAGAGCACTGAACTCAGTGTGGGGCTCTTACCTGACATCTACGTGCTTTGATACCAAGCACCACACACAGAAAAGACACAGAAGAGTTGTTTTTGTTTTTATTTTTGGTTTTTTTGGGGGGAGGGGGGCACATTTGGGGACCCTTCAGAGGACTTGAGTTAAGTTCCCAGCACTTGTGTCAGGAAGCTCATAACCATCTGTACATAACCATACATGACCATCTGTACATAACCATATATGACCATCTGTACATAACCATACATGACCATCTGTACATTACCATACATAACCATCTGTACATAACCATACATGACCATCTGTACATAACCATACATAACCATCTGTACATAACCATACATGACCATCTGTACATAACCATATATGACCATCTGTACATAACCATACATGACCATCTGTACATTACCATACATGACCATCTGTACATAACCATACATGACCATCTGTACATAACCATACATGACCATCTATCTGTACATAACTATTACATGACCATCTGTACATAACCATACATAACCATCTGTACATAACCATACATGACCATCTGTACGTCCAACTCCAGAGGATATAATGCCTCTGACACAAACCCACATGCAGGGACACATGCAAATAAATAAACATACTTTAACAAATAGAGCCAGCCAGATGGCTCAACGTGTCAATGTCCTTGCTACAAGCCTAGTGAGGACCTGAGCTCAATCCTCCTCAGCGCAGATGTGGAGATCCTACTCCTCCTACAGACTGTCCTCTGACCGCCACCTGTGCATGCGCTGATGTAGCATGTCTGTCCCCCGAAAAATAAACAATGCAATTTAAAACTTTCAAAGAGACTAATATTAGAAACACCGACTCTATTGAATGTGGTTCTAGATTAAGAAAAAGGTTTTAAAAAAAAGCAATAAAAGAGTTGGCTTAGTAAATGTAGCTGGAAGAGCCCATGTCTGTGGCCAGAGAGCAGCTCCAAGCTGAGCCCTAGTCACTTAGTGACGAGCAGACCTAATCGTGTTAAGTAGGCGGTGATCTTCACACTGTTACCGGTTCACAAGAGGATACAGATGACCTTCCTAACTGTGGATTCTCTATCTGAAAGCTTCTGACCCAGACACACCCCATCCTGCCCACTGCCTTCACATCCTCTTGTAAGTTTAACTTTAGTCAGTGCCTAGAGGGTTACTGTAACCATAACAGCGCACATTCATTGCATAATCAGGTTTCCATACTATTCAGAAGCCTCCTTGACACATGATCTGTAACAGAAGAAAACTTTATAGAGACCTAATCAGTATTTGTGCTAAAAAGAACATTTTCCCTTGCAACTATCTAATACTGAGTAAAGAAATCCAATTTCCACCCAAATCTGAAAAGCAGTATTGATGTCTTACTTAAAATGTGATAGTGGGGTTTTTTGGGTTTTGTTTGTTTGTTTTTTGGGGGGTTTCAAGACAGGGTTTCTCTGTGTAGCCCTGGCTGTCTCAGAACTCACTTTGTAGATGAGGCTGGCCTCAAACTCAGAAATCCGCCTGCCTCTACTTCCCAAGTGCTGGGATTAAAGGCGTGCGCCACCACCGCCCAGCTGTGTTTTCTTTTCTTAGACAGTAACGCTTACAATTATTCAATTCAAAACTGTGCCATAAGGAGATAAAATGGCTGAGCAGGTAGTGACACCTGCTGCCAAACTCCTCGAAGTCCTCAGACCTCTGCACGTGGGCACAAACCAAGTAAACAAATGCAGTGAAAACAGCATCAGGACCAGAGGCTCTAATTCCTGCCCAACATGTTGTTTTTCTTAAAACCTCTGGTGAGGGCTGAGGCCTACAATTACCATTTAAAAGCTTAGTCAACTGCTTCTTGGTCTTGAAGTCCAAGTGCACTCATTTACAGACCCAAGTGACAGTTGTTGATCTAGGAGCTGAGGTTCAACTATCTGCACACTTGGGGAACTTTCAAACAGCAAAAACACGTCACAAGATTTGAAAAGTGGTGCTTTAAAACTAGCAGGCAGGGCTGAGCCGGGCAGTGGGGGCACACGCCTTTAATCCCAGCACTTGGGAGGCAGAGGCAGGCGGATTTCTGAGTTCGAGGCCAGCCTGGTCTACAGAGTGAGTTCCAGGACAGCCAGGGCTATACAGAGAAACCCTGTCTCAAAAAACAAAAACAAAAACAAACAAACAAACAAAAATCCCATAGTAACTAGTTCATGGTTACATCCGGAAAGTATCAGCCACACATGAGCAGTCACTGGAGTGTAGGAAACCAGTGCCTGAGCTTCCTTGTAAACTAAGATGCTAGTGCCAAGAAGTATGCTGAAACGCAGCAGCCATCAGCAGACCCGAAATGATGTGACCTTCTGAGATACAACTACCTTTCATTCAGAAACTGTTGGCAAATGTTACTCTTGCATTTCTCCTTTACCATTTACTCTTAAGTATTTTGTCTCTAACTCCCAGCAGCTCACAATCTCCCACCGCACAGTAACAGCATTTCTTCTCTCTTGTGGCTTTTTGCTGTTCGCTCCCTGAACCTATTCCACCCATTATTTCTTTTTTCCTTCCTTCCTTCCTTCCTTCCTTCCTTCCTTCCTTCTTTCTTTCTTTCTTTTTTTTTTTTTTTCGAGACAGGGTTTTTCTGTGTAGTGCTGGCTGTCCTGGAACTCACTCTGTAGACCAGGCTGGCCTCGAACTCAGAAATCCGCCTTCCTCAAATCCGCCTGCCTCTGCCTCCCAAGTGCTGGGATTACAGGCGTGCGCCACCACGCCCGGCTCCACCCATTATTTCTATTGAGACCCTTCCTTTCACTCTTCGCTAGGGATTCCAAATAGAAGCTCGTGGATGTTGCTCTTACAGCCTTTTCTACTATCTGCTAGATGCCTACAATTTGACTGGCTGTAAGTAAAACGAGCCAAACCCTCCCATCGTAAAGATGTGAACACTTTGCAAGGTTCTCAATACCAGTTTTTATTCTTCTCCGCCACAACACTTAGCTTATGCTTTGATCTGAGAAAATCAACCGTGTTTTTACTCCAGTTCTAAGTAGGTACCGGACCTGCAAAAGGCCTGTCCATCTTTTGCTCTGCTCTTAATTTGTGTACTGCCTGTCATTACTTCTTCCTTTACTGTTAAGTTCCTAATTGGCTCCGGCAGTTTCACCCATCTTAGTAATAGCTAACTAAGTAGAAACACAAAATTAAACATGACAGCGAGACGCCTCTGAACAGCAGGGCTCCTCGTCCAACCTCATTCTCCCCACAGACTCAACGCAAGGAAACCAGCCCTTGCCATGGGGAGCTCAGCCCGACCTTCTCAGCCGCCGAAGCTCCGCCCGGCCACATTACCTTCTCCATAGGAAGAGTCTTTGACTTCATCTTCTAGCTTCGACATTGTAGCCTTGGCTACCATCTTCATCTTTTTCTTCTTCTTCAGGGAACGCTTCAGCTTGCCCGCCGGGCTCACATGTGATCTCTGAACGGCCGCAGCCATTTTAGCCCGCCGGAAGTGCCTCTGATAATTCAGTCGGGTTGCAACACACGGAACTTCCTCCTCTAGTTCCGGAGTTACAAAGTTCCGGAACACCGTTGCTCCCCTCGCTGAAGTTCGGCTGTCGAAGCCTCGGGTACGGACGAAGAGACGACTCGGCCCACCGGTTTTCTCCGACAGAGTCGGTTCCTGCCCTCAACCCTGCCCCAGCCCAGCGGCGCCTTCGGGGCGGCTGCTGCGGACTGATCTTATTTCCCTCCCCTGGAAGGTTGGTTCCGAGTTAGAAACTGCATTCCCACTTGGGACTCTCCATGAACGAATGGATAACAACCGAACAGCTACGGAATCAGAAAGCAAGCTCAACTTTCTCACCTGCTTGTTCCTGTTTTGTTTAGGTTTTTGCTTTGTTGTTGTTGGTTTTCCCCTAAGGACCAAGCACGGTGGTTTCTGAATAGACGTTTCTGGGTTTTGATAGATCAGAGAGGCTGCCTAGGTAAAGGGCGGGTGGAATGAGCCACCCCCTAAATCCTACCTAGCACTTGCCATAAACTGCAAACCAGCCTCATAGTAGTCCCCAAGGTGTGTGTGCGCGCGCGCGGGGTGGGGGTGGGTGGGTGGGGCAATCGGATTATCCTCCTATATTAAACCTTTAAATCCTATCTATTTTCTTCACTAATCTGCTAAACTCAGACTCCACCCTTCCTTCGAAAGTCTATAAATGTAAGGAATTCCCTTTGTTGTGTGACTTGCTCTTGGATTCCCCCCCATATTCCAGCCCCCACCCCCAAACGCCACCAGTGTTATTAAAGGATCTGACTCCTGAAATACCTCCCATCACCTGTCTATAGCGAACCAGTAGGTTTTCATTCTTTATGTATTGGTTATTAGTACTCCAAACTGTCTTTTAAAAAAAGAAAAAGAAAAACAACAGAAAATATAAATCTTCGTGTTGATTTATTTGAATTGGTGTCTGTGCAGGAGATACAGATATACATCCTTAAAAAGAGAAAACTTTTTTTTTAACGGCACAGGGAATACAGCTTTGTAAGAACAGTTTAGGACAAGATCAGTTGCCAGCTTAAGTCTCTGAAAAGAACAATTCCAGTGCCACATAAAGGCGTTTCCCAGGTATTGCTGCTTCCCGGGTTTTCTCACTTCTACGGCAGTACAAAGCTTTAATTAGAATGCTGTGCCGGCTGGCCCTGAGGCTACTTCCCCAGGGTCACATACTTAGCACTGTAACAGAGCCCCAGACCTTAGCATAACCGACTTCATGATGGAAGCACTATTCAAACTGTAAAAAATGTAGACAGTACCACCTGTCAAAACTAAAACAAAGACCTAATCCATCAAAGTCCATATAGTTCTGAGAAAGCCTCAAAATGTACTAACCTTCCACTTTGGCTTCTGTAGTTCCATTTCTGGCTAACTGTTCTTGTCAACTGAAGTGTATCAACTCAGAGCATGGTGTTTGTGCTTAACGGCTCACCTCAGAAAGGCTCGGTGGTACACTGGGATCCCAGACACCCAGCGTAGTTACTGGCCAGCTAATAAAGACTTTTTGTTGGCTTAAGCTATGTCTTCATCTTCTCTGGTGGGTATCCCACAACAGCACAGTTTATTTTTAATATTTACTATCAGTTTTTTCATACAATATATTTCAATCATATTGTCTCCCTTCCCCCAACCCCTCTAAGATCCTACCCAACTCCCTACTAAGCCGACTTCATATTCTTTCTCTCTCTCCCAAGGCCCCAGGGAAAACATCAACAAAAATATGAAAACAGACAAACTACTTTTTTTAAGATTTATTTTCTATTTTTGTAAACCTAGATGTGTTTCTGTGCAGCACGTGTGGTAATGCCTGTGGGGGCCAGAAGAAAGGGTAGGGTCCCCTGAGCTGGAATCCACTTGTGGGCTCTCTATCATGGATTCTGGGAACCCAAGCAGGGGTAATATCTCTCCAACTCCCAGTCTCTCTCTTAATTTTTTCTATTTATCCCTTCTCAAATTCATATGTGTGTTCAGTGTATCTTGATAATAGCAACTGCCAAACCTCACACACCCTGTACCCTACCTACATCATGTGCCCCTCCCATGGGCCCACTTCTGTTTTCTTTGTTTGTATCCTACTGAGTCCAGGTGGTGCTGCCTCTTTGCTTGTGGACAACCTACCGTCAGCCATACCCTTGAAGAAAAGTATGCAACGCCCCTCCCCCCCATCTCTTCCTCAGCTACCCAAAGCTCCTCACTAGGGGTGAGGCTTCACTAATCCCTGTCCTGTACAGCAACCCATTTCTTTTTTGTTTTATTTTTGAGGCAGCATCTTACAAAGTTCCCTGGGCTGGCCTTGATTGAACTCGGTAGTCCAGGCACATCTCAAAGTTTACAATGCTCCTGCCTCGGCCCCTACAGTACTTACGGTTTCAGGCCTGTGCCACCAGACCCAGCCTTCCCACCAACCTAATAGCTTATATGTAACTTGGTTACAATTTAAAATATTGCTTGTGAGAGGAAAAAAAATAGTTGGTTACACAGTAATTTTTTTCTTCATTAAAGGAATATAAAGTGGAATCTAGGTTTTGGAACCAGAAATTTGATGATCAGAGACAGATACAGCTACGTGAGAAGTATCTATATTACTTCCTTTGATTTTCATAATAAACCAGTGATCTTGTTGCTATTTACAGATGAGGAAATTGAGGCTGAGGAAAAGCAATTGCTCAGAAATCACCCAGGCAGCAAATGGTAGAATGGACTGACTTGAACCCCAGCATTGACTCTTCCATTGCCATGAAAGCCTGCCCACACTGTCGCACCTTTACAAAGCACGGATAAAAGTAAGCAACAACCATTTCAGGCAGGCACTGGAACTCACAATTAGAAGACAAACATCTTCTGTTATGATGATCCATGATATTAAAAAAGACTTGACTCAAAAGTAGCCGCATCTGACTCCAGATCAGAAGATGGCATGTTCAAATCACACTGGGGTCATCTATGTTATCTATGGACTGGAGAGATGGCTCAGCGGTTAAGAGCACTGACTGCTCTTCCAGAGGTCCTGAGTTCAATTCCCTGCAACCACATGGTGGCTTACAACCATCCATAATAAGATCTGATGCCCTCTTCTGGTGTGTCTGAAGACAGCTACAATGTACTCACACACATTAAATAAATAAATCTAAAAAACAGAGAGAGAGAGAGAGAGAGAGAGAGAGAGAGAGAGAGAGAGGCTAAAGAAGACGACCCACTGGCCCTTTGATCGGAAGGCCCAGTGCTCAGGAGACCACCCATGATGCCAATGATGTTTTCATTTTGTCCCATTCTGGCTTGTTCCCATTTATCTTCTTTCATTACTATTTCTTAGATGCTTGTTTTCTATGAGAGAAAGGAAGGGTGTGGATTCAGGTGGGAGTGGAGGTGGGGAACAGGTTGGGGAGGAGAAGCTGTCACCAGAATGTACTGTATCAAAAAAAAACCTATTTTCAATAAAAATAAAAGGGGGGGGGAATCCCCTGTGTACCAGAAACAGCTGACATCATTTGAAGACTGGGCTAGACAAATCTCTGTATCAGTTATGAGCTCATCGACTCTGAGCATTCCTCCCCCACCACTGCAGGCTCTCTGTCTGGAACCCTAAGTCAAAATGCACTCTGCTCTCGGTCATAGTGTTTTACAACAGCAACAGAAAAGTAAGTTATATGGTGGATTGATTGCTTGAGGTTGTAGAGACCCATTAAATGGTGACTAGAACTCTGCTTTCATATGCCAGCTGATTTTATTATTTAAAGCAAACTAAGTATTTCTAAAGCCCATGGACTTCAGAATCCTGTTTGCGAGTCTTCTTCTGAGTCCTCTGTTCATTTTGTTCATCTCTCTGAAACCGGCCTCAAATTTTCGACATAGCCAACGACGGGACTTGAACTTGCAGCCTCAAGGACTCCTATTTTCCTGCCTCTACCCAACAAGAGGTGAGATTAAAAGCCTGTGCCACTATGCCTGGCTTAGTAGACAGTAAGGGGAGTCCCATCCTAGTTTCCATACAAGAGGCAGACACTTCTGACAAAGCCACATCCCTGCCTGAGCTACAAGTTTGTAAATCCGTTGAAACTCTTCAAAGTGATAGTTTCCATCTTCGTTCGTCTTTTTCTGACATCTTTTTGTTTTTAAGATTTTATTTTTGATTGTGTGCACGTGTTTGTACATGAGCGCAGCGCCCACAGAGGCCAGAAGGTGGTGACAGACCCTGTAGCTGGAGTTACAGGCAATTCTGAGATGCCTGGCGTGGGTGCTGGGAACTGAGGTCGGGTCCTTGGCAAAGCATCTCCTAGCCCCTTCCTCGCTCCCTTCTAAGGTGACACTCCTGCTAATGATACAGTTAAGACCTAGCCAAGGCCCCCTTTCGACTCCTAGCCAGCCTGGGCCCTCGCTGCGGTCAGCCTGTTTAAAACATCCCAGTCACATACAGGAAAGGGACAGACTATCTCTGGCTGATATTAAGCAGAGCAAGTGAAAACTGGCGGGGGGTGGGGGGGTGGGGGGGCGGGAGGCTTTATTTCATGTGAACAAATCGTTCTTAGGCTCCTGGTCTCAAAGCCTGCATTAGGGATCTGGGCACTACCATGCATCAAGGAGACACATTGCACCTTGCATACCTTGCCCATAAATACCCACCCTGCTAGGGGAGTTAACAGTCTCCTAGGCAGCATTCATCAGCGATGACAAGATTTTCCCAGCTCTTCTGAAGTCAAGCTAACAAGAGCAAAGTGGGTTAGTGAATCCTGCTAGACTCTAACTTCCACTTCAGCTAGTGGGAAGGACAGCCCCAGCCCTGTATGAAGAACCATACTTCCTTTTCTTAGTCACAAGTGAACCCAACCTGTGTGTCCCCAGTAGACCAGAGGTGCAGCCAAAAGAAGCCCCCCAGAGCTCAGCTGTTTTCTCAAGTCTTACGAAATTGAGAGAACACATCTTCTAAAACAGGGGCTGACTAGTCTAGTGATGAGAGCTCAGAGAACCTTCCCAAGCCTGCTTTTCATTTATATGTTTGACCAGGAAAAACTTGCTTGGGCCGTGAAGAGGCACAGGCACTGTTTTAGACACTGGGGATTCCTGGTGGGAGAAGATTGTATTTGTGAAACAACTACACAAACGAGGCAATGACAACCAAGCACAAAAACACACAACAGGAAGAGAACTCCCAACGGCCCCTGGAGCATCAGCCCGGCACAGTCTCCTATGGCTGACCCGGCTCCCGCAACGCTGGCTCGTCTGCCCATTGGGAACTCAAGCCCACCCTTTCCTGCGCGTATTACCAAGTTCTGCTCTTTCCCCTTGCAGCTGGACTCCATTCCGCCACATCGTCTTGGCTCTTGGTGTTAGAAGAGCTCACAGTAATCCCCCAGCACCAGGTTCCTGAGCCCGACGGTGGCAGTGCATCCCGTGGCTGTAGGAGTGTATGAAGGGTGTGGCTATCCATCTCTCGGTGAACAGGAAACACGTGGAGAGACTGGAGCAAGCTATAACCCCTCCAAGGACTTAACCCAGTGACCCACAGTTATAGTTAGGTGCCACCTAGAGTTTCCACAACCTTCCAAAAGAACATCAAGGGTTGTTCAACTCATGAGCCTGTAGAGTCTTTCACACTCAAGCCCTAAGACTACAAACACAACCAGTTACCACTTCACATCAAAGGAGGAAGTGCTCAAGTGGTGGTCTAGCTTAGCAGTAGAGTGCTTGCCTAGAGTATATATAACCCAGGTCCCATCTGTAGCAATGAGTGGGGGGGGGCAGGGGTGAGGGCAGAGGGTGGAATATGGGGAGAGGGGGCGATCATAACCATGAAAAGAAAAAACAGTGGCCCATGAAGCAAGTGGTTCCCAGAGACTTAAGGCCAGAAGTGGGTATCTTCATGCCGTTCAAACCTCCAGGGTTATACGGAACTAGGAATATCTGATTTTGGTACTATATATTTATCCTCACAGATCTTTCCGAGCATGAGAAATAAGAGAAAAAAAATGGTTTATTCACCAATATGCCTTGAACCAAGTCAGGTTGAGATGCAGTTAAGAGAAAACACTGGGCCTCTGCTGGCCTTAGTTCTTAGCTGTGGCCCCTTCAAATCTGCTAATCTAGCTACTAATCTGTCAACTAGGAGCCAGACAATCAAATAGGAACCTGTGGCGGTCATTCAAACCACCACTTAGGCTTTAAAGTCACCTGTAACCCCCTCACGGGTCTTGATAAGAAAAGCTTAAGTGGCAGCAGGAAAGAGAAGACTTCTGTGTGAACCAGTGTAACTGCCTGATCAACCAGCCAATGAGGAGAGGGGTGCGGGACCTGACATCATCACCTCCTGATCAGTCAGCCAATGAGGAGAGAGAGGAGGGTCCGACGTCAGGGTGTAAATTGTTCCTTGCGCTCAACAGTTTGCCCACCATTCTGGATTGGCACTCAGCTTTGAGAAACCGTAAAATAAATTGCCTCACTTTTGCAACTCTGACCCCTAGTGCTTTTATTTCTCTGTGTGTGCACGGTGCACACCTGTGCTTGTGCGTACGCGTTTGTGTGCACGTGTGTGTCGGGGTGGGATGGGATACCTTTACATTGCTAGAGTATTGTTACTCCAAAGAAACCTTCGTGTTCTTGATAACTTTTCAATTCAGCGCCACTACTTCCTGAGCTTGCCACGGCATGGGGTTCACTGTTGGCTAATTTCCTTTAGATAGTGCTGTAGGCTGGCATATAGTGGAAAGAAGTGTATTTGTTTGGCCTAGAGCTCCATCTCTATTAAGGTAAGGGTCTCTATCCTATGCTGAACCCCTTGCTGGTAGGGTCCCAAGGTGATAGAGGGAGAGATTCCTTCCAAGGTGGGCAGGACACAGGGAGTGCACACACATTTTGGTCTCTCCTTTCCATCCTGAATTTTATTTATTGTGTTGGGCATTGATCCCAAAATTTCAGATATGCTAAGTATAGGACCTACTACCAAACTATACATTCCTAGAAGAAGGCTTACCTTCTTAAACACTAGGATCAATCACAGGGCCTGCACTCTGATCTTAGTCTTCTCCCAAAGACACAACCTCTACTTCAAATCTCTTACATTTCTATTTTTCAAGGTCTCACAATGGTGATCCAGTATCAGTCTGAGTTTTAGAAGGAACAAAACTATATTCAGACTTTGGAGACCATCCCAAGGGACTTAGTAGCTACTAAGGTTGACTTCTGATTCAGAGACGGTCCTAAACAGCTATTTGACCAAGAAGGTTCTTTTTAATAAGAGGAATATTACGTAAATATCCTGGGATGGAGGCTCATATTTAGAAAGCCCATTGGCGATACTCCTGTTCCCCTTGGGATGTCTATTGACGATCTGTGCATCACTCACAGAAAAAACAACAAGAGTGAATTGATACCTTTTTCTTTTTGTAGAAGGATTCTGTAATGGCCCAATTACATTCTCTCCTAGAGGGTCTCTAATTAGTGGTTGCAGCTTGCAGGGAATCTCTGACCTTGTGTTCCTGCTTCTACTAATGGAAAAGGCCTTGTGTCGCACGAGGGTGGGAATAATGAGGTTGGGCTGAAAGCCGCTAAATAACGTCATAAATATATCCTGACAATTGTTGATTTTTCCATGCGGCAACCATAAGATGATTCTGTTGACTTCAGCAGATGCTTGGACTGGGGAGGACTCAGAACGTTGTCCTGTAAACACGTGATTTATCCCCAGGGATATTTCTTTGATGAGAGACAAGTGGGGCAATGGGTGGCTGCTTGGGCTTCATTCTAACAAACTGCACACAGAGAGAAAGTCTACTGTGGAAGAAAATGCAAATAGTGCCCTTCAGATCACAGAAGTCCAAGATCAATCTTAATAGAAAACAACCCAGTGACAGAAATTTCCCTTTGTCAGTAGTAAGAGGAGGAGGTTTCAGAATCTGGGGGATGAGCATAACCTGAAGAACTCAGTGGTTGTCGGCAACCAGGAGCCAAGTTCAAGGCCCAGGGAAGAACCGGCAGACGAGGCCCAAATGAAACAGTGATCATATCTGAAATTAGCGACCTCTCTCCTGTCTTTCACCTCTGCCTCAGTTCAAACTTACATAACCTCTCCTGCGGACTTCATAGTCCCCAGCAGGCCTGATAACCTCAGTTGTCTCTCTGTGTGCACACAGGGTTATAGTGAGCTTTAGAAACGTGTGCAAACTACCGTAATTCCTTATACATCACTTTTAAATCCTTACCTGACTTCTGAGACCCTGCAGGTTTTGCCCAGAAGTGCAGGAGCAAGAGATATTTCAGACTGCCATGCTACCAGGACCCAATACACATGCTGTGCAATGTGCAACAAGGCACCGGGCAGACCACACAGTGAAGAACTGTCTCATCTTCCACACAAATACTACTGAGACTGAGACACGCTGGGGCCCGCCCCTTTGGCTTTCTCCCAGATTGCTGTCCCTGACTTCAGGCATGCCTGCGTTTTAATTACAGGCTGCTACTCTCTCTTTGCTGATTGTCCTCTGTGCAGGGTCCCTTCTCAGAGAGATACATTCTTGCCCCGACTCTCCCCGTTCACCGTCAAAGTGTCACCATCCCCGGGGAAATCTTTCCTAATATCCACCCAACTTTGTTTGTATAAACCTAGAGACACTTCTACGATTGTTTGAAATCCTGGGTAGGAGTGAGACTGAACTTTTAAATCTTCACTGTTGGAACTGGCCAGTGGGAGGGTCCCACCTCTAGCATATATATATATATATATATATATATATATATATATACATACTGCAAATGTCTAAATGCTGTGTTCTTGCTGGATGCAATCTTCACTTTACTCGCTTGGTTTTCAGCTCCAGGAGTTTTCTTTGTCATCATTATTAATTTCAATTTTACATTTCTCAACTTGGTCATTTGTTTTCTTACCTCACAGTTTTTGTCCCCTTGTATTTTTTTTTAACATGCTTAGGTTCCTTTAAGCGTCTGTTTTGAATTCTTCGTTCACACTTCTCCATTTCCCAGAGCCAGTTACAGGTAACTTGCTCCCTTGGCTGTGTAATGTTTCCTGATTCTCCTTGGTCCTGTGACCAGGTATTTGAGGATGTAGATGCAGTCAGGTTTTCCACAGCTTAACTGTGCTGCTTTGTTAGGGATTGGTTCCAATGCTTTGAATTAATCCGGCCCCCAAAAGTGAGAATGTGCATGTCCAAACACTGAAGGTCCTTGTCCACAATTGGTTTTTGATCTGTCAATAGCCAACGGCCCATGGTTGATCAGGTAGACTGAGGTGGTACCTTTTGATTTGCACGGGCTAGGAACTGGAAGGAGAGGAGAATCACCATGATTCGAAGGGAGACATTTAGAGATGCAGAAGGAGAATCACCTGAAATGTAGGTGAGAAGGAATGTAGCCCCCATAAGGGTCGCCCAGAAGCATCTGGGGCAGCAAAGACTAGGGAGCTGCCCAGAAGGAGCCAGGGCAACTAAGATAAAATACAGAATTAGAGGGCGTTTAGCCAGGATTACAGGAGGGGAGTGTGTGCTAGTGGTGGGGAGGATCAGAACTGCCCGGTCTTTGAACTAGTCAAGGCATTTAAAATTAGCTGGCGCATGCGCCCGTGTGCCTGTCTTTCATTCGAGAACCCACATGGCTTAGTTTTTATTAACTCCGTACAAATTAGGGAGGTCTGGGAAGAAGAAACTTCCACTGAGGAATCGTTTCTCAGATTCTCCCATGGGCATGTCTTTTGGCGTGTTTTCTTGATTAATGGTTGATGTAGAAGAGCATAAAACCCCATGATGTTTAACGACTGTGGCCAAGGCCACCCCTGAGCAGGCGGTCCTGGGTCCTATAAGAAAGCAAGCTGAGCAAGCCACGTGGAGTGCACCAGGCAGCACCGCTCCTCCATGGCCTTTGCCTCACTTCCGGTCATGAGTTCCTGCCTAGATTTCCGTCTTGGCTTTTCTTGATGAATTGTTAGGCGTGAGATGAACCCAACCCTTTCCTCACCAAACTGATTTAATCAGTGTTTCATCATGGCAACGAAAAGTAAACTAGAACAGAAGTTAGTAGCACAGAGGGAGATCTTGCAGATGGAGCGGACCATGCGGCCTATACCCTGGACTGTTGCAGAAGGAGGGTGGAAGATTTTGAAACTTTGGCCCGGAAAAGCCATTAATACTCAGAGTTTAGTAGGCTGCCATGGGGTCTTGGAGGATGGGGATGCGGGGAGAGATGCAGGCCTGAGTGATGGTTAGTTTTAATGTGAGCTCGCTACAAAGAAACACATGAATAGGGAGTCTCAGCTGAAAAAGTGTTCTGATCGCCTAAATTGATTTAGGGAAACCCACCTTACCAGTGTACATCACCTTTTGGTAGTAACTTATAGGGCCTGGCAGAAGGGAAGTTGTTTGTCTTTTGCTTCTTTGGGCTTCCCATTGGCCTGATCAGGGTTCCCTCCTGCTGTAGATGTTGCTGTGACTGCTTATATTGTTGCTGCTGATACTGATGATGATGATGATGGTGGTGGTGGTGGTGGTGGTGGTGGTGATGGTGATGATGTTCCTGGTGATGATGCTAGTATCGTTGGTGGTAGGGATGATGATGAATCCCTCACTGATACGGGAACCAGCATTTTCAGGATTTCACTGCCAGACTGGGACTGCTGAAGCACACAACCTTATTGACTGGTCAGCTACTCTGTTTGGGTCTCTCTGGTGTGACACATTGTGAGACTGTTCTGCCTACACAGGCAGTCAGCACCAAGGACAAAGCAACCTCGGGTTTTCAGTTTCTCAGGTATAAGACAACTTTTGTTACTATTTTGATGTAAGTTGATTTAATAGATTCTTTTAGTGTGTTCATGTTTATCCAGTTGTCTCTGTTCCTGTAGATGTGTAGTCCTCAGCCTTCCTAATGCTGCAACCCTTTAATACAGCTCCTCAGGTTGTGCTGACCCACAACCATAAAAATGCTTTTACTACTTTATAAGTATAATTTTGCTGCCATTACGAATCATGATGTATCTCACACGAGGGAAATCTGATCTGCGACCTCTGTGAAAGGGTTATTTGCTCCCCAAAGGGGTCGTGACCCACAGGTTGAGAACTGCTGCTCTAGAGAACCTTGACCAATAGATTGGTTTGGTCTGGGAAAGGCTTGGGATAAATGTGATACCTAGGCACAGCAGAAACCTAGCTAGGGTCTGCTATGGAGCACTGTCTTCATGGTGGAGAGAAGGAAACACAGATAAACCAGACATGTTTCCTCATTGGAGGGTGTCTCAGTCAGGGTTTCGATTCCTGCACAAAACATCATGAGCGAGAAGCAAGTTGGGGAGGAAAGGGTTTATTCAGCTTACACTTCCACATTGCTGTTCATCACCAAAGGAAGTCAGGACTGGAACTCAAGCAGGTCAGGCAGCAGGAGCTGATGCAGAGGCCATGGAGGGATGTTTCTTACTGGCTTGCTTCCCCTGGCTTGCTCAGCTTGCTCTCTTATAGAACCCAAGACTACCAGCCCAGGGATAGCACCACCCACAAGGGGCCCTCCCCCCTTGATCACTAATTGAGAAATTAGTCCCACAGCTGGATCTCACGGAGGCACTTCCTCAACTGAAACTCCTTTGTCTGTGATAACTCCAGCCTGTGCGAAGTCAACACAGACCCAGCCAGGACAGAGGGCATATCGTCAAAGGCGCTTCAGCAACGGAATGAATGCAAGCAGGATGAGGAAGGAACTCATTTGCTCTTTGCTTATGGTGCACAGCCACGTGCGTGCAGATGTGACAGGTGACCGGAAGCTAAGCACTTTGCAAGGCAGAGGTGATGCAAAGATGAGTGGGAATGTGTCTGTGAGGGACGTAGAATCCTCTGCAGCTAGCTAAGGTTATTGGGCTTCACAGTCCCAGGAATGACCCACAAATGCCTCTCATACCGTCACTCTTCCGCCAAGTTCCTGTGAGCAGACTTGAAGCTGAGAGAGCTGAACATTTTTGCTGCTACAACCCATGTGTCTGTGTCCATGGAGTAGCCAGTTACAGTTGCTGAGCTGAAGAATTAGCCTTCCGTGGTAACAGACAGTGCTTATTAGTGATAAGCCAGAACCCTAGCCTTTAAAATCCATATGCATTTTAGGGATTCATGATTCACCTGCAGTGGTGAAACCGCATCCTTATATCGCTTCGTTTCTTCCAGTCTCGGGTCCTTTGTGTCCTAGGCTGCAAGCCTATGTGGTGTTGGAAGGCAAACACTGAAGAGAGAGCAAGAAGGGAAGCATCATGGAAGAGGAAGAGGAGTGTTCTCAACTCTCCATCCCCTTCGCTATTGGTGCAGGATCTCTCCGAACACAGTATAACCTCATCTCAATTTGAATACATCTCCAAAAAACCCTTTTCCAAATAACATTGCACATCCAAGGGCTAGAAGGTAAGGCGTCAGCTCATCTTTTGGAGGACACGCTCAACCCTCAAAGAACTTTTCATTCTGGGATTAAATTCCTGCGACTGTGTCTTTTACCTTTGTTCTTCCCCCAGCTTGTCGGCAACCCTATTGTCAACTAACGTTCATACCCCAGCCGCTGTCTGCTCCGGCTGCCTGCCTTTCCCACAGTGAACACCAGCCTATCCCAGCTGGTCTATGGCAGGTTGGGTTTGTGACTGGGGCCGCTGGCTCTTCCTGTTGCTCAGGAGGTGGGATGAACTGCTGAGCAGCCAGTAGAGTGCCACACTAGTCTAAAGCTCCAGGGTCTTTCCTGGAACTCACTAATTACAGTGCTGCCTCTGTCATCTAGTAGATAGAGGTCAGCATGCTTCTGAGTGAAGGCTACGCCACTTATGAACAATCCACAGACATCCTTCCTTCCTTCCTTTCCTGCCTTGCCTTCCTTAATCTCCGTCCTACTTTTGCACAGACAGAAGAGAGGGCAGAGGCAAGCGCTTGTGAACAAGCAGATACCATTATCCTTAAGCCCCTATTGCAACTCCATGTGCTGAACACCCTCCTCTCTAGGGAATGCTTTTGAGGACTCTAAGATTGTGAATGATGTTGCTATTCATTGTTACGTGATTCTGAGCTTATAATAGCTCTTTAGAATACAGAGACCAGCCGGGCAGTGGCAGTGCATGCTTTTAATACCAGCACTTGGGAGGCAGAGCAGGCAGATGTCTAGTTCGAGGCCAGTCTGGTCTGCAAAGTGAGTTCCAGGACAGCCAGGGCCACACAGAGAAACTCTGTCTCAAAACCAAAGCCAACCAAACCAAAACCCCTAAACAACCAAAACACAAAAAGCTTTATTTAGAATACAGATATCACAGTCTCTAGTATTAGAGCCTGGCAACAAGAGAGGAAGGGTCAGGGGACTCTAGAGCTTTTGCATTTTGTTATCACTATATTGTTAAGGGAGGGACCCTACCATAGTAGAACACAAACAGCAGGTCTTGTCAACACAAGAAACACAATTTTCTCCTCAAAGGAGATAGTTTACTCTAGAGCCAAATAGGAGATAACATGGTCCAGGAACACACAAATTCAGGTTACCTCCATGTCCATGTTCAAATGTGGCAGCAATTTTATGAACTAATTAAGTCACCAGTCAACACAATTTCCAAATACATGGGTAGAAACCTCAGGCCCCAGGTCACAACAAATCAGGGAACTCTCTGCTGTATGCCCTAGATGCCATCTGATCACATTCTTAGCTTTGAGGTTGGTAAAACATAGCGGTCTGCTCTTAGATTCCCCAAAGGTTTACCTACTAGGCATAAGGATGCTAGGTCACATGCAGCAAGCTGTTCAGGATCACCTGGGAAGAGCGGCTCATTGAGAGGTTGCCTTGATCTGCTACTTGATGTTGGAAGACCCAGTCCGCTGTGGGCAGAACCATTCCCTGCGCTTTGGACTTTAGGAGAAAGTGAGTTTAGTAATAGACATGTCTAGAGTTATTCATTTTCTCTGAATACCTTGGTTCCCCTGCAGTGACAGTTCATCACCTGGAATTGTGCACCAAATAAATAGTCTACCTCAAAGTTGCCTTTGTCAATGTATTTTATCACATTGATAGGAAATGAAACCATGGCAGTGGATGGTAAATAGCAATTAAATGAGGATAAATTCGATCCATATATCACAGCTTATTTCCAGTAATGTCTATCCACGAGATCAAATCTATACATTCTGTATGCTTTTGAATCATGCTATAATTTATATAATTTATATAATACACCAGTGATCTGTGGGAGAATGTTCTTATATAATGATTTTTTTGAATGTCTAGATGTTTTTCTAAACTGATATGAGAATCATACAGCTAAAACAGATGAAAAATTATTCCTCTTACACTGTTTATAAACAGGGGAAGGCATGTAAAAAAAGCTTCTGGTTTATAACTAAGTGTTATCATATTGCAATGACATTTTCACTATGTTTGGCGATCTTGTCTTTCTGACACAGCGTTTTTGCTGTGTCATTTTAGTCTACCCTGGAAGTTACAATGATCCTCTTGTGTCTCCTTCCCCAAAGCTAGGATTGCAGGTATGTGTGCACTTTCACACCTAGCTTAAAATATTTTTATTGTGATTAATAAACAAGCAATAAGTAAGTTTTTTTTGAAGCAGGGTCTTTCTTTAGAGCCCTTGCTAGCCTGGCAGTACCCATATAAGCAAGGCTGGCCTGGAACTCACTATGTAGGCCAGGCTGGCCTTGAACTCACAGAGATTTGGTCACCTCTGCCTTCTGAGTGCTGGGGTGAAAACCATGAACCACTGTATTGAGCAAAATATTCCTTCCTTCCTTCCTCTTCCTCTTCCTCTTCCTCTTCCTCCTTCCTCCTTCCTCTTCCTCCTTCCTCCTTCTCCTTCTCCTTCTCCTTCTTCTTCTTCTTCTTCTTCTTCTTTTTTTTTTGAGACAGGGTTTCTTTGTGTGGCCCTGGCTGTCCTGAAACTCACTCTGTAGACCAGGCTGGCCTCAAACTCAGAAATCCACCTGCCTCTGCCTCCCAAGTGCTGGGATTAAAGGCATGTGCCACCACTGTCCGGCGAGCAAAATATTTCTTAAAGAGAATAACATACAAGAATACTTTTACTTGCAATGGATTTCTAGGCACTGGAATGCTCTTCTTCTGTGCCTTTGCTGAAAATCTGTGGGGGGATGGATAGAGTGGGAAGCCACATTCCGTGTGGTACAGGTCTCAACATTTTCAGCTTCATGATGACAACAGGACATAGAAGCTGCTCAGGTCGGGCATGGACTCTAGGGCAGCAGATTCAAAAACGTCCTTCCAGAGGCCAGAAATGGCAGAAGGGAGATTTCCTTTTTATCTCTCTTAAATTAGCACCTCTTCCTAGATGCCCTAAGGGAGAAGATGACAGGAGCAGAAAGGAGGCACCCGGACATATAAGACCTGAAAGAAAAACGGGGGTGGGGGACCCCAGCGCCCCATGCCTTGGAAGCCATCACCCCAATCACTCACGAGAAACAATCTTGATGCAAAGAGCAGGAGGATTTTAATTCCAGAGCTCTGGGGTCACGGCCATCCCCCACTCAGGGTAGATGACAGTGAACACCGGGTGCAGAAACAGGACTGCTTTTATAGATTTACAGCAAAACCCGCCTAACACAAGCCACTCCATAGCTTCCAAGCCAATTAGTTTAAATTATCTGAGTCCGCGCTCTCTGAGAACCAATCAGTTTCTTATAGAGGCTGGATAAACTAGTTAGGTTATTTCCGCTTATGTGGGCACCACGCACAGGGTCACACCAGGGTTACGCACAGCGTCACATATGTAATTCCCGTTATGGGGCTGGCGCATCTGCTGCAGTGACTTTGCTGACCCAGAGGCGTCCACCCTTGCCTCAGCTTCTCCGCAGGAGGCGAGGCAGGAAAGGGTGCTAGGGACCTTCCCAGCCTGTAGCCCTCATCCTTTCAGACACACTGTGGTCTGGCTAGCTGGACTGTCCAGCTCATCTGTCCCTGTGCCTCACCGCAGTGTCTGCCCAGAGTCCTTTAAAATGTCCCAAGAGTAGAAACGCAAAGGCACCCTTCCTCCTGTGACCACAACTGCTGTATCCTGTCCTTTCTGTCTGTCCCTTACACTCTCACCTATGAATCTATAACAAACATCTATCCAAAACTTATCTCCTGTGGCCCATCGATTTCATTTTTTTGAATTCCTAAGACAAGAACCCAAAGCCATCAGCTCCAGGTAGCTCCAACACCCTTGGAGTTTCTTGAGTCCCTAGCCCCACATGTGAAGCTCACTAAGAGCCGACAGAGGCTCCATCACTTTCCCAAGCACCTGGCATTGCCACGTCACCCCCAGCCTCTTTATATGCATTGTCTTTCCTGCAGACCTCTTGTCAGTCGATCTGTAACACTCAAGCACACACGTGTTCTCACTAGGAAGTTTACATGCACTCACTGTTAAGTAGAAAGGAAAGGCCAGTTCTAAGGGCAGCCTTCCTACTTACTGTTCCTTCATACTGCACAGAGGAAAAATGGCTCTGTCTGAAATTTGAAAAGGTGTGGTTTGTGCCCTTTGCTGTGTAGGCTCTTGGGTTATTTCCCTGCAGAAGTTCCTTCCTTCTTAGTAGGGGGCTGTTGTCTCACCTCCTTCTACCTCCATTCTTCCTGTGTGCCTGCCTTTTTGTTGCAAATATAGTCCTAAATCTTACTTTAGAAATAGATACTGCATGGTGTGAGTGCATGTGGAGGAGGGGCAATCAATAATGTTAGTTAGGAAACCTGATCATGAGTGGTTTTACTCCGTTAGCCCTTTCCATTTATTCATGTCCCTTTCTGGAGGATCTGAAGCCAATATTCAAAAGACGAAGTTTAGATGAAGAGAGGTACAAAAGCATATAAGACACTGTCACATTGTTTCACAAGAGGATATAAGACACTGACTGTTACATTGTTTCACAAGAGGATATAAGACACTGTCACATTGTTTCACAAAAGGCTGTATCACAAAGACATGGTCATAGTTTCACATAATTTCAAGCTAGGGAACACTCTTCCTTATGTTGTTTGTCCAAACAGCTCCTGTTTAGAGATGGCTTGTTTAGTGCTTGTATTAGGGTTCTCTAGAGTCACAGAACTTATGGAATGTCTCTATATATTAAGGGAATTTATCGTAATGGCTTATAGTCTGTAGTCCAACTAACCCAGAAATGGGCAGCTGTAAAAGGGAACCTAGTAGTTGCTCAGTCCCACAAGGCTAGTTGTTTCAGCTGGTCTTCTGTAGAAGTAGGTTTCAACAGATGTGTGGCAAGTAAGAGCAAACAGGCAAAGAGTAGTGAGCCTTCCTTCTTCCAATATCCTTATTGTAGGCCTCCAGCAGCAGGAGGTGTGGCCCAGATCAAGGTGTGTACCACCACACCTGGATCTGGAACTTGCTTTGTCCCAGGCTGACCTCGAACTCAGAGATATGCTTGCCTCAGTCTCCTGGGATTAAAGGCGTGTATTGCTTTGCCTGGGCCTAAGCTTTTCATGGCCACTATGCCTCAAGATCTCCATGTCAGGATCCAGGTCAGAAACCAATGTCTTCCAGCCTCAAGATTTGGATCACAAGTGTTCCCTCCATTTCTCGATTGTAGCTCAATCCAGATGTAGTCAAAGTGACAACCAGGAATATCCAACACAGTGCTTATTTCTTTATTGGTTGATTATTTATTGCTTATTTGTTTATTGGTTATGTATTGGTTGTCTATTGCTTGCTTATTTATTTATTTATTTATTTATTTATTTATTGCTTATTTATCTCTTTTGCGTGTATGGTCTGTGCACAGTTGTATGCAGCTGTGTGTCCATGCATGGAGGCCAGGGAAAGTTTTCAGTTGTCCTGTCTATCAGTGTCCCTGTCTTCCCTTAAGACAGGGTCTCTCACTGAACCCAGAGCTAGGCTAACAGCCAGGAAGTCTTAGCGAGCCTCTTGACTCCCCTCCCACAGTCCTGGAGTCACAGGCACTTGTGCACACAACTGTCTTCTTATATGGCCGCTAAGGATTTGAACTCAGATCTTCATGTCTCTACAGCCAGGGCTCCACCCACTGAGCCATCCTTACAGCCCCTTCCAGAGTCTTATGATCAGGGGTCAAGTGTTAAGATTGCTAGTGTGTGGTTACTAATTTAATGACTCTCCAAAGTCAATGCTCGGTCCTCTTGCAGCAAAACACAGATAGAAGTGTCAGCCCAGGGGCTTCTCTTAGTGCTCTGCCTGAACTGTAGTTAGTCACACCCAGAGCTGTGTTCACCATGTCACGGTGTCTGAGGGGCAGGAAGAGAGAAGGCACCAGGAGAACAGATGCTTTCCTTCCCATAGCTATCTAGATTTCGCTGGTACTATTTCAACCCCATGGCCATGTGAACATTGAGGAAAATGTGTTCTGTCCCGTGTGTGTCCATGCTAAGAAGTGTGTGGTGATGGTGGTGGTGGGAGAGTGTCTCTAAGGAAGATGTTGTTTAGCTCAACGTCTGAAAACGGGGAGTGGTGCTTAGCGACCCACGTAACAGTGAGTCTCTGGCATCACTTCTGCCCTGTGCCTGCCTAGGTGACAGTCCTTACGTCTTCCCGCAGACCCAGAGGACCTCTGTTTCCTCCGGTCACCTAGCCCTTCTCTGCGGAATCCTGTCTAATTGAATGTTCAGATCAAAGTTTAAGTTTATAAGAAAGAAAAACAAGCGCAGATAAATAGTTATTATCTGACATCCTTATGAAAATTCATGACCTGCAGTTTTATCAGGAGGCCGTATACGAATTCTAATTGTGAAGTATGCGGGGCCATTAAATAGCCCGTGTGCCTCCGTCTCTTGATAAGAAGTGAGTTAAATAATTGTCCTGTTTAACTTCTGCTTGTTAACCTATAAGGTCAACTAGTTTGAACATACGTTTAATGAAATCCTAGAGCCAGAATTTATGATATTGCCACTGAATGTTAAATTGGACAATTTACATAAGCAGAGCATTAACCTTCTGAGCACTGAATACCGTTTTAGCACTCAGCCGCTGGGGACAATAAGGGACATGTTCTATATATTTGTGATTAGCTTGCCTGGAAACTCTCAGGATGACCAATTGGCCTACCAAGTTTAGCAGTATAATTAAATGAATGGACTCAGCCTAAGTAAATTATCAGTGCTGTGTACAGTATATCATTACAGTCTGGAGGAAAAAAAAAGATATGAATAATTTAATAATACATTACTAATTTATCAATGCTAAGTGACTTCGAGGAGGCCCATTGTAGTTCATTGTTTTAAATTTGATATTTGATTTACTGTGCACAAGATTAAAAAGGGACAGATTCCTTCTCTTCCCCAAAACACACCGAAGCAGTAGGCTTTGTTATTTCTGCTTTTCCAAGAGAAAGAAGCAGTGTTTTCTGCTTCGGTGATATTACAAAATGCCCGCTACGGTGCACCGGTGGGAGGGTCACCTAGCAATTTGTCACCGTCGTCAGATGTGTGGAGTCCCCACTACAGGCAGCCTTAGCGAGGGGACAGTCCTGACCCCTGAGTAGTTCAGAAGCCCAGCTGGCGACTCTGCAGCAATTATCATTATGGTTTGGAGGGTCAAGCACTGGGAACAGCAATTTGCAGGGCACCTGGGAACGCTCTGCTGACAGGGACCATCGGTCCTCTCTGGGCTGCCTTTCTCGGTAAACTCAGTTCTGTAAACTCAGCCTAATGTTGAGGTCTGTGGTGCTCCAGTGGCGAAATAGTGTGTTGTTTTGAAGCCAGATGGGCCCTCTGGGCCTTGGATTTGTAGAGTAATCCTGAACGGATTGCACCAAGTTAGCCAGGCCAAGTGCTTCCTTTTAGCGCCTTTTCCGTGTTTTCTAAGGCCCCCCGGGACTGTTTTTACTCCTCTATTCCTCTCTTTCAGTTTCACTGTAACACTCCTGTCTCCTTTTGTTTTTAGCCTTTATTTTTGTTTTTTGGGTTTTTTTTGTTGTTGTTGTTTGTTTTTTTGTTTGTTTGTTTTTTTGTTTGTTTGTTTTTTTTTGAGACAGGGTTTCTCTATACAGCCCTGGCTGTCCTGGAACTCACTCTGTATACCAGGCTGGCCTCGAACTCAGAAATCCACCTGCCTCTGCCTCCCAAGTGCTGGGATTAAAGGCACGCGCCACCACTGCCCAGCTGTGTTTAGCCTTTTAATGACTACTTACCCTGAAAACCTACTCACCTCCACTGTTTCATGGTCTCTGTGTTCCTGATCCTGGAGCTTACTGTTTTGACTACTGGCTAACCAGTCACTTCCGGGATCCACAACAGGAATGTGGTACCCAGCTGATGTGAACCAACTTCCCCAGGAAGAAAGCTTCCTTCTTTCTGCAAGAGATTGTTGTAATTTTTATTTTAAAGATTTATTTATTTATTTTATGTGAATGCGCTGCCTTCTTTAGACACACCGAAAGAGAGCTATGGATCGTATTACAGATGGTTGTGAGCCACCATGTGGTTGCTGGGAATTGAACTCAGGACCTCTGGAAGAGCAGTCTGTGCTCTTAAACTGCTGAGCCCCAATTGTTGTCATCTTTTAACTATATCGTGACCAGGAACAAATGCCTAACAAAAAGCAAATGGTTGTTTATTTTGGCTCAGGGTTTCAGAGAGGTCAGTCCACCACAAACAGTGGAGTGTCTCAGCTCTCTTCATAACAAACCAAGAAGGGTCGATGGAGACCAGTCAACAAAGGATAATCTGTCCCCAAGGACTGCCCCTAGTGACCCACTTCCTCCAGTTTGGTTCCAGGGGCTGAGCAGCTAGAATTGCCCATCCCCCAAACCACACTGCCATCTGGGGACTGAGGCACTCAGGGTTAGGGATAGGGACCTCATATTCACATAATACGGGGGCCTAGTTTAGAAGCGGGGCCAGCAAAAGGACCTTTGTCAGTATGGTAGACAAAGCCTTTTGTCTTCAAAACCACGTGGTTTGTATTTCTACTCTGTTATGCAAACTTCCTGCCAGTGTTCTTGGTCACTACAATGGCTTCTCTTGCTCCAGGGTCTGAAATTGTATGTGTGTATATGTGGATAGCAGGACTGGGTGAATGTCTCGGCTTTTCCCTGTATATCCCTTCAAATCGCTTCCGCTCAAATTGTCAAGTTTCTGTTTCTCACTCAACCTTAGCACCCTCTCCCTCCTCACCAACTTCTCTGCAGCTCCAACAAGTCGCATATTGTCAACAAGCTCAGGGGCACAGCGGCAGGTCCTGGTGGCGGCACACACTGCCATCCTAGCATTGGGGAGGTGGAGGAGGCAGGAGGATAAGAGTGCCAGCCCGGCCTGACTCCATGAGACCCTGCCTCAAACAAACAGAACAACAACGGAAGAGATGGCCCGAGCCAGCATCCTTGTGTGCCTTTGAAGCCTAATAGATGTGGCTTAGGGATTAAGTGGCACTTTGGGTTGGCCAAGCCTACAACTCTCTGCAGTGTGTTGGATACGCCAGAGCTAATTTTTAGCAGAATATAGGGGTATACAGCTATCCATCCAGCTCCTGGGAGGCCGTTCCCAGCTACGGTGTAAGATCCTGCTTAAACAAACAAACAAAAACCCAAAAAACTAAGTGCCTAACAATTTAGATAAGGTAGTATTTATCCCTTTCCTCCTACCTTTTTTCTTTTTTACTAGCATCCATTAATCGTGCAAAATCCAGAAGGCCCCATTCTGACCTTTTTTTGTTTTGTTTTGTTTTGTTTCGTTTTGTTTTTTTTAAGACAGGGTTTCTCTGTGTAGCCCTGGCTGTCCTGGAACTCACTCTGTAGACCAGCCTGCCCTCGAACTCAGAAATCCGCCTGCCTCTGCCTCCCGAGTGCTGGGATTACAGGCGTGCGCCACCACGCCTGGCCATTTTGCCCTTCTCATGCATTTTGCTCACATCCACCCACCGTCCCCCACCCCCACCCCAGTCACCCTCCCGCCCTAGCCAGGCGGTCCCTGTCCCCTTCTTCCTATTTTTCGTTCATTTTCATATATATTTTAAAGTTAGGTCAAAGCATTTTGTTTAGTTTCTATTTATATGTGCAAGTGTTTAGCTTGTAAATGTGTTATTTCACTAGACGCATGCAGTGCCCACATAGGTCAGAAGGGGGCGCTAGGTCGCCTGGAACTGGAGTTAACAGTTGGCTGTGAGCTGCCATATGGATGTTGGAAACCGAACCCTGTTCCTCTGTAAGAGCAGCAAGTGCTCTTAACCATTTAGCCATCTCTCCACCTACTCACCTCCTTCTTTTAAAAATCAACACTTAACGTAAGAGGAAAGGCATGCTTTCATCTGTCTGAGACCGTCTTAAATTTCACTTAAGACTACAATCTCTATTCCCAATTCTTTTTATTTTGATGAAATAATGTTATTCTTCTTTGTGTCTAAGCTAAATCCCATTGTATGCAATGTTCCAGTTTCCTATATCTATCCATCTGAATCGTACTGTATCTAGTCATTGTAATAGCACTAAAATAATCCTGGGTGTGCAGATGACATAAGATACTATCTGTCTGCGAATTGTATCTTGGGTACTCCAAACTTCTGGGCTAATATCCACTTATCAATGAGTGCATTCCATGTGTGTTCTTTTGTGACTGGGTTACCTCACTCAGGATGATACAATTCACAGACCACCTGCAGCTCCACAAGAAGGGAGACCAAAGTGTGGACACTTCAGTTCTTCTTTGAAGAGGGATCAAAATACCCATGGAAGGAGATACAGAGACAACGTATGGAGCAGAGACTGAAGGAAAGGCCATTTAGAGACTGCCCCACCTGGGGATCCTCCCATATACAGTTACCAAACCCAGACACTATTGTGGATGCCAACAAGCACTTGCTGACAGGAGCCTGATAGAGCTGTCTCCTGAGAGGCTCTGCCAGTGCCTGACAAATACAGAGGTGGATGCTCTCAGCCAACCATTGGACTGAGCACAAGGTCCCAAATGGAGGAGCTAAAGAAATGTCCCAAGGATCTGAAGGGGTTTGCAGCCCCATAGGAGGAACAACAATATGAACCAACTAGTACCCCCAGAGCTTCCAGGGACTAAACCACCAACCAAGAGTACACATGGAGGGACCCATGGCTCCAGCCACATATGTAGTAGAGGATGGCCTTGTGGGACATCACAGAGAGGCCCTTGGTCCTGTGAAGGCTGGATGCTCCAGTATAGGGGAATGCCAGGACAGGGAAGCCGGAGTGGATGGGTTGATGAGCAGGGAGAGGGGAGAAGAGGGAGGGTTTTTGTTTTGTTTTGTTTTGTTTTGAGGAAACAAGGAAAGGGAATAACATTTGACATGTAAATAAAGAAAATATCTAATAAAAAAGAGGGATAAAAGATAATATCTGTCCCTTTGCTTCACAGAACACATTTTTTTTCCTTTGTATGTGTATGAGGGATGGTACTGGGGTGGCTCACGTGCTAAGACACTGAGCCTCTATGTTGCACCTCCCGTCTTCCTATTTCTGAGACAGAGTCAGAATGTTGTCTAAGCTGGCCACAGACTTTTGACCCTACTGTCTCTGAGTGCTGAGATTACATGAGATGTGCCACCACATCTGGCTATGACATATACCAGAACACATCTCTAAGTTAACATTTAGTGACTGATTGGTACATCGATTGATTCTTTATAAAGAGTAATGATTAAAACAGACCTTGCTGCCCAGGAACTGCCTGGGACCCACAGTCCTCCCTAAGTCATTAGTTTGGAGTTACTGTAGTTCCCCTATGTAATGCTATTACTTTCCAGAAACTGTAGGAACGTGACTTTTAAAACATTCTTTTTTTATTTTTTTTTTATTTTTGGAAAGAATGCAAAGGGTCTGCAGCTTCCTCTCCATGCCCGGTGTAACCGCAGCTGGCGATGCTTTTCGGCAGGCACGTAGTGGGTCAGTAACTCAGCTCTCCTTGTCTTTAGTTTATGGCTTCGTTCCCTGCATTCTCTCCCCTTTGATTGGGATGCGTTACTTCAATGGGCAATGGGTTAGCCTCACTATGGTCCTCATCAACACTTGGCTGGAAATACATACAGACAGTTTTCATGTTTTTATCTAATAGGGAAAACTCGAGGGACTTGACGAAATGAAACATTCTTTGAAGCCTGTTGCTAGCCCTCGCCCACCTTGCTCAGAACTGAAAAGAACAGAAATGGCTCTGACATGTTTTCCGCCCGCCCGTCTGGCCCTCTTCACGGTGATTCTTTTCATTGCTTTGGTAAGTCAATCATGCTAACAGGTACCAGTTATCCTGTGTCTGCCTCGGGCTCAATAGAGCAGGTGACAAACCCCCTTCAGGTTGTCGGGGATTGATGTAAAATGCACACGGACCTCCCGGCTCATCATCCTCATCCCGTTGACTGATGCTTTTCCTGTGTGGTTCCATGTTGGTAAATTAAAGGAACCCGCTAGACAGTTCAGTCAACAGTTTACTGAAACGAACCTCATTAGTGAGGTGCACCTGTCACGGGAGTGTAATTTAATCCTATTGAATTATCACTCAAAAAATGCCTAAGTGCCTGGTTTTTATATACTGGATAGAGGACTTGCTACTAATACTGTCACATCTCCAGCTGATGAGAAAGAAAAGAAGCAAAAAAAAAAAAAAAAAAAGTACTATGCGGGGACTGTCGGTTCCCACCTGTCCCCCTCAATCAGACTACCAATGTCAACTCCTGAACAGAATATTGCTTTTCACTGCAGATCAAATGCATCCCAAGGATCTCAGATTTTCTTCTCAGATCTCGGATGTGAAGGGCAGGCACGGAATGCTCTCTCTCTCTCTCTCTCTCTCTCTCTCTCTCTCTCTCTCTCTCTCCCCCCCCCGTCATTTCCTTCATTTACAATCGGAAAAAAGAAAAGAAACCTTATTGGTGTGAAGCCAGTTTGAACAAGAAGCCCCGTTTCTCAAATGTTGGGGGAGCTCTTTCCAGCCGGATATTTGTGAATAGCCATCGTCTGCCAACCGTATTTTGTAAATGGCAAAGCCAGCACATGAGGTTACTTTCTAATAGTTGTGTCCTTGCTGTGATTTCTGAAGTATTTGGAGGTGAGCCGTGTCTGGGAAGGAGAAGAACTGAAATCAGACTGTCGAGTAGAGGCGCCTCCTGTCTCTCATGTCTATGACATATGTGTAACTGTCTCCCTGAGCAGTAAATAATTATCATGACATTGTCAAAGTAGGATCCGTGAAGTGTTAATGATTTCATTAATCAGCCTATTAAGAAAAAATGGAGTGATTTTATTTATTTATTTATTTATTTATTTATTTAATTTTGGTTTTTTTTTTGTTTTGTTTTGTTTTTTGAGACAGGGTTTCTCTGTGTAGCCCTGGCTGTCCTGGAACTCACTCTGTACACCAGGCTGGCCTCGAACTCAGAAATCTGCCTGCCTTTGCCTCTCAAGTGCTGGGATTAAAGGATGTGCCACCACTGACCAGCTATTTTAATTAACCTAAGAAAATCCGCCAAAAACTATATCTAAATCTTAAAAGTTATTTATCAGCTCCATGGTTAAGAGCACTGGCTGCTCTGGCAGAGGACCTGGGTTCTATTCCAAGCACCTGTATCAAGTGGTGCACAACTGCCTGTAACTCTAGCTCTCTTCTGGGTTCTATAGGCAACCACACTCAATGTACACATTTCTGTCGCACACACGCATGCAGGCACACACACACACACACACACACACACATACGCACACACACACACACACACACACTTAAAAAGAAAATAAATTTTAGAACAATTATTCTCAGGAGCAGGAGAAATGGCTCGGTGATAAAGAGAGCTTGCTGCTCCCACAGAGGACCCAGGTTCAGTTTGCAGAACCCACATGGAGGGTTACACACATCTGCAGTTCAGTTTCAGGGGATCTGGCGCCCTTTTCTGCTCTCGGTAAGCATTACATCACATTGTGCACATGCAGACTACACCACTATGCATAAAATAAATACACCCCAAAATGAGAATAAAACGAACGAATTATTCTGGCATAGATGAATTTCTGGTGATCTACAATAATCATAAGAGCCAATATTTCACATGTGCTTAATATATATATCAGCCCCTCGATGGCATTATTTTACATGAGTAATTTATTTCATGTCTTTTTAAGGAGTCTAAGACTTGGATTTAGTTTGATCAGAAATTTGCATCTAAAAGTGCTGAAACTTAATTCAAGATGACCCAGCTGGCAAATGGTAAGGGCTGTACTCTAACCCACAACTTGTGAGCACCACTCTGCCAACCACCGTGGTAATGGTTATGAAGTCACAGAGTCAAAACAAGATCAGGGGTTCTAGATGTTTGCACACGTCATTGCTGCTGGTCACCCATCTTGTTGTTGTCTGTTCTCCTCTACTGTCATGGAGGATTAACTATGGTACCGAATCTGGATGTTACCGAGGTGCGACGCATTCGGGCCATGTGATAATGTATCCGCTCTGTAGCATCTGGAGGTCTGGCTGATATCCCTGTAACAGCTGACAGCATATTGTATTGCTTGTTGTGCTCCTGTGAGCGAGAGGATTGTAAATTATGAGGCTGCTCTCTCAGCACTCTTATGTCCCTCCGACCTCCCCGCGCTGACCCTCCCTGTACCTGCCAGGCTTCACTAAAGATGCACTAAATCCTGAAGGGTGCAAACCGACTCCGAATAATAGGTGGATAAAACTGGGCAGCGGAGCTTCATGAGCTCATTCTGATGTCAGATGGCAGCCAGGCCAGCCCAGGAAACGAAAACTGACCAGGCTGGGTGAAGATGCCGGAAAAGCACACGTGAGTGCAGTGCCCACACGAGATGGAAGAGGTTGTCGGGTCCCCTGTAGATGGGGCTTGCAGGTGACTGGGAGCGGCACAAGATGGGTTCTGGGAACTGAGCTCAGGTCCTCTGGAAGAGCAGCAAGTGCTTTTATCCACCGAGCCATCTCTCCAGGTTCAACTTTTATTTTCTACAAGACACATACACACATAGGACAAGTCTGCCACTTTAGTTCTGGGAGACCTCATTTGGGAACTACTGAAGATAGCAGTGAGCTAGCCCGCAAGTCTATGTTCTAGTCCCCGCCACTCAGGGAATCTATAGTCTAGGTCCAGGGGTCCTCTGGTGCAAGAATGCCTGCCGTGCCCTAGAACCCCACTAGATGTTGTCAAGGTCTTTGTTTGACCTGTGTCAGTCAGCAGCACTGAGTGCAGTGTACTAAGGCTTTAGATAAGTGAACACGTGCTCCGTAAATGAAGATGTAAGTTGCTGAACTTTGCCCGGGAATGGCAGAGAGGGGTGCAGAGGAACCACAGACTTCACAGCCTTTGCTTCCTCCAGACTCCACTGAGCTAAGCCACACACAGCTGAAAGGTGACGATGACAGTCCCTACCCTGTGCTCCTTATCAAGTGTGTGCTCTCATTCTACGAACTTGGTCACAAACACCAGAAAGAAGGACGTTATGTTTTAGCTGTGTTTGGAATTAGCATGTCAGTGCTATTCTGTGTATCTTTATGAACGTTCATAATTACTCCACGCAAGTCACGCACACACAGCTGTCTACTCATCCTTACTTATGAAGCACACACGTCTTCCCCCATTCCACACCCAGGCAGCATTGTGTCCCGTCGTTCATAACAGCCATCATTCATTTTCTCCTTGACTGCTTCTCATCTCTGATGTGTCTCCCTCAACCCTGTAGTCCCTCATCTACTCTGGGACCTTCCAGGTTCCCCTCATTAGAAGTCTGACAGGATCGAAGAACTCTTTGCCTCATAAGAACATTAGGGAAGGATTAGATTGGAGAGCTTGTGAGTGGAACGAACAGTTCGAGGCTTAACTGTAGTTGAGATGCCAACAAAAGGGACAAAGAGAAAGCAATCTCCACTGTGCAGCTCGCAAGTAAATCTTTGCTCACAGGAAGTTTTATATGGAAAATAAAAACTGCTCCCAGTAGGCCAAAGTTCAGGGGTAGGTGAGAGGTCAAAGAAGGTGGAGAAGGCAGAAGGAAAGAACTCAGCACACAGTGGGGACTGAGCACAGAGTAGGACCTGGGCACACAGTGGGAACTGAGCACATGGTGGGTACTCGTAATGATTAATTACTATTACAGTGTATATTTGTCACAGAGCTCACCACCTAAGCCTTTAAAATTATTGAATCCTTTCATTCCTTCTGTCCACCATGGATCCTTACTCCACTTCAAAGGTAACTTTAAAGAGAATTAACCCCAGAGATGTTCTCCTAGGCAATCTGTGGCAGGTCAAGTGGAGAAGCTTCTAGAATGGGTGTTTATGATTAAAAGTGATTATGATTCTTATCCATTCTGAGACAAACTGAAAAGGGCTGTGCTCCTAAGAGGAATGGCAGTCAGACAGAAAAACCTCAAGAAGGAAGCTCCCACAGGACAGCGGGAGAAGAGGGGCATCCCCAGATGTTAGCCTGATGGGGGGAGCCCCCAGTGACAGCTGAGGGAGGGATCCCCAGTGACAGCTGAGGGAGGGAGCCCCAGTGACCGCTGGGGGACTCCTTTACTCACTGCACAGCAAAACTAGCAGAGAAAGGCTGCGAAAGCCCCCAGGAGACCACTTCCTCCCAGCTGGCAGAAACCTCAGCCTCTGTGACTTGGTTTAACATTATAATACAAAGTTCTGAAGATGCTAGGCCTTCTCACTGGCGCTAGCTGTCAAAATGAGGACCCGCCTGCCAATCTCAGATGACACATTAAAGTGTCAACCAAATCTTGGTAGCTGAAGAACAGCAGTTTCTGTTTGACTTCGTTTTGTCCATTTATTGTTTTTTCCTGAACGATTTTGTTGGTGTTTATTTCTTTGTTTGGAAACAAACAAAATCTAGCCTATAGCCTGGGCTGTCGTGGAACTTCCTGTATAACCCAGGCTGACCTCCAACACATGGTTCTCCTTCTTCTAATGAGTGTTGGGATTACAGGTGCAGATCACCATGTTCAAACTATTCATCCATGTTAGTTACACATAGTTGCTTATTACAAATATAATGTGATCTATGATTTTTTAAAAAATAATCTATTTACAATGGATTTTAAAATAATTTATAATTACATGTACACTTATAAATATATTCATAAATTATAATTAATCCATCTATAGAAGGAGGGCATTTCCAGTAAACAAGACACAAATAATAATTGTAACATTCCTTACTTGTAAAAAGCTTCGAAAATATTGGTGAGCATAATTCCCTGCAAAGTAAAATTTTGCTTATTATATTCTATTTTGCCAAAGCATACCAAGTTGCTATTTTTTCTACTTAACTTTCTATCATCTGGATAATCTGTGTGCACAGCTCCTTTTAAATTAAAGTGTCACAAATATGGATTATTATAGCCATTCCTCCTTGTCATCTTCATCTTCCCCTCCCCCTCCCCGCCCTTTCTGTTTCTCTTCCTATTTCCTGCTTGGATGGAACCCGGGTCTCAGTGCATGCTAAGTTCATTCTTTACTAGTGCAATCACATCACCATCCAGTAACACTTTGTATTACCATAGTTAAGAAGGTGATGTTAACGTTAATGGATACAGCCAGTAGAGCCAGGAACACCCTATAAGGGACACAGAAGTTCCCTGGACAAAGTGTTAGCCAGAGAAACACTGCTAGAGTAAAGAGTAAGCAGTCTTTCTCTTTCTTTCCCTTCCTTCCTTCCTTCCTTCCTTCCTTCCTTCCTTCCTTCCTTCCTTCCTTTCCTTCTTTTTGAGAATCTTAGCAACATTTATTTCTTTGACCAGCGATTCCTTTATTAGTAATTATTTTTTTCCACAAAACTCACACAGTCACATACACATTCACACAAACATAAAAAATTAAAATGTTACAAAGTAATGTAGTAATTATGCTTGCTCCATTGACACTGAAATGATAATCTTATTTAATTGGTTCTTTTTCCTTTTTTTGTTTTGTTTTTTTTTTTGTTGTTGTTGTTTTGTTTTTTCGAGACAGGGTTTCTCTGTATAGCCCTGGCTGTCCTGGAACTCACTCTGTAGACCAGGCTGGCCTTGAACTCAGAAATCAGCCTGCCTCTGCCTCCCAGAGTGCTGGGATTACAGGCATTCTTTTTCCATTTTTTATTAGGTATTTTCTTTATTTACATTTCAAATGTTATCCCCTTTCCTGGTTTCCCCTCTGAAAACCCCTTATCCAATCCCCCTTCTCTGCTTCTATGAGGGTGTTCCCACCCACTCCCACTTCCCTGACCTGGCATTCCCTTACACTGGAGCATCTAGCCTTCACAGGACCAAGGGCCTCTCCTCCCATGGATGTCCCACAAGGTCATCCTCTGCTACATATGTGGCTGGAGCCATGGGCCCCTCCATGTGTATTCTTTGGTTGGTGGTTTAGTCTCTGGGTGTTCTGGGAGGGGGGAGTCTGGTTGGTTGATAGTATTGATCCTCCTATGGGGCTGCAAAGCCCTTCAGCTCCCCAGTCCTTTCTCCATTGGGGGCCCTGTGCTCAGTCTTTCAACATGTGGAACACACAGAAGATGGGTAGGAAATGCCTGTAGTTATAACCTGCAATACAATATTTCAATCCTCAGTCCTATGTAAACCAGAAACACGCGGAAGGGGCAGGTACATGAAATATTTCTCTGGTCTTTAAGTGAACTAACTCCAAGGTTTCCTTAGAGATAATGAGTTTGGTGGCTTGACTCCCATTCTCTGCAGATCCAGAGACATCCAAAATGGTTTCTAGGGTGTGACAGTAATGCTTAGAGGAAGGCATGCCCCTGTTGGTATTATTGGATGCCAAATAACAATCCTCTTGATATGTAATGTAACCAAAACTAAGGCAGGCATAGGCAGAAGGTATGATTGAAAATGGTTTATGGAGACTGTTTTCCTGACATGTTCCGTGGTAAATCTGCTAGCATAATCTCGTCAGTTTTCCCCATCTGCTTCCTCCCTGAGTTACTGTGACCCACCCAAGACTTTGCAAACTTTGGACTGTGCCTTTTACAGCACGACTTTGTGGTCAGCTAGATTTCACACCATCTTTTGAAGATGCACTTGAAAGCTTTAGGACACTGACAGTTCCTAGGTGGTTATATCCACGCTTTCCTGTAAACATAGTGTCCTTCTGTCTTCCTACCAATGAGTCATGGCAAGAGGCTTTTCAGTAGGATGTCTCTCCAGGGCAAATCCGGAAATCCAGAGTATTGGGAATGCATGACAATTGGACTGTCTTTGACATACCAATAGGATAATGTCATTTTCTTTTCAGACAAAGCCAAATTGTATCAAATTGGACTCAGACATTATTTTTTCTTTTCTTTTTCTCCCGAGACAGGGTTTCTCTGTGTAGCCCTAGTTGTCCTGGAACTCACTCTGTAGAGCAGGCTGGCCTCGAACTCAGAAATCTGCCTGCCTCTGCCTCACAGAGTGCTGGGATTACAGGCGTGCGCCACCACCCCCTGGCTGGACTCAGACACTTTCTGTAAAGATTCTGCTCTAAATAAACAGCATCTCCCCAGGTCATGTTTACGGGGCAGTTTTGACTTAGTAGCTTACAGTCACCTCCTCCTTTGTTCTGTCACAAACAGGTTCAAACCCAGTCTTAGAGGTCCTTTCCAAGCTGTCTTTAGAATCCTGTTTGGCTTCTACCGGCTTGAGCGAGGCCATGGCCAAACTCACAGACTTGCTCCTGCATACTATCCCAGTTACCCTGTCCTGCCCATTCGATTAAGTGTTCACACTAGACTTACAGCAGTAGTTCTATTCATATTTAGATTCATTACAAGCGTGTACCTTGGGGGGCTGGAGAGATGGCCCAGTAGGTAAGCAGCTGGCCAAGCAAGTGTGAAAACCCGAGTTCAGATCTCCACAATCCACGTAGATCTGGACGGGCCCTGGCTAGTCTGGAGCACCAGCTCCCCTATGGTGAGATGGAATGGAGAGGTGGACAGGAGAAACCCCTGGCTAGCCTGGGGTACCAGCATCAAACAAGGAGACCTGCCTCAAACAGAAGGTGAGAACAGTCACTCAAGGTCGTCTTCTGACGTCCGCATGTGCAGTCCAACATGTGTGCATCCATACATCCATACCCACATGTACACGGGCGCATGCACACACAATCACACACACACAATCACACACACACACAGAGTTGTTTTAAGTGTAGCACAATGCACACACACAGTAACTCCCCAGATAAAATTTGATTCAATGAATAAATGTTGATACTCACTTAACTAAATTGTAGGCCTGCATTATCGATTCCAAAATACCGGTTTGTATACACATTTTTATCAATGCCTCCTTAGCTGAGAGCATTAAGCGTGATTGCAAACACATTGCAAGTGGAATTTATCTATAATTAACACTATATCTTAGAGTAAATCCAAGTGTCTTAGCCAGTAGAAGGATGTTGGAATAAATATTGTTAAGGTTTAGTTTTCTCTGGAGCCTCTTATAGTCCATGAATGCCCTATAACATTATATCTTTGGTAAATATGAGATGGTTTTAAGCAAAACCTTAATTGTAAATAAAGGAGATCATTATAGTGGCCCAGATAATCCATCACACATTCATACCAGACAGACAGGCCTAAAAATTCTTTGGCCAATACTGAATTTTATAGCATGCTGTCAAAATGTATGGGTTGGAGATGAAGTTGCTACATATTAAATCTGAGACAGAGGCCCAGACTCACCTTTAAACCAATAAGCATTTGTTAAATACCTATGATGTGTTGGATACTCTTCTGGGTACTAGGGGTGTAGCAGTGTAGACTCTGTCCTTAAACCTTAAATACGTTCATGTTAATTTAATTTTAAGCAGGAATAATTTGGAAGGGATGGCGTTTGCTTCCTTTATACATTGTTAAATATATCGTCCTTTCAGATATAATTAACTTGGGAAGGGAAGGATGCATGCGTTCTTTTTGTTACTGTGGAATCACTAGGTTGATATGTGTGAAGGCTGCATCCCACCATGCTGCACTGGGACCTGACTGCAGTCGGGATGATCCTCCTTCCTCCTGTTCTGCCTATGTCCCCACTTCTCATTGTCTTGTAACTATGTAACAAGTAGTTTCATGTAGCTACATATTTATGTGATGTATTCAAGCTTTAATCTTCTGTTTAAAAACAAACAGGATTTAAGGAGAGAGAGAAAGGAGCAGTAAAGGCATGCAGCCCTACCTGAGTCATTAGTGGGGATCCAGTTGTCTGCACATTATAGGGAATTAGTCGCTTTTTGGAAGGAGCTTTTAATTGCTTAATCTAAGTAATGTGGGCAATGGCATACGTGTTTTATTTCAGGACCTATCTAGTCCACTCAGAAAATGTAATGGACCTAATTTTCATTTAGTATAGGTCTGTGCAGTTCCTAAAACATCTAAATGGCTATTAATTTAATCAGGTAATTTAACTATAGCTCTAGAAAAGGCCACCAGCTAGTTGTCACGCAATGATTAGGAGGATGACATTTCTATCCCGTGGTGCCAGAGGCAGGCTTTGATACATCATTTTCTTTTTGAAGGTTAAACTCAGATAACCTGCCTTTGGCATTTAATTAGCTACATATTAAACACTCTTTTAATAATAAAATGATTAAAATTTTTATTGCTTCTCAAATGAGCCCCCTTTAGACAGATTTAATGACTTGGTTAGATCACTGTAGTTTGTGAACCAAACCTTTTTCAGGCCAGTGTGTTGTAATGATATGGTTTATAGCTTACAAAATGTGTATTTCATTCAAATGGTGGCCATAATCATTTCGGATAAAACTGATAATGCTTTCTTCTGTATTTTTAAGTCTGGCTGTTAAATGTCACTGGAAAGTAACTAGAAACACATTGACTCAAAATTTTCAGAAATGACCACGTTCAAGATTAATAAAGAGATGATGAAGTTTGTTTGGTATACTGAATCACATATACTAATTGTCTACTCTTTAAAAAAATTGTTTCTCATCATTAAAAAAATCTAGAACAACTTTCTAGGACTGACGGAGAGCATAAGTGAACTGCATAGCCTCACCCACAGCTTCAGCTCTAATTAAGACTTTGGTGAAAACGGTCACCAAGAGACTGTTGGTTACTCAGCCTCAGCAAGATTCTGGAAGGACGGAGTGTCAGTAAAATACCATAAAGTAGGATTGAAGAGACAGAATTATCTCCTTAAGAATAAGAAGTAGGGGGCTGGAGAGGTGGCTCAGAGGTTAAGAGCACTGACTGCTCTTCTAGAGGTCCTGAGTTCAAACCCCAGCAACCACATGGTGGCTCACAACCATCTGTAATGAGATCTGATGCCCTCTTCTGGAGTGTCTGAAGATAGCTACAGTGTACTCACATACATAAAATAAATAATATTTTTAAAAAAGAAGAAGAAGAAGAAGAAGGAGTAGGTATTTATTGCCTGAATGTCTGTGAGTGATCTTTTACATTAAAAAAAAAAACTTAGTTTTCATTCAATTTTTAACATATCACGTAAATATGTATAGATCTTATAGTCTTTGCATGTTAAAAGACTCCTGTATTGAAGGCCTGGTCCTCTGCTTGAGAGGATGGGAGCCTTTCGGATGTGGGGCGTGGGAATGGAATTGTAGGTCACTGAAGCGCACACTTGAAGGGAGGAGGGCACAATGGAGTCTGCTCTCTTCCTTTCTCTTCGCGTTGTTGGTGCTAGCTGAATGAGCACTCTTTGGGCACTGTGGAGGTTTTATCAGGTATGAACCCCATACACTCACGCGTTTGAATGCTTGGCCATAGGGAGTGGCATTATTAGGAGGTGTGGCCTTGCTAGAGTAGGCGTGGCCTTGTTGGAGGAGGTGTGTCACTGTGGGGGTAGGCTTTGAGGTCTCCTAGGCTCAAGGTGTGCTCAGTGTGACAGACAGTCTCTTTCTGCTCCCTGAAGATTAAGATGTGGAACTCTCGGCTCCTCCAGCACTAGGCCTGCCTGAACATTGCCATGTCTCCTGAAATACTTCTGACACTGTAAGTCAGCCCCAATTAAATATAAGAGCTCCCTGGGTCATGGTGTCTCTCGGCCACAATACGACCCTAAGAAAGGCATCTCTACCATCCTCTGCTGCATTGCCACAGGTCCCAAAGGAATACAACCAGCTAGTGATGGACTCAGATGTCTAAGGCTGCATGTCAGGCTTGCAAGTTACCACACGTGCTTGCTCTAGTCCTGGGAGGTGGATTAACACAAAACGCCCATTTCAAGGACACTGAACAAACATGCACACTATAGAACTGCACCCATCCCCCCCCAACAAGCTGTAGAGCACTTCAGTCAGCCCCAAGGCTGCCTCTCACTTTCCTACTGAGTACCTATTACAGCTGCCCAATGCCTGATTTCTCTCACCCTTATAGTCTTGGTTGATATAGTCTATGGTCTTACAGGCCATCATGTAGACTGTGAGTGTGCATGCCACGTTTCTGTATCACACGTCTTTTTAAATTTATGAAAAGTTTTGTGGGTATTCTTTGTTCCTGTTTACTGCTGTGCACTATTCCATTGTGTGAACACATCAGAGTTGCTTACGCTAACTGCTCTTGATGCTACCTAGGCTGCTTCCACTAGCTTATTATAGCTGAAAATGCTGTGACTGTTCTCTTACTACTGTTCCTATGTTGAACATATGTTTTCATTCCTATTGAAGGCATAAGAGTAGAATTGCTGGACCATTGTGAGACTTACAGGAATAAGTTCTGGAGAAATGGTCATTGTGTCCTGCTTCGGTATAACTGTCCAGGAGTCTGCCTCGGCTCCTATTAGCTTGGAGGACTGAAAATAAGCATCTCAGTCAGGGATGTGAGTGTGTTTAGAATTTTCACGGGCCTTTCTTCTGCCTGCACACACAGCATTTCATCATTTCAGGTTTCCACCAGAAGTTCCTCCTTCATTCTGTGTCAACAGATACTGCTCTTAGTTCCAGCTTCCACTTGGTTTCATTTACAGTTCCTTCTCTAGGAGCTAAAGGCACATTAGCTCCGATGACGGTACCTGGTCACACTCACACTCTAGCAGCTGAAGACCGGCTGGTCAGAATGAAAGCTGCACACGAAAACTGTAAAATGGCTCATTAATGTCTTTCATGTGGCTGCTTATAGGATGATATTTTCAGTGTACATGTTAAAAGATAGTAAAATAAAGTCTCACCTGTTTTTAATGATAAAAAAAATCATACTTATTCATTCATTTGGGAGGAGGCGGTGCATATTCCATAGCAGGGGTGCGGCAGTCCAAGAAGAGCTTGTAGGAGTCTATTCTCTGCTCCCCACCTCCCTCACCCCCATGTGAGTCCTGGGGATTGAACTTGGGTCGCTGGACTTGTTGACAAGCACCTTTAGCCACAGAGCCATCCTGCTGTTAGTGTCTTTTCCTTTTTTTTTTTTTTTTTAAATACAGTCCTTAAGGAAGTTTAAAGCAACGTGCGTCCCATTTCAATTCTGTCACCCAGGTGTGTGTTTCCCTGATGGACAAAATGTCCCACAAGTATCGCTACATTCATTATTTCCCAGTTATGAACAGAGCAATCCACAACAGGCTTCTGGGAGATGACAGAACTGCCGGAGAAGACGTTCGAGGTGAGCTCTGTGGGTTGTACGCAGTGAACTCTGGAGGTTTGGAAGGCACAGTTAGGAGTGTCCGAGATTAAATGCACTGATGGATGTGCGGGTCCTCCCAGAAGAGGCTCTCTCAGTTCAGATCAGATCAGCCCCTGACATACACCTTTACATTTGACTTCCTGCAGAGGACAGCCAGAAGGCAAGGATGAAGTCAAAGGGCTCTCACCCACCCCAAGGCCACCAGGAGCCTAAAGTTTGAAACCTTTTGTTCACAGGATGGCTGAAATGCACCAGATGGTGGGGAATGTGTGTTCCCTCAAACGAATAAACGAGAGCTTTCTGGTTAAAAAGCTGAATGGTTCAAGTTACATATGCACTAAAGTGGGCATTCTTATTGAGCAAAGCAAAGACGAGTTTTCTAGAAAGGTGGTCACATGCCCAGAGGAGTGCTGGAGGCCTAGATCTCACTGGTGTCTTCTAAAAGAGGGTCTATGGATGGTACGCAGTGACTGTTCCCTATGCAAGTATTCAACCAGACACAGACTGAAGATATCCAGAAACATCGATGCGGAGACTTTCATATTGTAACCACATTGCTTCACAACACCAAACAACTCATTGATTTCTGAAAATACTGGTTAATCAGAAAGTCATTTGGTTAAGGTGAATCTGGCTAGCTGATGTGTTTGAGCAATTGTTCTGTGCTGCAGAGATGTTTGTTGGGGGCAAGATTCTAGCCCCTGTTGAGATGGATTCTAAGAACAATAATTTCTTTTTGTTTATTAAGACAATTTCTTATTCCTATTCCCATTCTTATTCTAATTAGTGTGTATGTGTACAAATGCATGTTTTCATGATAGGTATACGGAGGTCACAGGGGAACTTGCATATGTCTGTTCACTTATTCCATGTGGCCTCTGGGGATTGAACTCAGGTCTCTAATAAATGCCTTTACCCCTTGATCCATCTCACTGGCTCACTGTTATTTCTTTCCTAAGAAATGTCCATCAATATGGCAGCCGATTTCTGAACTATACCTTTATCTGTGGTAGCATATACACAGACAATTGCCAGAGATTTGAGTGATTTCTTCCACTATGAAAGGACACCCTGGCTAACCAAAGAGTAGAGATGTCGGGGACCACAGGAGCTTCTCTATCTACTAACCATGACCCCGACGCTCACTAGGCAGTGTGTTCAGCAAGCCAGACAGGAGTTTCTCTTGGCTGGGATTAAGTTGTTTCAACAGACCAGCATTCTCTCAGCCCAGCTGTAAATCATATCTAGAGAATGTTTTCCTATAAATCCTGAGGAAAGAAAACAGAAAAGACAGTTTTCCTCACAGAGTTTGCAGCAGTCTCTCTGGGAGAAAGCTGGGGAGATGGTTTTCCCAGAGCAATGTGAGGACCATTAATGCCCTTAATGTAGTCATCCAATCAACAGCCATCTCCAGGAAGGGGTATGGCCTCTAGTAACATGTGAGCCACAGGTGCATTTAGTGATTGGTCTGTATTTTTAATTTCCAATGTGCCATACCTATTACATTTAATATGAAATATTTTTCTGCTAAAGGCTGGTGATTGGTTTGTTTTGCATATGGCTTAGAATTTTAAATAACAAAATTGGAGCAACTATTTAATATGAACATTGGAATTTCTTAGGCAAATAGTAAATATATCCTGGTAATAAAACATGCTAACCTCATGAATAATGCAGTCTTATAATTTGTTTATAGACATGCAAAGATGTTCCCAACATGTATTTAAATGAAAAAAAACTCACATATTGATGATTAAAGTTTTGTTGTGCATTTGCTTATGTTTTTCTAATTTATAAAATTAAAATATATAGTCTATAAAAGATATGTCAGACCAGGTTACAATGCACAAATGCCTTCCTAATAAAATTAACAGACTCATTCAATACTGACTGCAGCTTTTTGAGTGTCTACAACATCTGATACGCTATTTGTCTAATACTTAGTTCTTATGATAAGTACTACTATGTCCATTTCATTGATAAGGGATATGAGTTCAGAGAAGTCACATGACTGACAAGAAGCCCACACAGCTGGTAGGTAACAGAGCAAGGCTTCATGTGTGAATCTTATTCGACAAACACAAACTGTCTTTCCAAGTTCAGAACTTCAGAAACCTGATACATTTTCTACTGCTCCAGCTAACAGACTGAGGATCTCGGTGTGAGATTGGGTCTAAAGCTCGTCTTTCTCACCCCAAAGCCCAAGCTTGTCCTATTCTGTGCCCCTGCTTTCCCATCTGCTGCTATTCTATTGGGAAAGTCAAGTCATGGCCAAGTATACAGTCAACATGGAGGGAATCAAAGTGGTGCGGGGGTGGGGGTAATGGGTAGTGTGATTGCTCAGGGACCATTAATGTGTGAGAAATCTCAGTTTGGTCTGCTGTAATAAAAATACCAGAGGTAGGGTGGTTTCCTTCCTCCCTCCCTCCCTCCCTCCCTCCCTCCCTCCCTCCCTTTTCCTTCCTTCCTTCCTTCTTTCCTCTCTCTCTCTCTCTCTCTCTCTCTCTCTTTCTCTCTCTCTCTCTCTCTTTCTGTCCTGCATTTGGTGTCTATGGTTTCCCCTTTCTCTATTCTCCTCAGCCCATCCCCACATTATCTCCCATCCAGATGCACCTTCCTTCCTTCTCTCATTAGAAAACAAACAGGCTTCAATGGGATAATAATAAACTATAATAAAACAAAACAAAAACTAGCCTATAAGAGTTGAACAAAACAAACAAACAATCAGAAGAAAAAGAGCCCAACAGAAGGCACAAGAAACAAAGACTCACTCATTTGCACACTTACAAATCCCATAAACACCTAACCTGGGAGTCATAATATATATGCAAAGGACCTTTAGGGTAAAAAGAGAGAAGCAAAGTATAGATTAATAAAATAAAAATGAAAAAGACAGTAAGATAACTTTTTAAAAGAGCTCAGATGTGATGTCACGAGACAAGGAACCTCCATTGATGTCATGGAGTCCATTTCCTGTTGACCATCTCTCTACTGCTGGACATGCAGTTTACCATTATGAGGAGTTTGTTTCCCCAGGAAGACTCCCTTGGATGAAACTAAATTTTCATTTACATGTGGTTGCCTGTTGGAGATTGTTCCTGGATTCTGGATGGGAGACATGTATGCCCTTCTCTTTTCAGTTCCAGGGCCCCATCTGGTGCATTCCTATGCAGACCCTGTGTTTGCTGCCGTAGTCATTCAGATATACAGTTCAGATATACATCAATCATATTGATTCAGAGAGCTTTGTCTTCTTGGTTGTTTCTGTTCCCCTCAGCTCTTACACTCTTTCCTCTCCCTCTTCCATGGAGTCCCTGAGTCCTGAGGGGAGGGATTTAATGGGGACATCTCATTTAGGGCTGAATGTTCCAAGGTCTCGCTCCCTGCATGCTGTCTGGCTGTGGGTCTCTGTATTTGTTCTCATCTTCTGCGTGAGAAGCTTCAATGATGATGGCTGAGCAGTGCTTTATGGCGCTGATTTATGAGGACAGTAAAATGTCACTGACCTCGTAAATTAATTTTATAGCTATTTTTGTTTTGTTTTGTTTTGTTTTTTAGAACAGAAAGTTTGGTCTGTGGCTGTCTAGTTTCAGGCCGCCCCCCAAAAATGTCAGGGATGAATTCTACCTTGTGCAGTGAGCCTTAAGTCAAATCAGATATTGGTGGGTTACTTCCACAAGCTTTCTGCCACTGTTGTACACTAGCTTACCTTGCAGGCAGGACACCAAAGTAGATCAATGGGTAAGTGGTTATGGTGGTGTATACATTCTCCTTTGGTAGCATGCAGATGCTGTCCTGTACCAAGACACTATGTGAAGAAGGCTGCATGTAGACATTGGCCTGACTTTGCCATATTAAAGGCGTGTGTATGTGTTGTCTTTAGTGATCAAGCTTTACTGTCAGTTTGTGGAGAGTAGCCTATAGTCTTGGCAACAGTGTGGGTTGTTTGGGGGTTCCCATGGAACCGTTTTGGCCAACAACTCACCCAATCCTGGTACTGGAAGCTTTATTTGGTCACAAAAGATAGCCACCTGTGTCTGTCTCCTACATTATTTGGTGATTTATTTATATCACTTCCATATATGTGTATATGTTAGGAAACCCCTACTAAGTATCTGGTTTCCACACTACCCCTCAAAGGACCCATTTATTTTATTATTTCTGCCCTCATCCCCCTCTTCCCTTCCCCTCTACTTGATCCTCCTGTTCCAGCCCTTCTCTGACATCCATCCATCAGAGTGGCTTTCTTGCAGTACTGGAATATGAAGATCTGAATATGAAGCCAAGTTCCAGTGTGGTCTGGAAAAAGCCAAAAATTTGCAAAAGCCTTCTTCCTGGATTATAGATCACTATCTTCTTATCTTACATAGCAGAGAGGAGGAGACAGTGAGGAAAAAGACAGTGAGTGGAGTAGGAAAAGGAGAGGGAGGGAGGGAGAGAGAAAGAGAGAGAGGGAGGGAGGGGGGGGGAGGGGGGAGGGAGAGAAAGGGAAAGGGAGAGAGAGGGAGAGGGAGAGAGAGGGAGAGGGAGAGGAGAGGGAGAGGGAGAGGGAGAGGGAGAGGGAGAGGGAGAGGGAGAGGGAGAGGGAGAGGGAGAGGGAGAGGGAGAGGGAGAGGGAGAGGGAGAGGGAGAGGGAGAGGGAGAGGGAGAGGGAGAGGGAGAGAGAGAACTCTTGTTCTTGTAAGGCCTCTAATCTCAGTGACAAAGTCTTCACTCTCACACACCGTCTCCTAAACTCTGCATCTTCTGAAACAAACTCATTAGAGATTAGAGTTTCAACATAGACATTTTGAGATGACACATATATAGTTCATAACACAATTAAGCTGAGGTTTCAGGAGAAAGCAATAAAAATGATTAAGGAGACGAGGCAAGTAATAGAAGAAGAATGTGAATGTTATCCCTGATGATAAGCATGAAGACATGAATAAGATGGATAAATTCCTAATGCGTCCCCACTGTTCATATGGGAAATGGGGATCGAAACCATTCACGTCCCATGGCTCCTGTAAGGATTAAATGAAAAGGCCATGCAGAATTCTTAACACATGTCTTCTATTGGGTCAGGGCTGAACTTGCTGTCATAATAATCATTGCTGATAATTTAGTTGTTAGTGTCTATTTTGGTGAATAGCTTCTTGAGCAGAAAGGTCATAAATTAGATAAGTGTAATTTATGTCTTTAAGTTGTACAGTTGTGAAATTGACAAGATAAGCTTTATAATTTATTATGGAAGAAATATGATAGATTCTCCAGTGCTGAAAAGCCACATCAGAATAGAACTGCTTCTATAGGGGAAGTAAGCTTCTATAGGGGGAATATATATATATATATATATATATATATATATATACACACACACACACACACACACACACACACACACACAGAGTTTGTCCAGAAAAACATAATGCAGGCAATTAAAATTCTTGCCGTTATTTATTGAAGTTCTGCTGTGGCACTGCCACTGCCCAAGTGTAGCGTGTAGGTTTTGGTACCCCACTTTAAGCCCGGGTAGACCATGCTGCCAGCCCCACCCAGGCTCCCTCATATCTGCAGATGAAAGACACACACACACACACACACACACACACACACACTAGCTTATTCTCATCCTGCCTCATGGCTCAATTGCTGGATGCTTCTAATCTCCTGCAGCAAGCCTGCCCTTCCCAATATTCTTAGCTCAACATCCTAAATCTACCCTCAACTTCAGTTGCTGCCCAGGCCCAGTTGGGGAAGTGGCCAATGGCCACTCCATCCCAGATCTCACATGACTAGTGGCCTTTTTGCTCTCTGAAGCATAGTGAAATCTCTCTTCCTCTCCCTGCTTCTCCTTGCCTCCTCCTGTGGGGGACCTGGAAGGCCTGCCTCTCCTTTCAGCCCAGCAATTCGCCCCTGGCCTGATAGGTCAAGAACCAATTGGGAAACAGGACCTTAACATCAGAACCATCCCCTATATGCAAGCAACTGTATTGTAGCATCTTGTTTTTACTTCTTAAAAGTCTTTAGGAACACTGTGGCATTTGTAGTTTACAGATCAAATAATTTTGTTACTGATACACAAATAGGTTAGGGAAGGATCCAATATTCTAGCCTTCTACTGAGTTTACTTAATCTACCTAAAATACAAATTCTACTATAATGGCCAATATTAACTCCTCATATAATTATGAAAATTATAAGGCAATGAATAAGCTCTATTTTGCCACTTTGTCAATGAAGCCCCCCATATATACTTTGAACTGAAAACTATTGTTACTGTTAATACTTATGCGTACATAATGTACTTGTATGTGAGGGGGGATACATACCATGGTTCAGGTATGTTGGAGTCAGAGGACAACTCCTGGACTCCATTCTCTCCTTCCACCTTTACCTGGGTTCCAGGGATTGAACTCAGGTCTCCAAGTTTTTACAGCAAACTCCTTACCCTTTGAGTCATCCCCTCAGCCTCTGCATTCTACCTTTTGATGTTTGTATTAGTAACTTTTCTCATTGCAGGGATAAATTCCAGACAGTTTAAAGAAAGAAGGAATTGGCTTTGGCTTATGGTTTTAGAGTACAGACCATCATGATTTCAGGTGTGAGATGTCACATATGACCACCTCTGGCCACAGGAAGCAGAGAGAGATGAGTTTAGTGCTTATTAGACTTCTTCCTTTATTCAGTTCTGTACCTTGGCCTATCAGATGGCTCTGCCTACACTCAGGGTGTGTCCTCCATCATTAGCTGAATCTCTCAGAAAACTCCCAGAGCCCCAGTGAGTAGTAAGTCTCCAGGTGATTCTAGTTAAGTTGCGGGTAAGACAAGCATCACACAGTTTTTTTTCTTCCATCCTTAGCTAATGGCATCTCTTAGGGTGGAATATCCACATCGCTCACATCAAAGAACTTCTTTCTTCATTTTTGCACCCCTATAGTGCCTCTTCATCCCAATTTTATGATTTGGGGGAGTGGCATTGGTTCGGATTTGCTTCTGTGCATATTCTGTAGTTCTCCAGCAGGTAGCACAAAATCTTATCAACATGATCATACCTTTGACTAAGGGTAGAGGACAGAGGGAGATTTTCTATATCTCTTTGATTTCACCTTTTCTTTGTCTCTGTGCTTTGCCCTACAGAAAAGTCCTATGCTTACAGGCCAACATACATACATATATCATTAGACCAAATACTACTGGAGAATAACATGCTTTTGGTTGATCCAGATCATTTTAAATGATTTTTAAACAATCTTGGAGCTGGAGAGATGACTCAACAATTAAGAGAGCTCTTTGCTCTTGGTGTTGGAGTGTAGTTCCAAGCACCCAAGTTAAACAGCTTACAGATGTCTATAACTCTGATTTCAGCAGTTCCAACATTGTCTTCTGCCCTCTACAGTCACCTGTCCACAGGTGCATTCTTTCATACACACACACACACACACACACAAATAAATAAATCTAAAAAGGAGTTCAGTGTCTATTTTTTAAAAAAAATCTATAATTATTTGAGTGCTTCATTTTAGAACGCATTGATTCTGGGAGAGTAAATGGGAACCTTTTAAAATCATTACAGGCAATATCAAAGAAAGAAAATGGTCTCTGCATTAAAATGTTTTTTTGACTTATCTGAGAATTTCAGAAATCTAAACAGCAAGAAGAAAATCAAATGCTAGATGAACTTATGTAAGCATTATTGTATAAAACACTTTTCTGAGTGTCTCCAGCTTTACCTTAAAGAAACAAATGGCCATGGATTTGTAATAACATGGGAAGTACCATTCATTTGTAGGAAAATATAACCTGAAGGAGAGAAAATAATTTTCAAGTTGCCCTCTCTAATGTGAATAGCATGACTGATAGCAAGTTTCCCTGGGTGTTTCAGCAGCTGCCTGAGTGCTTGTAAAATCAGCTTTTCTTTGAATCCTGGCTCTTTTCAGCACAGCATTCTATCTTGATCCTGGTGGACTCATGCCTCGTAACCAGTGGTCAAGTCACATGATCTTTCAGTGCCTACTCACTTTGCCTTTTATGGATCTTCACAAATGAACAATCAAAGCCAAAGATGAAACACTGTGAATGTTCTAGAAGATTTATGGTTAGGTCTGCTCAAAGCCTTGGTGCACTTCAATAATCTAAGAAAAACTGTGTGCATGTGTGTATGTGCTCCTCTGTGTGTTTGCGCTTGTATGTGTGTGCATGTGTGTGTGTGAGTTTGTGCTTGTGTTTTGTGTTTATGTGTTTGTGTGTGCTTGTCTGTGCATGTATGCCCATGTTTGCATGTGTGTGTGCACGTGTGTGCATGTATTTGTGTTTGTGTATGTATGTGTTTGTGTGTGCATGTATGTACATGTGCCTATATGCATGTGTTTGTGCTTATATGTGTGTGTTGTTTGTGCTTGTGCTTATGTGTGCATGTGCATGTGAATGTGTATATGTTTGTGCTTGTATGTGTGTGTGTGTGCACTTGTGTGTATATGTGTGTGCGCATTTGTGGTTGCATGCATGTACATGTGTATGTATATGCATGTGTGTACATGTTCGTGTGTGTACATGTAGTTCCACATGTGTGGAGGACAGATGTTGATATCAGATATCTTCCTCAATTGACTTCCACATTAGTTTTTGAAATAGAATATCCTACTGACCTGAAGCTAACCAATTTGTCTTGGCTGGCTGACCAGTGAGCACCAGGGGTTTTCTTTCTTTCTCCCCAGAGCTGGGGTGACAGGTGTATCTACTGTACATAGCTTTAAAAATATTCATGTGGATGAGAGCGATCTGAACTCAGGTCCCCATGCTTGCAAGGTAAGCATTTTACAGATTGAACTGTCTCTTTCTTCAGCCCCTCAAGTTTTTTGTTTGTTTGTTTGTTTTTGTTTTAGAAATAGAGAACCATTGAGTTTTATTTTAAATTATAAATGAACTGACTGTACTTATGAATTACCATGTTTATGGATTACTGCATGGCAGCTTGGCACAGAGAATTCTACATGGCATATCACACCAATAAACTAACTTGTTTTTCAGTTTTAAAGTTATTATTATAGCTGTGTGCATGTGCATGTGTGGTGTGTGTCATGTGCATGTCAGTGTAGGTACAGGTATGCCACCTTTTGGGAGTTGGTTTTCTTCTTCCACCAGGGGATCTAAGAATCAAACTTAGTCCTTATAAGTCCTTACTTCCTGAGCCAATCACTAGCCCCAGACCATTAAATTTTAAAGCTGTGCACACTTGACTCTGTTTTAGAATACAGTCGTCAGTACAGAACAGCCACCACCTTCATCAGATCAGCCATGGCTGTTTGTGGGAGTCCATCATGATCTTACCTATTGGCTGTCCGGGTTTTCTCATAGAAGGTGGGCAGGGGCAGGAGAGCGTGGGGAGGTTCTAACAGCTCTACCCAGGCATTTAGTATGCATCTGTATGTGCCCAAGGCCTTAGGAGGTGTTAGAGAAAGGCTGCATCTATTCACATGAGAAGCCAGGACCCATGCAGTATGAAGACTTTTCAGTGTAGCTGCTTTGGTGACGGGGGTCTGGAGGGGTTGACCCAAATTCTTGGAAGTAGCCCTCTTGCCCATAAACAAAGTTATTATTCCCCAATGTATTAGTCTGGGTTCTCTAGAGTCACAGATCGTATGGGCAGTCTCTATGTAGTTAGAGAATTTGTCGATGACTTACAGTCTGTAGTCCAACTCCCCAACAGTAGTCATCAGCAGCTGTGGATGGAAGTCCAAGGATCTTGCAGTTGCTCAGTCCCACGAAGCAAGCCAACAAGGAAGAATGAGTCTTCCTTCTTTCAATGTCCTTATATATGTCTCCAGTAGAAGGTGTAGCCCAGATTAAAGGTGTGTGTATCCATGCCTTTAATCCCAGATGATCTTGAACTGGAATCCATGCTTCAAGATCTCCATGCTAAGTCCAGGTCAGAAACTTATATCTCTGCGCCTCCAGATTAGGATCATAGGTGAGCCTTCCAATTCTAGATTGTAGTTCATTCCACATATAGTCAAGTTGACAACCAGGATAGCCACTACACCCAATTTGAACTTTGATGAAATATACTTTAGTTTGTCCGCGGATCCTTAAAGGGACTAGAAGGCAAATGTTATTTATGTCTCCTCTGAGGAGGAATCTTGCAACACCTTGTGCCTCCAGCACTTGCAGAAAATATTCCTCCAGCATTTCCAGCAAAATATCATTTGTACAATGGTATTTTCAGAACAATTGTTCCATCTTAAGTTATACACCGACATGTTCAACAGATGTAACCATATTAGATAATTGTTGTCAAGCCTCTATGTTCTTTTACAATAAAACAAAACAAAAGCCTGTTAGAAATATCTCATTATCTCACAGTGAACAGTAGTGTCAATCACTACTGCCAGCTATAAGTTCACAGGGTCACCAAAGCAGCTCTTGGGTGTAGACTTCACTTACAGGCACCAGCTACTGATCTGTCTCTGGTATCACAATCTTTGCTGATGCAGCATTAGGCAGTAACAATGCTGTTTTGCTTTGTACTTCACTGAAACAGTCTCAGTAACATTGCAAGCCAAGTCCCGTTGCTACCCTCACCATCCAGATAGAAAACATGACTATCGGAGGGTTGAATGGTCGGTCTAACATTTATCATGAAAATAGGAGAGCGGAGACATTTTTCGATTTTTTAAAAATATTTTTATTAATTCTTTAAGAATTTCACAATGCGTTTTTATCATGTTCATCCCAACTTCTCCCCTACCTCCTCTCAGATTCACCCCCCCATCCTTCTACTCCTACAACTATGTGTATCCCCTTTTGAAAATAATGCATTGACTCCAGTTTGGGCTATCTATATACTCACTAGCGTGGGGCCATCCTCGGGAGTGTGGTTGGTCTACCAGGAACCACTCCCTTAAAGAAAAATGCAACCCCCTCCCCTAGAAGCCAATGACTGTCCCTAGATCTTCAGTTGGGGATCAGGTCTCAGGAGCCCAAGCCTGCTCTGTGGAAGAATGTCTACTGGCTTGATCTTGTGTAGACCTTTTGCAGGCAACCACAGAGACTGTGAGGTCAGGAGTACCGAGGTCCTGTCTTGTCTAGATGGCACCATTTCCTCCTGGTTTTCCATGATCCCGTTTCCTCTCCATGACTCTGTTTCCTCTCCATGACCCATTTCCTCCCAGTTCTCCGTAATCCCTGTTTCCTCTCTGTGACCCCTGTTTTTCCTCTCTGTGACCTGTTTCTTCCCAGTTCTCCATGACCCCTGATTCCTCCCAGTTCTCCATGACCCCTGTTTCCTCCTGGTTCTCCGTGAGCCATTTCCTCTCTGTGACCCTGTTCTCTGTGACCCCTGGCTCTTACACTCTTCCCTGCTTATCTTTCTCATTAGTTCCTGTGATGGTTTGTACATGCTCGGCCCAGGGAGTGGCACTATTAGAAGGTGTGGCCTTGTTGGAGTAGGTGTGTCACTATGGGTGTGGGCTTAAGACCCTCACCCTAGCTTCGTGGAAATCAGTCTTCCACTAGCAGCCTTCAGATGAAGATGTAGAACTCTCAGCTCCATCTGGACCATGCCTGCCTGGATGCTGCCCTACTCTTGCCTTGATGATAATGAACGGAACCTCTGAACCTATAAGCCAGCGCTAATTAAATGTTGTACTTATGAGTTCCCTTGGTCATGGTGTCTGTTCACAGCAGTAGAACCCTAACTAAGACAGTCCTTGTGCTTTTTGGAGAGAGGGTTTGATATAGATGTTCCATTCCTGGCCGACTACTCTCTGCTGACGTGTTCTCTGCATGTTGCAATGCTGAAATCTTGCTTTATTTATTTTCTATATTCCTTGTTTACAGTGCTCACGCCTCAGCTCTCTCATCACAATTTTGCCTTCTTCCAGGAAGGTGTTCTAGAAAGCTAAGATTTTTTCCAAGTTGCTTTGAAATAAATTACTTTATGCCCTGGGCCATGAGCGTGCAGTCATGTATGTGGAGGCTGGAGGCTGGAGGTGAGAGGACTGTTAAGCTTTTATTAACGCCAGCTAACACTCACTTTTCATAGACAACCTGAGGAAAACACCTCAAGGGAGCAAGGGTTCACGCCGACTTACAGTGCAAGGGAATCCTTCCATCATCAGGCTAGCAAGGACATGGTGGGAGTCGGGAAGGCATAGAGACAGGGGCAAGGGGCAGCTGGCCACTGGCACGCACAGTCAGCAAGCAGAGATTGATGTGTGGCTGTGCTCACCTCACGCCCGCTCTCCTTCTTATTCAGTCCAGAACCCAAGCCTGTGGAATGTTGAGGCCCACATTTAAGGTTGGTCTCCCCACCTTCTTAACCTAATCTCTGAGGGATTCATTTCTACGCTGATTCTAACATCCACTGAGAAGACAAGAAGAATCCTCACAGCCCTTGATTTAACTCTTACTCTGAGTTTTGACGGATGTGCAGCCTGTTGGTCAGGAGGACCATGTGGGTGAAACACCGAGTCCACATCTTCCTACAAATATTTTGTGGGCATTGTTTGGATATCATCATCATCATCATCATCATCATCATCATCATCATCATCATCATCATCATCATTAAACAGAAGCCATTTTATTGTTTAAAAGCCTGACCCTTGTAGGAAGCATTCTTGAGAACTCTGCTTTAGACTGTGAAATATTAGTGGCTCTCTAAGATACATCTAAATCAATGGCCCTTGATAATTTATATGCATTTTCCCCTCAGTGTTGTTAAAAATAACGAGAGAATCCACACTCTCAGAGAATGTAGCAGTCCGGTTGTGATTCTCACCCTTGGTTTGGTCATCTAGAATATTCACTGAGCACCAGCTTTAAGCCTTAGTGGGGGATTCTTTGAAGGAACTGCAATTGCACAGGTGCTCCATACATGTTTTGACTTAAAAGAGAAAATGTATGTTTCATGCAGGCTTATTATTTTGTATGCAATTTCCTTCCTGGGTTTTCTGTGCAATTCTTAGGGTTCAATTCATTACCCCTGATCATCATTCAATTTGTTGGGCTTTGAGCGCCTGAATAATTGAAAGGTAGGCGAGTGTTATAAATTATATTGTCCGCGTTCATAATCTCCATTTTAGTATTTATAGCTTTGCTGTAAAAATCCACTGTGTCGGAACCTTACCTACAAGCTCTGATATTGAAAACAAATCAATTTGTAAATACTTTTTTTTAATACTCTGAATTCTTTTATCAAATTTTACACTTTTTCAGATGTGGTTTTTATGGCTTTGGGTGCCACGGCAACACCACTGAGCAGTATATCTCACAGACTGACTTATTCATTTCCTTCATGACAAATGTTTATTGGCGTACAGTGGAAGGCGGTGGCTGGTTCAGCCAGTTCCTTTGAGAAGAATGGAAGGGAGCTAAGGCTTGAAGAGTTAAAATCTTTCTTTTCTGAAACTTCCCCCTTTATCAGTTATTTTCCTATTGCTGTCATAAAATACCTTGACCGGGGAAACTTATAGAAGGAGGAACTTAATTAGGTTTACGGTTCTAGAGGATTAGAGCCCACCATGCCCAAGTGAAGGCGGGGCAGCAGGAACAGTGAGTGCTCACTTCTTGAAGCACAAAGCAGGAGGCAGAGTAAACACTAGAGTTGAGAGTCTTTGAAACACCAAAGCCCACTCTCTGAGACACACCCTATCCAACAAGTCCACACCTCCTCACCCCTTCCAAACAATTCTACCACGTGGTGACCAAATGTTCACACCTCTGAGCCTAACCAAAATAAGCGAAGGCAGAGTATGAGATCCTCCCTCCGTGGCCTGTCCCTTCATCTGTCCCTTCATCGCCTCCCAGTCTTATCAGGGTCATGAGGACTGTAAAGTTCTCAGCTTCCCTGGGGGTGGGGTGTGTGTGTGCGGGAACTCTGTTCTACAAGCACACAGTGGAGCTGATGTAAAGCTGAAAGGGGAAGGGATGAATGAAAGAGATCAGTAGGGAAGGGCAAGGAGAGGAGGAGACAAATGGAAACAAGAGGAAAGAAGGCGTGAGAGACGTTGGCACGTTTGGGGGTGAACCGGCCTCAGCCTTACTGACGCCGTCGGTCAGGGTTTACACTTCGTCAGCACTGCCTCTGTTTGCTACACAGATTTACTGCTCAGTTTTACCCTGGTGAGAATACCTTCCACCATGTGACAGTTCTTGGATTTCTGTGGAAACTCACCTTGATTTCCACAGCGGCCACGCCCGTTTACATTCCTGCTGACAGTGTGTTATGACCTTTCTTGAGGACACGTGTCAACCCAAACTGCCATTCCAGTGCATGCTCCTGTGGACACACCCATCAGCAATGGGAAGGGGGTTTTGCATCATTGAAAAAAAAATAAGGAACTTGGGAAAGCAGGCAGCTGGGGGCATCTAAACGAGAACCTGTGCCGTGCTTTGGAGACAGGTCAAGAGAGCTAGGAGGGATTCTCTGGTATTTCCAGGAAATAGAATACAGATGCACAATTGCTTCCCCCCAGGTTCCTACATTTGTTAATGTCAACTATCTGGGTGCTATCCCAGGCAGAGGAATGGACAGACAAGGTGTGCAAGGGCTGTGGGTGCCCAGAGGCAGCCTTACTTGGTGAGGGTTTGGTAAAGGCAAGGCTTGACAGGAAGGAGAAGAAAGAGACAAAGGAAGGAAGGAAGGAAGGAAGGAAGGAAGGAAGGAAGGAAGGAAGGGAGGGAGGGAGGGAGGGAGGGAGGGAGGGAGGGAAGAAAAGAAGGAAGGGAGGGAGTGAGCCTTCCCTGACTCAGCTCTCCTCCTTTATGTGTCAGTAATGAATACCTACACATGCGTGAATCTTCCAATATTTAGGGAAGACAACTCTGAAACATACATACTTTATAGGTATAGATGGTTTATTGCATAAAGATTTTTCTTTTAGTATGATTAGCACCGTTCACTATCTGAGTCAAAATACGCGTTTGCATTTTATCCTTTTAAATGCACTTCCGGCACATTCTGGCTTCCTATGCAGACACGTTGGTTTGCTAGAGAATGAGAATTGTTAGAAGAAGACATAAACGCTACTTATTATTTTTTTATGGGACTTGTACATAAATCCTACACCTATAACACGACCGAGTGGCGTGAATTTCCAGGGCTTGTTTTTGTGTCACTGGCTGGGGGTGGGGGTGGCAGAGGGGGGCTCCGCTCCTTCTGTAGCCATAGCCAGTAGTGGAACTGAGCTCCTTGTCTGTGCCATAAATAAACGAGGTGCCATGGCTGTTTTCATTTGACTGAGCAGTAATGGAGTTAATTATACTTTCTGTCTCTTTGGTTTTGATCTGTGTTTCCAAAGTCATCTAAGCTTTAGGGCGTTCTCTTTTTAACCCTTCTCTGGCTGGATAGTGGGGCCTCACACTTATGAGTTATTAACCTTTTAAAATCCCCCCTTCTCATTTGTGATTTTTTCAGATTGTGTTTTGTCATAATTCTCCAGAGAAATATGAACATTATTTTGTACTTAATATTTAAGATTTATTACAGGCATTTTACAATAATTATGTGTGAGTCGTGTAGATTTTTTTTCCAGCACGAAAATATACTAGGCAGATACTCTATCACTGAACCTAATGTTTTTATTATTTGTGTGTGCACAGCTATTTGCATATGAGTTACATATTGCCACAGTGTGTGGATAGAAACAAGAGGGCGACTTTGTGGATTTGGTTCTCTTTCTCCATGTTGATTTGGGATCAAACTCATTTCATCAAACTTGTGACACAATTCCCTTGACTTATAGAGACAACTCATTAGCCAGAGGCTCCTTAAAAATATTTTAATTTTGTGTTTGGGGGACATGGTCTCGCTAAACTTTCTAGGCCGCCTTTGAATCTGCTATGTAGGCCCAGGCAGTTCTTGAATTTACAGTCCTCCTGCCTCAGCTTCCCTAGTGGCTAGGAATGTAGATATGTACTGACAGTAGAGAGGAAAGGAAATATGTTAGATTGATATTGCATATAAAGAGAGCATGGTAATGAGAAGTGAATTCTGTCAAGCATGGCTGAGAAGCCCCTTCATTATTGTTGCTGATATTAGGAACCATCACGACAAGTTTTCTGTCTGATCAGTATTTATTGATTGAACTTGAGGGGCTATATATATATACACACATATATATACATCTATATGAAAACACATATATCTATATGAACACACATTATATGAGCACACATATGTACATCTATATGAACACGCATGTACATCTATATGAGCACACATGTACATCTATATGAACACACATGTATATCTATATGAACACATGTGTACATCTATATGAACACACATGTGTACATCTATATGAACACACATGTGTACATCTATATGAATACATGTACATCTATATGAGCACACATGTACATCTATGAGCACACAGAAAAGTTTAGAAGTATGAAATTAATTTTCCATTCTTATTGATATTATTTATTTGTATCTGTATAAATAGAAATGTTCAAATTAACTCATTCCATATGATTTATGTTAAGATGATTGGCAATAAAGGGATTCTTAATATTGTTTTCTCTTATGGTTGGATAATTGGAATATATGAGGCAGAAAATGAAGCATATACTATCCTCATATATGTATGCATATACACACACACACATATACAGACATAATATTCATTAAAAACAAAAGAAATACTTTATGATTTGCTTTATTCCAAATGTGATTTTTGCTTCTAGCAGATACATCCATTTTTTGTAACACCCCCCCCCTTGGTCCTGCAAACTTTCTAATTTGTTATAATTCTTAGAATGGGACTTATTTTTATAAACTACTCATCACCCCCCCATTTATTCAAATTAAAAGTGTGTTAGAGATTCTGTCATGAAATGACTTCATCTCGTCATTTGTCTCTGGTAATGAGTTTTACTATGATTCATACTGTAATTGATAATTGAATACTGTTGTTTTTATGAAAAATCTAGGAACTGATTATTTTGTTGGAGACAGGTTCTCCATATGTACCCCAGGATGTCCTCGAACAAACAATTCTTTCACTTCAGCCCCCACCGTGCTGGGATTAATTACAGAATTAACCTCTCTATAGGGGTGGATGGCTTATTTTTTATCGCACACTGAAATAGTTTACATGTAGGAATGCTACACTCAAGACAGCTTAGGGCGTCGGCTGATGTTTAGGAGAGAAGCAGAGAAGCACCATATCCTGTAAGGCAGAGAAAGAGCATAATTTTCTTCCGTGTGAGATTCATCGGTTCCCTGTCAAGAAAAACCCTGTGATATTAGGAACGGAATCCAGTAGGAGCAGAGTGACTCAGCATTTTTATCTTAATTTAGCAATTTCATTGCAACAAGTTCATGATTATATTGCATCTGGTGCTTAAAGGTCAAGGAAGAAAAAACACCCAGAATTACTCTACCAGTGTGGAATCGAAGGAAACAAAACCCAGTGTGTAGCGTGCTGAAGATTCCCACACCCGTCTGTCACATGATTGACAGGGAGGAGAAAAGGGCAAACTTCCATGTTCTGCGTTCTTTAACGGGGTCACATTTCTACCTTAGGATCCCATAAGGTGAATTTTGGCCCATTTTGATTTATATGCAATACGGCATTTGACACAACTTCAGCGCTTAGAAACACTATCACAAGCTAGAATCCTTGAGACTTTCTGGGAACCACAAAGAAGAGGCACGTACTTCCAACATGTTTTATCAACACTCCAGAAATCCCGTTTCCAGCCCCTCTTCCCAAAGCTGCACTTTGTTGTGTGTCAGGCTTGGTTTACGTACTGTTTGCAGGCCCTGGACTGTTTTCTACTGTCAAGAGCGGCTGAGCCTGAAGAACAAAGCTCTCACGTCTCTAGCTATAAACTGATAGGCAAGTGGGCTCCAGAAGCCCCTGGAGGAGGAGCGTGCCCCTTCAGCCGAGGGTGTTTATTTCCGGTGAAGTTTTGATCAAGTTTGTGTGTCAAGCACTCCCGCACATAAATTCCACAGAGGAACAGGACAAACCATTGTGAAAGGCACCGCCATTTCAACCAAATGGCGCACAGCGATTGCTGCGAAGGTGCCTTTCAGCGGCTCGCCTGCTTCAGGGGCTGAGCATCTGAATCTCGTTCATATTCAAAGTCTACTGGAAGGGGATTTTCCACTCGGGTTCTGGGAAGGTCAGCGATTAGGCCAGTAAACCCCAATTTCCTTAATCTATGAGGAAACCATAAATGTGCTCCTTGAAGACATTTAAAATAATTCGGTGACATTAGCGTCAGGACAAACCCCAAACAGCTAAAATGATTGAACTCAGTCAGCTTTCAAATTCCCGTCTGCCAATCAGTTTGCTTTTATGAGTGTGACATTGCTTTCTCCCCCAGCTCAGCCGTGTTTTATTAAACTTTACCTATGTGCTACACGCGTACAGCCTTGAAGATGTTACTTTTCAATATCAAAGTCGATTAGTATAAAGTAATTTTGTGTTCTATAAAATAATTTCATTTCATCTGTGAGGAAGATGCTGAATGATCAATAAAACAGGAAATATTGTACTTTAGACCTATTTATTTATTCCCTCTATGTCTCTGTCTCTCTGTCTCTCTGTCTCTCTGTCTCTCTCTCTCTCTCTGTGGTGTGTGTGTGTGTGTGTGTGTGTGTGTGTGTGTGTTGGAGGATGTAGTTCAAAGGCCAACATCAGGGACCAGGAGTCTTTCTCTAATGCTTTCCTCCTGATGTTCAGAGACAGGGTCTCTTGGTTGAATACGGACCTCACGGATTGGCTAATCCCCCCGTTTCTGCTCCCCCACCACTGAGGTTATAGGTGCTTCCATGCCCAGCTTTTTGTGCAGGTGCTCGGGACCATCAAATCCTCACGCCTGTGCAGCAGGCACTTTACCCACTGAACCATCTTCAACCCCCAGAAACTGTTAGAAATTCAATGTAGCAAGGAGAAAACAAACTTGGAAAAAACTCTGGATTTCAGACATGGGCCACAGGGACGGGTTGGCATTGTAGCTTGTACATAGTATTAACAGAGAAAACACACAGTGGAAAACAGAAGAAAAGTCACCTTAAAAGAAAAGGATGTATGGGTTTATGTTTGTAGCTATTACATTGAGGCCCCAGAGAGAATTATTCCTAGCTAGATCGCAAGGATTGGAGGAGAGGACTCAGAAGTCGGGGGCATTTGCATATCCCCTCCTTCCAGGGCATGCTTGTTTTATTTCACAATGCTCTGCGGAGCCAGTGTCATCTGGGAAGTTTCTATGGTTTTGTTTCCTCTAAATCTTTGTATATTTGCTATTTATGTGTTAAGATAAAGCTTCCTTGAGCATAATGAGGTGTGTACAATGTTTTAGACATTGCTTTATAGAAAAAGACACTGTAACCAGCCCCTTCTGAGATGGAATTCCTGCCTTTGCTTTCCACCCTCACCCTTGTGCAGTTCTGAGTGGACGTATGCACATATGCACATGGATGTCAGCCTCAGGCTTAGTCTCTCAGGGACAGTCTCCTATGTAGTTTGAGACAGGCTTTCTCATTGGCCTAGAGCACCCTGAGCTGCCTGGGCTGCCTCAGTCAGTGGCTCCCAGAGATCTGCCTGTCTCAGCTTCCCGAGCGCTGGGCTTACAAGCACATACTTCTGTGCCTACTTTTAATCTGTTACCTGGGTAACCTGCTTTTTCTTCCTGAATTTTTTCTTTGCCTCTTTGAAGAGTCCGATGTCACTAGCTGAATTGAAGAGTTACCTGGAGGAGTAGATGAGATAATACAGAACACCTTCCTCATAATCAGCTCCAGCTCTGAGGGAGACAGCATCCTCTTCTAGTCTCTGTGGGAACCAGGCATGCACGCCAGGCATATAGACACAAGCATCAAAAGACTCATACACATAAAAATACATTTGAAAGCTCTGTAATACGTTAAATTCCTTCATAAGACAGCCAGAACTGAGGGCTTTCTTATATAGTCATTGCCTTGTGGTTCTGAATCAATAACCGAATCTTTTTATTATTTTAGTTTCAAAAGACCTCACTTTCAATATATAGAAATTCAATTTTACCATCATTATTTTCTGCTTCTCTTGCTGACTTTTATAAATTGGTAGGTGATAGATAGATAGATAGATAGATAGATAGATGCATAGATAGATAGATACATAGATAATAAGATAAATGATAGATCCATCTATAGATGGATAGGCATATTGCTATATTTGTCCCCCAGAGGTGTTGTTTAACATTCTTCATGGCAAGCACAGTCATAGGACATAGGCACAAAATAAAATCCATGAAACTTTGAAAGATGTTGTAATAACCCACAAATTGATTCAAGACAAACTACCAGATCTTATTTGTCAGAACTAAACCAACTGCTTTCCTATCTTCTCTTATATTCCTAAGGGATGTTCTTGTAGCTTCACAGAGATCTACAGCTTTAATTTTTGAAAAGTTTTATTAATTTTACTTGTCTTGTTTATTGTATTTAACTTGAATGTTGTGTATTTGTTGTACATGCAAATAGAACGCTATTTTTTGCATTGTTTTTATGATGAGTACTTGTCTATAAAGCTATTGCTGATTTTAAAATGTGTATTTAGTAACTAGCATTCTGAATTTTTTTCATATGGTTATAGTGGGATAGGGCATATGTAAGTATCAGATCTTGCATTTTTTGTTCTTAGGAATGAAATTAAATTATGTTTATAGCAGTTTATGAATTATTGCTATAAGACAGTTAAATTCCTCTGATGTACATAAACTTTAAAATAAAGTTAAGTGAATAGTTTATTATAAAAACTTAAATTATTTAAATAAGATGACTTATAAGGCTTATATAAAGAATGAAATTCTATTCATTTTCTTTTCTTAAAAAGATTTATTTATGTATTTCATGTGAATACACTATAGCTGTCTTCAGACACACCAGAAGAGGGCATCAGATCACATTACAGATGTTTGTGAGCCACCAAGTGGTTGCTGGGAATTGAACTCAGGACCTCTGGAAGAACAGTCAGTGCTCTTAAGCGCTGAGTCATCTCTCCACCCCGATTCTATTCATTTTCATGATCCAATGTGGCAGACTTAATATTTTTTTAATTCAACAATGCTATCCATCATGTTTTTCTTTTAATGGGAGGCTGAGAAAGTCATGAAATGACATACATGTACCACAGGATATCTATGAATGCTCGCAACACAAAGTCATAAGCTAGTTGTGAAACCCCATTGGGATGTGGTTTCACACTTAGCTTTGTAACATATTTATATGGTTTTTGTTTGTTTGTTTGTTTTTTCAGAATAAACCAATTTTTTTAAACTCACAATCACAATAAAGTTAGTTAAAGGAGGCCAAACACTTGTCCAGTAACCAACACTACAAGCCTCAGTAAACATCTATAGTTAGATCTCTTTCATGGCCATCCCAAAGCAATGGAGCTGTTAGAAATAAGAGTCCACGCTTGTACTATTAATTATACAGAACCAATTTTACATCTCTTCAGCTTGAATTTCTTTGATTAGATTAAACCATCTGCAATCCTACACGGCCGCAGCACCTCCTTGAAGCCCTCACGGGGCTTGACCTGGCTTTGGTTCTGAGCACACTCCAGGAACTGCTTGATCTCTACAGAACAAGGTCCAAAAGACTGCTGGTTCTGCAGCTGGGCTCCCAGAGGCTCCTGGTCAGTGATGTCAGGCTTTGGAGGCTCAGCACTACCACCTCCGCTGAAGCCCCCAGTGATGGCGTGACCCAGACCCACACCGGCTGCAGTGGAAGCCATCCCGGCCATCAGGCCTGGCTGCCTGAGCCAGCTGCAGATGGTGCAGTTGCTGCCGAAGGCTGAGCTGCAGGCGCTCTTCCGGGAGCAGCCCTCATCTGAGGGGCCGGCTGGCCGGAGGAGTCACCCGGGAAGTGCGGCTTCAGCTTCCACGTGACATCCTAACTGCTTGTAGTCTCAGCGTTCGGTGAAGACTAACTGCCCATGTACATGGTTTTCAAGCATGTACTTTGTACATGACAATAATTGTGTCATAATATCAAAAGGTTGGACACGCCTTGTTTATGTGAACATCTGCTGTGCTGTGCTGGCTATTGAGAGTGGACAAGCTGCAAACTCGAGCCTGACTATGTTTGTTCATGTTCATAATGAAGATTCGTTGACAGCCATGTACTGATTCATACAAAGCAATAACAGGGACCTAGAAAACTATGTTTTGAAACAGTTTCAGTTCAATGGCCTGAATAGTCAACTTGTTCCAAAAGCAGCCTGAGAAAGAAAATCTATTAGTAAAACTAATTTGTTATTGTTATTACTTGAGAAGGGGGTGTCATATGATTTAGAACAGACCCACTCTTTCTAGAAAGTTCTGCATGACTTTGAACTCCTGATTCACCTACCTCCTACCTCCCAAGTGCAAGGATTACAGCTCTTACACTCAGCTGGAAGAAGTCATTTGAACTGAGAATATAACATTTCTCTCAGAAAAGGTACATGCATTTTTATGTCACAGACACAATGTGAACAGCACTTTGCTAGAAAATTAAACTGAAAAAGAGCAAAATCCAAATGACAAGTAAATAAAAACAGAAACACAACCGTGTCCCTGTGACTTTTAAAAAAATCCACTTTTTTCCTGAAAGAAAAATAAAAGGTTGTGCGATTTCTGATAACATGACCATAAAAATAAACACATAAAAAGTCTTAACGACTTAACTCTTTAGCAATAAATCTCTGTTTCTTGCTAGTAGCTGCTGTCTATTTTATGGTCATTGACTAAGCCACAAATACTGCAGCAGCATAAAGACTTCATGTAGTAGAAGACACCAATGAAAGAAATGTGTCCGATGATCCACAGGGAATGAGAGCTTTTTGCAGGTAATGGGATTAGTGTGTTTGTATGTTTTTCTTTTCACTAAGACCAAATCCTCCTAAATGAGCAGAGAGACAATAGTAGTAAGTGTGAAATTACCAGATTCACATATTCATTAAAGAATATAAAATATTTGCACCATGCAGCATCTATCACACGTATATCATGTTCCTCGTCCTTTGTGATTATAGGTGCTCAAATGGAGGCAATCCTTAAATGGGTGAAGATTTGAGGATTTAAATGCCTGTGTGGTGATGAGATGTTCATGTTTATTTGTAATATGTAATTAAATATATGTGTATATAAATATGGAGATTTAAAAATATCTATCATCAACTTAGTGTATGAACAAGGACATCTAATCACTTAAAACACAAAAATAAATGGATATAATGAATACATTGCTTTCCAAGAGGAATCGGGATAGGTATAGACACAATTAGAGGAATCAGGATGAGCATGAATGTGATTGGAGGAGCCTAAGTGAATCCAGAAATAAATACAGGAACCGGGATAATCATGAGTACCATGAGGAGAACTAGGATGAGTATGAACGTAAGTAGAAGAATCACAATGTAAATAAATATGATTCGAGGGATGAGTGTTGGTATGGTCATGATTAAAGGAATCAGGATGAGTATGGTATGGTTAGAGGAACTAGAGTGTGTATAGACATAGAGGACTCAGGATGGGTGTGAGCATGGTTAGAGGACTCAGGATGGGTGTGAGCATGGTTAGAGGACTCAGGATGGGTGTGAGCATGGTTAGAGGACTCAGGATGGGTGTGAGCATGGTTAGAGGACTCAGGATGGGTGTGAACAGGGTTAGAGGACTCAGGATGGGTGTGAGCATGGTTAGAGGACTCAGGATGGGTGTGAGCATGGTTAGAGGACTCAGGATGGGTGTGAGCATGGTTAGAGGACTCAGGATGGGTTTGAGCATGGTTAGAAGACTCAGGATGGGTGTGAGCATGGTTAGAGGACTCAGGATGGGTGTGAGCAGGGTTAGAGGACTCAGGATTGGTGTGAGCATGGTTAGAGGACTCAGGATGGGTGTGAGCATGGTTAGAGGACTCAGGATGGGTGTGAGCATGATTAGAGGACTCAGGATGGGTGTGAGCATGGTTAGAGGACTGACTCAGGATGGGTGTGAGCATGATTAGAGGACTCAGCATGGGTGTGAGCATGGTTAGAGGACTCAGCATGGGTGTGAGCATGGTTAGACGGCTCAGGATGTGTGTGAGCATGGTTAGAAGACTCAGGATGGGTGTGAGCATGGTTAGAGGACTCAGCATGAGTGTGAGCATGGTTAGAGGACTCAGGATGGGTGTGAGCATGGTTAGAAGACTCAGGATGGGTGTGAACATGGTTAGAGGACTCAGGATGGGTGTGAGCATGATTAGAGGACTCAGCATGGGTGTGAGCATGGTTAGACGGCTCAAGATGTGTGTGAGCATGGTTAGAAGACTCAGGATGGGTGTGAACATGGTTAGAGGACTCAGGATGGGTGTAAGCATAGAGGACTCAGAATGTGTGTGAGCATGATTAGAGGACTCAGAATGTGTGTAAGCATGGTTAGAGGACTCAGGATGGGTGTGAGCAGGGTTAGAGGACTCAGGATGGGTGTGAGCAGGGTTAGAGGAATCAGGATGAGTGTGAGCATAGTTACAGGACTCAGCATGAGTGTGAGCATTAGAGGACTCAGGATGGGTGTGAGCATGATTAGAGGACTCAGGATGGGTGGTGTGAGCATGGTTAGAGGACTCAGGATGGGTGTGAGCAGGGTTAGAGGACTCAGGATGGGTGTGAGCATGGTTAGAGGACTCAGGATGGGTGTGAGCATGGTTAGAGGAACCAGGATGGGTGTGAGCAGGGTTAGAGGAACCAGGATTGGTGTGAGCATGGTTAGAGGACTCAGGGTGGGTGTGAACAGGGTTAGAGGACTCAGGATGGGTGTGAGCATGGTTAGAGGACTCGGGATGGGTGTGAGCAGGGTTAGAGGACTCAGGATGGGTGTAAGCATAGAGGACTCAGAATGTGTGTGAGCATGATTAGAGGACTCAGAATGTGTGTAAGCATGGTTAGAGGACTCAGGATGGGTGTGAGCAGGGTTAGAGGACTCAGGATGGGTGTGAGCAGGGTTAGAGGAATCAGGATGAGTGTGAGCATAGTTACAGGACTCAGCATGAGTGTGAGCATTAGAGGACTCAGGATGGGTGTGAGCATGATTAGAGGACTCAGGATGGGTGGTGTGAGCATGGTTAGAGGACTCAGGATGGGTGTGAGCAGGGTTAGAGGACTCAGGATGGGTGTGAGCATGGTTAGAGGACTCAGGATGGGTGTGAGCATGGTTAGAGGAACCAGGATGGGTGTGAGCAGGGTTAGAGGAACCAGGATTGGTGTGAGCATGGTTAGAGGACTCAGGGTGGGTGTGAACAGGGTTAGAGGACTCAGGATGGGTGTGAGCATGGTTAGAGGACTCGGGATGGGTGTGAGCAGGGTTAGAGGACTCAGGATGGGTGTGAGCAGGGTTAGAGGACTCAGGATGAGCATGAAGATGCTGCTTCTAGTCTGACTGTATCACAGGGACTTCCCAGTACTTCCTTGCTGGTTAGACTCCTCATCTGTCTTTCAGAAGCCCTTCATCTCTTATAAACCCTATAATGGGATGTGAGTAAATATGGTCACTGAAGAAAAAGCACTAAAAACCTGTGAAGCCTTGAGGCAAGCATAGGAATTCCCACATTGAAACCAGAAGAAGACGATGGTTTGAGAGAGTACAGTCCATGCAATGGGTTGCTGGTTTGAAAGGAGAGACATACATAGGATACCAGGGGTTGATGAGATGCCGGTTCAGACCTGGTGGTGAGAGGTGATGGACCTGTCTGCCTGTGCAATTTAGTTACAGAAGCCAGGTAGGTAATGGGCTGGGCTGAGTGTTGAACATATAAAATGAAACTGCACCTTTTGAGTCCCAAAAGGGATTTAATTATGATAATGAGTTAAGGCGGGCTCTTTCCCTTCTTGTCTGGGAGAAGTGAGGCTTACAGTTACAGGATGAGATCAATAAGTCAGAAAGAGAAAGGTGGAGCCAATGAAGATGAAGGAGGGAGGAGAAAAGAAATGGCTAAGAGGTCAAGGCCATAGAGTTGTCTGGAGACGGTGGATTGTTAAGCACACAGATAGGTTTGAAGAGAAGAACCCCAAGACGAGAGTGTGCAAGGGTATGATGCTCGGAGATAGAGGGTGTGGGGTTGAAAGGACAGTGGTGAGTGTGGGGAAAGGAGAGGCTTGATGAGTGGTGGTGAAGGCCACATGAAACCACAAGTCAGACACTTTCAAGAGTTAGACTGTGTCTTGCTTTTCTCTAAAAGCCCAAGGCTTGGGTTTGGGTGATTGGGCAACAAAGGCACACACCTCACCAGATGAAGAGGCTGGTGAGGGAGCAGGAGCTCTCCGGTTCCCGTGACCCACTATGGGTCCAGGAGGGCTTTAGTGGAAGAGTGACCAGGAGCAGTCCATAGCACGGGGACTCTCTGGGATAGATCAGAGGGCAGAGAAGTTTGGAGTGCTGTGGAGTCATGGCACAGAACTGAGGGATTCTCAGGCTGTGGAATAGCTGTAAAGAAAGTAGTCCATGATGGGACCCTAGAGTCAACAATGGGTCAAGGTGAAGGTCATGGGCACTGGGGCTTGTGACTGGGTGCTGGTTTTGAGGAGAAATCAAAGAAGGACGAAGAACACATACCACATACGTGTATGAGAGGCTGGCAGAAGCTCAGAGATGGAGGGATTCAGGTTTCTGTCTGTGAGACCAGTGGAAGTTGATTCCACCCCCGGGCTTCAGCCATGGTGGCCGGCTAAAGACAGAAATCAAAACTCGTGAGCATCAAACGGTTGCTTGGGGTGTGTCTAGCTCTCCGGTGTGTCTCCCTTCCCCTGCTCTCTCCTGTGACATTCCTCCTAGAGCCACCTTCTCCCTTGTTCTCACCGCTGCTGGGTTTAACTCCACTGTGCTAGCAGCTCAGAGAGCTTCCTACTACCCCTCACTGGCACGTCCCAAGCCCTCGCTCAGAAGAGTCATCTAGAGAATTCTTGTTGGAGGCATGGGTACGGAGCAGAGTTCACTCCTTTTCCACTGTTCTCCATGCTGGAACGGTTTGTGCATTCATTTCCAGTCTTCCTGCAGCAGATTTTTCATTTGAAAACTTCTGTTTTTTCGATCATAAGTTCGCATTCGTTCTCTGTCACTGCTCTGGAGAAGCCTGTTCTTTTACGAAAACCCCAAGTCACCCTTCTATAATGCCTGGGAAGATTCCTTAGAACCACTCTGTCACTTTGACTAATTTAAAAATGTTAAGTTTTGTTTTGGATTGTAGTTGGATATATTTGACACATATAGTCTGATTATGGCCATGGCTTAATACAGTAAGCACCAATGTGACACTGACATTGATTTGTGCTGGAGAATACATATTATACAAATGTTTGTAGATGTTTTCACTGAGAGAGGGATGATAAATCTTGTCAACAAATCCTCCTTGGGCTGGCAAGATGACTGTCTTAGTCAGGGTTTCTATTCCTGCACAAACATCATGACCAAGATGCAAGTTGGGGAGGAAAGGGCTTACACTTCCATACTGCTGTTGATCACCAAAGGAAGTCAGGACTGGAACTCAAGCAGGTCAGGAAACAGGAGCAGATGCAGAGGCCATGGAGGGATGTTACTTACTGGCTTGCTTCCCCTGGCTTGCTCAGCCTGCTTTCTTATAGACCCAAGACTACCAGCCCAGAGACGGTACTACCCACAAGGGTCCCTCCCCTCTTGATCACTAATTGAGAAAATGCCCACAGCTGGATCTCATGGAGGCACTTCCCCAACTGACGCTCCTTTCTCTGTGATAACTCCAGCCAGTGTCACACAAAACCAGCCAGTACAATGGCCTAGAAGGTAAGGTGCTTGCCACCAAGCCTGATAACCTAAGTTCAATCCCAGGAACCCACATGGTGGAAGGACAGAAGCACTTTCCACAAGTTGTTACCTGCGTATGCCCTATGGCACAAATGCCCCCCCCCCAATAAATAAATGCAAACAAGACAAGTCCTTATATCTGGAACAGGAAAAAAAAACAAAGAGAAATAAAGAAATTTATAGTAAAAGCTGATGATATCCACACTCCACTGGAAAAGTCATCACTTTTGTATACGTGAATGCAAGACTGCTTAGTGTGCACACGGGAGGAAGTCACAGGCAGGTCATTACAGGGTTAACACCAAGTCTGCGAGCAGCTAAAGTGCATGCCACTTTTGAGAGTAAAAATTGTGTGTACCTTATTAAAAACCCGCCTGACAGGGTCAGCAGCCCCGTCACAGAGTACCTACCAAGAACAATTTCAATTTTAATAGGTTTTACTATGTATTTCATAAGCATGCCCATTGAAATTGAGTCATCAAAGCCTCCCAGCTCCTCCAAGACAGATTTTAGCCCGAGAGCTTGGAGTAATTATCCAAGTGCATGTTAGCCTGTGTAGCCATTTCAGTCTCGTTCATCATTTCAAACAGCTACAGACTCTGCCTGCTAATTTCTTCCGATGGATTAGCCGTTCTCACTTGTCTATCTCTCTCTTTTTTTTCCTGGGGGGTGAAATATTGCCTTCCTCCCACGTTTTAATAAGCCGAGCAGGCACGCGCCACTGCACAGCGCCTCACTGCTATTTCTTACAGCTTAGAGAATGATGTTCTTGGGGGAAGAGATGCGAAGGTGAGAACTTAGGCGTTGCTTCCCGCAGCCTGCAATCAGCTGCATTGAAACACGGGCTGCAAGCGCGGTCCTGCGCTGCTCTGGCCTTATTTGCTCCCAGTCCAGAATTTCCCGTTCTTCCTGCATTGCTTCTGTGTCCTGGGGGGACCGGGGAGGGGGGAGAAGGGCTCGGACCTTTATTTCCCTCTCCCTGAATCCCACCTCTGCTCTGCCTGTCTCTGTGCCTCCTCCCCACTAAGGAGCCTCGGTTCACAGGACTTCCATTTCAACACGGAACTTCCTCAGTTCCTCACTGTAATGACCCCATTTAAACCTTTTAATTTGGGAGTTCAATAATTTCTTTATTCTCTGACCTCCCGGTGAGAACACACACCATCACATGCACATGCTGGGATCACCCTTCTTAGGCAGGTGGTATAAAAATGGGATCCCAACAGGGAGGGGGGGGACACAGTTTGCTTCTATCTGTGTGTTTTAGAAGCTTGTGACCTCTTCGGGCCTCTGTCTTCTCAGTCTTCTCAGGATAAACGTTCCTTTACAAAACTTTAGGCCGTAGTGGGAAATTATCAAGAGATAACTAGGAGGGCAGCTGCATAGGAAGCTTGAGGTCCCGGGGTTGATTCCTAGGGCGGGGCGGGGATGGCGAATCGTGCACTCGTTCTACAGTAGAGAACTCTGCGCATGGATCGCGCCACGTGTCTTTTGTCCTTGGTAATTGAACAGATGGGATTTCTACCCTGCTTGCCCTTGCAATTGATGTCCATTAGCACTCTGATAGCTTTATGGCGGATTTTACAGAAGTGGCTGGAATGAAGGCAGGGCCTGGAGGCTCGCTCGCTCCACGCTCCACGCTCCCCTAGCACCCACAGCCATCTCCACTTAGAAGTCCTCCGAAGGTCCACAGCCTCATTTTAGATGGCGCCTCCTGATACCTTCCCCCGACCCGGCTTTGTGTCCTGACATTAGTTTGAACGACATGCATTGGAAATAGGAAACTGACCCTGGTATCCAGAGTTGTTAACAGATGGACTGTTCCCCAGATAAAAATCTTCAAACAAGAGCAAAGGTAGATTTTCTAGACTTTAGAGGGAAAAAAATGTCATTACCTCTACTTGACAATTTAAGGAAAAACTCCCTTGACTCAGCTCCAGAGTTATAACATATTTCCTGATAAGTCAGAGATGGATAGCTTTTATCCAGATCCGGAGGACGTACAAAAGACAGTAATTGGTAATTCATATCGAGAGTAGCAGCTCACGGGTCCTTCTCGCGAGAGGTTTTGGAGATGTGCTATGATTTGGAATTATGTTCAAAAGAGCATCGTCTAGGAGCAGGAACTTGAAACTGGTGGAGTTTTCTCTTCTTTTCTTTCAGACACGTCAAGCTTCTGTACTCTTCATTTACCCATAAATTATGTAGGTGGATAAAATCCCCATCATTAGAGAATGACCTTGGTGTTAGGACGCATTGATATTATGGGTGATGTTCTTTGAATTTTTGCAAATTTTCGACATTAGTTATGGTTCAGCGCCAGTATCAAGATCATTAGTATTGAGTCAAGTACTTCCGTGCTCACCAGGTACTAATTAAAATGATGTGTCTGACTATTTATGTATATTTCATCCCATGAGACAAGACATACGTATAAAATATATATTTCATCTTCAGTTTTCCTTCCTTCTGGATTATTCTGTCTTTATTTTTGCTTTTGGCCTTAGCCATTTAACACTGGAAAAGAAAAGGCATAATCCTCAAACCCTGCCAAAGAAGAGTCCTGCCTTGGGCTGCTGCTCTGGGTGACCCTTTAAGGAAAATCCCCATCTTGTGTATTGCCCGCTTTACCACCCCACCCCCACCACACCACAGCAGAACAAACCATCTTAAAGCAGTCTCGCTGTCCTCTGCTCCCCTCGAGGCTGAGGCCTTCACACAAACGGAGCCCACACTCTGACAGGCTTCGTTCTTGCTTATTGTCTTATGTGAAGGAAGAAAACCGACTGTCTAAACGTCTCTTCTCAAAACAGCCGTAGCTTTGTTTGTTCTACAGAGCCTGGATTCTGTAGTGGAGAAGGATGCTTGGTAAACGCACATCCATTTATACATAAATGCATATTGTGGCTGTGCCCAAGAGATAACTCTCGTGAAAGTCAACTTAGAAAATTATTTGCACAATATCAAGTCTCTGTCAAGTAGCGTGTATACCATTTATCATCATCATCAACATCACCTTCCTCATCATCATCAAGACAGGCTTTCTCAGTATAGCCCTGTCTGTCTTGGAACTCGTTCTGTGGACCAGGATTGCCTTGAACTCAGAGATCTGCCTGCCTCCACCTTCCGAATGTTTGGATTGAAGGTGTGCAGCACCACTGCCTGGCTCATGTTACATGTATTTTGAGGTATTATTGAATTTTAAAGAAATAATGTTAATATTTTTCTTATGCATGTGTGTGTGCGCATACATGTGTAAGTGTGTGAATATGAACACATGATATAGCATGTGTGGCGATCAGAGGACAATGTGCAGCAGTGTGTGTGGACTTTGCTGTGTGGACACCAGAGACTGAACTCAGGTGCCTATTCTTGATGTGAAGTTCCTTCATCAACCAGACTCAGTTACCTAAACCTTGTGATTTCTAAAGCAAATTTATCCTATCTCTAATTATTACCCTATCTCTGTTATTGTCATCCATAATTCAGGCATCTTCTGGCTATGAGGACGCTTGATAAGTACAGCTTCTCCAGACAGGAGGCAAAACGATGCCCTTTGAAAGGAGAAATTAATTTTGGAAGGATGCTACCGTGCATACTCCCTGAAAGGTTAAGTAAATGAGTTCTGTTAGTTTGAGAACTCACAAGCTTACGGTTAAATACTGCCTGCTTCCCTGGCAAGTGCCAGCACTTAACACTAGATGGAGAACCCAAGTCCCCGCAAATGACCCGTCGTAAGGAAAACAGCTAGCCATGGTGGCATGATTGCTTTCATCCCAGCACTTGGGAGGCAGAGACAGACAGATCTCTGTGAGTTTGAGGCCAGCCTGGTCCACATAGTGAATTCTAAAATAGTAAGGACTACTCAGACAGTGATGGCTACATAGTGAGCCCTGTCTCAACAAAACATAACAAACAAACAAAAAGAAGAAGAAGAAGAAGAAGAAGAAGAAGAAGAAGAAGAAGAAGAAGAAGAAGAAGAAGAAGAAGAAGAAGAAGAGAAAAAGAACATGAATGGCTTGCTAATTATTCTTTCACAGTTGAGACATTTAGATGTGTCTTATGATAAAGGAGCTAGGTGTGTTATAAGGAGGACGGAGAAGAAAGGTTTTTAAACGTTAGTTCATCACTGACCATGGAAGAACAGAACTTCAGGATGTGCATGTCTTCTGATAGTTTATGGGTTAGTATGTTCGTGGACTTTTAACAACTTTGCTCTCTTGCACGCGGTGGCGGCGGTTTCTTTATTCACATGTTGTCGTTGGTCTAGAAGAAAGCAGCGCACGCTGGAGATGTCCGAGTTACTCTTGCTGCCTCAGCAGGTGCTGCTGTTCCCTGTAGCTTTCAGGACTGTGAACAAGGCTGTGTAGATTTCCCCGGGACTAACCTGTCCTGAGACTGAAAAGTCTTTAAGGATCCTGACTTTCCTAAACGACAAAAACCTGAATTTTCTTTTGAGATAGGATTTCACCGCATGTCCTAGGTTAGCGTCAAGCTCAGCACACAGCCCACGCTGTCTTTGAACTAGAAATGTTCTCGCTTGTGCTTCTCAGGTGCTGAGAATGTGGGCGTGCACCACCATGCGTTTAAACTCGCGCGTTCCACTCACTGTAAAGCCCGTCTCATTGATGTCAGGACCACTGGGGTCCTTTCTGTCCTCCTGGCACGATGATCAAGCAGTCAGAAGGATGGTGATACTTATTAAAAACTTTAATGTGATTTTCTTTTTTTAAAGATTTATTTTATTATGTTAAGTGCATGCATGCACCTGCTTGTGTGTGTGTGTGTGTGTGTGTGTGTGTGTGTGTGTTCATGTGTGCATGTGTCCAGAGAACAGATGCTATTAGATTCCTCCGGAGCTGGAGTTACAGGCAGTTGTGAGCCTCTTGATGTTGGTGCTGGAAATCAAGTGTATGGCCTCCAGAAAAATAGTATACACTCTTAAAAGTGCATCCTTCCCTTTTTGTCCTTAATATTATTTTCAAAGAAGCTCAATAAGGGCGCAACTCAACCTGTGTGTTTAGAACTTTGATATTGCGTGCCTGCCAGACGGAGGCATGAGAAGCAGCTTTCTTCCCCCCCCCCCTTTTTGCTTTTTCTTGATGCTGTAAAACACATCCTGCTTTCTCTCTGGTAGCAGATGAATTTTATAATAATATTTGTTGACATAAAGCCGCAGCAATTTCTACCTAAGATTGGGTCCAGAGACCGAATCACAAAGACCTTTAAGAATTAAATTTCCAAAAGAATTAAAATTACAGCTGTGTCTGAAGACTGAGCTGCAAGGTAACATTGGGTGCGGGCTGGTTCTGTGTGTCAACTTGACACAAGCTGGGGTTATCAGAGAGAAAGGAGCCTCCCTTGAGGAAATGCCTCCATGAGATCCAGCTGTGGGGCATTTTCTCAATTAGTGATCAATGGGTGGGAGGGCCCATTGTGGGTGATGTCATCCCTGGGCTGGTAGTCCAGGATTCTACAAGAAAGCAAGTTGAGCAAGCCAGGGGAAGCAAGCCAGTAAGTGACATCCTTCCATGGGTTTTGCATCAGCTCCTGCTTCCTCTCCTGTGTGAGTCCTGACCTCCTTTGGTGATGAACAACAGTGTGGAAGTGTAAGCTGAATGAACCCTTTCCTCCCCAACTTGCATCTTGGTCATGGTGTTTTGTGCAGGAATAGAAACCCTGACTAAGACAGATTGGGCACATGTTATTTCCCTGTGAATAAATACTTAACTCCAGCCACAGCATTCCACATTCATGGGAACAGCTGAATGAACCATTGACAATTTATTTTATCAAATGAAGCTCTTGGACATCACTGTATGGTCACATCATACTGTACTTCCGTTTGGGGATATCAGCCATACTTGTCTACAAGAGAGCAAACATTTCATGTGGAATGGGACTATTCCTGAGCCAGTGTGCACATTAATTTCTTTTCTCTGGCTATGGCAAAATATCCAACAAAGGAAATTTAAGGAAAGGCTCACTTTGGATCTTGGTTTGAGAGTGCATGCTGGGAAAGTAATGGTGTTGAGAGGTGGTCCCTGTATCTGTATTCAGGAGGGAGAGGGAAGAAGGGAGGGAGGGAGGGAAAGAGAGAGGGGGGAGAGAGGGATGGAGGAAAGGAGGGAGAGGGAGAGGCAGAGGGAGGGGGGAAGAGAGATGAACCTACTACATAGCTCTCTTCTTCTCTGTGCAGTCCAGAACCAGACCCTCTAGCCAGCAAGCAGTGTGTCCCACATTGAGGGCAGTTCTTCTCAAAGTAGCTGATCTAGAAACTCCCTCTTAAGTATATCTAGAGATATCTTGTCTTAAGTATATCTAGAGATATCTTGCCTAGGTGACTCTAGAGCCTTTCCAGTTGACTGTCACTCTCTCAGTGTATTGTCAGCTTTTGTGAATATCAGGCAGAAAAATGACGGAAAAGATTTTTCCCGTGTCAGTGAAGACTCCAGCTATAGAATGTTGCTTCTATTTGGTTATTGTTTGAGATGCGGCGTCTATAACAGGGACACTGACAGGAGGTCTGTGCTGAAGTGCTTCAGTCACTGTTGCCAGAGCGTAAACAGTCTCAAGACACCATAGGAGCAACAGATACTTAACTGTAATGGTGTGATTCCACACAGGCTGAGAAATCCCAGGTCTTGGCTCAATTCTGGTCTTCATCTTATTGGCAAAAGTCTTTAGCTGGTGCATGGTGGGAAGGCTGGGAATAGACTCATTTGTGTGCCTGGTGACTTGACGGGGCATCTGGGAGGTCAGATAAATAAAGCTGAGAAGTCACTAAGTCACCCCCTGGAGCTCTCGTGTTTGTTCTCTAGTATGAGAATCCAGTCAGAGAGGCCTGCTGGATTCTCCCACAACCAGAATCATCAGAAAACCAAGAGAAACTAGCCCATATTTCTGAGCCAGCATTGGAAGTCTTACAGTTTCCACTCATCTATATGTTATGAGCAAATTCTAAGTTCTGGGAAAGGGAATTTGACCTACCTCTGGATAAGAAAGTGAAAAAGGAACTCACCACCACCTAAAGAAAAATCTCCACAAATATGGAAAAAAATACCAAAGACTTTGAAAGATCTTCACTCTACAGATCCACATGGGGGAGACAGAGTTGGTAATAAGCTTTCCACCCCAAGTTGTCTTATAATGGGGGACACAGTGGCAGCTGATTCTATGGTGAGGCTCTAGTCGCTAAATATGTAGAAAGGAAGACCCCACTCTTTCCTGTAAACATATCCTGCACAGGAGAAAGCATCGGCCACCTAAGATTCCAAGGCAAGGTGTGTAGAGAGTTTTCCATGATGCCACTGACACCACTGAATCCCTGTGTGTGACTGAAAGTGATCCAGTCAAGAGGCTCGTTCAGTGACGCTCTCAGGAGGGCAGTTTGCCCGAGGGTCCAAGCTGGTGGCACGCGTCGGATGCGTCGGATTGTTCTCCAGCACTGTAATTTTTTGTTGCCTATAAGGTAAACTGTTGGTGTTAATTTAGTTTTTGATGGGCTATTCCAGAGATTTTTAAATGTACAGCTAAGTCTAAAGACTTGTACAGTGGGGAAAAATAATATATTTAGCCTATGTTCTACAATTAACATTTTCTATGCTTTTTGAGGGGATACATTTTGCAATTAATCACAGGCATTCTTACTTGTTGACATACTAGGCTTATTTAATATATGTGTGTGTGAGTGTGTGTGTGAGTGTGTGTGTGTGAGTATGTGTGTGTGAGTGTGTGTGTGTGTGTGTGTGTGTGAGTGTGTGTGTGTGTGTGTGTGTGTGTGTGTGTGTGTTAGAACAAACCATGAAAATGTCCATTTCAGAACCACTGTGGAACCAAAAGGAACCTTACGGTTTCCAGGCTTCTGTCTCCTGCATTGAAATAAAGCACCTCTAGTGCTTGCAAATGCTTTGAACACTCGCTGAACATCTGGAAGAGGATTGGAAAGAACTTACATTGAGACACCATCCCATGCAGTGTCCGCTCGGGCTTAAGAGTAACGTCCATAACTGCACAGTAAGGTCAGTGGCTCCAATTTCTAATTTAATTAGTTATTATTTAGGAAATATTAGTTTAGAAAGAAAAATGAGTACATTTTTTTAAAATTAAGAAATGAAGCGAACCCTGTGGAGTTCTGCCATTCTTTAGCCTCACTTTGGGGTATCCTATATTGACCCTCATATAAAAGCAGACTATTATATGGCATAAACAGCTCCAGATATTTGTACAAAGAAGATGAGAATCATGGCTCTTACAGATAAAGTATTCCAAGGGTTAAATTAATAGCAGAAATGATCAAATCCTCGCTTAAAATATGCTCTGTCATAGAGGGGGAAAAGAAGGAAAATGACGGGTATTCACATGATTGACAGCCTTTCCAAATAGAAGTGTTGCTATAATTAAGCAATAATGTATGAGCGAGGGTGCGTTGTGACAAATTGGAAGCTTGGCTGATTAGATTGAGCATATAAGCTGTCAGTATAATTATCATATTTTAATCATTTTTTTCTCCATTTTTTTTTAACAACAGCATTGTCTTCAGCCTCATTTGTCGCTTATTAGATTGATGTTCTTGGAGGAATCGAACAACGTAAAACATGTCCTCAAACAGGGTGAACTCTAGATAAGGTTGCAGCTGTGTCTATAAACATTTGTAACAGTTGCTGGTGTGTCTCTACTCTTCTCTTACCTCGTCTCTTGGGTTGAAAAAAGTTTCTCATTTGTGCTAAGAATGAGTAAACCTGGGCACGTAACTTCCCCACCGAGGGCTGCTGGTTTTCAGTAAAACACATGGAAGGTTTATAAAAAAGATTGTTAGAATGTCATTTACAGGTCTGGTCCTCCTTAGGCACAAATGTTGAATTTGCTAGCCACACGGGAAGGGAGTTTGGGGGCAGGACCACTTGTGCAACCACAGAGGAGGCAATACTAAAGAAAGGGTGTGGTACTCTTGGGTTCTTGGATTTAAATATAACACCTGTGCATAAAACAGCCGTGTGTTTCCAAGGAGAAGGCTGGGCTGGACTTTAAAGAGTCTTGAGTATTAATTTTCATCCCTCTGCCTTAGATCAGAATTCTAGCCAGGATGGTCCCAGCCCTTCATTCCCCCAACCAGGAAAGAAAGCCCCCATCAGGCCTTTAGGTCAACATGTTATCTTCATGAGACAGAGGACCTAAACTGTTATAAAATATAGACTTTGGAGTGTGGAAGGATACACACACCCAGAAGCTGGAATTATCTCCATTTCTAACTTATAAACCGTGTCAGTACTGAGAATGCAGCTCAGCACCACAGCACAGGGCTACATCCTGGAGGTCATAAGTTCGATTCCCAGCATTGAAGAAACCAACCAACCAACCAACCAACCAACTTCAGCTGAGGTGACAGCCCAGCTGGTAGCACATGTTGCATGTTTTGCAAACCCAATGACGGGGTTTCATCCCTTAGAATAGGTATCAAACAGAGGTGGCATGGTGGCACATACATGGTGCACCACATACCTGGGAAAGCAGATCCTTAGAGCTTACTGGCCACCCAGTCTATCCTCCTCGGTGAGTTCTGGGCCAGCTAGAGACCCCACCTCACAAAACAAAGTGGGGTGATGCTCTGACAAACCGCACCTGAGGCTGACCTCTGGCTTCCATACACATGTAAGTATGTGCATGTGCGTGTACCCCTGTATTTGCCCACACAAGAACATACACAAACACACCCATCGAGTAAATAAATGAACACCGCTGCTTTATGCCCCGGAATGCATGACCCAACCTTACTTGCCCTTAGGCGTTGGGGGATGAGGTGTCATGAAATCAGTGGCTCAGACTCGCTCCTGAGAACGACATTGTCGCTGCAAGCTCATTTATTAATCCGTTGGGGCGCCCAGTATATCTGCCCTTATCCCACTGGTCCCAAGCAAGCCGTGTCTTGTAAGTGGCAGTTCCGGATTGGCTGGCATTGTCTGGGTCACCAATCTTTAGGTTCTCAGGCAGTCTTCAATCATGCAGAAGTTGGCTCCGCAGCCGCGTGGTCCCAGTGTCTATGCAGAGGCAGCCGCCGCTTTGTCAGTGAGGCCTGCTGTTAGTCCTCCAGAGCACCACTTCAGAGGGTCACACGAAGTCACATGATGAACCCGCAGGGTGTGTCTCCAGCAGACCACCGGGCTCTAGTCCTCTCTGCAATCACATGGCATCCCGGTTGTGATACAGGACCACTCTCGGAGTGATCGTGTGTGCCTGCAGACAGAGTGGGGCCTCTCGCCCACTTAGCGTCTCCTAACTCACTTCCTAGACTTTGAGTACAGACCCTCTGAGTCACTTCGCACCTCCTCCGTGTAGAATGAAATACTACGGTGACCTTTTTAATTCCCTGGGCTTTTTACAATCTTAGAAATTTGGCATAACAGCAGGACTTTAATCTTCCTCCTGCGTGTAAGAGACAAAATAAGGCGGAGGGAGGACTGACCTCCAAGGTGGCAGAGGCTTCAGAGAGTCCTGCCGAAACTTTGTCAAGACGCCCCTGCTTACGTTTCATTCAAGGGTACAGGCAGCTGCTCTGCCCGGGCCACGTTTTTAAACATACCACAATGTTTATATTCTATACTACGGTTCTCCTCTAAGGACGCAGTATTAACTGATTCCAAATGGCACTTATTTAAAGGTTTCGAAGTCTTTAGTTCTTCCATTGCGCCTTTGCAGTTTCTGTGTGTGATTCCAGCCTATAGCTCCAGGACGCATGGAGCCGCCGCAGTCTGTTGACATCAACATCCCAGGCGCCAGGTTCTCGGAATCTAATGAAGTGGTTAGCCAATTCCTTGCGGGTTTGGCAGAGCCCGATCGTTTAGCCAAGTGTCACTGTGCGCGTTTTTTGAGTTTGAGGTCTCAGATGTTGTGTAGTTTGGTTGATGGATGAGATGGCCCGGAGAAAAGGCAGAAAGGGGGAGAACAAAGAGCCATGTTCGTCACGTAGCCCAGAGTGACAGCGCAGAGCGGCGCCCTTACCTCCCCTGCCCATACCCGCATTGTGACGAGGGAGACTGATGAAGAAGCCTATCAGGTCAGAGCTGTTCGCGTGTCATTCTGATCAGTCCTCCCAGGATTCCCCAGAGCATCTGGAGCGGTCCACAGCTAACGCGGGCGGCTCCTGTCCAGGCTCCCATCCTTTCCAGGTTCTGGGCTGGCGACCTTGTCACATTGGTGGTGGGATTTTGCACCTTTTAGTTTTCTAAGTGATCACCTTTCACACGTGTCTCAGGCTGGGGAAATGGCTCCGTCCATAAATTCCTTGCCTTATAAACACGACGAGCCTGTTAAAGCCCCGAAACCCACATAAAAAAACAAAACAAAACAACAACAACAACAACAACAACAACAACAGCCATGCATGATGGCACATGGTGATATTCCAAGCACTGGGGAGGCAGAGTCTGGGCCTCAGTGGCCAGGTAGCACTGCTGTGTCCCAGGCCAAGGAAAAAACACGGCGTCTCAGGAAAGACATCTGAAGTTGTTCTCTGATCTCTACACACATCCACATAAAATAGAATGAATAAAAGTTTGAAAAGAAATGATGCTGGCCAAGGAGGTGGCTCAGGAGGGTAAGTGTGGAGGGAGGACATGAGCTCTATCCCCAGAAGCCATGGGAGGCAGAGTGCCGTGACATGACATACCGCAGTTCCAGGGTTCGCACGGAGTGGTGCGAGGCTGGCAGGCACTCCCGAAGCCAGCCAGCCTAGCTTACACAGTGGCCAATGAGAAGAGATCCCCACCTCAGGCCGGTTAAAAGACAAAGACCGACACCCAACATTGTGCTCTGACCTCAGCGTTTGTGGTGTGGTACAGACACACCACTCCCCACACGTGTACACACACACACACACACACACACACACTCACACTTAAAACACAGTAAAAACAAATATTTAGAAAACTGCACAAATTCTCTTACTGTACAGTTTTCAGACAATATATTATGGACATTTTGCTTTTTTTAAAAAAAACACGGTGTTGATTTTTTTATACTCTTTAAAAGAATCCTGGTTATTTATCCTGTATTGGGTATGAGATTCTTACAAATTGTTGCATTGCTTTCGCCAAACAAGAAAGTTTTTATATTTATATAAATTTATGTTGGAAAGTTTTTTTTTCTTTTACATATGTGTATCTATGGGCATGGACAAGTATTCGTGAATGCGAGAGGCAGCTGAGGCCAGAAGAGGGCGTCAGATCCCCTGCAGCTGGAGTTATGGGTGATTGTGAACCACTTGACAGGGTGCTGGGAACCGAACACACAGCCTCTGAAGGGCAGCACCCATCCAATCACTGAGCCCTCTTTCTAGCCCCATGCAACAACATGTTGTTAGTTTTTCTATATATTTCTTCTATTTCATTAGAAATGCTTTCCATGTAAATCTCTGATTTTATCACAAAATATTTTTTTTTTTTTTTTTTGGTTTTTCAAGACAGGGTTTCTCTGTATAGCCCTGGCTGTCCTGGAACTCACTCGGTAGACCAGGCTGGCCTCGAACTCAGAAATCCGCCTGCCTCTGCCTCCCAAGTGCTGGGATTACAGGCGTGCGCCACCACCGCCCAGCCCACAAAATATTTTTAATTCCACCTTCAATTAATTTAGAAAGTTTTTTTTAAAGATCTATCTATCTATTTATTTATTATATGTAAGTACACTGTAGCTGTCTTCAGACACTCCAGAAGAGGGGGGTCAGATCTTCTTACGGATGGTTATGAGCCACCATGTGGGTGCTGGGATTTGAACTCAGGACCTTCAGAAGAGCACTCAGTGCTCTTAACCGCTGAGCCATCTCTCCAGCCTAGAAAGGTTTTTTTTTTTTATGCGTACTATTTTATATGTATACTTTCCATGAAATAGTTAATTTTAACATGTTTTTCTATATATTTCTTGAATTTTATCAGAAATATTTTCCATGGAAATCTACAATTTTACCTGAAAATGTTTATAATTCCACTTTCAATCAACTTAGAATCATTTTTATGCCTACCATTTTATCTGCAGAATTTTCCATAATAAGCTTCAATTTTAAGATATTTTTCTATATATCTCTTCTATTTTATCAGAAATATTTTCCATGTAAATCTTCAGTTTTATCATGTTTTTACTTCTTTTTTCAATAAAAGAACATGCTTTAAAAAAAATATCTGGTTGTAGATGTAGTTGATTGTCTATGGAATATACTTTCTTCTACTGAATTTGTTAGAAAAACAGTCATCAATTCCCTATGTCACCAGTAGTGGGTAACCTTTTTCCTTAGTGGGATTCGATCTAAAGCATGCGACTATTCTTCATAGTGATTGGCTTATCAAGTGTCATGTGACCCATTTTTGACCAATGAAATATAAAGAAATGTGTGTGGTTTTGTTCATGGCTGTGTTTTAAGTCTGAGGATCATTTGTCGCCACTTATCAGGTATTGAATCGTGGATTCTAAACTAAATAACATGAAATACTAAAGGATTCCTCATTCTAAATGAGAATAGTTCTTCCTGGAGATTGTTGGGTTCGGACAGAGGCGATATCAGGTGTGGTTGAAGACGTTTCGCTGTTGGTGTATGTATGAAGCCTGTCTCCAAAGACCGGAAGCGGCAGTCCTCGCTTACAGACCCTGGTCGTCTGGGCTCCCTGAGATGTTTTCCTTGCTTAATCCATTTTGATTTCAGGGCTTCTGTCACTTTTAGCTGAAGTGAACTTCATTGATACATACTGCTGAATATCAAGACTTTCACATTTCTAACAATCTAATAACATCCAACTTACCACAGAAATAAGCCAAACACGATGGTTCCGATAGATTCTCATCTTGCCTTGTGACTCTGTTGAATCAAGATTTACTATGTTGATACATGTGTCTGGGGATCACAAATGTGATGTGTTTGATTTTTCTTTCTTTCTTTTTGTTTTTTGTTTAAAGCTTTTATTTTTGTTTTTATTTTTAATTACATGTGTCAGTGTGTGGGTCTGTGCATGTGAGTGCAGGTGCCTTCAGAGGCCAGAAGAGGGTGTCAGAGTCCCTGGATCTGGAGTTGCAGGTACCAGAAGCGAGTGCTGGGAGCTGAACTGTCACCCTCCGCAAGAATAGTTTGAGTTTCTGGCCAATGAGCCATCTCTCCAGCCCCACAGACACAACGCCAGGATTTATTTCTCTTTTTTTCTTGCTCAATAACAGGGTGGCCTTGAACTTTTGATGTTCCCGCCTCTGACTTCCAAGTGCTAGGATTATAGGCACGTACCAAAATACTAGGGTTATGCAGTTCCGGGGTTCTAATAAGCTAAACCCTCTGAAGGGTTTTAAAGCAGTGGCCATTTCTGAGTAGAGGATGAGGAAATAGACCAGAGTGGTACATCACTGTCAGAGTCAGCATGGCTTGGATTTGCCTCTATTCTGTACCAGATCTCACTGTGATTCCTTTTGATCTTGTATTTCCTATTCAAGCACCGTACTTAACATGTGTTATGAACATAATGTGTTTAATTATCATCTCTCCCGTTTGAGTATGTGGACATGAAAGCAGGGGTTGTTTCTGTCTAGAGCACTTAGCAGAACAAATGAGCAACGCCAACAAGTGCGGCTTTTAGAGAGGAAAAATAATTGTGTGTATGAACATGTTGGAGGAGTAATTAGGGAGGAATTGTCTTGTTTTTGAGTTCATAGAGTAAAACTAAGAATTGTGGCTGAATCAACAAGTCATGTTTTATCACTACAAAAAAAAAAAGACATTTTAGATCAACCCTGACTCATGGCCCTCCATGTGTGGTGGGTTTCCTGCCACAAGAATTCAAGCAGAGGCTCTGTGGGTCTCTCCCAAGGATGTCACTCTGCAGACCCCTGTTCCAAGTGGACAGTGAGGGTAAATGGGGCTCTTGTTTCCTCTGTTACTACGAAGCTAATCCCTGACAGATTCTGATTCTAAATAGGGCAGGTAAGAGAACATAAGATGGGGAAAGTTCCTCTTCATGGTGGCCACTGGGGATAACAACCACAAACAAATAAAAAGGTTTTTTTTCCCCCTCAAAGCACAAGTATTCTAGTGAAAGAAGCAGCTCTCAAGCAAGTAAAGAATAAACAAAGCAATTTCAGGTAGCAGTAAGTGTCAGGAAGAACTGGTTAGTATCCAGAGAATGACTAGCCTCGGGTCCAAATGAGGTCAGATGAACAGGTGAATGTGAGCGAGTATTTATATCTTTGTAGCATTAAATACTCGGGAAATATTCACTACTGGCAGTCGAAACGCTAACATTATCTCTGAAAGTCCTGGTTCTGTGCATGGCACAGATGTCAGCAAGGGAAGGCGCACATGCTGATGGGAGGAGTTACAGCCATTCTGGGGAAGACAACCATGTAATTAGCAAACAGTGATATCGAAAACGAGAGGCTGGAGGTAAATATTATAGGACATAACAGGAGGGGAGAATAGCCTGGTTAGGGCCGAGCAGGGAGGGTGGGATTGAGAGGATTGCAACAGTGTGTCGCTTTACAGTGACATCATCAGAAAACCAAATGTTCAAGATTATTGTTACCACGGTAATGGGATGCCTGTTCTAGGCCTCCATATTTGATCTGTTACAAACTTCTGACAAGCTTCTGTATGTAAAATGTATCATTGCAAGCTCAGGGCCCATTAATATGAGCACATGGCTCAGCAGCAGATGGCCGCTCTCTGTACAGACATTACCAATGCAGATATTAGCTGCTCAGACCTTACCCATTCCGTGTAACTACGTTCAGAGCATGGAACCCTAGGGTTACTTAATTGTAAAGGTTTGTATTATGTGAATCTCTCTCTCTCTCTCTCTCTCTCTCTCTCTCTCTCTCTCTCTCTCTCTCTTTCTCTCTCTCTCTCTCTCTTTCTCCCCCCTCTGCCAACCGTCACACATAATTCTCAAAAGGCATACATTGCAATAACTATTTTTACACATTCCAATCCTTTTCCTCCTCCTCTTCCTCCTCCTCCTCCTTCTCTCTTCCTCTCCTCTCCTCTCCTCTCCTCTCCTCTCCTCTCCTCTCCTCTCCTCTCCTCTCCTCTCCTCTCCTCTCCTCTCTTCTCCTCTCCTCCTCCTCCTCCTCCCCCTCCTCCTCCTCCTCCTCCTCCTCCTCCTCCTCCTCCTCCTCCTCCTCCTCCTCCTCTCTCTCTCTCTCTCTCTCTCTCTCTCTCTCTCTCTCTCTCTCTCTCTCTCGTCAAAGTGTATGCTGCCCACTTCCTAGGCTGGAGATCAAACCCACAGCCTCAGGAATGTGCTCTACTGCTGAACTTTATATATAGGCTTAGCACATGCCTTCTTTTGGGAAGTAGTGACTGATATTGGAGGGGAGAAAATAGGAAGCATTTTACTTTTATCATCTACTTGTTTCCTAAAAAAAGAGAGAGAGAGAGAGAGAGAGAGAGAGAGAGAGAGAGAGAGAGATTGATCTGAAGCTGTACAGTAGACACAGAAAAAGCAAACAAAAAAATCTGTCCCCCTTTCCTTGGATGTTGCAAATAGTAGAAGGTTCCCATCCGGGTGAGCCAGGATGTTTTACGAGCCAAGCGCGGGAGCACCGTCTACAGAGTCCTTATATGCCAGAGTCAAAATATGCTCATTTTATGAGGTCGAAACCAGACAACTTATTTGAGGAAAATCAACACCTACATTAACATACACAGAATGCTAATAGTCCTCTAAACTGCAATGACACTGGCTTGTGTTACTAACTCATACATCTTTGCCAAGGAACGATTATCTCCAAAGCAACTGGGATTTTGAAACAAAGAGCAATTGCATAAAAGTTTATTTAGAAAAATGAAATGTTGCTAAAGAAGGAAAAATCTGTATTATTATTATTATTATTTTATTATTACATTATTATTATTATTATTATTATTATTATTATTAATATCATCATTCCTGAAATAATCTGACCCTTAGAACATAGCACAAAAAGCTCCCTTCGGCTTGTGGGAATTTCAACTTGTCATGAACAAATTATCAGATGCCATTCTATGTGAGGACAGCCCTTACCCTCAACCGGGAGCCCGGGGCATTTAGAATGTCCTTCTGAAAGTACACATTCACAGAACATTAGGGACCTGGCACCAACACTATATGAATAGTATAAATGAGAACCCTGGGCATGGTCCCTGCATTACAGCACAGCCCATCTCCTGTTCAGTCGAAAGCTCTTAGAAAACAAGGGAAACCAGATGTTGATATATTGCACATCTGGCACCGCAGAAGGATTTTGGGGATGAGGGAGACAGGAACCATTTTTCTTCCATCAGTGCTATCTTCTTCGGGGCTCCATGCTGGACGGTGGATGAGGGTCTCATAAATCCCCAAACAGAAACAAACTCAGTGCCAGGGTTCTGCCTGTATCAATGAACAAAATGCGAATTCAAAGCAATTGACAGGATGCATTTCAAAAATTGTCAACAATTTTCACATTGTTTGGTCAAATCTTATAAGGAACATAAATTATGCAACAGCCTTCCCCTCTGGCTACTTCACTGACAGGGAAAATGTAGAAGACGACGTGAGATTTTGCAGACATCCTTAGTTTTATATTTTAAAATTTAGGAGCTGAATTAAACACCAAAGAGTTCTTATTATTCTTATATAATGGTATTTTAAAGAATTATTTAAGAAGCGTGATAAAATAAGATGAACAGTCTGAGGAAAAGATCATCTTACAAAACAATGTTGCTAATTTTTAAAGGGTCATGACTAGAACCAACCACTCTGTCTTAGACAGCCTAATTTCAGCTAATACAAACTCCTTTGCAGTATGCCGTCAGTCAGTTTGCAGTAAATAATGTGAAACTATTTCAGATCATTTTAATAAAAATAGTATTCAAAGTTGAGAGGGTAATTTTTATTATTAGTTTTGTTTTATAAACTATTTTTAGTATGTATAAGGAACCAGAATTGTCTTCAAGACTTGAAATATTTCTCTTTATTTATTTTTTGTTTTTGTCAAAAAACTATTTTAAATCTCTTGGTAGGTTTTTTATTTTTAAAATTTGTTTATTGGGAGACTTGAGGAAGGTTCATTTTTGCTTCCAAGAGTGTAATATAAAATTCGTCCCAGGTGGGTTAATTTTATCAGCATGAAACTATTTCTAACTGCATACCATTATCATTTAAAATATTTCCTCTAATTTTGAATCTTTTAAAAAATATCTTGAATATAAACATTTTTAGGAAATATTACCACAAAAGCTTCCTCAAAGCAAAATCGCTAGGAAGAAATGAATATGACCAGCAAACTTTCTGTAACATGGCAAAGACAAACAAGACAGACAGACAGAATGTCCGCGGAGCTTTAATCTAACCTTTTATTCTACGAAGGCTCCTTGAAATCCCATTCTTTTGGGCCACTTCTCCTCATGGCCACCAGATGTCAGACTTTCATTGTTAATTTGAATTTCTTCCTGCCACAGCAGATACCTTTATCTTTTTATTTGTAAATGTTCGCTATTCTGGAAATATTTCTCCTCATTTCCGGGCCACAACTTGAGAACTTTGACTTTGAATATAAAAATAAAGCCATTCATTTGAGCTGTTTTATGCACGCACGCACACAGGTGCAGCTTCTGCTTGTAGCATTCTGGTTTCAGTTTATTCTTCTTGAGTTTTATATTTAAGATTTCTTTACATTTATGATATACATTAGTAACTGTTTCCTTTTTAAAAATTGGCACGCATTTATGTCCCAAAATATGACTGTATTTTAAGCAAAATATAGGAAACATGGGTCATTTATTCTAAGAACATCAAATACAGCTCTTTTTTTTTTTTTTTTTTTATTCTTACAAAATGAAAACCAGGTGGGTAAGTATTGTGTTTTTGATATAAAACACACCACACGGATGTTATTTTCACGTTAACATCTACAACAGTTATACATTTTCTAGTGTTCTCATTTGATAAATAAGCATCATTTAATTTAGTCTTTAACACAATTTTATTTGGGAAAAAGTAAACATCAGATCATTTTGTTGCTTTGTATATGCTATGATCCAAATGCATGAATGTTATTAAAATACAAATTTATCCTTTCTTTGAGTTATGTTTAAGGTGTTGGAATGGTGAATTAGTATGTCTCTCTTACATGTCTTTAAATATGACTTTTGCTTCTCTGTTCAACTCCTGAAATGCATTGATAAAAACACAGCCTAAAACATGGCTTCTTACAAAGGCTAGAGACAGTCTGGTGGCACAGCCTTTGTGTGCATTATTAAGATTTTCATACTTTCTTAACAGTAGGGGAAAGTTCAACAATGTCCTGAAGGATGTCATGGGAGCAAGACAAACCCAGCCAAGGCTATTTTCTGTTTGAATCGCTCAAAAGGTAATTTTAAAAAAGATGAAGCCTTTGCCACACGAATTTAGTATGCTTTAGTGTTATTCATAATGGTAAATTGTGAAGTTACTGACCAGTCACACTGAGTTAAAAAGGAAGGAACCTGAGGAAGACAGGGCTCTGCTCTGCAGGGAACCCTCATTTAGACTTGTCTCCCCACCCCGTGGAAACTCACCATCTCTGACTGGGCGTGAACAGAACAGAATTGTGATTGTTTCTCATCTGCAGTTCTAAAACGTTATTTCTTGTTATTCTTCCAAGTTGAAAACTGTCAAATTCTGGACTAAGTTCAGCTTTGTTGGTTCTGATTCCCTTTGGGAAGCTATTTGGTTATTGTTCATTTTAGAGTTTTATAGGATAACGATGTAAACAAGGACTTTTTATCTCATACACATTCATCCCACCACCCAACTTTCGCAGTGTGCTCTGGGACTCTTTCTGATTGATGTATTTGTGACTGTCTTTTCTTTTATAGCTACTAAGTATCCTTTAAAATTAAGCTATATTCCACCTGACCTCTTAAAGAATCTGTATGTATGTCTTGGTAAGCAAATAAAACTGAACCTTCCCTTGCTAGCAGGGACTCCATTCTCACTACAGGAACCATCTAAAAACTAGAATGTTTGTCAAAGGTACCTTTTGTAATTCTGAGGTCGGTTTAATTTCCTGCGATATGCAGGGGCTTTGCTGGTTACAATGATTAATCCATCCCCTGTTTATGATACACGGGTAGTATTAGAGTTACAGAAAGGCAAGTTAGCTGTTTCAAAGCAGACTTGGGGGGGCACCCCACTTCAGATTTTTCAAACATTTGAAAGATCTAGGTCATATAATGGATAAGAATCCTGTTACTTTTCCAAAGAGACTTGAAGGGCTGTCCTGAAAATATGAAATCATGAAACACATCCCATTTTGAGCAGTATATGCACAGCTAAGAATAAAATCATTCCAAATCTATTATCTCCCATAACCACTTTCCACCTATTTTCCACAGCAGTAAAATAGCAAAAAACAAGGCTGAGCCGTAAGCCCTGACGTTTGCAGCTCCCACCATGAAGCCTTCCAATGCGTGGCATAGAGCTCGCTCGCTGCATGCCGTGACATTCTTGCCTTTAAGGTGCATGCAACACAAAATGCTATTTTAAAAAAAAAAACCATATGCCATTCTGAAATGGAAGACCACATTACTGGGAGGAAGATAATCAACATTTGGTGGAAACTCTAAGTTTTTGGAAGACTAGATACAATGTAAGTGGATCCTAAAGAGAGGGTGTTTTGTTTTGTTTTGTTTTGTTTTGTTTTGTTTTGTTTTGTTTTGTTTTCTATCCTAGTATTTTGGACACTCGGGAAGATGGAAAATGCTTTTTCTTTTTTTCAGGGCAAAAAAGAACTTTTACTTTACAAATCACTCAACAGCTATTTAAAAAGAAAGCTGCACCTCACCTCTTCTGCCTATGTTCTTCTTACAATTGTTGCAAAGATTTTCTTTTTTAAAGCAAGTCTTGGTTATAAACTTGTTCATTTTGACCATGGCAGAAAAAGACACTTTCTGAAGGAAAAAAAAAAAAAGATACTTTGTCAAGAGGCGTTTTTGAATGCCTTTGAAAGAGGCATGAAATGAATACAGGAAACTTTAGCTGTTCCCACTGAAGGCTCCTGCTTATGAAACATAACTCATTAAGCTAATATGTCATTCCTGACTTCCCAGGGCTGAGCTCCGGGAGGGTGTTTCTCTGGAGGGAAGAAGAAACTTTGAGCTTTCCTGTCAACTTGATCTGGCCGATGGGAGTCTTGATCTCCCCATCCTAATATCTCCAAGTGCTGGGAAATCTAATTCATTAACTTTTCCAAATGGTTTTAAAAGTTTTCTTTCATCAGGGACCATTCCGACCTTCTTTATCCATCTGAGTCTAGAGATCAGAAATACAGATGATGGTAACCGAGAGCCATCAGTCAGTAGCCCCAAAGTTCGCCCTGTGTGACTATATGCTGTACAGGCAAATTATATTTGAACAAAAAAAAAAAAAACTCATATTTTAAATGAAATGCTAGGCAACTGTTAAGACGAGTATTTTAAGATCATAGTGACATGACTTAAATGTTTATATTCTAAAAATGAAACACAAAAGAATATTTTGAAATGTGTTCATTGTAGAATATATTTTAAGTCATCCTCAGAAAATGGACCTATTTTTTTTCTTTCATTTACGTGCTTAACTGAAATACTGAAAGCACACCAAAATCCTGTGAAATGAGTACACTGAAGCATAGTGTGCTTTTCCTCAAGATGCTTCAAAACTATGGGAGAAATCTTTTTAAAAATGTATTTGTTTAGACAAAAATGAATAAAATTTACACGTGTTTTTCCACTGAATAGATTCATTAATATTTAGAATGTTGATGTTAAACATACCATAAACAGCTTAAAGGACAGTGGTTATTAACCAAAACTGATTTTTAAATGATAATTTTATTTACAGTAGATAAACATTTATAGCCATTTGTTACAATGGAATCATTTTATGAGTCAGTATAAAATATTGTGTTCATAAAAACAAAGTGTCTTTTTTGGCGCAAATTTAGAATGCACTGGAGTTTTCAGTATACAGTAAATAGTTTAGACATCTGTTAAACCTTGAGACGGAACGAAGAGTTAATTTTAAGGTTATCTATGCTTGTGGATGCTGACACTGAATTCTGTAGACTTATAATTTATATTTTCTTATGTTTTCACATGGCTGTATTATATTTGCCAAAGGGGAGAGATGCACACATTAGAAATATTTCAAATATTAAAAAAATAACAAATCATTGCTCTTTCTTTTTCTTAGTCAAATGTGACTTCATTAAGATGAAACAAATTAGTAAACCTCTGTGGTTGACAGCTTTAAAAGGAAAAATTAACTCTAAAATCAATTTTGGATGACAGCATTGGTGAAGATCAACCATAAAAATTTGTCAGACACTTAAAATCTGAACGATACCAGGAAATGATACGATAAGATCAGCTTCTTAGAAATCATCCCTTTTCTATTAGCTCCGTCTGTGCCTTTTGACACTTAGAGGTTAGACCTAATAAACTTCACTACTTTACACGCTTTCTGAAATTATAAATCTGAAATTATTATTTGTTAAGGACAAAGGTCCTTAAACAAACAGAATAATTTTCCAACCAAACAGACATTTCAAGCCATACCTATGCATAGGATATCTTTAGGAGGCAAGAACAAGTCACAGCTACATCTTGCAAGTTTTGCATGACAATAAGCTTACCACTGAGTAATGAAAAATATATCTTTCATCACATTTTCATCTGATATTTGAAGCAGAAGGCATCTGCACACAGATACATGTTAGACTCGTAGGAAAATTTTTTTTTCTCTTGCCAGGAATTACCAAGGTCCTGAGATCTAGGCTCCCACTACTCCTATATGTGAGTCACCAATGAATGTGTGGGGCAGTGATTTCACCAAGTAGCACCCTGGGTAAGTATGTACTCTCCCAGTTCTCGGTCGGCTTCTGCCTGCCTTCTAGTCCCCTTCTGTGGCTGGAATGCCTCGTTTTCTTTATTTTGTCAGCACCTGACCAAAGACTCAGCATGGCTAAATTACCAGTCCTGGCCCAGAAACATTTCCATAGTCAGCTTACAAGAATATTAATTTATTTAGAGGTGTTAACTATGGCACTGTGACATTTATTCCTTAGTTAAAACATCTAGCACCTCTCTCTCTCCCCATAAACACACACACACACACACACACACACACACACACACAGAGAGAGAGAGAGAGAGAGAGAGAGAGAGAGAGAGATCAGACACTGAACCCTTTGAAGGACAACTTCAAAATCACCTTCTGCACTTGCAAACAATCATTTTAAAACCGGGTGCTTTTTGGTGACTACACCGTGTGCTAAAAATGGTTTCTTTGCACTCTGTCAACAAAATATTGTTTCAATGCACTCTAAGCATGCTTTGGGACTTGTGTATTTTCTTCCTCACATCTACCACATTTTGATAACTTTCAAGTCTGTTTCATTTTAATGCCCATCTCTTGAACAGAATTTTAAAGAAAAATAATATGTGGATAGTCACCCCTAAAGACGGTTTAAATTTTTTTCTCATTTGCATAGCAAGATTTAATTTTCATCCCTTAAATATGACGAATTGCTGAGATTTTCTTCAGTTAATGCCTTTAACAGCTCCCAATAAACTTCATTAATCAGACAAGCTCAGGCCCAATGTGTAGCCTGGAAACAGCTAATTTGCTTGATGAGACCCCGACTTTAGTGAATAAACAGGTGTATAATCTAAGGGCTTTATGGCCTTAATTACAATCTAATCAGTTCAGCGGTTGGCGGGCAAAAAAAGAAAGAAACGGGAATGGGGGAGTCTCTTTTCTAGAAGGAGGCGGCCGCACCCTTCCGTACACTTGGGCTACTGTCCTCCTCGCCTCTCCCGGCGTGTTTCCTGCCTTCCATTATCCATCCTGTTTTTCACCGAGGCCTTCTCTCTGTGGTCCCTGCTGCAGCGGCTGCCCGTGCTCTCCCCCAAAGCCGGGCTGGTTTCCCCAGCAATGGCAGAGCACCTCCTGGATGCTGATGTCTTCCGGGGCTGCAGGGTCACTTTGCTCCCGGCCTCCTCCTCTACTGCTCGCCGGCCCCCGCCCCCACCTCCCCTCCCCGGCTGAGCACCCTCCCTGTCACCCGTGGGCCGCCTACAAAATCACTTCAAGGGCACTGGAACTTAGAAGGACGAGACAAAGCTTGGGCATATGGTCCAGTCCCCAGATGTTGCCTTTCTTCTTCCCAGGCCCGCCTCCCCCTCGCCGGCCGCGGGTGCAGCCTCACGCCCCCACGGCCAAGTTCACCGCCTGGGGAGAGGTGGCTTCATTCTGGCTAAGTCTTTTGTTTTTCTGGCCTTCCTTCCTAGCTGATTAGCACCGCAAAGTAGAGATTTTCCTGAGCTGAGTGATTGGTGTTTTAATTCTGCAGGAAAGGGTCCTCTTGCCCGTGAACAGGACGTGGGGTGCCGAGGGGGGACGCGGGAAGACGAGGTGCTAAGCCGGCTCAGGACGCATCTGAGCGACCCGGGCCCTGGCCGCGCTCCCGCTCACCCGGGTGCGTCCTGGCACCTCCGGGCCCCGCCGGCAAGGGTTCCTCGACTTCGGGCAGGCGGGAACTTGGCGCCTTGGGTGGAAGTGGCAGTCCTGTGATGCGCGCTCTGGGTCATCCAGAGAAAAGAGCTGGGCAGGCAGCGATCTAGTGCACCCAGGACCCAGCAGGAACATCAAGGCTCCTGTCGACCGGGCCCCACTGGGCTCCCCTATTCCTGCCACCAGACACCCACCCCAAACCCCTTGTGGTCAGCGGGTAGCCCCTTGGTGAGCCAAGATGCTTTTGGCGGAGAGTCACGCACATGCGGGCACCGCAGCTCTGAGCTGAAGAACTGTTGCCGAAGCACAGACTGGCCGGCAGCTGGCTAGTCCACTGCCAAGCCGCCAGCCTCTTGGCCACGATGGATCTGTGAGCGCCCAGAGCCAGCGCCCCCTCCCACTCCTTCATCAGCTGCCTTGATCTCTGCAGAACCACCCAACTTTGTTGGAGATCAGTCAACAAAAGCGTGGGGAGCGTGGGTCTTCCGCAGGCAAACAATGAAAAAAAAAAAAACAAAAAAAACGGAGAAGCCTGTTTGCATACACATTACCCCGAACCCAACTGCCTAAGAACAAGCCAACGCGCAGCAAGCGGCAGGACTCATCTTTCCTGCCTGTTTTTATTTGTTTACATTGAAGGATGGTAAAAAGAAATAATACTGCCCAGGAAAAATAAAACAGCAGCCGCAGTCTCTCCCACTCGTTCTCTTTCCCCGAGCATGTCTGAATGTCCTCTGTGAAGCCGCGGACAATTCAAAGAAAAAAAAAATGCAAATCCTAACCCAAGAAAGTGAGATTTAGATATTTTATTATTGTACTCCCCCCCCCCATCTCGGTGATGAGCCACTGTGTTTCCTGTTTTATTTTGGTTTGATCCCAAATGTTCAAACAGCTAATGTTAGTATTTTTTTTTAATTAGTCATCTTTGAAACCTAAGCTCAAAATATATAAACCACATACACAATAAAATGCGCTGATTTTTTTTTACTCTTTTGCAATATAAAGCAGAGTTCTATGCCAAATGACCAAATCAAAGAAAATATTGATTGCTGTCGAAAAGACACGTCACATTGTATTTTTGCCATAAATATTTCAGTGAATGGTTGAATTAGCAGAAAATTATTTAAACTGCCCATGTTACAATTGCAACTTCTTCAAAAGCAGATCATGGCAATAAGTTAAACCATTTAATCATCCAGTCTGTCATATTAAATCAAAGGTTTGGGAAAAGACCAACATGAATTTATTTATATATATATATATATATATATATATATATGGATTTTCTTTTCTTTCTTAAATTTAGATTTCATAGTCTTCTTGGACAAAAGCTGGCCCTCGACCTTTTGTTCTTTTTTCTTTCATGAGATCATAAAAGAACGAATGTACTGTGGCTGGGTGAGTGAGACATTTCCCGAAGATCGGCCTCGCCAGCATCTTCTACTTATCTAAACTAAATTACAGCTTTAATAACACCCGGTCTTGCTGCGTGGATGCTCTCGCACACCTGAGTGGCCAGGGCATCTTACTGCCTAATTTCTCTTTTGTATTATGTCTTGGTAATGAAAATACATTATTATTTCTCTTTTAAAATCCCTCTTTGCCCCCTCCCGTGTCCAAGTTCTGAAAATTCTCAAACCAGCCCAGAGAAATACAAATGCACAAAGCGGCAGGCGAGGCAGGCCCTGTGTTCAGCGCTCAATCATTTCCTGTCACGGGTGCAGCCACTATGCATTATCCCGCCATGATTGATAGAGTGGGTTTGTGCAGGCTGGGGGCGCCAGCCGGGGAGGCTCAGATGGGGTCCTGTCATTTGGGTTCCATTTCGTGCTACCTGTAGGGAAAAGCAAATTCTTTGTGGGGATTGGCTGTTTAGTGAGTTTTAAGTTTTACTTCCTCGTCTATAATAGAAATATTCCCTAAAATCGAGGTATAGCTTTAAGGTTGATCTTAGAATAAACTTCATGCTGGGGGGAAACAAAAAGGGGTAATCATAACACAATAGACCTGTTTCATGTAGCCTGGCATGTCACAGAACACACCTACAGCCATGTGTCTTATTACTGTGTTAGTAATTACTGGTTTTTGTTAACTCCTAGTGTATAAACAGAAAAATAAATGTCTTATACTCCCAGATGGTCACTTGAACTTGATATCTGTATCAGAAGACTAAACAGAAGAGTTAATGTTATGAATTAAATCACTAGAAGATGAATTATGGTATTATATTCCATTCAGTAATAAACAGAATCTTTGACTAACACCCAGTTTCAGGCTTGCATAAAAATGCAAGACAAAGGCAGAATCTTTATCACCTTACGTGTGGCTGTCCCTCCCTTTAGCTGGGGTGAGGGTTTTTCTGTGTTTTCTTTTGCTGTGATCAGCCAAGATCTTAACTTAATTAATGTAAGATCAAGGCTGACAACCATCACACTCCTGTTATGCAAAACTGCGAAGTCCTCTAGGTCCTTCATTTCTTTTTGAAATGGCTAAAGGCAAAATGATTTGCATAAGGAGATCTCAGATTTTAAAATGTAAAACTTCTTTCAATGGGATTATTAAGTGGCTTTCAATGATGCCCACAGATGTTCAGGCACCCACTGCAATGCTTTAGTATTGTTCTTGTGGGTTTTTTTTTTAAATATATATACACAGTCTAATCGATTGTTTAAAATGATAGAACTGGGGAATTAAATGACTTTTTAAATGTTCCACTTTTGACAGCAGAACGTTCTTCTATATCAATATATCTCATTTTGTAACTGCGGCTAACAACATTGTTTGGCTGAAAATTTTTGCTAACAAATTGTGATCCCAAAATGTTCATTTTTAAAAAGCTGACAAATTATATCCAAATAAAAGCAGGGTCAAGCACTGTAGCTCATAAATCTCTCTCTAGAAAAGGAACCACATTTAGAAAGATTCTTTTTTCTTTTTACAAAGTTTCCCTGTGATTGAGACAATCTGGCAAGCTCAACAGTTAAAAAAAAATCTGATGGCTCATATCATCCTTCATTTGGGGTAAAGGTTTACATAAGAAACATTTATAAAGATGCACTAAATATATACTAGTGGTAATTATATAGTAAATGTCTTCTTTTAGAAACAAGATTAAAATGAGAAAGAATAGAGCAATACAGATGTTTCTCAGTCAGCCCTCAGTTTTATCTTAGGCAGTTCTTGGAGACTGCTGCACACAGAAGCAAGCACACAAGTGTCTACACCAGCGCAACCGTGGACGTGCATGCAAGCTCAAACACTGTCCAGCACTGCATTTTTAAACACTGATGTAGTAGCTTTATTTTCACCATTTTTTTTTTAAAAGCAAGACTTTAATAATGGTTCTGAATTATTTTAGCTGTTAGGAGAGTGATGAGTCACAAAGATACAGTGTTAAAGCCCCCGCCCCCCACTTTATTACAATTAGAGTTCTACTGTTCTGGGTTCTTAGTTAACTGTCTGTTTTGCTTTATGTTAACCATCAAGCCAGAGCAGTAGTTGTGAAGTGGTCACGATACAGAATATTCCTCCAGCATTTGACTTATCATCAGATGAAAATAGCCTTCAGAACAACCGAACCACCACGGTGTTTGTGATTGAAGGAGAATCTGTGTGCCTACAGTACAGGACTTGACGTTTCTTGAAAGCCAGTGCAGCTCTAGTTTACACTGAACCACACTCACAGCTCTAAAATAACCCGAACCCATTGCCAGTTAAGTGGAACGGAAACTTCCTGAGATGTCAAAAGAAAATTTTATTGGCACTAGGTGTGAACACGCGCCTGTCTGCCCTGTGCTAGGTAGTCAGAATTTTATCTAAATATTGATGTAGGTTGTAGCGTAGCTCAGTGGAAGAGTGCTTGCCCAGCACGCTCAACAACCTGGATTCAGACCCCTAGTACCATAAATAAATATTGATGCAGGATTCAAAATTGACTGAGAGGGCAAATAAGATATCATACAGGAGCTAGCTAATCTCTGGCATGTCTTTCCCCAAATATATTATGCTAAGAGTAGATCCGAAGCTGCTAGTGTGGCCACTAGGTGCTGAAGCAGAACAAATATTTTCTTGTCTCTGCAGCTTCTGGCCACAAGTAGCAAAAGTGGACAGAGCTGATTTTTCAACAACTGGTGATATTGCTTGTTCAATAAAAGCATCCATCCCCTTCTGTCTTCCGAATAAAAGTGTGCACGTTCATACATACATACATGTTCACACAAGAACAGTGTCATGATACAAAAGGGGAAGGAAAGAGAGAGAAGTAGCGTAAGGGAGTTTAAAAAGCTGAGATTTAAATTATGTTCTCAACCAAGACGGAGTAATGCCATCTCACTTGCTGGGTTACACTTTTGGAGGGTCGCAGACACTGTCATGTCCGGTATTCTTGGGTTCAAAGCAGCATGAGACTCATCCACTGTTTCTCCGAGTGACTCCGGGGACAATGGGACAGGTTCCTAAGGAGACGACAGCCTCATCCATTGAGCTCTCCTTCGGAAGACAGGAGTCTCTCCTTCCACAGTCTCTCTCTCCTTCCAGGAGACCTCAGTAGAGTTAACTCTTTAATAATATTTGAGACTCTCCTACATGCACATGGTCACATTCCGCACTCCTTTATTTCTCTCCCAATTCTCCTCACATCCAAGGACATCTTTCGCCTTCCAACTTCATGTCTTCACTTTAAAAAAAAAAAAAAAAACAAAAAACAAAAAACAAAAAAAAAAAAAAAACAACTGCTCAGTCCAGTTTTTGCTCCTCTTGCAGCCATCCACTGAGTTTAGCAGATTGCCCCGGGGCCACACTCCTAAAGAAAATTCTCTCTCTGCTGGAAGCTATTAACTGTCAGTAACTCCTCAGCCAGCGATGGAGGCTTAGGAGTCTCTCGCCCCTCCGAGAATGCTGACAGTGGTCTTGTGCACGCTTTTGTGCTAGAGTTCATGTTCTGCTCCAGTCCTCCATAAACTCTGGCTCTGGCAATCTTTCTTCTTCTTGCTCCTCAGTGTTCCGTGGGCCTTGAGGGAAGGGAATGTGACATAGGTGGCCTGTTTGTAACTGGGAATGGGTTTTTGTTGTTGTTGTTTAGTGTCTTACAACCTTAATTTTTTTTTTAAGAATTCCATACACATATACGATGATGTAACTACTCCCGACTTTTCTCCTCCCACTCGTCTGGGTCTCCCTGCTCCTTCTACCTCTACCTCCCAGCTTGGTATTGTCTCTATTTCTTTCTTTCTTCTTTTTATAAAGTAACCCATTAAATCCATGAAGGCGACTCTAACAATTATGGGTTCACATGTCCACGTTAGATCCTAGAAGACATAGCACAGCCCTTGCCCACATCCTCTGAGATGTTCCCTGAGTCCTGGCATGGATCTTCAGCTAGAATGTCCTCATTAAAAAATGCCATGTACATAGAACTTATTAAAGTAGACTCACACACTGACTTATTACTAGTAATAATCGTGTGTCTATGTGCATGTGTGCACATGTGTCTGGGTAGCTCTCCAATGGCAGCAATATATGTAGTAATAGCAAGAACATAGAATAGAAAGAACTTAGGCATCTCTCTGAGAAAAAGACAAAAAACACAAAGGCAAGGAGAGCTCAGGTGACCATTCAGCCCAACAGGTTAACCTACATGTAGTTTCATTGTTGCTCCTTTAGCTAAAAAAGTATCTACAAAAATTATTGGAGCTGCTACTATTACAGACCACGGAAACAAATTGGGCGTATTTAGGCAGAGACTTGATTTTGCAATTGTACAGATGGAACCTTGCTGTCTCAGTCACATCCTGGCTTGGGGTTAAAGCTGAAACAAACAAAACCATGAGCAAGCATCCCACTTTTCAGAAGGAGACCTGGCGAGACCCATTCAGAGCTGTGCTGGTGTAAGGGTGGACTGTGGGTATATAGCATCGGCAACAGCTCATCTAGAGGACGCGGGCCCACACTCACAGGCCACAGCTGTTTCATCTGCATTGACACAGGTAGAGACGCTCCAGCAAGCAGGGCCACGCTTTCTTGGAACGGTGTCTTCTTCTTTAACTGAGGACTATTTTAGGGAGGTGTTGACTAGGGAGGTTGCTGATGCTACACCTGAAGCACTAAAAACTTAGGGAGATGTTGGACTTAAACTCATTGGCTGTGTAGTCTACCTAGGAGTTCGTCTTTAAAGCCCGATTGATGCCCAATTTCCTGCACTCACTTTGACTGCATAAGGCATGAGAGCGTTTCGTAGCTACATGTCCATGCAATAATTGTTGGTTGGACTTAGCAACCATCTCTGTGTCTCTAAGGACGGAAACACTAGCCATACTTTCTGAGGACATATCCTCAGCCTGTTTATCTCTTTCTCTCTCTTTTCCTCTCCCTCTTTTAGGGCACACATGTGCATTTGCACCGTAGTAGGCGCACCATGTCAGGGAACGACTTCCTGGACTCATTTGCTACCTTCCACCATTCAATGGTTCACAGGATCAAACCGAGGTAACCAGGCCTGTACTGCAAACAGCTTTAGCTGCTGAAGCATCCTGCTTGCTCCACAAGCTTCTATTTCTCTCCCTCCCTCCCTCCCTCTCCCTCCCCCTCCCTCCCCCTCTCTCTCAGTATTTATTTGGTCTTACCTGGATTATCAATGTAGGACAACAAAATCCTGGAGAAAATGGTCTGGTTTGTACTGGTGATTTGTCAGAAATGACCCGTGATGCTTTAGTTTCTCAGCCAAGGCTAGGCAAGCATAGGACCCACTAGGCATTGGTGTGTGTGTGTGTGTGTGTGTGTGTGTGTGTGTAAATATTGTTTGTGGAGGAGACCGAGTGGCTCTTATGTTCAGGAGGAAGCCAGTTCTAATGGAGCAAGCCCTGTCAGGAAGCTGGCAGACCATAGCTGCAGAACCACTACCTGAGAGCTCTCTTCAGGGCAGTGGCTTGGGCCAAGAGGAAAACCAGGAGACTCTGTGGAACTACGGTATCCATAAAAAACCCTCAACCTTGTTACACGTGGAATGGCTGCTTTAAAAATAAATAATAAAATTTGGAAAAAGGTTGGCAGCATCTTACTTGACCTGAAGTGAACGCTGATTTCAAGATCATAGGTGGGCTCTTCGTTACAGATGGCAGGAAATGGCTAAACACATACAGTAAAATTATTTGACTTAGAGAACAAGTAGTCTTTGAATCAGCATGAGGAAAGAAAGACCTTATTGTACAGCTCAGTAATTAACCAAATACCCAGATTCCTCTCCTGTCTTCCTTTCTTGAAGCACCGACAGCTTGATCAAGACCCCTGGGTTCATAATGGGCTCATTCCCCAGCAGTTTCTGTGCATATCCAGTAAGGCTTTTGCTGCTGGGAAAGAGCGCACCATCACCTCACATTTCAATAAAGACCTACTGCAGGTTCAAACCGAGCACACAATTAAGAATTAGCACAGCTAACGAATACAATAACACCTCTCTTCCAAAACAACTATGTTAGAAGGTTCCAGAACGGTTTGGTGTCTTGGGCCATATCTGATAGGCAGGCAAGTTTAGAGGTAACAGAATAGGTGAGGGGCTGGCTATAGCAGGCCCGCTGTGGGACGGCCACGCAGTATCACTGCCCGCTCTCATACTTTTGTTCTTTCTCAACCCAGTGATGTAGCTTTGTACTTCTTTCTGCTGTAATGTATGAGGTGCTTGTTACAGAGATAAAGGCTCAGATCTGGCTCTTCCCAAGCTCCCTCCTGACCTAGGGTGATTAGTAACATCGCTGCACGTAACAGATTTTCTGCAAACCAAGCCACTAATTTGATTATTAAAAATAGAAAAAGAAAAGATCAGGTGTAACTTTATGATCTGCTGGAAAATAATTATGGATTCTGAATCTCTGGGCTTTTATATTAAAATCAGTCCAGTTCAGCCACGGTGAAATAAAAGCCAAGATGCTGTCACTTGAGAAAGAATATAGAGAAATCTAAGCTGTGGAAGGGGAGAGCGGGGTGAGGGGAATCTTGAACACACACTTAGAAGCAATGCCCTCCAAAGGAAGGGGCAGGGTAAGAGCCCCCGTGTGCCCCTCTGAGGAGCACTAGAGGCTGTGTCCCTTTGGGCCCCTGCAGCCCGGCTGCTCTGCTCAGCAGGGACGGGTGTCAGGGAGCTGCAGGTGTCGCTGAGGCTGTGAGTGATGGCCCCATCAGCTTCCCACCGCGATCCATCATGCGGGCCCCAGCCGGTGAAGAATCGCAGCCTCAGCAAGGTGCTGAGCCCGGCAACATATCATTAAACAAGGTTACCACCAGCAGATTTGTTCCCATGATCAATCTGGTCAATAACCGTTCCACCTCGATGTACAATCCCTCCCCAACCCCCACCTTAAAACATAAACAAGCATTATGGAAGCGTTCGCAGAACAATGTAAAGCTTTCTGAAGTCTTCATTTCTCCAGTGGCATCCCCAAGCTTCTTGAAGCACCCGCATAAATCATGAAAAATAACCTTTTCTACAGGATATACCCCCAGGCAGGTGCTCTATCCTAATTCCATATTTTATTGCCTGATACGGCCCGATTTTTTTAATTTCCAATTGATTACTGAACAGCATTGGGACAATTTCTTTTTTTATTTCCCCTCAAGTCTGCATAGCTCACTAGTTTCTTCCCTTAGGAGGTCCCAAATGAGATAGAAGTAAAACACGTATTGCTTTTACTGTTCAACTTTAATTCTCTTGCTTTGTATTAACTCCTTCATGGCTTTCACAGAAGCATCTCAGCGGTGTTGGAGCCTTGCCTAACAGGAACCAGCCTAACAGGAACCATATGGACACGGGAGAGCACGCTGTGGACTGGAGTAACCACGAACAGGGAAAGATTGGAAGGGGAACCGCGTGGATAAAACCTCTTCGGGGTTCTCCGTAGCTGTTGGTTTACAGCAGGATCCCAGTCCACCTAGGACTTAAACAAAAAAAGTCCTGTAAAGAAATGGTATTTTTCCAAGGATGATCCATTCTTTCTGACCAAGCCCCTCTCAATGGTTTCAAGAATATTACATTTCTCTCATTGTATTTCAAACTAGAGTAAGTGTTTATATGTTGAACAAAACAGAAATGTTAGGAGGAATAGCTCCCTCCTTGTTCCAGAGTTAAAATGTTTGTTGATCTAACTACTCCTTAAACTTGAGTCATTCGTGCTTGTAAGTTTATGTGCATTTAATTGAAAAACTGTGTGTACATGTCTTTAAACATAGATGTACAGGTAATCTTGGCCTTCATTTAGCTTGATTATTTTTCTGAACAGAATAACTCTTTGTAGAGAAATGTAATTGTTAACACAAACACAAATCCTGCAACAATTTTTAAAACTCCCAATAATTCAAAAATGTGTTTGGGTAGTTTCACTCTAACCCTTTAAAACTGTCCCAGATAGAGAGAATAGATTTTATTTTAGAATCTCCCCTGGAAAAGACTTCTAAAAAGTCCCTTTCCTGTGATTTTATATAGAAAAAAAAAAAACAAAACAAAACAAACCTGAGTTGCCTTCTCTGTCTTCTTTTCTGCTTTTAAAAATATTTATGAATTCGTGGGGGGGGGGGAGGCTGCCCATCCCTGTGCACAGATGTGTGGGTGCCAGAGGTTTCTGTCTGGTGTCCTCATTTACTGCCTTCTACTTTATTTATTTGTTTTGAGAGGGGATGTGTCGCTGAACAGGATGATCACAATTTCAGCCAGGCTGCCTTGCCAGAGGGCAGCCAGGGTCATCCTTTTTTTGACGCTTCACTGCGCCCGGCTTTCCTCGGCTGGTGGTGATCAGAACACAGGTCCTCCTGCTTCCACCACACTGTGTGCAAGGCATGCACTTTAGCCCCCCTTAGGACCATCCCGAGGGCTGTGGTTACAAGGCTGGGTTGACAAGCTCCCAATCTGAGTCATGGGGCGGAGACTGAGGAAGACATAAACTTCACCCACTGAGTATCTCCTCAACCCTGGTTATTCTTTTCTGTAAATCCACTTTTCCAAATTCCTTGATCATCATCATCGAAGTACAGAGGAATTAAAGCAGGGATTGTCTCTGTGTAGCACGAGTATTCTCAATCATTCAGGATACATAGTCCTTTCTTCAACTGTTCACGGCTCAAAGACTATCATTGTCTTGTAGAGCCTTGTCCTCCACAATGTCTTGTAGAGTGAACAAGTACTAGTGTTCTCGTTGGGTGAAATTCAGACGTTTCTAGACAGTACAGCTCATTGTTGGAGTTCAAGAATGTATCATTAATTTCTTTAGAGTTGCATGTTTACTTTACTGGCCATGTTGATACAGGTCTGTAATCTGAGTACTGGAGAGGATGAAGCAGGAGGATCATGAATTTGAGGATAGCCTGTACTACAAAATAAGTTTTGGGCCAGCCTGGGCTATATGGCAAGAGAGGGAGGAAAGAACTGCTTAGTGTATAATGATGGAATTCAAGTAACATTATTTCTTTTTTTTTTTAATCTTTATCCATTGTCTACTTGTAAGTGGTCTTAAAGTAAACCTGGTTAATAAGACCAGATTTTAACATACTTACCTTTGTTAATATTTCTCCTAGAAGGACATTTGGCCAGCGACATAGAAGAGGAACATGTGTTGTTCTCAGAGAGAATGTATGATAGCTTATTAATATCCTGGCTATTGTGAGTCCCACAGTCTCCTCTGGGACATCGTTTCATGCATCTGGTCTGATAGAAAATGTATAGACTTGGCAACTCTTCCTCTGCCAGTTTACTTATGAGAAAGATTTATAGCCTGCCCAGGTAAATCTATAGCTTAAAAAAAAAACCTTTGTTGTGTGCCCACTGTGTGCAAGTCACGCACTTTAGCTCCTCTCTGGACCATCCCACGGCTGTGGTTACACGGCTGGGTTGACAAGCTCCCAGTCTGAGTCATGCAGCGGAGACTTAATTTGGATAAAACCGAGATGACTTATAGTCTGGACACAATATTCATGGCAGCTTGGTAATGGGCCTGGCTGGCTCTCACAGCACAGTAATGTAAGCTTGAAGGAAGCCCTTGCTTCTGTTATACACTATAATTTGACTTGGACTCTGCTTAGATACAGTCATCAATAATTCGGTAAAAACAATCTTAGCATCAGCTCTAAGGCCAGGAACACCTGGGCTCTCGGAAGGAAGGAGGTGGACAGAGCGTTCCTCCCGATGCTCATCACCTTCCTTTTGTTACTGATCAGGAACCAACGTCAGACTCAGATCCAAAAGGATGTATATATATGTATATGTATATATATACACACACACATATATATATGGGAATATATTAGTTACAGGTGGATTTAAAGTGTATCTTCATAGCATTTTATAATCTTTATGAAATTAACTTGCAAATTGCAAAAATGATGGTAAATACAAGTGCTTTGTTTTTTTGTTTTTTTTTTTTTAATTTTATATATGTAAGTACACTGTAGCTGCCTTCAGACACTCCAGAAGAGGGAATCAGATCTCATTACGGATGGTTGTGAGCCACCATGTGGTTGCTGGGATTTGAACTCAGAACCTTTGGAAGAGCAGTTGGTGCTCTTAACTGCTGAGCCATCTCTCCAGCCCAAGTGCTTTGTTTTTTAACCCCGTATATTTTCCCTCATGTACATCAGGCAGGCTCTCTAGGACCAAGGGCCACACCTTCCATTTTCCTATCTAAGAGTCATTGAAGGCACCCTGCCCCCATGCATGAGTGTTGGGATGAAATTTAAGTCTTCCTCGGTCTCTGTTGTAAGTGTCAGATCCATGTCTCTCTCCATAAAATTAAATACTTTTCAGAATCCTTCCCGCCCCGCCTTGGTGTGAATTATATTCTTGGAGAATACTGTGGAAGAGCAGATTAAGTACGGCAAGTTTCTGTCATGACACACGTTACTTGTACTGCATTTAACCATTTGGAACTTTGTTCTACACGTGCTTATTACCGTGTGTTTGTTGCATGTGTGCAGGTTAGCATGTGTGGGCACATGTGAGGACTCACGTGGAAGCCCAAGGCTGATAGCAGGAGTCTGCTCCCTGCCTTATTCACTGAGGCAGCGTCTCTCTTCACAGACTCAGCTAATCTAGCCTGCCTGCTTGCTCCAGGGACCCCTAGTCTCCTCCTTCCCTGTACTGGAATTATGGGGAGGTCACCACACCCAACATTCATGGAGGATCTGGAGGCTTCATCTTGGATCATTACATTTGGACAACACTTTATTCACTGGACTCTGGATATCCTTTCTTGATATCTACTTATTGGAATACATCCATCTGTGGTCAGCATAGCAAGGGTCAGTTAAAGGTCAAAGGGCAACATAAGAAGGCTCTTATCCTGCCAATAGTTCCCATTAGAGGATTCCCTATAGGTAATTTGCTGGATTCACAGTCCTTGAATGGTAACAATCTTACAAATGTTGAGAATACAGGGCCAGAACATGTTGACTCTTCTATTACTATCAGAGAGACTGTGTAGCATTTTTTTTTTTGGTTATTTCTAGATAAAGCTGTATTCATCACAAGGCAAAACAAGACTAATTGAGTGTTTCCATGTGTACAGTCACTCATGATGCATTGAAATGGCCAAGCACAAACAGCAGGAGCCTGTAAGTTCAGCCCCTTGCAATTCATCTCACTAGAGTGGACACCTTGCAGAAAATCAGGTCTACTGAAGCACTAAACACTCTTGAAGGAACACCGGTTCCGTGTTTTGCTGGCTGGCTTGTTTTATTCAGCAAACACACTGAAAACCATGCCTTACTTACTTTTCTTGCCACAGTAACCAAATACCTGACAAATGGCAACCCAGGGGGTATCTTGTCTCAGCTAGTGATTAGAGAGAATAAATCCATCACAGTGGGGAAGGCATGGGGGGAGTTCTTGGGGGCGGGGTGTATGAGGCTGGGGTTGCTTGAATCTCTGCAGATGAGGAAGGCCAGGGAGAGAGTAGGTGGGAAGTGTGAGTGTCAGGCTTATGACCCATAGGATCTGTCCCTGAGGGGTCCTCTTCCTAAGACAGGCTCACTGGCAAGACAGTGAATCCCACACTTGAGCTGTAACGGCAGCACAATGAGATGGGGTCACCACGGGGTATGTGAATGCGATGTCACCAATTATGGGGCGTGTCCTGCTTGTAGCAGTAGAGGAAGCTGTGGTTGTGGACCTGAAGGCCATGGTCGAAGGTGACACGGTGGTCTGGAATTGGTTGCTGTGGTAGCAGATGATGACAGAAACTTCAGAAAGGGCTACAGTGCCTAGCAGGAGAGAGAGAGAGAGAGAGAGAGAGAGAGAGAGAGAGAGAGAGAGAGAGAGAGAGAGAAGGAAGAGAGAGAGAGGAGAGAGAGAGAAGGAAGAGAGAGAGAGAGCAGGAGGAGGGAGAGAGTCAGGAATGGTGACAGTTGTCCTACATGAGGACTGTCAATCTCAACCACAGAAGGAATGGTGAGCCACTGTTAGAGGTCACTGCAGTTCCAACTCCTGTTCAAGACCACCACAGCCACAGCTGGCAAAGAATACCGTGACTCCCAGAGCAGAGGGGTGTCAGGCAGACACATCCCTGAGGTCTTCTCTCTGCTGTACTTTCATCTTCTCATTATATCGCAAACATTGCCCCGTGAATTATGTTAGCAGCTCCAGAAATAAAATAAATTGAGGAAATTATAGAACAGATGTGTGTGTGTGTGTGTGTGTGTGTGTGTGTGTATGTGTGTGTGTGTGAGTGTGAGTGCCTGCCTGCACGCCTGTGCTCCAGGTGTATATCAAGTGCTTGTGTTGGGCAGGAGAGGGTACTGGATCCCCTGAACTGGAGTAAGAGTCCATTGTGAATTCCTGTGTCAGTGCTTAAGGTTAAACCCTGCTCCTCTGCGGGAGCAACAAGTGTTCTTTACTGTAGGCCATCTCCTTGGGCCCTATATTAAGGATATTTTTTAATTTAAAACTTTCTACAAACAGGAGTGAGACATTTGCACTTTTTGGAGTTGGCCCAATCTGTACTCATTTATAATAGCAACAGACTAAAAAAAGCTCCCTTGTTTCTACACACACACACACACACACACACACACACACACAGACAGACACAGAGAGTTCTCTTATATATTGTGCACAATATGTGCTTCTCTAGTCTTTTAGTACTTTTAGATTTCAAATTAGTTTCAAATGTTCGCAGGTACATACGTGGACTTCCTTGGTTAGCCTGGAACTTGGAACCTGCTGTATAGATCAAGTTGGCCTCAAACTTGCAGCCACCCTCCTGCCTGTGTTCGAAGCGCTGGGTATTCAGATAAGCGTGCTTTTGACATCCTTTAAATTCCTGCATATGTGCAAGAGCTGCTCAGTGTCTCTGCTCACCCCATTGTCTTTGCCTCTGTTATGTGTCTCTCAGTGTGTCATCTCTGTGTATTGTCTCTGTGTGTCATCTCTGTGGGTTGTCTTTGTGTGTTCTCTTGTTCTCTCTGTGTGTTGTCTCTGTGTGTTGTCTCTGTGTGTTCTCTTGTTCTCTCTGTGTGTTGTCTCTGTGTGTTGTCTTTGTGTGTTCTCTTGTCTCTCTGTGTGTTGTCTCTGTGTGTTGTCTCTGGGTTGTACATGTGCTCAAGAGTATGCACATATCATGTATGCTCAAGTGTGCTCATGTGTGCTCATGTATGCAGGGATTAGAGGTCAGTCTGTGCCACTGATCACCATGAATTTTGAGACAACTTCTCACTAGGCCCAGGATTCAGTGATTGGGCTAGAGTGACTAACCAGGGAAGTCCTGGGATCCACTCACCTGCATCTCCTCAGAACTTGATTTGCACGTGAAAGCCATCATGATGTGCCTTTTCTATGGGTGCTACATATTGGATCTAGCTCTCCACACAAGCATAACAAGTGTTTTCTTCTACTGCAGAAAGCCCAAGTACCAGGCTGAGTACTCACCGGGGTTATTGTTAAACCTACTGGTCCTCTCAGAACCCAGAACTCCTGAGACAACCCACAGCTAATAATAAAGGTCCTTTAGGTGTCTGAGAACTCCTGAGGCAAGTTCATCTTCCCACCCCTAAGGATCAGGTTCAGGGGTGGGGTCAGCAGCTCCCAAAGGAGGTGGAATCATGTTAAACCCCAGCAAGGTTTGAGAAACCAGCTCCCTGACTAGTGGCTAGCCCTCTTGGATATCTGTCTGGCCTCTTGGGCTCATTGCTGGTCCATTTGTAAACAAAACTAATTTACTCCACTCTGCTCAGTTCCCCATGGATATTTTACCCACACCACCTTTCCATTCTGTTGACTGCCGTTCCTAGTGTGGGGGTAGAAAGGCATGCTGGGAAACGAAGAGGACAGAGTCTTGCGTGGTGGCTCTAGGTAAGGGATAACCATGGGCTCAATGCCTGTTCACCCTTCTGTTCTCTAAAAGTCGTGGCCTCAAATGGGTGGCATCTGTGGGTATAATAATTCTGCCTAACTCTGGCTTTAAAGGTGAATTTTGTAATTTTTGAAAAGGTCCTTAGAATCACATTGCAGAATTAAAGGGTGTATTATAATTATCAATATCAATAGTAATAAAAGTTTATTAAAGGTCATTAAAATGAAAGGGGATGGCTCTAGATCCATCAATCTGAATTGACTCCCTCCTCGTGTGTTAATTAGAAACCTCAGATAATGGTCCTATGGGGGAGTAGAGGGGAAATTTAATTACGGAAGTTTAATGGGCCACTCTCTACTTCCTGCCAGATTAAAAACTGATGATTTACACAATTTTAGATACTACCACAGGCTTTTCTAACAAAACATGTTGCAGAGTATTGGCAAAGTTTACCCAGAGCCTTCCACTCACTGTAAAACAGTGCCAGCAGAAGACACATTCAGAAATATTAAACCAGTGTGAACTGTGTGCATTCCCTGTCTACAAATACTTGAAATCTTAAGATGCGGAGCTATTAGCAAATGCAGATTTTTTACATAAATCAAAAAGGCAACCAAATCCTTTATTGTCTTAGGATGAGGAAAATGGATACCTGCTTTGGGGAGACAGGTAGATTGTGTTACCCAGGAAATAAAACTTCTTAATGCTTCCAACTTAGGCTTTTCACTGACTATACCCGTCCTGAGTCTCAACACTCCAAGAATGCCCCTCATCCAGGGCTACCTACCTCTCACTGAAGGACAGGCTCCCTGGAAAACACGGGAGAGCAGATGAGATAAAGAGAGTTCATTCTTAATTCTGATTTGATGTTTAAGTGATGTAGCACAGAGTCGTTGAAAGATCCGTTTCCATTCTGTCTTGGAAATGTAGGCTGTCTGCATTTCCAAACACACAGAAGGACCAGCAATATGGCCCAGTGGGGAAAGGCTCCTGCCACCAAGCCTGAAGACCTATGTTTGATTCCCAGGACCTGTGGGTAGAAGGTAGAACAATACAGAACTAAGTATTGCTGTTCCCTAAACTCCAGATGTAAGTCATGGTATGTGTACACCCATAATACAACAAATACAAAGACACCAACTAACAAAATTTAAGAACAATTAAAATAAGCAAACATAGAGTCTCTCAAATACAGTGATGAATTTGGGATTTGTTAGCAAGCCCCTTCAGTTTGTAGTATTCTATTTGGTAACCACTACCTACTCATGAAGAACAGATACTTAAAATGCCTGTAGTCCTATAGTGTATACAGAAATAGGGAGAGATGGCTCAATGGTTAAGAGCACTGACTGCTCTTCCAGAGGTCCTGAGTTTAGTTCCTAGCAACCATATAGTGACTCACAACCATATATAATGGGATCCAATGCCCTCCTCTGGGGTGTCTGAAGAGAGTGACAGTATACTCAATATACACAAAATAAATACATAACACAGACATATGAGACTGTTTTTATTTTAATTCCAGGTGTGGGATATGGAATGCTTTAGGTTGTCCAAAGCAGCTGACTATGATTTGCCTCATGCTCTAGCAGAGGCATGGTTTTGCCAGCTGCAGACAGTTTATGTGATTGTGTGATGCTTGGAATTCTAGGGAATTTTCAGAGGGTGTATAAATAAATGCTAGGGTCCGGAGAGGCAGGGTGGATTGTTGGTTGCTGTTACTTGTAGTGTAATAAATAGTTATGCTTAAAGGAGGAGGCAGAGGAGGAGGAGGAAAAGGAGGAGGAGGAAGAGGAAAAGGAAGAAGAGGAGAGATTAGATATCCTGGTGGTGAAGCTCAAACTTGCTCCAAGGAACTTGACACTCCCAATCAGCAAGGAGTAATCTAACAACAGCATCACCTCCTTTCTGACCCCTTTCCTCTCTTCCCTTCTTTCTCTATATCTAATGTTAGGATGTTAAAAGGGTGGGCAAGAAGGGGTAGAAAAGAGTAGAAGAAAGAAGAACCCACATCTGGGTTCTAAAGTTCATCTGTGCTGCAATTATCAAGAAAACTCCATATTTTGAAGACTTTGTGTTTTAAGCATGGATGTCAAATAGCTAGTTAATAATTTTCTGTTCCTCACCTGTTGAAATAATTTGCCTATTGGGTTAAAATGTTAGTTAAATTGCTTTCTTTGTTGTCATTTACTTGTTAAAAGTGACATCTTGAGATCTCACTTTGCCCTGTTCTCACTGGACATGGATTCTAGATACCCGTTGGGTGATGACACAGATGGGGAGGTGGTGGAAGGAGCCTGGTGGCTTTGGGGATAATTTTAAGGACCAGCAAGACTCACCCTACAGAATGGTGGAGGGAGATCCAGCTCAGGGGCTGAAAAAGGAAGACAGACAATACCTTGATGCTGATCTGGCTCACAGCTAGAGGGTCTGAGGGCCTTTCTAGGGGCTGCATGAGCCTCTTTAGAGAGACCATGAGCTTATGCTAATAAGTGAGGGAGACAGTGATCCAAACTGAGCTGAGGAGCATGCACAGCCTTATGGGAGTAGGTGGCTCAGGTTGCCTTCCATTCTAGTCTTTGACCATGTGCCCAGAGTGAGCAAGTGGGACAGAGGAAGAGAAGGCTAATATTCCTTCAGTTTTGCTTGCTTGAACCTGCCAGAGAACCAGGAGCTGATTGGATAGTTTTCCGTAACTCGAAGTGCCATCTCCCAAGCTGGCTTGTCAACCTCATGCCACACATGAAAAGAAGAGCAGCTGTAGACAGTGCTGGCTCTGGGAAGAGGGCTGCTGTGTGGACGTCAGGAGATGCTCTCTGCATAAGAGATTTCTACATCAGAAGCTACATCCATGAAGTCTCATCGACATGTCAGTCTAAAGATGCGCTAAATGATGCCAGCACCATAGGTGTACTAATGTGGACGGGAGAGCCCCGGAGACCTCAACTCTAGGCTAAGAAGAACAAGCAGTAAAGGAAGGTGAGAACTGGAGAAAGAGTCTCCCCAGTGAAGGAACACACCAGTTATTTATCCAATGCCAAATGATCAGCCCTAAAAATGTGTACAACCTGAGCAATTTGTATGTATGTATATATGTGATATATATATGTATGTATATATATATATATATGTAGTAGTTATATAGTTATATATAAACAGTTACAGAAAAGAGGCCATGAATTTGAAAGAGAGCAAGGGAGCTGTACATAGGATGGTTTGGAGGAAGAAAAGGCAAGGGAAAAATCATCTATTTATAATATAATCTCAAATAATTAAAACTTATTTTTAAAAGATAAATTATTAAAGTAAACTTGAGTAAGTTATTAACAAGATGGAATTGCTTTATTATTCTTACGTGTTGTGTAGGAAAAAGATGCAACTGGTTTGGGTTTCAAAGTGATTTTAAGACAAGGAAAATACTTTAAAGTACAAACAGGCTCCTAAATTAGATGCACTCTATAATCCAGACTTATAGAGTAAATGTTGGTAATTTTTATTGGTGAATATTTGAATGATGAAAGACAAAGCATAGCAAAACTTTCTTAGTTTTCTAATCACAAGTGATTTTTATCTAGGCTTCTCTGTTTGACTAGATTTCCATGATGACACTCTCTGTCTTTTACATGTAAAGTTACTAAAGAAAAACAGACAATAGGTGCTCAGTCTACACCTGGCACATGCTTGTATTCCTGGGACTGGAGAGACTGAAGCAGGGGGAACCAGCATTCGAGACTAGCATAGAGTTCCTAGTGGGCTGAGGCTCAGTGTCTCCAATGAAACCATTTTAGTTGGTAAGATTCAAGTGGTATCAGCAATGTGTCTCCCTTTTAGGTGATCGGGAAGTAAGACCAAGGGAGTGGCTGTGAGCAGGACTGGGCAGAATGAATGGGAATAGAGTTTGCATATGAAGGGCAACCCAACACAGCCCAGTATGGCGCTTCAACTTTCAGAAACAGGTCTCAAGGAATCCGCCTAAACTTGTACAAAGATCTGTTGTACCAAGCCACCCACTGAAATTAGAACAGGATATGGGGAACAACAGGGGTGGCTTAATTCAATAAGAATCAACCATGCTATGGACTACAAGACAGTCACCAAAAAGAAGGGAGCTTCCAACAGCAGGGAACTATTGACTACAATTCACTGGCTGCAGGAGGAGGAATATAAAACTGTGTACACTCTTTAATTCCATTATGCAGAATATGTTCTATGGCAAAAAAAAAAAAAAAAGAATGGAGTCCATGCGATAGTTATTGTTGATTTACAAAGTTAATTAACATTACTCTTCATATTTACTTTTTATTTTGCTCTGTATTTTCCCACAGAAAAATGTGTTTTCACATTGGGTTTACTGGGAGATTTTCTATGATGCTCCCCAAAACTCAGGTTGAGCGGTTCAGGGTTTTAAGAACCACGAGCTATAAGACAGGGAAGGACCAGTGACTCTAGGAGCTGGGCTCAGTAGCTGCTGGCCAGAAGGGAAGTGGATGTATGGGCATCTTCCCAAGGAGTACACAAATGTCTACTCACTCCAGACAGGGCAGCAATGACACAAGCCAAGGAAGGATTCCAATCAGATCTAGTCTGAAGGAGCCATGAGTTGACTGGTGTTATTTGCAGAAGGAAGGCTGAAGATGTGCTTATAGGGATAGGGGCTGCTTGTGGGCGGCTACTCCACTGAAGAAAGAGTATCCCTCTCCCAGCAGCCATTCGCTGCTTCTGAATCTTCAGGAAGGAAGAGACCTTCCCCTTTCTCCATCCCCTCCTCTCCCACCCATGATGGACAGTTAAAGGGCTTGCTCTTATTCAGATCTCCTGGGGCCAATCAATCTGCTGATGGTTCCAGGGGTAACCGCTACATCATGCCCAGGTGACAGGGTCTGCATCAGATAGAAGCTCTGTCCAGTTGCTGCTTTCGGGAACAGCTCTTAGAAAACTTTTTCACTTCAGAGAATTGCCCCGGGGAACAGCAAATGTGTTGATCAGGCAGGGAGGTGACCAACTCTCCAGTGGTCGCCTTGCTTTTCCTGCTTAAATTGTCTGTTTCAGAAGAATACAAGTTATAGAGTTTTTATCATAATCTTTCTCCAGAATAATATCTATCTATCTATCTATCTATCTATCTATCTATCTATCTATCTACTAATCTACCTATATATCTATATTTAGAAATTTGGAGATATTGCAAGTCCACTCAAGATGGGGTCTTCAAGATGGAAGTATCTTGGTCTTCAGATACTAATAAGAATTATTTGAAGGAAAGCAACAAGTTTTAAATGTGTGCCAATTTTAAGTCCCCTTGGCTTTCTAAGTCATTTATAAAATACAGATCAGTAGTCTTCAAAATATTTTTCCACAGCCTATCAGCCCCCAAATATTGAAAAACCTAAAAATGTAGTTCTATAATATTGTAAGACTGTTTACATAAAATACATCCATATCTATATAACACACACACACACACATATAGCATACATAAAATAGAAGTATGAGGGGTATTATAAAACTAACATATTTAAAAGCTTTTATCAGTTGATGACATTAAAGGCAGAAGGTGCAGGTGCCACCGCTGGGTTCACTTCACTCATTTTGAACATTCGTGACTCATTCTGTCACATGGTGAACTGGAGGTCTTGTCCTCAGGTCTTTATTTTAGTAAGGATTTTCAAGGATATCATAATAAGGAAATATGGGCCTCCCAAAGAAAGAGATACAAATAGGAGAAGGTCATTCTTGGTCGGTCTTACTACCTCATGGCATTTATTTTCAATCCCAAGCTCAATCGGGCAAAGGTGTTCATGGTTGGCAACATTGCGGGCACAGCAGACACCTCTCACATCTTGATGGTAGAAATGTAAATTGGTTCACCATTTATGAAGACAATTTGGCACTGTCCCTTTAAATTAAAAGCATACTACATGCTTTTGGATCCAAATATTAGACATCTCTAGAATTCAAGCAGCATTAATAAAAGCATATGTGGAAACGGAACATAAAATATGGTTATCCAACATAGTGTTGTTTTAAATAGCCAAAGACTGCAGTTAAACCTAATTGACCCTTATCGTTCGGGGACTGAGAATCCAGTCAGGGATCTACCTATGAGAATCATGTATGGCTACAAGACAGAACACACAAACAGGTACAGGTGTGGAAATGGCTCCATGACACAGCAAGTAAAAAAGACTAGAAAAGAATGCTTACAGACTCTGGTTATCTGTTATGAAAGTCAAGGATGAGGAGTGAAATGAGGCTGTGGCAGGCTGCAACACATACAGAGCACGGCCTCATCAGGACCATGAGCTCCTGGGACTTCTGTAGTCTCCAGAATGGGAAAGCTGGTCCTGTCTGTCTGCTCAGCACTTGGCAGGTAAAGGCAGGGTCACCAGGAACTCAAGGTCATTCTTAGCTATATAGCAGATTCGAGGCCAGCCTTGCCTACAGGAGATCTTAAAACAGACAAACAAATAAGACAGAAAAACAAAAAGACAGAGAGGAAGGTAGGAAGGACAGAAAACAGGGAGGGAGTCAGAGGGGGAATGTCAGGAGAAATGCCTTGGGTCTCTACTGTTTGTTCTTTAGAGATTTGAATTTTGTACAATGTGAGATTATCACTTATTTAAAATTTTGTTTATATTAGTGTAAGTAATTTATTTTTACTGTGTTGATAATGTCCTATAATGTGCAAACAAACACACTGTAGCCAAGGGATTTCATGTCAGCCTTCCTTCAGGCTGTGAGCTTCGCCTGCTCAGCACTCAGCAGGGTCCCACGTGGAGGAGGAGGAGCCAAGAGTCAAGAGGTATCCATCCTTGCCTGGGATCAGAGAAGCCCAGCTTGTGTTCTTAGAACCTCTTTGCAAAATATACATGACTAAAGTTGAATCATTATCCTTTCTCAGCCCTACAGGATTCTTTTAAATCTTCCTCATCCAACCATCTCTCTCTGAGAACAAACAGACCATGGGTGTGACTGCCCAGCCCCAGTGTTTACTGAACGAGAAGGTTTTAGTCCGGTGTGTCCCGCTCACTAGCAATGAGCAAAGTTGCACCTGGCAAAAACTCCATGCGGTCTTAGCCTCAAGGTAAGCCAGTGAAGAAAAGGAAGTTCCCTGCGATGTCTTTGCTCTCTTCTTTTTGCACCACAGACAGTACAAGCTACATTCCGGTCACACTGCACATTCAAATGAAGTGTCTGCTTTTTGTTGTGATGATTATCTTAACATCCAATTTTTTTTTTTAAAGAGACATTTATGCAAAGGACAAGAAGTGCCCAGAGCAAAACAGAAGCAGGAAAAGCCAGTTTGCATCCTTGCGTTTTCTGGCTTGTGTCTGACATTCTGCTACAGAGCCTCACATCAAGCCGGTCCGAGGTCACCAGCCGCGGACCCTTCTTTCAGAAGCAGCTCTCTTGCCCCAAGCCATCTATCTGACTTCTGGACACCACTGGGTCACAAGCACACTCTTGAACGTTTCAGTTCACACCAAAGTCAAACGCTGAGAAGTCAGACACGGATCAGGTAGCACCATGCGACAGCCACACAAGTTCACAACGTCCTGCTTTTACCTCACGTGTTCTACCATGCCCAAAGATGTAAATGAAACTTGTACTGAATAGAAAACATTCCCAAAGCATTTTAAATGCGCAGGAGAAAGGAGGGACCATGCCACTAACAGGGAATGGATGTAAGGAAAATCATCACATCATCACAGAGACAGCAGAAGACACATGGTCCAGTTTTCTTGCAAATACTAAACCAGATGTGCCCTTCTCAGATTTCCTACTTAATCTGTTTGCGTGTGTGGAGGCCAGGGGGTCAACCCCAGATATTCTTCAGCCACGATTCACCTCGCGTCTCAAGGTTTCTTGTAAGTGCATATTCTCAGGGTTGAACATTTGATATGGAATCATTGATTCATGTGTTCTTCCCTGAGGAAGACCATCTCTTCTGTTCTCAGCATCCCTTAGTTACCCAGAGTTCTCGGCGTAAGGTTGAGCCCCCGCCCCCATCCCCAGCCCCTCCCCACTCCTGTCCACAGGAACTCGGCTCACTTTCCCAGAGCCCTGTTGGTCAGCCCTGATGGGTGTGGTCTCCCACAGGTCTAGAGACACAGTTTCACAGGGAACTCTGCGAAGCCTGATCTCCCGGGATCTTCCCAGCCTCTCCTCTGCAATGCTCCCCCGAGCAACTGTGGTGCAGGAGTTGTCTTGTAGATGCATCAGATAAGACCGGGTTCCCATCACAGGGACTGGCATGCAAAGTTTGATTGGTTGTGGCTTTTTGGATCGTTTCCACTTTTGCAAAACTATGTTTCCTTGATGCAGTTGTGGGGACTTAAGAGCAAATATTTAGGATGTGGTTTTGGATTATGCTGGTTTAGTAAAGGGGCTTGGCCGGGCCTTTTAAATGTGGATTTGAACTCGCGTCTTCAGGCTTCTGCAGCAGCTGCATTTCGGACTGAAGCGTCTCCTGGGATCCAGCTGCTCATTTACCAGCGCTTAGTCATCAACACGGCTCATCTAGACTGGAACCCTCTGACTCCGGCTTTTCTCAAAACTTTCAACCCCACCCACCTTAGTTTCTAGGAACCCAAATCTCTTTCCTCCTCCCAGAATGCTTTTGGGCAATATTACACATGCACATGTATGTACACACACAGATACATACAGATACACACGGAGAGCAATCTGGGACATTTGCATTGGGACATGCAAGTTTGATTCTGAGTTTAATGTTTGCAAAGAAAACTATGGAAAAGCTAGAACATGTGACATTTGATCCAGTCTACATGTAGCAAATTTGGGGGTGTTTTGGTTTTCTGAAATGCCTAATTCTTTCTCCAAATTTTTTATCTTTTTAAACATTCTGTGTGAGTTTGTGTGTGTACATGTGTGTGAGTTTGTGTGTATACATGTGTTCATACACGTGAGTGTGAGTTTGTGTGTATATGTACATGTGTGTTTACATGTGTGTGAGTTTGTGTGTATGTACATGTGTGTGTGTACATGTGTGTGTGTTGGGGCGTGCATAGGCCATGGTGTGTATGTGGACAATGTTGTGTAGCTCATTCTTTCCTTCCACCATTACCTGGGATTCAAGAAAGGAACTCAGGTTTCAGGCTGGCTTGGCAAGCACCATTACCCACTGAGCCACCTGCCAGGCCCTGTCCAACCCCTATGACGCTTTCTTCTTCCATTCCAGCTTAGTCTGTGCGCCTGGTTCTCCTGCTTAGAAGGAAGTTCTCCATTGAAGGCCACACCCCCATCACGTTTGGACAAACTTCTCCATTGAAGGCCTCGCTTTCACATTTGATTAATGTTTGCTTTGCCTGACGGTTTTGGGTTGTTCAGGGGGAGAAAAAAATTAGCGTGAATGAGATATGATTTGATTTGATTATATAAACAGAATTCTTTCCTCTCTGACATCCTTTTGGTTTTTCTAGTTTTCCTTTAAGCAGCAAGTGTCTCCATGTGCTCCTGGACCCCGCAATCACTGCAGCTGCAAGCCCTCCTTGCAGCCCTAAAGCTGTAGATGTGTTTTTGGACTTTAGTTAAGGCGATGATTGGCACATAATTACCAATGACCAGAAAAGAATGGACTGTGATTTCAGAAACATTTTCTTGAAGCTATTGAGTGATTTTCATCAAGAAAATTTCCCGGCGGCAGGATCTATAGTAAACATATTATGGTAACCAATGACAACCCCAGCAAAAACTGAGTTGGTAGGCTAGGTCCCTTGTGCCTGTCTTCCCAGCTGTTTATCTCTCTGTTCCCACCATCTCTAACTGTAGGTCGTATTCTTTCTCTTGTCTGGGAAATGGTTTCTTACCTATCTCCAGGTTAAAAATCACCAAGATTTAAAGGTAATGAGTGTTTCCATTTGAATAGAAAAGAGTTCGCATAAAAACGTTGAAGGGATGATTTTGAACTTGAAGTTCTGTGTGTGAATCAGAGTCTTTGTTGGCTGAATGAGACTCTGTGGTTCTGGAAAAGAAATCAGTCAAGGGGCCATGAGATTGGGGTCCCCCAGGCTTGGGAGATTGGGGCCCCCCAGGCTTAGGAGATTGGGGCCCCCCAGGCTTGGGAGATTGGAGTCCCCCAGGCTTGGGAGATTGGGGTCCCCCAGGCTTGCTAATTTGGGTCCCCAGGCTTGCTCATCGTTGTCAATTTTGTTTTGAGACAGGATGGGACACCATGGCTCAGGGTGACTTCACATTGAGGCAATCCTCTTGCTTCAGCCTCCAAGGTTTGGAATGAATGGACCACCATGGCCGGCACGTGGTCTGCTCTTCACGCTAGAGATTGTTGGTGCGAGTGGGTAGGCAATCTGTGACCTCCCCCAGAAGAGTGTGTTGACACCCTAATCCTGTTCTAATGCTAGCTAGACCTGAGATCTTCTGCAGATAATTAGGGAACATGGGCAAGGCCCTCACGGATGATGCTAATGCCCTTCTGAAAAACCACGCCGGAGGCTAAGCAGACCCTCTCCTACATCACGCGGAGCTGACAGTTGGTAACTTGGAAGAGAGCCTTTAGCAGAAAGGTCAGACTGGCACGCTGACCTCAGACTGCAAACTCCTCAGAACTATGAAAATAAATGTCTGTTGTTGGTAAGACACCCTGCCCACGGCCTTTTCTTACAGCAGCCTGGACTAAAATAAAATATTTGGGTCTATGCCTATCTCGGAACCGAGAGATGCACCATAATTGAACTGACAGGGGCTTTCTTCATCAGAGTTCATAAAATAATGGTTCATAATGCATCTGAAAACAGGCATGACATTTTAGAATCACTAAAACATGTTAAATGTGGTATTTAGCAATTTATCCGGACACATGTCCAGTCCTTCATATTCGTCTCTACCCCATGCACAGAAGGACATCATAGCTACTAGTTTCCATCAAGTTTGAAATCATGCAAGGGAGACAAATTAAGATATTTAGGCAAAAATGTTTCTATTCAAATATATTATTTCAAACACTGGCTTTAACATTTTATTTATCTTTAACGAATTTTACAAACGCCCTTGAATGTTTTTCTGGGGAAACAATGTCTGCCTCTAACCAATATCCAATGGTGAGAAGCACGCTAGCTTCTCTGTGTACCAATACTGTGATATCTGCTTCACATACAGTAATTTTCTTAATTCTGATGCTCCTGGGCTCCTGTCATCATCCCCTTGTCGACCAATGGATCCTGCACTAAATCCCAAGAATCTACAAAAATAGTTTAATAGGTGGGGTTATTGAGATGCTAAGAATTCTGCAGAAAAGGGATAATTTTGGAATTCTCACACTGAAAATAAAAAAGCAACATGTAGAATGAAAAGTTAGTTCAATGGAATTCACAGCAGATGGGACAGAAGTCTCCCGGGCAGGAAACAAGTTAAGGAAAATGAGCAGAGCCCCAGGGAACTAAAGGAGAGGAGGTGGAAGAGTGGGCCCAGGTGGCTCAGTGGGCAAAGGCACTGTCAGTCAGTCCTGACAACCTGAGCTCCATCTCCAGGATCCACCTGGTGAAAAAGAGAAGATCAGTTCCTGCAAGCTGTTCTTTGAACTCCACAAAAGCATTGTGGAGCATTTGTGCACATGAACACAGACACACACACACACACACACACACAATTAAATTTATAAAATTTTCACAAGAATGAACCCCCTAATTGGTTATCCAATACCAATTGTCCAGTTCTGAAATCATATACATGCAAGTTACACTGAAAGAATGAGCAAGTTACATTTATATAGTTATATATGTGTGTGAGTATATGGTGTATAGGTGTGTGTGTGTCTGTGTGCACAGTGTGTATATATGTGTATGTGTGTGATGTGTGTATGTATGTGTGTGCTTGTGTGTAGCATGTGTATATGTGTGTGACTGTGTGTGTATATATGTGTGTTGGTGTATGACTATGTGTCTGTGTATGTTGGTATTTGACTGTGTGTCTGTGTGTGTACAGTGTGTACATGTGCTCATGTGCTTGTGTGTGGACAGAGTGTATTGTATATGAGTGTGTGTATATGAATGTGTGAGTTTTTGTGCCTGCCTGTGTATGTATGTATGTGTGGTGTGTGTGTAGATATGTGTGCACACAGTATGTGTACATGTATGTGTGTGTAGTGTGTGTGAATGCTTGTTAATGTATGTATGTGTGGTATGTATGCGTGTGTGTATGTGTGTATGTGAGTGTATGTACACAGTGTGTGTATATATGTGTAGGTGGTTATGTGAGTGTGTGCGTGTATAGTGTATGTATGTGTTTGCATGTGTGTATACAGTGTGTATATGTATGTGAATGTGTATATGTGTGTGAGTGTGTATGTACATAGTGTGTATATGTGTGTGTGCACAGAACATATATGTATGTGTGAGTGTGTATATATGTGTTTGAGTGTGTATGTGCACAATATGTATATGTGTGTGTGTATGCACAGAACGTATATGCAAGTGTGTGAGTGAGTGTATGTGCACAGTGTGTATATTTGTGTGAGTGTGTTTGAGCATGCACAAGTGTGCATAACAAAACCAATTAAAGCACAGGGAGCTCACACAACGGGAGTCAGTACATACCATCAACCCGGGGTCTGCTTTCCTCCAGAAGAGCCGCTTATTAAGTCCTTCCAGCAGAGCTGGGAGCTGGTCATGTCCCTCAGAGGCAGACCATTCACTTTGATATACTAGGCCCTGGGTTTGATCCTCAACACTGAAAAATAACAGTATAAAACCGAAATAATAAGATAAAAACATGTCTTAATTCACCACGACACTCTGAGTTCCTGGAAAAAACCTTTGAGAAAAATAAAGCATCTTCAGACACAATTATAGACAGGGCATGCTCAGACACAATTATAGACAAAGATTAGGTGTAACAGCATGCTACAATATAGGAGGAAGGGGGACACTTTCATTGCCCGTGGGAATGCAAACTTGTGTAGTCCCTATGGAGACCTCCACTAAAGTTCTAGAAGAACTGAAAATCGATCACAAGATCCAGCTGTAACACTCTTGAGCATACGATATCATCAAAAGCCCAGGTGCTCACCAGCTGGTGAGCGGATAATGACAATGTGGTTTATTTATAGAATGGAATATTATCCAGCTGTTAAGAATAAAATAAAATTTGCAGATAAATGGATATGGTAAAAATAATCATTTTGAGTGAGGTAAAACATCTCAAAAGACAAATACCGAATGTTTTCTCTTATATGTGGATGTTAGCTTTTAAGTTATAGAAGTATATTTTAGTTAGAATAACACAGAGTTCAGATAGCTAGTAAAGGATAGGAAGAGGAAGGGGACCTTGTAAGGAAGGGGAAATGGAGCACAGTGCTTCAAAGAGATAAAAGAGAAGTGGATAAAGTTAAATGGGGAGGGAGAGGGGAGACCAGAGTGAGGAGGAAGTAAGGGAGGGACAGCTAACATCCAAGGTCTTTGAGAAACCATATGGAAACCTACTGTAGAAAGTTTCTAAAATACACACACACATACACATATACATATGCATATAAACATGCACATGCACACATACATATACACATACAGAGATACACATATTCATATACTACACAGATACACATATATACATATACATACATACACACATACACACATACATATGCATATAAACATGCACATGTACATACACATATATATACATACATATACACATACATATTCACATATACACATACACACATACACATATACACATGCACAAATACACATATACACATATACATATGTGAAAAGTATTTAAATGGAGTCACCATACAAAGAGGGAGACAATGCCCCAACTATGTGTCTTATGCCACCAAGTAAAAGTACCCTGTGCTAGGAATGGGCTACACTGTGTAGAGCCATTGGCCACAGGGATCCCAAAGACTCCCCCAAACAACATAGACTATCTCTAAGGCTACTGAGTGCCATCCACAACCTTCTGTCAGAACCCTCTAGCAGAGAATACCACTTACTTATGATGCCAAACATAAACTGAGTTGCTGGCCAGCTAGAAAACCTAACCCCTACTGGAATTTATGGTTCTAGAAGGTACTTTGCATTCTATTATATAGGAGGAAAGTCATCATTAGTATCACCCAACTACAAACCCTATGGCCTGCAACAGTAGTGCCTGCTTCCAAAATAAGCTGGTGGGGTAGAGGAACAAGGGTTATGAGAGGAAACAACCACTTTTAAAATTTGATTTAAGGCTCACTCCATGAAATAAAACTTATACCCAACACTGTTAAAGTGGCCAAGAATCTGATAGTAGATAGTCCATGGGCACTAGGGGGATTGCTTACTACCATTATTCTACTAAAGGAATATAGCAATCGATTGACTCTCCATGGCATATCGTTGCACCCATAGATCAATACATCACTCAACCATCATCAAAGGAGTTTCTTCTTGTAGTAGATGGTAGTTAACACAGACACTTACAACTTGACCCTGTATAAATGGTGAGAGACTTTGGGACACTCAGCCCTAAGTGAGGTGTTGTTATCACCCCCTTCTCCTGGCACTCAGCTCAGAGATCTGTGTGGAAGACGAAATGGAAGGAGTCTACAATCTAAAGGTGGGGGATGACTCCAAGGAAGAACGTCTACAAGACACAACATGACTGAGATCAACTTACAGAGACTGTGAAAGCATGCACAAGACCTGCACTTACTGAAACCACAAAAAATCCCAGCACAGAAAAGAGGCAGTGAGCATCAAGGTCCATCCTTAACCAATAATCTAGCTGATAGCCAGGGCTACAGAGAAACACTGTCTTGAAAACCAAACCAAACCAAACCAAACCAAACCAAACCAAACCAAACCAAACCAAACCAAACCAAACCAAACCATACCAGGCAAAACAATTGATACCTGCTGCAAGAAAAGTCAGTTTTCCTCAACGGGGTGACATTGCACACCAACCCCACTCTAGGGGAGGCCACATACCCAAGAGCAGTTGGTCAACACAAAATAGATTTCATGCCTTATCACCCCACTCTAGGGGAGGCCACAGTTGGCCAACATAAAATAGACTCCATGCTTTATCACATTTTTGGACTTGTTTTTGTATTTTTTGTCTTATTGGTTATGTGTTTGTTTTGATTTTCGTTTTTTCATGTGTTTTATTAGAGAGAGAGAAAGAGAAACAAAACAAAGTTAGGTGAGTGTGGAGGTGTAAAGGATCTGGGAGGAGTTGGAGGAGGGAAAGGAATAAGATTAAGATATATTATATGAAAGCTTTTTTGGTTAAGAATACATAAATGAAAGTAAAGAATAGATATTGTTGAACATGAAAGCTGAGAACCAGGCTGGAGAGATGGCTCAGTGTTTAAGAGCACTGACTGCTCTTCCAGAGGTCCTGAGTTCAAATCCCAGCAACCACATGGTGGTTCACAACCATCTGTAATAAGATCTGCTGCCCTCTTCTGGTGTGTCTGAAGACAACTACAATGTACTCACATAAGTAAAATAAGTAAATAAATCTTTAAATAAAATAAAAGAAAGCCAGAGCCTTCATCGTCAGATGACTGTGCTGTGTTGCACACTGCTGGTGCATGTGCATGGCTCTTTATACTGGATGGAGCATCCTAACAAAAGGAGGCATGCGTGATGGGTAAACATATTATGATACCAATTTTCTTTCTCCTGTCAAATTCCTTAAAACCGAGTAGAGTATTTACAAAAAAATAATAACATCACAATGTAAGGCTTAGAACCTATATATGTAATATATACAATAACAGTTGCACAGAATTTTTGAAGAACCTAAATACAATATGGCCTTTGAGATTCCTATATAACATTTGTAGCCAGTAATACCGAGTCCAGGTAGACTCTGAGTAAAGATGTAAATGGAAATCTCTGAAGAAATCAGAACAAAAATAGAACAGTGGAGTGGATGGGATGGAATACCACAATACTATCTGTTCACCGTAAAATGACCAAAAAGGGGGTAATGCATAACAACAGAGTCAACAGCATGATACAGATATAAAATCACACAGACTTATATTACAAATCATATGCAAATAGAATAAGCACTCTGGTTCTATCAGACAATAAAATAAGACTGATCTACTCCCTTCATAATAAAATAACACTGACCCACCCAGACACGTTTCAGAAATTCAAACACAAACACACTGGAAGCAAAGGGATAGAAAGTGCTGTGATACAAAAGCCAGTCTCAGAGACAGTGTCCTAAGAAGGACTCAGTTCATCCAGGAGACACCAGTCTCCAATGTGACGAATCTAATACAAACCTTCACAAGAGAGTGACTCAGAAAGACAAGAAGACTCACACCAGAGCTGAGAATTTCAATCTCCTTTCTCAGTAACCAACAATGTGAATACACCTATAAAGATACAGATGGAAGTGATATTCTCAATTTATTTGATCTAAGTCATCTACAAATATAGCTATCCACTGAAGAACACATAGTTTTCAAGAGTTCATATACTAGTCATAACACTTATTAGGAAATATGTCAGTAAAATCATTCCAATTACATGCTTACACTTACTAATTAAAAGTTGATAATAAATACCTGAAAAAAACTTGGAGCTGATAACAGGTATTTCTAAGTAACTTATGGGTAAAAAAAGAAATAACAAAAGAAATTAGAAAAGGTTTTGCTGAATGATAATAAGAACATGTCAAAATTAGACAGAAACTCCTGAGAAGTATTTAAAGTAGAGTTTTTTGTTTTAAAATGCTGCTATTGGGTAAAAGTTCTAAAACTATTATCTAAGCTATCACCCTAAGACAAAAGCAAAAACAAAACAAAACAAAACAAAAGACATGAAAATTAAATACAAACTAACTAGAAGAGAAACCAAAGTCATGCAGTCCAAAGGTGATGCTTTTTTTGTTTAGAGAGCAAACCTCTAACCAAGTTGCTCAAGGCAAGAGGGAACAAACATTTAATGCTGTCAGCAGTTAAAGAATGCTTATCAATACAGATCCTACAGATCTGGCTGTCTTTATTTGTTAGCGGTTCCTCTAAAAAGTAATACACATATTACCATGCCTATACTGACTTATTTCTAATGAAACACAAAACACTACTCCAGTTTCCCACCCACTTCCTAACCTTTCTTCGTACTGTTGTGACACCTATCAAATGTGCATATATATTATAAATATGTATAACAAGTATATACAACATTGCTGTAATTATGAGTAGACATGATTGTATACCCTTTTTAGGATAGTAGAAGAGAGATCACAAATTCATGTGTATAAATATGATAAATTGCACATATTCTTATCATTTCTTATCGATCATTGCATAAACACATAGTTATCATCACTTCTTTGTTTTTGTTTTAAGATAGATTCAAGTTACTGCATGGTATCAGTTTAAGACTGAAGAAATTCCTTTAGAACCTCACTCTAGGGAGTTACATTTGCAAAGGTTCTTGGGGGGAATGTCTTTAGTTTACCTTTGGGAAAATAAGTGTGCTGACATGGGTTTGTGTTGGGGGAGCTGGGCTCAGTTCTTTGCAGACATCCTTTCTTTGCCCTCCAGTCTCCGTTTGCCCTGATGGGAAGACGGCTGTGCACTCCGTTTGCTCTGACGGGAAGACGGCTGTGCACGCCTCTCTGGTTTTCTTGTATAGGCCTTGCTTCCTTTCATGGCTCTTACCATGATCTCTGACTTCCAAGAATTTGTCTCTTTATTATGTGCGATTTCCCTGAGTTTGTTTTACTCGAACCACAGGCTGGCTGAGCCTTGTGAACATGTAGATTACGAGTCTCAACTTAATTTGGGAAATTTATAGCCATTCTTTCACCACATGGTGTTCCGTGTTTCCGATTCTCTCTTCTAGTACTTCTGAACCCATGCACATCTCACGGTATTTTGGAATTTCCTATGGTTTGGAAAGTTCTCTTCTTTTTTTTTTTTTTTTTTTCTGTGTTCTTCAGATTGCACAGTCTCTGTTGATCTACAGCTTGTTAATTCTTCTTTCTGTCAATTCACATCTATCACTGAGCCCTCTTTTGAGATAACCTCATTTAGATTATTGTAATTTTCAATTCTGTAATTCTCTATAGTTCTTATTTTAAAATAAACCTCTCATTATAAAAATGCATTTAAGGCATACAGAAAGATGACAGACAGTACCATGAGTTCCCACATGCATTTCCCGAGTTACTAATCTCTAAAGTTAGTAAAGTACACTGATTATAATAAATAAGGCAGCGTTGACACAAGTCCTTCCTCTGGTCCTTGGCAAGGATGGTATCCTTTAGTGGGTAGCTGAGTGTTTTCTGTACTATATTACAGTGACTGCGTTGGTGATTCTGTCCCTCTTGTGCTGGTCATCGTTCAGATGCTTATGTCTTTAATGGACCCATCTGGAGACATCTTTAAGGTCTGCTTTCTCCATAGTACTCAGTCCATGATGCTTCTGCGCAGGTTTTTGCCTCTGTTTTACCCTTTAGGTTGTTTTTTTTTGTTTGTTTGTTTACCCATCACCTTAAGACATCCTAAGTCACTGGTCAAAGTGTGTACTTTAGTCTCCTTAGGCCATTTCTATTACACGTGGTTGTTTTGCAGACTTTCTTCAGTTTTGTGGGGGTGGTTAAAATATCTGAATTTAGCTAGAAGCAGACTTACTTCACAAGTTTTTTTTTTTGGGGGGGGGAGCGTTACAGTCTAAATTTAGCCAAAAGTGAGTGGCGGTGGCTCACGGGTGCTTTTTCTTGGCACTCCTGACAGGATCCAGCACGGAGCTTGTATATTGTCTGAACCTTCAAGATGGAGGGTGTATTGTTCTTGTGCTTAGATTTGCTTCAGTGACCCTGCAGGAAGGCTTGTTTATGGCTCAGCTCATAGTGAGTCAACCTTTCCACTAAAGTTGCTGGAACCAGTAAGAAAGCCAAGATTCCTCTGATCGGCTTGAGGGTGACATGTGCCTTTAAAACCTGCCCCACGTCTGACTGGATTGGGAGGGGCTCCACACCTAGGCGTGCCCTCACTCATCCTTGCAGAGCATGAGGTTGTCGTGACTCTGGATGGACTTCTCACGACTGCAGGATTGTCACCATCTGTCTCCAAAAGCTAGAAGCGTCTTCATTGTGCTTACCAGAATATCATTATTGCTGACAAGAACGTTAAGTACAGGCCTCTATATTCTCCTCTACACAAAGCCCATCCTTTTACACAGAGCTCTGGAATTCTTCATACAGGATATTGTCTTTTCTTCCCCGGTACAGAACTCCCCTATAGCTGAGGGTGGGTACCTCACTCTTTTGGGTATGATCTGGCAGCTGACTGTGGGCATGGATGGTGACCGCTGGTCTCTAGGGCTGACCCATGAGACCTATAAGCAAGAGGGAACAGGAGCACGAGATAGGAGAGGAGAGGCATTGTCATCAATAATAACAGGCCTGCTACAGTTGACTCAGCAGTTTGATCTAAGAGCTGAGTGGGACACACACATGCCTCTGGGTCATACCTTCCTGGAAACAGAATCTGTGCCACCATGAGCTAAGATGAGAAACATTGGCAGCCATTTATAAGGAACAGACCTGGGGGAGCTAAGGGAAGGTCCCAAAGAGAGAGAATGAAACAAAATGGAGAGTAGAACCTTGATATTTACAGAGATACAAAGATTTGCTTGAATTAGTTTCTCTATCTGCTTTATACTCTCGGTATCTCGGCATGGCTGCTTTACTAGGAAGAGGTTGGCGAAGTCCTTCAGAGAACTGTTCCAGAACTACTACACCCACAGATGTGAAATTTAGGTAATGGATGCATTCGATGATAGCTTCATGCCTATGAAACTGTTTAGAACAAATGAATGAATTCCTTGAAAAGCACAATTTATCAAACAATCATAAGATGCCATGGACCCTACCTTTCCTTTGTAAAAGATAATTGGGACAAGATGTTATTGTATTCCTTCAAGTGGACTTGGAGAAGAGTTCTCCCAAACAAGCTTTGGGGCTGGAGATATACTTCAGCAGTTAAGAGCACTGGCTTCTTTTCCAAAGGACCAGGTCTGATTGCCAGGACCCACGTGGCAGCTCACAAACTGCCTGCAACTCCTGCTTCAGGGGATCCAATGCCCTCTTTCGGCCAGGGAGGACACTGATCTCACGTAGTATACAGACACAGATATAGGCAAATACTCATACACATACACTTTTTAAAATTAAAAAAAAAAAAGAGCTACTTCATGATTTTGCCATTTAATTTCTACCTTGATGGGCACCCCGGAGCCACGAATTTTAGGCCTCCTCACCAATTGCATTCATTGCAGGACACAAGACCTTCTCTTTCTGTGTTGTTTTAAAACTCCTGAAGGCTTCGTTAGGATTGATGAAGTGGAGCATATAGACTGTGAGAAGAATGGAATTCTAAAATAGGCTTCTCTCTCAGGAGGTGACTTCTACACATTTTGTTTCATGGCCTCGCTCAGTGGAGTCGAGAATCACCACAGCTTTGTATATTTAGTCGCCAATGGTCCAGATGCTTCCATTTCTGTGAGGCAGTTGTTTGTGCCGGGGTGGCATGGACCTTGGATAGAATCCCTGCTCTGCTTTCGTCGGGGAGACACCACCTGTGAGGCACGAACTGAGGAAAGACTCCTATAGGTTCCACAAAGCTTCTCTCACTACGTCTACAACCTGAATCATTAAGATGATGAACGAGAAGGATGAAGGGCAAGAGGCATACTTGGCAGAACCCTGGAGTCAGGCGATGGAATGTTCTAATAGCACTCGGATTGGCCTCAGCCACTCCGTGTGCAGAGATAGCTGATACATCAGGTGCCAGATTGTTGACTTTCCTTTCCGAGAAGGCGTGATCTTAAAAATCTACCTGGCTCCTGAGAGTCTAAGCAGGTTCCTCAGACTTCCCCTTGGGTCGAGCAGCACCACGGTGGCTGGTGTTTTGTAAGTCTTTAACAGAATTATTTTCTTTTTTGTAAGTGTCTGCCAAGACTTTCCTTGTTTTATAACTGAATTTTTCATCCATTATTCCAGTCTACTGAGCCCTGTTGAAGCCTGCCTCTGTGATCCAACAGATAATTAAATTCGGCTTTATACCATCTCAGAGTGTAATTGACATTTCCTCAGACCCATCAGGCCCTAGTTTTCTCATCTGTGAAGTGGGCATAATTACAACACCAAATCTAAAAGTTTCCTACCAGTATTAAAGTGAGTTAATTGGTGGAAATTTTGTAGCAAATTCTTAAATACAGTATCTTAAATACCAATGCAGTTATCCTTATTCAATAATTGATTTAATATAGAGTTTAAGCAGAGACTAAGTACTACATCTTATAAGCCTCCTCCATGGACCAGTGGATTCATCACCAAAAATATTTAGCTTTCTTATATTTCCCGTGGCATTACTTCTGTTGGACAACACCATAATGATCCTTCTTGTGAAATGAAAATGAGAGTTTTGCTCCATCTATTCTTCAGATAAGGTGTGGCATGGGTTCTTAGGATAAGCAGATAACTGACATCTGAACATGAAGTGTGCACTGTTGTTTCCACTGTGAAACAACATCCTGAATCCTTAGAGACTCTTTGAGCATCTCCCCTTTCTCTGCTCTGCTCTAAAACAAACTCCCTGTGTGCTCAATAATTGCCATTGTATTAAATGAAAATCAGCTAGGCATACATTATTTCCTAGATGTCTTAAAGTCTAAGGAAATGCAGAAAGTATTATATTATAGGAAATATTCCATATTATAGGAAATTTATAAGTAGATGGTACAAAGGCGGAGAAGAAGGTTCGCCGAGGCATCCCTAGGGACAGGCACTGGACTGAGTAGAAACAAGTCAGTGCTGGTACAGGGAGCCAGCTGGGCATCTGAAGAAGTAAGCGTGTGTGTGATGGGACACAGAGTGTGTGTTCAATGAGATGCAGTGAAGATGTGTGTGTGTGTGTGTGTGTGTGTGTGTGTGTATGTATGATAGAACTCAGACAGGTATGTTCAATGAGATGCAGGGAAGAAGTGTGAGTGTGTGTGTGTGTGTGTGTGTGTGTGTGTGTATGTATGATAGAACTCAGACAGGTATGTTCAATGAGATGCAGGGAAGAAGTGTGAGTGTGTGTGTGTGTGTGTGTGTGTGTGTGTGTGTGTGTGATAGAACTCAGACAGGTATGTTCAATGGGATGCAGGGAAGAAGTGTGTGTGTGTGTGTGTGTGTGTGTGTGTGTGTGACACAGAGTGTGTGTTCAATGAGATGCAGGGAAGAAGTGTGTGTGTGTGTGTGTGTGTGTGTGTGTGTGATGGGACACAGAGTGTGTGTTCAATGAGATGCAGGGAAGAAGTGTGTGTGTGTGTGTGTGTGTGTGTGTGTGTGTGTGTGATGGGACACAGAGTGTGTGTTCAATGAGATGCAGGGAAGATGTGTGTGTGTGTGTGTGTGTGTGTGTGTGTGTGTGATGGGACACAGAGTGTGTGTTCAATGAGATGCAGGGAAGATGTGTGTGTGTGTGTGTGTGTGTGTGTGTGTGTGATGGGACACAGAGTGTGTGTTCAATGAGATGCAGGGAAGATGTGTGTGTGTGTGTGTGTGTGTGTGTGTGTGTGTGTGTGACGGGACACAGAGTGTGTGTTCAATGAGATGCAGGGAAAAAGTGTGTGTGTGTGTGTGTGTGTGTGTGTGTGTGTATGATAAAACTCAGACAGGTATGTTCAATGAGATGCAAGGAAAAAAGTGTGTGTGTGTGTGTGTGTGTGTGTGTGTGTGTGTGATGGGACACAGACAGTGTATGTTCAATGGGATGCAGGGAAGAAATGTGTGTGTGTGTGTGTGTGTGTGTGTGTGTGTGTGTGATGGAACACAGAGTGTGTGTTCAATGAGATGCAGGGAAGAAGTGTGTGTGTGTGTGTGTGTGTGTGTGTGATGGAACACAGAGTGTGTGTTCAATGAGATGCATGGAAGAAGTGAGTGTGTATATATGTGTGTTTGAAAGAATACTGACATGTATGTTCAATGAGATGCAGGGAAAAAAGTGTGTGTGTGTGTGTGTGTGTGTGTGTGTGTGTGTGTGAGATAGCACCCAGATGTTAAGTATGTATGTGATGGGAAGCAGGTATGGCAGAGAGACAGCTGTTGAGGTCAAGGAAGTAGCTAGTAGATCTGCCCTCGTGGGAACCGGCAGTGAGATCTGAAGAGCCCTGAGAGGCACGTGCTCATGTTGGTGCTCCTTCAGGCTGACTGGATGACTGATTGAGGTTGTGGAGTGTTGGGATATTACAGGTTGAGAGCCAGCATTATCTTAGGCTACCTTCTTAACAGCCATTTATCATCAGCCTTTACATCCAGCCTAGCATCTTCTGAGTATGAGGACAACCTTTGGGATGTACTCACCTAGCAGACCACTAGCTTCTACAAAATCCAACACTAAGGGTGTCCTCAGAGAGTATCTGAAACCTAATGAGAGGTTTCCTCACATTGCCTGTAACATGCCTCTCTGATGTCCTTGTCAGAGGTATTTGGTAGATGTATTGATGTAGTCTGTGAGGATAAAAGTTCATGTTGGACCAGGAGATGCCTCCACGGATAAAAGCCCTTGCTGCAAAGGCTGATGGCCTGAAATCAGTCACCGAGCAAGGACAGAACTCTCTCCTACATGCTGTCCTCTGGCCTCCACATGTACACTGTGACATACACACACTCATGTATGAAAATGCATGTGCAAGCATGCATGCATGCACACACACAGAGGAAAAGAAAGAGAAAATAGATTTATAAAAAAATGTAGCCATTTCTGCTACGAAACATGGGATCCAGAGCAACCTGAGTCTATAGTTTCAGCCCAAGATTTGGCTCAAAATAACCTGAGTCGTATTTTCTTTGAAGCAAGAACTGTGCTTTACCTTAATCTTAAGAACTGGACACGATACTTCCGGAGGACCCAGCCATACCACTCCTGGCCATATACCCAGAAGATTCCCCAGCATGCAATAAGGATACATGCTCCAGTATGTTCATAGCAGCCTTATTTATAATAGCCAGAAGCTGGAAAGAACCCAGATGTCCCTCAACGGAGGAATGGATACAAAATTGTGGTATATATACACAATGGAGTACTATTCAGCTATTAGAAACAATGAATTCATGAAATCCTTAGAGAAATGGATGGAGCTAGAGAACATCATCCTAAGTGAGCTAACCCAGTCTCAAAAGAACACTCATGATATGCACTCACTGATAAGTGGATATTAGCCTAGAATCTTGGGACACCAAAGACACAATCCACATACCAAATGATGTCCGACAAGAAGGAAGGAGTGGGCCCTGGTTCTGGAAAGGCTCAAAGCATCAGTGTAGGTGAATACCAGAACAGGGAAGTGGGAAGGGGTGGATAGGGGACCAGGGGGAGGAAAAAGGGCATGTGGGACCTTTGTGGGGCAGGGAACCAGAAAAAAGGGAAATGAAATGTAAATATAGAATATATCCAATAAAAAAAAAAAAGAATTGGTTGTTGGGGTTGCTCAGGTGCTGCTATGTATTCAAATGCTAAATTCTGTACCCCGAGATCTCCTTGCCACAGGATGGGCCAGCGAGCACCAGCTTTTGTTGTGCAAACCTTGCTCCCCAAGTTATTGGTCAACAAAAGGCTAAGCCTGTTATTGCTTACCAGAGAGAGGAAGGCGGGACTTCCTGGGGAAGAAAGGAACTCTGGGAAGATAGAGGAAGGCCTTTCTCCAGGAGACATGAGACAGCCCTAACTACAGGCCTGGAAGAGATAACTAACCACATGGGCTGGATGGAGCCAGGGGAGAGAGTCTGCCCAGCTAAGGCCCAAGCTTTGAAAGGTTATTAGAAGGTGTCTGTGTGGTTATTTGGTGAACGAGCTGATTAAGGGACTAAAATGGAAATTATATTTAATTTTTGCCATATGAATTTGCAGCATTAATTAATGTGTATAGAATATTCATAATCACTTTATAACGGATACTAGAGAGATGTTGACCAGGGGTTGGGATGAATCAGTGAATGATACTGTGTGGCAGTTGAGCCGATGCCAAGTTGCTTATGAAATGAATCACTGCTTGTTTTAACTGCTTAGTAAGAGGCTGGAAGAAGGAAAGGGCATAAGGAATAGAGAGAAGCTGAGTAATCCCTAGACCGAGAAGGCAGACGGCATATTGCTGCTACTCTGAGTCTCTGCTGGTGACTGGGACGTGGCTGTTCTTTGAGAGCCATGACAGACTGTAGGACAGAAATGATGTTTCCTTCCTGGAAGCACACCTTGCTCCTAACATCTCTGCAGAACAGGAGACCCATGACAGCTCCAGGAACTGTGATGCCTCTCACCCAGCAGGCTTATGGGCAGTGAGGTGATGGTAATTCCTGTCCCCCCACCCCCACCCCCGGCAGCCCACAGTAAAAATAGACTATGTCTCCGCTTTCTTTACAAGAACAAAAATTAAATATAATTTCCATTTTAGTCCCTTTGTACATGTGTGCAAGCATTGTTGTTCTCCACACATTGGAGTAAAAGAAAAGCTTAGCAGGATGAGTGTGTGTGTGTGTGTGTGTGTGTGTGTGCGCGCGCGCGCGCACACTCGTCTATCCACATGTACATACATGTATATGCATGTTCATGCACGTACTTAGGTTTTTACTGACTGAGCTACCTCCCCAGACCCTTCACCCTATTTTTGACTCAGGCTTGATTGTTCTCCAACAGTTTTCAACTTGAGTCTCAACACTTTTTGAAAGTACCAAACTAATGAAAATGAAATGTATTTCACATAGAGATTATAATTCGGCAGCTTTTGCCCGCCTTCCCCACTACAGTGCATAACATTTTCTGCAGTTTGGGACCCAAGCGTTTACGGACTGGCTCGTTTCAAGAACCCCAGGAAGTAAGCAACTTCTTTCAATCGTTGTCACAAAATCTTAATGGTCCCTTCAAACAAAAATGTACCTCGCAGGCCTAGTAACTGACCTATTTGATTCCAACATAGATCATAATAATTTACCAGTGTCACTCACTCGAGAGTCTGATTGCCTTCTTTGCCTCCGGGTGCTGGAAAAAAGGGGCTTTGAGGCTGAAAGGGTTAAGTGGATTTTATTATAATGCGTTCCTGTTTCATTCCCTCTCTTCAGCTTCTTCACAAAATGTTAATCTAATTGTGATACTATCAGTTTGATGACAATATGACAAGACAGACAAATTTGATTTTATTCTCCACAGAGCAAAGCATATGCTACTTGGAAGGCCTTGACAGAGAGAAGGACATAAAACAAATGGAGTTCATGAATATACAATTTTTATGGTACACAATAGTGACATCTAGACTTCAGAGACTAGGTGGGCAAGCCTGAGACTTTACTATTGAGATTAATGGGTACGTAAAAAGGTGCCAACAGAGAGTACTACAGTTTATGTTAAAAATGTCGATGTGGATAAGAATAATTTTCTTCTCAAGATGGATGATACACTTAATGGCTGGAAGACATTTGGGCTCAGTAGCAGTGCCTCCGAAGTAATTTTTTGTTGTTATTGTAAATTATATAATCTTAACTGCAATTATAGTTCTGTTCCAGTAAAGGTCAACTTAGCACCGTGGATGGTTATGAAGCAAAAATGGAAATTCATCTATGGATTCCCTTGTTGATAGCTTATGAATGATTTCAAGTAAGATTTTTTTTTTTTTGGTAACTCTATTTCTCATTTAATGCAATACAGCAAGTAAAGACAGGCACACATTAACAAAACACAAATTAGATTTCTCTAAGTAAACACGTATCTTCTAATGGACTAGGGCTGCTGGAGAAAGGACAGTGTGAAGGTTGAAGACGCCAGGCGAATGGGGAAGGTCTATGCTGAAGAAAAGCAGAAGCAGAAGCAGTGAAGGATTCTTTGATGGGTTTAAATCTCTGCTTGGGTTTAGTTTCCAGAACACAAATTCCAAGCTGGCTTCTGCCCTTGGCTTTTGAAAGTTTACTCTGACATTGAGACTTAGCCACCTTATTGAAAGGCATGGAAATGATTGTCTCGATACCTGCTTGCTAAGCAGGTAGGCTTTGGATCTTCCTGTGGTAATGACTTTGAAGGGATTCAATCCGGGTTCAGTTTCAATCTCAATCTTTTTCTTTACTTCATGAAGAAATGTAAATGCCAAGCTCACAGTATGAAACATGTGAATGTAAAATATTCCAGCCTTTAAAGATTTCTTTATTTTCATATAGTTCCTGAAATCTAAGCTCTACAACAATATAATTAGAATTAACTGTGGCAGTGTTATCTTGAGAGCTTTGAGTTTTAATTATGTAAATGTATCTACTAGAACTATCTCATGTTTCTGATCTACAGGAAGGTTTACAGGAAACGTTAGAAATGGCCAGAGTGACCTTATACTTTACAGATCACCAATCAATAATTATAATCACAGTTCGTCCTACGAGTTGCCAGTCCCAGCGTCTCTTAAGAAAGGATTATTCTTCTCCTAATCCAGATCCCACGTGCCCCTCCTCACTTTCTTTCAAACTCGTGGTCTCTTTTTGTAATTAATTGTTATTGCATATACATGTATATATAATGTTCCTAAATGCATAAATACAATCTGCTCCATCTCTATAATGTAACTTGTATTTTTATGTTTTCAGAACTGACTGTTTGGTACTGGATGACCAATTTGTACGCTCTTCCCTGGGAAGGTGATTTCTTTCTACTTTCAGCATTTCTCAGTTGCCTTTGTGTGGGGCTGAGGCATCCTGGATTCCCTACTCCCATCCTCTGCCCACATGAACATGTCTATTGTTGCCCATGTTCAACTCATTCCTAAGGGGTGATGTTGGTAAGATGGTGGAGAGAGATGGGTGGGTAAGACTATTATCCACTGTACATATGTATGGGCTTTTCAAAGAATACATAATTGTTTGAAATAGATGGTAGAGACAAAAGCAGAAATATATTTCGCTGATATTTTGGCAGCAGCTGGGTGCTCTGAACTTTAAATAAGCTACCTGGCACTTTTTTTGTAAGCAGTGCTATCAAATAGTTGCATATATATATATATATATATATATATATATATATATATATATAATTTTAAAGAATTATATATATATCTATAATTTTAAAGAGAGAAAACAAGCAGAATAGCAATTTTGAAGACCTGATAAGGCCAACTTGAAACTCAAAATAAACTTTAAAGAAATCCCGAGATTGTTCTAGAATAACTCTCATGAAAACCCATCTGACTTTTTCTTTGAGCACAACTACTAGTCAACATCTTACCTACAGTATGAGTTAGCAAAAGGACACTTTAAATAGAGCATAGATTGTATCATCTCAGTCCAGTAAGATGGGACTCTAGACAGAGGGAAATGATGACTTTCTGCTAAGCCAGGCGGGAAAGATGTTTGGTGTGACATGCTGTGTAATATGCTCAAGATCACATCCATGTTCTATCTGGTATCCCTGTGTAATAGGATGCGTGGCTACTTGGAGGATACCTTAGAGCTGTAGGGAGCTGGCTCTATGGGTGATGCTCTGACTGTTACTCCTGAGTTCTGGATTACCCAGAGAATCAGCTTCTTCCTCGTCACACACTGTGTGCTTCTCTTACTCACACAGAGGACTGGCACATCACACACACACATGCACACACATAAACATATATACACATGCACACGCATATATGAAAACACACATGCCCACATATAAACATATGCATGTACACGCATGCACACACATAAGCATATACACATGCACACACATACACACATGCACACACATACATGAAAACACATGTCCACATATAAACATATATGCATGCACACACATGCACACACATGCACACATATATGCAAATGCCCACATGCACACATATAAACATATATGCATGCACACACATACATGCATACACATAAACATATACACATGCACACACATACACATATGCACACACATACATGAAAACACACATGTCCACATATAAACATATGTGCACGCACATACATACACACATACACACATGCACACACATACATGCAAGTGCCCACATGTACACATATAAACATATATGCATGCACACACATGCACACACATACATGCATACACATAAACATAAACACATGCACACACATACACACATGCATACACATGCATACACATACATGCAAGCACACGCATGCATACATATAAACCTATATACATGCACACACATGCACACATAAAAACACATACACACATTCACAGGCATACATACACATGTATATAGAAGTCTACAGAGAACTTCTTATGGACATATCTATACAAATATTGCGTAGCAGTATTTTGTTCCAATTGAACAATTAAAATATTAAAAAAATTCTGGCTTTTTGTGAGCATGTTAGAAAGTCTTAGGCTAAACCAACTGAATTTTTTTTAGCTCAGTATTGTTAGTTGGGAAATATGTGATTAGGTAGATTCATATGTAGATAACCACTTGATCATGCAGCAATTTCTACCCTATCTAAATTCACTGTTAATTGAACATAAATCAATTTTATTAAAGCATAGTTTTCTTCACATTACAAAGATGGATGTTCTATTGAAGACATGTGATACCGTCTCAAGCCAAATGTGTATGCCTGCTCATGAACACATATGAGGGCACAGACACATGCATATTCATACATAAATATTTCCATGATTACAAATGCATGTGTAAATTGGGTGTTTCGGTTCATCTCTGCATCCCCTCTCCCACTTGGTAAAGTTACAGGCTCAGCTCCCTACCTCAAAGGCATGTCCTTGCAGCTATGAATTTATCCTATGATGCAACCTCATGACTTCAGTCTCTCGGGTCAGAAAAGGACATCGAGGCACTGTATATCCTTGACACAGAGGAGAGAACTTCTATCGTAGACAGAGGGGAAAGTGAATGGATGATTCCACAAAGCCCAGGTTTGACAGCAACCATCAGAAATTTAGGAAGAGTTCTGCAAATATTCTTGCCAGAGTGTTCCAGGAAAATGTGGTCCTACCTGCACCTCAGATTCACACTTTTGTGTGTTAACATGGGTAGAGAAATCATTCCTACTTTTAAGCTACCCAGGCTCAGGTAGTTAAGAGGGTCACACCTTACATGTTCTTTGGTGTGACTAGGAAACATTCCCTGGAGGCTAATGTGTTTGGACACTTTGCCCACTCCAGCTGCAGCTGTTGTTTGGAGAGGTTGTGGAACCTTTAAGAAGTGGGACATGGCTGGGAGGGTGGGCATCTGTGGGGAAGGTGGTCATGAGGGTGATGGCCTGGCCTGCCTCTAACCCCAGCTCTGCTTCCTGATTAGAGCCATGCAAAAAGTCTGAACTGCACAGACCACGCCTCTTCAGCCACCACCCCTTCCTCACTGTGATGGACTGTAGCTCCTGAGACATGAGCCAGAATAAACCTCCCGGTGCTTAAGTTGCCTCTGGTGTATATTTTCTGTCACTGGCACATAAAAGTAACAAGTATACCTGCCAATAGGGGCCCTTCCTTCCTGTCCTATTTGGTCTTGATGTTTCTAGCAGTAGAGACATTGTAACTTTCAGTTCTACCCCAGTGGGGTCCCCGAAACTTGGCTCTGAATATTTATGGAGCTAGTTAGATACTTTCTCTTGCTTCTCAAGTACTGCCTGAGCCTGGCGGCGGCTGCTGCTGCTGCTGATGCCTCTTTCCTGGGAAGCAAATTGTTCTTTCTTGAGTCAAAAGTAATCTTTTTTAATGGTCTCTGCTTCCTCGTGCTCTCTCGTGTGTCTCTTGAGAAGGTAGAGTGAGTAAGCATGAGGTCTGTACTCTGGGTGGGAAGTGGCCACCTGTAGGTATTTGTGATGTCCCTGAGGGATTCAGAGGGTCATTACAAGCAGTTATATGGAGCAGATGCCATCACAGACCACACAGAGGAGCTGGGAAGGGTGGTCGTGTGAGAAGATCAAACATATTTTAAATGGACTCCAACACAACAAAACAGTGTATGTTCCTGGAAAGTGAATACAATTAAAAATAAAATAAAAATGTCCTTTCTGATCCACCAAGATGTGAAAAGATCCACCATCTACTCCCACCACCACACACACAGCCAGCATACACAACAGCCAGCATACACACAGCCAGCATACACAGCCACCACACACACAGTCAGCACACACACAGCCAGCATACACACAACCAGCACACACACAGCCACCACATACACAGTCAGCACACACACAGCCAGCACACACACAACCAGCACACACACAGCCAGCATACACACAGTCAGCACACACACAGCCAGCACACACAGTCAGCATACACACAGCCAGCATACACACAACCACCACCACACAACCTCCACATACACAACCACCATACACACAGCCAGCATACACACAACCAGCACACACACACAGTCAGCATACACAGCCAGCACATACACAGCCAGCACACACAGTCAGCACACACACAGCCAGCACACACACAGCCAGCACAAACAACAGCCAGCATACACACAGCCAGCACACACACAGCCACTATATACACAGCCACCATACACACAGCCACTATATACACAGCCACCACATACACAGCCACCACACACACAGCCAGCATACACACAGCCACCACACACACAGCCAGCACACACACAGCCACTATACACACAGCCAGCACACACACAGCCAGCACACACAGTCACCACACACACAGCCACCACACACACACAGCCAGCACACACACAGCCAGGACACACACAGTCAGCACACACACACAGTCAGCATACACACAGCCAGCACACACACAGCCAGCACACACACAGCCAGCACATACACAGCCACCACACACACAGCCAGCACATACACAGCCAGCACACACACAGTCAGCACACACACAGCCAGCACACACACAGCCAGCACACACAACAGCCAGCATACACACAGCCAGCACACACACAGCCAGCACACACAAAGCCAGCACACACACAGCCAGCACACACACAGCTGCCACACACACAGCCAGCACACACACAGCCAGGACACACACAGCCAGCACACACACAGTCAGCACACACACAGCCAGGACACACACAGCCAGCACACACACAGTCAGCACACACACAGCCAGCACACACACAGCAGCCACACACACAGCCAGCACACACACAGCAGCCACACACACAGCCAGGACACACACAGTCAGCACACACACAGCTACCACACACACAGTCAGCACACACACAGCCAGCACACACACAGCCACCACACACACAGCCAGCACACACAGCCAGCACACACATAGCCACCACACACACAGCCACCACACACACACAGCCAGCACACACAGCCACCACACTCACAGCCAGCATGCACACAGCCAGTGCACACACAGCCAGCATACACACAGCCACCACACACACAGCCAGCACACACACAGCCAGCACACACACAGCCAGTGCACACACAGCCAGCATACACACAGCCACCACACACACAGCCAGCACACACACAGTCAGCACACACACAGCCAGCACACACACAGTCAGCACACACACAGCCAGCACACACACAGCCAGTGCACACACAGCCACCACACACACAGTCAGCACACACACAGCCAGCACACACAGCCAGCACACACACAGCCAGCATACACAGTCAGCATACACACAGCCAGCACACACACAGCCTTCTCTGCTGATCCTTCTCCATCACAATGGACAGCACCTCCTCCTGTGAGTGGAGACAAGACTCTCCCTTCATACATTGCTTTCACCAGTGAGGCCAGGGTTCTGCTAAGTCTGTCCGCATTGTTCTTGGGCCTTTGGATCTGGTTTGTGGGAGGAATGGGAAGAAGTTTGGGGCTTCAAGCTAGAGACTCAGTAGAGTGTTGTAAGTGGAGTTGGTGCTCTTCTGTGGTTTCAGCTCAGAAGCCTGGACTGTAGACAGTAAAAACTGCCTATGACGATTCAGACAAGAACAAGGACTCTCAGAAACGGGGCTCTTAAGCCGGGCAGTGGTGGTGCACGCCTTTAATCCCAGCACTTGGGAGGCAGAGGCAGGCAGATTTCTGAGTTCAAGGCCAGCCTGGTCTACAGAGTGAGTTCCAGGACAGCCAGGACTACACAAAGAAATCCTGTCTCGAAAAAACAAAAACAAAACAAAAAAGAAACGGGGCTTTTTGTGATGTTAAGTTTCATCAAAGAATCCAGCTACATTTCACCCACGTCTTGAAGTTTTGAGTGAGACTGGGAAAGCAACGGACTAAGTTAATTTGGTGGAGGAAATCTTGAGGGCAGAACATGCTCAGGTTTTAACACAGCTGCTGTCCGCTGCTTTTAAACACTTAAAACGTGCAGTGTGTGGCACGGAAGTGTGAAGATAGCTGGTGTCGGTAGGACCGGAGAGTGAGCGTGGCTAAAGTCCCACACGGTGCAGGAGAGCAGAAGTCAGTGGGTCCTGCCGAGAACAAGAGAAAGGCGCTGTGCAAGAAGAGAAAGGGCGCATGCTCGGGACCGGATGATGGCGCCTCCAGTTCTCTGTGCGGATGAAAGGCCCGAGACGCAAAGGATCGGCCCAAGCCTTGTGACCGGCCCAAGCCTTGTGATCAGCCCAAGCCTTGTGATCAGCCCAAGCCTTGGGACTCCACCTACTTGGTATGTTAAAAACTGCAAAACAGACATTATTATAAATGTTTAAAGATCAATCATCAGGGCACAATGAATCTTTTATACAAGTAAAGGAGATACCCATTTTTTTTTCTAATTGTGGCATTGGTTGGGGGGTAAGCACAGAGTCACTGATTTTGGGGACAGACATAATCTCAGAGCTTATCGGATCCTATATTTAATACTTTAAACTGTATTATATGACATACCAATTTTTATCTCAACGAAAAGAATGATGAAAGATTTCATTGAGATAAAATCAATAAAAGTTGCTGGGAGTTCAAATAAACCCAAGCCAATAGGCCACTCACAAAAGTGACATGAAGCAATTTACTTGGGTATCATTTGCTCTTTGAACTTAAAAAATGTACCTATTAGCAGTTCGATGATATTTGTTAACTGAAAATCTTCAGTTTTGAAATTCCCAAATTAATAGAGGAGCTGAATGATTACTACTGTCAATATCTTTAAATGTCTTAAACACATTTATTTGGTTTCTGGTAATTTCATACATTTGTACAACATATCTTGATCCTATCTGTCCCAGTTCCCCCCTTCCCACTCCCTCCAGACATCCCTTAACACAGCCTTTCCCCAACTTGCTGTTGCCCCCCCATAAGATAATACCTAGAGTTCTGTTAGCGCTAACGGCTGAAGTGCTAGCCTGTTGGCTTGCTCTTGTGTATGTCTTGTGCTGGTAGCCATGGCTGCAGCGAGTTCATAAGCGCATCGGCCACGCTGTGTCTGTGAACACATTGGCCGTGAAGTACATGTCCAGAAGACAGCATTTTCCTTTTCCCCTACCTGCCAGTCTTACATTGAAGGGTTTACTACTACTTTTAAAAGGCAAAATTGATAAGCACTTTGGCTGGTGCCGAGTATATCATTCGAACTGTTAGTTACCATGAGGTCATAGCACACTGTGGCTCTTCTTTGATCACTGCCAAGCTGATGGATGGATGGATGTGAGAGATAAGGATAACTCAGAGAAGGTTAGAATGGTTTAGCTGAGGTTTCTGCACTGCCAGACCACTAACGGTCTCCAGAGATGTGGAAATAAAATTGTCTCAATATATTTTTATTATGATCTGATTGGGAAAATGAGTAGTCATTTTAAAACAGCTAGGCCGTTAAAAACAACAACAACGACAACAACAACTGCAAATGGTTCTTTTCTATAAGAAGTCCATTGCCCCTGGTTGTTAATGAAGTTTGTGCTTGAGATTGCAACCCCTTGGCCTCACTGTTTTCTTCAGATTCCTGGGAACCACATCTGCTTGTTTCAAAAAAAACCCGCACTGTAATTTCAGGGAACATGTGTGAACTGCACTTTTGCAGTATGACATGTTGTCCAGAAAGCCCCTGGCCAGCGTCATCCAGGCAGCAGAGATCCATCAGCCGGTGACTGCAGCAGATGGCAGCTTTTGTGGAAATCCAGTGACATATGGTCTGCATTCACAGTGCTGAGGGCTCCTTGTCACCCGTGGCTGGATTTTAGCAAAAGTCCCAGTTCTCCCAGCCTCTGGTTTGTGTCCCCCCCAGACCAGTCCCTGTAGCATCCTGTTCAACAGGCCACACCCCTTCAGAGATCACGTGACACACACAAGCCGTGTTGTCTATTACCCACTCTTCCCTTTCTTACGACCTCTCATCTGCTCTTCGCGACACGCCTATGCAATGCTCAGGGGTCTGTGGTGACTGCTAATTAGTAATGAGATTCCAAGCCAGGCCCCACCGTGAGTGTGCCTGTGAGGTGCACCTCTGAGAGCCAAGGGGACCTCGCCCATCCTCTTATGTCTTCATCAAGTAGCACTGTCCCTTCCAGTCTTTGCTTCATGATCTCTTTCTTGTCAGAACACTGGCTGTACTGGCTGGTTTGGGGTGTCAACTTGACACAGGCTGGAGTTATCACAGAGAAAGGAGCCTCCCTTAAGGAAGTGCCTCCATGAGATCTAGCTGCATTTTCTCAATTAGTGATCAAGGGGGGAGGGCCCCTTGTGGGTGGTGCCATCCCTAGGCTGGTAGTCCTGGGTTCTATAAGAGAGCAAGCCAGGGAAAGCAAGCCGGTAAGAAACACTCCTCCATGGACTCTGCATCAGCTCCTGCTTCCTGACCTGCTTGAGTTCCAGTCCTGACTTCCTTTGGTGATGATGAACAGCAGTGTGGAAGTGTAAGCTGAATAAACCCCTTCCTCCCCAACTTGGATCTTGGTCATGATGTTTGTGCAGGAATAGAAACCCTTACTAAGACACTGGTCTTAATCTTCTCCCCTGCTTCCTATTCTGTCTTCTTTTCCCCTTCCCGAGCCTTCCACATGTTCACACCATTCACCTCTTCCAGGAGTCTGTTCTCAACCTGGTCCCTTCCCAGAGTTGTGGAAATATAGATTTTTTTTCATTAATTTTTTGTCTTGTTAAGAAGATGGTAAGCACTTTAATGCCTTGTGTGTGTGTGTGTGTGTGTGTGTCTAAGTGTGTAAGTATATGCATATGTATAATTACTAGTGTGGCTTTTTTAAACTTACAAAATGAAATTAATCCTTAAATTGCGGTGAATGCCATGAGAAAAAAAGTTATAATTAATTTACTTTCAACTTCTTTTTAAATTTTTATTTGTGTATTGTGATGTGTATCTCCTCTCTCTCTCTCTCTCTCTCTCTCTCTCTCTCTCTCTCTCTCTCTGTGTGTGTGTGTGTGTGTGTGTGTGTGTGTGCATGTTCATGTGCCTGTGGCTGTGTGTTCTGCATATTCCTTCCATCATGTGGGTCCCAGTGAGTGAACTCAGGTCTTCAGGCTTGGGGACAAGCACCAGTGAGCCACTAGCTAGAGAATTTGATTTTGCATTCAAGTTTCCACGACTCTAAATCTGAACCTAACCACCTGAGTCTGGGTGGGGGTGATTGACGTGGGCTCAGTGGTCTTCCTCTGTGATGACAGCAGATCTCGGTTGCTCTGGGGGAGTGCTTTTGTCCCAGAACTCCTTCTGGCCCACCGTGAGGGAGAAGACCATCTTTCTCCTTTAACGAGAGCATGGCATCATAAAGATAGTTTAGGTGCTCTGTCTCAGAACACTACAGGGAATGCCAAGTGCATAATCCGAACAAGTATTTACTTCTTTAATGAAATAAATCAAAGGCTCCTTGGTGTCCTGATTATACTAGTGAGAAAAGATGGTCTTGGTCAACCGGACACATGCTGCCTTTCCTTGAAATACCATGTACTGTGTTAATGGGTGTGTGCTGTTAAAGCAGTAGGGTGCTCAGCCCAAGAGAGCGCTCACCCTCACAACCTCAAGTTTCAGGTCTTTTGCACCAAGGGGGATGCCGTTTCTTCACCCGTCTCTTGAAGGCCATTTAAATACTGGTGTCTACACTTCCGCTCTACTGCCTATGAGTGAAGCAGATGTAGTGTGGCCCTCAGAGCATCCTGGTGTGTTTGAGGGTGAGCGCTATCTTTCATGGGCACTCTGGGATTCATCCTCACCTCACCTCATTTGCTGAGCGCTCTATCATTAAAGTGTCATTGAGAGCTGACGCCACTTAATTTTAGCAGCCTTCGCTTCTAGTTCGCAGTGAGAACAGCTCCAAATGGAGAGGGGCGCACGTGACAGAGAGGGATATTTTTACACCTCGCTCAGCATTTTATCTAGCAAAGCAGCCTCCTGGGAAATAGAGGACGACCCATCCCTAAACCGAACCCTCCTCTGATGCCAGTAAATGGACACGTAGTGTTTGGATGGCAGCATCTACTCTGAGGAGCTTGTCATGAATATACTGGCCGGGGGGAGGGGAACACATGCTCAGACTCTTGTGTTTTCCTGCCTCTCAAAATACCCTTGTTTTTTTATTTTGGGTGTGGTCAAATTAGGAAGGAAGGAAGGAAGGAAGGAAGGAAGGAAGGAAGGAGAGAGAGAGAGAGAGAGAGAGAGAGAGAGAGAGAGAGAGGCTTTAGAGATCAGCTGTCCCCTGCAGGCCAGAGTGGAGCCTTTTTACCTCTTTGCAAATTACAGAGCTCTGGAGATTTTCCCCCTATTAATTGCATAATTGCTTTTCCTGCCAAAGTAATTTGAACCCTTGGGGGTTAAGAAAATCACTTACTGTGAAATAGTGGCAATTTTTAACCCATTCAGCTGGTATTTCTTCGCCTAATTAAATGTAGAAGGGACTTTCACTGCCCAGGGTGTGTGGGTTTCTGGGGCCGATCTGATCTCTGCACTGGGAGAACAGAGCATCTGAACCCTGATATACTCATTACCCTCAGCTTTTCACATCCTAACTGTCTGCACTGCTGTTTTGTGCAGGAGAAAACTTTATTTAAGCCATTGGCTGATCTGTAATATGTGTGTCTATCTGTGAATTAAAAGAAATCAAAACCGAAGACGTCATTGGTTTTGGAGAATGTTTGACTGCTGGGAAACTATCTCGTTGCATGCCGACTTCTGGGGCCGATCAAAGGCTTTCCATAGAAATCCAAGTTATTATCCTAAGATATGAGAACTTGGGCCCAGGGCCTTCATGACTTTTCCAAGGTCACACCTGAAGTCAACTTCTGGATCCCAAATTATCCCTGCCTTTCTTGTTCTTTGTTTCTTGCTTTAGTACAAATCACATTGCTACTATTGCGAATGATTTGTAAGAAGCAATTTAACACAAAGGTTTATAGTTCTAAATAGCAGATGTTTAGAAACTCTTGGAGTTTGCCGTATGTTAGAAAGCTGACCTTCCACAGACTCTCCTTTCCCAGCACAACACTGTTTTGTTGCTTCAAAGAAGTAGGGCCTGGCTGGCCACAGAGCGGCCTGAGAGAAATGTCACTGGGTAGTCATTTTTTTTTCTTCCACATACATCTAGATACAAAGATTCCTCGCTGTTTAATTTCACAGATTAACTTTTAGTCACTTCTACTCCCTTTAGAATTTGTCTTACTTTTATAGTTCCTTTTCTCATACATATAATCACCATTTGACCAAATTACTTAAAGTTCTAAAATTAAACTAAGCCCTTTGAAAAAGCTCACGTGCATCCGCTGAAAAGATTAAGGCTATCCTATAATCACAATAGGTATTTGTTTCCCCTTAAAGAATCTTGTTATCAGAAGGCCTGGGCCAACAGGTCCATGGTAGAACATTTGCCGGGGGTGCCTAAAACCCTGGGCCAGATATCAGGCATAGGTATCAGGCACGGCCACAAAAATAAAATTTAAAAAAAAATCATTAAATGGGAAATAAACTTTCAATGGGTGTGGCAGAGAATGAGATGGAAGATCAGGAACATGAGGCTTTGGTGGGGAACAGGTGCAGAGGGGGGTAGGGAGGGCTGAAGGGAGAGAGGAGGCTGGGGTATCAGACTGTTCAGATACACTGCTCAGGTACCCCTTAGTGGAACACGTGAGGATTGAAAAGAAGACATGCCAGGGTGTCCAGGAAAGAGGGTCCCAAGCGGGGATCAGATATGATCGGAGTCTGCTTTGTGTGTTCCGCACATAACACCAACCACTGGACACGGAAGCCCGGCCATTCTTTTTCAAGATCCCAAATATTCTTCCCCATCTTTCTTTCCTGTTATCCTAAGCCACATTAGCAACTGCAAACGGCACGTGTGGAGGTGAACTTTTCAACTGACTTTAGGCCGTTCCTTTTACAAATAAATTCTCAGGCACAAACAGTCGTTATTCACCCTGGCGATTTCTTGACCTTCTTTAGGGCACAGAACTGTGTCATTAATCCCGGCCGAGTGGCACCGTAAGCCTCCGCGCTCTTTTGTGTTCTTGTCACCGACGAGATCTAAAGTCATTGGGTCCACCTTTCCATCTGTGATTGCCAAGTGACGCTGCCCTGCTGGGGATGAGCCCGGGCTGCGTTCTGAATGTTCACTCAGGGCGTCCACTCAAAGCAGGCATGCTGGGAACACCAGCGGAGTCTGGAAGAAGACGGAGAGGGGAGGGCATCCGGCGTGTGGTCCGGGGTGTTGATGGGCTGAGTGGGACTCAGTGTAGCACTGGAAAGAAGCCAGGGATGGACGGTGGGGACCCTAGGCTGCTGGCTTTGGGAATGAGGCTGTAAGGGGTTACACATGATCTGGGGTCTCCCTCTCCAAGGGGAATGGAAAGCCGCTCTACTGAGGCACAGTGAGCAGTCAGAGTGGGTTTGCAGTAAGAGTGGGTGCTAAAGGCCGTGGAGCTAAGACCAGTCTGCTTCCTCCTGGGTCACTGGGCGAGAGAAGTCACCTGCCAAGCTGACTGTTGGACTATCAAAAGAAGCCTACAGTTTTTTAAACATTAGGAAGCAGTAGCACTTTGTCTCCTGCATAATTTATATTTGTTTGTAATGAATCTGAGATGCTTTTGTAAGAGTCGAGTAGTGAGGTTCACAGCCCCAAAGTCGAAGACAGAGAATCTGGCTCCCTCTGCACGGTGGAGTTGGGGAGTTGGGTGGTTATCAAGAGAGGAAGAGTAAAGGGAATAACTCAGAAACAGAGTCAAACCTTTATGGAAAGCGATATTAGAGTGACAGACAACGCGTTAGGGACACCATAGAGAAGCAGACAAGAAATGGAGCCTAGAGCAGCAGAGGCCTTAAGGAGGCCGGGTTCTAGAGAAGGTGGCCAAGCTGTTAGGAACTACAAAGGAACTGGGGGCTAACTGTGGGGATCAAACCGCTCACCCGAGCAGCAGTGGCAAGTGGAAAAAGACAAACCGGCCTTCCAAAGTTGAATTAGATGAGTCCCAGCCGCCCACAGACCAGATAAGAATTAAAAGCAGGGGGTTTATTTTAACTGATGGTTCTGAATAATGATGACTAATGATGGCCTTCCTGCTGGTGAGTCACAGGCAGTCCAGGGCACCACTGCAGAGAGAGAGAGAGAGAGAGAGAGAGAGAGAGAGAGAGAGAGAGAGAGAGAGAGAGAGAGAAGAGAGAGAGAGAGAGACACACAGACACAGAGACAGAAAGACACACAGAGAGAAAGAGAGGGGAAGAGGAAGAGAGAGAATGAGCCCATGCTTAGGTACTGGTCTCTCTTCTTATAAAGCTGCTAGCATCTGGGTGTGAGGACCCCACCATAGTGACCCTGTCTGGGTGTGAGGACCCCACCATAGTGACACTGTCTGGGTGTGAGGACCCCACCATAGTGACACTGTCTGGATGTGAGGACCCCACCATAGTGACCCTGTCTGGGTGTGAAGACCCCACCATAGTGACCCTGTCTGGGTGTGAGGGCCCCACCATAGTGACCTGTCTAGACTTACTCACCTTTGCAAATGGTGCTATGTCTACACTGTAGTGCATCAGATTTCCACTCTCTTAGTATCCTACTGTGTATATTACATTTCAACATGAGTTACAGAGACAGAACCTTGGAAACCAAGACACTCAGGAATCTTGAAGGAACCTGGCTAAGATGGGAGAGAGGAAATGGGGCCTGAGGGGTGTGTGTGAGAACTGACCTATTCTCATCATGACATTAGTGATCAAATCATGAGGAAGATAGAGATGACAATGCAAGGCTTAGGAATGGGCAGCCATGTGGAGACAGAGGTCTGGTGGGCGAGGGTGGCCATGACAGGTGGGAGTGCCAGTCTCTTGGGAATTTGCTAAAATACAGATACCACATGTCTTGGTCAGGGTTTCTATCCCTGCACAAACATCGCGACCAAGAAGCAAGTTGGGGAAGAAAGGGTTTATTCGGCTTACACTTCTACATTGCTGTTCATCACCAAAGGAAGTCAGGACTAGAACTCCAGCAGGTCAAGAAGCAGGAGCTAATGCAGAGGCCATGAGGGATGTTTCTTACTGGCTTGCTTCCCCTGGCTTGCTCAGCCTGCTCTCTTATAGAACCCAAGACTACCAGCCCAGGGATGGCCCCACCCACAAGGGGCCCTCCCACCCTTGATCACTAATTGAGGAAATGCCTTACAGCTGGATCTCATGGAGGCATTTCCTCAACTGAAGCTCCTTTCTCTGTGATAACTCCAGCCTGTGTCAAAACTAGCCAGTACAGCACATGTTCCAGACATAGGACTCCTGAGTGCACACCAGGCTCTCTGTCAGCATGCACAGAGACACCTGATCATCCATGTTTGCTGTTGCATGGCTCACAACAACCAGAAAGTGGGAATAACTTAGATGTCTACTAACAATTAGATAAAGAATGTGTGGTCCATATACACCATGTAATTCTAATCAGCTGTAAAGAGGATAATTTGGCATTTGCTGGGAGTAAAATGGATGGAACTAGAAATTGATATGTTAAGTACTACAAGTCAGATTCAGAAAGACAAATGCTGCTTAGACTTAAGAGTATGTGTATGTGTGTATGTATGTATGTGTGTATGTATATATGTGTATGTTTATGAATGTGTATGTGTGTGTATGCATATGTGTATGCATGCATGTGTGTATGTGTATTTGTGTGTATGTGTATATGTAGGTGTGGGTATGTGTGTATATGTGTATTTGTGTGTATGTGTATGGGTGTATATGTGTGTATGTGTGTATGTATATGTGTGCATAAGTGTGGGGGGTGTGTAGAAAAGAGACTATGAGCAGGGAGGTAGAAATATTAACAAAGGGGGCAGCGGGAAAGCAGTATTGGAACATGAGCACCATGAGAACAGAATGGGTGGAGACGTGGAGATAGGAAGGGAGCAGTGGGAGATAGATTCGAGGACAGGAGAGGTCACCAGGGGACAGGGACAGATTCAAGCATAGTGCATATAAAAATGTCATAATAATGCTCACAGTCTAGCCTACTGTGAGCCCCACATCAAAGAGAGAGCTTGTCTCAAAAGACAAGTGATACCACACCCAAAGAACCAGAGCTGGGTGGTCCTCTGGATTCTATATACACGTGCAACTGCACAGCATGAGCGCACTACAGCAGGCATGCGTGGGCATGCTACAGCTGGAGAGGAAGCTACACACCCAGGAACGTTCATGTCATGTCATAATTCCTTTCAAAAGTGCCTGGGAAGTAGAAATGTCTTCTCACTTCTGTTTTAGAAAGGTTTTAACATCTGTCTCCCAAATTGTCATACCAAAGCCAAGAGTGTAGCTGCTGTAGACCTCTGGGCGAGGAAAGCATTCGTACCCTGCGGTGGAGGAGGAGTCCTTCCTCGGGGCTTCCCAAAGCTGAAGAAAGAACAGATTTGTTAGCTCGTTTTCATCCCCAAAGTGCTGTGAACAGATACTTTGTAAAATGGAACAGAAAATGAATCTCTGGGAGATGAAATCTGAAACCCAAATGCATACAAAATGTAAGTTCAAGTGTTTCTATTGCCAGATTCAGCAGATGTAAAATTCCGCTGTCAAATTGCTGTGGTTAACACCCTCAATTCCTGTATCCTGACATTTCATCTGAGGCCAGCTGCAGTGTACTGGCTGTGCTTTTAGTATTCACGAGAAGCTATTTCTCTTCTACTCGGACACATAAATACTCTTTTATCATCGCTACAGAAGTCGCTGCAAACCTGGAAACCCGGGGCAGCTACATTTTCAAGGGTCCATGTAAAATGGCAGCACAGATTTCAGGGAGCTAATTGTTCAGCCATTGAAAGGGCTTGCTGTTCTTACAGAGGCTCTAGACATGGTTCCCAGAGCCTACACTGAGTGTCTCACTCTCTGTAACTCTAACTTGACACCCTCTGATGTCCTCTGAGGGCTCTTGCACACACACACACACACACACACACACACACACATATTTTGATATATATATACTGGCTGCTTTTGTGTGTTGACTTGACACAGGCTGGAGTTAGCACTGAGAAAGGAGCTTCAGTTAGGGAAGTGCCTCCATGAGATCCAGCTATAAGTCATTTTCTCAATTAGTGATCAAGCAGGGAGGGAGGGCCCTTTGTAGTTGGTGCCATCCCTGGGCTGGTAGTCCTGGGTTCTATAAGAGAGCAAACTGAACAAGCCAGGGGAAGCAAGCCAGTAAGTAACATTCCTCCATGACCTCTGCATCAGCTCCTGCTTCCTGACCTGCTTGAGTTCCAGTCCTGACTCTTTGGTGATGAACAGCAGTGTGGAAGTGTAAGCTGAATCAACCCTTTCCTCCACAACTCGCGTCTTGGTCATGATGTTTGTGCAGGAATAGAAACCCTGACTAAGACAATATCTGAGTATATTCTAAATATATATTTATATAAATCTTTTTAAACGAAAATGTAGAGTCCAGTTTTTAGAAAACAGGGAAAAAAGAATTGGTGTGGACAGTTCGGAAAACCCCTTCCCTTTCTGTACAGTCTCCCTTGACTTGTCCTGATGTTATTTGTTATTAAAAGTCTTTCCAAGTAGAAGTAATCTTATGTTGTGACTTCCTGGCATCAGGGTCACCGTTCATCCAGGGCTCACACAATGCCAGCTTTAAATTCTAACAGGAGAGTAGGAAGAGTGGGAAGAGCTGCAGAATTGTGCAGTTCGTATTCCGTGCCGCAAACACACAAGCCACCCCTTCCTAACAGACCCCGGGAGGATTTTGTCTCACCCCACACAAGCATATGCTGGTGACACTCATCCTTCAGCTAGAATCTGAGCAGGATGGGGGCACAGAACTCCCCGTGGAGATAAGGGACTGTGGGGGCCTTTCTTTTTCTTCTTCCCTATTATTTTCAGCCTTAGAGGAATGTGTGGCTGTAACTCAGGCAAGGATGTCCCCAGCCATTTCTGCAGCACAGAGTGCCACTGAGGTCGTCCAGTGTCCTTGGCATGCCCGGCCCAGCTGCACAGTGGCTTCCTGCCGCTGGCCACTCGCACTTCCTTGTGAACACAATGCAGCCATCTCGCTTGTTTTGGATATGGCTGAACTCATACACATCAGCAATCCACAGGAATTCTGTGCTCACAGGGACTGCAAAGGGAAGTCAGAAGTGTAGACTTGTATGCACTCCCATGTTCTATTGTCTGGGCAGACTTAGTCTGGAAATGTTACTTGTTTTACGCACACAACTACAGTAAGGTTAACATTTTAAAGCAGGCACAGTAAAACAATTAATAACCAGGCTGAGATGGGTCTCAATGATCAAGTACTTGGATAGCGTGAGTGAGACCCCAAGTTAAGTTTCTAGGAGAAGAGACAGACACACAGAGGTATTCATTTATACCATAGGACAGTTATATACCATAATAACCATTACTGGAATGCTTACGAATCCCACTCTCTGAAGATATGTTGTTGCCCCGCACCCGACATTTCTCGGCGTAGGACGATGAGAAATTGCACAGTGCTTCTCGGGGAGATGGTGTGAGGTATCTGGAACAGTCACTGTGCCTGGCTTTAGGACGCTACTGACCTTCCTCTTAAAGGGGAAGGTGGAGACACGGCCTAGTTAGTCAACCACAGGTTGTCAGACTAAGACACTAAGGTAGCTCCCAAGCAGGACTAGTCCTTCAGTCTCCCCCTGCCGCTCTTCCAGGGCTTTGCTGATTCGAAGGAGGCTATAAGTGCACTACACTCATGACCTACTTAATTAACCGGGAAGTCCACACACCAGGGCCCCTGTTCTCACCTGTTGCTTCTGTATAAATATAACACAGCATCTTCTCCAGTAACCTAGAACTATTTCATCCGAACAACTGGTGCCCTCCAAAGTTATTTGTCCTCTGGAGAACACATGTTAAGTTCCAGTCATGCAGTCTTACTCAAAGAAATCATTTTATAACTCCCTTGGGGCATGGCTGCTCTAGTCAGTATTGGTAACTAGAAAAAACAGTCATTATTCTGTTTAAGATAAATTTTCTCGTTTGAAGTATCCACACGTCACGTGAGAGCACAGCTGGATAGATAACTTTTAGTTTTGTGTTACAGAATGTCAATCATGATCTAAAGGAGACTGGACTAAGGGAGTAAACATCACTGATGCCGGTCCCAGTGCTTGGTCCATGCCTATAAAGTCAGGAACGGGATTGTTCAAAGTTCCCGGTAGGCCGGGTCTACACAGTGAGGTTCAGGATGACCAGGGCTACAAAGTGAGATGTTGTCTCAAGAACCCGAGAGTACATAAGCAAAGATTTCTAAAAATGTCACTGATCCTAAGGCGCTTTGTCCAGAGTTCACACAGGAGTGTCTGAGCGCCAAGTGTTGTTGACACAAAGAGATCGGAACTGGACCCCAGGAGCCAGGCCCCTGGCCTCCGGACCACGTGACTTCCTGCAGCAAATGGGGAACCTGGCCTGCCTAGACCACACGGGACCCATGCTCCGGGCACTCCTTCCAGCAAGTTTGTCCTGCCGCACCACCTTTGCTGCCCGCGGCTCCCTGTATCAGCTCAACAGGAGAGAGTGGACATCTCAACCCTACACAGCTTAGCTCTTGCCAGAGTATTGTGAATGCCGTCACACAAAGAAGAAAATCAAAGGGAGCCAAGGAGGAAGAAAGAAAGATATGTCGCTTCTCTGCCCTGGAACCACCTTACCGAAGTCACCCTGTTGCTGCGGGAGTTCTCTGGAATTATCACAGATCCTTCATTGAAGGTGCCTGCGTTTTAAAGATGTGCTTGCATTGACCACTTTTCTCTTCGATGTAGTAGAACACCCAGAAGTAACAAATGAGGGGAGGAAAGACTTATTCCGGCTCGTGGTTTGAGGGGATACAATCCATCTTGGTAAGGAAGGCCTAGTAGTAGATGGATTTCTGGGGCCGGGGACGTGAGCACTTGGCGGTTTATGAAATCACGCCAATCTGGAAGTAGAGAGATGCCGCAGGAAGAAAATCCATTAAAAAAACCAAACCTCCCCGCCCCCCCACGCACGCACGCACGCAAGCACGCACATGCGTACGTGCGCGCACATTTCTTGCCTTCCTCCAGAGATGCCCCAGCTTCCAACAGTTTTACAACCCCTAAAAACAGGAACAAGAAGAGTTCATGTGGGCCTTCAAGGGATGTCCCACAGTCAAACTGTAACACTACTGAAGATATGCCTACTAAATTCTACTAATCTAACAACTCATTGTTCATTTAAAGTTTTACCCATATCTTCCAATGCAAGTCAGATAAATGAATGTGACTTTCAAAGAATAAAAAAAAAATTATTCAAACTGAAATGATACGGATGATTGATAGCTTTTGGGGGAGGGGGATTGATAGCTTTTGGCCCATTACGGATGTGGCCACTGGTCTGTCATGTGTTCTTCGGTGGATAGCCCCACACCCAAAGCGCATGCACGGTACCAATTGGGCTTAATGAGATTTAAAAAACAAAATAAATCGTAGTTGGTGGGGTAGGAAGTGGGGGTGGATCTTGGAGGAGCTGGTAGTGAATATGATCAAAGTCCATTGTATGAAATTCTCAAAGAACTGATAAAACATTTTCATTTTAAAATGTACCTATGCCTGGTATTGACGTCATTTTGTCTATGTTTTCACAAAATAGATATTTGTTTAAAATGCTAAACAGGTATCATTTTGCTTAAAGTTTGTCACCATTTTTCATTTGATACAGCTTTTCTCATGAAGGTCAGAGTAAGTTTGGTTCAAGCAGCTGAGTGGTTGGTCATTTAGAAATCTGGGAGATCCTCAGTTCAGAAACGGATGCTTGGATCCAAGTGGGGAAATTTCTCACTGTGTTTGCATGCAGATCTCTGGATGTGGCTTTATTAGGTATTTCTTCTCTGTTGGCCTGGTTTTAAGATCTAACTTCTGAAAACAAATCCCCACATTTTGATGGTGTCGGAGCAGATTTAACTTCAGTACCCCTCCCGAAATGGCACGGTGTGGAATTATTAGAATCTGTAGAATAAGACAGGTTTTCGTCTCTGCTTCCCACCAAAGCTGGTGTGATGAAGAAGTATCAGCCAGCGTAACTGTACAGCTGGCCCTCCTCGCCTCTTATGCAGAATTCCAGCTTCGGTGGTGCATTCTATTTCTGAAGAAAAACCATGATTTCTTCCCGTCTTTTGGAAGCTTTTGCTGTCTCCCCCTCTGTTGAGGTATCCTGTGATTTGGTGTAAAACAGGCATGCTTTGAAATTCATTTTTTAACATTTTTCCGCCTCTCTTTAGCTAATATTTTTGCATGTTTGAGCTGGAATGTCAAAACTCCTTCTGCTCCTTTCTCAACTCCTCATTTTAAATCCTTTATCAAGCCGTACATGACAGCAGTTAGATATCCCCCAGACCGTTATCTAAGGAGCGATACATCAAATACATAGCACGCCAAGTTTCTCCGCGTGTCGAAAAGAAACAGTATGTGCTTTTGTGTTTGGAACGAGATCTGACACACATATTCATAAACATGTTTGGAACCCTCTTGCCTCCTCCAGACCTTCCTTTAAACTACATCAGAAGTGGCCCTCGGTGGGGACACGGGGAGGGTGGGGTGAGACGCAGGAGGAAATTGAACTTCGCGAGATCAGTACTTAACATAAAAATTTCATCACAATCTTTATCATCTTGCCGCGGTTGCAGAAAAGGGCCGGGCTCCCTCCACCTTTAACTTCCCGAAGTCGCCTGTTTTACCTTCAAATCTGATGAAGTGTCAAAGTCATTTACCAGTAATGAGTTCTGCTGCAAATTTTATTTTGCTTGGAATTTAATTAATGGGCCAAAGACTTTCCATTGTGATTTGAGCAAATGAATAATAAATCAAGAAAGGAGAATTGTCAGGGAAGGAACATCTGTTTCTTACAAGCGTTACAACATGACTACAGCTAGGCCGGGCATTGCGGGCACAGACAGTAGGAGTCCGCTCCCCAGTAGCTTCTTTCATTTATTGCTCCACTGAAGGTGAACGCAGAGCTCTCTAATGGGCCTCTGGTGTTAATAAACGCTCCGCGCTCCTCCGGCTTGGCGTAGCCTCTTCCTTGAGGGTACCACTGTCCTTAGTCCATGGTTTGTTGAGCCACGTCAGGATTCTGCAGTGTCAGGACTTTATTGGATGATTAATAAGGGAAAGACAAATTCATAAGCAGAAACAATATGAAATTACCATCATATTAGTGTTTGCTGCCGTGCCTTCTACTGGGGAGGGGGTGTAATGAGATTGTGATTGAAGTTAAGTACTTTGACTTGCACTGTCAAAAAGGAGAAAAAAAAAAGAAAAGGTCACCCGACCTGTTGGGTTTTATCCGGTTAACCAGGAGCAACCTCTCCAGATAGAGACTTTTGTGGTAGTGCCAGCAATGATAGCTGGGAGGGAGGAAGAGAGACAGACAGACAGAGATAGAAAGACAGGGGGAGAGGGGGGGCAGACAGAGACAGAGAATGACAGACAGAAAGAGACAAAGACAGAGAAAGACAGTGCAAGAGACAGAGAGGTGGAGAATTAGATCTACCAAGGTCTGCCCTGGAAGAAGGAAGGAAGCTTGCCAGCACCCTTTCTGCTATTTATCACTGAAATGCACTTTGCTCCTACGCATGGAGGAGGTCTAAGTGTCTGAGAGGCAGGGATAAATCGCCTTATGAAAATGTGCACCGCGTGGCTCACTGAGGCTCTGGTGTGATGTTGATAATGTATGCAAAACGATAATAGGCACTTATGTCACACAGGAATAACTCCAGGTCCTACATGTTACCCCTTTAAAAAAAAAAAAAAAACAAAACCAAAAACCAAAACAAACCACCTTTTCTCGAAGGTGGTAAGATTTGATAAGGAGGATTTCTAGATTTATGATGTTTTAATTTGTATCTGGAACAACCCTCCCAGGAATGTTTCCCTGATGAGCTGGGTATTTCTCCCCCAAACAACTCATTCCGGCATCCGGTGCCACGTGTGCGGTCTGATGCGGCATCCCGCACGCACTTTCTGCTTCAGATAGCTCTGTGGAGCGAAGGTAGGAACTGTGGGGACTGTGAGCATCGGCAGAGGGATCGCAGAGGTGGGGCCAGGGCAGCTGTCATTTTGGAGGGGATCTTATTGGTCAACACAACACTCTGAGGCAGTTCACATTTCTCAGTGCTCAGCAATCAAGAAAGTGAATTTCATCACTTAGTCCTAAACTGAAATCTCCACGGACGCTTTTCCAAATCCACTCACTTTAAACATGAAGTAAATAAATAAATAAATAAATAAATAAATAAATAAATAAAATTCTTTATTTTCCTCAAGAAATATTTGTCAGGCAACATATATGACTTCTCACTGGAATTGAGTGAGTTTCAGAACAATGACTATTTCTTTATACATCAAATTACAAACATCCTATATTTTAATTGTTAAATCTGGCCACATTCACCAGGGACTGTTTTGTATTAGGGACATTGAAATTTCAAGCAATCAACATATATATGATCCTTCTGTCCACGGTGACTTAACATGCATCTACAAAGGGGAGAGGGCAGGGAAATGAGATCCTCTCGCTGCTAAGATGCACACGGAGCAAGGTTTGAAAGTGCTACAATAAGACTTGGTGTGTAAAGCAGATGGTATCTTATCAAGTGCATGCAGACTCATTTTCTGAACGTTAAAGGCATTCACAAACAGCTTATGTCCCTGAAGAGAAGGCGCGTTGTTTTCAATTGAGTTTTAAAAGTAATTATTGATCTTGGATAATTTTAGCATACATTTAAAGTAGTCAAATGTCCACTTGTAGAACTTAGTTTAGAAATAGATAAAGTGGAATATAATAGACTAAGAAGCGAATGCTCTGATGCCCACATGCGTGTCCGTCATTTTCAGACTTCCCACACGACCTTGACATCCATCCCTGTGTTTATCTCCATGAGCCCATATATCAGCAAAGACACTGACAGGGGCTCCCCTCGCTAGATCTTCTAGGCTGTCTCAATACCAGGCCATTAAATCTCCACAAAACCAACACTAAGATTGTTATCTCCAGCCGCAGTGACCATTCATACTATATCTGGATGCTATCTTTTTTTTTAAAGAAATAGTTCATGTGAATATTTGAATTTCTAACAGCATGAATATTTACAGAGTTGCTTTAGAATGATATCAAAGACACCGATTATAGTGGCAGACAATACACACAACTGTGGCGTGCCCTCCAGAGTAATCGCTATTCCTTGACCTTAATTTTCCTCAGCCTGTTTCTTTCCATGAATGATCTTAACTGAGGTCATTTGGGGACACCCTTCCTTCCTTCCTTCCTTCCTTCCTTCCTTCCTTCCTTCCTTCCTTCCTTCCTTCCTTCCCTTCCTTTCCTTCCTTCCTTCCTTCCTTCCTTCCTTCCTTCCTTTCTCTCTTTCTTTCTTTCTCCCATAGATTGTAACTTTTCAAAATGAAGGAGTTGAGAGGATATCCCTTAGGTGTGAAAGAGATCATGGGGCTTCAGATTTAAGGACAATGCACCTGTCTCTCTCGAGAGCTTACAGGTAGGTTTTAGGACTGGCTCCAGGTCACAGCAGGAGACGAATGCCCTTCCAAGTACCATGAATGTGCCTATAACCATTTTTCTTCTGAGTCACAGGAAACAGGAAAGCCCTCCTCACTAGACATATATACAGTGCACCTCAGAAATTGGGAATCCACCCAGGCATGGTCAAGAACAAAACAATTAATCAAGGCACAGGGAACAGAGTTGTAAGTGTATTATACTTCTGTGATTCCATCTTTCTTAATTGTGCAGGTAAATTATACGTTAAAGTGGAGGTAAGAGTTCTTGTATTTTATGTTTGAACACTTGGTATTAATTAAATGGCCAAGCTCATCTGGTATATTAGTCACCTAATTCTGGACATTAATCTTTGGTTTAATATAGTTAAATTGTGTGTGTCTGCAGGCAGTGGGCATTTAGATCAGGTGTGTTTTATACACACACACACACACACACACACACATACACACACACACACACACACACAGCAGTCACTGTCGCACAAAAAGAGAAAACCAACTATCAAACTTGGCTTTTGTTTTTAAACATATGTACTTATAAGGCTGAAATCCATATATTGGATTGGTTTTTTTAAAAAAAAAAATTCAAGATTGTTTTACAATTCTCAGTTAGTTGACAATTTTTAGGGCTATAAAATGCCAGGTTGTAAAGCCAGGTGAATTCTTTTTTGGAAAGAAGTAACACACACGTGTTGAATAATTTAACAGGCACGTTTAAGAAAAGGGGGAGAGAAGGGGAAATTGATCTTTTTTAAATAGACCATCCTCGCCCCCAAAGGCCTGTGCGGGGATGACCCGAGGGAGGCGGCTGTGCCTCAGGCTCCCCCCCCCCCCACACACACACACACGGTTTTCGGAGCTTATCAGTTCCCTGTAAAGTTCCGCGTCAATTTCCGCGTCAACCTTCACTTAGCTTCTGTTTCCATTTTTTCCTCTTGTAAGTCTAGCCTTAAAAAAAAATCAATCTAGAATGTTCACCTTTGGAAATGAGGGTTTACATGCCGCAACTGATGATGTCATTTTCAGAGCGACGCTGCTGTACCTGCTCCCTCGTAAAACGCCTCATTTCTACACTACCTTCACCACATGATGGTTCCCAAGGGGCACATCTCAGAGACACCCGAGGGACGTTTTCCATTGCTGTCCCTTAATTCTGAGCTGAACAGCCCTCCTCCAAACCCCCTCCCCAAGAATTTCTCTAACTGATGCTGTAACCCTCCAGGATGTTGGGGTAGAAAAAGGTTTGAAACCAACCAATCAAATGAAAAGTCAAATATTTGGCCAATTGCTAATTACTCGCTAGTCTTTTGCCATTCACACCATGGGGTCAAACATCAGATGATCAGATGATCAATTATTGTCCTTCACTATTTATCATCACGTAAATGTGGCTTTTGACCCAGTGAAATTTTCCAGACATTTTTCTACAGATTTCTAGAAAAGCTAAGAGGTTGCATTTTATGTTATGTTATGTTATGTTATGTTATGTTATGTTATGTTATGTTATGTTATGTTATGTTATGTTTTGGGCTTCAGTGCTTAATAGGTAGTGGAATTTCTTTCTGTTATGATAATATTTTTATGATCATCCAATCATTTTTGTAAGACTCCTGTCTTCAGTGGGCATCACAGCCTGACAGGAGAGCCAGAAGGACGGTCATAAGCTGTAGACTATTAGGACTTTTTTCCAACCAGCCTGGTGAATGTCTTAGTCCAGAACACCTCTGAGGAGCTAAAGATTCGAGGAATCAGCCTGCCTGTGATCCTTAGGCTAACGACCGAAGACTGAACACTATAAACCTTAAAAGGCTGGAGTGGGAATGAGGGGCAGATGAGAGTACACCTGTGAATGGTTTAAGATGTCAGTCAAGCTCTCAAAAACACCAAGAATTACTGTATCCCATCCACCAAACACCTACTCCACCCTCATCAAAGAATCCACGTTTGGTTCACCTTTGTCTGTGGTAGTATTGCCCCTCAGGCCTCCCCTCCTGATGTCCTCCTGTCTGTTTCTTCTTGGTTTTCAGGTCTCACTTAGCCACCTGAGAAAGCTTTGTTTTCAAATAAATTCAGCTTCTCCTAAACCAGCTAACCCCTCACTGGTTAATACCACCGCATCCTGATGGTTATTGAGAATCACATAATCCTCATTTAAGTATATTCTACCTAAGCCAGGTGTGGAGACACGCCTGTCATACGGGCACTCTGGCAGGTAGAAGCTCAGAGCCTGGAGCTCAAGGCCTGCCTCACTTCCCTGGAGAGTCGTAGGACTGTCAGTGGAACGAGTGACCCCATCTCAAAACTAAACCCAAAAAGCACAAAATAACAATCTCCAATTCCAAATGTCCCTTTCTAGTTCTCTTACTTGAAACCGTTGATATTGGATCTATTTCTGAATTTAAATTACATTTATTTAAAGAGATACAGTACATTAATATTCCAAAGAATTGAGTCAGTGCTGTATAATTAAGCACATTGAAATTTCAAATTTTCCAACTAAATGGATAGGTGGATAGCAGATCTATGGATGGAGCAATAAATAAATAATGCATTATACACCAATATATTGGGTTTTCACTGCTAAAGAAACATATACAAGTCTTCCTGTTTTCAGGCCTTTTGGATAGCAAAACAGCTAATAATAGGTCTTGGTGTACACAGGTACACAAGTATGCACATGCACATATATGTATACCCTTATACATACATGCACATACACATACACATGTGGATTATTTATTTTATTGTAGCTTCTAGTTGTGCTAACTTCATCAGAGTTAGGATAGGGTATATTTTACTTATCGCTATGCCTCTAGGACCTGGTACCACAGCTGGCAATAGGAGATACTCAAAATATAGTTATTAAGTGTACAAATGAGTGACTAAAACTACTTTTCTTTATCTTAATGAGTCCTAGCTGTCCAGGATGCTCCTGTGAAAGTGTGTCTGTAATTAAGTGGCTCTGTGGTAGTTCCACAGAAGTCTTATGTCTATTTGTATTTTGTTGCTTTGCCTCAGAATGCATGCTATTATACACTCAGCAATAGAGCCCAGCTCATTTTCATCTTCACAGCCTCTGTTTCGACCGTCCTTATCTTTCCTGCCCAAACACCGTCATCCCATTCAGAAGGAAGGAATTCAGGTGGGATGTGCTTCCGGCCTCGTTAAGGAAAGGCAGAGTGCCATTGTTTTAACGTTATGTTTTAATTAGTCCTCAAATAACGTAAATGGTATGATGTATCATGCTGATTTGTAGTTCTGTGTTTGGAAGTGCAGAAACACATTTCTCATGGAGGGAGGAGAGAATGGGAGATAAGCTGAGTGAGAGAATGAAAAGTAAAATTGTTGAAAGATCAAGTTTTCTGTAATTTCCAAATGTTCTAAAAAGGGGAGGGGTAGGTCATTTAGAACAAAATTAAAATAAATAATTAAGAGCAAAAATAAACCAAATATATCATCATGGCAAACCAAAAAGTATTAAAAACTTGATGAAATAAAAAAATGTTCAGGGGCTGGAGAGGTGGTTCAGCAATTAAGAGCACTGACTGTTCTTCCAGAGGTCCTGAGTTCAGTTCCCAGCAACCACGTGGAGGCTCACAACCATCTGTAATGAGATCTGATGGCCTCTTCTGGTGTGTCTGAAGAGAGCAACTGTCCACTCACATATATAAAGAGACAGAGAAAGAGAGAGAGACAGAGACAGAGAGACAGAGAAAGAGAAAGCAGAATTCCTACAAAAAAATTTCCAAAAGAATGTAAAAGTGTCCAGTTCATAGACTGCAAAGCTGACAGAGAGCCTCTAATGCTCCCTGAATTGACTCGCAGGATCAATACAATTCTTATCAAAATTCCAAGTACTTTTTATTACAGATACACACAGGATAATCCAGAAATTCATGCAGTCGTCTCAGAACAACCAAACCTTCAAGGCTTCACATATCCTAATTCTAAAGCTTCCTTCAAACAAGGGCCAGGAGCTGGTATGGAGGCAGACACACCCAGATCAACAGAGCGGACTGAAATACAGAAGCAGACACTCACGGCTATGGCCAAGCCGGTTTTTATGAGGACTGCAAGATAGTTCTGTGGGAGAAGTGTGGTCTTTCATTAACTGACTCTGAAAGAACTGGATACCTACCTGTGACAGAGTAGACCTGAACCCCTATTCATATGCTAGACCAAAGATTTCCCTAAAGAAGTGGAGAACCCAAAAATAAGAGTTAAAACTGGAAAAGTCAGAAGAAGAAAACATATATCGGCAATCTTTGTGATCTCAGACACAGCAGTGGTTTCCAAGAATACAAGTAGCCAGAAAAAAATATACAAGAATTTGTATTGATATTTAAAATGTACAAGAATCAATATTAGCATATGCATGTCCACACACCCACAGGAACATGCACATATACCAGTATACACAACGTAATAAGAGGACACACTTGCACATATGTGCACAAAACAATCTCAGCATATATATGTGCATTCACCAGCAAAAATACATACCAACACATGTACACACACACCCACAAAGCGGTATCTGCATATAGTGTGCACACACCCACACAAGTTCACACCAATACACAGTCACAGCAGTGTCAAGAAAAGTCAACTACCATGAAGCAAGAGAAACATTCTCGAACCACACATATGGTAAGTTAAGATGTTCAGAACACATTCAAAATCCTTATATTTCAAAACAATAAGGACAAATATCCCATGAAAACTTGATCATGGGTTTGAACAGACTTCTCTTCAAAGAGGATACACAAATAACCTGACTGCATATGAAAAGATCCTTGATATTAGTATTCACTACGGATTTGCAAATCCAAACCACAATGAGGAACTTCTTCATATACATTTGGAAGGCTAAAATCTAAACATAAGGTGAAAACACAGGCATGGTGATGAATCCCTGTCATCCCAGCACTTAGGGGGCAGAGGGAGAAGGACCAGGAATTCAAGAGCAGCCTGGACAAGGTAACAAGCTCCCAGCGGGCTTGGGATGTACAGTATAGCCGTGTCTCAAAAATGTAAAAGGCGGGGAGGAAGAGGAAAGAGGCAGGGGAAAGAACACATTCTCTCTCTCTCTCTCTCTCTCTCTCTCTCTCTCTCTCTCACACACACACACACACACACACACACACACACACACCCCAGTGCAGCTTCTTGGTAGTGTCTTAAAACTTAAATGCAAATGTATTCCGTGACCTAGAACACTCACCCCAGGTATATATATATCCAAGAAACCTGAAATCATATCCACCGAAAACTTTGTACTGAAATGTTTAACAACAGTGTGTCCAAAATTGGCAGAGAGCAGAGACACCTGGAATATCACTCTTGCTAAGGGAAGTAGAACCGAAATGAAATGTGTGAAGGAACTGGAATATTACTCAGCAGTGTAAAGAGCTAAGGCACTACTCATGTTTCAGTAGTGACGGATTTTGCAAAGATGATAGAAGCAAATGAAAGAAACTGGAGACAGAAGTCACTTCCTGCATGATTCTGCACATGTGATGATTTCAAATCACGTCCAGCCACAAAGACAGATAGCATATGCTTTCCTGGGTGCAGAAGTGGTAGGGACAGGAAGAGACAATTTAACTGGGAAAGGGGCTCATTTTGAGATGATGAGACTGTTCTAGAATTAGATTTAGACAGGGATGATGGCTGAATAGTACAACAGGAATTTTTAAAAAACAAAAATTATAAATTTGATGGTATATACAAAAATATCTTAATTTAAAAATAGATGTAGGAAATAATTCTAAAGACATGATCTTTATAGTGAAGGACGAGAGGCTTCATTTGGAACGGATTAAAGAGAAAGAGGTGAGTTTTCCAGTGGAGCTGGGAAGGAATGGTGGAGCCAAACATTCAGAAGGAAAACATGAGGAGACTTAAGGTTTTCATCCAAGACACACACTTTCAGGAATGATGAGAGAACAGCTTGAACAAATAGCATAAAACACAAACAACAAGAGAGATGGAAGACACGGAGAGATGGCAGGTGCAGAGAAGAGAGGGCTTGAAGCTATTCAGAGAAAGCTACATTTGCATTGTTCAGGCCATTCAGGCCATTGTGATTGCTCAGAGACAAAAGGCACTTGCTGCCGACTAGGACCCACATGAGAGAAGGCGAGATCGGACCCCAGATGTCCTTTGACCCCCAATTGTCCTTTGATCCCTACAGGTGTGTCCTATCACTCATTGGCCATACCTCCATCACCTCACACAAATAACTGATTTTAAAAAAAAAACTGTTTAAATGTTACATGTTTTCTATAATCTGTACTTTTCTCTATCTGATTTTTGAGTCATTTTGTTTACCTAGTTTGAAAAGCAAAAGCCATAATTCTTTCCTGTTCAGGAAACAGGAAAGTTTCCTTTAGTTCCTCATAGTTCCTAATAGTTACTCTACTACCAAACTCCTAATATCGTTCAACTTTTGTAACATAGACGAGTTAATTGTATCCAAAAGAGACAAGGTAGAACAAAAAGAATTATCCCACAGCTAAAATAGGAAAATATAAGCTCAATCTAGAATTAAAAGAGATTTCTAAAACCCAGAGACATTTGAGTAAAAGAGATTTATGTAAAAATTAATTAATTGATTGATTAATTAAATGTCTGAAACCATTTCCGACACTTAACACACTTAGAAAAAATAACTTTGAAAAATTCTGTTGAAAACTATTGTTATGAAATATCATGTGACGAGGGAGTACATTTGGCAGGCCCAGCCAAGGTGCATCCCTGAGAAACTAAAGCCACGCAACACATCTGGAGAAAAGGAGGTTCTTTGGGGGAGGGGAGAGGAGTGAGGACCTGGGGCAAGGGGAGAGGTAACTCAAAAGGACAGAGAGAGGGGACAGAGACAGGGCAGAGAGCAAGAAGGGCAACAAGTGCCATGAAAGAGAGAGAGAGAGAGAGAGAGAGAGAGAGAGAGAGAGAGAGAGAGAGAGAGAGATGGGGGCAGGTTCCTTTTAGTTGTAGCACACACCTGGTGCGCCTGGATGTGTGGCAGATCGTGACTTAAGCAGCTGCGGGGTACCTGAGGCCAGGCCAGGCCAGTGGGATTGTCCGTATACTAACAACTATATTCAATCATCCGTTTGCGGTGCTGTTTAGTAAGTAGATTGCGTTGCTATTCATAAAACAAAGAATGTGGTTGTGTGTGTGTGTGTGTGTGTGTGTGTGTGTTTAAGTACTTAATATATAAGATAAACACAGCCAAATAGAAATATTAGCTCTTCTATTATACATAACCGCAAAGGATGATAGGGAGAGAGATAGTAGTCTAAGAACTAAACTCAAAACCAACTTACTCCTTACATGCTACAGTTCTAACCCGTGTGCAAAGGAGAATCTGTGGAGTAAACCCAAAGCTTCGGCCGGAGCTTTCACGGGGAGCATCCGAGCCTCTCTGTCCACTCTGGGTTTTCATCCCGACTCAGTTAGGGTCGCATGAGGAGAAGTGCCCACCTTGACTTTCAATGAGCCAGAGATAAGTGATGAAGTAGGTTTCAGTTGATAACAGAAGGGCCTTGAAGGGAGAAGGTACCCGGCTTAACCCAGTTTGCAGACAGCCACCTGGGGCACCTTTCTGTGTATTTCCCGTTACTATTTATCTTTAAAGATGTATGATAACCTTCTGATATGCCTAGCGAGACCCTGGGCCAAAATAGCAACCAGCTTTAAACAAAGGCAAGTTTACTTTTTATGACATTTCGTAAGATGACCGACTCATCTCATGATTAGCTAGTCGGGGATGGTGGGTGGGAAAAGGCATCAGGCAGAGGGAGCTATGGCCGCAGACATTCTCTTCACGCGGCCATCTTCCAGCTCTGCAGCCTAGGGACCAGGTCTCATCTCCCAGTTAAACCCAAGTTGTCTTCCTGAAGAAATATGATTTTATCCCAGAGAGGTTCCGTTGATTCCTTCTTTAATAAGAATCTAAAACCTCCATTCCCACTAGAACTACCTTACTACAGTTTCAGATTTCATAAAACTAGGTGAAAGTTTACTAGTTTGGGTGATAATTTCAACAGTGGGCAAGGAACGGGGATTCAAGAGGCCACGCCCACTGAAGACAGTCCTCATCAAAGTGCGTGGGGGAGTTCATGGGTTCGGAGTTATCCTTTCTCTCTCAACCATGTCTTATTCTGAAGAGGATCACAGCGCCCGGCAGCTCTTTTGTTTAGTGCTTCTTATATATAGTAAAACACAGTAATTTAACAGCTTGCTGGGGGAACAAGGATTTGTTCCAGTTCCTGATTTAAATGTTTATGCTAATTGCTATTTATTGGCCCAGATGCAAATGATAGGTTGGCCAAAGTGAAATTTTATGAGGAGCAAACTCCCCCCTTTTGTGCAAATTGAAAAAGTGAACAAGAGGAGGGTGAAATGAGCCGAAGATGGTCTTAATGGCTGCTTTTTAATGGGGAAGATAAAATTAAGACTGATTTACGCGGCCAACTCCCCTGTTTTCTCTTACCAGCTCATTTGGCAGGAAAAATGTAAAAGTAATTGTCCCTCTTTCAATGTGGGCCTCAAACCATTATTTATTGGCTGAAATTAATCGCTGTTTATCCTGCACTCGCGTGGAAACCGCTCCATCAGCATTACGGTTCTCAGTAACTCAACTAATCCCTTGCAATTTAGCCCACAGCGGCAAGCGTGGATCCTGATGAGGCGTGCCTTAATTTTCTGGGCTGTGGGAGTTAATGAAGACTCCTTCCTGAGGTGGACATATTTGTATTTCTACAACATTAATAACAAAGACCCGTACTTTCTCTTTGGCAGCAAATAAACTTTTTTTTTTTTTTTTGAGGAAAAATTATGGGAAGCTCAGCGCTTGAGGAGAGGCACAAACAGAACCGTGAAGCGGAATTGACTTCACGCTCATTTAAAACGTGAAGCTGTGTAGAGCCTCTTGGAGAGCCTTGTGTAGACCCAGTCACACATGAGGATGCCCTGCAGACAGCTCCAGAAGAGGTGACGGTATCGGTATGGGGAAGGGCGTGGTTGAGGAATGACTCCATCCTTCACAGTCCCACCTTGCCTCTTACTCAACTTTCTTGAAGCATCTAATTGACAGCTCCCCGCCCCCCTTTCCCCCAGGGCAGAGATCTGGGATCGCCTCCTGTTCTTCCTCAGGGAACCATCTGGAGCCGACAGTCTGTCCTGCAGATTCATGTCTCCCTCTTTCCAGTCAACCAGTCAATCACCAAGCATTTGTGCTCACCTTCTGTGCCCTCCAGGCTTCCTTTACTGAGTGACAAGTGCGCGTGCGAAGAGTGTGGGGCGCTCCAGGGACGTCAGGTGACCCACTGAGCGTCAAAAGTTGCACTCAGTCTCCTAGATTAGATACTTAGGAGACTATTACATGAACACTTTCTAATCTCTATTCTTCCCACAGTTCAAATCAGAATTACTTTTATATAATGATTTTAACAAGTGTCTTAGACATAGCGTCTTAATTTTTCCTTTTTCCCTTTCTTTTTTAAAAAATTTAACATTTTAAAAAAATCTGTTAAAAATTCACCCATTTTCGTCAATTGTGAACATGAGGGAGGGATTAGAAACCAGAGCCCTGTGCATGAGACAAGCACTCTAGCAGTGAGCTACTGAGTTACATTGTTTCATCTTTCTAACTATTAGAAAACTAGAAAGTGAGCATTTGCTACCCAGGGATTCTAACCAGATTCTGCTGTGGTCTAGTCTTTTACCCAGCAAATGGAAGGTGTCAGACACCTTTTCAGCACCTGAGCATTCCTGGCAGAGGGGCCAGCAGAGAAGGAATGCCCCAGCTCCTGGGAGCTGACCTTCTAGTAGATTCTAGATCTTCTGAGAATTCTGCATGTTCTCATCACCTCTCCTTGCAGGACTAGGAGCAACCACATGCCAGTCTGTCTACACATCTGTACACACTGTTGCTTAGGCAGCTGGCAGGCTGCACGCCATAGGTAACAATGGACATCTCTGCGTGGACTCGCTTTCTTTGCTTCTCATTATTTCCTTTTCAGAGCTGGTGTGCTCTAATCGTAGAATCTAAGCTCCCCCCAGCCTGTCAGCACCTAAATCCTCACTCCCGGGAGTCAATTCTTCTAACTCAGTTTATATTGTATGTTAGCACCATGCATCTTTGTTCTCTTTTAAATTACGTATCTATCATCCATCATCTATCTATTGCCTACCTACCTACCTTCTATCAATATACTATCTATCTATCTATCTATCTATCTATCTATCTACCGTCTATCTAATCTATCATCTGTCATCTATTATCTACCTGCCTATCCTCCATCTATTATCTATCTCTATCTCTATCATCAACTATCTATCTTCTATTTATTTCATCTAAAATTTCAGACTTTATTGTTAAGTAAACTTTTATTTATTTATTATATATAAGTGTATGTGCCCCATCATGACCCAAGTGTGAAGGGTTCTCTCCCTCCAGCATGTGAACCCCAGGGATCAAGCTCAGGTCGTCAGGTTTGAGGGCAAGCCCCTTTATCCACTGAGCCATCACATGTGCCCCTTAGGTAACGTTATATTATAACAAACCCAATTTGAAACAGCTGTCATGCTGCTGCGGTTCCTGTAGGAATTGGGCTCAGTCATCTTATTCTTCGGTAATTTGAATATTTAAATAAGTACTACCAGACATTAAAATGGCTGATCTCGATAGCTCTAACCTTCTTGAAGAATTTTCTCAAGTTTTATTGCAATATTGATTTTAGAATCCATAGTATAGACTTTTATATATTGATGCTGTCTTTTAGCTATTTTTATTGACCTTTCATTAGTATTGAACTGTATTAAGAATAAACAAACAAAAATGTCGATCTTTTAACATTGGCTATTGGGAAAAAAACTGGGGTGTGGGGAGCTAGAACCCCGACTTCGCAATTAACAAATACTGCTTTTGCAGAGTACCCATATTTGGCTCCCAGCAGCTCCCAAGGGTCTCTAGCTCCAGCTCCACACGCTCCAATGGCCTCTTCTGATCAGGGTACCTGCACTCACCCACACGCAGTCACACACACATGCACATAATTAAGAATAAAATCTTTAAAATCTTATTTCTAAGTACGTTTCTCTCTTACTAAGGTGAAGGAAAGCACCCCAGTTTCTTGGGGGTATTAATACACCCCAGTTGACTAAGATGAGAGTTTATTTAACATTGCACGCGGAGACTAGAGCAGCTCAAAATCTAATGACTTAAAAATAAAATTAAGTCATTTCCCAATCAAAATGAAAGGACAGTGGTGAAATAATCATTCAGTTTTCAGACTTGAAAGTGTGTGTCCGTACCTTCAGAGATGCCAAGGTAGTTCTGTGGGAACTGAATTCAGTATGAAGCTTTCTAGTCACCAAAGCAACAAAGGGGAAAAAAGAAAGCTCTTGTCAAAAAGCCAGGGAAGATCATTCAGAAAGAGTTCTCCACTAGGTTCTGTAAAATACAAAAGACTTTCCCCCTCATTCTATGGAGGTGAGGGTTGAACCCTCATTCTATGGAGGTGAGGGTTGAAGCAAATCCCCCCATCCCCCACCCCCCAACCCCTGTGGAGGTGGGAGGACAATTTGCAGTAATCTATTCCTTCTTCCCACCTTGGGGGTCAAAGGTGGTTCTTCGAGCTTAGTAACCAAGTGGACCTTTACCCTTGGCAGCCATCTTTCTGACTCCTGGAATGTGTTTTAGATAGGATCCACAGTGGGCTCTGAAGATCAGAACGATTTCCAAAATCTGTGAAGGCTCCGTTCCCTTCAGCTTTCTGTTCTCTTGATCACAATTGAAATTAGGCAATGTTGACATCAAAGACCAGTCAGATCAAGTCTTATGATCCTTCTAGAAAGGTCTCCTGCAGGCAGCAATGCGTGCTGTCTGGTTTCAACTTGACACAACCTAGAAACACTTGGGAAGATAATATTAATGAAAAATTGTCTAGCTCGGGTTGTTGGTGCATCTATGGGCAATTGTCTTGATTTTTAATCAATGGAGGAGGTCCTAGCATACCATAGGTGTCAACACCACTGGGGCTGGGTTGTTTATGAGTGGAGAAAGCAAAAAGGCAGGAGTTGAGCGTGTCTATTTTCTCTTTACCCTTAGCTGTGGGTGTACTGCTGTGTGCTCTAGTCTTGACTTCCCCTCATTGATGGACTGCAGCATGGAAAGCCAGAGGAACCCTTTTCCTCCAGTTTGCTTGGTGTAAGGGTGTTGAACAGAGCAACACACCGGAAGCCAGAGTGCTCACCCTTCCTCCCCTCCCTGCTGCATGGCACCCTCCTTCACACACTTTCAAATCATTGCACGGGTAAGTCCTCCACGCCATTATTCTTTTCTCTATGCAACTTACTGTGTGCAGAAGCTAATTTGTGATGCTTGCCTCTTGTTTACATTGATTTTATTGCCTCGGAATATATTCTCAACCATTTTCTAGACATATTTGCATTATAATCTCCCAGTCATTGCAAATTGCCTGTAGGAAGATCACATGATAAAACATTTACTAAGCGTTCGTTTACATGTCATACAAACTGTTCTGTTTTTACGACTATCTCAAGGATGTTATAGAGAAACTGAGGCCAAAAGGAGGTGGGGTTATCTTAGTTGTCCACAGTCCCAAAAATCGTTAGGGTAAGCCACCAGAATTTTTTCTGCATCTCAAATCTGAGTGTAATAAGGCTATCCAGTTTTCAGAGCTGGGCTTCCTCCCTTTTCTGGGCTTCAGTGGGAAAACTTCCTTGAGTTCCCTTGTACAAAGTCAGAGATATGGAGGGCTGGAGTTTGGAGTTGTAGCCATATACACCAGATCCTTCTGGGAGCAGACAGACCTCCAGTGTGGAAGAGGTATGCCAAACACAAGTGTCTGTGAAAGAAGTTCACGCACCAACTCGAGGTGGGACAGTCCCCTGGTATTTCTAAAGGGCTCTCGCTGCTTCACGTAGCTCCAGGATTTTCTTGCTGTTTAAAAACACTTCCAACGGATACGAGTTGTATGAAAAGTTCTAAAGGGATTTGAAAAACTGTAGTCTATATTTAAGAGTAAAATTGTGTCTCAGCATCACCAAAGAGAAGAAAGCAAAGTTATGGTTAAATAGAAAACTCAAAAGGATGCTGGGAGTTTGCGCACACCATCCTTAGTGCAGGATGCTGGGATTTTGCACACACTCCCTTAGTGTTGGATGCTGAGAGTTTGCACACACCCCCTTAGTATTGGATGATGGGAGTTTGCACACACCCCTTAGTGTTGGATGCTGGGAGTTTGTGCACACCATCCTTAGTGCTGAGTTAATGGTTACAGTGAATATTGCTTATGATTTTCAGGCAGAGGATTTTATCAGAGAAGTCAAGGTTATTCTTCAAAGTAGTTATAGTGCCATCTTCCCTAACCAAATATAGTTACTTTAACAAACAGAAGGGCTTCCCTCCTGGCTGCCCCCAGCCAAATGAAACAGCTATTCACTTACATAGAAAAATAAAAAAAGGAAGCAATTAGTTAAACATGCAGGTTTTTCTTCCTAGAATTTGAGTTTCAGTTACTGGCAAGGAATGAGTTCTTCTTGTGATGTATATCTATATTTAAAAAAAAAAGATGAAACAGTTAAATAAAGAATATTTTATTACTGAGAAATGGAGCTTTTCCCTTGATGTCACAGCCTCTCTTGGGCATGTGTAATCCTGTGGTATTCCAGGATTGCCTTGCATAAGAGTTTCCTCTGTCTCGCTTCCTTTATTTAACCTCTGAGCTCAGTGAAGAGTTGTCTCTGTCCTGCCACAGTTGGAAAGGTTAAGGCTGACCTTCACGGTTTGCTTTATTAATTTAAAACTTGAATCCATTTTTTCTTTTTTTACTCTGAGATGGTTTTATAAAATTGAACCACCTACAAATGATGTTGGAACTTGAGGGTCTCATTGAGGTTAGTCCCCATTAATTAATTATAAGCCGTATTAATTATTCTTTAATGATAATTATCCTAGCTCCTAAGCTTTTTCTGGATTTCTCATTGGTTTTCTGAAAATTATTTAAGTTAGAAACTGTTCAAAAGCTACTTTGGCCAATAAATTCTTTAGAATTTTCCTAAATTCATTAGACATTTGAAAGGTGCATTATAAGTTTGTAAATATTAAAATTGCAAAAGGTTATGAAACTATAAGGTCATGATAATGTTTGAGGTTTCTTTGACAAAAGCTATCATAAAACCAATGGATATAAACAACAGGAAATTGTTCCAAATGGTTCTGGCTGGAAAGCACCAGGATAAATATTCCACCAGAATTCATTCTTTCTTCATCGTCACAGGCATGGTGGTCAACCCTTAAAGGATAGGTCTGAAATCTGCTTTATGGGGCCCGATTCCCCCTTATGAGCTAGCTGTTTGTTTATGTTTCAAGATGTTTGAAGCCACCCCAAATTTACACTCCCGAGTCCTGACCTCTCCTCACACTCCCAAGTTCTGACCTCTCCTCACACTCTGACACACCTGGGGAGCTGAGCAGTCACTCTCACTGTTTCACAGTTGCCTGAACCTCTCCTTTCTTATGCTCTCATGTAGCCACAGGTGGTGCTTTAATTTTTCCTTTCCTCATGCTCTAGATCCAGCCAATCTAGCATTCTCTTCCTTACCACTATCACAAAAGAACGAAGGACCTTCAAAAGAGACAGAGGCTTAGTCAGCTTAGGGCGTGGAGGCTATAAGTTCCAGCACTATGATGCTGTTGATTCTGGAGAGGGCAATCCTGACTGGATCCCAGCGTGGTGGATACCATCAAGGTTGAAGTGTGTGCAAGAGGGACAGAGATCACAGTGAGCTGGAGAGACAGGTGTGCCTTCTTAATCCCTTCTGGGTGCAGCATTCTAAAGGACCTAATCAGTACCCACAAGGCTGCATCTTTTGAAGATTCTACACCACCTAGACATAACATCATCATCCCAAGGGCTAATGTTCTGAAACATTAACTCTTTGGGGGGACAAACAATAATCTAACAATGGCATCAATTGAATTCCACTGGAAAATACCCTTATGTTTCATCTAGAAAGTACTCATTAATGCTTGTTTGGACTTATAAGATCCGAAAATCCATGTCTTTAATACGGATTATGATCCTGTTCTACCTTCAATTTCTTTCCAAAGATACTTTTCCTATTGATCTCCATAGTACAACCAAACACTGAAACTCACCTTTTCTTGAACCATCTCAAGCTTTGTGTCTCTCCATCTCCTTTTGTCTTCCATACTCTTGCTCCCTTCATTAACTTATTGAAATCAGATCCCTTTCCAGTGCGTCTGAAGTACCACCAACTCCAGAGAAGTACAATTTCTCCTGTGAATTCTCACAAAAACTTGGTCCTGTGTCTTCCTGTGTTAAACCCTGTGTGTGTACATTCATGTGGGTGTGTCTGTGTGCATACATGTGTAAGGAAGCCAGAGGAGAACTATCTTGCTCTTTGATACAGTGTCAGTGGTCTGGGGCATGCTGAGCAGGCCAGGCTAACTGGCCAGTGAACCAGGGACCAGTCTCTTTCAGCCTTCCCAACACTGTTGCCATGGTGATAAACATGCTCACTTTCTGTGGATTCTCAGGATCCAAATTATGTTTATGCAACTATAACTTAACCAGCTCCTCTCTCTCTCTCTCTCTCTCTCTCTCTCTCTCTCTCTCTCTCTCTCTCTCTCTCTCCCTCCCTCCGTCTGTCTCTCTCTCTCTCTCTCTCTCTCTCTCTCTCTCTCTCTCTTTCTCCCTCCCTCCCTCCCTCCCTCCCTCCCTCCCTCTCCCTCTCCCTCCCCTTTCTCTGTCCATTTTTTTGGTCCATTTTTAAAGATGTTTATTGCCCAGAGCTGGACATTACAGGTAAGACATCTCATAATATTGCCCTAACCCCTTGAGGGCTGAGTCTTACACATTCTTATATAACTATCTTCAGTGGCTCAGTGTTTTGTAAATTCCAGGCATATGAGACAGGTTTGGATGACTAACACTTTGTCACCAGCATTTGGAACTATTGGGAAGTGAAGGGATCTACCAGAGATTCAGATTGCTGGAGGTCAGGTCATTGGGGTGTGACTTCAGTGGATATGCTGGGACACTGGCCCCTACTCTCTGCTCCCCTGTAGTCGTGACAGAAGAAGATTTTCCACCACTCCCCACTATCCACAGTATTCAGCAGCACACAGGTCTCAAAACCACAGAACCAAGCAGTCACAGACTGAAACCTCAGAAACCCTGAGCCAAAATATCAAAGTTGATCATCTCACATCTTTTATCCGAGAGGGCTTTGAAGCTTGATATACTTGACCACATCACTGAGTCCTGATGTGGTTCATGTAGAAGGTTGGTGAGCAAGTGGACTTCAGTGAATCTTCACAGAGGACTTTCTAGACCTTCCCTTCCTAAAGATGAAGGAGCAAACAGAACCCAGCTCCATATTTTTCTTAGATCAGACACATTGAAGAGAGAAAAAGAAACAGCCCACTAGGGAATTTTGAAATGTCCTTGAAGAGTATGAAATTAATAAATGTATCTCGGGGCTTTTTAAAAGTGTCTTCTGATGTATGAAAAATGCCTGTGCGGATTACAAATCCATCATGTGGTGGGCGCTAATGGGAGCAAGACCTGGGAAGGTAAAGCCGCTCAGACAGAACGATGTAAGGCAGCCGGGCCCTTTGTGGCACATGCTCAGCCACCTTAGGACCCGAAGCAAATAAACTTCAGCAAGAACACTTACCCACAGACACCACTGCCCATTAGCTCTCCTCTCCACACGGACAGGAAATGGATCTCAGGGTCTCTTTTTGAGCTCTGAGGTTGTATTTATCCTGAAAGGATCGCATACTTAGTTAAGTATTGCTCCATCTTAGAATATGGAAAATATGATTTTTGACTTTCAGAGGGACATTGTCAGTGGTATGTACTACAGAAGAGAGCAGCTGTCAATTTAGGAATCTTAAGGCAAAGGTAAATCTGGGCTGAATTGTGGGAACTAGAGAAGACCACATGGGAAACCAAAGCTGACAAAGCCAACTTAGAAGGCAGAGGGGACCGTGCTGGGGGTTCTGACATTCAGGCATGGAAATCGTGCTGATTTTTTAGGACTGAAGAGATCAGGTCCCTCGTCCTGCCCATGTGGGAGGAGCAAAGCTTAAACTGACCTAGACATTTTGCACAAATTAAACTGATATTCCTGTTTCTTCAAAGGCCTGCTGCCACCTGCTTTAACTCTTACTCTAGTTTGAGTCTGAACCTTATTTCTGGGAATAATAAATTCTTTATGTTGGGTACTAATTATTGGGAATGGCTCCCTGTACCCGAAAGATAGAGTTCTAGAGTACATGTCATAAAATATGTACTGCGTGATACAATTCAGATAGTATACAACTCACTTATTTAAAGTATTTGAGCCAATGGATTCTAGAATATTTGTCTATATGTACACTATTACCTTGATCAATGTAAGGCAATTTCATTTTACCTTAGAAAGAAACCCCATACCCACAGACTATATCATCCATCTGATACCGATGATAACATACGTGTCTCTTTGCAATTAGATTAGTTTGCCTGGTATAGTTGGAGCTAGTGTTTTAAAAGCTTGTCTCTACTACATCAACACTTTTTTCCCTTTCGTGTAACACTCTGTTGTGTGAAGATCCTGTGTTTTCTTTGTTTGCCTGCTGGTCCTTTAGATATTTCCTTTCATTGGTTATTCTAAATAATGCTAATATAAACAGTCATAGATAAGCTTTTGTGTGGAAATATGTTTCCATTCTCACAGATAGAGTAGAATTACAGGCTTATACAGAAACTCAATGTTTAGTCATGAGAAAGCTAGATTCTTTTCCAAGAGATTGAAGCAATGCCGGAGGGGTGTAAGTCTTCCCAGCCTCCCCAACATTCATTATGGTCTGACTTGACTGTAGCCTTCAGTGTGATACCTCTGACAGGAGTTTATCAGTCATTTACTTTGTCTTAGTGGAGGTAATTTGACTTAACAGCTGGGTTGATTGGCATATACCTGTAGTGCTGGCACTTGGGAGGTTGAGTCTTCCAGGGAGGGGACTGCGGACTGGGCTGCGTAGTGAGCACAAGGCTAGTCAAGGATACATAGCAAGGTGCTGAGGGCAGACAAAATTTTGGTAAACTTGAAATAAACTAGGGCTATGTGGGAGAGCCGGGCTCCAGGGTTGTAGAATAATGAAGGAAGCACCGTAGGCAGCTTACTCCGTGGCCTCTGCTTCAGTGCCTTCCTCCAGGCTCCTGCCTGGAGTTTTTGCCTTGATCTCCTTCAGAGACGAAATGTTTCCTTGAAATATAAGGTGAAGTAAATCTTTTCTCCACAAGTTACTTTAGGTCATCGTATTTATTACAGTGGTGGAAAGCAGATAGATACATACCATCTCTAAAGGTAATAAGCACATTAAAAACATAAAATTAAATAAATGCATTTAATAATGAGTTTATTTAAGTAGTAATTTAAGTCATAAAGGTCTCCGACCATCACAAGCGTGTGTCTGAGGGAGTCTCTGCAGCCACCTAATCTGAATGCAGCTCTCAAGCTCACTCCACAGTATCTTGTCTACTGTTGTACTCTAACCAACATTCACGCGTCTGTGCTCTAAAACACTTTTATCTTTTTCCAAGATCATTTTATCTCCTTTGGGTCCCTTACTCTATATAAATTTTAGAATCAAATTGTTAATTTCTACCAAAACAAAAACAGACAAAACCAGCCAATATTGTCGCAGTAGGTGCAGAGAGCATTCTCTCCTAATCTGTGAACATGTGGCTTGTGTCTCCCTTTGTGCACCAAGTCCTTTAGTGACTTTCCATGGTATGTTTTTGTCTGTTTGTGTTTCAGAGTCTAAGCTTAGGTTTCTCTCATTCAATTTCTTCCTAAGCATTTCATTTTTTCCCCCAAACTATTATAAATGGAATTGTTCTCTTCATTTTTTTTAGATTGTTCATTTGGAAGTATAAAGAAACGTGATTGACTTTCCTGTATTGATCTTGCATCCTGCAACCCTGTGATTTCATTATTTGTTCTGATAACTTTTTAGTGGATTATTTAGACTTTTCTATAAAGAAGGTCATGTCCTTTGTGGATGGAGTGGCACTGCAGCTCTCATTTCAATATGGATTACTTTAATCATTCTTTACTGCTTAATTACCCACAAGCCTCTAGTACAAATGCCCAATAGAAGTAGCAAGACTAGGTATGTTTGCTTATTCCTGAGACAAAGAGAAGTATTATATTTCACCATTATTTCATTATTATACTGTTTGGGGCAGGGCTTCTTTTATTATAAATTTTCAGTCTTATTTTTCTTTCTGGATGGATAGATTTCCTTGGTTTATTTGCACTTTAAATCACAGGGCATTGGATTTCTTCAAAATGATTTTCCCTTCTATATCTATTGAGATGATCGTGTGGCTTGTGAGTTCTGTTTCTCATTCCGTTAACATGACTTTATATATACATATATGTTTATGTATATATACAGGTACAATATATTGATCAGGGGATGTTAAACCATCCTTTCATTGCTGGGATGACTTCCATTTGGCTATCATGTACAATTCTCTTCTGTGTAGCTGTAGACATTTCAAAGTTGTGTGCCCTTTATCCAGTTATCCAGTGTGGTCATGTCCCTGGCAGTACAATGGACCCAAGAGAACTGTGAGCCGAACATTGGTGAGTCAGCACTCTGTGTTCATTGCTATGTGTTGACACTGTTGGCTTGAACACTTAGCATGACCGAGGACACTCGACTGCCTTAAGCTTACCCCATTGAACAATAGTTGATTGCATCCTCATCAATCCACACTGCCGAAGCAGAAAGCAGAGAGCCCAGCCAGCTCGTTGCTGCTGCATACCAGGTGCTCTGTCTATATTTGTGGACCACTTAGCTGAGTGAGCTGAGGCTTCAGAACTGGGCTGTAAGAGGTGGAAGCAATTGATCTATCAGTCATGTCTGATATCCTCAGCACGTTGATGTTTTCTGGAGGTAGCTAACTCAGGCTCGCCACAGGCTGGCAGGCTGGAAAGCCATTTAGAGAAGCTGGAGGATGAGCAAAGCCAGCAGAAGGTATTCTGGAACACAGGAAGGAGCGTTATTGTGATGAAGCAAGAAGAAGGATGGGACAGTTTGGAAGACACCGTTACTTCAACTATCAAGCGTGAGGGATAATAGCTTTTCTGAGACCCACATTCCCAGGTGGGTCTCAACCACTACATTGATCTCACCTCATGCTCAAACAACTGCCTAGTTTGTATCTCTTGGATATACATATATAGAAAATGCTTGGCACACAAAAAGCACATGGCTTCCCCCCTTTTGGGGCAGGGTTTCATGGTTCTAAGGATGGCGTTTAACTCCATATGAAGCTGCAGAAAACATTGAACTTATGCCTCTTCTGACTCCACCTCCTGTGCACAGGGATTGCAGGCACAATCAACAGCCCAGGGGTTTTAAGTTAGCTGGTGATAGAACCCAGGACTTCCTGCATGGCGGACACGTCTCTACCACCAGAGCGGCATTCACAGTCCAATAACTGGTTCTCAAATTAATGGATATAGTAAGCTGACTGATCCATTTGATGGATGGCAATCTGAATCGTGATGGTTCTGACCAGACAAATCAAAGCAGCATCCATGAAAACAGGCAAAGATTCCCATAAAATGTTTTTTATTACATAACTATAGCTATCATGATGCTATTTTGAAGAATGTAGATTTAGCAGAGATATGACTTACCCAATCAGAATTTTTGGTCAGCACTGGCAGTATCATTTTCTACTTGATAGGCCAAGCTTGTCTTAGGCTCACCTTCTTGTTTTTACTGCTGGAAAACAATAACTGATTCCTATCAAATCCTTAAAAAAAAATAGAAAGAAAAAAAACATTTTTTCAAGGTTAAAACACAACACACACACACATCAAGATCAAAGAAAGGACATTTTTTAATCTCCAACTAGTTCATTGTGTTTTCCCAGTTCTAAGACACCTTCAATGATAATAGAGTCCCCAGAATTGTTAAAGGGCTATGATGAATAAAGGCAAAATGACTGCAATATGGATTATGATTTTCAAAACATTAAAGCATACATTCTAGAAGCACAAAATAGGATCTTCTTCATTTTCAGGCTTCAGTCCCTATCCCACTAGGAAATCAAATTGCATTTAAGGCATCTGTTTAATGTGGTGTGTGTTTCTGTGATGTCACATCAAGATGACAATGAGGTACTTTAATGATAATACTGATGACCGTGGTACCCTTTAAATCTCTCTTGAATACTTATCCAATGGGGTTTCACTTGTGAGTAAATAGATGCCTGACTGTAACAGACTGTAACAGGCAAAACAGTAACAACCATTCTCAGCCTTCAGAAACTCACTTCTTCCTAGCTTTGTGGGCTTTCAGAGGAAATCACTCTAGTCTTTTAAACACGATAATTAAAAGGTGGAAATTGGAATGGCCGTATTTCAGGAGGAAAGGAGTGTGTGTTGCCCGGAAAGCCAGGGAAAGGTTAGCCTGGGGTTCCAGTATCGTTTTCTCTGGTCTGAGTTCTTTTTACTTACCATGCTTTTGGCTTCATAGGGAAATGAATAGATGGAGAGATGTTTCTATTCTAGATTAACCCATCAGTTTAGAAAGCGGAAAGAATCCATTTGAGCATGCACATATACATGTACAGTTTAGCAGAAAGAACCCATTTGGGGACACGGACACACACACACACACACACACACACACACACACACACACACTTCAACATATAGGAATATAAGTTTCTGTCCCCTGTGACTATATAGCCTAAACCCCAGAGTAGCAGCCACTTTTGAGTTTAAGGCATCTAAAGTCAGGTGGCATTTTGGAATGTCTGCCCCTCCCCCCACCCGCTACCTAGTGTCAGAGACTTTCTAGTTAATCTTCTTTAAGGTCCTATTCACTTAATGGAACTGCTTAGCTGCATAATTGCTTTGAGTCTAGTGCTGTTCCAAATGGAAAATATAATAATCTAATGGTATTGTCTCTATAAGCGAATGAGAATTTCAGGAGTGGCTGTTGGTGCCACCCATGTGATCCAGAGAGGTTAATGCAGTTAAAGTTATTTCACAGTCCATTAAGGAGCTTACGGTGACCTCACGACCTTTGCGCCAACAACACGGAATCCATTATCATCACAATGGAGGAGCCTTGGGTTCGGCTGACTTGACAATGGGCCGGGGGAAATCCCAAGTTAGTACTTAGTTTAAAAAAAAATGCACTTTTCTTTCTGCTTCTTGGGTATGGCTATTAATATGCCCTCCTGTAATTTGTAACATTAACATTGCTGAAGGTACGGGAAAGGACACTGAAATAAAGACGTCAGAACTGCTGACTTAGTTCGGTGCGCGCTGATCTTGGCGGTGTGTGGAGGTGGTAGATATCTAACGGGAAAATCAAGACGAAGAAAGTCAAGGAACTCAGTTAAATTAATGATACATTATCTCGGGTTGTGAAATTCATTTAGGCGAGTAATAGCTTTCCTCCATCACCGTTAAGGTTAGAATCTATCCTGGGATTTAAGATATGATTTAGAGAGAAACAAACACTTAGGAATACGATCAATCAAAACTACAATATGTGTTACCAAACTCTAAATTTTAAAGAAATACTCTTCTGCTGGTATTTCCCCGCCAGGATTCACCATCCCGAGAATATGCTACAGTTCAGACAGCTACCGTTCCTTCATCTTTCCTCTGTCTTGTGATTGAGTGGAAGCCACGTTTAAAGATGCACAGAGTGCACACGATTAAAAAATAAAGATTTTATACAACTACTGATTGATTCACAAGTACAATTAGCATTTTTGTCCTCTAAGATGAACTTGAGTGCACAAGTCCCCTCTGGAGAAATAGCAAGTGTGGACATTAAAATGACATCTTGCAGTACTTTGTATCAAGAGAAGAAAAAGGAAAAAAAAAAAAAAAGACCAAATAGTTCTCATGCTAAAAATAAAGATTATTTATAATGCTTAAACTGTAAACACGGGCTATGAAAGAGTCATTTTATTCCAACCCCAAAAAGGAATCATTTTCAAATAATTTAAGGAAAGCATTTACATTTACAGGTAGCTAAAGAATGTAGCTGTACATTTCAAAGATGGTTCTTGCTGGGGGCCATTAGCACGCGTCAGCTCATTTCAGCGTGATAAGGATCCGGTGCACACACACACACACCCATACTGTGCTCAGAGCAGAGGCGGGGGTGGTTGCTCTGGCACACCGTGATAGTAAAGAGACTTCGCCTGTGTCTGACAACGCAAAAGGAACCTTGATCAAATGATCAAACCTGGGCACCCGCTGAGGGAGACCTAGGCTCTCTGAGGAAAATTATTTAAACAGAGTGCTCAATTTCATGCTTGAAACTAGTGTTAAATCTACCCTTCGGGGATATTTTAAAGCTGAAAGAAGAGTATCACACTCATCCTTAAGCCTGATACAGATAGCTTACAAATATTTGTTAATAAAGTTATTTAATTATATTTACTATTAGTGCCATCACTAAGCACTAATATATCAGAATATAACTCTGAGGAAAAAGTATTATTTGGCTTTTGAAGTTTAACACTAAAATTTTTTCGACTATTAAAACGAACTAGGTACATATTTTAAAGAAGTTACTTACTTTATTTCTGTAATTTGTTATATGATTCACAAAACAAAAATGACAGACTAAACTTGTTACTCATGACAATTCACTAAAACTTGAGATATTCCAAAGATGTGCACCCGTGTTAAAAATGTTCTGAGCACTGAGCATTCTCTCTCTCCCCCCCCCCCTCTCTCTCTCTCTCTCAAATAGTTGCTTTAATAATCCACATAATTTTCTCCCTTGTGAGCATACTTTTCCTGATCAGGCAAAATTCCAGGCAAGAGCAGTGACAACAAAGGGTGAGAAATTGACCAGTAAGAAAAACTAGCACAATAAATGAATTAACAGGGTATGTGTTTTAAAAGGGAAAAACAAACATTTAGCGATCATGGTCAGAATGTTAAATGAACCATCTGTGTCAAATGTTGATGAGGACCTGAACCACAATATGTAACTGTTATTTCTGGATTTGCAATAATAAAAATCATTTTAAGACATTTAGACACTTATGTACCCGACAACAAAAGCCATGAGTCCCAGTGGGGCTGGCCTTTTTTAACGGCATAAATGATATTTTTATCACTGTCACTGCTATTAGCATATGTCACAAATTCTTGATACAATTGTTGCTTGTAAAAAACTTTCCTTAAATAATATTGCTACCTCCCGTGGCTTTTTCTTAGATCTATGTTTGAAAGGAATCCTTCTTCCTTGATGAAATCTCTCTTTGTAAAAGAATCAGTAATAGAAGAGGAAAAACTCTCAGAACTCTGTTAAAATATAAAGCATGACTTATGGAAGATGGCTGGTTCCTGGCTGGCACACAGGGGCGAATTTGCTTTGCAAAGAGATGCCTCTGTTGGACTAAAGAGAAAGTTCCCAAGAAGCTGGCAGAAAGCGAGGTCTTGTGAACACAGCTTCCAAAGTGGGTCTCAGACTCCAGTAGCCAAAAATAAACCGGTTCCTGGCTGAACGACATAAGTGCAATTGTGAAATTGATATCCCTCCTTGGCCTGGTCCCAGACAATATGTTGCCTTTCGGGGGCTGATCAACGTGATGGATGTGATCTGGGAAAGGCAGGGAGGTGCTTCTCCTTAATCAAACCCACTGTCCTACACACACACACACACCACCACCACCACCACCACCACACACACATACACACAGTGGGGGGGGGGTTGGGGAGAGTGAGAAAGCGAGAGCAGAGAGAGAGAGAGAGAGAGAGAGAGAGAGAGAGAGAGAGAGAGAGAGAGAGGTTTTCAGTATTCTCTCTATTTAACAGTTATGACCAAGGTCTATTTCCTCTGTTTTATTTTTCTTCCTTGCTAGTGATGTTTCCATTGTAGATTTTAGTGTTTTGGCAATCTGTCATCAAAATAACATCCAAAGTCACAGAGAAAAAAAGTCAGTTAAAAATCTCTTGGAAACTAACATTAAGCAAGCAAACCCTGGTTTAAGAGAGCTGGGAATTCTAAACACCATCTTCCTGGTTTTAAAATCACTGACTAGTGTTTTTCAGACTCTTTCCCACTGCTATATCAAGAAAAGCAACATTCTCATTTCCCGAGGTAAAAATTCCTGACTCACAAAGAGCTGGCTTTGCTGCCTTCTTCTGCTGCTGCTATTGTAATGACTCAGATTGATTGTGGCTTAAAAGATCAGCACCAGTCAGCACCGGCCAGCACCAGAAAGCACCAATCAACACCAGCATCTCATCTATTTATTTTTCAGGGTTTCCTTTAATGTCAAAAGGTTTCCAGATTGGTTAAGCCTCTTCACACACACACACACACACACACACACACACACACATTGTTGTCCTGTTCACACATAATATACAGGAGCCAGCTCATCAGCTAATTATGTCACAAGCAATCAGGGAACAAAGACCGACTGCTCTTGCCTGGAGAATGAGCCCTGTTTCAAAGCCACTCCAAGACGGGACAGAACTTAGGCCCTTTCAGAGAAGGGATCTGGAGTGAGGGTTTTATTTAATGCTACATTCCATTTCAGCGCTGCTGTTGCCTTGATGTTGTGGGGTGTGGATGGCTGTTGTTTCTTCAGCAGCTGTGTGGAAGGAACCCTGGAGCTTGAGAGGGACCCGAGCTCATCAGACACTCGCTGCTCTGGGAGGACATGTGACTCTGGTAAACCAGGATGGTGTCGATTTTACAAACTTTACAAACTCAAACCAGCAGAGTGCTTTGTTCTCCAAGAGGCTTTGATGATCTTAATTTCTTTGAATAGGGAACAACCTTAACCTGGAGGACCAACACAGCAAACTTCCAGTGTTTTCTGTGCATGGAGATGAGATTATTAGACAGAAGCAGATCCAAAGAATTCCCAAGAACTTCAACAGTAGAAGAGAGAGACTTCGGGATTGAAGGTGTGCAGGCTGTGAGGATGATTTGAGGTGATCTGTGAAGTGATAGGTAAATGCTTAACAGGAAGCCCAGCCCGAGCTGGCACTCGGCAGTGACAACACCCACCTCGTATTGAAGCAAGCCCAACATCAGCCCTCAGGTTTTGAGTGTGCTCGATTTGAGAGGTGGAGAATTCAATGACCTGTTTGGATAAAGCATTCACTAAGAAGAAATGACTGATATTGATATTACTTCCATCCTTTCTTAAGGTTTTAATGATATTCCTGCTTATGTAATATAATAGTCATAATTTTATGAGGAACTTATCTTAAAATCTTATGGGGGGTGTGAACACACAGGGGAAAAAAATAACAAGACTGTTCCATTCCAGTAAACAGAGGTGGGTTTTGCACAAGACCAATTGACTCAGAGATCAGGGAAGCTTGTGACTGCCTTATAAGGTCGTCAGGCTATTTCTCTGGGGCAGAAGCTGAGAAGAGTTCTGCAGTCCTTAGAGCCTGGCAAGCAAAAGAATAAACAATCTCCTGAATTGCTGCCTAGTTTCTATTACTATACCTGGTTAGTTCTTCACTCTGATAGCTTTAAAAATTTAAACTCTGCAAACTGATTATGACATCACATGCCTGGAATCCCAGCACCTAAGAAGCCGATACCTGAGGATCTAGACTTAAGGCCTATGATATGTGAACTGTTGAACACAAGCCTGGGCTACCTACATAAAGCACTATCTCAGAATAAGTTAAAAAAATACATTTTCATGAAATTTCAAATTCTGCTAAATTAAGACTACAATCAAACTGGAATTATAAGTATGTGACTTCTAGTGTTCACAGTACTGAAGACATGTTCCCTGTCTCTCCAATGGGTCAGTCCAGAATCTGTTTGCTATTCTCATAGATGTGTTTAATTGCATTGAGTTAGGGAGAAAAAACTATCTATCCCTGTTCCTTCTTCCCTCTCTCCCTTTTGTTTCAACCTAGTCCAGTCTAACTTATAAACCACTGCATAGCCCAGACTGGGTTTGAACTTGCAATGATCTTCTTGTCTCAGGCTTAGAAAAATTATATGTAATTATAATTCATAATCTATCCCACTGGAAGTTGGAAATCCAGAAATAAAAAATTATCTAAATTATAATTTTAATAACAATAAGATTGTAGTTATAATCTTAAGCATGTAATTTTTGTACATGCTTCAGAACTATAAAGAGGGTAAAGAAAACCTTTTCTCAAGAAAGACCTCGTGTTTTGGGGCGTCTTTTCTTCTAAAATACAGCATTGTCATGGGTGGAGAATGAAGAGTGTTTTTAGGAGGAAATTTGAAAGCAATGACTTGTTGTGTCTGATGACAACTTGAAGCACAGAAGAAAGTCATTGGCTCCTTACAGTGACAGAGCTGACAGTTTCAGGGGGGAGGGAATGAGTACTCTTCTTTGTTAAAACATAATCTATAATTCTTTGGGAATTTCATATGTGTATACAGTGCTTATTAATAACATGCTTACCCACACCCCCCCAACTCCTCCCATATCCACCCTCCACCTCCCTACCCCTTTCCAACCTCAAGACCTCCTGTGTTTTAAATGAACTGAAAACCTGTATTGCCCACATACTCTTCTCTGTGTAACCATGTCCTGGGGTATGTCCGACCTACTGGCAATCATGCCCTTAAAGAAAACTGACTCTTTCTCCCTCAGAAGCCATCAGCCGTCAATAGTTCCTTGGTTAGGGGCCAGGGCCCATTAACCCGCTTTCCTCTCCGCGCTGGAAGGCTCCCTGACTTGATCTTGTATGGGTTTTGAGAAGCCAGCCACAACTGCTGTAAGGTTCTCAGTACAGAAGACACTGTTTTGGTCCAACACCTCTGGACCTCTAGCCGTGGCCTATGGCATAGAGGAAAGTCATATGCTGATGACAATGACACATTTCACAGATTTGCAACCTCAACCTATTTAATCTGTTTTGGAAGAATGTTTTCATGTAGCCTTGAAGTTAAGGACTAAGGACATCATACTCTGGTTTGTTTCTTTGCAGGTGTCTTTTTAAAATCTCCTTTTATTTTAAAAAAGTGTACATTTAGACCTATATTTAGACGGTCTTGCTTCAGCTCCTGTCAAGGGGGATTGTTAGGAAGTGAATAAATTTAACAAACATGCAACTGCACTAAGTATGCGTCAGCTGATTTGCATGTCGGTGTGGGTCCAAGTGTAGGCCTCAAGGGTAGGGAAACAGCTGTCTGCTCTCTGTTCCTGTGAGTATGGAGATGAGGAGCTTAGGGAAGTGACTCTCCATCAAAAATAGCAAACCAGGGCTGGAAGGAGTTTCAGCGTCAGTTATGACTGTGCCGGGCACGCGGCATTTACATTAACACAGAACCTGCTTATTAAGTTCATTAGATGGGGAGGGGGGTACACAAAATAGGGGGCATGGCACCTTTATTTTGTGTTTTTCATTTCATAGGACAATTATTTTATTCTAGAAAGGTCACAAATTTCTAAAACTAAATACAAACTCATTGACAAAAAAACGAACTCTGCAAGTCTATTAGCTCCTGCCTCTGCTGTAACGGTAATAAATATTTGCACTGTGTATAATATAAACTGTAACACAAAGGATGTCCTAAATATTGAGGACAGACACATGACTTAGTCCTCTGTGTAATTCTAGCCAATCCCCATAGCTTCTAGACATGAGTTTTCAAAACCAGATCTGATGGGCTAGAGAGACAGTAGGCCACTAAGAGAGATGCTGCCTTAGCAGAAGACCAGAGATATTTCTGTTTTCTACACCCATGTTGGAGAGCTTAGAACTATCTGTAAATCCAGATCCAGGTGATCCAGTGTCTCCTTCCAGACTCCAAGGGCACCTGTACTCAAGTGCACAAACGTGCATCTTTTAAAAAATATGTATATTAAAATATAATAAAAATAAACTTAAAAATAACGTATTTGAACATCTGAAATTTTAGATGTATCATTGAGTTCTATCTATTTCCTTCTATTTCCAAAATTCATGAGAAAATGAGATTTAGCCAACAACCCTTTTCTTAATATAAATAAATAACCTGTGAATTTACTTGCTTTTTTTGTTTTTTGTTTGCTTGTTTTGTTTTGTTTCTGAGCCAAATCTCACAGAGAGCAAGGTATCCTGGCACTTGCCATCTGGCGGAAGGTGGCCTCGAGCTCCTGGTCCCCCTGCCTCCACCTCCTGAATGCTGGAATGCCAGTCGCTGACCACCACATGCAGTTTGTTTTTGTCTTGATTCCTTCTTTCTGAAAGCCATATGTGTATTTTATTTAGCAACAGCTCAGAATCCCTGCATGGTGGTCAAATGGATCTTCCTATGGTGTGTGCTTTTGTAAACATAGTTATACTGTCAAATGTACACAGCCACTGTGATCGTGTCCCCAAGTCAAGTGTGTGGACGCATGTATAATGACCAACTGTTAATAGGAATATCTGTAGGAACTTTGTACCTATGAGAACTGCTCTCTTAGGACTGTCCCTCTTTACCAAGTTCCCCATAGTCACACTCTAAGATCTGACTCTGCTGGGGGTGGGGCATCCCCGGGTACTCCAGAGACTGACTGCCTCATGTAGCTGAGCATGGCAAATGTTGCCAAATTCTCATTTGTCCTTCACACAGATTCCATATTGACTGCTTCAAAAACTCTTTGTATGAGCTATTATTTTCAAATTGTTTCCCAACTTATACTGAAATTGAAAATTGGACAGCTTTTCAATTGCCCTCGCATTCCAATTGATTACCAATACAGTTTTTCAGAATTAGAAATATCAGTCTGTTCTCTTCCTTGGCATCATGTTGACTGTGTGGCTTTCATTTAAATATTGCAGCATGGTTTGTGCTTTGACTCAGTGTTAAGATAACACACAGGCAATCAATTAGATTTATTATCTCTTCTCTGGGCTCTACGGTGTGTATCACTGTGGGGGTGGGGGAAGACCAGGAAGCCATAGACATAATGTGGCCGTCACTTCAAGGTCTCCTAGGATTAGTACCAGGACTCAGCTTCCACTGAATTGGACAAGCATCAAGGTTTGCAGCATGTGCTGTAGGTGGGGGTGGTTGTAACGAAGAAGTAGTTAATGTATCTCTGGAATAAATGCAATTTGATAGGGTTAGGTTATTAGATCAAGTCAATAAATATTTATTAAGTGATTGCTATGAAGACAGCACTAGACTCAACTCTGAAGGGTGGGAAAAAATGTATAGCACACCACAACTTAAATGCCCGGAAACTCCTCAAGAAACGCTAAAAAATGTCTCAGTGGAAAAGGAAAAGAAAATCCTTGAATGCATGGAATGTATTTGTGAGTTCTTGACAACCATCCTGTGCTGTCCTCAGAGGTCCTGTGAGCACCAACAATAGTATCCCGATGAGACAAGGGAAGGGCATGCTAGAGCCTTCCCTCACAGTGAGGCAGAGCTGACTCCTCCATTCTCGGTGGAATCTCAGGGCTGGGGTCAAACTGCCTGGGACCGGTTGGTGAAGTGCCAAGATGAGCCCTGTGCTCTCACTGGGCCCATCATTGTCGCATAAGTCCAGTTGTGATGTAATGAATTGGTATAAAGTTGCTAAAGTTTTAAGTTGTCATGACACCCTGTCCTTCCTCTGTCGGTACGGGTTCTGTTGTGTTAGAATCTCGTCTCACATCTGGACAGACCACACCAGGCCCATACAGTTCCACGTGAGAGAGGTTTATTGTGGAGGAAGGGAGCAAAGAGGGTGATGGAGATGAAAGGAGAAGGGGGGGGCAGGAAGAGTCTGCTTTTTATTTGGGCAGTGACATGACAGCTCACAGGTAAGGGTGGGAGGTGAGCCAGGTGGGTGCTGGGAATGTGGGGGATGTATGGCGATTGCCATGGCAACAGATGCACGGTCCCTGTGGCCTATGGGTGATGTCACTGTCATTGCTGGATATCAGCAGGTCCTTCCTGTGTATCTGGGTCTGGGGTTCCTCTTTTACATAACTGAAAGGAAACTACATATTCCTCTTTTGTCTGACTGCTCAACTAAAACTTAGACTTAAAAGGACTTTTATTTTTAATGTAATTAGTTTATTTTACTTTATGTTTATGAATGTTTTGGCTTTTGGAGCCTCTGGAATTGGGGTTACAGAGGGTCAGGAGCCCCCACGTGATGCTGGGAATTGAAAGCAGATCTTTCAAGAACAGCCAGTGTTCTGAGCCACTGAGCAATCTCTCTAGCCCCTCTTGTCAGATTTCAAAAGTCCAGGAGGTTGGGTTTTACAGTGAACATCCATTTCCACACTCGGCACCTCACGGTTGTCTTTATATTTTTTTATATTTATACTTTTCTTGCTTTGTTATAGATTCTACCTTCTAATTTCTAAAGTATTTTATTTAAAGTATTTAAAGTATTTTATTTAAAGTATTTATTTTAAGGTAAATCAGAAGTATAAGTGCTTAGGACCTCTGTATTCCATAATATAAGGAGACTTTTCGTAGTGTGACAACACAAGAGGAAAGGATTATAACATTCAAACAAATAAGTTCGAGATTGTCGTAGGTGTAGGCTAGCCGACATTCACGTAGGGCTGCATTCTTCCGGTTAGTCTGGTTGCAACAATCCCGCACAGCATAAACACAGATGGAAGTGTCTCGTTGAACAAAGTGGAGAGCCTGGAACTAGACACACACGGCTCAGTGAAAAAGCACTATCCTAGAAATCCCAAACTGCAGCTTGACCTCCTTTATTAAATTCTTTTTTCCTATCATCCTTATCCACCCTTCCAACTCCCAACACTAGGTAGGAGAGAAAGAAGATTAGAGAGAAATGGGGGTGTTGACCTTGCTAGACTATTTCCTGAATCGCAGGGGCATCGAGTTCCTTGGGGGCAAGTTTTACCTTTCTTGTCAGGATATCTCCAACCGGTAACTAGCATCCCCAACAACCAGTGAACAGCAAAAGGCAATAGCAGCCACAGCAACAGCAACAGCAGCAGTCTCCTTTCTCAGGGCTCTGACATTTATATACTCTCTAAAAAGCCCCCAGAATTCCAAACATAAATTCTTTTCAGCTGGCAAAGCCACATCCCTGATAGAGCACGAGGCAAATCATAGCTGCTGTGGACTGAAGTGGAAATTCCTGGTTTCTTTGGAGACTCAGTTGTGCCACATGGTGTTTTTCTGGAAACTGTCTTATGAAAGGATGTTTTTGCTAAAGCAGACACTTGGGAGGATGCTTTGCTAAGAACAGGCACATGGTGTTTTTCTGGAGGCAGCCTGGAAAGAGGGCCTGCAGTGTTTTGCTAGAGCAGATGCTTGAGAGAACACATGATGTTTGGAAGAATATAAACATAATGGACTAAAGGACTGTGGACCGATGCTGAATGGTATTGGTACGCCTTACCGTTCTTTCTTGGTCATCGTTTGTTGTGACTTTAGAAAAGAAATGCACCAAAAAATGTCTGATGGTGTTCGGGTGGCTTCTTGCTGCTTCCACCGATTGGCAGAGCCTTGAGGATTCTTCTGGATCCTCCAGCCCCATTGCTGATCTGTGAATGGTATTTGTGAGTGAATTGAACTGCTGCTGATTCATGTGAACTGAACTGCTGAGATCCTGACAACGCAGATTGGATTTGCTCCAAAGAACTGTTTCTAAACAGGCCCCCATCCTCCTTTGCTCTACTAACCTTTCCTTTCCACTACCTCTGGGTAGTGGACATTAAGGCATTTAAGAACCATTATTAAATGTAGGTCTTGAAAAATCTAAGCCTACCGTGGGCATTCATATCCCACACTAGAGATTAAAACAAAAACATATTCCCATAACATAACTGGGTTTTTTAAGAAGCCAAAAGTCTCACTACAATGAAGGTCAAATCCAAGGTCATTTGCAAGGTGACCTACATAAGAGAAAATTATTTTCCCTGTTTCAATGTGCTTGTATTTTAGTGTGCTGTCCTCCTCCCCCCTTTTTATCTCAGGTTAGCCTTGACCTCACTACATAGTCAAAGATGAACTTGAACTTCTAGTCTCCCAGCCTCTGCCTTCTGAGTGCAGAGATGATAGGATTACACCTTCATATTTCATTTCTACAGCACTGGAGAGAATAGCTGGAGCCTTGTGCATGCTAGACAAGCAATACCACCTGAACTACACCCCTGGCCTTAGCACAGTCTCTGCAGGGTTTATTTATTGTGGCTCTTAGGCACATGAAGTCAGGTGTGAAATTTTCTGCTGATGGTATCATGCTGGCATTCAAAAGATTTCATTTCCGATTTTTGGATTAAGGCTATTCAACCTGCAGATAAATAGCTGGGACAGTGGTAAATGCCTCATTATGATGCCTGTGACCTCAGCATTCTACACTCCGATGAAAACTCTGTTCTCTGCATCTGACATTCTACTGCTCTGCAAGTTGCTCCTTACATTTAGCCATCAAGCTATTTCATGGTCTGTAAAGACTTCATAGTCTCTCCTTCAATGACAGGCCGTGATTACTTAATCTCTTAGGATGGATGAATCTCTCGTTTCTGTCTTTCTATTAAAGTGCTAGGTAGGCATTTCTTGTCTCCTTATTTCCTCTCGTAGGTTTGATGTTCATGGAGGACAACCTCAAAAGCATGGCCCAGAGAGATGGAGAAGGCGACCAGAGACACAGACTGATATTTTTTGACATGAGCGCTATGCTTTAGGCGGGTCAGATTTAAGAAGCCTTAATAGACATAACTGAGATGTTTTGATGCCAGGGCCTGAGGGAGAAGGCAGGAGTGTTGAGGTTGACCTGGGGTGATATTAAGAGTAGTAAGAGTCTTTCCACAGTATAAGATGAAACTAACCAGGGGTAGACATGAGTAAATAATGGGATCAAATTCCTCAATATTTTAGAACATTCTAGAGGTGCTCCAATGTTCATAGCCTTGGCTACCAGGAAGACTGAGAAGGACACTACTATGGTCTGGAATGCCTTCCAAAGGCCCACCTACAAGATTTTTTTCATCCATTTGTGGCATCATTGGAACATGGTGGAGCCTGTAAAATGTGGGGACTAGTGAGAGGGAGGCCAATGACTGAGGGTAAGGTCTGAGAGAGGATCGGGAGATCTCTGCTTTTTCTCTTTGCTTCCTGGTAATCATGAAGTGAGCAGATGTCTTCTGGACCATCATAGGCTAAAAGCCAAGAACTCATGACAAGAACTGAACTCTCTAAGATGGTGAACAAAAGATTTTCCTGCTGTGAGCTGATTTTCCTCTGGTATTTCGTCATGACAACAATTATAACTCACCCAGACCTTAAGAAGAAGAAAGGTCCAGGAGACTCTGATATCTGAGAACAGTTTAGAAGAAGCTTCTTCTAAACAGAGACTCTGGCCCTAGTGTCCAATATTGCTGAGGTGTAAATTCAGATAAAGAGGATAATTGATTATTGAAATTGATATCAAAATCTTTAAAAAGCTAAAAATATTCATTACTTGTGGAAATATCTACCTTATTATTATTTCAACGAATGTACAATTTTGACCATCCCATTACCACAGGCGGAAAAAAAAGAAATAAATGTTTAATAATCAATGACAATGAGGAGAAGTAGGGATTGGCTCAGAACTCATGCTTTCCTATTTGTAGGCGGGCAATCTGCCAATATCAGACAAAGTCATTGTGCATGAGACCGTCAACTCAGACTTTATTCTAACAGGAGTGCAAGTGTAACCTGAAAATTCTTTCCAGCTGAGTACTGCACAGTTCTCCTGTTAGTGTCGCTGCATCCACTCAAAACTGCCTAAGTCACTCATCTTTTATGAACTGGGATCTTACATTTATTTATTTGTTGTTTGTTTGGTGTGTGTGCATGTGTGTATGACCTGCATGTATGTATATGCACTTTGTGTGTGCCTCATGCCCAACGAAGAAGCCATGGGATCCCCAGGAAGTGGAGTTGTCAGAGTGTTTGGGCCATCCTGTGGGCATGGGAACCTAACCTGGGTCTTCTGCAAGGGCAGCAAATGCTCCTAACCTCTGAGCCGTCTCTCTAATGCCCTGAACTGCTTTTTAAAAAATTACTTATTTTTTTATTAAATTATTTTATTTATTTTCATTCCAAATGTTGCCTTCCCTTCCAGGTCCCCTCCCTCCCCCCACCCACCCCCAGAGTTCACATCATTCCCTCCTCCTCTTTGATCTGAGAGGATGCTCCCCTCCCACCTCCACCTCTCATGCCCCTAGTATCCCCTTCCCTGGGGCATCAAGTCTTTATAGGATTAGTGCATCCTTTCCCACTGAGGCCAGATAAGGCAGCCCTCTGCTACGTGTGTGCAGGAGGCCACAGACGAGCCCACGGATGCTCTTTGGGTGGTGGCTTAGACTCTGGGAGCTCTGAGAGGTCTGAGTTGGCTGATACTGTTGTTCTTTCTGTAGTGCTGCCACCCCCTTCAGCTCCTTCAGTTCTTCTCCTAACCCTTTCAAAAGGGGCCCTGACCTCAGTCCAATGGTTGGCTGTAAGCATTTGCCTCTGTCTCAGTCAGATGCTGGTAGTTTTTCAGAGGGCCGCCATGCTAGGCTGCTGTCTGCAAGCATGGCATAGCCTCAGTAATAGTGTTAGGGTTTGATGCCTGCTCATGGGATGGATCCCACGTTGGGCCAGTTGCTGGATGGCCGTCCTTTTGGTCTCTGCTCTGGTTTTGTCCCTGCATTTCTTTTAGACAGGAACAATTCTGGGTCATAAATTTTGAAGGTAGGTGGGTGACACCATCCTTCTGCTGGGGGTCTTGTCTATCTACCGGAGGTAGTCTCTTTAGGTTCCATCTCCCCACTGTTGGGCATTTCAGTCAAGGTCACCTGAGAGCCTCTCACATCCCAGGTCTGTGGAGCTTTCTAGAGGCCCCAGTTTCCCTCCCCTCACTCCGTCACTGCATATTTCCATTCATTCTCCTGGCCCTCCGGGTCTTTCTCCTGTCTCCCCCGCCCCAAACCTGACCTTACCCCTATTCCCCTCCCGCCCCTCTTCTCTCACCCAGGTCCCTCCCTCCCCCGGCCTCCCATGACTATTTTGTCCCTCTTCTAGGTGGGATTGAAGCATCCTCACTTGGGCCTTCCTTCTTGTGAAACTTCAGTCGCTCTGTGAGTTGTATCATGGGTATCCTTTACTTTTTTGTCTAATACCCACTTATCAGTGTACACATGCATACCATGGATGTCCTTTTGAGTCTGGGTTACACTGGGCCTGTGTGTAACTTTCCAATAATCTCATATTACAGGTAGCAGAAACCTTAGGCCTCTTCCATGACCTATGTCCTAACATTTTCTGAGACTCACCCTCTCTTGATCCATATCGGCTTTCAGTTCTTTCCCTTAAACATTCCAAACTCCTCAGTCCTGGGGCTCTCTATTTTCTTCAGTTTTTTTTCTTCCAGATGTCTCTCTTGTCAGCACTGGGATTGCAGTGCCACTGTTCCAGAGGCTTCTAGAAAGTGCTCTACCAGCTGAGCTGTGTTCCCAGCATTCTATTTTGTATTAATGTTTAACCAGTCCGATGTTGTCTTCTAAATAATCTGCCTTCTGTTCACTGATGCACAGCCATTTCTCACACAGGAAAAAGCATATCATGTACGCTGTGCTCCTCTGAATGGTTTAAGTCATCTGTTCCTAAGAAATAGCATGTGATTTAACTATTATGGCCCCAGAGCCTATTTGAAGGCTGGAGCTCCTTATTCAAGTTGATATACAGAAACTTCCACACATTATTCCAGATAAACTTTTTTAAAAAGCTAGTTTGGGCGTGTCAAATCCTAAAAGTAATTTCTTGAGATCCTTTGTGAGATATCCTGATTTTTATGTGACAATAAGTTGAAACGGAAACTTAGAATATTGAGCCTTTCGGTCCTCAACCTGCCACACTCATCTCTGGATTTATCCCTGTGAGAGCAGAGTTCTCTGGTATAGACTCACAGCTCCCACGTCATTCACATTCAGGCTTGCAAGCCCTCTGCTGCAGGCTGTGTCACCGTCTCCAGCCTCTGCTGGTCTGGAGAAGCCATCTCCTGTCATCTTTCCCTTGCGCGTCTTTCCTCCAGTCACGTTGGCCTCCTTGGCGACTCAGGGGCCCATTGCTCTCCTCCTGGGTCCCTCCGCTCGCTATTTCCCCTCACCTCTTGGAGAGAGAGCCTCCCAACACAAGTCTCTGCTTCCATGTCAGCTTCCCAGGAGGCTTTGCTTGGCACTCTGAGTTCAAACAACAAACAAGCACCAACCCTTCTCTTTTACTTCTCTTTTCCCTGTGTCCTGAACCCTGGCTGTTCCCTCAGCACCTCTTCCTATCTTTGTTATTACATATCGGCTTGCAAATTTATTTGTTTGTTGTATATCATCTCCAGATAGGATAAAAACTTCTGAAATGTAGTGTTTTATCCACTTTTGGCAGAGCTCATACGAGTGCACAGCACTTGATATATATCTATTGAATGCCAAATGAGTGATTTTCTTAATATAACTATCTAAGTCTTGTTAACTTTTTATTAATTTCCAGCATTTTAATTACTTTATTCCTATTTTAAGTAGAACTATATTTTAATGCTATCTGACTTGTCATCAATGATATAAAAATATGACCTAGTTTTTAACAAGCATTTCTTAATCAAATTCTAATTATCATAATAGATGTTGAGTTATTCTCCTGGAGTTACATAAAGACAATTACTTATTTTTCTTTGCCCACACTTGTGGGCTGTGCATCTTTTTAAACTCTTATTCCGTTGTCTAGAACCTTGACACACACATATAAGAAAAGCTAGTAGATTAATACAGAGTCACATCTGGGTTCTTACACAACACATTCCACATCAAAGCACCACCAAATCCAATCCCTTCCCACTGCAGTGCATGGCTGGCAATCACACAGAATGGATAGCCTTTGTCAGGTGCCTGTGCTAGGGTGTCTTCTTTAGACATCCTTGATGTTACTGTCTCAAACAGGCACACCATGATCCCACTGGGCATAGAAGGCAGTGTGCGGTCAGATAATAAAGTTTCTCTTTATGATGGCCACCATTATGTGTTTTCACATAACCAGATCACATGGCTGCTGCTGTTGTCAGTAAGGTGACATCTGCAGCTCTCTGGGAAGGGAATGTCAGTCTCATGGATGAGCATGCCACTCAGATGATATCTTTGTCATCTGATATTACTATAAATATGCCTTTAATAAGTTAAAGCTATGTGTGAAATGGCTCTTCCAGAATTGACCTATCTCTATATCCCAGAGACGAAACTGTATGCTTGGATGACTTTGTGGTTGGCGGACATTCTTGCATTTGTATATTCATTCATTGTCTGTGCCGGAGTTTCTTTTCCTGTTACTGTGATAAACACTGACAACAGCAATTTGACAAGGGCTCGCAGTGCCAGGGTATAGTACAACATGGTGGAGATGCCACAGTAGCAAGAGCTTGAGGGAGTCGGGCACATTGTGTCCAAGGGCAAGAAGCAGAGAGTTCCTGCTCAGTTCACCTTCTCCACTTACGAAGCTTAGGATCCCAGCCTCGGAACAGTGCTGCCCACCATTAAAGCCCGGCTTTCCCCATCAAATAGTGTAACCAAGGTCCTCTCCCACAGGTATGCCTGTCCTGTTACTGACCCCTGCCAGGTCTCCTTTCTGATTATTTATTGCCTCATGTTTGGTCTCAGTGACATTTCCCATCTGTGTCTGCTAGTGCAGTCTTCCTGCCATCGAGACTGCCGTTCAGTCCGCCATGATTCCACCTCTCCCACCTCTCATTATGAAGCCCCTCGCATAGATTGAGTTACCCAGGACATGAGAAACAGATAAAGTCTCTGGTCTGCAATGGTCCTTCCTCCCCGTAATCTTCTATCATTTCACAGTCTTTTCTCCCAAATGCCTCGTTTTAATCAAATTGTCCCCTTGACCTAAATATATCTACCAGATATACTTGCTCAGTATTAACTTCAACCTTATCCTCTTCCACTCCTCAAATCCTTCTCATTTCCCAAGACTCAGCTCAAATCCCAGCTCCGCTGTTGTAGCTTGCTCATGAGCCATGGCCTGGCCTTGTCTTTCCTTCCTTTCAAATCCAGCTTTTAATATTAGTGTGATTTTCATCTTCCATTACACCTACAGAGTGGAGTCCAGCTACCTCGATCTAATCAGCCATTCTTCAAACAAACTTTATTATAGTCCAGGCTATTTTTGCGGGCTGAAACACTGCCATCCCTTTCCCTGTCCGAGAAATGTTTCACATCAATGGAGACAAAGTTCAAAGTCTTCTTCATTTTTTTTTCTGTCTTTAATTCGAACCCATGGTGAATGCTTCTCCCTACACAGTTTGTTGACTATGCTATTTGTTTTGTCAAATTTTTACACGATATTTTTTCTTACAGAGACCTACCATGATTCCAACTTTACAGTGTGTGTACGGCATCCTCAATCATAATTCATCAGAGCAGAACTTTCTGATCATCTCAGCTAAACCTCTCGTTAATCAAAGAAATAATAAGCCTTCAGACAGACTTACACAGAGGCACAGGATTCAGTCAGGGCCCAGTCCTGTGTCAGTGCTCAGAATAAAAAGATGAATGAGAGACAGCCTCATCCTACAGTGAGCTAGGAATTCAGTCAAGATGTCAGATATATTTAATGAATAAATCACAGCTCTATATTTGGAGGAAGAAAGTCATCCTGACAAGCATACTGCACCGAATATTTTCTAACACTTTCACAATGCAGAGGATGAATTTACTAAGAGGGACAACTATAGAGAATGTTTAAATGCTTTCAAGCAAATTAAGTTCCTACACATTTAAAATCTAAGAGAGATGACCCATAAAGATGGGCAAGTCAACTCATCAAACAACAATTACATTGGTCTGCTCTGCTGTTTGGTGTTAAGTGTCGTAGAACGACCTTGAGTTTCCGATGCTCTGAATTCCACTTCCTGAAGCCTGAGATCTCAGACTTACACCACTCTATCCCACGGATGCAATGCTGGGGACCAAATCCAGGGCTTCGTGAAGAGTAGACAAAGGTTCTACCGACCCATGTCCTTCCTGACTGCCACAACAAAGTTTTTGGTGCTACAAACATCCTCGTTATGTAAACACAAATTTAAGCATATTAAGCAAATCCGTAATATTTTATTTAATGTCAATGCACTTACTGTTGCTTTCTTGTTTTGAGACTAGTAAGAAAATACTCCTTAATGCCCAGATTGCCAGGTTTCAGTCCATTTAGTCTTTATTTTCCAAGAGAGGTCATAACCAAAAATGTGTATGACCTGTTGAGGATCTTTAAGTTATTTGGTGTAGTCAGTGTCCATTTGTTTTCCAGACTAGATTGGTAGATTGTTAGGATTATTAGTAAAGATAGTTCCGGGTAAGGACCACTCCTTCCCTATTCAGACATAGAGGTTGGACCACATATGTTCAAATCAAATTTCTATTTAAAGAACTTCTTACTTTGTTACCTTCTACTTAAAGGTCCACTGTATTTCTTTGTAACAAAGCATACTATATGTATACAACACATTGTTGTTTCTCTTATTGAAAATGGGTTCTTTTGCCACTTCATATGTCCTGATTACAGTCTTTCCTCCCCCTCCCCCTCCCACTTCCTCTCCACCTTCCCTCCCATCTGGGTCCACTCCCTTTACGCCTCTCATTAGAAAAGAACAGGCTTCTAAGGGATAATTATAAAATATAATAACAACAAAAAAGAATAAAACAAAACCCATCACATCGAAGTTGGACAAGACAAAGAAAGAAAAAAAAAGGGAACCCAAGAGAAGGCACAAGAATCAGAGACCCACTGGTTCGTGCACACACCGGGAATCCCATAAAAACACTAAACTGGAAGGCATAATATCATAATATATATGCAGAGGACCTGGTGTAGACCTGTGCTGGCCCTGTGCATGCTGCCCCAGTATCTGTCAGTTTTTATGAGCCTTGCTCAATTAATTTAGAAAGCCTTGTTTTCTTGATGTCCACCATTTTCTCTGGTTCTTCCTCTATTTCTTCTCCCTCTTCCATGGAGTTCCCAGGACATCCCATTTAGGGCTGAGACAACACATTATTGTCAATCAAATAAGTTCTCCTAATTATCTTCCATAACTATCATCAGGATTTCATGTTTTAGTCTCAGTGTAGTACAACTTATGGCCACTGGAGAGAAGAGAGCGCTTCCTGATCAGGTGAGATCAGCTCAGGTAAGGAGTTGAAGACCAAGTCCTTCCAGAGCTTCAGGACTGAAGGGAGTGCGGTTTCAAGTGAGCATGTGTTTGCTTAGTCTGGCAGCATCAAATAATCGCCCCCTCCGCCACGAAGCTAAGTCTGCAACTGTCCATATGTTAACTTCTCCAAAGAACAGGATCCTGAATTAAATGCTTGGCAGGAGTAATAGTTTCCCTTTTCATAATTTGTAAAGAAGGCTCCTACAAAAACTAAAGACCTGATTTATTTTGCTTTGAACTATTATCAAATGAGCTTCAAAAACAGATTGGTGGTAGGCGCTGGGAGCTGGACTCTAACGGCCAGGATTGTGCTGAACATTTCTCACTAAAACAGAAGCCGAGTTAGTAACCAAGAGCTGTGGGAAGTGGGGGAGTCGGAGGGCTTCTCAGGGCTAATAACTCCAGACTGGCTTCAGACTCGCTTTTACATTTGGCAACAGCACACCGGGATTCTCCAAAGCAAACCTTAGAAACACTTGTAACAAAATCCACCAGTCAGCTCTCCTCGCACCTTTGGCATCTGGTAAATTGACTAATGAATCCAGCTCTGAGTGAAGTGGTCAAATGAGATAAGAGCTGGGTGGGGTTGGATTGTTTGTTTGTTTGCTTGCTTGCTTGTTTGTTTGTTTAAACTGCTTAAACAATTAAGGAACAGGTGGATTTCATTTTCCTAGTGGGTCTAGACAGACCAGACGGATGTAACAAACTCAGAGTCTGGGTGTTTGAAAGGACAAATGTTTTTTCTCTCTCATAGCTGAGGAAGACCAGTGGGGGTGGTGAACTGTGATAGGCAGCCTGGTCCCGCGTTGAGCTCAGGCTTAAAACCCTGGTCACCCAGTAGATGATTTTGACCTGCAAGGGATGGCAGGTACCCCTTGGGTCCCTGGCTCCACTCACTTAGCTACAGCCTCCCACATACACAACCCCCACCCGCATCCCTCAGAGAAGTCTGTGGCCATCAGTCCTGTAGGGGCAGCACCAAGCCCTCTCACATGCAAGTAAGAGTTCCCCAAGCTCTCAGACCAAGCCAATGAGAAGGACCTGTTTTCAGACCCCGACACACCCCAAAACTGTATATAAGAATCCTATCCGGAAGGAATAAAGGTTTGTGAGAACTACTTGGTTGTCTGAGAGCTTCTTTCGTAGCTGTAACATTGACACTTGAGAAGAGCTCTGCTCTCCCAAAATGCTTCCTGAAGCTCCCCCGCACTCCTAGCTGGCTAGTCGGTCTCTCCTTGGCCCAGCCCTGCCTCACTGGGCCACTGAGGCTGCAGAGGTGGAGGCAGCTGCAGCAGCAGAGGCAACTCCCCTTCCTGCTCGCACTTCTCTCCCCTTTGCTGGAACCAGAGATCTCCGTGGAAAGCTTCCGGTGTGCAGGCCCACAGACCAGGATCGGGGTGCCAGCCAGCATGAGCACCCCTGAAGACCCATTCCCTGGTTGGCAGTACACTCTTTTCCCTCTGGATCCTAGATGAGGAGAGAGAACTCTGGAGTCTTCCTTCCTTGCGAAGCCAATCTGAACCCCAATCCTAATGACATCACATTAGGGAAGGTTTAGGATTTAGCATAATTGTTTTTTAATTGTTTATTTATGTATGTATGTATTTATTTCTTTCTTGAGGAGTCTGTACTCACAGTCACGTACAGAAACAAAGTAACAACTCCACCAAGTTTAGCTTGTGGGACCCATGAGTTTTCTGTGGTGACTGAACAGGGGCACGGATAAGAGGCTAGTCATGTGTGTTTGCTTTTTGACACATGATCTATCTCATGTAGTTCAGTCTGGCCTCAAACTAAGGGAAATCTTTCAAAGTGCATGTGCCACCATACCCACCAAAGTACCCTTAGCTGGAAGCCACCCTCATGCCCGCCAAGACTGACATAAAGACACAAAGGAACCGGACAGCCTCCCAGTCTGCTGCCGAGAAGACGGTATTTGACCTTAAGGGAAGATCAAGAGGAGATGTCTGTCTCCTTGTGTTTTTATCCACATCTCACAAGACACCCGCCCTATTTTGGTGCCCACAGGTGCTGCTTAGTGACTTCTAATAAAGTTCCCTACTGTAGCACTTCCAGGTCTCCTTTCCTCGTCCATAAGGTAAAGTTCCTTTCTCTTTCCCAAGTACACAAAGAGGGCAAAATTGTAACATGTCCGCTGCCAGTTGAGCTACTCTGCTCTCTTTAGTGTGTTTCTCTGGGGTTTCTTTGTTGCCTTGCTTGACTCCCAGAGATCTCTCCAGCAATCTGTTTTGCCCGCAGAGGCTGACAGTATCTCAGGGGACCCAGCTTAGTAAGATTGATTGGAACCTGCATCTTACCCATTTGCAAGATGGCTACTTCGCTGGCTCCCCCTCCCCTTTCTTTTATCTCTTCCTTTCTCTCTCTCTTCTTTCCACCTCCTAATGATGGTACATTTGTCTTGCTGAAGATGTAACATTTGCCGCCAAGGATGAACAGTAGGGCTCGGAGCTCTCGTTTCTTGGCAAGCTCACACACTTCACACCAACCCTCCTCGGCACTATTAATATTATATATAGATGCCCTTGTCACAGATTTACATCCCAAGATCCGAAATCAGCGCGGGAGGGTGAGGCTTGCATGACGAGGAGGTGGAGGAAAAAAGGCTGATTTATCGTGGGGGATGTTAGAGAGTAAAAAGGAGGTGATCAAATTTATATTAATGCCTTGACCTATATTCTTTTTAAAACTGCTTTTTGTCCATTTCAGCAGAGGATCATTTGCTGCCTAAACCCAGAAAAGAAACAGAAAGAAGACCCAAACGCATGCTTGTCATGCTATTTATTCTTATTTACTATGAAAATGTTCAAACTATAGTTCATGCATGGACTTCAGGAGGGAATATAGAAACAGATTGTTAGATTGAACTGTGTGGCGGTATCAATACGAATGGCCCCCACAGACCACATTTGAAACTTAGAAACAAGGAGTGGCACTATGAGGAGGTGTGGCCTTGTTGGAGTGGGTGTGGCCTTGTTGGAGTGGGTGTGTCACTGTGGAGGTTGGTGTTGAGGTCATTTATATGCTCAAGCTATGCTTAGTGTGAGACAGTCTCCTGCTGCCTGCAGATCAAGATGTGGAACTCTCTCCTTCTCCAGCAACATGACTGCCTGGATGCTGCCATGTCCCACTCCATGATGACAATGGACTGAAACTGTAAACCAGCCCTAATGAAATGTTTTCCTTTAGAAGAGTTGCTGTGGTCATGGTGTGTCTTCACAGCAATAAAACCTTAAGACCTACCTTATAGAAGCAAACATGAGTTAAACATTCAATATTCTGAACCAGTTGAGGTAAGGTCTGTCTAGCCTGGGGTAGAAGAGAAGGCTCAGAGGTTAAGAGCACTTGCTGCTCTTGCAGAAGACTAGGTTCAGTTTCCAGAACCCACCTGGTGGCTCAAAACCATCCGTAACTCCAATACCTGGGATCTAGCAACCTCTGTAGGCACTGCATACATGCAGTGCTCATACAAACACACAGACAAACACACACATAAAGTAAAAATAAATCTAAAAAAGAAATTGGCTATCCTGGTCTGACTTAATTTTTAAAAAATGCCAGAAGGCCTTCCCTTGGGTTGGATCATATTTCTATTTGGAATCCTGCTTTGAAGGTGGTGAGGAAGAAGTACCACTCAAGATTCAAAGGTAATGTTTATGTGGTCTACAAATTGAAAGCATATGTTTTGAGGATGGTCCTGATTTTTCGAACAATTAAGTAATCTGTCTTTGGCTTATTTTATGACTCTAGGGCAAAGCAATAAGCAAAGATTTCTAATTTCTCTTGGCCTTGCGTGTCTGTGTGCCTGTTTGTTCTGAAAGTTGTTTGTCAACTGTGATAACTCAGACTCCCCACTAGCAAGGCACTACAGACTCTCGGGCTTCCCTGAACCACGCCTTGCTGGAGAAAGGCCTGTTAAGCCTGTTTGTTGCCGTTTGAATCTCTTGAGCTTTCATCTGCTTTTCAGGACACACTGGTTGTGCTGGGGTTTGAATGAAATGACCCCCCATAGCCTCAGCATTTTGAACAGTTGGTACCCAGCTGGACACACTTTGAAATATTTTTATTATTATAAAAATATAATAATATGTGCACATATGTATGGGTATGTATGCATACATAGGAACATAGCACAAAGGAAACCCTCAGGGATTGCTCCTCAGGGGCCATCCACCTTCTTTTTTGGGACAAGGTCTCTTACTGACTGGAATTGGCCATGTAGACTAGAGGGGCTGGCTGGAATCGAAGACAACTTTGGAACAGGTACTTTCCCTTTATCATGTAGGGCCCAGAGATCAAACGTATGTGGTCAAGCTTGGCAGCAGGTGTTTTCACCCTCAGAACTACCTTGCTGGCCCTGTCCTTTAAAATCTGGGTTCTGGGGATCCCGCTCAGGTCTTTGTGCAAGTACTTGGCTGACTGAACCATCTCCTTCAGCACAAGAAAACTAGCTCATGACTCTGGGAGAGCCTTGCCTTCCCCATGGGTGCATCCATCATTCTGCCTTCTTGGTATCTGCTGCTCTGTGTGAAGTGTCCATTCTCACCCACCTAGTGTTTACAACAACCACAGTGCATTATTTCGGGGGTGGGGGTGGGGGCTGGGGGGGAGAAGGCAGAACTATTGTGGATGGATCTTGATGTATAACTCAGCTTCTTGTTAGATATGAAAACTTGGTCAAGCAATTTACCCTAGAGTCTCAGTTTCTTTGTTTCTAAGCTTAAGAACTTTAAAAAAAAAAAAAAACAGAGGGTGATTAAAACAGAGGGTGATTAAATGCTGCTCAGAACAGTGACAGGTACACAAAAGTCACCTTGATGAGCGGAACTTTGAGGAGGAGGCACTGTGAGGAGCAGAACAGCACAGAAGGCCAAGGGCTACTTCAGGTAACAAAGGAGTGCTCTATGCCCCATTGCTGGAGCTGAAGTTTCTTCAACTTTCTTCACCAGTGGGTCAATATTCAGTATTCTACATTATGTGTAAATAAAGTAGACCTTATAGGTTGGCCATCTGGAGATCTCTCTGAGTCTAAAGGAAAATGGTACATGAATACTGTCTTTGTGAGTACAACATGAACCCCTCAATTACTTCTTATGAGTCATCACACAGCACAGTGTCAGGGCCAGAAAAGAAAGCCTGTGGGTATTGGACCAAATCACAGAAAGTCATTCTTAAAGCGGTAGAACAGATCATCAAAACAGGTCAGCAAAAAACGGTCACCAGAGTGAGGAATTTCCATCCTGGTATGACCTCCTCAGTTAAGACCCATGAGTACAGCTTGTTTAAAAAAAAGAATCTCACCAGAAACAAAAGCCAGGAAACAAAAATGTATGGACAAGCTCCTTCAAGACTAAAAAGAAGTTGCTATGTATACATTTCAGGAGGGTGGTCCTCTTTATATCAATATATTCTTGGTGTTTACTTTGTTAAACTCATCTGGTCAATAAATGAAAGAGAATTTTTATAATGTATAGGTTGCTCTAAATGCATACTTCATCTTTCAAAGAGAATAAGGAGGCTGGGGACACGTCAGCGGTAGAGCACTTAACATGTGTGACACCCTCGATTTAATCCCTGGCTCCACCAAAGATAAAATATAACCAGGAAGGGCAGGGGAGTCACCCACATTTCATTAATAGGACATGAATTTGGTTGTGCTTGGAACATCAAGTGATTATTGCTAATGTAATTACAGGTAAATTAATTTCCTTCAAGTTTTGTTCATAATTTTTATAAATGCCTTTTAATGTTTTAAATGTTAATTTTGTTAGGAAGTTGGTATGTTCAGGTTAGGGAATTAAACTGAATTACTTTCAGTGCCCAGGATTCTTAATTGCCAATCACAGAAGTCTCCTCTTGCCCACTCTATAATTTACCATAATTACGTGTTTATTTAGTTACTCAATGCTTCTTGTGCCTTGAAAGAGGCAACAGTGCAAGCAGCATTGAAATGTGCAGCAAACGAAAAGGAGCTCTCCAGGACACAGGTGCAACTCAGGGAAATATCTAGAACTCTGTTGAACATCAATCGAAAAATGGAGATGTTTTAAAGCAGTCCCTCAGACTAAAGGCGCCATTAACACAAAATGGCAAATGTTTAAATTATAGCAGAAGAATTTGACACCAAAAAAAAAAAGTAATTACCCATTAAACTGTTTACCACTAATGGCTATGACTATGTAGTATAACTGTACTTTTGAAAAATGTAGGGCAACCCTCTCTTGCTTATTCCTCTGTATTCTACATGTTCGAGGTCAAGGTTTGGAAAGAAAAGGAGAACTGAGACAGGAAGCTGGAATCCTTGGTAGGATAGCTTCCTAGGAGAGAGGAGAAATCCTGATCATGCAGAGAATATTACATGGGTTATCTCCAACAAGCATTAGCATTCTATCCCCTAAAATGCATTTTAAGATGGGAGGGGATAGGGACTAAGGAGATTCTATGGTAACCTTGGCCCTGTGGTCCTCATCTGGACATTTTAATAAGCAGTGACAAGGGAACACGAGTGGACATGAAACAGCAGGTACAGGATTTGAGGCAAGATGAAGACAAGAGAGGGCTCCTTTAAGGATCGAGCAGATAGCTTGCGCTGACCTCAACCAAAGAGAACTTGATCTGTAGAATATAGTTAATCTTGACATGAAGATGAGGAGACTGAGTCAGGTGACTCCATGTGTGGGGCACTGTCATCATAAAGATGGAATCTGAAGTGACAGGGAATGGAGGAGTTGAAATTGTGTCTAACAACCACAGTAGGGCTAAAAACAAAGACTGGGTAGAACTGGAGAGGGAAAAACCAGAGCATGCTCAGTGGGATCCTGCTAAGTGATCAGGTAAAGCAAGCAAGGTTAAGCAAATGCCGAGAAATTCAGACTTTGTGACCTTGGAGGTAGGAAGCCAACCCTCGTGGACAGTATGGAGGGGTGAAAAATCTTACTGTCTGTGTCTTCACTGGAAAGATGTCAGAAGTGGGCAGGAAGTAAGATATGTTAGACTTATCAGGTGCCATGTCCTTGCATGGGTTCAAGGGTTTGACCTAACTAGGGAATGAAGAAAAGACAAACAGCCACGAGGACCCAGAGAGGCAGCACCCTGTAAGCTCAGTGTGTTTATTCTGTGGAGCTGAGCAGACAGATGGACATATTCCACATAGCTGGACAAGGAAGTGGGGATTATGGTGCACAATGGGTCAATGAATGGGACAGCCTTAACTGTCTCAGTCGGAGTAGTTTCTGTAAGGCAGCAATCTTCAGGCTGTAAAGATCCACCAGCTATGGTGGACATTTGCTGCACACAAACCCTGAGGAAGATTTTGCCATCCCTCTGAGACACATGGGTCAGGGGATCTGGGCGTTATCATTTTCCCATGGGTCTGAGGTCAGAGTCCTTGACATGGCCACACTCACAAGAACAACACACATCACTCAGGATTTCATACTCCAGGGCTTCCACCACTCTATACAATTAGGGACATACCATTTCTACCTCTTGTTTATAACTTAACACAAATGTGTAGTTCTACAGAAAAAAACTGAGCTATTGTATCACAGGATGATATGCATTCTGGCACTTTTTTCTTCTTGTATACCAGGATAATATGATGAAATATTGATATTCTTGCCCCAAAGCATCATATGTTGACATATATTATCCTCATATACCACAGTAACGTGAAGTGTATGTCATACGGTAGGCAGAGTGTCTGTTCATCCACAAACTAACCATATCCCTGTGTTTTCCACATTACCAATAACATAAGTGTTCTCAGCTCTCTGAGAACAGAATCTCTGCCTTACCTTTGTACTCGTGTGTGTGTGTGTGTGTGTGTGTGTATGTATGTTTGTGTGTGTGTATGTGTGTGTGTATGTTTGTGTGTGTGTGTGTATGTATGTTTGTGTGTGTGTATGTGTGTGTGTATGTTTGTGTGTGTGTGTGTGTGTATGAGAGAGAGAGAGAGAGAGAGAGAGAGAGAGAGAGAGAGAGAGTCAAGTAGATGCCTGATAAGGTTGTGCACCAAGTCTCCTGGATTACACTTGTGGAGGTCACCGTGGAAAATGAGAATTGAGCCTTTTTCTTTAGCATGGCATGGGGTGAGGACATGTAGAGTCACTAGGAAAAGTGTTGTGGGTTTTGCATCCTAGAATGTCATCCAGAGAGCTGAATGCCCTTCACGAAGGAGCGATGCACCACCACCGTACACATGCCTGTTCAAAAGTGCGGCCTTTTCCTCCTTGGTGCTTGGCAAAGCACATGTTACAGAGTGCACTTGAGAGTAGCTTTGATCTTTCATGAAGTCTGGGAAAAGATTAATGCTTATTTGCTAAATATTTCTTATAGAATTAATTTTTCAATCTTGCTCTTTATATTGCCACAGTCTGCATAACATGATTTAGAATTCCGGTCTCATGTGGCTAGTTCCAAAGTACAGTTTTGATTAATCAGAGAATTGGTTTAATCATTTGTTGCAAGGAATAATAAATTAGCACAGCTGAGGACTCCCCAGCTCTCTTGAACTAGGTCTGTTTTGACCTGCTTCTAAATATTTGACATACCGCGCCATGTTAGCATGCTCAAATAGGGTTGAATTATGTATAAGCCCTGGAATGAAAATACAATGGTATGGAGATTAGGAAGCAGTGAAATGTACAATCCGCATTAGGTTGCTATTGTTTTCCTTAATGAAAGAGTAGTCAAATGCAGAATAGTTGTATCATGCCCAGAAGACTGCATCAAGAGGGGGCAAAACACTACGGGATTTCTCCTGCATCTTCATAGTGAAACTAAGTATCTCAGAGTGAATTGTATCAAGTTCATGCATTTCTGGGCTATGACCCCCTCAGGTCAGTGTTTATTTACAAATATCTACCAAGGAGGATAAGCCAAGGCAATATAAATATTACTGTGTCTTTAAAATTAGTGTGTGTGTGTGTGTGTGTGTGTGTGTGTGTGTGTTTGTGGTGTAAGCATACTCCCAGGAAGCAGGGGTAAATGTACCCACTGATGCACACACCTGAAGTCCAGAGACAGATGGTGGCAGGTGTCCTGATGGATCACTTTGCCTTATTTTCCTGGGAGGTGATCTAGGCTAGCAGCTGGCAGGCCCTGAGGACCCTCCTATCTTCACCCTTCACAGCAACAGTGTTCTAGTCAATCGTAGTTGTCCCCAGCTTCTTTTAATATGAATGCTAGGTCCTTGTGCTTGTGGAACACACATTTAGCTCCTGAATCATCTTCCCAATCCCCAGATTACAGCTCACTGTCCTCAAAATTACCAAACTAAAGACACAGGTGGCATGCTTCATAACACAAGCCAAGACCAGGAGCTGAAGTGCTGCCTCCTGAGGTATTTATTGTATATCTAAGGTCTAAATAACAAAGCTGGCAGAAACAAACAAACAAACAAACAAACACAGACAAACAAAAAAATGGTTCATAGTCAGTCTGTCTCTCAATTGTGGGGGAATTAAGGCAGATAGTTGGAGTTCGTTGGGAAGTGAGGACAAGAAACTTTTACATCAAAAAATTCCAACTGTCAGACTCTGGAGGATTGCAGCAAAAGTGAATACCAACATGACATTTACAAATCATGGATCAAGCTCAACATGGTGAGCCTTACTCACCTTTGATCTCAGCACTTGGAAGGCAGAAGCAGGCAGATCTCTGAGTTCGAGGCCAGCCTAGTCTACAGAGAGAGTTCCATGACAGCCAGGGCTACACAGAGAAACCCTGTTTCATAAACCAAACCAAACAACAACAAAAATCAAGAATCATTTTGCAGAGACTTTTATTACTTGTGATGGGTGGAGTCTGAAGGAAGAGAGAACAGGAAATGGATGCCTAGCGTAAGGAATACATGTTCTAGTTATATCCCAGTCCTGAAGGAAAGCATTCGAGATGCACCTCTCCCTAGCACATGCCCAGAAAAATATCAAGCCCTGCTGAATGAGATCAAATACAAACAGAGCTGGTGGTTCTGACCCGGCCTGCATTCAGTACTGCCCCGTGGAGGGTATTTGACTTACTACAGTCTCTGGAAGCAGGCAAGGGTGCTGGCAGGGTGGAGGGACACTTCCAGCTTTTAGTGCTCAGCCTTGGAGCCAGTCCTTCAAACCACAGGCCTTGGACTGGGCTAGATTTCTCCAGCACCAAGCACAGACATTGTTGAATGAGTAGCACAGTGAATGAATGAATGAATGAATGAATGAGAAAAGCAAGGGTGTGTACATAGACACTACTGGATGGAATGGAGAGATTTTATTTTAGCTTATTATACTTTGTTGCACACAAGCTCTGAATAAGAATGTGAAAGTAGGATTTAGACAAGCCAGGAACTTTCCAAGGGACAGAGCACCATGTTTTTAAGAGTCTCAGTTTTTCTTTCTTTCTTTTGGTTTAAAGATTCATTGCATTTTAAAATTTCTTTGGTTTTGGGGTTTTTGTTTGGTTTGGGTTGAGGTTTTTCTTGTTTGTTGGTTGGTTGGTTTTGTTTGCTGTTGTTGACAATGAAAATAGCCAAGGAAATAATTACCTTAGAAAAATTAAGAGGCTCTTGAGTCCTTCCTTTTAATTTGTTTTTTGTTAATCGATGGACACCAGAATTTCTTCTACATCCCCAGACAGAAATATGTTCAGAACCTTAAAAGCCACTCAAGAGGAATCCTGTTTGGATGCTCATTCTGGGAGTGTGGTTATGTCCTTTTAGACACCGCAGCTGTTCCCCAGCACGAGGCTAAATTAAGTTTAAATCCTGTTAAATAGAAGGTAACTATTAGAATTTTTTAAAAATATGACTGGCATCCAATGTTTTAATCAGACAATTTGCCAATCACTCTTCATTGTGTAGCCAGTCACCACGGGATGGCTGACTCTGTTGTCCTGACTGCTGCATTCTCCCCCTCCCCCTTCCCTCCTCCTTTCTCTCCCTCTTCCCTCTCCTCCTCTCTGGTAACCCAGGCCCTTATTTCTCTTTGGACCCTTCCTCAGAGTCCAATAAGAAGAGCTTTAATCCAAGGAGATCTAGATGATCAAGAAAAATTAAGCTTCCGCTAACAACAAAATCATAAGAAATGTGGACAAAATGGCTCCTCGCATCACAGACTTTGTTTACTAGTGGGTAATTAATTCTGTACATATGCTGGGAACATCTGTCGCAGTGACCTGCCATCGGATCTGCGAAATGACTGCTGTGCAGTTTCCCCTCAGGTCATTAGAGGCACTCAGAGCGGAAGGGAGGCTGGGGGTTTTTGTTTTTTGTTTTTTCTTGCTGCTGTGCCCAGCCCAGGTAGCTTTCTCTTGAGCACAGACTCCTCCCATGTGAGCTTCTCACTGTGAAATGCCCCTCCTGGCTGCTCACTGTGTCACTAGCAGGCCTCTCTGGCCGCCTCCTGGTCTCTCCCAGTCAGGTGTGAATGCAGTTCATAAGCAGCCACCAAGGTTTGGGGAAGGGACCGTTCCAGATGAATGTGAAAGAGCTGAAGACCAGCTGAATGGGATTGAATACAAACCTGAGGGTTTCCCACTCAGGTAACACGGGGCCCATGTAACATGGGGCAGGGGAGCTGCCTCAGATGTGTGAGGTATCACCCCCAAGAGACCTGGTCCCGACAGCAAGTAATGGCATAGAGGGCCAGGGAAGGGCTTTGGTGGCAGCAGCAAACTCCACTGTCTGGTACCTTGGATGTTCGAATGCAGGGATGGAGAGGTTTGTGGAAAGGGCAGCCCATCTCCTTGCCTCTGTCGCCTTTAGAAGAAAGGATAGTGAGTGACCATTGGCTTAGCACCTCCAATGGGTGCCACACTCCTATGACCCTTCTTTCTGACTGCTGTGTCCCTAATCCTCCCCACCCCCAACACACACACCCAGTGGTTAATTTCGGGAGCTCATGAGCAAATGGAAACATGAAGACTGAAAGCTCATCGGGTGTTTGATTTGCTGGTCACTGGGGTTTCTTTGTAACATTCACAACCTGATAACTCACTTCCATATTTGACTATGTCTCCACTGAGCGCTCGCTGAGCTCCCACTGACCAGGCCTGGGGAAGCTTTGAATGACAGTCTAAAGAAAAAAAAAAGTGAACTCAGGGAACTATCAATGTCTTTGTGTAAGAGGGTAAGGAGATCACTCAGAAGAATTAAAGATTAGAAAAATCAGGATGAGGAAGTAAAAAGGAAAAACACAAAGAGCAGAACAAGAATTGATACGGCATCAGGGAGATAAGGGGACATTTCAGGAATAAGAATGATACCCAACACCGAAACTATTCTAAGATCATGCTTGAGGGTTTAAGTTATGTGATAAGATGTTCTGTGATAGCTGTCCTTTCCAAGAGCAGTGGAAGGGGCGGGCAATGTCACAATGGCTAAGAAATGAGCAGCTGCTCAGGAGGAGGTGGGGGCTGGAGCTGCCGATTATTCTGGAAGCCCCAGGGTGACTGAAAGAGATGCTCAGTATTGTGTGGCAGATCCACACCATCAGCCATTGAGGGATTTCCATCAGAGAGAAGGGCTGAGCAGGGAGGAAAGAAAAACCGAGAAAAGAAGGAAGGGAAGAAGAATCACAACCGAGAAGAACAGGTTGGGCTAGCTCTGCCACGATGGAAGGTTCTAAAGTAAGTAAGTATTTTCAAGACCAAAATAGTGGCATATCAAGAAGAGAAAGCTTTGGTCATTTTTCTGCTAAGTTGGTGTTTTGAATCCTCAAGGTACATCTACAAAGCAATATCAAAGAGATCTGTGGAGAACCTTTTGCTATCCTGTCACTTTCTGCTGTATATTTTGTGCTACTGTCTAAGATGGGTACTCACATTCTTTGATGAAGAAAATGTCACACCACTGTAACAAAGTGAAATTTGCAATAAGTGTTCTCTTTCTCTCTCCTCTGTGTGTGTGTTTGTGTTCAGATTAACATTATACCTTAACTTAGAAACACTGCACTGATGCCCAGCAAAATGTCTCAGAATATAAAGGTCACAAAGCCTGAGGACTGGAGCTCCATCCCTGGGATCCACATGGTAGAAGGAGAGAAGGGATTCCAGTCATGTTGCACACATCTATGATCTAAAGTATGTGCGTGCGTGCATGCACATACACACACACACACTCACACATATGAAAACAAATAAACAAATTTAATACAAAATTTATGAATTCATAATACTTCAGTAACAAGAGTGTGCTAATAATTGTGTGAGCCTTTAAGAACTGCTTTTGTTGGCTGGTGGAAGGCCAATGCCAAAGGGTAATGGTCACAGAAAGTTGTGGTCTATGGAGATCTTTCTTAATTGGTTGCTCTATCAATGAACTCCCCCCACCCCTTCCAGAAAACATTTTCTGAGGTATACCCTGTGGTTTGATAGCACTTGAAGCTACTAACAGCCATACCTGGAGTATGGCAAATGTCAGAAAACAATTTAGGCATGAGGTATTTGTGCATGCTACAGAATCAACTTGTGTTTTAAATGTTCACTTACATATTTAATCTCTACCTAAATCTGTACACAGTAATCCATTCAATGGATAAGGAACCCAAGGCTCAGAGATATGAAGTAAAAGAATTGAAATCACAGGGTTGGGGTTATAAAATGATGAAAGCTGATTATGTGCAGACTTCTACATATTCTCCTCAAACTGTAGTAGGCAGTAATGGCTTGGGCTGTTCTGTTGCCTGTGCTCTGAACTACCTGCTGCCTGTCCCTAATTGCCCTTGGGGGTTGGAGGTGACTTGGCCCTGGAAACCACGGCATGGACTCCAGGACAGGGGTGAGAAACACCACACACTGAGTGCTGTAGCAAACTCTTTAATACCCTCCACCTCTACCCCATTGGCCCCAAGAAAGCATCTCTTCTAAACAGCAGTTCCTGGCTGGCTGGCATTGTCTGTGTCAGCAGTCCTTGGTCTCTGAGGCAATCCTTATTCAGGTTCTCCAGCAGGAGACCTTTGCAGCTGTGTGGCCCCCTGGTGTTTATGCAGAGGCAGGCCACTCTGGTCCTTCTACACTGTTCATTATCTTGGCGCTTGAAACCTTGAAGCATCTGAAAGATCAATCTGGTAGGCTACAAGTCAGAAACAGTCTCCCCGCAGCCTTTCTCACTAGCTTGCTTACACAAGAAACTTTAGCAAGTCTTTCTGATCATTAGAAAATTCTGAGTATAATGATTATGTTTTAAATAATATGCCCAGTAAGACACCAACAGCTACTACTTCCTGAATTAAAATAGCTATGACGTTATTTGTAGGCTTAATTTTCTTTTTCACAGCCTAGTTTTATAAAGGTTCTTCAACCCTTTAGCCTCCCTTCTAGCCCACCACTTGCCAGAGTGGAAAGGAAAGGTTAATAGGTCAAAGGAGGGTGTGGACCTGTTTAGAAATAGTTCTTTTGGGTGATTCCAATCTTTATTATCAGGATATCTGCAGTTCAGTTCACATGAATCAGCAGTAATAACTCAATCATAACTCAAGACACAATTCGTGAATCAACAACAGCAGTTCCATCTGGAAGAAACACTGAGGGTCTGCCAACTGGTCCAAGAAGTTCTTTGGTGAGTCTCCGGGAAGTCACTACAAGCGATGATGATCAGCAAAGGAGGCAAGGCAAACGATCCCGGAGTGTTGTCCACTGTTTCTTGGGTTATCCTTATACCCTTTCCAAAAAGCATGTGTCCTCTCAAGCACCTGCTCCAGCAAAACATCACACATCCTTTTTCCAGGCAACTTCCAGAAAAATACATGTCTGTTCTTAGCAAAATATCCTCTTATACAACAGTTTCTAGAAAAACATCACATGACACAACAGAGTCTTCAAAGAAACCAAAGATTTCCACTTCACATATTCCTACTAGAATTTTCCCTTACATGTCTGATTCAGATGACTATGTAATGTAACGTAATGTATGTAACGTAATGTATGTAACGTAATGTATGTAATGTATGTAATATGAGTATCACAAGCCCCATTAGTACAGGGACTTTGCTGTTGTTTCAGGGTAGGAGACAATGTGTGTATGTGTCTGTCCCATTACTGAAATCTAGAGCAGCTCCTGGCATGTGGAGCTAGATGTTCATGGAATAAGTTATTATGGAGTCATGAGATGGTTTTATCTTTGAACAAGCCACTAGTCCCTTTTATATGATGAATCACAGATATTTTTAATGTAAACTAACCTTGTATTATTTTATATAAACCCCACTTAGCAAATGACCTAATACATTGACCAACACAACCCACAGGATCAAGGTTTATCAGAGATTCAAGAATACAAATCATCAAAAAAGAAACAAAAACAAAAAACCAGGCAACAGCAAAAACAAACAAAACAACAATAACAACAACACCCCAGAAAACCAGAGCTTGGCAAAGCCAGTGACTTACCGGACCCCCAGCTACTTCCTTCTTGCACCAGACATGGTATTTTCTAGTTGAGAATTCCCACTTATGTCCTTGTCACTGAATCTCATGCACTAGAGCACACTCTCCTTGTGGGATTTTGCTTAGTTCTTTATTTGTACAGCATAGGCAACAGTCTTCAGGGACCCACTCCTTAAATATCTCTACATTATATATATATATAATCTACATACAATATAGATTTATTATATATTAGATTATTAATATATGTATAAATAATATATATAAATATAATGTAAAATAATATACGTTATATTTATATATATTATTTATATAATATAGATGTATATATAATATATATCATCCTAATATATGTATAACCATATGTACAGGATTTTATATATATATATAAAATTATTATATATATATATATATATATATATATATACTAAATTATGGACATCCACAAAGGACATTCCATATATGAGGACTCTTCTGGCTAAGTGTGTGTGTGCAAGCATGTGCACAAGCCCACACAATATACATATCTATTACATATAGCGTATCAAGAATTTAATCCATTAACATAATAAAAGGGGATCATATGGGGCTACATAATGAAATACTTTATTTATGCAAACTGTCAGTTGGCTCATGTAAGAATAATTTTTAAGTCTTCATTTATTCGTTTTTTTCTCTGCTTAGATATGTATTTTTAAAGATTCCCTCTTTCTATGTACATGTATGTAACTGTACATATATGTGCCATGTGTGCGACAAGACCTAGGAAACCTTACAACCGGAATTACAGGAGGTTGTAAGCTCCCGTTTGGGTGCTAAGAACTGAACCCAGGCCCTGTGCTAGAGCAGCTCTTAACCCTTGAGCCACCTCTCCAGCCCCTAGATCTAAATTTTTGACATGTTTTTTTCTTAAATACTTTCACAAGTTCCCTCAATTTTTGTCTGAGAAGTATTTTTTCCTTTACATTGAAGGATCATTTCATGTGGTTTCTTTTAATATTTTAAATCTTGTTTAAAGATGAAGGTGTGGTAGAGTTTTAGCATGTTTACCTAGCATGTTTAAAGCCCTTGGGTTCACACCCCAGCATTGAAAAAATATTTCCACTACATATTTAGTATTCTACTCTCTTATTTGAATAATTTGAGAAATTAGTTATATAATAAAATTTTGTTGCTCTGTAAGATACATGTATTTATTCCTCTACTCTCTCTTTAGGTGTTTCTTCTTTGGTTTTCTAGAATATGAAAATGATGGAGCTACAGATAGTATTTTAAAATTTTTGTTTTTTCCTTAGTAGCAGTGGACTATAGTACACATCTTGACTTCCTCCAGGTTCTCACATCTCTCTAAATCTTTCAGTGGTGCATTTTCATCCAGTGTGTGGTGTCCACTTCCAGCATGTCACACAGCAAGGCAGGTGTCAAAAGAAGGCAGTCCTAGGAAGGCTATGCTCTTTTCCCTTTTGAAGGCAGCAGGGCATCCTAACAACAAACAGTTGAGGATGCTACAGCCATGGCTTCCACAATTCTTTTTCTGTGTTTCATGGCCCTGAATTCAGTGAAATTCTGTTCTCCACTTTGTGTGGAAACAAAGGAAAAAGTTGAATGAAGAGAACTGAATTACAAAGGGAAAGAACTGTTCTCAGCATCCTTCTGAGCTGTCCAAACTCTGGGTACAGTAAGAAACACACACACCTTATGCAGATGTAGTTCTCATGATAAATCACTTTTTAATCAGTCATAATTTTGCATTAAGTGCTGAATAAGTGCCCTTTGTTTCATACTTAAGCTGTCAGTGGTGAACATCAGGAGGGCAGACTAGTGCCTATCATTAAGCGGAGAAAAATCAATACCATTTTTAATTAAAGGAAGGCACAGCTGGGGCTTGGAATCAAGCAAATCTCCTTGTCAGAGCATCTCCCCCTTAAACTTTCAGAGGTTTAGAAGTTGAGAGCCAAATGTAGGGAATGACAAATTCCTTGGGGGGTGGGGGTGGGGTGGGGGTGGGGGGGGGGGGGGGGGGGGGGGTGGCTCCAGACAGGGAAGCAAATGAAGCAGAGGAGACACACAGGCCAGGTGCATGCTTTATATTTTGTCCTAGAGAAGATCTTAAGGCATGGGCAAACATAGATCCTGCCTTACACTATAGATGTAATTTTTTTTCATTTGTAGATTAAGAATGAGTTGAAGGAAAGCCAAGCATATATTCTTATCACTCACATTTTATGAGGGTTTAGAATCCAATTTTTATGATTCCTTTCAGATTATATTTTACAGCTTGAGTTTTTCTTATTTGTAGTACAAGAGTCCAAGAAGATGAACTCATGGTGTTTTACAACCTAATGACAGAAATTCCATCCCATCACTTCTATATTCAAGGGGAGGCGGATAGCAAAACATGGAATTGCTAGAAAGAGAGCTATTCTGAAAAGCTACCTACCTGAAATTCAATACCAAAAATTTGGAGGAAGAATTTTTAAAAATTAGAGTTGGAGCAATATAAGCCTAAACATTTAACCAAACCCCTGACCATGACATAACCATGAGCCTAGGAATATCAAAAAAGCTAGAAAGGATGCTCTTTAAGTAGTGAAGGGTCACAGCACTGAGGGAAAGATTCGAGGACATTCAGAATTGTGTTACTGTCAAAGACCCTCTGAGGCCTTGTCGGTAGCTCTCACAGCTCTTTCAAGCTGCGTGCCGGAATTCCAGTTGTTACTATTTCCTTCTTGTAACATCTCTGCTCCAGCTGCGGGGAGAGGTTTCCCCAAAGCAAGTGTAACATTTCTGCTCTGGTAGGAGCAGGTTTCCCAATCAAAACTAGGCTGGGGTTACAGCTCTGCTCCCTGAGGTATCCTGGCAGTTAATCCAATCAAAGAAGGAAGACTGCAGTCAGGCCACAGACAGACCAAACCTCTCAGATCCACTGGAAGGAGGCCCTCAGGAGGGTGGATAGCTCTGCTTGGCCGAGCAGTAGGGTCCTGAGCAGAAGGCAGTGGCGTCTCTTGGGGGAGGGGGGAGCTTTCAAGGATGAATATTTCCCAGGTGAGGATTGGTGGGATTTCAATTCTTGACCTTAAGAGAGCTCAGGGATTGGTGGGTTTTCCTACTCAGCTATTGTTGGTTTTTTTCTGCTCAGGGGTGGGTAGTTTTCTGGAGTAAGCTCAGGGATTGGTGGGATTCTGTTTCTGGGCCCTGGTCTCCAGCTTGAGGTTAAGTCAGGGTCAGGGTGTTTTTCCCTACACTTTTCATGGTGAAAAAGTCTAACTAAAACTAGTTCCGTAGCCCATATTGGTATCAGTTGTGGTCTCTGTGTTCTCAGTAACTTTAAAAATCCATTTTAAAATGTCATAAAGATACAAAGGACCTAACTTCATGTAATTCATAGGTCCAAAGGTTAGACCTCAGACTTGATGGGATAAAGGAATCACTTTTTTGTCTAAGTTTTTGAGCTCTGCTCTCTTGGGCATACTGGCTTCGTTTTTCAGCTGTCCATTGTGGGGTTAAAGATCCTAAAAGAAACCATGAAAACAAACAGCCTTCATCCGCTCTCTTCTGTACCCCATATACAGTGTCACACTGGTCAGTCAGTTTTGCCTAAATCCTAAAGCTTCTGTGAAAGAAGACAAGCCTTATTTTCAATTAACACTTTCATATACAGCAGAAGCAGGATGAAATACACCAATAATGATCTTTTCTATTGCAATTAAACCACTTTAAAAATTTATGTGTATACATATGTGCTTGCTGTTTTTTTATGTGCACTGCTGGGGTGCAGGCGCCAGAAGGGGGAATCAGATTCCCCTGGAACTAAGGTTAACAGCAGTTGTGAGCCACCAGATGTGGGTGCTGGGACACCAAGTCCCCTCCTCTGCAAGAGCACCAAGTGCTCTTAAGTGCTGAGCCATCTTTCCAGATTATAAATATCTTGCACAAAAACGTGTAGCACTCCACGAGCAGCATACCATCCCGTACACCTCCGAGGGAACCCATGGCCAAATCCACATCTTTAAACACTAGATTGGTCCAAATCACCCATTGCGGAGCAATTTCGCGACACACAAGCCCTCTCTCCTTGCCCCACACCGAACAGGACGCCCAGGGGGTCTCGTTTATACAGAGCAGGAGCCCCCCCAGCAACCCTCAACCTGCAGGCGAGGGAGATGCACAGCTGGCTGCAGGAGCAGGGCCCGCGTCAAGTCGCTGATCTGGGGGGAATCCCGCTCAGCTTGGATCTCAGCCCCCGGCTTCCGTGTGTCCTTTACTCTGTGGGACGAGCCGGCACTACCACTGCCATGGCGGAGCCGTTTCCGTGGGCACCTCTGGGAGCCCCCCTCCGCCCGGTCGGCAGGTTCGAGCTGTCTGTCCTTCCTTGGCCTTAAGGAAAGCACACTCTTCACTCGCCTTTACCTCCCCCAACCCCACCCTGGCCACCAACCGCCCCTTTCGCCCACCGCACCCCACCCCCCACTCAGAACACGGTATTCAAGCAACCGTTTCCTACTGCACAAAATGGCCACTCCACGGGACACCTGTGGCCACGTGACCCGCTGCCCTCCGGGTTTTGGGCCTCTCTCCGCCTAACTCCGGTTTCAGAAAGGCTGCCCTCGGAGAACGCAAGAGCTAAGGAAACCGGACAACTCCCACCGCTCGGAAACTAAGGGGAAAGGCGCAGCGCTGGAGAGAACGGGAGGACAAAACCCAAAACAAAGGAAACACAGCAAGGCCGCGGTGAGCCACCGAGAGCCGAGCGGCCTACAGGAACTTGCAAGGCCTCACTGCTAGAGGGCAGAGTTCTCGCGAGATCTTGAGAGCTTCCAAGGCACGGGTAATCGCGTCGTCGAGGGAAGAAGGCCGAGTTCAAGCGAAACAGGACAGCGGTCGATCCACGTGCCGGGGCTCCGGGCCTCGGCGGCGGCGTCCACCTAACTCCATTATGAACTCCACCGAGTGCTGTTCCGCGGCCGTGAGTCTGAGAGGGCGGCGGGCCCTGTGACCGCATCGCGGGGGGCGATGGCGCTCCGGGCTTGACCGGGAAGTCTCGCGAGAGTAGAGATCGGCCGGCGGCGCGCAGGAGCGGGAGGCAGAAGCCATAGCGTTAGCTGGAGGGAGGCCGTGAGAGGGACGTGAGGCCCCGCGGCGGCGCCCGGCAGGCAGAGCGTGCTTTGGGGGGCATCAGGTCGCCCACCGGACGGACGGACGCAGCGCCGCTCGCCCCGAGGGCGCCTCCGTGGTGACGGCAGAGCTCGGCAGGGGTGAAGCCCGGCGTTCTCCGTACTCTTCAGGGATGAGTCATGTGGCGGAGGAGGACGAGCTCGGGCTGGACCAGCAGTTGGCTGGCCTAGACCTGACGTCCGCGGACAGCCAGGGCGGGGGCAGCGCGGCCAGCAAAGGGCGCTACATCCCCCCTCACCTGCGCAACCGGGAGGCCAGCAAGGCGCCCTACGACAAGGACGGCTCCCGGTGGGGTAAAGACAAGGATGCCTACAGCAGCTTCGGCTCCCGCAGCGACACGAGGGCCAAGTCGAGCTTCTTCGGCGAGCGCGGAAGCGGCTCCCGCGGGAGGTTTGACGACCGCGGGCGGAGCGACTACGAGGGCGTGGGCGGCCGCGGCGGCCGGAGCGGCTTCGGCAAGTTCGAGCGCGGCGGGAACAGCCGCTGGTGTGACAAGGCGGACGAGGACGACTGGTCGAAGCCGCTGCCGCCCAGCGAGCGCCTGGAGCAGGAGCTCTTCTCTGGCGGCAACACCGGGATTAACTTTGAGAAGTACGACGACATCCCGGTCGAGGCGACGGGCAACAACTGCCCCCCGCACATCGAGAGCTTCAGCGACGTGGAGATGGGGGAGATCATCATGGGAAACATCGAGCTTACTCGGTACACGCGCCCGACTCCGGTGCAAAAGCACGCCATTCCTATCATCAAGGAGAAGAGAGACTTGATGGCGTGTGCCCAAACGGGGTCTGGGAAAACGGCGGCTTTTCTTCTACCTATCCTGAGTCAGATCTACACGGATGGGCCGGGTGAGGCCCTGAGGGCCATGAAGGAGAACGGAAAGTACGGGCGTCGCAAACAGTATCCAATCTCCTTGGTCTTGGCGCCGACCAGAGAACTGGCGGTGCAGATCTACGAGGAGGCGAGGAAATTCTCATACCGGTCTCGAGTGCGTCCTTGTGTGGTTTATGGTGGAGCTGATATTGGGCAGCAGATTCGAGACTTGGAACGTGGCTGTCACTTGTTAGTAGCCACTCCAGGGCGGCTAGTAGATATGATGGAGAGAGGAAAGATCGGACTGGACTTCTGCAAATACTTGGTGTTGGATGAAGCGGATCGGATGTTGGACATGGGCTTTGAGCCTCAGATACGAAGAATAGTTGAGCAAGACACCATGCCTCCCAAAGGTGTCCGCCACACTATGATGTTTAGTGCTACTTTTCCTAAGGAAATACAGATGCTGGCTCGGGATTTCTTGGATGAATACATCTTTCTGGCCGTAGGAAGAGTTGGGTCTACTTCTGAGAACATCACACAGAAAGTCGTGTGGGTGGAAGAAGCAGACAAGCGCTCATTTCTTCTTGACCTCCTGAACGCGACAGGCAAGGATTCCCTGATATTGGTGTTTGTGGAGACCAAAAAGGGCGCAGATTCTCTGGAGGACTTCTTATACCATGAAGGGTATGCTTGTACCAGTATCCATGGAGACCGATCTCAGCGAGATAGGGAAGAGGCCCTTCACCAATTCCGATCAGGAAAAAGTCCAATTCTCGTGGCTACAGCAGTAGCAGCAAGAGGACTGGATATTTCCAATGTGAAACATGTCATCAATTTCGACTTGCCTAGTGACATCGAAGAATATGTGCATCGCATTGGCCGTACAGGCCGGGTCGGAAACCTTGGCCTTGCCACTTCATTCTTCAATGAGAGGAACATAAATATTACCAAAGATTTATTGGATCTTCTTGTTGAAGCAAAACAAGAAGTGCCATCTTGGCTAGAAAACATGGCTTTTGAACACCATTACAAGGGTGGCAGTCGTGGACGGTCAAAGAGCAGATTTAGTGGAGGATTTGGTGCTAGAGACTATCGACAAAGTAGCGGTGCCAGCAGTTCCAGCTTCAGCAGTGGCCGTGCTAGCAACAGTCGCAGTGGTGGAGGCAGCCATGGCAGCAGCAGAGGGTTTGGTGGAGGTAGCTATGGAGGCTTTTACAACAGTGATGGATATGGAGGAAATTATAGCTCCCAGGGGGTTGACTGGTGGGGTAACTGAGCCTGCTTTGGCATAGGTCACTCTACCAAACAAATAGAGAAACCACCACATGTAACGTAGCCAGACTATACCTGGTATAGCTTCAAGAACTCACAGAACATTGCCTGCTGTGATTCCCCATTGAATACTTTTAAGGGAGCTTAAAGTGACAAGAAGAAAGGAACAATCCAGAAGCCCCATTCAGAAGGTGGTTTAAAGACTTGATTGTTGTAGTTTGGATTAACTCTCCTCTTATCCCCCATCCTACTCTGCATTTATAACTTCATGACTAAGGATCATTTGTTTGTTAATGTGCTGTACCTTTACTTTAGACAACTTTTATTCTGATGTCCCGTTGGCTCAGTAATGCTTAAGATATCAAATTGTTTTAACAAAATAAATTTTCTGAACTTGGGCTAAAAAAAAAACAAAAGAAAGGGACAGGTATTTGTTAATGGGGATGGGACTGTCCATAAGTGCTCCTTAGGTACTCTAAGGAAGGCAGGGGTAAAGCCCAGTATGAAGGATGGCGTTTTGGAAATGTATAACAGCCCAGGGGTTCAAGAGTAGTTATGGTTGAAATATCTGTTTAAGTGTACAGTTCTAGTTGCTAAACTTAGCACGACCAGGAAATGCAGTGGCATGTTCATTTTCCTGTGTACTTTAAATAATCCTTTGTTAGTAGTCATCCTCAGTGAAATGTAGTGGCAGCCTTGGGAGTCACTAGTCAGTATTCATGCTTAGTACCGTGATGTCGAGGATCTGAACAGCTCCAAATAAATGGTATCAAGAAACCATAGAAGAATGGTCTATATTCTTTAATGCAAGCAGGTTTTGAAAAACCATGGATATTGAATAGAGAATTACTTTTTCTTATGATGGGAAGTGTGAAGATAGCCAAGGATGTGATATTTGAAACTAGAAAATACAGAGAAATAGTTCCTCAACGAGTAGGCATTGATGGAATTTCCATGTATAATGACGAACAGTAAACTAATGTGTACTTGTTCTCATTCTCTACCCATTTGTTGTAGAACGTCATCAATAAACCACTACATCTCACATGGGATCATGGTTTTATTGTTTTGTTTGTTTTGAGACAGGTCCTCATGTTACCCAAGGGTAGTCTTTAACTAATTATGTATCTGAGACTGGCCCTGAAGTTCCTCCTGTCTCCCAAGTGCATGTACCACCACACCTGGTGAGATCATGAATTTTTAAAATCACATTGTTTATATAGACAGCTCCCCCAATATTTTTCTCAGGTCCTGTATGTCCTTTCTATCAATTTACAGTCTCTGGAATACTTAGATAATAATTAGTTGAATGCTATGGAATAGATTTCTACCATCATTGGTCAATGAGTGGGTTACGTAGTTTATATAAGGTCAGAAGCATGTAGCTTACATATGTGTGTGCATATATGCATGTATATATAGTTTAAATTCAGATAGGTAGGTATGCTGTAGATTAATTTATGAAAGTATGTCCTGTAAGAACAATAATCATCACAGCCAATCCATTATTTTATTAGTGGTCCATCAAGAATTCTAAATAGATTGGCCATCAAATTGCCCATAAAATTAACACAAATTCTCAGTGGCCTCCATCAATACTAGCCCTAGTCATCCACAGACATCCTCCACTCTTCAAGCCCCCAGAACTCCCTTCGCTTACTGCTTTCCAGTTATTTCTGCTATAACTTCCTGAGCTCTACTTTGTAACCCAATTCATACACTGCTCTCTTAGTGATGCCTGATCAATTTTCTCTATGAAACTAGCTTTTAAAGTTGTAGTTCCAACAATCAAGATAAATGTGTTGTTTATGCCTGTTATCTTGAAATTAATCATGCAAATGTTGCAATTCTTATTTTTTTTTAAGTTTTTTTTTTTTTTAATTCTATATTCCCTTTTCAGTTATCCTTTGCATCTGCATAGAGTTCATGATCAGTCTGTGTAGATTGAATGGCATTCCAGAGAGGCCTTTCTTCCCGGATGTTTTATCCCCTGCAGTTATCTTGGAGAGTGGTAAAACACTTGGATTTGAGTCTTATATGTGTAAGATGAAGTAAGAGATGTGTAGGTTACTACAGGAGAAGATTGCACTCTACAGCTTTGCTGAGTGTTAGGAGTAATCAGTAATAACACAACCTGCCTATGCATCAAATCGATTAGGCTTCATATACTAGCCATTTCAGATGATGCCAGTAATGATTTCCTAATATTTTAAATCTTTAAGCTCAGTTTGACAGTACTTTGGAAGCTTGAAAAGCACAGGAAAAGATACAAAGACTTCTGACTTCTTTCTGACCTAATAGGAAGTTCTTTGAGAACAAGAGCCAGGCTATCTAGGACAATTTGTGATGTATTGAAAGCAAAAACGAAGGAGTGTCCCATATACCGAAGCATCCCTTTCCTTTCTCCATTATTAGTATATTTTGATGATTTGCTAAGTTCATGTATGAGCCACTGGTCACACTTTACTGTTGGCTAATGTCCACACTGGCTAATATCCCATTGGCTTTATCTAGTGTCTTACTCTGGCCCAGTCTAGGACACTATATTCTTCAAACAACCAGAGATTCCTTCAGACATTTCTCTCATTTCTGCTGACCTTGACAGTTTTTGGTTAGTTGGTTTTTTGATTTGTTTTTGTTTTTGGAGTGCTGGTTAGGTACTTTGCCCTACAACTAAAAATTGTTGGATTTTTTACCCCCTGGGGCTGTGAATCTTTAGGAGCATGATCACAGAGGTAAAGTGTCATTTTTATCATGCCAAGGACACACACCAAAATTCTGAAACATCAGAATTGATAAGGACCTAGATCCACTGGCTGAGGATGTGGACCTCACAGGTTTACCCACTCTGCTGTGTGTGTGTCCTTGATTTTTCCCCCTTCACTTTTGTTTGTTTGTTTGTTTGAACTTTGAATCATCCTCTCTCAGACTCTGAGAACTAGGAGTGCCGGTGTGTTTCATCACATCTGCTTCCGTTTCATATTACCTTTCTAGACATGTCACCTTGTGCAGCCCATTTAAGGCATGAAGAGCTTATGCTTCTTTCCTATTCCTCTTTTGCCAGTTAATTTTGTCTAAGTATGGAACTATAGATGTGTAGGAGTTTCATGTATGTTCTAAGTTTCAGCTTTCTTACTCAAAAGTTGTAAGAAATCTTTGATGTTTTTTAATGTTGAGATGGGTCATTTTTAAGATGTATAATTGTTAATCTCTGCTGTGGCCGCCTACATGCCTTTCTCTGACTCATTTTCTTTCCATACACAGAGCCTCTTTTCTCCCATTTGTGTCACCCTGACTCTACCAAGATAACTGTGGTTGCTTCAAGTGCCTGCTGGCCCCAAGGCCCATCTGGAATTCCATGCAACCCGTTCACTTACAAATCAACCCATAGAAACTAGCCCTTTACTATGTGCAGTTGCTAAGGGCAGCAAAAAAGAACATAACTTCAGAAGCTTAAAAATACTAAGGCAAAGCTTTGGTCGCTAGAACTATTTTAGCTGACTCCTATGTCCTTTTGTTTATATCCACATCCTGTTCTTTCCCCGGACTCAAATGAGTGCCTCTTCATTTTCTTGTGTGTGTTATTTCAACTTCAGTCATATTTTTTAAAGCTTTTGGTTTCAGTGACAGATACCCAAGAGAAAGCATTTATAAAGAGGAAAAATTTATTTTGGCTTCTAGCTTGATTTTACTCTGATCACTTGACCGTTTTGCTTCAGGTGTGTGACGGTATACTACACAGTGTCTGGAGCCCGTTGCGGGGTGCTCTGTTCACCTTATGGTGGCTAAGAAGCAAAGAGGGGACGGGGGCTGGCCTCCCAGTATCCCCTCTGTTCTAGTTTTGTTTCTGTTGCTGTGATGAAATATCTTATCCAAAGCAACTTAGTAAAGAAAGGGGTTTCCTTCAGTTTGCATCATGGTAGCGAAGTGAAGGCAGGACTTCAGCCAGCCACATCACATCCATGGTCGAGCAGACATACATGAAAGCTCACTTGCTTGTCCTCACGTCTGTTTCTCCACTGAGACATAGTTCAGAGTCCCTGCCGGGGTAGTGTTACAGTGGGCTGGGTATTTTCATATTAGTTGACTTAGAGCGTTCTCACAGCAGACATGCCCTGTGACCAATTTAATGCAGACAGCCCCTCTCTGACCATCTTCCCATGTGATCTAGGTTGGATCGAGATGCCAAAGTTAATCATCTCACCCTGTTGGGCCCTATCACTTCCCAATAGTGCAACAGGCTAAGTAGTGCAGCCAACACATGAATGCATTCAAGATGGAGATAATAGCACCGAGTAACTCCCTCAGCTCTTGCTTGATATATGGTATGTGTTGAGTTCTATCACAGCATGTTTCACTATCATGCTTTTCTGTAGTTTAATTTTTAGAACACATCACTTGTGGTTGTAGTTTCCTTTTCTCATGTAAAAAAAATTACTTAGACCGCTTATTTGATGCTTACATTTTCCCTTCTAAATGTTTGTTTCTCTCTATATAAGGTATTGGCATGAAGTCCAGAATTCTTCCAGCAAAGTGTGTGTGTGTGTGTGTGTGTGTGTGTGTGTGTATTAAACAATTCTAAGGGCTTCATGAATTTTAGACATTGTAAGAAGCAAGGCTCTAAAAGTCAAGTGAGTCTCCATAGCTCGCTCCTGTTTTCCTTCCTCCCAGACCTGTGTGCACAGCTAACATAAAACAAAACATTGACCTGGGAGCTGAAAAGCAAAAGGCCTAACATGAATGTGGATAGATGTCATAAATTTATGCCTTGGGTCAACACAATTTACTCCTGCCTCCTCCTCCGGGACTCCCTTGCCCCCTCGTCTGGCTTTAGACAATGAATTTCCAGGGAGTTTTTGCCTTTTGATCGCCCCAGTGATCTAATGCAATTGTCCACTGGCAGAAGCGCTGTGAGGTGCAGAATAAAGTAATGAAGGTAATTTGATTTGCACTCCTCACCCACCCTTAAGATCTGCATGTCTTTATTGTATTAGTTTTCTAATGAGATTCCACTGCCAGCTCTCTGGCTCTCTGGAGGGAGACTGGAGCACCAGGGCTGTGGGAGGGGTTCATCTCAGAGGGGCCTCCCCATTTACACCCCATCTTTAATGGGAATGGACCTGCCTGCCCTTGACTACAGGGTGATCATATTTCCCTTCCTAGCCCTCATGGACGGGAAGTCAGGGAGTAGCTTCTGCAGCAGGGAAGTGGGGGGAAGGCTTCTGTCTCTTCCAGGGGAAGGAAAGTGGGTTCAAAGGTCAGTGCTTGGCTGAAAGGTTCGCAGCACACCAAGCGGACTCCCCACTCTCGTCCATCCTGAGATAATGGCAGCTTCCTGCGTAGGTGCCTCATTCTCAAGTCTGAGCTCACATACTCACCAGAATGACCCATAGCACTGCACTGAAAGAGAAAAATCCAGAGGGCTGTCCAGAGCCAGGATACCCTGTTGCACTGATGTAGTGCTCTGGATTTGGGGAGCCTGCCTGGCCAGGTGCCACCTGAGCAGGGCATAAGTGTACTTTATTTTGGAGACGCCTACCTGCCTCGTCTCATCCGAAGTTCCTTGACTCCCACCACACACCCACACCCCATCTTGAGCCCTATAAGCCTTTTCCCAAAGGTCCAGTCCTCTGTGTCTTGGCCCTGTGTGTGTCTATAAGGATTTTTGCCACCCCACTGACTTTATGTCTTACTTGTTTTTCACACTGAAATATTTATGTCTCCCTAATGACATTGTCCACCTAGAGTGCAGTGTGACATTCTTGTTTTTACTTCGAAAGCTGCTTTGGCTTTCCAAGGTGTCTGAGGCAGCACATGCCTTTGATCCAAGCACTTGGGAGGTGGAGGCAGGCAGATGTCTGTTGAGTTCAAGGCCCTCCAGTGAGTTGCAGGACAGCCAGGGAGGGCTGTAGGGCTCTGTAGAGAGACACTGTCTCAAAGAACAAACAAAACAAACAAAAGACTGCTTTTAAAACTGGCCAAACATCATTGCTAAAAAGGAGTCAATACGATGAATTTATTTATGTAGTTTAATGAACTATCTTAAAATCCATGTTGATGGGGGCACAAGCGTTGTTCACAAGTTCACTCCCACAATTAAAAAGGGCTTTGGACTCTTAGACAAAGGCAGAAGAAGCCTGCACACCGCCCTCAGAACCAGTCTGCTTTCAGCAAAACTCAAGTCCCTGAAGTCACGGAGGAATGGGTAGGCCAAGTGATTGGCATCCTGACGACTTTTCTAGGGGGAACAAGGTAGTTTATATCTAATCTAAGGTCTTTAAGAGGAATCTATCAGCTTTGGTTTGGCTCTCAGTGGGCAGGTGTCTGTATCATGGAAGCACCATACATAATTCACCACCAGAGAGCCCCAGAACTTAGCAAGAAAGCTAAATTACCTGTCACTTGTAGAAAAGGTGTTCCCTGTAGGTCAAGGTTGAAAGCTCCAGAGGACCCCAGTGGGGAAGAGCACATCCGTTCTATTTAAATGTCAGGCCTGTTTCCCAGCAGCCTGGCCTGCCGGCTTGCTGTTTACACCTTGAATTTGCCTACCTGTTTTGCAGGGGCCAATTAACACTCTCCGATTCTGACTCTAGACTGGAAAGAGAACAGAGTTGATTGAATAATCTGAGGCCATTTGTCACATCACTGGGGACTAGAAGAACAGGGCTGTCTTCCTGGGGGCATAGACCAGGACTGCCCTGAGGAGGAGGGTGAGCCACTGTAGCTTACAGAATACAAAAGCATTCAATCACAATTAGGGATAGAACCCTGAGTCCAGTCCCAGGCAGACCTCGATTGAGGAGCACAGCTCATGAGAGGCAGGTGCCACCTGGCTGTCAGTGAGCTATAGTGTGGCTTTCTACTTGGGGGACTGGTGGCTAATTGGCAGGTTGGAAGTGAAGGTGGCTGGAGTCTGTACAATAGAAATGAGACAGGAGAGAGAGAGAGAGAGAGAGAGAGAGAGAGAGAGAGAGAGAGAGAGAGAGAGAGAGAGAAAGGGGAGAGGAGGGGGAGAATATTGCTTTCAAAGTGTTTTCTAAGGGTTTTTTTGTTTTGTTTGTAAAGCATGTGGCTATTTTGGTTTTGATTTTCACTATTTTATAATAGGCTATGTTTTGAAAGCAAATTTTTGTCAATAATTGTATACATTTGCCATTTTTGTTTATTTATTTGAGTGAGTGAGTGAGTGCTCTATCTGCATTTACACCTGCATGCCATAAGAGGGCAACAAATCCCATTACAGATGGTTGTGAGCCACCATGTGGTTGCTGGGAATTGAACTCAAGACCTGTGGAAGATCAGGCAGTGCTCTTAACCGCTGATCTCCTCAGCCCCTCCACTTGCCATTTTTAATTAAGTGAAACACAGCCTACCTCAGGTTTCTGAGTGTTTGGATAGAGAAGGATGCTTCATTACGTGGGAAGCTCACTGACCTTAGAGCAACCATCAGATGCAATACTCAGTGCCTCCTGGGAAGTTAGCCCAGGTGTGTGTGTGGGGGGGGGGCGCAGGGAGGAACAAAAGCCCAGCTATCGACAGTTCCAGAGACTAGAGGCGAACTTCGGGGCAACTGATGTCAGTCACCAGATGCTACTTGATAACTGATTCAGGGATCGAGAACTCTGCAGAGTTAGGAAAAATCCCCAGTGTTTAACTTCACGGGGCTTGAATGATTGCTATGCTTTTCAAATATCAGCTACATGCTGATGATTCCTGAACTGGGGTCACTGCCTGAGTGTTTTCCTGAATCCAGAACTCACATCAAACTGTCTGTGTGAGGATGGGGGGAAGTTACTAAGTGTTTGCCTCATAAGCAAAAGGAACTGAATTAGATACCCCAGAACTCATAATGTGGGCGGAGACACTTGTGATCCCACCCGGGAATCCTAGCGCCTTCTAGCCTATAAGCCTAGCACGCTTGGTGAATTCAAGATCAGAGAAAGAGCATGTTTTAAAAAATGGGTGGCTAGTGTTTGAATAATGACCTTTCACGTATGTGCATGTGTGTGTGCTTGTTTGTGTGCTTGTGTGTGTGTCCTTTCTGCTCTGCTCCTGCTGTACACACACACACACACCACCACCACCACCACCACCACCACGATATTCTCTGCTCCCTGCTGCACACACACACACACACACACACACACACACACACACTGCCACCACCACCACCACCTTGATATTCTCTAGTCACACAAAATAGTATAATTCTGTCAGCAATGGCAAGAGTATACTGTCCACTGCTTAAAAGCTGACACCAAGAGTAGTTCTTACTGTGTCCAGGGTCCTCAGCAGACAGGGCTGTGCTCACCCGTCTTGGTTTTCCCTCTTCGTCAGACCTGTCACCCCACTTTCAGTTTTTGAGAGACTTTTATTGGATTGCCACAAGTGGTCAGTGTCACCCTCTGTCTTTTTCAATATTTTACTCAAACGGCAGTTTCTCTGGGAGGTTCCCCTCTCTGTTCCTCTTTTCTGCTCTGCTAATATATGTCAGTCTCCCACCCTACTGACTCCACCCCAATCCCACCTGCCACCCCTAGAATGCAAACTCCCTGCAGATGGCTGCCCGCCTGGCCAGGGCCTGGAATACACAGTGCTTCGTAGCTGTTGACAGAATAAATGCATATTCCCGAGATAATATAAAACTGAAACTTGATAAATTCTTGAATTTATAGTCTGTTTAAAAGTATGCTTTAAAATACGTTCAATGTATATATATATTTATTTTTTTTTGGTGTGCAGTTTTCTGGATTTTATAAATTCAATGGGTCGTGGAACGTCTCCCTCAATTGAGATAGACAAAAATCCCAACACCAACACCCTCTAAGAAATCCCTTCCCCAACTCACTCATCAACCCCTTCCCTGACCTCTGACCCCTAGCTGCCATTGATCTGTTCTTCACTCTGCGGGCTTGCCTTGTCCAGGAGGAACCCCACAGCCCTGTCCATTGTTTTCCGTGGCTTTTGTTATGTAGCAGAGCACACTTTAGCTCTGCAGCTCTGTTGCTGTATGTATTAAGATTCTGTTTTGCTCAGTGCTGGGTACTGTTACACCACTTGGCTGGAGCAGTTCAAATTGTTGGTATTTCTAGGATGTCATGAATAAAATAAATATATCATCGGTTTGTGTATCACAAAAACAAATATCCAGGCAAATGAACACACACACACACACACACACACACACACACACACACACACACACTGTTTTATTTTAAAGAATGTATATGTCTTTGTCTCTATGTGAGTATGTGAACATATACAGGTACCTACAGAGACCAGACACTAGATTCCCCGGAGCTGGAGTTAAATACAGTTGTGAGGTTTCTGATAGGAATGTTGGGAATTGAACCCTGTTTCTTTGTAAGAGTAATACATGTCTTAACCACTGAACCATCACTCCAATCCAAACACCCGATTTGCAGGGCATTAAAAAAGGGGGGAGCATCTTAAAATTAAACTAAGCATACCGAAAAACACATAGGAGAGATACCAAAAGAATTAAAGCATGACTTTTTTTGGATAAGAGACTTTTTTCTTCTACTGTAATTTGTTTAGTCTTTTAAAAACATAAAGGCCGTGTACCTCTTTAATCGGCAAACTTTATTTTGGAAAGAAGATGAAATTCACAGAGGACATGGTTTTAGGAAATAGAAAGTATATTTATTTACTTTTTAATTACAATCAGAGCATTTCACCTTAGACCAGTCTACTCTGACAAGGGAATCATGGGTGTACTGGGGTCAACAAAAAGCTTATGCAACTCACTGGAAGAAAAGAGATGCTAATCTTAAGATGATAATTGACAGGTTTTCTTTTTCAGCAACAATTTCATCCTTGCAATCAAGACGGCTGCTGCTTTAAGGGATGAGGGCCTCCATACGGCTTATGAAGTAATAGATCATATATAAATAGGCTGTGTGCTCTCCGTGCACATGCCATCATTACTAACTACTTTCAGGCTCTTTGAGAGCTAAATAATTCTGTAATGCATCATTGAACATTCAGTTGCTTCATAGCAGATGGTTTCGGGGCCCATCTGCTCACAGCCATGTTTTCAGCAAGCCCCTTCACCTTCAGCGGAGAGCTTTGGAAGCAGCAGGATATTCTTTCTCCACTCCAGGTGCTTATTCTTTGCCCCGTGTTGAGGGAAGAAGGCTGCAGTCTCTCTCCCAGCTCTGGGAGGCAGATACTGGACTGTGGAGGAGCGCTGACATATAAGCAAACTCAGGAAAGGAGCTCCTGGGTTCCAAGAAATTGTAAATATACCTGAAGGGTGTGCTGAAGGGTGTGTTCCTCTGTGTTTGCGTGTGTGAGTGTGTGTGTGTCTCTGTGTGTCTGTATGTGAATATGTGTGAGTCTTAGTGTGTGTGTTTCTGTGTGTATGCGAATATCTGTGTGTGTGTATTTGTGTATGTGTTTGTGTGTCTATGTGAATGTGTGTGTGTGTGTGTGTGTGTGTGTGTGTGTGTGTGTGTGTGTTTCTGGGTATAACTGACTGCTTTGTCTTCCTAGGCTGCGTTTAAATATTGAATATATCCTGCAGTCCACTCTCTCAGTTATCCCTGCCCTGTTGTTTTCAGAAGCATAGCCCATTTCTAGCTGGTTTTCTGGGACAAAGAATATATTCTCCTTGCCTTTGGGGACATGGGGGTGGTCGCTGTGGCAAGGTCAGGGTGAACACACGAAATACAAGAAGGTACTCCAGCTGAAGCCTTATGGATAAGAGCAAACCAAGCACAGTGTCTGAATGCTGAGGGGAGCTGGAGGAAGAGTTCTGGGAACAGGGCTAGTTCTATTCCACAAATCCCAAATGCCCCATTACCTGTGTGATCGTGGAAATCTGCAGTCACTGCAGGGGGAGCAGAATGGGGCTTGTGATGAATAAGACATGCTTGGCAGCCGCCTTGGAAATATGGAGAATTATCCCTTCCTCACAGGAAGACAGGAAGAAAGACAAAGTTGCTGAAGAGGAAGTGGAGAACTGAGAAGAGGGCACTCCCAAAGGATCACAGGAAAATGACAATTTATCGGGACCAAGCCAGTGACCACGCTGAGCACAGAATCAGCACTGCACAGTGTAAATTCCTTCCCAGTAAGCATTGCTCTTTAGGGAGCTGCTCACCTCGTGAGGGGAGGGAAGGATGAGAAGACTGCTGGTCAGAGGCCATAGCTCCTCCCTCTGACGTGGTGCCTAAAGATCCATGGCCCCCGACACAAACATTTTAGTTGACTTTTCTAAAAGACACACATGGATTCAGAGTAAGACACTGAAGGCAAAGTGTGATATTGCCATGTGTCGGAGAGTGGGGTCGAGGGATTTTTATGTATGTATGCATGTATGTGTGTATGTATGTATGTGTGTATGTATGTATGTATATATGTATGTGTATACATGTATGTTGGTGTGTGTGTTTGTTGAGGTCAGAGGTCAACATCAAGAGCCTTTCTTAGTCTCCACATTACTTTTTGAGGCAGAGTGTCTCTTTGAACCTTGAGACCACTGATTCTCAACACCCCACCACCACCACCATGTGAGGGAGCAGCCCGCCTCAGAGTCCCCAGAGCACACCTTGCTGCTGTTGGCATCATTGTCAGCTTGACTCCTCTGTCAGGAAGAGCCACTGGCACTGACCAAACCATCTCCTCTCCTGCTGGCAGAACAGAAGTGCTACTTCCATGTTCACTCTGCTCGAGAACGCTTTAGAACCCACGTAAGAGAATCTGACTTTCCCTCCGGGGGATGAACTGCACAGTTAAGTCCAGTCAGCACCACCCACTCTGTGAGTGACCCAAATTAAGTCTTGATCCTTGTCTCCAGGTAGTCTATTCTAGTGAGAAAAGAGTGAGCATCGAGGGACACAAACCAGGACTATCAGTGAGTGTGCCACTAAGGGCTCAGTCAGAAAAGCAGTCATCTTGTACCATCATGGCCCCAACTCTAAGTTCTTTGAATCAGGGAGGACAATGGAGAGACAATGAGGCTTGGGGATTGGAGTGGCTTTAAGAGATTCAAGATGATTTTTCTGTACTGGAATAATGCTTGGGAAATCGCTCACACTCACTGGGCATCCTCAGAAGCACACCTTATATCACCAGCCAGTGACTGATGTCCTCTTGAAAGATCTATCTATCTGTCTGCCCATCTATCTATCTATCTATCTATCTATCTATCTATCTATCTATCTATCTATCTATCTATCTATCTATCTATCTACTTGATGTCTGCGAATGTTGGTTGGCCTGTATGTATGTATGTTTCCACATAAGTACAGGTACACATCGAGGCCAGAAGGGGGTGACAGATTCCCTTAGAGCTGAAGTTCTAGGTACTTGTGAGCCACACTGTGAGTAGCTTAGATGGGGAGGGGCCTGTGGAAGTCAGCAGGATCTACACTGCCTTATGCAGCTCAACAAAGCAGAACTGAACGCAGCCTGGATTGGCAGAGAGCCAAGCCACTCCAGGGAGCACTGGAGGCCCTTGTATTAGAAGCACTTGCCCTGTTGTGTTACAGGGAGCACCAGAGGCCCTGGTGTAAGGAGCACTTGCCCCGTTGTCTTAGAGCTGAAAGGAAAATAACCAACCACAACTCACACTTATTTTAGAAGCTATCGATATTGCTTCCGAACTGAAAGTACTTAGTGTTTTTGAAGCAAGCATGGTAGCTCATATAATTTCAGCACTCTTGGTCCTGAGGCAGGAGGATTGCTATGAGTCCAGCCTACACTACATAGTCAGAATGGCAGAAGGTTCTGGAGCAGGAGGCTCTTTGAGGTTTTCAAATGAGGTAATGGCAGAATAATTTCATTCTTCCCAGAGGTTTTAGTTCAGAAAAACACATTTTGTTGGGTAGTCTTTGGTCAACTTGACCCAAGCTACAGTTATCTGTGTGGAGAGAAACTCAGCTGGGAACATGTCTCTATCTAATCAGCCTGTAGGTTTTTGTCTTGGTTGGCAATTAGTGGGGGAGAGCTCATGCCACTGTGGGAGGCGTCACTCATGGGAAGGGGGTCTTGGGTGGTACAAGAGAACAGCCTGAGCGCAGCCAGGAGGAACGGGCCGGTGAGCAGCACCCTCCATGGGTCTGCCTTGGGTCCTGCCTTGAGTTCCTACCTCAACTTCCCTCGGTGATGAGCTGTACTTGAGACACGTAAACCAAATAAACCCTTTCCTCTCCGAGTCGCTCTTGTTTATCGCAGGGAGAGGAAGCGAACCAAGACTCACCCATAGTTTAGTCAGAAGCGGCAGCAACTTCCTCTGTGCCATGGACATCACAGTCCTTCTTCCACTTTATGTTTGCGACATGAGTTTATTTAACTGTGTCCATTCTAGGACACACAGATAAGAGAAAATGTGTATATTCCAAAAGTGGCTTAGTCTCCTCATATACACATCTCTGCGTGCATGTAACTTACCACAAGCAACATAGAGTCACTCCTTTTAATGGCTAAAAATCTCATTTTGATGTGTGAGTGTGTGTGTGTGTGTGTGTGTGTGTGTGTGTGTGTGTGTGATGAGAACACTTACTCTACTCTGTTAGCAATTCCCAAGTGTATAGCATATTGTCAACTCCAGGCATCATGTCTAGGCTCTTTCAAACTTCCCCTTTTGGTTTTTCTGTTTGTTCTTCTGTTTGAGCGGCGGCCTCTTTACATTGCTTGCCTGTCCCGGAATTCACTCTGTAAACCAGGCTGGCCTCTGCCTCCCCAGTGCTGGGACTAAAGGCAAGCCCTTTCAAGTTTTCCCTTCCTGTTTGAGACTCTATGTCCTTCGCCACCCTCTCACCAATAAGCCCCAATTCTGCGCTTTGCTTCACTGAAGTCACGACATAGAGCTGAGGTCATATGTCACAAGTCTCTGAGCCACACTACATTCTGGGTCCTTGGCGCCATACCTGAAACAAAATGGCATAGATGATGTCAAATTTTGGGAATGGTCATGGTCTGTTTTTCTATGTCAGCTTTTATGTTTTATTTGTATGTAAAATAAAAGGCTTTGTCTTTTAAGTATCTCCAACAGTCTGTCACGACTGACCACTTTCACAGGTTAATTTGCATAATTTAAAAGATGTGTCAAAACTGTAAGCGTGCTAAAACAAATACACTTTCTACCAAGTGTGGGCAGAATCAGCTACATATTTGTATTTTCAGACTATTGGTATCCAAAAGGAGAAGCAACCTTTTCCTTATAACTAGAAAGAAGCTAGTTTATAAAAGACCTCAGTCCCTAGACCTTACTGTAAAGCAAGTGTGTTAGCTTCTGTGTTGATAAATCACAAAGATAACAGAAGCGTTGCGTGCCTGTGGCGGGTGGGAGGCTGGCTGGTGAGTGTCTTCAGGCTGACTCCCCTGAGCGCCAGGATGGAGGATCTGCTCTGGGCCTCTCGCCCAGCTTCTGATAAAGGGTTGCCTTCCTGTGGCTCCTGTCCTTATTTTTGAGACAGGCGGGGTCTCTCCCTGAGCCTGGAGATCACCATCTGGGATGGATTGGATGGCCATCTTGGTTTCTTCAACCTGACCTCTTAAATCTATGAATTGTGAAGAATGTAAGTTCCATGGGAACTGTTTTAAATTATCCAGATTGAGTTGCAAGGTAGAGCCTGCAATCTTACCAGCCACAGCACTGTAACTGCTCTCTGACCCCCGTGGCTTGCTATTTGAAAGACACCACAATCCCCAGCGCAGGGGAGGGAAGGGTCATTCACTGTCTTCGCAAAGCTGAGGAGGACTACCTGTGGAGAACTGTTCAAATATTCCATCCCCAAACCCTGGGTGAAGGACAGAGAGAGCTGAGGGCTGGCCACAGCGCACGCTGTCTGTGCCAAGGGGCACCGGTTTCAGTGTGCCTGGAGGTCTCCACGCACCTGTGGCCTTGAGTATCTCCCTTACAGACAAGAGTCAAATGAGCAGTTTTTAAAATAACCAGGCAGTTAACCCATTATAGATTTACTTCAATTGTTCAAATAATTCTCATACAGCCCTCCCCCCAACCCCCCTCCCCCGCTCCTTTAATTGGGTGAAGATAGATAACTTATGATATGGTGTGAAGACAAAATGGAACAACAGCCATGGAGTAAGGATAACCATTTCTCAAGGTCACCGCCCAGGCTTTCTCTGGTAAAAATTGTCACTCTGTGGGGAGCGTCCTAAAAACACTTGTCCTAGAAAACCCAAGTTGTACTCCTAGCACCCAGACTGGGAGAATTACCACCGTCTATATGGCCAGCTCTTGGCAGATCTGGCTCCCCTTTCTGGCTTTCAGGGGTAACCGAATACACTTAGCATGCACACATACAGACATGCATAAAGCAAAATAAACCTAAAAAATCGAAACACACCTGTTTCTGTGGGCCTGGCTCGGCAGGTGAGGGGCATTTGTAACTAAGTCTGGTGATTTGATCTGAAGAACCCACATGGGGAGAGAGGGGTAGAGGAAAGAACCTGACTCCTGCAAATTGTCCTCTAACTTACACACACACACACACACACACACACACACACACGAACACAGACACAGTATATTAATAAGTATATTTTGAAAACAGTCGCCATTCCAGTCTTGAGTTATTAGTGTGAAAAGGAGACTCAAACAACCCTTTATAGAGGTTTCCCAGTGATCTACAGAACGAAACCTAATTATATTTATGCCTCATTGATAATTTTGTACTTCCTTAGAACGCATTGACTAGATATTTGAAGGTTACTAGTGAGAAAATACGCCCTTTGAACGAAAAGCCGCGCTATCGGCAAATGACTGACTGCATTCATAAAATGACTAAATTATAGTGATTAAATCAGAGGCAATTGAAGCATCTGCTTACGGTAGGAAACAGAGCTTTCTCTCCTGTACGGTTGGTGATACTAGCTGCTCATTTTAGCACCGGGCTCAGCATTTGACTGCCTAAAAATTAGCATCTTGTTGTTGCCTTCCAATAAAACTCGTGAGAAATACACACAGCTGGGTTAAAACAACACGTTCTTCATTGAAAACAGAATTTAACTGTCACGTGTATACCCCAAAGCAGGAAAAGCCAATTGCCCCGCAAGACAGCACTACCAGATGGCAGTGGTGGCTGCTAGCTGGAATCCCTTCCGGGGGGCTGTGGAGACCCTTGCTTTGGATAGTCCAGCTGTTGGCTCACCCTGTCTCTTTGTTCAGAGGCACAGTCTGAGGCACCTAACCTCGGAATGCTAACGCAGGCTCGCTCGCTCCCCGCACCTCCCGCCTCGTCCCCGTAGCGTTCCGTTCCTGTTTACCCACACCGCAGAGCCAACAATCTTTGACATCGCCGCTTTCCTTCCTAACATACCCAAGTCTCTGGGCATTAGCGAGAAGGAGTCAGAGTCATTTTCAGTCTGCAGTGCCCCCCCGGTCCAGAGCAGCTGAAGAGGGTGACACGATTGAGGGAGGGGCCTGCTAATCCCATGGCCCTTGGCTCTTTCCTCTAAAAGATAGAGCAAGCAAACATGCCGAGTGCTGTCTGGAGACAGGTAGTGTCATTGTCCTGAAAGGGCACTTAGATTAGCGCCATGTCCACACTGTGAATTCTGAGCACGCAAACAAGTTGAAAAAGCACCCGTGGCAAGAACAGTTGCCACTCCGGATGACTGTCCGATCCGAGAGCCTTGCAGGGGAGGGGCGGCCCCGCTCATCCTCTGCAAATGTGTGCCGACAGGGTTTAAGATGGAACAATACAAGACACATCATCTCAATTAGTGTGCACGGAGAGACGTGAGACAGGCACAGGGCAGGAACAACAGAGAGTCACTTTGCAGTTCTCTGGGGGCCCCGGTCTCTTTCCAAACGCCTAGACAAAAAAACGCCTTCCTGATGATAAATACAATCCTTAGGTAAGATATACAGAAAACCGCACTGTACTCTGAAAGTCTCTGGATCTAGCTCATCTGCTGAGGCACCAACACAAAATTCTATTTCAATGAAATTATGCATTTTCATTATTAAAAGCATGAACTTTGTTGTTAAATGCTGATTAAATAGATATTGTCGGAACTGTTACATTTTTAACATGTCTCAAATAAAACATAAGACAGATGAATTCTGACTTCTTTGCCAAAGAAGTGTGTGTGACTCTCTAATTGCCATTTGAGATATAATTTAAGGTTTTACACTGCTGTGGCCTCCTTAAAAAGTATAATCTTCTTTTTCCCTTCCTAGTTTATTTACAAGTTATTGAAAATGAAACACTTTAAGACTTAGAAAGTGCTGATTTTTCAAAGATCATAAATGTGGCTTGGTAGCATGAGCCCTCAAGAGCTCTTGGTAAAATCTTGGTTTTAAATTTTTTTTATGAAAATATATAATCCCTAATTTTTTTAATTAGTCAAAAATCACAATATTCCTTTCTTAGAAAATAGTTTTATCTTTACTGTATGGGTAGTAGGAATTTTTATTATTGCTTTATAGTTATTAAATTACTTTTAAAATCATTAAATTCGAGTATAGGAGAGACTTACCAATGTCATAAACCATGTCTGTGTCAAGGCAACACTATTTTTATAGTACCAAGTTTGAAACATTTTATCACTAGGTTTTTTTCTGTGCCTTGGTGCCCTTTGTACAGAATATAAATTTTAAAGGGCTAGACTCTTACCCAACCTGTTATTTCAGTTGCTTAAACTAGCAACTGCATCTACTTGAGAGAACAAAAGTCTAGGATTGTGTAAGATTTTTAACATGAAAAGAATATGAACATTCTTTTTCCTCAGAGGAAGGAATACATTTTAAGTTTGGAGTCTTCGTAGAAGCAGGATTCTCTGGCCCCCCCAAACCCCCCCTTAATGGTTGTAAAGGTAGCAAACCACCGTGTGGGTGGCCGAGGGGAGCTGGAGGGCCCGCGAGCCGTTTCCACTTATTCTTGTTACCTGTGAAATGCAGCTCACCTCCGGTAGCCATCGCTCTGGAACGTAAATAGATTGGCCCTCAGCCCCGGAAACCCTATAACCTCAATTTTTAAATGGTACGCTTCTTGGACCTGCTTGGGCTGTGACATTATTCCTTCTGCCTTCCAAGTTAAGAAAATTACTTTTAGCAGGTCATAGTAAAGGCGGGATTATTACATAATTGGAAGAAGCATGTCCCATTTTTCAGGAGGCAGACAGCATCACGGAGGTGCGAGGGACGTGTTTTCCTTTCTTCTCCCGGCATTTACACCAGGGCCCTGTGTTCCTTTTGGATAAAGACAAGACTTCTCGGCACCTATTTCGTCTCCAATTTAATGAAGTTGTTAAAGTAGCAAGACTGACAGGTTAATTATCCTTTATAAAAGGGGGACAAATTGAACTGTGTCTTTCCATCATTTTTTGATATATCCGGAAGCTCCGGAGGTGCCCAGACGCGGCTCTGGTGAATAGTGCGGCTAATCCACTCTGCGATTCTTCCCTGACCCTGCTCTCCCCACCGGGGCCTCGCTATATTGCGGTTGGTTTTTGTTTCACATTCAACAGATCCCACTTTATTATAAATTCAGGAGGTTTTTTTTCCCCCTCCCTCTCTCCATATGTTGGCTGACAGCTCTGCTGAAATAACTGATGGCTAAATTTAAACTCTGATGAAAATTAACCCAAGTGTTAAATGCAAACAGGGCTTGCCTGGAAGAGAAAAGAGTTATCATAGTGGACGCCAAACAGTGGAAAATGTGTGTAAATTAACGGGGCCTCGCTGGTGACAAGCCGTCAGGCGGTTTGATGGCTCTTGCTAGCGTTTTAGTCCCACTGAAGTTGGCCAGAGGGCAGAACGGACAAGTTCTGCTTTTCAAAAAGACCCCGGGAAGCTTGACAGTTGCGCTAACTAGATCATCGAAAGTTCATGGTCAAATAAGAGGGTTTTTTTTTTTTTTTTTTTTTTGCAAAGCTTTGCACTAAACGGAGTTTGCAGACAGGAGAACAGTGGATGAGATATCAAATCACAAAATGATCAAGAGAAGAGATGGAAATGATTTCCAAAACCAAACTGGCTGATTCTAAAGTTCATATGGAGAATTGGCTTTGTTAAGCATCATGAGCATTTGGCTGAGATGGTGTCTCCTCGGGTATGTGCATTCCACGCTGGAGGAGTCTTCCGCAGACGCGGCACTTGCACTTCTCAACTTCTTCAGATTAAAATATGTAAAATATTCACTTTTACTATAGTTGAAAAGAAACTGGAGTGTAATCAAATGTAACTTTGTTTCCTGCTGTGACATTTTATATATATATATATATATATATATTATATATATATATATATACATATATACATACATACATACATATATGTATGTATGTATGTATATGTATGTATATATAGATATATGTATATATGTGTGTATATATGTATATATATATATATTTGACAGTGAGAATAAAGGAAGAAGAGTTCGATATTCCCTCCTTTCCCTTTGAGGAAGGCACTGTTTTGCTTGATAAAAATGTATCATTTGATAATGTGCAATTATGATGTAACATTGGTCAGATGTAACGGGCAAAGCATTGGCTGAGGAGGCAGGAGCCCTGCGTTCTGTCTGGTCTCTGTCAACAGCACTGTGACCTTGAACAAGTGAGTCAGGCTCAGTTTGCCCATCTGTTAAACTGGGAGGATAGTAATGAGACCCAGAGGGACAAGAAGCTGCCACAGGCTGAAGTTTACCTCGAACACGCCAGAGATGGACCCTTAGCACGGAGTGTGAGACCCGGAGTCACAAACGTTCCGAGTGTCTGTCTTCCGATGCTGGCGTGTGGCATGAGCCTGGAGAGTCAGCAGCTCCTTCCCAGGTGACCGTGAAAAGTCACATGAGATAGTGATGGCAGATGAGCGCTTTACAAGCTGGGATATCTGACGCAGCTGTTAATGTTTATGCTGTGGTTTTGCCCCACATTCCCTGCCGGCCACCAGTGAACTCTCCAGCCTCCTCAGTCTGGTGTGCCTTCCCTCCGTAGCCTTCAGCAGTCTGCGCTTAGACGCAGAGACTTGAAGAAGATCAGGGTTTCAAAGAGTCAGCATGTCAGAAAAACAAAAGTGCTGAGTCCCTACAACTGGGGCATGACATGGTGTGGGGTTTGCTCTGTGACTGAGTGACAGGTATCCTGCACACCCTTTCCCTTCTACATGGCAAAGTGCTGAAAGACATGGCTGCCTCCAGAGTCAGCAGAAGTCGTGGTTCTCTGGGGCCTCCTCTTCCTGCTCTGGTGAGTGCAGGGAGGTGTTCACAGTGTCAATCAAAACCCAGGTCGGGTTATCTGTCCAGTACTTGAGGTCTTTGTACCAAGGTTATTTACACTGACATCCACCCTCTCCTTGTCTCCAAGTGACTTCTATGGAGAAATGAGACTTCTGACACCCAAGCCACTTCTTTTTATAAAGATTTATTTTTATGTATATGTGTACATTCTGTGTGTGCTTGGGTCACGGAAAAGACCAGAAGAGGGTGCCAAGACCACTGGAACTGGAGTTACAGGAGGTTGTGAGCCACAATACTTGGGTGATGAGAACTGAACTTGGGTCCTCTGGAAGAGCATTAGGTGCTCTTGACTGGGGAGCTGTCTCTCCAGCCTCTGAGGTACTATTTCTGTCTGTGGTTTCTTCTTTCTCTGGTTTCAGGAATCTATGTGAGCCTACCAGCTGCTCAGAGAAAGCGTGCTGCCCCTCTGAGGTCTGGCAGGGGCAATGGGAAGATTGTGTGCTCTTTCGCCCTGTTTGGACAGAAAGATGGTGCACCCAAACCCCACGAGAAAAAAACTAAAGCCACAGCTAGCCATTGTATTTACTTGGTAATCTGCCTGTCAGGATGTATTTAGGAGAGACTCATTAGTATGAAAAGGGGCTCTGCAAAACTAATTTTTTTATATATTTAATCATGGTGAAACATTTGCTCTGTCTTTATTCTGCCCTACAAACAAGTCTGCATGCTTTCACCACCTGATTTCACCTCAGCAGAGCTCTAAGACCACCTCCTTTGGGATATGTAAAGAACCGGTCCCTGGACACGTCTCCTGGACATGTGTGTGTTCTTTTGTTCAAATGCTCTCACAGCATGGGGCCACTGATTGTATCAGGGAACACAGTCTGCTATGTCTTCTTTCCATAAAGTGTCCAGAAATACTTCTCTGGTGTTTATTTTATTTCTTACAAGGTCTCGTCGTAGCCCAAGACAGCCTCTAAGTCACCCTGAAGCCAAGACTGATTTTAGAACCCCCTCCATCCTCCTGCCTCAAGTTCTCCGAACGCAGCTACCAAACCCTGTGCTTCTGGTTTATTTTCCTAGCGTTTCCCTTAGGTCCTACTGTACTTAAAGAGCCTTGCAGGCCATTGTCTGGTGTGCCCCATGCTCAAGAACGGATGAGGACCTCTGCAGCCAGGAAGAGACAGGGCCAGGTGCAGGGAAGCCCCAGAGATGGCTCGGGAGTGACTGAGAGCTGTTGACATCTGACAGCCCTTCAGTGGCCTCTGCCAGCAGAGCGGGAAGGGGTCTTCATCCTCAGTGGGCGACCCCTACATAGCAGCTTGCACTAATTGGTCCTCTCCCTGGCTCTCGCGGCAGGGGAGGCTGGAGATTGGCAAGGCTACCTTGCTGCCTGCCTGGCTGGAGTCGGGGGTCCCAGGGCTGCTAAGGTACAGCAGGGTCCTGAGCTTTGTGAAGCGAGCTGCTGACTCAACTTTCACTAGCAGGGTGACATCAGAGCCTGGGGCCTTCTCTGAGCTGAAAGCCAGCACCAGCAAAGAGGTCATTTTAAAATCACAGCGGTGATTCATTGGCAAGTAGGGAAGAGAAGTGTTTAAGAAAATAACTTTGCATAACTTACATTGTTTTTCTTTGAAGGGTTCCCCCCCCCCTTGGTTGTTCTTTAAAATCTTATTTTGCTTATAACAAATTTAAGAGCTGGCATTCTTCCTATCTCCGACTTTCAGCCCGGGGCATTTCAGTTACATTGGCTCAAATGCTCCCATTTTACTCTGCTACATAACATAGAATAATACTTAATGGATGAACTGTGTCCATTTCTCTTTACCTCTCAAAAAATATCCTTATCTGCTTATTGTCTGCAATATAAATATCCAGTCTACATTCATGTCAGCTCCTACGGTCTCTATAAACAGGTGTGATAAATTCAGTATCCCTCTTCAGACCCCTGCTGCCTGATGGAGTCCCAGCCATCCAGCACTGACCATAAGTCACGGGCCTTAAAAGTACACAGGTCCAATAATGTTGTGTGGTCAAGGGACTGGAAGGCTGCCTGCCGAGGGCCGGAACTGCTAACCTTTCTGTCTCTGGTGGAGGGATTTGCTGATAGCCTAGCATTATGTGTGTTTATCTCTTCATAGGCTTAAATGAATACATCTGCACATACATGCCACCCCAGACCACAGATTGAAGGGGATGTAGATTCCCTTCTAACCAATCAGGATTGACTTTTACTCTGAAACAATAAGTAGTTAACTAAGTAGTTAAATAAAATGTGAAGCCACCTAGTGAGATAGATGGCAGATTTTAGGTCTTTCAGTGCTTCCTTTATCCATAAGAATGATCATCTACAGTAGTGTGTATCACTTTCTCTATGACCTGTGTTATAAGCAGGTGTGTCTGAAGGGCAACATGTACAGACATATATCTGTGTTTCGGAAGAGAAAACCCAAAAGGCAGATCCCCCGAGCCCCTGAGCATGCACTGCAGTGTCTCAGGCCGCGTCCCCTTTCCTCAAGGATCAGGGAAACTCATATCCGACCTTGGCATTGGCAGAGAATTCAGACAAGTTGGAGTTTTAGAACAGACCCAGGATGGAATGTTCAGAATGACTTGGAATATTTTGGACAGATATTAAGAGCAGAAGCCCAGTCCTCACTAGGACCGTTGGGCCAGCAATATGTCCATCTGAGGCCTGTGGTAGCCACCATATCCCTGTGACAACCCAGCTGGTGAGGGATTCCAAAGCAGAGGTGGCCTAACTGGCTTCGACTGCATCCAGCCTTGCTGGGAGCAAAAAAATCCAACTCCTGATTTGAGTCACATGGCTCAAATATTCCCTTTTAATTTAGCTACTAAAGTACATAGACAACTTACTTACCGGTAGCCATTTCTCTATACTACCTCAGTTTTTTTTTTTTTTTTTACTCAGCAAATTACCACATTAAACACACACACACACACACACACACACACACACACACACACAAGCATGTTTCCATAAGCTACTAGAAAGATGTCCAAACTGTCATCTACTTGAGGTTTGCTACATACTAAACAAGGAATCCATTCACCTCTCTCAGCAGCTCTTTGGGGTAAATATTATTGTTCACATTTTGAAGTAATAAAATAGGGGTTCAGAAGAGTTAAATAAGTCAGACCAAATCACAATAAGTAATGATGAGACATGAGCTCAGATTATAAAGCGTATAGCTATTATTTTCAAATATAGTCTTGGTTTAATTGAAGGGTGGGAAGCAAAAATAAATCTTAAGAGAAAGAAAGCATTTGTTTTTATGTGGGGGTCTTAGATGCACACATATCTATTGTCATATATGTCATGAATACATAGATGTGATTGGATGTATACATGTTCTCCCTTACCTCTACTGTGTGCTCTCAGAAAGTGGCCACGAAATCCAGTCCACTAAGGCTCTGTAAACATTCTTTTTCCAGGGCTGGGGAGATTTCACAGTGGGTAGGATCACTTGCTACCCAAGAATAAGGACTGGTTTCCGGTTCCAAGCACCCACACACACCTGTAGCCCAAGGTTGGGAGCTGGGGTCTAGATGCGGATGAGATTGTTGATGCTCACAGGCCATCCAGCCCAGCAGGAAGAAAAAAATTAGCAAGTTCCATGGCTCACTAAGACCAAGAGTGATGGAGCAGGATACCCCATCATCTCAATAAGGCCAAAGAGTGATGGAGCAGGATACCCCATCATCTCAATAAGGCCAAGAGTGATGGAGCAGGATACTCCATCATCTCAATAAGGCCAAGAGTGATAGAGCAGGATACCCCATCATCTCAATAAGGCCAAGAGTGATGGAGCAGGATACCCCATCATCTCAATAAGGCCAAGAGTGATGGAGCAGGATACCCCATCATCTCAATAAGGCCAAGAGTGATGGAGCAGGATACCCCATCATCTCAATAAGGCCAAGAGTGATAGAGCAGGATACCCCATCATCTCAGTAAGGCCAAGAGTGATGGAGCAGGATACCCCATCATCTCAATAAGGCCAAGAGTAATAGAGCAGGATACCCCATCATCTCAATAAGGCCAAGAGTGATAGAGCAGGATACCCCATCATCTCAGTAAGGCCAAGAGTGATGGAGCAGGATACCCCATCATCTCAATAAGGCCAAGAGTAATAGAGCAGGATACCCCATCATCTCAATAAGGCCAAGAGTGATAGAGCAGGATACCCCATCATCTCAGTAAGGCCAAGAGTGATGGAGCAGGATACCCCATCATCTCAATAAGGCCAAGAGTGATGGAGCAGGATACCCCCTCATCTCCTTTGACCTTTGCTTGGTAGCATACACTGGCAACATATGTGCACAGGTATACATGTATCACAACACACACACACACACACACACACACACACACTCAAGCACACTAGAGTTGAATGTGAAAATGAGCAGGTCTAAACCATCCTAAAAAGATGGTCCACGCATTCTTCTTTGGGCAGTAGGCAGTTCTGTTCAAGAATAATGTTTAACCTTCAAGACACTCTCTCCAATCTCCCATCTTGGGATGTCCCTTCCCTACACCCAACAGTGCCCGACTATTTCCTAATGATCCCTGGCAGCTCTGGACTTGTTCCCTTCTCAATCTTGACTGTGTGTGTGTGTGTGTGTGTGTGTGTGTGTGTGTTTCCAAGATTCTACGTTCAGCTCTCCCACCCTTTCACCCTTTGCCTCTTGGGCCCAGCACAGTTCCTCACGCTGCCTGCTGGCATGCAGCTTGCTCAAGTCTGTGCTGGTCTGGTCACCTCTGAGAAGAATAATTTGCTGAGTGCAGAGTTGCACCCCAGAGACTGCCATGGAGTAGCAGGCTCTCAATTAACATGTATTTAAAATGCTATTTGGATGAAATCTTTTAAGTTGAAAATCCGTGGACACACCAGGGAACGACAGCACCGGCTCCTGGCCTGGCAGGTGGGGTAGGAAGCTGCCGGTCACACGTCCATCCACAGACAGGAAACAGGAAGAAGGAACCGGAAGTGGGGGGCACTCTACGGCCTCAAAGCCCGCCCCCAGGTACATGTTTCCTTCAATAAAGTTGCAGAGTACTGGTTGAGCAAATATAAGTCGGCTAAAATCCTCCTCTCAAACCCTTCTGCCTTTAGTTCCACAGAGGAAGGCTGGATGTTCTATTTCAAGCATTCGTAGCAGCACAGGCGGAGGCAGGAGGCCTCCCCTCCGTACCCATCAGTAGATTCTGGAATGGCAGCAACTCCCGCTGTTCAGGGCTCGCTAGAGTCGGATGAGTAGGGAGAACAGGGAAATGTGATCTAGCCACAATATCTATCCCAGGGCTGACAAGACCTGTTACTGCCAATGAGCTGAAGCGTGCTGCCCCCGGGTCTGGATCCAGAAGACCGAGGCCGCAGCACCGGGCTTCCTCCAAAGCAGCAGTTCACACACAGCCTTCCCCATGCTGGGACCCTTCACAGCTCATGCTGTGGTGACCCCAACCGTAAAGCTGTTTTTGTTCCTACGTCATACCGGTAACCTCGTTACCATTATGAATCATAATGTAAAGATGTGTTACGCAGCGTATCTGATATGCGACCCCTGTGAAAGGGTCATCCAAGTTCCCAGGGGTCGCGGCCCACAGGTTGAGAAGCATTGCTTTAAAAGCCCTAGCCGGCCTGCGGGCATCGTGGCGTTTCTTGGCTGGAAAAGCATAACAGCAGATTTCTCCCGGTGCCCAACACCCGCCCCACCTTCAGATTTCCCTTTACTATAAAGACATGAGGAACACTGGAGTTAGGGCACATCCCGTTCCTGTATGCCCGCATTTTAATCAAATCTGACGTGGCCCCATTCACAAATATGGGCGCCTTCTGAAGAACAAGGAATCAGGATTTCCAGGATGGGTGTGGAATCTCTGCCAGTCTTTCCATAATAAGACCAGGCCAGGGCCAGCGGCTCATCCCCTGCCTCCGTCTCTGCGTGGGTACAGCCACAATGGGGCCAAGAAGATCTCCTTGGTAACTAGGCCCTCCTTGGTAACTCGGCGGCTTGAACGTGCCAATCCGACTGCTCCTTAAACCAACCACTACACTCCCTGTGCTGGCTGCGGGAGAGGAAGCGGAGCAATAACTAAACTTCAAAACCTACCCAGGGAGGCAGCAGGGGAGAAGCAAAGAAATAAATGGCCCAGCTGCCCTGTTATTCACTGAACGCGGCTGTCCTCGAAGGCTTCACAGTAACTTCAGCGTGGGGAAGTGAGTTAATGAAAACCGGGGCCCGCTAACATGCTGTTAGCTCACTGTTACAATGCACTGTGACATTTGCTTTAAAATCATGTAGAAGTGGTTCACAAATTCTATTACAGCAATTATGGAACTCTGCCGCAGATGCTCTTCCCCGAGAGGGAGGCAGGAAGCCTCTGAGAGGAGAAACCGGCTACCGGCCGCAGGGCCCAGAACACCCTGCAATCTGGGTCTGCGTGATGGGAACTCCCAGGGTGTCGACGCCAGTGTCTGGGTACACCGGACAAGGACCACGCATCGTCGCAGGCCATGCGTCCCATGAAAGGCACGGGAGAAAGATGAAATTACTTGAAAGAAATATAGATGCTAATTGCATTTAGAGGCTCTGTCCTTTTTTTTTTTTTTTTTTTTCCCTACGAGGATTCACAACTTTGGGCCACAGCATCCAGTTTATCCCCATTTCTTCCTCTCTGAGTTTTATGAAGATCGGAGAGATCAGAGCCTTTGGTGTTTTGAAAGGAGACATGTTTTTGAAGAAATACTTAACAAAGACATTGGCTGGAGGAGTGGGGTGGGTGGCTGGGAAGATGGTTCAGGCAGTAAAGTGCTTTCCTTGAGAACGTGAGTACCTGAGTTCGATCCTGCAGAACCCAGGTAAAAAGGTTAAGCCAGGCACAGCAGCATGTGCTTGTGAGTGACCCAGTGACCCAGTTAGGAGGCAGAGGCGAGCTGATCCCTGGTGCTCACCGATCATGCAGGGCCGCCCACTTGGAGAACTCCAGGCCAATGGATAATCTCTGAAAACAAGGTGGGTCGCCACAGAGGAATGGCTGCTGAGCCTGCCCATACATCTGCATACACAGGTACACACATGCACACTCACATGCAGATGCACATGGGCACACATACAGAGATATCCAGTGAGCATCTCATCTCCACATATGTTCCAAAGTAATTAAGCAAATTGGTTGTTTCTGTATCATTCCTATAAAAGGTCAGAATAGCGTTGACATTCACGGCCAGGGCCAGTCTCTCAAAAGGCAAAAATCAGTCTTTTCTAGCTGACTCCCCACTGCTGTGACAAAATGCTTTTGACAAATCCCAGCTCAGTGGAGGAAAGGGTTTATTTTATCTTGTACTTGCAGGTTATAGTTCATCATGGTCAGCCAGAAACTTAAGCAGAAACTGTAGAAAAACTCCGCTCACTGGCTCTACCTGGCTCCATCTCAGATTCACGTCTAGCCGACTAAGTTTATCTAGCTGACTAAGTTTAGTTGTAGTTAAAGTTAAGATATCTTGCATAACTTGTGCTGGCAGACTGAAATTCATTTGGGGCAAAAAGCAGAGGCCCCTCCTTTTCCCTTTGTCTTGGTGAGTGCGTGTGTGCACACGTGCATTTGTGTGTGTTTGTGTGTGTGTGTGTGTGTGTGTGTGTGTGTGCGTGTGCACTCTCGAGCATGTGCACATGCATACCCCTGGTGTGGTTATGCCAAAGGACATCCCCATGCACCATTCTTTTTTATTAGTATTATTAGATGTTTGCTTTATTTACATTTCAAATGGTATCCACTTTCCTAGTTACCTCTCCAAAAACCCCCTATCCCACTCCCCTTTCCCCTGATTACCAATCCCTCCTCACACGTCCCTGTCCTGGCATTCCCCTACTCTGGGGAATTGAGCCTTCTCAGGACCAATGGCCTCTCCTCTCACTGATGTCCAACAAGGCCATTCTCTGCTACATATGTGGCTGGAGCCATGAGTCCCTCCATGTGTACCCTTTGGTTGGTGGTTTAGTCCCTGGGAGCTCTGGGGGTACTGGCTGGTACATATTGTTGTTCCTCCTATGGGGCCACAAACCTCTTCAGCTCCTTGGGTCCTTTCTCTAGCTCCTCCATTGGGGACCCTATGCTCAGACTATTGGTTGGCTATGAGCCATGGGTATTTTGATCACCCTTCTAAGAAGGATCAAAGTATACACACTTTGGTCTTCCTTCTTCTTGAGATTCATGTGGTCTGTGAGTTGTATCTTGGGTGTTCCGAGATTTTGGGCTAATATCCACTTATCAGTGAGTGCATACTGTGTGTATTCTTTTGTGATTGGGTTACCTCATTCAGGATGATAGCTGAGTAGTACTCCATACTGTAAATGTACCACATTTTCTGTATACATTCCTCTGTTGAGGAACATCTGGGTTGTTTCCATGTTCTGGCTATTATAAATAAGGCTGCTATGAACATAGTGGAACATGTGTCCTTATTACATGTTGCAGCATCTTCTGGGTATATGCCCAGGAGTGATATAGCTGGATCCTCATGTAGTACTATGTCCAATTTTCTGAGGAACCGCCAAACTGATTTCCAGAGTGGTTTTACCAGCTTGCAATCCCACCAACAATGGAGGAGTGTTCCTCTTTCTCCACATCCTCTCCAGCATCTGCTGACAAGAGAACCAAATAACTCTATTAAAAATGGGGTACAGAGCTAAACAAAGAATTCTCAACTGAGGCATACCGGATGGCTGAGAAACCCCTAAAGAAATGTTCAACAACCTTAATCATCAGGGAAATGCACATCAAAACAACCCTGAGATTCCACCTTGCACCAGTCAGAATGGTTAAGATCAAAAACCCATGCGCCATTTTTAAGAAACCTTGGGCAGGGTCTCTCCTTTGCCTGGAGCTCACCAGGGAAGCTAGACTGGCTGCCAGCCCATAGTAGCCCTCCTTGGAGCTCACCGATGAAGCTAGACTGGCCAGCTCACAGTAGCGACCCCCTTGACTGTTTCCTCAGCATTAGGGTTACAGTCACATATTTCCATACCTGGTATTTTTATTTAGAGTCTAGGAATTGGGCCCAGGTCCTCCTGTTTGCAAGGTAAGGGCTATCCTGAGCCATCCACCAGCGCTTCCCTATAATTTTCTCTGTTGAGTGCCTCTGCGTTTGGGTGAAATGATGGTATCAAGCAATAGACGTGAGGCAGAACTGGTTGCCGCTGGTAGACCATGCCGGGAAGCTGGGCACGGGGGCTCCCCTGGCCTGAGGGTGAGCGACAGCGCTGCTGAAGGCTACCACATGTCCATCCTGTCCCGTGCACGAGTCTGACTGCCCAGCAGCTGACGCGCCACCTTTCCCCAGCCTCTCCAGCAAGCAGGGCTCCTCCATCTCACCCCTCCTGGCCATCTGTTCCTGCTGCTCCTTCAGCCTCCTGCTTCCCGCCCTCCATGGCCTGTCTGAGCAGGCGGGTGTGCAGGCCTCTGATGAGGTGGGCCTCGGCCCCTCCATCACTCTCAGCCTCGAGGAGAGCACCAGCTGTCTGGCTTGATTTGCATTTTTTCTCTTGAAAAGAAAAATGAAATTAGCCATGAGTTTCCTGAGGTGATGCAATACGCAAATTTGGGCTGGAGGTGTCAGTGTGTGATGGAGAGGGAGGGGAGGTCGCGGAAGCCGGAGGAGAGCCGGTGTGCTGCTCTAACATGGAAGGGAAGCACTACCAATGTCCTGGACACGCGTGCTGGCTCCGGAGAAAGTTAGATGAGGTTTATAAAAGGGTAATTTTCAGCCGGGCGTGGTGGCACACGCCTGTAATCCCAGCACTTGGGAGGGAGGCAGAGGCAGGTGGATTTCTGACTTCGAGGCCAGCCTGGTCTACAGAGTGAGTTCCAGGACAGCCAGGGCTACACAGAGAAACCCTCTCTCAAAAAACAAAAACAAAAACAAAAACAAAAAGGGTAATTTTCTTCCAGTCTGGGATAAAAAGGGCACAAATGTTTTATGAACACAAAGGAAACACCATCCACTGAGGTAAAGTCATTCTCAGTCACTGAGCTTCTGAGGCCAGTCAGAGTTGTCCTAGGATGCTGGCATGCACAGGTCACAGACTGACATCAAGGCTGAGCTACAGGTGCTGGTTCACATTTTTTGACTATTATTGGGATTCCTCAGGTTACAAATACAGGAATTGTCTTCACAAGGTTTGTTGTAAGGACTTGGTTGCCAGATCTGTGAGTGGTTCTCAAACGGGCTATCTCTTTTTCAATTTTTAAACTAATTCATTCATTGTCATACTCGAAGAAAATACAAGAGACTTGGTTCTATTCTGAGGTGCATGTGCACATGAAGATTTGTAAACACACTGATGCTATCAATAAGTTCATAGACTTCTTCAAATGGCCATCTTCCTAAGCAAGGAAAAAACGGACCATCGGTTAAGAAAGAATTAACACTTCACACATTTAGGTGCTGTCTCTCCTCATACTCAGAAAGAAATTTAATTTCCTCCCTGTAATTCAGTAGCTCCTACATAGTCTGTACTCTGACCCCATTTAAGCCTGGCTTCCTACTGTCTTCCTCTTATCACGCCATTGCCTATTTTTGAGCTGCTTCTGTTTTAATGAACAACCAACCACACATATTCAGCAACACGAGTGTCCCAAATAGAATTTCCTAGAGCTGTAGCGGTAGCTCCACTAGTAACATGCAGGCTGTATGGCCATGGGGACTGGAATTCCATCTCTAGGACCCACACAGAAGCCAAGCATGATGCATATGCTATAAACTCAGTGCTGGGAAGGGAGATGGGCAATCATGGACTTCTCTGGCTAGTCTAGCCCAAACAGTGAGCTCCGGGTTCAGCCAGAGACAGTATCTTAAAAAATAAGATGGAGAGTGATGAAGAAGACACCCAACGTTGACCTCTGACCTAAACACACACACACACACACACACACACACACACATACACTCACACTCACACACACATGTACTCATACACTTATACTCACACACATGCACATACACTCACACATACTCACACATACACTCATACACTTATACTCACACTCACACACACACATACTCACACATACATTTACACATACATGCACATACACTCACACACACACATACACTCATACACTTATACTCACACTCACACACATACACACACATACACTCATACACTTATACTCACACACACTCACACATACTCACACATACATTCACACGCACATGCACATACACTCACATACACTCATACACTTATACTCACACTCACACACATACACACACATACACTCATACACTTATACTCACACACACTCACACACTCACACATACTCACACATACATTCACACGCACATGCACATACACTCACACACATACAATCATACACTTATACTCACACACACACTCACACATACACACACACACACACACACACACACACACACTGCTTCATCATGGGTGTCATAACAGAGAGTAGTGAGTAGTAATCTTGGCAGTGTGGAAAGCCGCCAAGCAGAAGTAGAGTATGAAGCGCCTGCAGGTAGAAGGGGACTTCATTTGAGAGAGGGCACTCAAGTGAGCTGCATGAAAAGCGTCCTTCAAGACCAACTCCCGACAGGATGGAGGACTGAGCCACAAGGACATCGAGGGACTGTGTGGCTCAGCTAAGGGAGGCAGCACGTGGAGAAGCTAGAAGGCAGGGTTATGCCTGCCTCGGTGGAGGAGAGAATGGAGGCCCAGAGCAGCGGGAGAAAGGGAAACCATAGTGGAAGAAGAAACCCGAGCCTCTGGGGGGCCAGATGTCAAGGGAGTCGCATACCAGTGTGAGGACTTTGGCTTTTAATTGGGAACACGGAGGAGCCATTGCAGAGCGCTGGTCTGTGAGATCAGGAGCTCTGGGGACCACTCTGCTCAGTGCAATGTGAACAGGCATTGGATGGAGAGAAGGGTAGAGCGGGGTGGGTGATTAGTATCTACTACAATTCTCTCTCTCTCTCTCTCTCTCTCTCTCTCTCTCTCTCTTAAAACTATTGATCACGTGGGCAATATCCATCCCACTTGGTCTCTGCTGACAGTGGTGCTCCCGTTTCAACACCCCCCCTTTCAGTTACAGTGGTGATCTGAAACTGGTTACAGGAACTGGCACCCCAGCAGCGCAGCATTGGCATGCAGTGCTCTCCAAGCTCCCAGGCCTCTGGCTGCTTATTTAGAGGCAGAACCAAGTATGTACCATGACCATCGGCCAGTGAAGTGACTTCATAAGTGACACCAAGCATGTCACTTAACCAAGGACGCCTTTTCCATTAGCATATCTCTAATGGCCGTTGCTCCGTTGAGGGTTCGTCTTTGTGGCCGGTGTCAACCATGAATGAATAGCTGTAGAGCTATAGCTGGGTCCATCTCCTGACAGCTCTTCTGACAGTCACCATCTGGCAGAAAACTTGCTTCAAATCCAGGAAATCACAGAAGTCTTCTGCAGCACCCAGCCTGGTGCCGCCATTGATTAGCATAATGCCAGTCCCTGTTGTGGAAGAGCCAGGGAGCCACAGGAGCCTGGAACATCTGTAGCAACCACCAGTCCACCATGGAGGTCAGAGGGCACTGGGGTGGGGGTGAGGGAATGACCTGGACAGGATGAAACTGCTCCTGAACTGGCCCACCAGGGCAGTAGCTGTCTGTAACTCACTCCCAAAATGACTCTCATCCTAAATGCATCGTATTTCACAGTCTCCATGGTACAAGTGGCAGACAGTTCAGGGAATTTTTCTTTTCCTTCCTTCCTTCCTTCCTTCCTTCCTTCCTTCCTTCCTTTCTTTCTTTCTTTCTTTCTTTCTTTCTTTCTTTCTTTCTTGATTTTTTTTCGAGACAGGGTTTCTCTGTGTAGTCCTGGCTGTCCTGGAACTCACTCTGTAGACCAGGCTGGCCTCGAACTCAGAAATCCACCTGCCTCTGCCTCCCAAGTGCTGGGATAAAAGGCGTGCGCCACCATTTGTTTGCTTTTGAGTTCTGGGCTCCCACTTGGCCCATGCTAGGAGCGCTCGCTATGTACCAGGCTGGTCTTGAACTCAAGTTCATGTTCCCACTTCAAACCCAAATGCTGAGTTGACAGTAGTGGGCCGCCGTGCCTTGCCAAGTCACATAATTTGAAATGACAGTGTTACTGTTCTATGTCTGCCCTCACACAGAGCTGAAATGACTGTGTTAGTGTTCTATGTCTGCCCTCACAAAGAGCTGAAATGACAGTGTTACTGTTCTATGTCTGCCCTCACAAAGAGCTGAACTAAAATGAAAGAAATCTTTACTCTCACTGTCCGAGGGTTAGGGGCCCTAAGTCAAGATGCTGGAGGTTGCTTTCTTCTGGAAACTCTGAGAAACTGTCTCATGTCCTGTGCCCTTATTTGACTCCTGATAACTTCTGTCTGTCCTTGTCCTTCCCTATTGTCTCTACCTGAACTCATCCACCATCCACACATTGTCCTTCCTGCTTCTGTCTCCTACCCTCTTCACATGACTGGCTTTTGGGACACCTGAACCTGGCCTAATGTCTTCCTTATCTTTAATTATATACACAAGATCCTTGCTTCCAAATAACATCACACTGTAAGATCTGTGTAGATCCGTACTAGGGAAAGGTCAGTCATCAACCCAGCACAGATGGCAGATAAGGTTCCCATCCATCCATCCATCCATCCATCCATCCATCCATCCATCCACCCATCCAATGGGGTTCCCAGTCAGAATGAAGGAAAGGTATGGGATCAAGACCCATGATGGCTTCTATGAAAACACACTTAGCTAAGGATTTTTTCCAGGCCTTGAAAGCCCTGGGCAGGGACTTCCAGGGTGCCTTGCCCCTTCAAGGCTGGGAGTTGCCTAGCCTTTGTTTTCCTGCACAGTGTAATCTTGAGTGTCCTTTAGTAGAGTAGGAAATGGGATAATGAAGAGCTAAAAAACATGTGCATGTAGGAGCAGGTTCCCCCAAATGGCCCCACCGTACCATGTCTGTCTCTGGATTGTTCTGTGCTGTCTCTCACAATACAGTGGTCTCTTGAAGGCACATCAGCCTAGACTTTGCAGACATTTTTCTATTATTTTAAAAAGTGAGCATACTGGTAACCTGGGTGGGGCTGGCTCCTTGACTTCCGTTTCCTCAGCTATAAACGTGGTGGCAACACCGACCTTGACAAAGTGTGGGGAGCTTGGCAGGTGGTACAAAGCCTCCGTAAGACCGCGCCTCTCCAGGAAGAGGTGTCTGTGTGGACAGCCTCAGGCTTGGACATGCACTGTGACTCAGCAACTGAGTCCTGCTAAGTCAGGCTACATCATCTCAACTCAGAACTGGACATCTGAAATGTAAAATCACAGCTTTTCACGTGAGAAGAAAGAACTGAAAAGAAGCAACCATTCAGGATGTTAGTTGGATTAGCGTAGGGAATAAATGATATGGCAAAATAGTATACAACCTGCTGTAGAAGACGTGATTAGATGCTAAATGGGAATGGTGAGGCTGACCTGGTGTAGACCCGCAACTCCACTTACCTCCTGGGACCAGGCAAGGGGATGGGAAGCTGTTTGCCCAGAGTCAGTTCAAAGTAAGCCAGCTTGAGCTAAGTTGAACCAAGATCCTTGCACAAAATAAAGTGTTCAAGCACAGGGGATGCATGCCTGCCAAGCATGCTGGAGGCCCAACAAAACAAATAAGCCAATTAAATTAAGCAGGAGTGACAGAGGTTGATATATAGGGAGAAAACTACCACTCCAGTGCATAGTTCTATTCAAGACTATAAACTCAGGATGTGGGAATGACTCAGTGTATAGAGCACTTACCAAACAACGGTGTAGGCTTGACTTGGTGCTCCAGTGCCCATTTAAATGCTGGGTGGGCAGAACGGCCCTGCTGAAATCCTTCCTCAGGAGGAAAAGACCAGGGGCTCCTGGAGCAAGCTTCCTGGCTAGACTAGCTAAATCAACAAGCTCTGACAACGGTGAGAGAATCAGTGTCAACACACAAGGCGAAGACCAGCCCAAGAAGACACCCAACCAGGGAGGTAGGTTGACCTCTGGCTTTCATGTAAATGTGCTCCTACATATGTGTGAACGTGCATACACACAAGCACAGATGTACACATGAAAAACAAACAAAGAAATGAGGCCGTGGCTTGGCATGGCGATGCATGTCTTAAATCCCAGTATCTGGAGACAGAAGCAGAAGTACCTATGAACTGAAGTCTGGCCCGGTCTTTGTATTAAGTTCCTGGCCAGTCAGGGCTTCATGGTATAGAGTGAGACCCAGTCTCAAAACAACAGCAATACCAACACTCAAACTGCAATCTTTCTATGTAGCATGGGCCAATTCTGCCTTACATTTAGCATTTTTTCTGTAATTATTTTGGAATGGTATCAAATGGGTATCGGTAACAATGTATTGATTAAGGCAAGTTGTAGCTTTTTCCCGGAGTCCCATTCCTGGGCTTCTGGACTTCACTGTCCTGCTCTGTCCTTCATCCAGCCCAGGTGTGGACCACCATTATAAAAGATGATATTGCCTGGGGTTGGTCTGAGGAGGCAGAAATGTTCTTGCCAGGGAGTGAGAGCCTTCCCTGTGCTTCTCTTCCCTCTTCTTCTCTTCCCCTGACTCACTGTCATCACTACGAAAGAAGATTACTTCCTGACAGCTCTTCATGTCAGTCAAAAGTCTAGGTCAGACACTTATCAATTGACCCACTGTTAAAGGTAGACACTCATTTCAGCGTCTGTCAATGGCTCTTTTGATCCATTTAGACCGGAGCCTACATCCCTGCAGTGATTTATTTGCAAGCGTGCGCAGACTTTTAAAGACAGGGAAACATTTCTAGAACTCTGAAAGTCAGCTCGCCTGAGTGTGCTTGTCGTCTCTGCAGCTGCCCATCAAAGGACCAGAGATAAGGCTGTGCCTGGAGATGGCACCCTGCAACCCTCGGGGCAGAGTCTGACCTGAAACTCTGTGTTCTCCCACCAACAGAAGGGCCGAGTGGACTCTGCACACCTTCCCTGTGTAACCCATGGTCTCTCCCTCTCAGACTGTAAAGATGTGACCTGCACACATCCTGGCCAAGCGAGCGGCAATGGCTGGTGGGGCCAGCGTGTGACAACCCTTGGGACTCAGTCAAGCCTCCTTTCCCCTCCAATCTGGCGTTGCATCAGGAGAGACTTTCCACTCCAGGGCAGGTGTCTTTCTCCTCTGCCAGGGATAACGCGCGTTTGTCTTTCCCAGGTGTTTGTCATGGTGCTGTCAGTACCTGCGAACCTGGGAGACAGGAAAAGAAATGTGAACGTGTAAGAAGTTCAGGGGAGCTGAGGAAATTTTCCTGACGTGCCCCTGCTGCGCCACTGCGGCAGTTGAAGAAGGCCTGTCATTGGGCTGTCAACCTTTAACCTCCCACAGACGTATTTTGAAATGATGTGTAAAGAATTGCTGTGCCGTACCACTGGCTCCTTTCAGCTCCGCGTGTCTGTCCTTGATGTCAGTCAAAAGTAGTTAACTGGCACCCACGGAGTCTTAAAAACCACCTCGACCAAGTATTGGTAATGACTTTAGTTAAGAAGACTCGCTCTTGTCAAGTAATGACTTTTTGACATAAGGTATTGTTTACCTAGGCAACGTTCTCTTACTTGCATTTTAATGAGCCTAATTAATAATAAGTTAGGAGTCCTCAGCTATTTCTTCACAGCTGGACCATATGCACTAATTACGCTAAATGGGAAAACCTAAAATAATCTACTTAGTGGGAAGAAGTACTTTAAGAATAGAAGAAAACCCCCATTTTTCCCTACACGTCTTCGTCATCTCCATCATGGAGATGGAGAAGCTTGCAGATCGGTGGACATCACTTTCCAAATGGTAGAAGTTTCAGGAATTTTTCAGAGAAACTAACGCAGGGAGGTGTTTGATGCATCCTCTGGTAAAGAACTAGAATGGTTTTCAGGTTGAAGAATGAACACCAGGGGTCGTGAGACATAGTCTCATAATGGAACTATATCACTTACAACAAATAAATACCCTCCAAAGGGCCGTTTGGGAGCTTAGGGAAGTCTTGTGAGTGTCTTAGAGAGTGTGGTTCTCTGTAAGTGAGATTACAGTCCTCATAAGCATTCGGGTATCCTCAGAGTTATTTAGGAATCCAGGTAAGTATCTGGGACCAGAGCAAAACAACATCAGAGCAAACAGACTATCCACAGTTAGGCAGAAGTTGACACTAACAGAACTTTTGCCTCTCACCTCCAGCATGCAGAAGCACAGGGAAGGGGCAAGGTGCCCTGGTGCCCTGGGCTGTCGGTGTGATCGGCAGCAGGACACAGAGCTGTTGGACTTTCCTCTGATTATGTGACTCTGGGAACACAGGTATGGGAACTGTCACAGAGATAGGATAAGCGGAGGTGCAGCTGTTAAAGGAAAGAACACTGATCCCTTGAGCAGAGAGCCCTTATTAATTTTGCTCCCAAAATGAATCGTGTCGCTTAGGGTTTAGGTTGTGGAAAGATTCCCAAGAAAAACGCCTTGAGGAAAGTAGCAATGAATCCAGTCCCCAGCCTCTGTTCCAGGATTCTTCCAGAACCCATGCTGAAAACTTAAGCCCCAAGATCACTATTAAATGCAAGGCAGAGGCGATGCCACCCTCTGGGGGATCTGAAACTTGGCTCTTAGAGTGACTTCTGGACTTTACCAGGTCCCCAACCACCCATGTTTTAACAAGACACAGTTCAAAGCAGTCAGAGATGATTTGAGCTAATTGGTTGATTCAGCAAGAAACCTGGGAAAAGGTGGTGCTGAGGTTGGCGGCATCAGGCTGGCAGGGTTAGCAGATGCTCTCCAGAAAGGGCCTTGGAGTGGAGGCGCACCCTGCCAGGCACCATATGTGTGATGGACATGACAGAGAGCACAGGCTGTCTGAGCGAAGGTGACAGCTCGGCCCTCTTTCACAGAGAAACTTCCCTTGGAGTAGACACAAGTGAAATAATGTCCACTAAGTGGGCACCTTTGGGAGCCTCTGGCACCTGGCAGAATTCTCTGTGGCAGCTACCCGCTGCCTTGTGTGTGTACAGTAGGGGAGCGGGTAGCACAGTTTTCCACGATAGCACGACTGACCAAATTGTTCTCCATGTATCTCCAGGACAGCAAGGGAAGGATTACAGACCAGAGAGACAGGGTGCCCAAGGCCACATTAGCTCACTGCAAGTGCATGCATGGACATTGAGTCCTTATCTGCAGATCACATGATTGAGGTTGACATGCACATTTTCAACAAGAGAGGCAGAACGCACGTGTGCCTTCCTGGCTCCACCGTGAGGGCTGGTTCTATCTCCCTCCATGAGTTTAAGCTAGAAAAAGTCAGGAAAATGTCATCTAACGGGACAGGTGTCACCACCTAAGAACATTTTCTAGTTCCCAAATAAACTTCACGCATTTCCCTCCTACATCTGTCAGGGTGCACATGCCTACAGCCCTGTGCTTCTTACCAAGACTCTGCGTTGAAAACCGACAGTTTGACTCTCTCCCATATAATAGGCATTCCCTGTATTGCTCAGAAATATGTTGTTTAAATTCAGGGAGGTAAGTGGAGGTCAGACCTGTGCTTTTGAAGACAGAATTCACTAAAGACCTCTGCTTTTTGTTTTTTCTGGATGTGACTTCTAAATAGAAATCCTATTGTGTCACCCATCTTTGACAGAGTCAGAAACCCCAGGGAGTGCTGTTACGAGGGAGGGGCACCTTGGAGGCAAGGTCCCTGGCTAGGAGCTCAGGCGCTTTCCCAGCAATGGAGCAGGCCTCTGTGGGAGTTAGAAGTCTGCTCTCTCCACCAGGATGCTGCTGTGGCCATCACAGCAGATGACCGGACACTGCAAATACTTCAAGCTTCCCTGAGTCACTATTTGCGTGGCTCAGCACTGGCCAGGGTCACTGAAGCCGTCTATGCCATGTAGGCTGCTAGACTACCATTCACTCACAGATCCGCTTTGTCTACACAAATAGAGAATGGTCATTTCACTAATATTATTCCCTGGTATACTCTAAAGAATTATTCCATATCTATTTAGGTCCCTTCTCTCTCTGCTCTCTCTTCGTGTGTGTGTGTGTGTGTGTGTGTGTGTGTGTGTGCATGCATACATACAATCATGCACATGTGTGCACGTGTGCCATCATGTGGTTTGTGGAGGTCAGAGGATAACATTTAAAGTCTGTCTTCTCCTTCCACTGTGTTGGTCCAGGGATCAGGGTGTCAGGTTTGGAGGCAGGTGCCTTCACCTGCTGAGCCATCGAGTTCTCTCTGATGTACTTTTAAGATAAGATAACTAGTAATTATGAGCAGATGGGGTGGAGATTATTTATTGAGATGAGAAGTTGGCAGCCAGTTCCCTGGCCTGCCCCTCCCACTCGCTTCTATATTCTCCGGCCCCTCCTCCAGGTCCAGCTTCCTGTGTGCTTTCCCACTGCCTGGGGGCGGGGACCATAGAGAGTCCTGGGGTCAATGTTAACCTTGGTCAGTCCTAAGATCTGCACATGCAGAAAAAAGTTAGCTTTAGCTTGAGGCTGCTTTGGAATTTGCCTCCTTTAATGTTCAAGGTCTCAGAATAAAGAGAATTTTTATCCCGACTTCTTAACTCTTGGGCCAAACTACACAAGAATAAATCTTATTCCCTGTCGTTGAACTGACCTCTGAGACATACTGGGTGCATTCTTTGAAACTGTTGTAAACACTGAGCAAAACTAACCCTTTGACCTTAAGAGAAATGCAGGGTTAGTTCCCAAGAGCTTCTGGTCATAACATGATCATCAACCAATTAATACATAGTCATTTCCACTGGTGGTTTCTGTTTTAAAAGCACTGTGTGTATAATATATGGTAGAAATGGAAATCACAGTTAATAGTGCTCTACCCAATGTCCCAGCAAAGTGGACCTTACTCACTGGTCTGTCTGTAGGGCACACGTCCATCTTCTTGAGCTTAGAAATTGAGGTAGTTCTTCAACATCACGACCTCAAACAGCGATGCCACCAACCAAACCACATAGATGTCAAATGGTCCACTTGGAGTAGAGCGCATAAAGAACACTGGTTGGGTGTGCATGATAACTACAGAAGAAAGTGGGGCACCCCTTCACCTGACCCGACGAGGGGTGTGCAAGTGAATGTGCCCTCAAGTGGCCAGGAAAGCAAGGGATGATTTGAAGCCTAAGTAACTTTTGGTGAGCAGGCAAATTCACAAATATGGAATCCTCGAGTGATGGTGATAGACCGCTTTAAAAGGTTATGCATAAAAATTCAATTAAAACTAGTAACTTTGAGAAATGATTAATGAGTCTCATTTGGCTTGGCATGGTTCTGTCCACCTGTAATTCCAATAGGCAGGAGGCTGAGGATAGAGGACTATTGGGTAAGAGGCTAACCTGAGCTACAGTGAGGAACCAAGTCTCAGCAAATAAATAAACAGATCAATAAATGACGAAAGTATCATTTGTGCCGAGCTTTTCCTACAGCAATGGATCTCTTTGTTCAACAGTGTCCATTTGGGCTTCAGCAGGTCATTGGTCGCCTTTGTGGTTCATACTTTCTCTTGGGCTCTTTTGTCACACTGAGCTACTTCCATAGCATCTCAGTCACGCATGCGCTGTCCTCAGTCACGCATGCGCTGTCCTCAGTCACGCATGCGCTGTCCTCAGTCACGCATGCGCTGTCCTCATTCTTCAGGCTTTTCTGAATGCCACTCGGAGGCTAGGAGTGGGATCCAATCTGCCCTTGCCCAGCTTTTTGGACTATGGCTTTCTGGGTAACTTTCTCTCCTTCCTGCAGGGGCGCAGGGCTGCCAGAGAGTGAGCTTGTGGTGGGACCGGCCAGCCTGTTCACGTGATGCTCAGATCCTTGTCTTGGGAGGAAATGAAGGTGATGGTGGCCCTGCTGCCCTCACTGGACTAGAACAGGTTTAGTGTCACGAGGCACCCACGAACTGTAAATAAAACTAAGTTTATTTCAACATAGGGTACCCTTTGTTCGCCGTTAGTCTCATCTCTCTGTCTTAAGAATTTTGCCAAGCCGGGCGGTGGTGGCGCACGCCTTTAATCCCAGCACTTGGGAGGCAGAGGCAGGCCGGATTTCTGAGTTCGAGGCCAGCCTGGTCTACAGAGTTACCAGGACAGCCAGGACTATACAGAGAAACCCTGTCTCGACAAAAACAAAACACACACACAAAGAATTTCACCAATATGAAAACAGCAAAAAACACTAGTAACCATGTAAAATTATTGGGGAATGTTCTAGCAAAACTGAAATAAACACGCATAAACTTTGTGGTTTCTGAAGTACACGTTCTCTCTTCTTGTGCCCATAGTGATGAATAATCTCTAAGTCTGGATTTATTTGTTTTTCTTTATCACAAACCAAGCGTTTAGGTATTGCAAGTTTAAGGTGGTTCTCTTTTGACAGTCACATATCATAAAAGAATAATTCAAACGAAACATTGTCAGCAATCATCAACCGTCAAGCACTTACGATGTCTCTCGGCAGCAGATGGGAGGACGGAGCTACTGTCCACACCCTTGCAGGCACATGCCTTGAGGTTACACAGGTGTCCTCACTTTGTTTTTTCAGCAAAGTATTTGTTGCTTCGAAATCTCTTTGGGGGGCGGGGAACACTGCACCCAAAAGGTAAACCTAGCCTCTTAGGTGTTTCCTTTGACTAGCTGGGAGCTATATAAACGGTAGTAAGGAGATCAGGCTGATTTGAACTTGTATCTCAGGCGCCATTCTTAAGTTTGGTGTTTTAAGATCAGCGGTGCAACCTCTCGCAGATTTAGCTTTTCCTGTCAAATGGAGGAAACCGCTTTGGTGAGGTCTGAATTCAGCCCTGGATGGAAAAGGTTCAGTCCTAGGACCAGATACGTGGGAGATGATGGTGGCAATGGTGGGTCCTACCTCCTTTGAATTCCCAGTGGGAGGGTTCCCAGTGAATTCACTCCTAAACATTTGCATGGTTGGTTTTAATGTGGGGCTTTTGTTTTGTTGGCGACACGGTATTTTCTATCTTTTGCCTTTCCTGTACTCCATAATAGTAAATTCCCAAAATAGTAAAGTCGTCATTGCTATTAACACGCTACTAGGAGCTCATTATTTAGTGCAATTGTGTGATTCCTGTAAGTTAAGGTACAATTTGTAAGTATATATGTTTTTCATAATTTATTATTTGGGAATGTCATATTGTGAACCCCATGCACCCTCACTTTCCAGTTCTCCCAAGTCCCTACCCCACCACTGGGGCTCCCTTGCCCCTGGGGGAAAAAAAAGAAAAACATAAAAACCAACCAAACAGACAAAAAACAAATTTAAAAAAACAAGTTCAATTTGTGTTGCCCCTACACTCACTGGAGCATGGTCAAACTCTCGGCAGCCAGACTCTTAAAGTGAGTGAGTCCTTCCTCCCACCCCTTGTATGACTGGTTTTGTCACTTTGACACAACTAGAGTCACCTGGGAAGAGGACCCTTTGTTGATGATTGCCTCCACTGGGTTGGCCCTGTCTGATGGACCGTCCTGCTGGATGTCTGATGGAAGAGGGTCTGAACCACCAGCACCACGCCTAGATCACATTGGCCTGGGCTGTCTGCAAACACTAGCCAGCAAGCCCAGTGAGGAGGCAGGAAGCAGCCTTCTGCATGCTTCCAAGTTCCTGCTGGACTTCCTGCCCGTGCTTCCCTCAGGGACAGACTGGAACCTGGGAGTATAAACTGACCCACCAGCTGCTTTTTGTCTTGGTGTTTACCTCAGCAACAAATAGCAAACGGGAATCATTTACAGGCGCGGGTCTTTACTGAGTAAGGGCAAAGGTGAAATGATGCGGATTGTCTTGGTTGCTTTTCTCACTGCTGTGATCAAATACATGATTAAGGCAACTTAAGGAAGGGAGGGCTGACTTAGGCTCTGCGATGATGATGAGGGTTGGTGTGAGCAGCCGGGGCCTGGGGCAGCTGGTCCTGTCAGTCAGGGCGCTGAGATGCTTGGGCTTAGCTTCCTTCCTCCCCTCATTCCATCCGGGACCCTAACCCACCGACTCACTCCCATTCGGGGCGTGTCTTCCTGTCTCAGTTACATCTGTCAGGAAGTTCCCTCACAGACAGACTCACAGATAGGTTTCTGTTGTGATTCAAAAATCTCATCAAGTTGGCAATCAAAACTAATCACCATTGCACCGCTCTCCTACCCTGAGGGAGCTTTTGGCCTTGCAGATTTCACGGAGGAGGAGGAGGAGGCTACTGCCAGTGCATATGGAGTCCAGTTTTATTCCAAGGACTAGTCTTCGAAAAGCCAATCCAGAACACCTCTTTTCAGCACTTTCGGCAGAGACTGCATCTTGGCACCTGAAGCTATGTGGTGCATTTGTTTTCCTACAGAGGTTTTTGGTTTTGTTTTTTTTTTTCTTTTGCAAAAACAAAAATCTACTGAGTTCTGCCAGAAGAAACTCATGACATGTTGTAAGTTTAATTATGTTCAATTCATTAACACAATTAGAACTGCAAACACATTTATTGACACAGCCAGAACCACTTAGTAACAGGCATTAAGTCATAGATTAAAAAACTCACTCCTGCAGGGCCTCCAAATTCTGGAAGGGAGAGCTGGGAACTGTCTCCAGCCTGTGGCACGGGTGTGCGGAGCTGACCAGAGGTTGTCCCTCATCGCTTGCTGGATGTTGTGTTCATATTTGTTCATATTCGGGAATGATTGTTTTGACCTTTGGAGGACAAACTGAATCATCTTGAAATACTACTTTTCATTTTAACATGGGGGTTTGATGCATATGGATTTGATTTTAGCTTAGCTGAGCCAGACAATCTCACATAGAGGAGACAGAGGCTCTTGCTTTTCTAGCAAAGACAGACGGGCCATGGCAGATAGAGAGCCTAGGGTCAGCGCCCTTCTCTTTGAATTCCTCCCTCCAGAGTGAAGCTCTCTTGTGCCTGGGGAGTTGTTTGGCCTGCACAGCGAGGAAAGCCAGGGTCTATACACGAGAGAGCTGCCTCTGAAGCAGACCCACAGGGTCTGAAGTATTCTGATGATTCTTCTTTGTCATAAAAGTGAATCTTCAGGCATGATGCTACTCCCCTGCAATCCCAGCTCTTGGGGTGGGGGGTTGGGGGGGAGGTGGAGGCAGGAGTTCAGAGCCAGCCTCTGACTACATAGTAAACTGGGCCCAAGAGATCCCACCTCCAAAAAATGAAAAGCGAACACAAAAATCAACGGAATATTTCTCTAGGCACAGAGTTTAAATATTTGTTTATGTATTCACTGTATGTGTATGAATACATATATACATGCATGCATGCACCTGTGTTGGTGTATGTGTGCATGGACACACTTATGCATACTCCTGGAAGTATCCACTATTACTTAGGAATGCTCTATTATTCTCTACATATGTCTTTGTGTCAGGGTCTCTCCTTGAGTCCCGGGCTCGAGTGTTCTCAGACAGGCCGGCAAGCCCTAGCTAGGGTTAGAGGGTGTGCAGGGTGGGGCACGTGGCTGTTACATGGCTACTGTTATCCAAACCTCCTCCCTCCTCATAACTGCACAGCAAGTTCCCTCAACCGCTGAGCCATCACTCCAGCACCTACAAGCACAGGTTTTAAAAGGAGGCTTCAGTAAAGTTTCATTATTATTTTTGTTAACAAGTTAATTAAAAAAAATGCTTAACATTACATAGTTGGCTAATTCTGCCCACGGCGTTGTGTGCGTCTCTGAACAGTTGGGTGAGATGCCGCTGCGGGAACCTGACTCATAAACAGTCCCATACATGTGTTTCTGATGCGTTGTCCACCTGAACGCACCCATGCTCTCCAGACGTGGGCTTCTTTAAGACACTAAGGAGTGTCGGAGTGTGCAGACTCTTAGGCAGTGTGCCTGGGTTTACACCCTGCCCTCTGACCTTTTAGGTTACTTACTCTTCTGACCTAGGATGCACTTACAGTGTTTCTGTGCCTTTGGTGTAGTTCTTTCTTTCAATTGAAACACTCTCTTTAGGAGGGAGGCGGACGCTCATAAAGTTACAAGATCCGCTTGGTCCCACCCCAAGATTACTCGAGAAGTTGCTGGGAGACTTCAGCCCAGCTGTTTGCAAGTTGGGTAGAGAGCTCTGGAGTCTGAGCCTTGACGAACCATCACCCCAGCTGGGACGGGCATTCCAGCTGCAGCAGACATCGCGCTCCTGGAGTGGCCGCAGTAGACTTGGGGATTCCCTGAACAAGACTTGGATAGGACCTTCAGTTTGATCTGCCACATTCCCTGTCCAAGATGGTTTTTGTTGTTGTTGTTGTTGTTGTTGTTGTTCATGGCTCCCCAGGGAAAGTCACAGGCTTACTTCTTGTAGCTACAAAAATGACCAACACAGGGTTGGGTCACAGGTCAGGGGTAGAGCACCTGCCTAACATGCGTGAGAATCTAGGTTCAATCCTCTTTATGCAAAATAATATGTAAATAAATACCCAAATAATTGTGTCTCTCATGGATACCTAAGTTAAAGAAAAAAACAAAAACCTTTGGACCATCAGCCGGTGCTCATAAAAAGGAACAGTTACCATAGACACAGCCTATCATCAACCTAGTTTCTCCTTTTCCACTCACCTACTGAGAATCCTGTGTTTCCTGTTATTTTCCAAATGGTCTCTGTTTTACTCACACAAGTTATTTGTGCGTGCAACAAGCCTGCCATCTTTGCAAAATAAGAGATCTTTTTTTAAAGTGGAACATAGTCTGCTCTTCATTGCTCTTCCAACACGGTCTTACAGTGTTCATCTGACATCCGGTGGGTCCAGTGAGGCGCAGAGAGGCAGGATGCTGGAGGGAAAGTAGATATGCAGTCTTGGAGATTTATAGACACAGCAGGGAAGTGGACCTGTACACTCAATAATGTTGATGATTTGTCTATAATGGAATCTGATACAGAATCAGCACAGGATGCCCTAATGGTTAAGGCACAAGGTGTTTGGTTGGGCCTCACAAATTGTGGGGAACAGCTGGGGTTGTTTGTTTTGTTTTGTTTTGTTTTTGAGACAAATGTCAGCTGGCATGCTCGGTGCTGAGTATTTGTGGAGCCCCAGTGAAGCTGAGCCTCAGTTGAGCCCCAGTGGAGATGGTGACAGTAAGTGGGGGAGACAGCACCTGTACGTCAGGAGCAGACAGGTGCCATCATCCTAGAGAAAATTCAAGCGAGATCAATAAAAATGATTAAGGGACTCACAGAATTGATTTCTGAGAAAAGATTAAGAAAAATAAATGTGCAGCCTGACACATAGCCCAGGAGGAATATGATAACTGGGTGGTCCATTGATGTCTAAGATGCTGACGAAAAGACATTCGCCAGGCATGTGGAGACAAATTCCCTAACAAGGCATCTGGGGACACAGTTTCTCCAAGAAGTGGTGGGAAGCCCTGTCCCAGAAGCAGCAGGGACTCAGGTGCACAGATGTTTTCTGAACTTTGCTGGCAGGGCAGAAAAATGAGCAAGACCACCACATATTTTTAATGCGATTTTCTTAATTCCTAGAAGCACAAGAATGAATGACAGCAGAGTTAAAACTTCAACCAAGGTCTTGTTTTGAGACTTGGTGATATTGTAGGACTCGATTAATGTCGTTTAGACTGCGTCATTAAAACCAAGGGATGGAGAAGAGCCATTGGATCCGAATAGACATATCTATGCCCTAAGAATAAATAGATAAATTACACACACACACACACACACACACACACACATAAACACACACACACTAAATGTCTATATGCACAACAGACTTCTACATGACACAGACATTTGTTTATCTAAAAAAGCCAGTCAGTGTGTTTATATTTAGAGACAGGCTGCTGCTTCTGAGGTGGCTTGTGAGGCGGCAGAGCTCTGCGGCGTCACCTTTGCCCTTTGTTCCAGCACTGTTTAGAGGCAGCTCCTCGGCCAAGTGTGAGTCATCTTTTGCTGGCACTGCAGAAGCCATTTGAGCTAAGCCATATTTCAGGTTCGTTGCTCTTTGGGCTTCATTAGGAGGCTTCAGAGGAAATGACATAATCCACCTCCATTCACAAGGAGCTGCAAGTGGAGGACGCTTACGGGCACATCACACCATGTGTGTATTCTTTAAAAGTCACAAAACTTTGCAATACAGTCCCCTAGGAGGGAAATTTCTCTATGACGAATGGGGGCAAATGGCTGGAATTACACCCTTCTGGTCTGAAACATCCTTCACATATTTATTGCAATAAGGAATGTATAGAGAACACTATACATTTGTTACTATGCCACACATTTATATTACAAAAATGATGAATGTTTAGTGGCCATTTTTCATACTTTCCTTATGGAGCAGGGGACCTTTTCATAGACACCATAATAATAAAATGTGGGAAGGAGAAAATGACTGTGGAAAAGTGCCAGGTGGCATTGACCTATGTATTTTCGTTAGCAGAACCTCATATCCATTGGATGATGTGACTTAGATTTACTTTCTACATTATTGAAGAGATGCAGGGGGTTAATGTGCCACCCTTTTGGTGCTTGAGGACTGAAGAGAAACCGATTTTCCTCTCAAGTGAACTATGCTGCGTTGGATACCTGTCTTCCCAGCAGCCTGCCGCCTGCTGCCTCCACATGAAGAGGGCGGAGCCGCACTCCACAGAAAGCTCTGGACTAAGCTGCCTTAAATGTCAGCGCTGGGTACAGATTGCTGTTCACAGAGTTTTCCTTTTGCCTTTTGTTTTTGCATACATTGTATGACTGCTTTCCTCTGCCCTGAAAAATATTCATAGTCGCTGTTATTTTTGTGAATAATACTGGAACAGGTACAATGTAAAGGAGGCAGGATTTATGTGGGCTCATGGTTGGAAGGGATACAGCTTCCATGTCCAGGAATGCATGGCGGCCGGCACCCCGATGGCGGCAGGCACCCCAATGGCGGTAGGCACCCCGATGGCGGCAGGCTCCCAGATGGCGGTAGGCACCCCAATGGCGGTAGGCACCCCGATGGCGGCAGGCTCCCAGATGGCTGCAGGAGCAGGCGGCTCGAGCTCTCACATCTCAGCAAGGACACTGCCCAGCCCGGCATAATTTCTCCAAAATTACATAGTTTGCCTTCTTTTTCCTTTTCATTCAGCCATACATCGTTGATATAGCTAAATATAGTCTTTATTCTGTCGTGATGACATCAACATCTTGATTTAAAAAGTGGAGAAAGGTCCCCTCTTTTTTATAATGTAGTTTTGTTAGTGTTGACAACTCCTTGGTATGTCCTTCAAAACAGAACCCACAGCAGCGGACCCAGCTCTCAAAGTCCCTCTCCTAAGTGCCCTCATCCCCTGGCAATCTCCAATCACTTTTTTTAATCTTAAAATTTTCCCCTTCTTGTGATATTTGATGCTATCAATAATACACTCCAATACCTTTTCATTCTTCCTTCTTATCCTTAGACAAATAAAGTTGAGATTTCTGTTATTTTCTGAATCAATTTTCTCTTCTCTTTTTTTGAAAATAGTATTCCACTACACCGATGTAACATCCATTACCTTTAAGACAATATTTTAGTTATGTTAGCTTTTAATGGTAACAGGGAAACCGTCACTTCATTTGGGTGGGTTTCTAGGAGTGGATGTCTGGGTTAACTTTGTAAGAAGACACTGCCCAGCTGTCTGCCACTGTAGCCATACTGTGCCAGCATCTCCGCTAACAGGGAAGGAGGGTTCTTATTGCTGGTGTCCTTGGCAGCACTGGGGCTTGCCAGTCTTTATAATTTTGAGGACGCCAGGGGTCACATAGCACCCTCACAGTGTGAGTGCACATGTAGTTGACGGTATTCGCTTTTGTGGTAAATGTGTTGTCAGGCACCCATTCGCCATCACGACATCATTGGGAAAAATCCTCTATGAATATCTGTGTGTAGACATTCTTACATCTTATCATTTTTCTAATAAAATTAATTTCAATTTTTCTTGCTTTTCAGCAGCGTCTTCTGATTTCATTATAAATGTTTGCACATCCACTCACAGTTGAGAGAGATAGGAAAGTTTATTCTCATTCATAGTAGTTAAGATCTAAGAAAAGCTTGCTACCACATTGCTACCAATCAAAATGCTTGAAAAAGAACCAATGTAACTTCTTTCCCCACTTGTGAATTTTGAAGCTCAAATTCACATGAGTGAACACTGTGAGAGGTAGACCACTGATGGGGCTGCAGATGCGTCGTTGTGAGCACTGAGTTTTTAAATCCTGATGATAAGCTTTGCTTCAATGGCTTGGGAATAAAATTCAAGAAGCAGCTATGAACTAGTTCTGAAAGCCTTACCTCAAGTTAGATTGTTAAGAATGTGTGAACTTGAAGTTCTAGCTAGAGTAATTAGACAGCAAAAGGAGATCAAAAGGATACAAATTGGAAAGGAAGAAATCAAAGTATCACTATTTGCAGATAATATGATGGTATACATAAGCAATCCCAAAAATTCCACCAGAGAACTCCTACAGCTGATAAACAACTTCAGCAAAATGGTAGGATATAAAATTAACTTAAATCAGTAGCCTTCCTTTATACAAATGATAAACAGGCTGTGAAAGAAATTAGGGAAACAATACCCTTCACAATAGCTACAAATAGTATAAAATGTCCTGATATAACTCTTGCCAAGCAAGTGAAAGATCTATATAACAAGAACTTCAAATCCCTGAAAAAAGAAATTGAAGAAGACCTTAGAAGATGGAAAGATCTCTCATGCTCATGGATTAGTAGGATTAACATAGTGAAAATCTATCTTACCAAAAACCCCTACAGATTCAATGCAATCCCCATCAGAATTCCAACACAATTCTTTGCAGACATGGAAAGAACAATTCTAAACTGGAATGGAAGAATGAAAAACCCAGGATAGCTAAAACAGTTCTCAACAATAAAAGAACTTCCGCTGGAATCACCATCCTTGACTATACAAAGCAATAGTGATAAAAACCGAATAGTATTGGTACAGAGACAGACAGGTTGATCAGTGGAATAGAATTGAAGATCCACGGGTAAACCCACACACCCATGGACACTTGATCTTTGACAAAGAAGCCAAAAATATACAGTGGAAACAAAAGAAAGCATCTTGAATAAATGGTGCTGGTCTAACTGTGGATCATCTGTAGAAGAATGCAAGTAGATCTATATATATATCACCTTTCACAAAGCTCAAGTCCAAGTGGATCAAGGACCTCTTTCCCTCTTTCTAAGCAGTTCCCTTCTACTTTTATACCGTGTGTGTGTCGGGGGGGGGTGTTTATATGTGTGTGTGTAGCATGGTGTTTATATTTGTGTGTATGGTGTGGTGTTTTGTGTGTGTGTGTGTGTGTGTGTGTGTGTGGTGTTGTGCTTATATTTGTGCTTGTGGTGTTTATGTGTATGTGTATGGTGTGATGTGGTGCTTGTGTATGTGGTAGGGGTGTAGGGGAGTGGGACAGGGGGGTTGGGGGGTGTGGGAGTGAGAAAGTGGGGTGTGATTGGAGTATGGGGGTGGGGGCATGTCAGCACGTGTGAGCTTCATGTGCTTTCCTCTACCGTCCACCCAGGTCCCAGTGTACAGGATGTATCTGCTCATATTCATGGTGGGCCTTACTTTACCCAACAAGTCAGAAGTCCTGTAGTACAAGCCGTTTCCTACAACCGAAAGCTACCATCTGTAATGTGTAATTGTAAGACTAGGCCGTAATCTTGTCTAGACACCCCTAGCGTCTTTCCCAAGGATATGCCTAGAGTTTTGCTCTTCATATTCCCCAGACATGATTCCATCCAGTGGGGTTTTCAATTCGGATCATCCATGATGCCTCCCCATTGTCCTGCTGCAGGCTGCAGGCATCCACACTTCCTGCTCCCTTTCGAATTCCCTATGTCCAATTCCAGCCCTTGCCCACTGCCCTTCCCTACCACTGGGTCTTCACGCTGACCTGATATGAATTACCTAATCTCTGGGTATACTTTGTTTAGCTTCAGTAGAACAAAAGCTTTGAATATCAGATTCAGTTGCTTTCATTCCCCCTATGTCCACAGCTTGTAGAGTAGTTCCTGGTCTAGAAGAGATGTAGCAACTACTTTCTGTGTACAATAAACCATCTTTACTACAACAATTTCATAAAGTTGGGGAATGTGGTTATTTAGTTCATATTATAAAGTCTCTTAAGACATTTATTAAAATGTCTTAAAGGTCAAATATCAAGATTTCAATTTTATTTAGTTATTTTAACTATTTAGAATTGTAAACCTGAATTAGATTTATATTTTGTCCTCAGCAAGCACAGCCACTGTGTGCTGGTTTGTAATTCTGCCTTTCTGCACATGGGCATCTTCTGCAAAGCTCTCTGCTGACCCTCGACAAAGGGATACATGGAAATCAGAGTCCATCTTTTTTTTTTCAAGCCTGCAGATGAGGTTACCATCTGGCTGTCCAAGGCTTTCAGTGTCTAGATCACTTGTGAGCCTTAGTTAATGTCAACAGTGTTTGGAATAAACTTTTTTTAATGTAACAAACAATGCATATTCATAAATGCTGATGAGGGGTGGAAGTGACATGGCTTCCAAACAAGACACATGACTGGAAAACAGACAGTTGAGTCTGTTGTGTCTCTCCATCAGAGAAGGAAGCCCTGGTGTGCCCTGTTCTCTTTGTGAAGGCCACATTTCTAACAGGAACGTGCAGCAACATTTTGAGCCTTTTGGTTTTTGTTGGATGGTGATTTTTATAATTTAAGATATATATATATATATATGCATATATGTATATATACACAAATTTAAGCACTCTTTCTTACACACACACACACACACACACACACACACACACACAATGGCAGTGTGTTACAGGCCAGAAACAGCCACACATGGTATTGCCCAATCAGCCAAGAATCCCATACAGAACTTTATTTGTAGCCCATAAAATGACCGGAGTGAGCTTTAGGAGCATCTGCAACCTGCCTCGGAGGAGGGGGTTACCTGGGCAGGGCAGTTAACTTTAATTCAGCAAAGTTGACGAGAGCCATGCGAGAGCAGCACAGGCTGATTGTGCGGTTGGCGAAGGGAGCCAAGCTACGCACAGCATCCTGGGCACCTTCCACCTCCGGGGACTGCAGAGAAGACGCTGTGGTGACCTCAGATCTAGACATCACGACGTCCAGAATAAGCCATTCTACATAGCACATAATATGAAAACGTCCAACTTGCCCTGTCCCAATGTGAGAACTTTATTGGACTCAAATGTCAGCTGAATGACATGACTCTTAAGCTGCAACACTCTGCCCTATAGCCTGGATAGCCTGGGCGAGAGGTCAGAGTAGATCTGTCCAGAAACAGGGACCCCACAAAGCCACACTCTACTAATGGTTACTATGTAGCTGGGAGTCTGGGTTCGTCTATGGACCCCTGAACAGGTTAAATGTTTTACAAACATCAATGAATAGAGGTAACCCAACACATCCTCACACATAGAGCACTGTAGGGTGAAGGTGGGATACCCACTGCCATTGCCACTGGTCACATGGGAGACAATGGGGCCAGAGCTCCTCAGCATGGGAGCAGGCCTGTGCTGGGGCTGTGAACAATGGCACCGGGGTGCTGTGAATCTATAACACCAGCAATGAGGACATCTGACCATACATGTATGTCAAGCTATTCATTCTGGAATGAGGAGTGTGTGTGTGTGTGTGTGTGTGTGTGTGTGTGTGTGATCCGTCATCCTTATGTAGTATTCTGTGGCTGCTGGTCCTGGGAGTGGGAGACTTTGTGGAGGGAATAAGATGATGGTGAGACCATGGAGACAGAGTGCTTCTATGAAGATAAGGCTCATGACCATGCTCATGAACAGCCAAGGCTGCTGGGCAGTGCCACACAGTGACAATGACAAAGCTGGACCCTAAGCTTCTCAGCATCGCCCACAGACCAGTGCCCAGCTGGAGGAAAACCTCTGGGAGAGAAGAGAACAACTACAGTCAACTTTCCCAGGTGCAGGGAGAAGGCACATCTGCAAGGACTGGCACATTCATCTTCAGAGGGTGATGTTGTCACTCAGGAGCTGATGATGAGGACTGTCACCACAAGTCAGTGATGCCGGCCATATCCACTGAGATGATGGACGTCACCAGCAGCTCTGGCTGCATGGCCAACATGTCTGCAATGCTGGCGCTGCTTGTGGCTGTGCCATGCCATGGGCAGCACCCAGGGTCAGGGCAGAAGAGATGTTTATGACAGTGAAAGGTGAAGCATGGTCTTGGGCTGCATGGCTGCCGAGAGGGTGTGGGCAAGGGTGGGGAGAGGGCGGGTGAACAAGAGCAGGGGGAGGTGCCCAGGGGCCAAGACTCAGTCCCTGTTACCAGTCATCTGACATCTACTGTTTTAATGAGGAGGGAAGGCAGAGTCCTTTATAGAATAACACGAGACCCTCTCAAGGGTGAGATCAGGCAATCATTAAAAAGATCATCTCAGAGGGAAATCTTCTCAAGATGGGAGGATGGACAATGGAGAGCCCAATCCAGAAAATACTCCTGAAGGGTGAAAGCAGGCAAGGGCCAGAGAAACCACTGTGCCAACCTGTATGTCCAAACAGGCTTTACATGTACATCACATACTATGTATTTTCATTATATTCATATATTTATTATATGAGCAGTGGTTTTCAACCTCCCTAATGCTGAGACCCTTTAATACAGTTCCTCATGTTGTGGTGACCCCCAAGCATAAAATTATTTTGTTGCTACTTCATAACTGTGATTTTGCTACTGTTATGAACCATAACATACATCTGATATGTAGGATATTTGATGTGAGGCCATGGTAAAGTGTTGATTGAGCCCTGGGGAGTCCAGACACAAAGGTGGAGAACCACTGTCTTACAGTCTCTAGAGCAGACAGCTTTCCCCAGGAGCAGTTTACTATCCAGGTCATTGTTAAACCCAATTAATTCTTAAGGAAGGAGATGACATGGCATCTTTGTTGTTCACCAGAAATCCATGTCCCCACCCAAGGCCATGGATTCAACTAAGAGCCAGTTCATTGTACAAATATCATGCAACAGAAAAGCAAACAAATAAATAGACAGTGAATATATGAGTGAATCTGTAAGACTTTTACAAAGAGGACGTGGCCTTTTCTTAACGGACCTCAACAGAGCCCTGTACCTTGTCACCTTCCACAGTGTAACATCTTAACTGGGTTGTGTGTGTGTGTGTGTGTGTGTGTGTGTGTGTGTGTGTGTTGTGTGTGTGTGTGTGTGTGTGTGTGTGTGATGGGGGATCATTTCTCCTTTCGTGTCATTTGGTATATTAAATTCCGAAAGACACCGTGACCATTTTCCTCTCCTTTACCCAGCACTGATTTCAAGTTGTAGATGGGTGGTTCCCAAGGGTCAAACACAAGGTAAATAATGTCTGTCATCCCCTCTGATGTCAAGAGCAGATTGAATAAAGATACCATCCTGCAGAGGGATTCCGCCTTCAAGGGGGGAGGATCCATGAGTGTGAACCTCTGCATGCTCTCCTTAAGGCTTTCTGTGACAGGCAGAATACCTTTCAGTAGGCACCTGGGCAATGGCTGTCCAGCATTGGCCATATCTCACTAACATCTGATTTAAATTGCCTCCTAGCATTTTATAATGGTGAGGGTATTTTTTTTAATTGGGGATTAATTTTTTCATAATTAAGGAGGATACTGAGAAGTGAATTAATAGTAATAAAAGAGAGTGAACCTTCTACAAGAGACAGCAGAAACATCAGGGAATGATTGTAGCCTCCTCACTTTGCTTGGGACCTGGGAAATGGGAGTAGCATGCCCTATCCAATTCCAGAATTACATTGTTCGGTGGGAACCAAGTTCCCTGGCCAGCAGGAACCTTGAACTTTGCCCCCCCAGTTTCCACTTCCCAAACACTGTGATTATAGGCATATGTCATTATGTCTGGCTTCCACGAATCTTTAATGGCCGGATTCAATGTCCTGAACTTCATTACTTAGTAAAACTCATGCTAATTTTGCTTATACTAAAAACATTTCGTAGCAGGATTCTGTCATTGTTTTGTTTGGTAATAAATGAGCCCTTCAATTAAATTAATGAGCCTTTTTAGAAGTGCACAGACTGAATGGACATCACAACTTACTTTGCATGATTGTTTTTAATAGCGTCATCCTGTTCATGCAAGAGCAATGAGTTCCTCTTGTTGGCTTTCTGTACCATTCCTATAGAGCAGTGACCCAAACCCAGTAGAGAAACCAAGTGGGCACATGAGCAGCAGTGGAGCGCTGAAGACAAACCTCAAAGTCTAACTCCTTGCTGTGCTGAGTATATGGGAGCAAAGGGCTCCAGGAGGGTGGCCCGACCTTCTTCGTCCGCCAAAGATGGTTATAAAGATCACAACTCTTTTTTGCAGAAGCTAGCCACACTGATTAGGCATACAGGGTAACACTCCCACCTTCCTGCCGAAGAGCCAACAAGAGGGATTCTGTTGTCAGACCAAGGCCAGGTCATGGTGGCAGAGAGCTTGCTCAGCATACACAAGGCCCTCAGTTGATTCCTGGCGTCTAAATAAAAGGTGCCTGTTTGGGAAGCTGAGGAAGTGAAGGAGGAGAAAGACAGAGGCAGAGAGAAAATGAGACAGACAGACAGAGACTCAAGGAAATTTGTCATGGTGTCAGAGAGGCCAAAAATGTCTGAGCCAATGTTCTTGTTGGGTCTCCTCCATGTCTGTCTGTCAGTAACACCTCTGTTCCTTAAGGCTGGCTATTTGTTGTGTCTTAAGACAGCTTTCTCTGGGTCTTTGGGTCTTGTTACTAAGGTTCTGAGGGTCCTGAGGACACACACAACTTGAACAAAGTAAAACTGACCTTCTCTCTGGCTAAACGTCTTGTCAAAAGCTGACCCAACGCCACGACACACGGGGAAGTGTGTCTCTTAGCTAGGGCTTCATCAGACTCCAGCTCTCAGGGTTGATGACTAGCTTTTCCCAGTAGAGTGCCTCTTCCTCTGGAGGCGTGTGATTTTCAGATTCATTTTCTAGCGCAGATGCTTTCTTCTATAGAGTGCTGGAACTCATAACTCAACACATAAGTCTGTCTCTGCACTCGAGCAACTCATCTCGAATACCAGCACCCTATTCCCCAAGTCATCCCCCTGCGCTGAGGCTAACATGAAATGCAGTGTGGGATAAGGCTCTGTCTGCTCAGATATCCGAGTCTGCTCTAGAGCGGCTGAGTTTACTGTGGATCCTGTCTAGTCTGAGGTAGAGATAAAAAGAAAAACAGGGACTTGTCGCCCAGACTGAGGGATGGCCTCGCTGCATTTTTTTTCATTTTTTTCTTCTATACAAGATTAAAAGAGTTCATAACCCTTGGTAGCTGTTTCAGGCTTTCAAGTTCTTAGTTAGCAAACTGTCCTTAAGTTGAACCTGGATTCTCCGTGATGCAATAGAAGCACATCCTCCCCCACAGCCCCTGCTTCTTATTTTACACAGCTGCTAAACTCTACTTATCTAGCAGCAATTAGCCTGAACTAATTTTCACAATCTCCTGAGAGGCACCCATTTTCCTTAGATTTGTGTGGGTTTCTAAGGAGGATAGAAGGGACAGAAGCAGTTGAGAGTATGGCTTAAAAAACACCATTTGTCCCTTCAAGCTGAATACGAAGATAAAAAGAACTATTACCTGATAGAAGAAATATACAAAAAAATGTGTCCTTTCTTTAGATTCTGCTGTTTCCTAAACTATTGTTGAATTGGAATTGTCTTTATAGCCTACTGAACGTCTGTGTTGCTTAATTAAAAATTGCAATCACTGCAGCATGACTTTAAAACTTGGCATGATCTTGGTCCATCTTGACTTCACTGTGTCTTATACATGGAGGCAGTCAGACAATGTTAAAATGCAACCTGTGGTGAAGACTTTAGACCTTGCCAGATAGTCACAGAGTCTGTGATGAAAATGCTATTATAATAAATCACCTTGATCTCTAGTGGAGCTGAAAACTGCGGTCAGGTTCCTGGGTAGTCACCAATCTACCGACCTGTGAACCCCAACAATGACCAGCATAGCACAGTATCAGCAAGGTGCAATAGTGGCACTTGATCTTGGCGGAGGCCAACAGCTGTCTGATTGGACTTATGGCCGCCTTACCTTGAGGGAAATCATGCCTACTTAGTACTGTAAACCAGACCCTACTACTCAAGGTTAGTTGTGAGATCATAGATCTTAGATGAGAAGCTACTGCCCCCACTGCTAGACCAGCAAAACTCCTAACTGCATTCTACGTGCTTACTCTTATACCCACAAACAAAGGTAGCTCTCACCCCTCATAAGAAAATACAAAAACAAACAAAACAAGACTTTCTCTTTGCAGCATGGAAACCATTCCTGAAAACCACACTGGTCAACTGCTTGTGGGGTGCAAGACCCAACAACATAGCTGCAACACAACTCCTGCACCTAATGCTTGGGGAACATTGAGAAGAGGGGACAAAAATATTGTAAGAGACAACAGACATGTGCACACAGACATGAAGGCTCTCAAGGGATTTATCTAGCAACATGACAGTGGTAGGTAGGTCCTCCGTCTTTCTATGTGGCTGATCTCAATCTGCACCTTTCAGCTTCAATGACTAGAAAAACAAATATTACAATGTTGCTGAGTCCTGTCAATCCTTCTAACAAACTGCTGAGCACATAGGTGGTCATAGGGACCCACAGACACAGATGACACAGATGTTCACAGCCACTCAGATTACTCCACACACATAGATAAGCAGCTATGTGTCGACTGGTTTGGGTATATAGGCCCATTTTCCAAAGTTGCTGGGAACTAAATATGATAGATGGCTCATTAAATGAATAGAATAAAGAACTCTAGAATTTTAATACCAAGTAGAACATGCTTCTCTATATGCAAAGCATTTTGTATCAATGAAACAGGTTTTTATATACCTAACTTTCCCAAATATAATGTGATATTTTGAAACCACAATCTTTATCTTTCAGAGCGAAGGTGTCTCGACTATCCTCCACATCACGGAATCTTTGTGGAAAACTTTCTGAAGAATCATGGCTACCCTTGGAGCAGAGAAAATAAAGGAAGTTGTGTATGTTCTTCTGAGATTCATTACTTCTCCAGGACATCAGCTGGGGCAAGCACAGTGCTCCCCACGTGTCCTGTTTCTTCTAACTCCGCAATGCTTGGAGTTATCTGCAAGGAGAGGGGAGGGGAGGGAAAAACAGCATAGATTCTATCTCATTCAGAGACAGGAAGGTGTGGGGATTTGAATGAGAAGAGATGGGCAGATTCACCAGCACACCATTAAGTGCAGAAGGTATCAGTTGACCATTAAAGTATAAATATCTCCAAGCGCTGGAGGTGGAACAAGTCAAGTGTACACGCCTGAAAGAATTTCAGCGAATGAAATCTAACTGAGTTACATTAACTGCCTTTCTTGTTACTGTGAGTAAATACCTGGCAGACAGGCAACGTGGAGGAGTTCATGCTCATGCTCGGGTTCATAGAGGCAGGATCAGGAGCCCGGCAGGCTGGTCACACCGCAGCTGTGCGCAGGGTGAGTGCTCGGCTCGACCTGGCTTTCCCCCTTTTGACTCAGCACAGTACCACAGCTCCTGGTTGGGACTACCTACACTCAGGGTGGATTGTAACTCAGTCAAACCTTTTGGAATCACCTTCAAGGACACATCCCACCTATGTCTCCCAGGTGGCTCCAAATCCAGTTCTGAGTCCAGCTGATAATGAAGATTAACCAGCACACAAGTGTGCAGGCTGCAGGAAAATGTTCTGCCATTCACCAGTTTATCCAGTCTCCTCTGAGCTCCATCTTCCCTTCAAGACCGGTTTCCTGGGGTCAAAGCTTTAATTAAAAGCATTTGCTTTTAATTTTCAGCCATGGTTTTCATTCTTGTCACTAGAGGGCAGTAGAGAAACGCTGCAGGAAGGAAGGGCATTTTTTCTAGGCTCAAGCCTGTACTTGGGCAGGCTCTTCCAGCACAGCCACTGGTTTTCTCCATGTTCCCATGAAGCAGAGTTTCTGAGGTAGGACTCCATTCATGAATAGCTTCTCCCAGGACATGGCATCCCAGCAGGTTCTGACAGTGTGGCATCACCCACACTGTTCTCCTGTGGGCTGGGAAGTCTTCCTCAGAGTAGACTTACTGGCCAGTCTCTCAGTGCACCAATTTTAGTTATAGTTCTGAATTCCTTAAACTCCCCGGATTTGAATTGGTGTGGGGTGTGTCTCGCTTGTGGTCTGGCATCTTTGAGCCCTTGCAAAAATAATTTGCCAGTGAATTAGAACTCCAAGTGTCACCTTTGTTCTCTCATATGAAGTAAAGGTGCATATGAAGTATAATTTTCTTTTTCCTTACCCAAGTCCAGGTAGAAGTTAGGAAAATTCCTTCTCTGTCTTTGAAGGCTTGCTGAAATGAACCTACAGCAGACATAGTAACAAAGAAAAGATGGAAAAGCCACTGTGTCCAGGACACCACCTGAACACATCCAGACTCTGGAAGAATCAGAATTTTACACCCCTCCTTGATGGTGCCTTGGCAAGGGGGAAGCAGATGATTTTAAGGACTTTTCAGGGGAGTGGAATGGGTACAAAGACTCATGGTTTCTGATTTTCTCTGGAAGTCAAATGGACCAAAGGACAGAAGATGGCTGTGACAAAGTCTGTCTGGGATGAGGCCAGCCTTTAGTCCTTCTTGCTGAGGTAGGGTTTGGTTTTTCCCCATCAATGGAACCTCAGGGTGGGATCAAAGTTAACCGTTCCGTGGGTCTAGTTTTCAGGTAGATGAGAGATTTCAGAGTAAAGTCCCTTCCTGTGTCAGAAGGAGAAATGGGAGCGGGTGGGGGAGGCTTTGATTTCCAGGCCTTTCAGCTTCCCTTGCCTCAAAGAACTGGGAATGCTGGAGCTGAGCCTCAACGCCCGCCCACTGTGTACAATGCTACTTTTGATGGCAGAGCAGAGTCATTGGAAACTTTACTACAGCGTTTTGTTCAAAAGCTCTTCAGATCCATGGCTTTCCAGAGCCAAAATACCAAAGCCAAATGGCTTCAGTGGGCAAGCTTGTTTGGAAAGCGCTACGTGAGACAGCGCGAGCAGCTTTGGGGAGTGAGCTCGTCCCTCCCTTGCCCATTCCCCCTCTCATCTCACCAGATGGGACAGGGTCTCTGGAAGGACTTCTCATCGTCCTCTTCTGAAGAGAGTGGCAGCCAGCTGTTTTGAGCAACTCTGGGATAGGATGTTGGAGTCTAAAGTCAACATCTCCAAGTCTAATCATATGAGGAAACTAGTGATGTGAAAGCCACCTTCCTCAGCATTAGCAATTGTACTGGCTGGTTTTGTGTGTCAACTTGACACAGGCTGGAGTTATCACAGAGAAAGAAGCTTCAGTTGGGGAAGTGCCTCCATGAGATCCGGCTGTGGGGCATTTTCTCAATTAGTGATCAAGGGGGGAGGGCCCCTTGTGGGTGGTGCCATCCCTGGACTGGTAGTCCTGGGTTCTATAAGACAGCAGGCTGAGCAAGCCAGGGAAGCAAGCTAATAAGAAACATCCCTCCATGGCCTCTGCATCAGCTCCTGCTTCCTGACCTGCTTGAATTCCAGTCCTGACTTCCTTTGGTGATGAACAGCAATGTGTAAGTGTAAGCTCAATAAACCCTTTCCTCCCCAACTTGCTCTTCGTCATGATGTTTGTGCAGGAATAGAAACCCTGACTAAGACAGCAATGAAGGTTCAAAAGCAGAACGAGCAAATAAGCTCACCACAGTTCCCTAAACTGTGGCTGGGGCTAGTCTCAGACTCAAGATTTTCCTGCCTCTACTCTCCAAGTGCTGAGATTACAGACATGTGCATCCATACTCATCCTGGATGAGTTTTAGCAGGAGAGAATCTCCAGCATTTCTTCCAGTTCTAGCAACACTAGCACTATCTTCAGATTTATTTAGTAAACTAAAATTAGATGACAAAATATAAGTCAAGTACACATTGAGGACAAGACTTAAAAGTAGTGAGAAAAGTTGAGTGATAGCCCAGGATTCTGTCTCAAAGTAAACAATGTTTCTGGACTATTTCACAGGTTTGGAGATCTAATACACTGTATCCTTTGTATAATGTTTTTAATTATGTATAAATCCCAGTGGTAACAATGCGCAAATGCACATGATTATGAGGTCAGAGATGTGGGATTCCCTGGTGCTAGACTTAGAGGTCACTGTGAGCTGCCCAGTGTGGGCCCTTTGTAAGAGAAATGTGAGCTCTTAACCACTGGGTCATCTCTCCAGCCCCACCATCTACTCTTAAAAATTATGATATAACTGTAGTCAGATTAAGACTACTGCAAACTTGGAGCAGGCAATGGTTACTTGGTCATTCCTTGTTAAAGCTTTTCCCTCCCTGGGTGTACTGAACAGAAGCATGTGGCTAATGCTCAGAGCAGTCCCACTGTCAGCCTCCATGGCGCTGCCTCTGCGTAGACTCTCCAATCCCTCATCCCAGAAGACTGCTCCAGTTTCAGAAGTCTTAATTAAATAATAATTAATAAAATATCTGCTTACTTACTAGAATTTTGTAAACATTTAGATTTAGGATGCTAATCCTTCTGGTTGTGTCCGTCCAGGCCTAGAAGGACACACAGGTCAGTGGTAACAGAAAGGTGACTGTTTCTTGATCACTGTACAATGAGAAAGAAGTCCACCCCAAGCAATCCTGATGTGTCAAATTGGTGCAATAAGATGGCCCGCACAGAAGCAAGAGGTAGACCAAGGAGTCTTTTATCCACAATGCAACTGATCAGCAAGGTTTGCATTGTCAGCCAGTGATTTAAGATAACTTCCTATATTTGCAGAACCCTCTCTGCTTTTGTAGCAACAAGTTATTAAAAAGAAATGATTAATGAAATAATTGGCAGAACACCATCTCCTGGCCCCGCCTCTCCTTCCATAACTGCTGGAAGACATTTTGCTGTTACTAGCATACATCCATTTCAGAGTGAATACAAACCAGGGCAATCATCTCCCTTCCATTCCCAGGAAAACTAAGACTTACCCAGCATTGCTGGGGCTGAGGTGCTCACCCATTTTGCTCCAAAACTTCCTTGTGTTCACCAAGAGACTTCCTACTGTTCTTTTGTAAAGAAGTATTGAAACCAAAGAGAATCACTGAAATATATTTTCTCATTTTTAGAGAGATTGTTTGTGTGTGTGTGTGTGTGTGTGTGTGTGTGTGTGTGTGAGTGAGAGAGAGAGAGAGAGAGAGAGAGAAAGAGAGAGAGAGATTTATGTGTGCATGCACCAATAGTGTAAATTAACCAGACCTTTGACTTAGAATCAACTGCAAGAGCAGTACATGCTCCTAACTTCTTGGCTATCTCTTTGGACAAAGCAATTCAGCTCTCTATACCATCTTGCAGGATTTTTCCATGTTTTTTTCAAGTAAAAGAATTTAGGCTAACTTTCAGGGTTCTTAACTAAACAAAGAGGCTGCTACTCTAATAAATTCCAGCCATAAGAGGTATCTGGTGCTTAGTCCATGTCACTATATAGACAGTCCATGTCACTATATAGACAACAGTCTATGTCACTACATAGATACTGTCCATGTCACTATATAGACACAGTCCATGTCACTATATAGACAGTCCATGTCATTATATAGACATGGTCCATATCACTATAAATAAAATGCATAGATCAGATGGGGTGTGGAGGGATGTAGGAACTATAATAGTTTGGAAACAGCTTTATGATTTAAAAACATCGACTAGACTTCATACTTACATGAATCATTGTATTTTTCTAGCTAGCAGTTTCACAGAAAGTTACCCCAAAGGAAAAGCCACCAAGTTGCATGAGTGGTGACTCATCTATAAATTTCAGGATTGCTGGTGCTGGCAGACAGAGGCGACCCCCCTATTGACCTTCCCAAAGGCTGTCAGTAGCTGTCCATGATCTCATCCTATGGAGACAGAGTGTTCTGCAGATCTCTTGGCACAAGACGATGAAAGAGGGAGGAGTCAGGATTCTTAGCAATGTATTCCTCAAGAAATGTTCTACAAAGTCAGCATGCTTCTAATCAAAACCTGATGTGAACTTTAATTATGTACTATTGTCAGATAAGAATGTTCTAGATCCAAGGTGCTTGATGTAGCTGTGAAATATAAGGACTCAAATACAGAGCTGATCAGTCGCATCTTGCTAAATGAAACACAAATTCACACAGTGCTTCCATGGAGCCTCCACACCTCATCGCCGTCTTCGCCTGACAATCCAGCACTAGGGCCTCAGCCAAGTACTGATACTTTGCTTCCATGACTGGCTCAGATGACTCAGAGCAGTTCTTCTAAAAGGACTCTGAGTAATCAAGGACACAGTTGGTATCCTGGCGTCCTATTATAATTCCCTACCTTGCTTTGAAGCAGAGGAAGCACTGGCATCAACCTTGACCAGCACCTAAGACAGGGCATGTCCAGAGTATTAAAAAGCTCAAGTGAGCATCTCCATCTCCACTGGGCCTAGTTTTATTGAACCTAGAATTTGAAAGACAGAAAACAGGTTTGAAGCTGGTTTTTAACTCAGATGGCAGTGGATGCTTAGACAGTCACAAAAAGGCTTCTGAGCATGCGTGAGTAGACAGGGGGGTTAGAGTAAGCACTGTCTGTCATGGCAAACAGAGGGAGACTTGAGGAGCCCAAAGTTGGAAACACAGAAGGGGTAAAGGGTCTGTGGGCACCTTTCTAACCATGTGAAGGACAGTCATGTAGAGCAGAGCACCAACTGGTTCTAAAGCACCCTGTTAGAACCAGCAAGTGAGACCACCGACTCCCTGTGAGAAAGGCCTGATGACCTGTCACAGAAATCCAACATGGAAACCCAAGAGATTCCGAGATATCCAAGACTTGGGGGCACTCAGCAGAGGCAATGCAGCTGCTAGGAAGGATTCTGACCAATGGAGGGTGAAGGTCAGCACTCTGTTAGGAGCTTCCCCCTAGTCCTCAAATCTCTAACAATGGGAATCTTTACCTTCTCTGTGGTGGGCCATGTGCAATAAAATCAAAGGTTATTAGACACATTTAAAGTGCTTCTCTTAAACTTCCTTCCCAGTGTAAAGGCAATATCTGAACTTTACCATGTGTTTTAAGAAGTATTTTGATTTATAAGTGTTCTTAGATGTGCGTCTGAATTTAAACATTATATATATATATATATATATATATATATATATATATATTTGCTAAGACAAACTATCTGGCAATGGCAATCAGTGTAAGAGAGGGAGGGAGGGAGGGAGGGAGGGAGGGAGGGAGAAAGGAAAGGTGGAAGGGTTTATTTTGACTTATACTTCCAGGGACTGTGGTCTGCAGTGGCCAAGGCAGCATGGTGACACGAGCAGGAGAGACTGGCCTTGCCATGCTCACAGTCTAGGACTGGAGAGGTAGGCTCACCTCACGCTCCCCACCTCAGCTAACCTGGTTTAGATAATATCTTGCAGGTGTGCCCACATATTTGCTTCCACTGTGACTCTGGTTGGCAAGATTCATCATCACAAACATCTTTAAGAAACAGAACTTGGGATTCCAGTGTGTGAATTTTGGTATCTCTGAATTAGGAGTCCTTGCCAAAATGAAATGTCCCAGACCCCCTCGGGCTTTAGATTTCAGTCTAGTGGGTTGCTCTGAAAGGTTTGCATGGGATCAGTTCTTGCCCAGAGGTAATCAGCATCTTTGTTGCACAGATGAACGAAGTGGGAGAAGCCCCAGGAGATCAGCGTGTCCAGAAGAAAAAGGCCTCTGGATTCTGCTGTGGACTGGTGAAGTCTTTAATTCTCTCTGCAGCGTCTTCAGGCTGGCGTGTGGGACGACACGCGGCAGATGGATGGTGAGGCTCATCACGACCAGCACGCACATATATCTTGTGAGTTGATCTTTTTATTTGCCACTCAAGGAGAGCAGAGAGATTGATTTGGAAGCACGGTAATGAAGGTGGGAGGAACTGGTTAGACTGCAGTCCGTCTTCCCAACACGTTCTCACGATGTTTCCTCTCTCATGCTGACCTGCTCTCTTCATCTTCACGCAGTTCTCCTGAAGGGGAGAACGGATATTCTCATATAAGAAGCCAGAAGCTTTAAAAAAAAAATGGTAGCTGAAATGTTGACCTTCAGAGCATCTGTGGGTGATGTCTGGTGAAATGTTTCAAATGTTTAAGTACATTTCAATGTTTGCCATGTACAAACATACATGTACATATGCCCAATTATACATTTAAAAATAACTGTGATCTTCATATGGAAAGGCGACTTCAGGTTTTCTCTTGTTCCCTTCCTTGCACTGTATCCCATGACAATACAATGATTTGCTACAAGGACAACAGAAGAGTAAGCATCGCTCTTCCTCACATTACAAGAAACATCTCCGCTCCTAACATAGCAAAAAAAATGGCTGTCATCACATCCACCAGAGCCAAAGAATGCACCATTTCTCAAGGGAACAGCGAATGGAACATGTTTGGTGGCACCGTTGCATGCTGAGGACATAGAACCAACCTCAGCGGTCTGCTCTCAATGATGTAAATCCAACGGGCAGAGCTGACACCTCAAGTTAGAGCTGAGCGTCAAATCTGCGACTTTGCCGTCTTAACTTAGTTCTTGAATATGGAAATGATATTCCTAAATTCACATAGTTTTGGAAATACTAATCAAAATAACTGTGGATTCATTATGAGACAGATATTTAATCATTAAATATTTGTATTTACAAATATTACAATTTATGATGTAAATATTTGTAAAAGATGGGTATGTATACATACATGCATTTGAAAGCATTAGTTTTTGTGAATGTATGTGCATGTAGCTTAGTCTGTGAGGGTACATGCATACCACATGGCATGTGTGGACGTCAGAGGACAACCTCAGGTGACATTCCTCTCCTCAAGTTTTGCTGAAGGCAGACTGTCTCTCACTGTTTACCACTGTGCTGTGTACCCCAGTCTAGCTGGCCTGTGAGCGCCAAGGCTTCCTCCTGTTTCTGTAGAATGCCGCTGCTGCAGACACACGCTCCTGCATTTAGCGCCTGCATAGCTTCTGAGTATGTAAACTCAGGATGTCAGGGTGAGCCTCCAGCCCTGCCCCGCTTTCTTGATTGACATGGTGTGTTGCCGTGGAGCTCTGACTGGCCTCCAACTCTTCAGGAGCTTAGGCTGGCCTTGAGCTTGCTCAGCCTCCTGAGTGTGGGGGCTACAGCCAGGGGCCACCATGCCCAGACTTGCATGTGTTTTAAGTGGTTACATATAACTGACGGTGGGCAAACGTGTAGCATGAGTTCCCTAATTATGACGCTGTTGTTCAATGCCCAATTTGCAGTTTAGATTTGCTTTTTTTCCTGCCAAGTGTTGTGTTTTTTTTTTAAATTTGGTTTATTTTTCCAGTAGAATTTTCCAAAAACATAATGTCATGTATTTTTGAGATAGAAAAAGTTACTATTTATAATGTTTGTAAAATTTGAGTCACAAGAGCTAATGTGAACACATAGTTATCAATGGTTTTTCACCTCATGGGAGAGTCCTTACCATTTAGTGTCTGTTAAAACTGAAGGTCTTGATGTGGGATAAGTTTCATGTAAAAAGAAAGGTGTGAACCAAACTTCCTTTTGAAATCAGTTTGAAATTAGGAACGTCGTGCCTTAGAGAACATCCCTTCAGAGCTACCACCCACCAGTGACTCCACAGAAATGTCTGCAATTCATATCACACATCTAGCAAAAGCGGAATAGAATTTCAGAAAGTAAGTGTTGCAGTGCTTTGAGACACAATGTCTCCCATAAGCTCCTGTGTGAATCCTTGGCCCCTCATGCTGGCCCCATTCTGTGAAGTTCTGGAAACGTTGGGAAGTGGGTACCTGGGAGAAGCAGGCCACTGCAGCCATGTCCGTAGGAGCTGTGTGCCAGCACGTCCAGCTCCTCCTCGTTCTGCTTCCTTACTGCCACGTGGTCAGCACAGTTCTCCACCACAATCTCACTTCTATGGGGTTCTGTTCACTACCGGGCCAAGGCACCAGGGACTAAATCCTCTGAAAGTCTGAGCCAAAACAAAGGCCCTTTAGTCTACTGCATCAGGTATTCGTGACGGTGACTGAAAGTCTAACTCGAGGCCATGAGTCATACGAGGTCTATGAGGAAGGAGGAAGCTGGAGACGGCCATGGGCTGACAGGTCTGATTGTCCAACTGTTCATCATCATTTTGGTGCTATAGAAGAGGTGGGTTAGGTCAGGAAAGCAGTTCGTGAGGAAGAGAAAGATGATGGTGTCGGGAAAATATGGATGTGGAATCTATAGGCACTTGCCTTTGCTTCCAGAGGCCACCATTTATGTCACCACATCTCCCTGCTTGCTTTTGTCTGCCCCAGACAGTACTCCAGCAAGCTAAGCAATATTAACTATTATTTATTGAGAGCATGTTGAATCAGAAGAGCCAGGCTAAGTGACTTTGACCTTTTAGCAGTCCTGAAAGAATGACTAATTCAAATTTTAGGTGAAGAAATTATGGCTAGGCAAACTTAAGAAATGTTTCCAAGATAGTAGGCATAGTGTCACTGGCATTCAAAATAGTCCATTATGTTTGGCCAGAGTACAAGCTTAGAGAAGAACTCAGCTCTGCTGGTCCTCTGTGTGAAGTTCACACCTGCTATCTGTTGTTTTTTGATGCCAATTCTGCGCCCTCAAGAAGGGTGCCCCGACGAGGAGTAGATCATGTACTCAGGTGATTTCAGGTGACATCTTAATTGGTCAAATAAAGGTTAGAGCCTGTGATTGGGAAGTGGAAGAAAAAAAGCAAGGCTGGAAGTTTTAGAGGGAGAGATGGAGGAAGAAGAGGAAGACAGGACAGAGGGCGAGGAAGAAGGAGGAAGAAGAGGTAGAAGATGGAGCAGACACACCTGGCCTGGAGGAGCCACAAGTAGCGTGGGATTTCACAGCTGGGCAGTAGAGTAGTCTAGTGGTATATCTGCTCAATCTAGGCATGCAACTTATAAATATATTACAAGTTGTGCATTCTTTGCATGGGCATATCGGGGTTGGAGATGTACTGATATAAATCTGGCTGGTATAAATATGCCTCTAGTGTTTTTCTTTCATGAGGCTAGAGGGAGCTGAGTGAGAGCAGAGTGGTTGTGAGTGTTCTGCAGACTGGCCACTGGAACCTGGACCAGATGGCTGCTTGGACACTGCTGTTGCTGGCATCTAGCTGGAGAAAGTGGGGCTACTTTTAAAATTACATGCTACAGCTATCTTTGTCAGTGTCTAATGGGGAATTCCGTGTATTCTTAGCATCTCTTAGAAAGTGGACAGTATGATTTGGGCCCGTTTGTGCACATAACCAGAGGAGGCCGCAGAAGACCACCATCTTCAGAGAGCACATACACTAAGGGTGTCATATTTGCCTCACCGCTGGCATCCTTGCCTCCTTTCAGGAAAGTTTGTAATTCATGAATGATACATCGACGACTGAGAAGGCCAGAGAAGGCCTACACACGGACTAGGAAGACCCCAGTGCTCTGTGACAGTGACTGCAAGGGTAACTCAAGCTGCTAGAGAGAAGCTATGTATTTTTAGCTCCAAATTGATGAAATAATTGTGTATTTTGTGTCTAGTGGCTTTGACTCCACATTCATGAGATTATCATGTATTAGTGAAGCTGGTTTTAGTGGTGATTGTTTTCTGCTGTATTCTATATTTCATTTAATGACCCTCCCTCTTCCATGTCTGTGGATTCGGTATCTAGCTCCCTAGGTGGCCTCACCCTGTAGCTTCCTCTCTGTCATTGTCCACCTGGTCTTTAGCTCCGTGCTTCTGCAGTGCTCAGGGCACAGCCGTGCGCAGGGGAGTCTGCACTCTCTGGTGGCTTGGCCTTATTGATGTCTTCTTAGCCTAGGCAAGCCTGTGGCCTTGCATTTTGGTGCTTTACTGGTTGACAACTCTTCCAACAAAAATCTTCTCTTGGAATGGGAGCAGAGAAAGAGAACACCTGACACTGTGCTTGAACCTTCACATTTCTTGCCCGTTGTCTCTTGAGGCTTCTAGCCAAGAGCTATCGACACATGTGCAAATGGATTTTCGTTTGTCTCCTTCCTGTCCTTCTGAACTCCATGTAGGGATGGTTATTGATCTCAGTGAGAAGCAACTGGAGAAGGCTGGAGTCAGGCTTCCATTTTGGGTCCCATTCCTTTCATCTCTACTCAGTCTGTAAAGTGATGTCTACCTACTTGATAAGAGGAAATGTTTTTAAGCAAAATTTATTTCATTTATTCATAGAAGTATTTTTTTTGCTTAGTATGTGTTTGTGCTTCCACAATGACAAAAATACAAATGGTATACTTTATGCATAAATATTTCAAAATATCTGTGCATTTTCAGGCTATTAGTATGAGTGTGTGAAAAACCAATGGTTTATTACAATAGATTTACTAATGATGCTCTAGTTTATAGTTTTAAATATGAGTAAAAGACTATTTTTCAGGGGGAGCACCCTCTCAGAGGCAAAGGGGAGGTGAGAATGGGTGAATAATTCTGGAGAGGGGGCCAAAAGGGGGGAGGCAACATTTGGAATGTAAAATAAAATTTGATAAAAATAGTTCATTTCTCTATTGTAGTGTTTGTTGTATATTGTATGTGTTTGGTACATACATGTGAGTGAGCATGACCCTGTGTGAGCATGCAGGGGCCCGAGAAGGATCTTGGGTATCTTCCTTTCTTTCTCTACCTTATTCCCCTGAGATAGGATCTCTCACTAAACATGAAGTTCAGCCAGGTTGACAGACCAGCAAGCACTCAGAATAGACCTGATTCTACCCAAACATTTTGCTTATATGAATACACAGTCATGTTCTGCTTTTTATCTGGGTGCAACATCATACTACCTCAAGTAAAATATTTCAATGTGAGGATGAATTTGGGAATGGGATCAAGAGACACAAGAACATTAGTTGTTTATGTAACATAAATATCCCAGGAAAACGCAAGCCTTTAGAAAAAGTAGGAACCTTACCTGGCTTCTTAGTAAATCACAACTCAGAGTCACCAGAATAGCCACAGCCACAAAACCAGGCAATCTTGTTACTGCTCCGTTCTAAGTAGCCTGAAAATGCATTTCTCATTTGAGAACATACCTGTTTGGCTCACACCTGCTTGAGAACATACCTACTACTCTGTGTCTGTTATATCTCAAGTTCCAGGACATTATTATGTAGCAATTTCTTCTGAGATGAAACATTCCAGTCTGTGTACTGGCTGGTTTTGTGTCAATTTGACACAGGCTGGAGTTATCATAGGAAAAGGAGCTTAAATTGGGGAAGTGCCTCCATGAGATCCAGCTGTGGGGCATTTTCTCAATTAGTGATCAAGTAGGGGAGGGCCCCTTGTAGGTGGTACCATCTCTGGGCTGGTGGTCCTGGGTTCTATAAGAAAGCAGGCTGAGCAAGCCGGGGGAAGCAAGCCAGTAAGGAACATCCCTCCAAGGACTCTGCATCAGCTCTTGCTTCCTGACCTGCTTGAGTTCCAGTCCTGACTTCCTTTGGTGATGAACAGCTGTGTGGAAGTGTAAGCTGAATAAACCCTTTCTTCCCCAACTTGCTTCTTGGTCATGATGTTTGTGCAGGAATAGAAACCCTGACTAAGACAATTCTGCAAGGCACTGTTAAGATTTAGAACTAAACAACTCATAAGTTTTAGGAAGTCCCCGAAACTGACCAGATGCACTATGCCCCTCCCTCTTCTAAGCTTATAAAAGTAGTAGTAAGGACTGCTAAGAGACACTCTCAGACAAGCTAAAGTGCCTGAAAGAGGCTCAGGTCAATGGGAGCTGCTTGTAGAAGACACTCTTTAACCAGTAAATCTGCCTGTAAGTTGTGCAGTGAGCTCTAGATTTCCAGATTTCATGAGCTCTTGCCCTTGCTGAAGTGGGTTTTCAGTGATGCAGTTATCTTTCTGTGAGCCATTTCTACTCCTATAAGTAACATCAATAAGACACATTGGCTCATCAAGTTGAATTGTGGTGGTGTACTTACTTTGATCTCTTGTTGGTTCCCTGCTTTGGCTGAAAGAGGTTTGTTTATGTCTGTCAGGGAATAGTGTCATGCAATAGGCATGGAGGTATTATTTCCCAGTAATGTCATCATTTCTCTTGTGAAAGAACTTTTATGCTAACTACTTCCCTACCATCCACACTTCAAATCATGTTAGCTGTTATTAACTGTTGTCCAGTAACAAAGGGACTGGGATTAAGGTTGCTCATTACTAAGTAGAGTGACAGGGGTCGGAATATTGCTACTCTAATAGAACCTTCAATAGAACCATTCATTGCACTTTGAGTGAAAAAGACTACAGTTGTTGACAGATGTTCTCAAAGGCTTTTGTCCCCAAGTAGATGAGGAAATCTGAAATACCTCCACCTCTCATGACTACACACCACAAACTCACATATAACTCCCTTGCATAAATACTACACATGACACACAAACCTCCTACATATGACACACACAAGCTGTAAAATAAATGTTGCAGTTTATTGAATCACAGTGAGTCTGGCTCACTGGTAAATCAGAATAGTTCTTATAAAAGCTTCTTTTGTATTTTCCTTTCAAACTATAAAGTTTTAAAATGAACCAGAAATGGTTTTATTTTCTTTTCTTCTGACAGATGAGAAAATGAGAGCAGGAGAATGAGTAGGGGTTGGGAGGGGGAGAGGACAGAAAGAGGAGAGGGAAGGACAGGGAAGAGAGCTGGGGCTCAGAGGAGCGCACGGAGGTTAAAGGACCGAGGTCAAGATGTTCCTCCGCCACCGTGGAGGTAGCCTCGAGCTCCGGGCAGTGGCATCTTCCCGTTCATGCTCACTTCAGCTCAACCTCATCTCCACATTTTCTCTTCTTTTCCCTAAAACCAAGCAGCACAATGGGAGGGAGAAGGACCTGTGTTAAAACACATTTCCACACTCTCAACACCAAGTGTTCTCAGTCTCGGAAGCAAGGGCCCCGCCACGGGTTCCTGGCATGTATGTGTATTCTCCCTGCTCTGGTGCCTCTGACTGACTGCGCATCCAGATTAGCAATGTTGAAGACAGGTGTCAGCAATAATCTCCCGAAGTCACTGAAAACACAGAGCGTCCTTCCTATGAGCAAGTGGGTGCGTGACAAGCATCTTCAGTACGAGGACAGTTTAAGGGACCTGTCTTCATTTTAATCTTTGCCTACTCACTATGAATAACCTTAAGGTCTCAAACGTGGACAATGCCAGTATGAATGGTGAGGTCTCAAACGTGGACAATGCCAGTATGAATGGTGAGGTCTCAAACGTGGACAATGCCAGTATGAATGGCGAGGTCTCATAGTTTTTCTTAGTGGCTTAAAACTTTAATCCCCAGCAAGTGAAAGTGTAGCTTAAATGTTTGCTTACCACTCTCAACTTATACAGCTCATGTTCCCTACCCAGTGGCTAGAATACTGTTTCCTCTCTACAAAGAGAGGAAGTTTCCATTTTTTCCAACCCATGTGTCAAGTATACTTATTTTTTATTTTCAAGTTTTGAGTCATTCATATGCTGGATTCCTACAGAATGGAGGAAAATGAACATTGTTTTTCATGTCTAAACAATGATTTAATTAAAACTCACCTCATCTGGTTTCCAAATAGAAACACATTTTAGCACAAAGATATTCTGGACCAAAGCCCATTCCAAAGAACAGTGGAAATATTCATCAGAGTACAATGCAGGAAAACTCCCACGGATGCTGCATGAACTCTGATGGGGCCCCATTCATAAATATAAACAAAGATCTCGGCTTCTTGTGACAATGTCTTTCTACTCTGCTTACTAGAGACGTCCTGTCGGGTGACATGAATGGATTGCCCGACTGTGACAGGGCCCAGGGTGTTCTGATTTAGGTCAAACTGATTTAGGAACCTATCAAAAAGAGACCAGTTACAAAGGCAAAGGAAAGAAATGAAGAGCACTGCAAATTCACAAAACATGTAAAACATGAGATGAGTCAGCAGACATATCTAAAGTCTGCTATACACGTGTGTCTTTGCACGTCCCTGTCTTAAATTAGGCCAATGGGACACAATTGTTACTCTTGCTCTTATCATTCACTATAAATAATCTAGCAAGTACTTTATCTTCAGAAAAAAGTAATAACTGTGCCTTATATTACCATGAGTAAGAAGAATTGTAATGTTCACATGTTTGTAATCGCAGAGGAGAACTATTAAGCTTTATTGGAGAATTTGGTTTAACACTGCCTTTGTCTGATTAAATGAAAATTTAAAACAAAGTTGCAATATAAAGGAGAATCTGGGAAAATAAAGTTAATGAAAATCTTAACAGCCAGAGATAGTTACCATTACCATTTCTGCAATATACTAATGTATATATACATATTTTACATGCACATGGTTATATAGAAATAGGCTTCAAAAGACATGCAGTTATATATGTACATGTGTACATAATACACTGTTATGCAATCAAATTGAACAGTGGTTTAAAATAATGCCTTAGGAATACAAGGTAGGCATTTTGTCAGATCAGTGGGTAAAAACATTTTTTCTTTTACATCAGCATAGAATGATGTTGTACTTGTTTTCACTGAATTTGCTATATATTAATCAGCATTTGGGTTAGTTCCAATATTGTTGTGTAGTACTTTCCTCTGAATTAAGGCATTTCATCCTGGAGGGAACTTCTTAAGGCTCAGGAAGTTTTTAAGGTAGCTCCTTAAGAGTCAGGGAGTAAACAACTCGCAAGTCTCACAAAGTCCCTGAAACCAACCAGATTCACAAAGCCCCTGCCCCCAGAGGTCATATAAACAGTAAGAACCGCTGAAGAGGGCAGACTCTGTCCACTGAGCTGCCTCCAAGTCATCAGAGTGATCAAGGGCTGTAACTTTCATGGCTTGTCATCCATGTTGGAATGGGCTTTCAGGGATGCAGCTGCCTTCGAGGTGTCTGCATTCGAGTAAATCCCTACGGGTACTCCCCTAAGTAATCTAATAAACTCACTTAGTTACCAAGTTGAACTTTGATGGTTTGGTGACTTTTTTCTATCATCAGTTCTTTATCTGACAAGAATAGATGATTGCTCATATATCCCAGAAACAGCATCACACAAGAAATACTTCTTTATAAAACCATTATAAACAGAATTAATAAGTATTTCAATTAAAAGTTGCATACATATATGTGACATACTGTGGGCTACAGATACATACATATTCAATGGCAATAATACTTTAAACCTTTGAAACAGTGTTCTTACTTGGTGACACAAATATGACATTTTTCTATTAACTAGGAATATTTTCCATTTCCTCTTAGATATTCTTTCGGTATAGTTAAGTGGGGAGCATTAGTATCTGTCTTTATTAACACCCACATGGAAGCCTTCAGAGATACACATGATGTAGAGGAAACACAGCACACCAAATGTCAGGAGGCTTTATGTGCACCATGCTCTTCCCAATAGGCAAGTGTGTGCTCCCTTACCTGTTGTCCTGGAGGACACTGGGTTATTCTAACACACGTGCTCCCTTACCTGTTGCCCTGGAGGACACTGGGCAATCTAACACACGTGTTCCCCTACCTGTTGCCCTGGAGGACACTGGGCGATCTAACACACGTGCTCCCTTACCTGTTGCCCTGGAGGACACTGGGTTATTCTAAAACACACGATTTCTTATTTGTGGCCTTTCCCTTCAACTGTCTTTTATCTCATACCTGCTGAAATTGTGCAAAAACAAAGAAACACACACACACACACACACACACCACAATACTGTCTATGATCTTAGTCCAACTGCAATCAATTTGAAATCTAAAATATATTAGCAATAAATATAAAATTATTGAAGCCTTATTTGGCTCTTGGATTTTAGTAATTATCTGTTTCTTGTCTATCCTGCAAACTCTGGTAATTATCAGAGACCCTACCTCCTCCTATCACTCCAAATTAAGTAAAGAATCTTTAACTATAATATTTAAAAAGTCCTGAGAAACATTTTAGCTTTTGAGATACTTCTGGTATATTTTCAGGCACTGTGTAAGTCTTCACTGTATCATTTACTTAAAAGATAAAGAATGCCTCAGACATCTGTTAGTTCTGTTAGCGCATTTTAGTCCATTTTAGAGAAGATATTTGAAAAATAAAACCAATTGTTGAAATCATCAGATTAGAATTAAAGACATTTATGGAATTTTACCTTACATGAATATTGTTACAGCATTTTAAAAGTACCTCACAGTTAAGTCAGTCTCATTTGATTAGTAGTTTAGTATATAATTGGAAATACTCAGAAAAGAAAACACTGCATACCTTTATACAATTTGCCCAGCTTTTGAATATAACTTTCCATACTTTGAGAAGAGTTCAAATGATGGCAGAACGGTCTGGAAATCCTAAGGGAAAGAGCTCAGGTTACCACAGGGACCCACCGCCTCCCACCGTGGCGTTGCTACAGCTGCAATGTGGATTAGCTTGAACTCTATGGTAGATTTTAACAACCACCTTTCACGTTTCCTCACCCCCCCACCCACCCCAACCCCACCCCACCCCACCCCACCCCACCCCCTGCCCGCCACACACACATTTTTGGATATTTTATCAGTTTAAAGCTTTCATCAAATTCCCATTTGTTTTTCGTTTGTTTGCCTTTTTGTTGTGTGTTTCTGGTTTTGTTTTTTGTTTATTTTTTGTTGTAGTTGTTTGCCTTTTTTTTGAGATAAGGTCTCACTCGCTGTGTGACCTGGCAGGCCTGGACATCATTATGTGGCCATGTGTCCGTCTTCCTCTGTCTCCTGTATCTGCAAACATGCTTTAATGTCTGCGGGTGGCACGTGGAAGCAGTTCTGGGCCAGGCCAACATGAGATTTAATTACAAGCTTGCAAAGAGTTTGCGAGCTGCTTGCCTGCGCCTTGGTTCTGGGCATTCTGTACTTAGTTTTTGGCAAAGTAAACATTTGTTAACAGAATCACACAAAGAAGAGTGTGATGTGTCCAAGTCCCTGTACTGGAGGGTGAGCCAGAAGGGTGGTGGTGTTTGTTGTTGTTGTTTTAAAGTAGCCAGATTTGAAGCATTTGATTAAGAAATGGGTATTTCCACAGCCTGAGGGTTAACGAGGCAGCTCCTAGTCCAACTCCCAATACTGTGAATAAACTGAAGAGGTTTGGTTTTTTTCCTATTAGTGAAGAAAATTTTACAGGGGGGGGGAGAGGAATTATGGGACATATGGTGGGGGGTAACTGGGAAAGGGGAAAGCCTTTGGAATATAAACATAGAATATAGAAAATAAAAATTAAAAAAAAAAAAGAAAATTTTGTCTGAATCTTTCTGGTTGAGAAAAGCCCCATCCTTGGGCCAGGTCTTCAAAGCTCCACACTTTACCAGTTCGTAAAACCAACATTCTCAGGAGAGCCTGTGGTGTGTCTGCGTCTCTGCTGTCATGCATCTGACTCTCTGCTCTGGAACAATAGGCTCCTGACCCTAAATATCTGCTTTGATGACTAACCTCAGGACCCAGCAAAATGCCTGCACTTGTCTGGGTTTGTCTGCCTGAATGGCTGAGGTGGGCCCTACTTCCACATGCAGAGACAATGTGTGCAATGGAGACTCAGATAAAAAAAAAATGAATGAATTAGTCCGAACGAAGTGCTTCCCTGTAAGCAGCATGTGGGTGAGTGTGTATAATGACGTTGGCTTTTCCTGTAGGGCTCAGCCGAGTTCCTTCTGTCCCAGACACACAGCAGAGGCAATCCAAAGTCCTCTCACTGTTTGCAGTATCTCAGTCATGTTTACCAACAGCTAGTATCTCAAACAGCTCTGCGCCTTGAGTCTATAATGTTCTGTTGTCTGTGTCACAAGGCGACTTGACAGGCACCATAACCTAGAACTGTGAAGAGCTCCATTTGTGTAAGTATGTATAGCAGTATCTTATTTAACTTTCAGAACAAATAAACCTGTCTCACATGAAAGGCTCAAGAGGAACGAAATGTGATAGACATCAGAAATTTATCTCTAGATACAGGGAAAATGAAATATTTAGTTTTTGTTATTCTTAATTTATCAGATAACAGTCTTTGTTATGAAGTTACAGTAGCAGTGATATGATTGGTGAATACAGCAAACAGTATCAATATGACTCAGAAGGAGAAGGAAATGAAGGGAATCTGTCAACATCTTTTGACCATAGGCGAGGCAGTGGCACTTAGAAGGTGACTCATTTGCTGTGAATATGTACCCACACTCTAGGGTAACCGTGAGAACATTTTTAGGGACCGCAGCTGAGTCTGAGAGTGAGGAGACATGGAACATTGTAAATAGTCAATTAATAACAGCCGTGCTAGATAAAGATGAAAACAAAGTCAGACTAAATAAAGGGCAAGCATAACAGAAAGAGCAGTTACCACGGTGGTCAATAGTGGCCTGGATGCATTACTAGTCATTTTACACAGGCATGCTCTAAATGCCCCCAAACCTGCTTTAAATAGAAGACACAAACAGTGCAAAGGAGATGGACAGAGAACGGTTCTGGTGTTCACATTAGCCAAGGAAGAGATGAAAATTCTATATTAATTTTGGATAAAACAGGTTTCAGAATAAGGCGAGTGGTCGGGGATAATGGGAATGACTGTAGAATGCTAAAGGGGTCAAGTCTCCAGGAATACCTGTCAATCAGTAATGGCTATGTGCCTAGAATCAGAGGGTCAGCGTACAGCGCAAAGACTGATAGAGCTGGTAAGAGGTGGATGGATTCACTATTGTACTTGGCAAATTCCACACCTCTTTATCAGTGACTGACAGATCCAGCAGGTAGCAAATCAACAAGGGTGTAATTGAACTGAACAGTGCTGTCAATCAACTGGATGTAATTGACATCTATAGACTTTTTTATCCGCTAGCAGCAGGGTGCACACTTTTCACAGATTCGTATAGAAATACCACCAAGATAAACTATGTACTGGACCATAAAACACTTTAACAAATTTAAAACAACCCACACAAGTACCATTTCATAAAATAGCAGACGTACACGGGGCATCGATGGCAGATACATGGAAACCTCCAAACCAGACTGAGCGTGGAAATGAAGCTTATGCAGATGGCGGAAGCACCAAGGGCAGCGCAAGCAACAGGAGCCACATGGACAGAGAGGAAGACAAGGCCATGCCCAGTGACCACAACATCTGCATCAGGAAACCAGGAGAAGAGCGCTCCTCACCACGCACAAGATGATCCCAGGAGAAAACATGAAATAAAAAATAGAAAACAGGCTCGGGAGATGACTCAGCAGGTAAAGTGCCTGCCCCTCAAACACAGAGGCCAGACTCTGGACCCCAGTACACATGTCACCCCTGTACCATCCAGACAGAGACAGGGAGCCCCTGGGTGGATACCAGCTATAAAGAACAGGAGACAGGACGGTGCCAGGCAGCTCAGGTGTGGGGACCTTAAAGCCGAGGGGTTCTGTTTCCTCCACTGCACTGGAGTGCTCTCGGGTTTTCCCCAATACCATTTGCCTCAGTGAACAAAGTGCAAAGTAACGAGGGCGATGGCCTGTGTCAGCTTCAGGCCTCCACAAGCAAGTGCACTTATGTGTATATGTGCCTGAACACACATATACACACATGTACACAAACATGCATGTGCACACATACATAAATATACATACATACATGAAAAAGAGGAACAGAAACATCAAAAACATCATCCACTTCCTTGTAAACATTGATAAAACCAGGGAACTGCTAACCAAGTTGAGCAAGAAAAGAGAGCAAAGACACCAATGCTCACGCCGGAAGGACAGCAGACCCCGGGCTCCGACAGAAGGACAGCAGACCTTGGGCTCCGACAGAAGGACAGCAGACCCCGGGCTCCGACAGAAGGACAGCAGTCCCTGGGCTCCGACAGGACAGCAGACCTCAGGCTCCGACAGGACATATAGGGATACAATGAGGAAGCTTACAGTTGGAAACTGGGTAACAGGCAAATCAGCCAAGGCTCTGAGAGACACTGAGGAAACCCCTTGGAAGAGCAGGTGACAGGAGCAGCCTGTATCTATTTACCAATGGAAACAAGGCCTCGTTCTTTCATTTGGCCCCAAAGGTGTCTCATTGACTATCTAGTGGGATGGTGGTGGCCTGTGACTTCATTGTGGAGAAGAACAGGGGGGCACAAGGCTCAAAGCTCAGTGTTTTCTTCCTCCTGTCCACCAGTAGTTAGAGTGTGCTGGCAGTTCACATATTCTGTCCTCTAAGTGTCCACTAGAGTAACCCACGGTTCTCTGACAAGTTCAGAGCAAATCCCTGTAAAGCTGTTTTAAACAAGGACCCTGAGCACACACAAACACATGCATTGATGTGTACAGATAAGATTAGGAATGATTACAGCCAGAAGTTCTGGGCTTTCCTTCCTTCAGTCCTGCTATGCTCGTGTGTTAGTTTCTGTCTTCAGTGAGTTATAGAATTCCCCCCCCCCATGCATCCGGCTAGCGTCTGGGACTATGTGCACGGAGCGCGAGCGCTGCGTTCTGTCCAAGCACCAGTACCAGGACTCAGCCCTGCCAGGGCCAGGCAGTAGACCCGAGTTTACAGTTATGCGGATGAGCATGGAGGGGCCCACTCCATGCTATAGAAGAGACATCTTTCAGAAAGTCTTTACCACCTTTGCTTCAATTTCCGATTTCCAGGCCCTCACAGCCTTAACTAGTAACTAACTGCAGTTTTTGTCAAAGGAAACCTCTGGCCCTGATTCCAAGCTCCATACAAGCTGCTTCTGACACAATCAGACAGTCACCCTGCCATGAGAAGCCACTTGTATGATGGGGTCAGGTTACACAGCTTAAACAGGAACTGGAGGTTGCTTTTCTGAAAAACATCCTCATCAAGAAAACCACTAGGGAGGGTGATTGTACATCCTGCTGCAGCTGCTGCTTGCCAGAGCAGACAGCTTTTGCTGTTAGGATGCCCAGCCAAACACAAACCATCCACTGCCACAATGGGCTCCTTGGGGCAGCTTAGGAGTGTTGGGAAGTGAATAGCTCTCTCAGCTGGAAAGCAGCCCAGGTCCATTTCAAACCCAAGTCGAAATGACCAGAGTGAATGTCCTGGGCCACTCACCCCAGGTCGGCAGCTGTTGTGTTTAGCTAGTCATTTAAGGCTTTACAGCAGACAGTCACAGCTGAGTATGCAACCAACACACGCCCATGCCCCTCAGTGAAACAACACTGCTGCACCATGGACAGAGCCCCAAGAGCCCCAAGAGTCAGGTGGGGAGGGAGATCACAGGTCAGGCACATCAGCTGAAATTACTTTAATATAGTCAGCTTTAAAATATTCCAGAGATTTTTCTCTTAGAACTAAAAAACCAAGGTAGATGATAAGAAATGTTTGTCTAATCTTACATGCTATTTTAGTGAAACCTAGCTCTTGAATGAAGCCCGAGGTGCTCTTGCCAGCTAGCCTCCCAGATTTTCTTTCTTTTTTTTTTTTTTTTAAAGCAGGAGTTCATGGGTGCTTTCAAAGAGTACCTGACATTTTTCATGCTAATTAAGCCTAAATAAACGTTCTAAAAGTCTTCTGAGTTAAAACCATTTTTAAAACCCACTTATTTCGGGAGCCACATGGCTAAGATATATTATTAATGTCCTACTGGTTTGGGTGCAGGTGATGGTGCTGACATATGCATCATGATGACAATGGTGGCCCACTCTGCAAGGACACCAAGGCTGCAGCTTGTCATCTGGGCATGCACAGTGGCACTCACTTCTCTCCTCTTGCTCAGCACGCATCCTGTGAACAGCTGGACGGTCTGAGCACAGTGACGACCACCTGCCTTCACTAAGGCGCGCCCCTCCTCACCTGTGTCTTCACTGAGGCGCGCCCCTCCTCCTCTCCTCCTCCATATGGTGCCCTCCCAGGGTCTCCTCTGTCTGGAGGCTATCCAGCCTGACCTCACACTCCGGATCCCGTTGCCCGCTTTACAAATGCTGGGGCTGAGAAGCTGGAAAGAACCCAGATGTCCCTCAATGGAGGAATGGATACAGAAAATGTGGTATATTTACACGATGGAATACTACTCAGCAATTAAAAACAATGAATTCATGAAATTTGTAGGCAAATGGTTGGAACTGGAAAATATCATCCTAAGTGAGGTAACCCAATCACAAAAGAATACACATGAAATGCAATCACTGATAAGTGGATATTGATTAGCCCAGAAGCTCTGAATACTCAAGACACAATTAGCAAATCAAATGATTCCCAAGAAGAAGGAAGGAGAGGACCCTGGTCCTGAAAAGACTGGATTCAGTATTGTAGGGGAGTATCAGGACAGAGAAATGGGAGGGGGTGATTGGGGAATGGGCGGAGGGAAGAGGGCTTATGGGACATATGGTGAGGGGGGAACCGGGAAAGGGGAAAGCATTTGGAATGTAAACAATGAATATAGAAAAAAACCCAAATGCTGGGGCTGTGGCTGTGCCCCAGGCCCAGCATTTGTTTTTTTTTTTCTATATTCATTGTCCGCTCTGTCCGCTGCCCGACAAGTACCCACACACAAAGGGCCTGCACTCCTGAGAGACAGATGGGTGTTCAGTCTCCTCACGGCTGGTCACCTTGTGAACAAACTTTCCCCTAAACATTCACGGTTTCAGTGAGCGGCATCGGGCACCCCAGGCAAAGGCGCTTAGACTGACAGGCTCTGTTCACTCCTGTCAGAGGAGGAAGCTCTGGACGACAACAGCATCTCCACAGTTTTACCCAAAGCACAAGCACACTGAGCAGGCGCTTGAGCTGGGGGTGCCTGTGTTTACTCCAAGGTTTCTAGAAAATAGCTTCAAGGGCTCTTTCTGTTCTAGTCACAAGACCTAGGCTTTACAGGAAACTACATCTACATGCTTGAAAGGGTCAATGTTTAGCTGTGAAAAATGATGACAAATTGTCAATCTGAACCTAAACAAAAGCAGAAATCATCTGCATATTACCATGGCCTGGAGGCTGCGGATGCCCGGGGCATTGCCCACGGACTTCCTAGGGTCTCAGTCTCAGGAGTAACTCTGCCTTGGAACCCAGGGCCTCCAGAAAAGTTTTGTGATCTCAGACAAGCCCCCAAATCTCTATCGAATTTGTTACCTCCTAAATCGTGGGAAGCTGAGTCAGGGGGATCACATGTTTGAAGTCAGTCTGGACTCTGTAGTAGGTTCCTCGCCACCGTGTGTCAAACAGACAGAAATCACCTCAACTGACAATGACACCAGAGCCAGTGTCCAGCATATACATACTTATTTTTAGAGAAACACTCAAGTGCTCTTATTTTTAAAGTAAATATAATGAATAGCCCCGTATGCTTTCCAGGGCTCACTTGGCGTAGGTCAGGGAGGGCATAGCCAAACTGTAGAGTTGTGTATTTGAGTTGCTTCTTTTTCTACTCTCTGGAGGCTTCTTTCCCCAGAGCCCCACCCTCTCACTGCCACTCCTTGAGCTTACCTGTTTAGTTCTCATAGTCAGCTCCCCATCTTGTGCACTGTCTTAGCTATAAATGCACACATAGGCACTGGCATGCCAGAAATGTGAATCAGCACATAAGCAGTGGGGAGTCTTGTTAACAAATCTATTGTACTATGGGGTACATATCTCATAATAAAAGGAGTATACAATATAATAATATGTCAGAAGAAATAGATGCACATACAGAAATAGATGTGTGCACAGAAATATAGGCATAGATATTAATTTCATAGAAATGAAACAAAGTAAGACATCCAACTAGATACTCTACTGTAGTTAGGAAAGTGCATGGCCTGCTCATTGATTTTCATCACACAGCTAATAACATCATAGCAGGAGGTTCCGGTAACATCACCTGTGTGTACAAAGGTGACACAAGGTAAGCAGGAGGGTTGTTGGATGAGACTGGTACTTAAGGGAGCTGGCTTGCACATGGCTAATCTCCTGGAAAATACACTGCAAAAATGTTCAGAGCTGGTATCAGGACGGCTTCACAAGAACAAATTACAATAGGAATAACAATAGACACTAACATTGTAACGTTCTGAAATAAGTGTTGCTTGGTGGAAGGAAAACCAAATGCCGCTGTGTGAGGAGGCTCCCTAAGGATGATCTCATTGAGGACATGAATTGCCAAAGGCCATCTGACATTTCATTCATAGTTGTATTCTCTGGGTTTAATTTAGCACAGGTGATAGGCACAGAGTGGGCTTGGTAACTCCCTGGCCAAAGACATGGCTGAATACATGCACACACGGGCTTGGCTCTGCATCCCGTTGTGGGCAGCGCATCTTCAAGTCTGTCTGTCTTTCAGTCTGCCTCTCCAGAAATGCCATCAGCATCCTAGTGTCACTCACATGTCGGCTGAAGCCTTCAGGATCCCAGCTCGCGGATTCAGCCTTGGGCCACTCCACAGCTACAGTCCAAGTCTCAAAGTACTTGCAAGATGTTAATCAAGAGGGCTGGGTCTACTAGAAAGAAGGCAGTGTCAGACACTATATCAGAGTTGCATGACCAGGGCCTTCATCTGTCTTGTATGTGTCTTCCTGTGCCATCATAGTGCTGAATACATTATGCATATGCAATTACACATAAATAAATCTTAACTAAATAGAAATGCAGGCCTTTTAAGTGTGACTCTACTTTGTCAGAAAGTGGGTATGATGCCTGTAATAAGTACTTTTTAAGAACACAGCTGTCACACAGATCTAGACCCCTGACCGGCACATCTATTACTGCTCACTTGTTACCCATAATCCAATGCTTGCACGGCCATGTGTAGGATCAGGACTCTCATATCCTCAAGCACAGTGCTTAGAAGTCTGAGTGCTTTGAACCAAGGCCCTTCTCACCCTCTCTGGTCCTTTTTAGTTATTAGAACCCCACTTTCCCCCATAGCATGCCACAATAGCTAGAATCCTCCCCAGCCATGCCAGTAATAAAATTGAGACATGGTTTTAATGTCCTCTCACTTTTCTGTGGCAGCACTGGCCATGAGGAAACTCTCTGACCTACCTTGTCTACCAGGAATGCCAGAGACATAAATATTATATAGAGACACTAAGAAACAACAAACAGATGGGCCTGTGTGTGTTTCCCTCTACTTTAAAAAAATTACACAACACTACTTTTTCCAAGTTCATTCCAATATGGTTATCTTTTCCTCGTAGGACCTGAATATCAGAGCAGATGGTGCCCATGGGCATTTAGATCTACAGTTTAATATTTGGTGTTCATGGTGACCCTGGAAATAGAAGTAACACAGATGATGACAGTGAGGTGTATCCTCTATAGTCAGGTCACAGTTCTGCCGTGACAAGTCATTGTGCATGAACGTGTAGCTTCCAGTACTACATGGCAGGTTCTCGGCCACCTATGCTGAGAGAATGGTAGAGAAAGCCAACAACTGAGATCATGAACAAGTAAGATAAAGTAACAACTTGAAACGTGCACAGAGATCTTAATGAGATTTTCACAGGTGACAGCCATGTATAGGACATCTCTTATTCAAAGTGCTTGGGATTGAAATGCTTGCCATGACCTTTAGTATGAATGGATTTTGGAATAAGTACATATGTGTAACTCGGTATATATGTTGGTGATGGGCCCAATCCAAATAGGAAAGTCCTTTCTGTTTCACAATCACAGCACACACTCAGTTGAAGGTAATTTTATCAATGACTTAAATGGTCCTGAGCACGAGCGAGCCTCACAGTGACTCTCATGAAGGAGTCTCACGGTGTGGCCCTTCCCACTTCGGGACACTTCCACCAGAAAGAGTTGCAGATTTTGGGCTTTCAGGCCAGGAAATAATTATGTACAATAGAATTTGAAATTTAGTTTCAAAAAGATTAATTTTGAAGTCAGGACAATTTCTCTGAGGTAAGAACAGGCTAATGTGTGAGTGGAACTTTCACGACCATTCTGTACACCCATGGCCACTTGCCAAACCTAGATTAGCACCATTGCTCAGAAACAATCACATTTGTTACATTGGTTTCTTTATGCTCCTTTTAGAAACTGATTTTAAACATTCATTTACTTATTCATACAGTCTTTTAGATCAAGTATTAATCAAGTGCCTTGGCAGTAAGAATACAATAATGATTAAGTTAGACAAAATTTCCTGTCTCCATGGAATGAAAATTTCTAGAAACAGGAGACAAATATAGGAAAGAAATGGGAGACAGATGACAGACGGGTAGGGCTGGAAAAGCACCTGTGATTCCCAATTGGGTGTCATTAGGTGTTAGGGAGGCTGCCTGAAGACACATCTGCCCAACCTTAAAATACAGGTGTGAGTGGCCCTCCTGAGCACAGCCAAAGCAAGTGTGTCACTACAATTCTCATGTCACATCAAGTGACCCAAACCAAAACACCTCCAAAAGATGGCAGAAAAATTTGGAGGTGCCTAAAAATTTTCAACTGAAAGTTGTTAATGCCTTGATATTTGCAATGAACAATGCTGGTCAGTGTTCAGACATAAGATTAACAGCCTCTTTAGAGCAGACACGGAGCTAGAGGTACCCTGGCCTTGCAAGCTTAAAGAGCTCTTCCAACGCCTACCACTCCCTCACGGCCAAGTCTGACCCAGATCTGGGTCACCCCTAGGAAGAGGGTGGCAGCTCAGAGGTAAATGAGTGCCAGCCCAGTGTGTTGTGCTCTTGGTATTTTTATACTTCCCTGCAGCACTGTCTGAGACAGACACAGGAGAGATGGAGATGACTGTTGATAATGGTTATCTCTTTCCTTCACTGAGCCCTTAAATGGCATCTGATATCAAAAAGAAATTAGTTTGGAAGAAATTCAAATAGAAAGACTATGTGTTGTCTAGGCAGCTGGGAATTTATACACATGTCTGTCTGTCTGTCTGTATGTCTGTATGTATGTATGTAATATATATGTATGCAGGCGCATTTGCCTATGGATACACATAGAGTCCAGAGGAAAACATCTTAGAAAGTGTCCTTCTATTGTTCCAGGCCTACTTTATTTCCTTGCAACAAAATGTCTCACTGAATTTGGAGCTCCCTGTTTTCAGCTGCATGTTAGCCAGCAAGCCACAGGATCCTCTTGTCTCTGTCTGCCCCTCCCAGCAGGGGTTACAAGTAGTCACCAAGACCAAACCCCAAACCAAATAGGTAGGTAGGTAGGTAGGTAGGTAGGTAGGTAGGTGGATGGATGGATGGATGGATGGATGGATGGATGAATGGATGGATGGATGGATGGATGGATGGATGGATACATAGATACATAGATAAACTGATAAGGTGGGAGCCATCTTCTTAGCCCAGGAAGTTTGAACAGTAATAGGCGACTTCCATCAGGATTGGGTTTTCTTTCTGTGGCCATTGTCACTGGTGGGAGAAGTGGCCCTCCTCTAAGAGGCCCCATTTTTCTTCCATTTTTGTGATGGCATGTATTATTTCATGGTTAGCTGGAAGGCAGGCCTATGTGCAGCACATCTTGTGCACTTTCTAATTACCTTCTGAAAAGGCAAACATGCCGGAAACAATCAGCTGACTAATTTAAAGGGTAAAGCTAACTAAAACAAAGGGCGATTGTCTATGTTATTGTAAGGCTTTACATGTGCAGATCTTACCCTTGGAATCAACTAGGCATCAGATCTTAAAAGGAAAAGCAATCCTGCCTTGCTTCATAAAAGCAGTTCATCTCCTCCTGCACACATCTTCATCAAAAGCACTTTTCACTTGTTGATTTGAATCTATCTGTGAGAACCCATGTGATAATGTTCGGTATAAAAATCAGGAAATTAGTCTCACTGCGGGAGCCTGCTAAGGACACTGATTTAATCTTATCCTTGAAGCACTGGCAGAAAACATATTAATTGTGGTTTAATTTATTCAACAAATATTTCATTTTAATTATGTTTCATTTTTGTCAAGCTATAAAAATGTCAACAGTTCTGACAGTGTTTTCCTTACAAGTTTTTTCAAATGAAAGAATTAAAATCAAGTACTGTTTCTGAAAGAGATTGTGAAAGATTTCTAATTACTGCTTGTGTTTTTGAAAAATTGCCAGTCTAGTAACCCCAAAATAACATCTGGGAGTGTGTGAACTTGAAGCTTTATTACTCAATATTTATAATTCTTAATAATATACATGCATCATTAATATAATAGAATTCCCACTGCAAAATTTTTTATAATTACAGCATCTATCAATAACTGTCATTACTGTGAATGTTCTTCCTGCTTTTGATCATTTCTCCCAGGGAAGCTTGGAAGGGGATAGGCGAGCTGACTGCGGCTGAGATGGAGCACTAAGGGACCATTAGCAGAACTGCACAGCAGCGTGCCAAAGCAACGAGCTGGAGAATGGTGCTAATTGTAGTCAGCAAATATTACTACACCCTTAGTAGGTGCCGAGCTGCCCTTATGAAGAGCCACTTCCCTTAGGAAAGCCTCTCTTTGGATAGAAATGAAATCTCCCTCAGTGAAGACCTATTGTGAGTCGGCACACCTGTCTCATGTTCTTTTACGCTTCTTGTTTTATGTCACAGCCATTCCCCTTGAAGTCTGATCTAACCGATCAGATGGAAAAGTTCCTGAGTTAGATCTCGGCCTCTGTCCACTGTTCTTCATCAGCTAGATTCAAATGTGTGCACACAGGAAAGCATATGGGAGCAAAGCCTGTAAGTTATTATCATACTTTTAGTACAAACATCATTTCACAAGCTTTTCTGCAAAAAATCAAACCTGTGTATTGACGTTTCACCATGGCAGAGCAGTGACTTCTTTAGCCTGTTCTATCCTCTCAGAAATGCCTACTCTTAGTTATGGAGAACTGGCAACATCCGGTAAGTTATGCCTGCTTGGAAACTAGCAGGTAGTAGGAACCTCAAGTTATCACTGCTGGTGAGCAAAGCTAGGGTGTAGCACCAATCTGAAAGTGAAGAAGTGGGGTGCAGCTAAGGTCTCCTTCTACTCTTCCTCTCTACGCCCAGAAACTTGAGCCGTCAACACCTTCAGATGGGTTGGACGGCAGAGTAAGGGGCAGGGTTTGCTGGGCACTGTCTCTGAGGAACACAGACCCCAGATCCCTAGCTCCCTCTCTGCACTCTCCTCAGAAACAACCCCTCCTCCTCTGCCCTCGCTTCAGGGGCTGGGGCAGTTCTAGAGGACAGAGCAGGAGCCCCCAGATGCCGGCAGGCAGGCATAAGGTCATGTGCTAGTATCCCCTTATTTTGAGTTGTTCAGCACTTTGTCATCTACAGTTACGCATAGTCTGAAAATGAATGAAAAATTACAGGGACATCTAATGTGTTTTAAATAAATTTTATTCTTACATATTATTATAACGGTTCTATGTTAGCATTGCTAATTGCTAATTTTGTAACTGTGCCTAATTTTTTACTGTGTGCATTTGTGCCTGCATATAAGTAGGGCACCCTGCATGGGCCTGCAGAGACCAGAAGAAGGATCTGAACCCAGAGCTGGAGCTCCAGGGAGGTGTGAGCTGGGGCTGGACCTGGGCCTTCTGCATGAGCAGCAAGTACTCTTTATGACTGAGATGAGGTTGCCCTGACTTTTAAATTCAACTTTATAAAAACAATTCCTCAGGCGGTGGTGGCACAAGCCTTTAATCCCAGCATTTGGGAGGCAGAGGCAGGCGGATTTCTGAGTTCGAGGCCAGCCTGGTCTACAGAGTGAGTTCCAGGACAGCCAGGGCTACACAGAGAAACCCTGTCTCAAAAAAAAAAAGCCAAAAGCAAACAAAACAAAACAAAACAAAACAAAAAAACAATTCCTTAAATATGTCACTTTGACTTCAAACTCAGAGCTCCTGGGGCACAGCCACCTCTGGGTTCTGGTAGGAAAGATTTCTCTCAAGTTCACTGGTCTGATACCTAAAGACAGATTGCCAATGAAAGAGTACAATTACCCTGGTTGTGACTAAAATTCTATGAAGCCGAGAAGAATTACATTTGTATCACAGAAGAGAGTGAGAATCATGTGTCACACGAGGATCTGCCCAGCACAGTGTCTACCTTAGTCTAATCACATTCCCCAAAGAAATCACTCACCATGGCTCTGAAATTGTCTGTATACCTAAGTCCTCTCTGCCTGTGAAAAGTTAACCCTCAAGCATCTGCCCTCGCTTTAGTTTCACATTCTGTGAGGTTCCTATGCAGCACAGGCATGGCAATACATCTGTACGCCATCTTGTCACCTGTTGCTTGCCAGTTTTTCAGTAGTCTTAGTTCCCAGACTTTTTGGGACTTTTCCTCATGTGTATAAAGGAAACTATATGATCTACAAGGTTCAGAACCATCCAAAGTTCAAGTACATATTGTTTCATGGGTCACATGAAACAATATGTCTGGGTATGAAGAAAACATACTCTGCTCCCAATTAATCCAGACACAAAAACCAGCTGTAACTTCCTTGTAGCTACCCATATATGTGTGCATGTATGTATGTATGTATATATATATATATATATATATATATATGTATGTATGTATACACACACACACACACACACACACACACACACACACCTGTCCACCTGTGCCCCGGTCCTTCTAAATACATTCAGCCTCCATCCCACAGAAGTGTGGGCCTCACTATTCCAATATAGTGGTTCTCACTCTGCTGAGGTCAAGTCTGTCTTCTCTGCCATATTTTCTTACATTTGGTGCTGAACCAAGATCCTTTTGGAGTTCTCTGGTCAGGAGGTCTCCTTCCCACCTTCCAGGCATCCTTCCTTAGGCAGCAGACACCCTTAAAGCTCACCATACAGGCTAACCATTCACTACTGTGGACCTGAGCGAGTGCGTCTGTGAGCAGCTCAGGTCCTAGGGTGGAGCTTGGGTCCTTGGGCTTTCTTGGTGGCTGTGCCAACCCAGCTTGACCTCTGCTTCCCTCCAGCTCTGCCCCATCACTGTCCTCTGATTTTTTTCTTCCCAGACTCTCTCATCTCCAGGCAGAGAGGTCTTTTGCCATTTGATTGCTGCTACCACACATTCAAATTCTGCCGGTAGATCAGACAGCTCCAGCTGGGGCCAAACAGTTCTTTATGGCTAAGGGCTATGGCCCAGTACAGCCTGACTCAATTCGTCATGTCCCAATGCTTTTACCCAACATTGTGATACTCTACTCTGTGGATAACTAGACCTAATGTATTGAAGATTAAGTAGTTCTTGTGCTGAATGTTGAGAACCACATCTTGCTTCCTGCTTGCGCCTGTGTGCTCGGAATAAGATTAGACAAGACTCAATTGAAGAAAATGATTAGCCTCAGGCCTCAGAAGCCTTCACAGTGACTTCAACAGTACAGACTGACCTTCACAGAAATCACCCCACAGTACACACTGCCCTCAATAGATAGCACCCCCAGAGTATACACTGTCCCTTTACAGTTACCCCAATACTACAGACTGCCCTTCCCAGACAGACACGTCCACAGAACACACTGCTCTCGACAGACAGAACCCCCAGAGTATACACTGGCCCTTCACAGTTACTCCCCCAGTACAGACTGCCCTTCCCAGACTGGCATCTCCATAGTAAATTGTCCCCAGCAAGCCCTACCCTGCCCACAGAGGTAGTGATCTCAGGTGTGGTTTGCATCTTATTACTAAGTGAGTGAAAAATGGAAAGATGAACAGATGGATACGAAAGTCCAATTAAAATGTAGATAAGAAAAAACATTAGCAATGAGCAAAACAATAAGATGAATTTGAGAAGGACAGGAAGAAGTATCACTGAACATTTGAAATTAATATCCTAAGAGTCATCATCAAATGACAATTGCTTCTATTAAATAAGTACAGGCGGCCAGCTATTGAGAAAGAAAAGGAGTCTTAGTGAAGTAATGACATGCAAGCAGAAAACACAGCTTCATGGAAAAACTCAGATTCCACATCAGGAAGCCTCTTACAGTCAAAAGAACAGACAGTGAAAGGGGGCCAAACTACACAAGGCACAGACACACCCAGTCAGCCAGGGAGCTCTGTCTGCGGCTGTGATCACTCTAGGAAAGCGATGGTGGTTGGTCTGAGAAGACAAACAGAAAACAGTTAGGAAAGTAAACTTCCCCAAGTCAGATGCCAGACAACAGACACCGAAAGTGGAACTGGAAGAGCTTCCAACTCAGAGTTTCATGTCTATTTTCTGTGGATGACATTCTCAAACATCAAAACTGCACTGCCCGACTGTCAGAGGACACGGGAAAAGGACAAGACACAGGAGGAAATGATGAAAACGCAAGGAAGGCAAACTCTAACTCCAGCAAAGAAGACAGGGAAACAGTGAGGAGCATTCCTGAGGTAACGGGGACCAGTACCTACACCCAGAAGACAGTGGAGAGTGCTAGCACTCCTTCAGTCTCCACACGTGACTGAACTCTTGGAAACCTAAGGATAGTGGTTTACCAAACATAAATTCTTATTACTCACATGGAAAATACAGACCAAGTGATAACGTCTAACTTAGGTATGCAACCGGCTGGTGTCTAGGAGGTCTGTGCAAGCCGACTAGTGTTGAGCGGGGAGATGCTTTTGAGCACTGTGCGTTCAGATGCGGATTGCTGTGCTCAGAGACTTGGTTGCGGTCTGGATATTAGCATCGTCATATTTGCAGCAGCCCCTGTCTCAAGGGTGTGTAGAGATTGTTTCCTTTCACCTCTGATTGGTTAATAAAGAGCTCATCAGCCAATTAGCTGGGCAGAAGAGAAAGGGACAGGACTTCCAGTCCTAGTCAGGGAGTCCCATGAAGAAGAGAGGAAGAGAGGTGGGCCAGGAGGATTCTCCACGAGGTAGCAATGAGAGAGAAGTCACGAGGACATGGGGACCAGAGTGAGCCAGGGCGAGACTCAGACTGCAGGAAAAGGATAACATGGCCGGGAAGTAGACAGCCATGGAGGGCGAGAACCTGCCCAGCTTAGGGTCTGCAGCTTATTAATAAACACACCAGGTCTCTATCATTTATACGGGAGTGAAAATGGGCTAGAGGCGTCGAGATGCCCTGTTACTATTCAGGACTACAGGGATGGCAAACCAACTCTCCAAATTATTTTTATAGAGAGAGTTAGGGCTATGTCACATTAGCATTGTTGTCCTTTGCCAGGATTACAGTAAAACCAATAAATGCTGCAATAAACCATTGGCTGTCCTTAGAATCAAGCTTCATTTGATTCTTCACTTTTCATCAAACCACACACTTTTAGCAACTGCTGCACTTAAAAATAATTAGACAAAATAATCATACTTACTCTAAAAGTTTAAATATATAGTCATATATGTGTGTGTGTGTGTGTGTGTGTATGTATATATACACAAAATCATAACTTCTTTCTGAGCATGGTAATAATGTTTTCTATAAGTAAATCCAGATATTAAAACATATTAGAAGCAGCCGGGCGTGGTGGTGCATGCCTGTAATCCCAGCACTTGGGAGGTAGAGGCAGGCGGATTTCTGAGTTCGAGGCCAGCCTGGTCTACAGAGTGAGTTCCAGGACATCCCAGGCTACACAGAGAAACCCTGTCTTGAAAAACCAAAAAAAAAAAAAACCCAAACAAACATATTAGAAGACAGATAAGATAGTCAATATAAATGAATGCACAATTTTATAATGCCAACTCTCTCTGCATGCTTTGAAGAAATTATATGCACATTTAGAGTTTACATACAACATTTAGTGTCTATATTTGAACCAAAATTATTAAAAATCTATTTTTTGGACTAGTGTCCTTTTCTCTGACTAAATCAAATTAAGAGAGCAATGGTAATCTTCTCAAAAGCTATTTCATACTTGGATGCCCTTGAACTTTACTGAGTTTGAACTAAAAGCATATGTAGGTAAAACACCTTAGTATTAAACCTGAAAGATGTTTACTTGCTATTACCTGTCAAAGTGCAATCTACTGAAGAATTTATAAATACAACCCCTATTTAGACTTCATAAATGAAAGACTGTCAAAAATAAAAAACACTGACATCCGAGGTATGTGAGAATTCAATATAAATATTTAGTACATTAGTGTATTTCTTCATTATTTTTGAACAATATAGCATTTAGATATAGAGTATATAAAATGGAGCAATCCAGATGATTGTTGCCCTTTAAGATTGTGTTGGTCTCACAGGAGATACAATGAATTCAACTTTGTATGCATTGTCTTGACTCAGACACATGCACACATACACTTACTTTATACTTTTGTTTTTCAAATAGGAATTTATCAGAAATTCCTGGTGTGGTAGTGCACACCTCTAAACATAGCACTGTTCAAGTAGAAACAGAAGGACTTCAAACTCAAGATCAGCTTGAGCTACATAGTGAGACTGTGTAAACAATAAAAGAAGAATTTACTGGAGTCAGATTTAAAAACTGTCTTCACATGACTCGCTAACCTGATGCCTAGTTTTAGTCAGTCTCACAATACAGCCCCTTGGCCTGGGAATTGCTGTGTAACTTTGCTCTGACCCTCCTGCTAGGCCTCTGGAGCTCTAGGGTTACTGGCCTGTGTCTTTGTTTGGCTAACACCTTGCCTTGTATTGTGATTTTAAAGCTAACTCATGAATATGGCATATTCTTAGTGAACAAGCTGTGCACAAGGCAAGTGGGTGCTGACATATACTTATGAGATGCTAGCTTGATAAGAAGGCTAAGCACTCTTGCATCGCTGGATAAGCCATTTTATACAGTAAGGCTATTTTTATAAAGACAGAAACATGATGCAATATAGGAATAACACATCAGGGTCTAAAAGCCAGTATCCTGTTGGGTCTGCATGGCAGCAAGCAGACATGATCTTCAGTACTTTTAGCAGCTCTTAGAGCCATTGGTGGTATCAGGACCTCTGTGATGTGTTGACATCACTTAGGCAACAGTGTGACCTGCATACCTGTTGCCAAGGCATCAGCCACCATATTCCCAGAATCCACTTGGCTCACCTCCCGCCTTTACCTGTGGCTGTGTCACCATCCATACATAAAGGAAGGTCCCTCTGATTTCTCTCTCTCTTCCCCCCTTCTCTTTCCACTGCCACCTTGTTCTTTTCTCTCTCGATAAACCTCACGTGGAACTGTTTGGCCTGGCGTGGCCTTTCTGGAGCCGCCCAACGATCACAAAAGCCATTAGGAATGTGGGGTGATGTGTATTACTCCAAGAGCTACAAATAAGTCAAAATCTTCCAGAAGCCCTTCATTTTAAGAAAGAAAAAGTATAAGAATTATTCCTCAATATAAAGTCACAGGAAGGCTCTACTAAGGGCTTGTGAGGTGATCCAGTTGGTAATAGCACTTACCCCAATGACCTAGGCCCAATGACCTAAATTTGGTTCCAGAACAAACAGAAATGGGGAAAGGAGAGAAACAACTCCACAATGTTGTCCTCTGACATCTTAATGTGTGCCATGATATACAGACATATTCCCACATCAATGATTTTGAAGATAAATATTTAAGGCTAGTATGGACATTATATTAAAATGCTATGTCATATGATGTGACAGATGTGAATTGAGATTTCTTTTAAAGAAACAATATTTACCACAAAATAGAAAGAGAAGTAACACTGCCCAACTCCTTCTACGAAGCCACAATTACGCTGATATCAAAAGCACACAAAGATCCTACAAAGAAAGAGAACTACAGGCCAATTTCCCTTATGAATATTGATGCAAAAATACTAAATAAAATTCTTGCCAACCGAATCCAAGAGCACATCAAAACGATCATTCACCATGATCAAGTAGGCTACATCTCAGGGATGCAGGGATGGTTCAATATACGAAAATCCATCAATGTAATCCACTACACAAACAAAAACAAACAAACAAAAAAACACATGGTCATCTCATTAGATGCTGAAAAAGCATTTGACAAAATTCAGCATCCTTTCATGCTAAAAGTCCTAGAAAGAAAAGGAATTCAAGGTCCATACCTAAATATAGTAAAATACAACAAACCAGTAGCCAACATCAAAATAAATGGAGAGAAACTTGAAGCAATCCCAGGAAAATCAGGGACTAGACAAGGCTGCCCTCTCTCTCCATATCTTTTCAATATAGTACTTGAAGTTCTAGCGAGAGCAATTAGACAACATAAGGAAGTCAAAGGCATACAAATTGGAAAGGAAGAAGTCAAACTATCACTTTTTGCAGATGATATGATAGTATATGTAAGTGACCCAAAAAACTCCACCAGAGAACTCCTACAGCTGATAAACAACTTCAGCAAAGTGGCTGGTTATAAAATTAACTCAAGCAAATCAGTAGCCTTATTGTACTCAAAGGACAAGCAGGCTGAGAAAGAAATTAGGGAAATAACACCTTCACAATAGCCACAAACAATATAAAGTATCTTGGCGTGACTTTAACCAAACAAGTGAAAGAACTGTATGACAGGAACTTCAAGTCCTTGAAGAAAGAAATTAAAGAAGACCTCAGGAGATGGAAAAATATTCCATGCTCTTGGATTGGCAGGATCAATATAGTAAAAATGGCCATCTTGCCAAAAGCAATCTACAGATTCAATGCAATCCCCACCAAAATCCCAAATCAATTCTTCATAGCTCTAGAAAGAGCAATTCTCAAATTCATTTGGAGTAACAAAAAACCCAGGATAGCTAAAACTATTCTCAACAATAAAAGGACTTCTGGGGGAAATCAATATCCCTGACCTCAAGCAGTACTACAGAGCAATTGTACTAAAAACTAGATGGTACTGGTACAGCGACAGGCAAGAAGATCAATGGAATAGAATTGAAGACCCAGAAATGAACCCACAGACTTATGGTCACTTGATCTTTGATAAAGGAGCCACAACCATCCAGTGGAAAAAAGATAGCCTTTTCAACAAATGGTGCTGGTTCAACTGGAGGTCAACATGCAGAAGAATGCAAATCAACCCACTCTTATCTCCTTGTACCAAGATCAACTCCAAGTGGATCAAGGACCTCCACATAAAACCAGACACACTGAAACTAATTGAAAAGAAACTGGGGAAGACCCTGGAGGACATGGGCACAGGGGGAAAGTTTCTGAACAGAACACCAATAGCTTATGCTCTAAGATCAAGAATTGACAAATGGGACCTCATAAAATTACAAAGTTTCTGTAAGGCAAAGGACACTGTCAGAAGGACAAAACCAGAGCCATGCAGGGCTCTGCCCATCAATTATCAACCCTGGGGAGGTAGAGAACGGGGGTGCCATCCAACTTACACCTCAAAAGACATCTTGATTAGTCAAATCTAAGTGCTTAAACTGTTGGCCTTCCCTGCAGGAAAGCAATGTTCCTAGTGTTCTTCAAAATTAGAGGGGTCAGAAGAAAACAAATTCATAAGCCCACGGAAGAAAGCAGTAGACTGAAGGGCTGGGTGAGGAGCAGGTAGCTCAAAGCCAGCTGCACAGCACTGCAAACATCTCAATGATGGAGATAATTTCTAGCTTCAATTCTCTTTTATGCTAAAAGACAGGCTAAATGGATAAAATAGGTTAAAAGGAAGGACCAGATACTCATAAAGTAAGGGCAGAGATGATAAAAAGAAGAAGAAAACTAAGATTCTAATAATTAAAATTCACCTTGGATGTACTTTATATACATGTGTGAAATGTCATAATGAAACTCAATTTCTGTACAATTAATATACACTAATATTAAAAAGATGTTAAAAATTCACTTTGGAGGTAACAATTGGCTGTTCAAAATTGAATTAGTGATGAAGGCAAGGTCATACTTTAAAGGAAATAATTAAAATGTGCGGCTCATCCCAATACATAATAAAAGAAGCTGTCTCACCTCAGATATTTCTTTTCTACCACTAAGGCAAAAACCTAATGTCTGAGGTTTGTTTTAAATGGATCTGGGCCTGACATTCCATAAACTCTGAGGTGTGTACATTCTTGGCTGGCATGTACATGGGCATTAGTTGCTGCTGCAGATGTCAGAGCATCCAAAAAAGAAAAAGAAAAGGAGCAAAATGCACTGAGGAAAGTCCACTTCTCCTTTATACAAAGGTGCAGGGTCTGAGTGGTACTGCACACTGGGTGAGCCCGTCTTCCTCTGTCTTGTCCACTGCACATGCTCAAAGATGCCATTCGCACTGAGGATGCCCACCAAGCCCCTTACCCACTCAGCCTCTCATTCCAGGAGACCCCGAGACGACCAACACTTGACAGCCTTGCAGCACAGCGCCCAGCCAGAGTGTGACCACTTAGCTCCGAGGCACAATGCACACAAAGTAATACAGAGTTTGCCACCTGCCACTTGTTTAAACCCAGGACTACTCAGAATTTCTTTATGCAACAGGGAATTCTGAAGCCACCTGTCATGTGACGCAGAGGGTAAGCTTGATAACTGCTTCCAACAGAACTGGCAGATTCGCACACTCAGTGTGCCCTGCGGTGCCTGAGCATGCCGGGCTCTCTGATACATCGTGTGGGATATAAAGCTTGGGACTGGCACTGCTTTCCTAAACTCTCAGTTTTTGCACTGGGAAGGATAGCCTCCATTTGATTTAGATTCTGCTTTCTACCACTTTGTTAGGGACCTAAGCATAGCTTTACGAGGTAGCTGATGAATGCAGTTTTCATTTTAGGCAAACATGATGCCAGCTCTAGATCAGCAGATTCCTGAAAACAAAACAAGGATCAGCTAACTATGCAGGCGCTGGCCCAAGCCAGTCTCATTTGAAAACATTTTAGCTGAGAAATGCATATCATTTGTTCCTAGCTCTGCTCACTTGTATGGCAGTGATAGCTTGGCGTTCTGTAGACCTGTCTGGCGTCCAAAAGCCTGAGGTATTTCCTCTGTGATCTTGAAGAGAATGTTGACTGGCCGTTGGCATAGATGGGGGTAACTAGTGAACTATGAACAGTGCTGTGGAGTCTCAAGAGCACGGAAAAGGTCCTGGTGCTGCCCCATTAAGTCGTGTATTCGTGGTATGTCCCAAGCATTAAAAAAATGGTTCATTTTGATATGTTAGGAAGAAATATCAATAATATTAATGTTTTAAATATTATTAGGAGCTAGAACTAAAGATGTAGAATATTTGAACACACTTCTCAAAAATTCAAGCAATTGATTAATATTGAAGATTGTAGGCAGCAGAGCAGAATATGTATTATTTTTGTGTATTTGAAATATTTACTTAGCGCAGAACCTGGTCCACGAGCAATTTCTATAAAGGTTTGAGGGGCTTGCAATCACGGAGTGGGTTGTCTTGAGTACAGAGGAGTTTAGCAAGCAAATTAATAAATGTAACTAGGAATCTTGAAATGTTATTAGTCAATAGAGGAATGACAATGAGAACATTTCAAAAGTAAGATGAAAACCTGTGATAGGCTACTGAATTCATTCCTTGAAAGAAGCTTATGGATTTGTATGCATGTCATAAGGATTAAAATGGAAGTATCTAAGGATTATTATCAAGAACAAAAGCAAAAGCAAATTAAACTCAACAGATAAGTATGAGAGTAAATATTAAAGAAAGATAAAATAGTTAATTTAAGAGAAAATCAAGAAAGACAAAAGTTCCCTGATGAAACTGAAAATCCCTAGCAAGAACATTATGAAAATATGTACCAATCTCCATGAGAAAGAGGGTGGGGCTGCAATGGCAATAACCAATAATCCATAAGCAATAACACAGACATCCTCGCAGGATAGGAGGATGCCAGGGGCAGCTATTTTGCCAATATGTAGGATTCAAACATTCAGAAAGTTCAGGAGAGTGAGTCACACCCGGCCATCCGGACAGTGGATTCTTCTAAATATTTAAGGAACAGCTAATAATTTATATAAAATCTCTTCACAAATGAAAAGGAGATGTGACCTAAATTATTCTATAAAGTTAGAGTAACTGTTAACACTATCCTGTCAGACACATTACAAGGAAACAACACCCAAGCTGGTCTTCCTTACTGGTGAACGCAAGTGCGAACAATACTTAACAATGTATAGTGCATTGGAGGCTATGGCAGATGACAAAGGCGTGTCCCGAGCGATGAGGTTTACTGGGAGCGTGTCACCGTAACGTGGCACAATATGGCTGATGCCCTTTTAAAGACAAAAACCTTGAAACAAGGTCTTGTCAGTTGAATTTCAGGATTAGGCAGCTAATATGCACCCAGAAAAGAAAAATCAATCAAAATAATCAAAGCACTAATATATGTGCACATGCATATACACACAACACAAACACTTAAACACGCACAAACACGCACAAACACACACACTCACAAGTATACCTTCAGTCTTAATGCTTCAAAATATTTGTCTTGATGCCAACTGTGTACACCTTATAATTCTTATAAGTAGTGACCTACCCTGTCCTAAAATATAAGCCAATATCTAGTTTTGAAGAAACCGTTGGCGTTTAGTCAGCCAGCCACTAACCATGATTATCCCAAACTGCGTCACAACTGAAAACAGTGGTGTCATGGCAACGCTTTATTGCTGTCCGGGAGGACAGAGATGCCACATCAAGTTTTATGTCTGTGGGCCTTTTATTAGCCCTCTACCACTTGATCAGTGGATATCTCTAATAGTAATTTTTTTTTCAGAAATGGGAGTTTGCAAGTCCTGCCTTGAGAATGCAATATTTCAAAAAATAGTCTAAGCTTGGAGAAAAAACCAATTACATAGACAGCATTAAAATGCCAAGCAGCCGGCAGACGCGAATCTGGATCAGTTTAAACCAGTGATTGATGGAACTCTAATCCAAGCTGAAGGAGCAGCTTCACGACAAGCTGTGACCATTCCACACACTTCATTAGCTGCCATAATTAGCCTGGTGTTTCAATTTGTTAGAACTGGTGGGGACAATTTTCCTCAGAATGCAAACATCAAAACCAGGGTCCCTCCGACTTGAGAAGAGCCTGACGAGTGGCTCTCCAGCCTCGGTTAACTGAGAGATTAATTATTGCTGATGGGAGGCTGTGCTGGGCCTGCCACTCTGTCTGTGCGCATTACTCCTAGCATTAGGGGACGGACATGTCGCCAGTGCACTCGTCCACCAACAGCCATGCTCAGAGCACAAAGTCACTTTTAATATCCGGAGTATTTTTGATCGATTTTCCTTCCTATTTTATGGGTCCATGGGTCACATCTATTTATTTATATTAGAATTTCTAAATGGCTTTTCAAATGTTGGGAGATTTGGTTAATGTACTTCACCCCAAGTTGTGGTGAGGGTACAGAGACTTCACACATTTCCGTGGTTGTGGGTAGACATCTCTCACGTATGTTTAGGTTTAAGAGCATAGTACCAGTGTGAAACAAGTCAGAAAGGAACCAGAATATTGCTTGCTTTTTTTTTAAAAAAAAATCAACTACTGAACTATAACTTTTCTCTTGAATTATGGATGTTCACTCTGACTTTTCAGAATGTAAATTCATAAACTATAATTAAAGTGTATGGCGGAAAGCAACTCCCTTAGCTTCCTTGTAACAGAGGTATTTTCTTTAGTCTTGGGCCACAGGAAAGAACAATCTCAGATCAACAGCACACAGCAGACAACATCGTGAAAATCACACAAAAGCTTTCATTGTTAATACTCAGAATTTGTATCAGTTCTTTTTTCATTAAGAATGCTTCCAAGATGAAATGTCCACTTTGTGTTTGTAAAATTCTCCCTCAATTGGCCCACAACGAGTGCCCTGGGAGTGGGTCCTTGAGCTACGGAAGCAGCAGACAGTGGAGATCTGTGGGCCTTGCATTCTGTGCAGTGCTAGGCTTGAGAGTGGAAAGAGGCTGACGTGCTTACCCAAGGTTCCAGAGGAAATTTTCTCCACATTCTGCTCAAACCTTTCCACTGTACGAAAATTGGATAAACGTATCCCTTTGTAGTACTGTCCAGAGCACAAAGTCTGCCACAAAGGTCAGTTTATATTTCTAATGGTCACACTAAAAATGCATCAAGAAACAGATGAAATTATCTCTGTGTTAAGAAAGTATCTTAAGACATCTAAGGTATTGTCATGTGTCATGGAGAGGAAATCCTAAAGACAGTTACAGGATTTACCAAGTGCTCAGGATCTACAGTGCATTTTATGCTACTTGATGTCTCAAGCTAGAGACACCACACTTAAAGTGCTCACTAACTATGCAGTTACGGATCAAATAAGACAGATTTTGAGAATGTGAAATTGTCCCAATCTCTTGGAACAGTTGTTTGCTATTTGCTGAGAAAATTCTAGAGTTCTGTGGGCCTACATACTTAACAAAATGGTCACTGAGGAGCAAATGTGCCTCCATCTTTACAAACATATACCAGAAAAACACATAGACCTTAAGACCCCAAACCATTCTGCAAACATAAGACAGGAAATCAACAGAGCAAAGAATTGCAGATGGTAGAGGACCCTGTAGATGGCTGACACACAATACAACGCACACTCGGCCAGGAGGACAGTATCTAATCTTACAGCATGAGTGAGGTGGGGTGTGTTAATACAGGAGCATTTCCTTAGCTGAGATGTAGTCAGCATGTCACCAATATAGTTGCAACAGTTACTGACAACAGGAAATGCTTTCGTTACATGCCAGTGAGAAACTTCTGACTCACGCCTTGTGCTCAAACACTCCCTTGGTCTAGCCCCCACAAAACCATTATGGGGATGCAGTCTATGCTAGTGCAGATCTTTGGGACTACTGCGAAGTTGAGTATTTATTTATTTATTTATTTATTTATTTATTTAATGTATGTGAGTACACTGTCACTGTCTTCACACACACCAGAAGAGGGCATCAGAATCCCATTACAGATGGTTGTGAGCCACCGGTTGCTGGGAATTGAACTCAGGACCTCTGGAAGAGCAGCCAGTGCTCTTAATCATTAAGCCATCTCTGCAGCCCTTGATTGCTTTTCAAAACTGCTCTTACATAGATACGACATATTACAAATTGTTGAATCATTCATTTTACTTTTGCTACAGACAGAGGAGAAAAATCTTAAGTCCAGAATGATAAAATAGGAATGAAAATAACTATAGTGACTGTACCTTTAAAAATATAAAACACATTTTTCTGGCGTTCTGTTGTCCTCTGTGGAAATATTTCACAGAGGTGATTCTTGTCACACACTCACATGACTTGATTTTCAAAGTCTGAAACTGTTTGCACCTACTTGGAGATTTCTGTTTTTGAATAACTAGAACACAAGCAAAAGAAGCTGAATAGCGTGAGAAAGTACTCAGGGAGCCAACAGTGATTGTTGGCATTTCCATGTGGCACACAGACCAGAGTAGAAGGCCTCATCCTCACCCCTCCCAACACTGTGCCACATAGCACACTAGAAGGGTAGGAAACGCCTTTCTTCAGCGTGCTTTAGGATGCATCTGAGAATAACTGACTCTTGGACAGAACTCCATTCCGACTACATCACGATGAAGAGATTCCTTCATTCCAGCCTTTCTACAGGCTCTACAGGCAGTTTTCCTCTCTCCAAAACGATTAGGAGTCCTCTTGAGGAGTAACTGTAATCAGAAGGATGTCCTGAAACTTCGGAGACAACTAGAGTCCTGACAGTCTGCAGAAATGCACCTGCTGTGCTGTTTGCTCCTGCCGGTCCCACCTTCCGTCCGGATTATTGCTTTTCTTGGCACACTAGCATGAATTTCTGCTCACTCTTTGGGACACCCAGCTTCAAAAACAGAACCTTTTGAGTGGCATTTTGTGAGATGCTAAAGAGTAGAATCTAAGTCTTAGATAAGGATTCAACTTTAATCTAAGGTTCAGAATACCTCAAAAGAAGCAGAAAACCATGGCCAGAACAATGTCAGGTGTCCTGCCCCTGCCCCTGCCCCTGCCCCGCCCCTGCCTCTGCCCCTGCTCCTGCATGCCAATGGTTTGTATCTGTTTACAAAGGCAGGATTCAGGAGGCTGAGGCAGGAAGATGCTATGTACAAGCCCAGCCTGGGGCTATACTGAGAGCTCCTGTCACAAAGAGTTCACTTATGGAGTTGCTTTTTTAAAGCAGTTACTTACATATTCTTTCTTCTTACATAGTTCACTGCAGTTACATTATGGATGGTACTAAGTTGTCAATAATCCACTTAAAAAACCCACTTACCTGGAGAATAAGATCAGGAAAGAAATGTTATCTAATGGCTAATTCCAGAGGAAGTATGTTAGCAAGTTCACATTTAAAAAAGAGTCAAAGTGGGATTTCTATTCAGGTGACAAATTCCTGATCATGCTTTTAAAATAAATTTCTATGGAATCAACTTCCATGTCTCTAAACTGGCACAGAGACTCATAACTTTCACTTATGAAAGACCACACTGATATCCTGAATGCCAACATGCTCAGCCACAGTATCTACATGATAAATGAAGAGACATGGTCTTCAAACAGCATGTCCTTGGAAAATCCAGCCTTTGTCCCTCCCAAAGCAAGTTACTTGGGCTCTGAGTCCACAGATATTGCTTCCCTAGATGGATGCTTATTTGGGGAACTTTATTTTTCCACTTTGGAAAAAGATAAGCTGAAATCAAATTCACACAAAAGACAAGTGCATTGAGACCTTCAACCCTACCACCACTCATCCAGCTGAAAAAGCAGTGGTACTTTTATAGACATTTGATTTTCTATAATGTCTTTGCAAAATGTACATTTATTTTCACCTTGCCAAAATGTAAACATTTCAAAATCATGATGGTAACAACAAACAAACAAACAAACAAACACATGAATAAGCAAACGCCCATTGTTTCATTTGGCCTCTGAGGTAGTGAGTTGTTAGCTGGAGGCTTTCACATCTTTCTTAAGAAGAGTGGTGTGTAAATTACATAGAAGACAGATGGCTATTCTACACTTATGCCAACTTCTCGCTCCTATAAGGACAAGTTAAGAGGTAGGCAAGCAAGTTCCTTAGAAATAATGACAAATGGCTAAGCAACAGAAAGATAGCGCTTTGGTTTGTTTAAGTGGATTGCTGAGTCTGTATAGACAGACACGTCTTGAATACAAAGACTGGAGCCCAGAGGCACACACACTGAAAGGGTGCAGAACTTATAGAATGAGCATATATACCTATACACATATAGATAAATGTAAAGAGAATTAATTAAAATGGATTGCTAGCAGCCCAGCTAGTTCAACAATGACTACCTACCAACAGAAGGTTCAAGAATCCAGTATTAGATCAGTCTACAAGGCTGAATCTCTCAGACCATCTTCAGTCTATGCCAGGATCCCAGAGATCTAATGCTGTGAGAGCAGAGAAAGCAGGCAAGGAGCAAAAGCTTTCTTCTTTCCAGGCTCCATGAGAAGACTCAGATAAAGGTTGATCTTCCCATCTCAAAAGATCTGCATTAAAGTGGGTCTTCTTACTCCAGGTGACATAAGAAAAGCTCCGTCCCCGGTGCACAGGCAGCCTCTTTGGTTTCAGTCAATTCTAGATGCAGCCAAGTTGACTGTAAGAGCAGCCATGGCGGCCTACAACACTTCCCATGGCTCATCTGTCTCATACCACTCTTACCAACTCACAGTAGAGCTTCACTCTTAAATGGAAATTTGACTTGAGAAGTTTTTCCATCTGTTTCCTTGTGGCACCTTTCCTGTATGAATTTAGGTTTGCATTACCTCTGGAAAATACGATAAGCGTAATACGGCAAAGGCAGATGAACTCTGAATGTACAGAGAAGATACTTTTCAGATAATGTGTTCTGAGGGTAACTAAGTTCTGTCTATAACATTTAAAAGACAAAAGCAACTATATTGTCAACCCCTATGAGATCATAACGCATAGTGATAATGATGAAATTCATTTTTAAAATATACTGGGAAGATGGGCCAAATTGGAAAGTGTCTTTGCTCTGAAACAGAAGTCACAGTTACAGTGCAGAGGCCATGTGCTGATCCCCTTTAGCAGAAACAGCTTTCTTGAAGTTTATTTTATGTTAGCATGACATTCAGCACGGGACCCCAGAGATGCCACTGAAGGCTGAAATGCAGCTAAGCCAGAGCTTCAGCCAATGTGGCTGCTATGCTCGGCAGGGGGTTTACTTCATGAAATACCAAATGCTTCAAAGGTGGGCCTGCAAATCTCCTGATCCCAGCAACTCAGGCAACTCCAGACCCCTCCTCACTGTCAGCAGGTGCATCCACAGCAGCAGGAAAAGCACAAGGAATTTTATCAGTAAAATTTAGGACAAAAGACAGATTATACATCTAATGAGTAAACATATCTAACCATGTGCAGTCCCCCAGTTATCTATTGGGTACACTATTAGAAATCTCACTACATTCTAGGTTTGGCAGCAAGCACAAATATGAACATTTCTTTTAAAACCTTGTTTATATTGGTCATAGAGATTTGAGACGTCCTCAATTATGCCATCAGAACTAGAAAGTCTATTAGAACTTGCAGATGAGATTGCTTCCAACCTTTGGGTATTATTTACGTGTATGAGATGTCAGAGCTAAGATGACTGATGATTTCTGAGTTCATTTATCAAAACAATACATATTACATCAGAACCCCACAGAGATCAGCAAACAGAGCTTCCAGTTCAGGCTGGCATAGTTTCAAATTTTATTTTTCCAAAAAATCGTATTTTCAAGAATATACACTTACATTGTTTATGGGCTTTAGCAACACAAATGAGGTTCTCAGAAGATGAGGACAACTAGAAGTGATTTTTGAAGGTACCACAACCATGATGATAAAATACAGAAAAGGGGAGCTGGAGAGATAGCTCATTGGTTAAGAGCACTTGCTGCTCTTGCAGAGATCCTCTATCTCTCTTCAATTCAAGTTCAATTTCCAGCAGCCATACTGCAACTCAGAACAACCTGTAACTCCAGTATCAGGGTTCCAATGTCTTCTAGTCTCTATGAACACCAGTCACACAATGTGGTGCACATATGTACATGCCCACAAAACATCAATATATATATAAGATAAAAATGAGTCTTCAAGATGTCAGAAAAAATACACCATGGAAGATGCAAACTGCTCTTCACTCAGGGCACAGCACATGCCAGTGTCATATATGCCTTTAGGTTGGTAAGCCACAGAGAAATTTGGAGAGGCACACCTTCATTCTTCTAACAGCAAATACACTCTTTCAAAAATCATAGGGAGATTTGATAAAAAAAATAATTAAGACATTAGCTGAAGGCAATGGTCTTCTCTTTACCGTAAGAAAATCCAAAGCATTTTATGCCAGGCTTGGTTTTTGGAACTCACTAGTGAAGGGATGTGCCTATGGTGGACTGAGAGGGCTTCTCCTGGCCTCCCTTTTGAGACAGGGTCACATGCAGCTCTGCCTGGCCAACCTGGAGCTCACTCTATGAATGAGACTGGCCCCGACCTTCAGAAGGTCCTCTTGTCTCTACTCCAGGGTGCCGGGGTTCTAGGAGTGGACTCCACATAGGGCTAGGAGAGGCCTTCTGAAGGAAGGAGTGGAGAGAAACCCTCACTGTGTGGTGTGGAGAGGAGGTATGAGGGAGGAGATTCTGTGCTGGATATATCTAAGGAAAGACAAGAGGGTAAGAGAAGATCTGCACCTGCTCTCTGATGCTCGTTCTAGGCAGGGTCCAGGGCAGAAGAAAGGAAAGCGAGACAGACCCCGGACAGACGGCAGTGGGGCTCCGCACACTAGTGCCTTCAGAAGGGCCATCCCACATTCTCTTTGCAGGATCCATTTATTCCTCAGAGCCTGCAATCAGCATCAAGGGATGATATTCTCCAGCTGAGGCATTACAGAAGAGGAAGATTAATTTCATTGAATAACTCAATTGTTGTGAGGCCTTTTGCAAATAGCTCACCAAGTGCACTGGATAAGAAAGTAATGTCAATACCTGTGATGTCTTTATCACCAAAATTATAAAACTTTAAAAAGATAAAATTAAAAGGTAAATAAAAATTTAAAACAGACAATTGGTTAAGTAGTATGTATCTAGCATAGCATAATTTATTCATGGCCAAATGCTTTCCATCTTAAAAACAAAATGAAGGTATTTTTACCTCATTGTTCTTCACAGCTGTGGTCTCCTTTTCTACTTGCAGTAGCTTCTCTGTTCCTGTCACTCCTAGTGACTTCTGTCTGTGTTAGTGGCCAGTCACTACACTGTAGTTCTGTCTGGGTTAGTGGCCAGTCACCACACTGTAGTGACTTCTGTCTGGGTTAGTCTCCACACCATCATTAAATCACGACTAGTGACCTGCAGTTTGCTAACTCTGCAGTTGTGTTTTGCACTCGTGCAACATGACTCCATGGCATCGTCTGACACAGAACATCACGCCTTCCCTCTTACCTCCATTTCTCTCCTTGACTTCTTTAATAACACTGCTTGCTTGATTTTTCTCACATGTTAACACATCTCCTCTAAGAGGCTTCCTACTCCAAGTGGACAAGTATTGGCATTCCTTAAAATGTCTCCTATCTTCCCTCTCTCCTTAACCTTTATCACTACTCTAGTTTGTGCTTTTTATGAAGTAATTTGCTGTTTTGCAACTCCAGTTAAGATGGTCTGTACAAGAAATGGACTCTGTCCAGTCATGTCCCTGACATCTCCAATGGGCTGAGTCAAGGTCATCACAGACGCAAGCAGGACAGATACTGACTGATGAGCTCTTCTCTCTGCTGGTCTCCAAGCTGGGTTCCTCCTCTTCTCACAGGTGACTACCATTGACCATAACCTGGCTTCCTTTCATGGAAAATGACAGGAGATTAGCAAATTTTAGCAAAATAATTACTTTTACTCTAAGTATATCTGGATTAATTCCCATCCTATCTAGACTACTCTTTTTCTCTTCTCTTCTCTTCTCTTCTCTTCTCTTCTCTTCTCTTCTCTTCTCTTCTCTTCTCTTCTCTTCTCTTCTCTTCTCTTCTCTTCTCTTCTCTTCTTCCTCTTCTTCCTTTTTTGTGTTTTTTTTTGTTTTGTTTTGTTTTGTTTTTTGGTCTTTTGAAACAGGGCTTCTCTGTGTAGTACTGGCTTTCCTAGAACTCAGATTAGCCTTGAACTCACAGAGCTCTGCCTGCCTCTGCCTCCTGAGTGCTGGGATGGCTTGCACCACCACGACCAGTTTCTAATTGGTTCCTCCCCCCTTTATTTTGACCACTATAAAAGTAATTATCAACACTTCTGAAATATAAATCTCATCCTTTCAATGTTGCTTCAAAATCTTGCAAACCTGGAAGTATAAAAACCAGTCTTTAATTTCTAGAGTTCATCTATAAGTTTAATAACAAGGTTCCTGAATCCAATATACTTTCTCTCTCTCTCTCTCTCTCTCTCTCTCTCTCTCTCTCTCTCTCTCTCTCTCTCTCTCTCTCTCGTCTCTTACTGAACCTGGAGCTCCCCAATTGGTCTAGATGGTCTATCCAACAAGCCACCAAGTCCCTCTAGCCTCTGCCTCCCTGACACTAAGATTATAGGTACATACCATTGTACCTTGTTTCTATGTGTGGGCTTGGAAAATCAGGTCCTCATGTCCGCATTCAAGCACTTTATCAATAAACAATCTCTCCAGCACCTAATACACACACATTTACACACTTATCTCCAGAACTAAGGGCCTCATTTCAGTTCCTTGAAATGTAAAGGCATTATATTCCCTAAGAGTTCAAAGTTCATGCTCTCTGTAATCCCAGAGTTCTTTGGAGACCTTATATTCTCTTATCTGATCACTGGCTAAACATACACATATATACACACACACAGACAGACACACACTAAACATAAAACACACCAAACACACACAGCGACACAGACAGGCAGACAGACAGACAGGCAGAGGGGGAAGGTATGGAGGGAGAGGGAGAGAGAAATCTTGTTTTGCTAACACTCTTTCCTGTTTTAAGGGCAGCACCACGCCCTTGGGCACACCCTCCTTTCCTCTGCCAACCGTGCTTCCTTCCTATACAGCCTTGCAGATCTATGGCTTTCCCATTACAGTATTTTGAGCAATGATTAATGTCTGTTATTCCTTGTAAACTATCTGCTCAGTGGGAGCGGAGGCCCTGTTTGCTTTTGCTCAAGGTTATATCCTTGACGCCTAGCCAGAGTCTGATCCATACAAGGTGCTCAATAAAGATTTGTTGAGTCACTGTGGAAACTTGCCATTAACATGATTTTCAAGTTTTTTAGCTGGCCCTAAGGGAAAAAAATCCCAATCCTAATATAAAGCTAAATCCAAATGTCTCTGTGCATCAAGCCCTCCATTCAGATAATCACAAGGAGCAGAAGTGAAAGTAGACACAACACATTCCCCCTCACATTAGGAGGATTAGAAAACACATTTAAAGTGCCCCACAACTAAAGAAATAAAATGTTCTAATAGAGTCAATAAAGCACCCACTGATGCAACCCTTGGTGTGTGCAAAGTAGGGCAAAGGCTGCTTAAAGAGCTGCTTAAGAGGGCAGTGACAGGAGGATGCAGATGAGCACATCCAGAGAGAGAGAGAGAGAGAGAGAGGGAGGGACAAAACCATGAAGACACTAAGCACAGTCCACTGCCATGGCTGCTCTAGTCAAACAGGAAAGGACAGAAATAGATCACCCTTTGGTCATGGAATAAAGAAGGAACTAAAGTGGAGGTAGGGTTCGTAGACCTTAAGCCAAAGATAGCAGCTCTTCCTTCTTGATAGCATCGCCCTGCCGACAAATATTCCACCATGCTGACAAAACCACGAAGCCTTGTCCTAGGACCCTTGCCCAGAGAATGTACAAGAACACCAAAACTAGAAATCTTATTAAAGTTCACATTACTATGAAAACACCATGAAACAACAGCATTGCAAAGTAAAACGAATTTTGTCAAACAACAATTAGTAGCTATTTTAACACATGATATTTAGAAATCACATGCTTAGAGACAGTCTAGAAATGATCTAAAAACAAAACACAGGAAGCTTTTTTTTAAATTGAGGGCAAATAAATTGAGGACAAAGAGAGGTCCATAATCAGATATGAAGGGTACAATATACGTAGCCAAAATTAAATTTATTTCAGCAACAATTTAATAGGTCTCATTAAAAGAAATCAGAAAAACAACTAAAAAGGGAAGATAAGATAAAGAAATAAATAGAAAGAGTCAGAAAGAAAATGTTAAAATGGTTCAAACTGATGATGGGGGTGGGTGGGGGCTGGAGCGACGGCTCAGCTCTTAAGGGCACCTGGTGCTCTCGCAGAGACCAGAAGTCACTTTCTAGAACTCATGTTTGGCAATTCATAAACATCCAGGATCCCAGCCCAGGAAATCTGACTCCCTCCTTTGGCCTCTCTAGGCTTCTTCCCTCCCTGCTCATAGACACTGTGAATATACACATACACAAACACATATGTGTGCATGAACACGCGTGCACACACACAAATCTCTGAGAATTAAAAGATAAGCAAAAAACAAAACAAACCTAGCATTATATGTAACCAAAATTCCTGACATAATAAATAAAATACTATACGCAGAAAACTGTTAATGAAGAAAAATATTTAGAACTAGTAAAATTTCTAAATCTCTTTATTGAAAGATATCACAGTGTTTCTAGGAAAATAAATCCAAATACTGCCAGCTATATCCTAGAAATGTTGTTGATCAGGATACATTAGGAAGACCCTCAACTTCCTGGGTGACTGCCAGCTAGGTTATGTGCACACAGGCTATACAGTAATAAGAGTACAAGAATGTAGGCTGTCTACTGAATAGATAATTAAAGAGACCATATAGGAGGGGGTGTGCGCGCACGCACACCTGCTTCACATTGTCTTGGCGTGTCTGTCTGTTGGTGGGCATGCACGCTGGCTCCGTAGCCTGTCTGCCGCGAGCAGCCATGCTACAAACACAGGTTGCAAGCATTTCTGTGGTGCACTGGCCTAGCTACTTCAAGAGTGGAACAGACATCTATGCTAACTCGACATTTAGGGGGTTTGTTTTGTTTAGGTTTTGTTTTTAGAATCTTCATGCTGCTTTAGAGTCTCATGCAAACTTGATCCTCACAGAGAAAAAGTAAAGCAAGGCCCACACTTCTGAGGACATACAGAGGCATGGGGGGGCCATTCCCCCTGAACTCTGCCTCTTTCCAACATCACCACAGGCACACAAAAGCCAACCAGAGCCTTTAAAACGTAGATTTAAGGTTAGGCGTTCAGTCACAGAGCAGGGCAGAGGTAGATACTCCATGATCCTTATTAGATGGTGAGTTTAACTCTTATTTTAGCTTAATGAAAATGCAGAGAAGACTGACCATGTCAATGGCTTGGAGACTTTAAAACTCCAAAAGAAAAATTTCAGAGCTCACTGATCATATCAGACCACAGATAGAAAACTTTATGGGCAAAAGCTACAAAACCTCAAAGTGTCAAGCAGACTCTGCCCTCTGTCCACCATGGTGCAGAATGAGTGTGTGGCTAGTGACCACAGACAACACACAGGGAAGGAATGAAGGTTTTCAGAAATCCTGGATATATTGCAGCACATGCTATTTTTATTTATATCTAAAAAGTCAAATCATAAACTCTGAAATTTCATAAAGAGTGCCATAAACTGATCCAAAAGAGAACATTGATTGAAAAGTAGAGCAAGCCCAACATAAGCGTGCCTGTCTGATGCACACACACGGCACTGGGGTTGACCATTATCTTTACACAATGAAATATTAGGCTCTGCTGCTCCATTTTCATACATGCGTAGCGGAGGAACCAATCTCTACAGACAGCCTGGATTTCTATAAAAATATCACCATATACTTGTGCTGAAGCTTACTCAAGCTTGGCAAGACTTCACAGGGGTGGTCTGAGTCCAACCTCTGAGCTGGAGTAAGGGAGAGGAAAGGGGGGAGGGCACAGAGAGGAGGGCATGAGAGGAGGGGAAGGGAGGGAGGAGAGAAAGGGATAAAGAAAGGAAATATATACATTTAAGACCAGCTCATGAGCAAGAACTTTTCCTTCAATTACACCTAATTATTTTACTGTTTCCATTTCCTAATGACATGAATCCGCACCAAACAAACAACTGTGAAAGGCCATTGTTCCCCAAGTGCTTAATCATCGATCAGCATGCACGGAAAGATCCTGACACTCTACCAAGCTGGCCTGTAGAAAGGCATATTTTATCCCAATCAGTGCGTGCAAGCACAACCGTCCCAGCCGAGACGCACTGGACACCGCACAGCTCGACTGTGACGACCCCCACACAGCACTTGCACATCAATTATGATCATCATAATCACGGTCGTTAAGCTGGATGTTCATTATCATCAGGATGCTAGTGACAGCAGATTCAATCTCTGGGTGCAGTGGGCAAGCGCTCACAGTCCCACCCAAGTTCCTACAGAAGGCGATGTGGCACATTAAATCCGTGATGTGTTCCCTATCCTACCGCATTCCCAAAGCGTGGACAGGGAAGGTCAGCTTTATGTTCTGTGCAATATGCTTAGTTCCCTAAATTAATTCCTTGGAGTGCTGGAGATTTCTGTGCTTTGTACTGTATACAGCCCTGGTCGGGGCCCAGACGCATGCGCAGATGAAGGAGCGGGAGTTCTGCTGCCATAGCCCAGTTGTAATCCGGCAGATGAGAAGGGAGCTAGCAACACAAACCCTGGTACACAGAAGCTTATTCCAATTCAGATAAAGGACAGAGGTGGTCACTTCCTTTTCAGTAAATATGAACATGAATATTTTGACAATCAAGAAATGTTTTAAGTGTGTGGAACTGTTGATTGTCAGACCCAGAGCTCCCCAAACAGGTGACCTCAACACCAACTGACAGGAAGTCCTTAGTTCACATCCATCATGAGATCAGCACTATGGAGAATTATAACACTAAAGAATTTACCTCAACTCCAAAGTCTGATCATTTAAAACACTGAGTTAAAACTGAGCTAGTTTAATTTGGTGTAGTTCACAAGTAGATTGAAGAAACATGGATAATTTGCATGATTTATAAATTATTTCATTATTTTCACTTTTTAAGCAATCCAGTATATGGTTGGGGGATGCCTCAGTGGATAAAGCACTTGCCAAATAAGTGTGAGGCCTGGACTCTGAGCGGGCAGCCACGGCAGCCACCTGTAGTCTGAACAACAGACACTCCCTAGGAAAAGCTGCTTAGTTAGACTGGCCAGAATCAACATGCTCTGGGTATAAGAGAGAGATGCAGCTTCAGAAGACAGAGCAGACAGCAAATGAAGAAAGACACCTAATATCAGCTTTGGATGTCCACATACATGTAAAACTGCTTCCATATATGCAAGCATGCTACATACAAAAACACGTGTAAAAGAAAAATATTTATTATTAGACTCAGGTTTTTAGGGAAAAACAGTATTGTATTCTCTCATTCACTGAATTTGTGAGTTTTCGTATAAAGCTAATGGGGAATTAAGAAAACAAAGTAATTACATTGTTTGTATGAATATGAAATTGATATGAGTAGGAAAATTACTAAATGTATACTTGATTTTTCTGCAGCTGATGTCCTATAACCCAGCTAGCTAGCAAGTCACTTGAGACCTGGAGCTTCTCCTTTTAAAGAAACCAGGAGAGGAAGTCAATTCTCCATGGAGACCACCATGATGACGAGGTGGGTACTTAACTAACATCAACCTACTGTGTTACTAAAGCTGCTTCTTCTATTTGCTTTTGCGGTGCTGCAAATTGAATCCCAGGCGTCTCCCACGTTAAGTAAGTGCTTCAACCCTGAGCCCCAGGCCAGCCCTCCATGTACACTTCAATGCATAAAAACACTCCTGCCTCCCTATAGATGACTATTTTGATATTTGTCCTTTTATTCTTCTGTTCTTTGAACCTAACCACTCTAGTCTCCCGAGATTATCTTTACCCCTCTCATAATAAGCTATGGTCTTCTCATTCTCAAGATTAAGTCGACACATTTTCTAAAAGTAAATTAACTGCTGTGTGTATCGGCATATGCATGGAACTCCTATGCCCTGGAAGCAGATGCAGGGGGATCACTGCAAGTTTGAGATCAGACTGATCTACATGATGTGTTACAGGCTAATCAGATACACACACACACACACACACACACACACACACACACACTGCTTTAAAGGGGTTGAGCCTTCTCTTAAATTTATTCTTACCCAAGTTATTTACTATCAAGTCAAAATATAAAATATTTAAAATAACTCCAAGATTTGACAATTAGTGAAACAACTAATTCACAATATATAAATTATGTTTGGCCTCCTAGAAGAATACTGTTTAGTTAGTACAATCATTTGAAGAGTAAAGACGGGACATGGGAAGGAATAAAGGAGAGAGGAAGGGAGGAAGCTAAGCAGGGGGTGAGGGAGGCAAAGCCCATTCAACTTTCTTCCAGTCCTCATGGGGCTGGGAAAGTAGTGTTTTATTAACATTTACTGACTCTCTATTCTCTTTTCACTTAATTCTCAAGAATAAAAGATGATCTCTAATGAGACTTCTAAAATAATAAAAAAATATTATTCTACCCTCTAGTGAGTATTCAAATGTTTTTCTGTTTCTATGAAGTTGCTTAACTGAGATAGACACACAAGTACATGAAGTTTTGGACTTTGTTAAGTGAGTCAGTTCCAAAGCTCTGAAGGGAAGCGTGTCTCTACTTTGGGAAACAAACACTACACACGGATCTTTCCTATGGTGATGGAGACAAATGTGCTAAAAGTCACTTAGACTTTCAAGGAAGAATTTCTGGCAGGATTCAACCAAATGGTGCAAAGGTACCACTGTGAAAAGTTATGTTGACTAGAAAATGCAATACACAGCACATCTATAAGCACTCACAACAGGAAATGAAGTAGGTAGAGCTCCTATCTAGTTTGTGTTCAGAAGGGTTGCATATTGGTGGAAAATGACAAGAAAATGGTTTATTGTGGGATTTTATAAAAAGACACAATAAACCACACCTTCATCTGACAATCATTTCCTCACTGGAATTACTAGTGTTGGAGAACCTTTAAACAGAATGGCTTAATAGTGACAGTTTAGAAGGTACATCATGGATAGAGGAGGCAAGCTCACCAAGTCTACAAGCTGATTTCCATTCCTGGAACTCAGACTAGAGAAAGAAGACCATCCTGAAAGCTGTCCTCTGACATCCCTGTGTCATGCATGTGCACACCCTCTCATAACTCACACACTAATAACAATAAGAAATCAAAATGTTAAATAGGAAAGGTACCTTGTGACATGCTCAAATTAATTACTCCCTCTCCTTCAGAATCCCATATTCACATTATAGAATGAGAAGACAGAATGAGGTGAAGAAACACGTCTTACAGGGAGACATAACATAGCAGAGACAACACAGTTTTCTGAGAGATGGCAAGGAGGGTGTTTCCCCTTGAATGTGGTCAGCCTTTAACCCAAGATTAGACTAGACCTGGGGTTAGAGGAGCAAAGGCACTGACCTTGAACTAAATGAGGGGAAAGCAGTCAGGGTGGAGGCAGGCTGTGGGCTTTCTGTACTTTATAGGACTGGGCAACTGCTGTTTAAGACAATGAGCTTGCAAGGCAACTCAGGAGCCACCATGACTGCTGCTGCTCCCACAGACGGGACAGAGAGGTTTCCTACAGTATTAGAAGGGTAGGATGAAGGCTCCCAATGTCCCAGTGCCCAAGACACCCCTAGCAGAGAGCCACAGAGCAGAGCCTAAGCAGTGGGTCTTTAGCCCGCCTCCATCTCCAAGTCCTTGGGCCCACTGTTAATTCTCTACTATGACGATGACTTTCTAACACTCACGTAGTAGGCAGAACCTATCTTTTTCTACCTGACCTTTGTCATTGGGCATAGTGTCGTCCAGGTTCATCCATTGTCAGGAGCCATAATGGGACAAGCTAATAACTAGCAGGTGATCATCCTGAAACGGCCTGCTTCAGATTATTATATCATCTGTGACAGGTGAGCCCTTATTAAGCAAGGCTGTAAGGGATTCATTTTAGGAAAGATTCCTGCTTTAATATGCTTTTTCTGTTATTATTAAACATATATAATAATAAGTAATAGTACAACCCTTTGGAGCACATCTCTGCAGATCCACGAAGATGTACTGTCTTGTAGTGATGCTATATAGACAAATAGATGACTGAAATCTTAATGATGATCCTATAAGAATTCCTAAAATTATATATGTGATTATTAAGCTCTTTTATAAGGGGCTGCTGTTAGCTCCTTTTCTGATAGTCAAAACTGCAATGAGAATTCTGCCAATCTCCTAAGCGTCACTAGTCAATTGTTCTTAGATGGTAACCAGACTTTCTCCTACTCAGAGCACATTCCAAGAGGTTGTAAAACAATTAACTAAAGGTCATAAAAAGGGAACAATTTATTATAGGATAAATTTACAGAAGATAAAATATTGACTGGGTTTATCTATATAAAAATTTACCAATAACTTAGTTATGGTTTTAAACCTTCAGTGAATCTGTGGAACAGTGACAGGTGATGGATGTTTAGCTAGATAATTACTCCTAATGGATATGCATGTAAACATTTCTTGTTGTAAACTTCTACTTCAATTTATGATTTGATTTTGTGTGTGAACTTTGATGAACATTTTAAAAAGTGATCATTTATTCTGAAATATGTTTAAGGACTGAGGACAGAGAGAAGAGACAGAACTGGGGAACAGAGGAGAGAAAAACTGAGCTGAGTGAGGAACTGAAAGAAGAGTTTTAGGCAGAACACTCTTTAGACAGAACTGAATTCAAGAAGAACTTTAAAGTATAGGCACAGCACTGGGAGAAAAGGCTTTCAGAGTAAGGGCATTGCTGTGACATCAGAGCAGGAGGAGAGAACAGGATTAGAAGGAGAGTGCAGAGTGGAGTAACTCAGAAACTAACGGTAACATAAAATACTAAGAGAGCAATGTGCAGAATGCAGAGGGAAAGGGGAAAAAAGAAGAAGCTGCAGAGAGCAGAGGAGCAGGCAGGCTTCTCCTCACTGTGGGACAGAATAGGTCCCATGATAAGGACAAGGCAGGCTTAGTCTTATTAAAAGGAACAAAACTTTTTTCTTACAAACATGGATTTAATTCATTTAGCATTAAAAGGGTAGAAGCCTTTTCTTTGTCTATGAAATAAACATTGGAGCTCATTTTTCATCTAGAATGAGTGAGTTCTTTCTGCACTGGTGCTTGGTCTTTTGCTCCATAGAAATATGTAAGTGTGGGTGTGTATGTAAGTATGTAATTGTGAGAAAGTATGCATGTGTGTATGTGTAAGTATGTTATTGTGAGAATGCATGCAAGGTAAGCCCAACTGGACCTGAATGGAAATGTATAAATGAGCATGCATGAAGCCGTATATGAATTTATGTGAGATTATGCATATTCCCTTATGTAAAAGTTTTTCCTTCTGTGAGTGTTATTCTCTTCTCCTGGTTCAATAGAAGTTTATTGCTCCAAACTTCCCTCTAACCTGACAAGCAAGAGGCATCTGGACAATAGGGAAAGGGCTCTAGAAATCAATCCTTTACTTAATCGCCTGCTGTTTTAGGATGAGGTGTTTTAGGATGCGACTGCAGTCTCTGGCCTCAGAGGAACACAGAAGGCAGGTCAGTTACAATAGCATAGTAACTTAGACTTAGATAAGTAAACTTTTTATTATACATCAACCCTAAATATCTCGTAAGACAAAGTCTTACCCTCTGTTGACACTCTTTCCCCCTCCACTACCTCAAGAAGAACCAACCAGAACGAACCCCCACCAGGTTTGCCCCTCACCCTGCAATCCATGTTATGAATAGCAGCATTTCTTTGCGTTTTATGGCACAATAATGTCTCACTGTGTGAGCTCTCCTTATGCATCTGTCTTTGGTAGCTGTCCTGGCTATTGTGAATGACACTGCAGTGAACATGGTGTCCACTTACCTCTTTGACATACAATTTCAGTCCTTTTGGGCTTCGGCTCAGACGTCTGATTATTGGGTTAAACCATAGCACAATGGCCATTTAACCTACACTCTCACAAACAGCAGCAGGGTTCCACTTGCTCACAACTTAGCCAACATTTTCCTTCTGGTTTTTTGGTAATTGTTATTCTATCAGGTATGAGAGAATATATCGAAAGATTTGCACTTCAGTGGTCGTTTTAGTGCTGCTAACTGTCTGTTCACAGACCTGCTCACACATTTGGATACTGACCCACATTACAATGCATGGTTCCGAGTATCTTCCCCATCCCACTGATGTCTCTCATTCTGCTGGTTAGTGATGTTTCCCTCTGCTGGTTAGGAGTTCTTATGTCCAAGATTTTTAGCTTGACACGGTGTCATTGCTTCTGCTACCGATGCATCCAGAGAACATGGCTGAGCCCACTATCAAAGGTTTTCTGTTTCCTCTAATCATTTCAAGATTTATGTTAAAATCTCGAATGTGTTTTGAGTGGATGTCTTAATATGGCGAGAAGCAAAGATTCAGTTTCCCTATCCCGCATCAGAATATCCGTCTTCCCAGCACTGTCTGCTGAGGTGACTGTCCTTGTGCCATTGCATGTGGCACTGTTGTGAGGATCCTTTGGCATATACATGTGCGCATAGTTCCGCACCTTCTATCCTATGTCATCAGTCAGCATGCCTCGGAGTGCCAGGACCATGTGTGCTGTTTGATTACTATGGAAATGCATTATCTTTTCAAATTAGCTACTGAGACACTTTCAACTTTGTTAATTTTGTTCACTTGATTTTCCAGGGTAATTTGTTACTGCAGCAAGAACAAAGGTATACCTTATATATGCCTTTCTTTGGAATGTAAACATAGAATATAGAAAATAAAAATTAAATAAAAAAAACTACATGTCCTGCACATGTTACAAATGTGCACAATGCACATGCATATGTACCAAGTGTATGTAGTCCACAGTTACATGCCAATCACTCATCTCCTTCCATGCACATATAAGTATGCACTGCACAGAGATCAAGAGAGCAAGCAACATCTAGCCTCCATGGCCCACTGTCCATCCCCCGCTAGGACTTCACAATTAAACTCCAACCCAACTGATCATCTGACAAAGCCAGTAATCCTCGTCATTGATTATAGGATTTATCACATAAAACATACATTAAGAGCACAGTAATGCAAAAAACTAGTGCAAATCTCTCATGGACACAGGCCAGCTGCACTATCCTTACAAAAAGTTGCAAATAAGTTTATAACTATGATGGTCACAGCTGTAATGAGAACAATTGCATCTGCTGTCGTCAGTATCCATCTTCAGCCTTTCACAAGTGGCACTGTATCCTGAAGCAGTCATTGCTGTCCACCTTAGCCATTTAAAGGGGCACCTGCCTTTCTACTGCACCATGGACCCACCTTGTCAGAGATCCACTTCTTAGGGTCTTCACTACGGAAGTGCTTCTGTCCATAAGAGCCAGGATTATACATGCTTGACGTGTGTATCATTGGGATGTACTTCTCCTTTTTATGGTAGGAAGAAAATGGCAAAAACCTGGAAAGACAGTCAGGCAACATTCACAATTATATTTCCAGAAACAGCTGATTCGAAGAAAATAAGGGTTTGGGAGCAGAGAACCTGCACTCTGCGTCAACCCTGGCTGCTGTTACAAGAGCTGGCTTCTGGGACCTTTCCTTTTCTACTTGTCTAGAGATGAAGACATTCATAGTTTCCTAATGGGAATTTATGAGGTTTAAATATATAATGATGCTGAGTATCCAGTCAGCAATTTGAAGGTGCCACATTTTTCAAAATTCAAAGTAATATTTTAAAATTGTATAGATCTCAAAAATACAAACAGCAAATGAAACACCACAGCAGTACAGGCAGGTCTTATTGAAATCAGTTTCTAAAATCAAAACTCATGTTACACCCCAAGTAAAGGCATATCCGGTCAGGTGTTAATGACAGTGCTTTGGAGTCAGCCCACCCCTGTCCCACCTCAGTTCTGCTTTGCTCCTGGACTTCCTTACCTAGTCACCTGATCCACGAGTCTTGACTTACACACAGAGCTGCTATGAGAAACAAGCACCCGCATGTGAACGAACATTTAGCATGGAGTCTGAAGATGACATAGGCCGGACACATGGTGGGTAAGGTGCTAAGAGAAGAGTTCTGCTGTGTCCAGCAGTGCTTTGTTTTATTTTGATCTTTGATTAGTGTAGGTATTAGTGGTTCTACATGAAGACTAACTCTCCCATTCCCACCGCGCTGTCCCTGCGGTAGGCTCTTGGTGCAACCTGGAGACTTGTTCTGCTGGTCCTGCTAAGTCCTCAGTGGAACTCAATGAATAAGAGTGAAAGAACAGAACTACTATTTTAAGCACCCATGAGAAAGAAGATAGAAGACAAGAACACAAGCTGGAGACAGCAAGGGATTCTGAGCAGGCAGAAAGGGGATCAAAGAGTAGTGACCAGGATCCGAGGGGACATGGTGCTCAGGAAATAGGAACTGGCTGCTTCTTCTTCTTCTTCTTCTTTTTTTTTTTTCAAATAAAAGGGGTATTTAAAAACAGAAAAGCTTGGAAAATAAAATATACAGCAAGTTGAAGTAACTAACTGAGGAAAATAATTTAAAGTTTAGAAAAATATGCTGGGCAGTGGTGGCGCACTCCTTTAATCCCAGCACTTAGGAGGCAGAGGCAGGTGGATTTCTGAGTTTGAGGCCAGCCTGGTCTACAAAGTGAGTTCCACAACAGCCAGGGCTATACAGAGAAACCCTGTCTCAGAAAAAAAAAACAAAAACAAAAACAAAAAACAAAAAAACCAAAGTTTAGAAAAATATTTTAGAAAAATAAAGTTGAGGTTTAGAAAATATTTATTAAGCCATTACTATGTCCCAATAGTTTCACATAGTACATTTCATTAAAACAAGATATTTTCCCTTTTATTGGATATTTTCTTGATTTAAATTTCCAGCTCTCCCCTGCGGAATCCCCCTATCCCACCCACCCAATGCCGCTATGAGAGTACTCCCCCACCAACCCACCCACTCCTGCCTTCCCACCTTAACATTTCCCTATACTGGGACATCGAATCCCTTCAGGCCCGAGGCCTATCTTCCCACTGATGTCTAACAAGGCCATCCTCTGCCACATATGCAGCCTGAGCCGTGGGCTCCTCTGTGTGTACTATTTGATTGGTGGTCCAGTCTCTGGGTGCTCTGGCAGGGCAGGTCTGGCCAGTTGACACTGCTGCTGCCACCATGGGGCTGCAAACCCCCTCAGCTCCTTCAGCCCCTTCTCCAACTCCTCCACTGGGGACCCTGCGTTCAGTCCAGTGGTTGGCTGCAAGCATGTCTGCTTCTGTATTTGTCAGGCAGGCTCTGGTCAGCAAGCACAAAAGCATCTGGGCTTGGTGACAGTATATGGGATGGATCCCCAGGTAGAGCAGTCTCTGGGTGGCCTTTCCTTTAGTTTCTGCTTGACACTTTCTCTCCATATTTTCTCCTGTGAGTATTTTGTTCCCCCTTCTAAGAAGCACTAAAGCATCCTCGCTTTAGTCTTCATTTATCTTGAGCTTCATATGGTCTGTGAATTGTATCTTGGGTATTCTGAAATTTTGGACAAAAATCTACTTATCAGTGACTGCATACCATGAGTGTTCTTTTGTAACTGGGTTACCTCACTCAGGATGATATTTTCAAGTTCCACCCATTTGCCTGCAAATTTCATGAAGCCATTGTTTTCAATAGCTGAGTAGTATGCCATTGTGTAAATGTACTGCATTTTCTGTATCCATTCCTCTGTTGAGGGACATCTGTGTTCTTTCCAGCTTCTGGCTACTATAAATATGGCTGCTATGAACATAGTGTAATATGTGTTCTTATTACATGTTGGAGCATCTTCTAGGTATATGCCCAGAAGTGGTATAGCTGGGTCCTCAGGTATTACTATGTCCAATTTTCTGAGGAACCACCAGATTGATTTCCAGAGTGGTTGCACCAGTTGGAAATCCTATCAGCAATGGAGGAGTGTTCCTCTTTCTCCACATCCTTGCCAACACCTGCTGTCACCTGAGTTTTTGATCTTAGCCATTCTGCTTGGTGTGAGGTAGAATCTCAGGGTCATTTTGATTTGTATTACCCTGATAACTAAAGATGTTGAACATTTCTTTAGGTGCTTCTTAGTCATTTGAGTTTCCTCAGTTGAGAATTCTCTGTTTAGCTCTGTTCCACATTTTTTTGGGGGGGGATTTTTTTTGTTTTTGCTTTTGTTTTTCAAGACAGGGTTTCTCTGTATAGCCCTGGCTGTCCTGGAACTCACTCTGTAGACCAGGCTGGCCTCAAACTCAGAAATCCACCTGCCTCTGCCTCCCAAGTGCTGGGATTACAGGCATGCGCCACCACGCCCTGCTTCTGTTCCCCATTTTTAATAGGGTTATTTGTTTCTCTGGAGCCTAACTTCTTGAGTTCTTTGTATATATTGGATATTAGCCCTCGATCAGATGTAGGATGGTAAAAATCTTTTCCAAATCTGTTGGTTGTTATTTTGTCTTATTGGCAGTGTCCTTTTCCTTATAGAAGCTTTGCAATTTTATGAAATCCCATTTGTTGATACTTGATCTTAGAGCATGAGCAATTGGTGTTCTGTTCAGGAAATTTTCCCCGGTGCCCATGTGTTCAAGACTTTCCCCCATTTTCTATTCTATAGATTCAATTTATCTGGTTTTATGTGGAGGTCCTTGAACCACTTGGACTTGAGCTTTATACAAGGAGATAAGAATGAATTGATTTGCAATCTTCTACATGTTGACTGCCAGTTGAACCTACATCACTTGTTGAAAATGATGTCTTTTTTTCCACTGCATGGTTTTAGTTCCTTTGTCAAAGATCAAGTGACCATAGGAGTGTGGGTACATTTCTGGGTTTTCAGTTCTATTACTGCATGTCACTGTACCAATACCATGCAGTTTTTTTTTTATCACTATTGCTCTGTCATACAGCTTGAGGTCAGGATGGTGATTCCTCCAGAAGTTCTTTTATTGAGAACTTCTGTTCCTTTGTTGAGAACAGCTTTCACTATCCTGGGTTTTTGGTTATTCCAAAATGAATTTGATAATTGCTTTTTCTAACTCTATGAAAAATTGAGTTGGAATTTTGATGGGGATTGCATTGAATTTGTAAATTGCTTTCTGCAAGACGGCCATTTTTAATCCTGACAATCCACAAGCATGGGAGATCTTTCCATCTTCCGAGGTCTTCTTCAATTTCTTTCTTCAGGAACTTGAAGATCTTGTTGTACAGATTTTTCACTTGTTTGGTTAGAGTCACACTAAGATATTTTATATTGCTTGTGATTATTGTGAAGGGTGCTGTTTCCCTAATTTCTTTCTCAGCCCATTAATCCTTTGAGTATAGGAAGACTATTGATTTACTTGAGTTGATTTTATATCCAGCCACTTTGCTGAAGTTGTTTATCAGCTGTAGGAGTTCGCTGGTGGAATTTTTGGGGTCACTTAAGTATACTATCATATCATCTGCAAATAGTGACATTTTGACTTCTTCCTTTCTAATTTGTATCCCTTTGACCACCTTTTGTTGTCTAATTGCTCTAGCTAGAACTTCAAGTACTATACTGAGTAGCTATGAAGAGAGAGGGAAGCTTTGTCTAGTCCCTGATTTTAGTGGGATTGCTTCAAGTTTCTCTCTACTTAGTTTGATGTTGGCTACTGGTTTGCTGTATATTGCTTTTACTATGTTTAGGTATGGGCCTTGAATTCCTGATCTTTCCAAGGCTTTTAACATGAAAGGATACTGAATTTTGTCAAATGCCTTTTCAGCATCTAATAAAATGATCATGTGGTTTTTTTCTTTGAGTTTATGTAGTGGATTACATTGATGGATTTCCATATATTGAACCATCCCTGCATCCCCAGGATGAAGCCTACTTATTTGATCGTGGAAAATGATCATTTTGATGTGTTCTTGGATTCAGTTTCTGAGAATTTTATTGAGTATTATTGCATTGATATTCATAAGATAAATTGGTCTGACATTCTCTTTTTGTTGAGTCTTTGTGTGGTGTAGGTATAGGCATAATTGTGGCTTCGTAAAATGAATTGGGTAGTATTCCTTCTGTTTCTATTTTGTAGAATAGTTTGAAAAGAATAGGTATTAGGTCTTCTTTGAAGGTCTGATGGAATTCTGCACTAAACCCATCCAGTCCTGGGCTTTTTTTGGTTGGGAGAATTTTAATGACTACTTCTATTTCTTTGGGGGTTATGGGACTGCTTAGATGGCTTATCTGATTCTTATTTAACTTTAGTATTTGGTATCTGTGTAGAAAATTGTCCATTTCATCCATAGATTTTCCAGTTTTGTTAAGTATAGTTTTTTTGTAGTAGGAGATGATAATATTTCGAATTTCCTAACTTTCTGTTGTTATATCTCCCTTTTCATTTGATTTTGTTAATTTGGATACTGTTTCTGTGCCCTCTGGTTCATCTGGCTAAGGGTTTGTCTATCTTGTTGATATTTTTAAAGAAATCAGCTCCTGGTTTTGTTGATTCTTTGTATAGTTCTTTTTGTTTCTACTTGGTTTCAGCCCGAGTTTGATTATTTCCTGCTGTCTACTCCTCTTGGGTATATTGGATTCTTTTTGTTCTAGAGCTTTCAGGTGTGCTGTTCAGCTGCTAGTGTATGCTCCAGTTTCTTTTTGGAGGTACTCAGAGCTATGAGTTTTCCTCTTAGCATTGTCTTCATTGTGACCCATAAGTCTGAATATGTTTGCTTTCATTTCAATTAAAGTCTAAAAAGTCTTTAATTTCTTTTTTTATTTCTTCCTTCACCAAGTTATTATTGAGTAGGGAGTTGTTCAGCTTCCATGTGTATGTGGGCTTTCTGTTCTTTTTGTTATTGAAAACCAGCCTTAGTCTGTGGTGATCTGATAGGATGTTTGAAATTATTTCAATCTTCTTGAATTTGTTGATGCCTGTTTTGTGACCAATTATAGGGTTAGTTTTGGAGAAGGTACCATGAGGTGCTGAGAAGAAGGTATAATCTATTGTTTTAGGATGAAATGTCCTACCGATATCTGTCAAATCCATTTGGTCCATACCTTCTGTTAGTTTCACGGTATCTTAGTTTGTTTCCATTATCTGTCCATTGGTGAGAGTTGGGTGTTGAAGTCTCCAGCTATTATTTGTGAGGTGCAATGTGTGCTTTGAACTTAGTAAAGATTCTTTTATCAATGTGGGTGCCCTTGCATTTGGAGCATAGATATTGAGAATTGAGCGTACTTCTTGGTAGATTTTTTTCTTTGATGAGCCTGAAGTGTCCTTTTTTAACTTTTTTCATAACTTTTGGTTGAAAGTCAATTTTATTAGATATTAGAATGGCTACTCCAGCTTGTGTCTTAGGACAATTTGCTTTGAAATTTGTTTTTGAGCCCTTTACTCTGAGGTAGTATCTGACTTTGACACTGGGGTGCATTTCCTGTATTCAGCAAAATGTTGGGTCCTGTTTATATCTCCAATTTGTTTGTCTATGTCTTTTTATTGGGGAATTGAGTCCATTGATATTAAGGAATTTTAAGGAATTGTGATGGCTGCTTCCTATTATTTTTGTTGTTAGAGGTGGAATTATGTTTGTATGGCTATCTTCTTTTGGGTTTGTTGAAAGAAGATTACTTTCTTGCTTTTTCTAGGTGTAGTTTCCCTCCTTGTGTTGGAGTTTTACATTGAATATCCTCTGTAGGGCTGGATTTGTGGAAAGATATTGGATAAGCTTGATTGTTTCATGGAATATCTTGGTTTCTCCATCTATGGTAATTAAGAGTTTTGCTGGGTATAGTAGGCTGAACTGGCATTTGTCTTCTCTTAGGGTCTGTATGACATCTGCCCAGGGTATTCTAACTTTCATAGTCTCTGGTGAGAAGTCTGATGTAATTCTGGTAGGTCTGCCTTTATATGTTATTTGACCTTTACCCCTTACTGTTTTTAATATTATATATTATAATAATTGTTTGTTTTGTGTATTTGGTGTTGTGACTATTATGTGATGGGAAGAATTTCTTTTCTGGTCCAATCTATTTGGAGTTCTGTAGGCTTCTTGTACGTTCATGGGCATCTCTTTGTGCAGGTTAGGGAAGTTCTATAATTTCGTTGAATATATTTACTAGTCCTTTATGCTTTAGTCTTTGCTCTCTTCTATACCTATTATCCTTAGGTTTGGTCTTCTCATTTTGTCCTGGATTTCCTGGATGTTTTTGGGTTAACAGCTTTTTGCATTTTGCATTTTCTTTGCCTGTTGTGTCAATGTTTTCTATGGTATCTTCTGCACCTGAAATTCTCTCTTCTGTTTCTTGTGTTCTGTTGGTGATGCTTTCATCTATGACTTCTGATCTCTTTCCTAGGTTTTCTATCTCCAGGATTGTCTCCCTTTGTGATTTATTTATTCTTTCTATTTCCATTTTTAGATTCTGGATGGTTTTATTCAGTTCCTTCACCTGTTTGGTTGTGTTTTCCTATAATTCTTTGTAGAGAGCCTTATTGAGGTGCCAAGCCACCTGGCAGGAACTTGACATCACTAATGTGAAATTCCTCTCCCAGCCTTTGAGCAGGAACTCCTGTGTTAGCCATAATACCCTCCACCTAGGGTGAAGTGCAGACCAACGTGAAGCCTATTGTTCTTCAAGGACCTGCAGTTTCCCGAGAAATACTAGCCACCTCTGGAACAACTGAACTGGTTCTTCTGAGAAGCTTCCAGCCTTTGGGTAAGGGTTTTCCCCTGCCTATATATTTGGAGTTCTTCATTAAACTTTGAGACCTTGAACAGCAATGTTGTCTTGGTCTTCATCTCTTTTTGCTGCCTTCCCATACATTCTCAGGTTCCTTTCCAGGTAACCTGTTTGATGTAACTGCAGGCAGTTACAATTCTTTAAGGGACTTTTGTGTTTAATCTTTAAGGGCTTCTATATGTTTACCTCTGTTCTTCTGTATTTCTTTAAGGGAGTTATTCATGTCCTTCTTAAAGTCATTTATCATCATCATGAGATGTGATTTTAAATCAGAGTCTTGCTTTTCTAGTGTGTTGGTATATCCAGGGCTTGCTGTGGTGGGAGAACTGGGTTCTGATAATGCTACATAGCCTTGGTTTCTGTTGCTTATGTTCTTGCCCTTGCCTCTCTCCATCTGGTTATCTCTGGTGTTAGTTGGTCTTTCTGTCCCTGACTGTGGCTTGTCCCTCATGCAAGCCTGTATGTCAGTACTCCTGAGAGACCAGATCTCTCTGGGAGGAATTTGGGTATGGAGAGCTGTGGCACAGGGTCAGCTCTGGGCACAGACAGAAATGGGAAAGATCCTATTCCTGACAGTTCCTTGGTTCCTGTTCTGATGGCTCTGGGCTGGTCCCTCTTGGGAATTTGAGCAGAAGTGGTGGTCTAACCAGTGCTCAAAGGTGTGTCAGCACCCCTGGGAGATCAGCTCTCTCCCAGTGGTCTTTGCGTATTGAGAACCGTATCACGGGATCAGCTCTTGGGTGCTATGGCACAGGATCAGCTCCAGGCACAGACAGAAACTGGAAGCAAGATATTTTAAAATCTAAGTCTAAGTTAAAATTTCATTTATCATTGTGTTTATATGTCTGCTTAGACACTAAATTTAGAAAAAGTCCCACTTCATTCATTTCTCTCTTTTTTTAATTTCTACCAATGAACACCTTTATATTTTCCAGTAATATTTTAATAACCCAAATAGAAAGCTTTCAAGTTTACAAAGTTCGTTATGGAAGCCTGAAATATTTGCATCTATGCATGGAAAACAGCTTTCATGAAGACAAATTATAGTCTTTCCAATGCTATTTGTACATGGGATGGGCCTGCAGAATTAACATGGCCCCAGAATCCCTGAGTACTATGAGCTGCTGCATTTAGTCTCTGTCTCTCTTTGAATGGCATTTCAATACATTTTTCTTTTGTATCTGTGTAAAATTTGCTTGCATGCAAACTGAAGACATAGACAAGCCCCACAAATTAATCCTACTTCAATTTAGTTATGGCGATTCATTGAAGTAGCATGTATGTGCTCTTAAGTATGTATACATAAGCATATAAATTGTATATTCAAAAATATCTACAAGTTGCATAATCTTTAAATAATTTTATCTTAAAATTAATGAAATTACTTAATCCTCAAACAAATGGTTATGAAAGTTTAAAACTCACAAAGTAGCTTATAGTAAAAGTTTGGTTAGTATGAATTTATTTTACACTTTCTTCTTCTACAAGCTGGAATATATCCTTGTTGTACCCCATGCTTTCCGTGGGTGCTGCTCAATCTCCTGGACTCCACGACTCAGAAGATGTGGGCTAGCCTATCGTTTCCATACTCTATCAAAAAATCTTAGAATCTGTAAAAGATGCAGAGCTTGAGAAATAAGTAAGTGTTTCCTACACTCTTAAACTTATTTCATGCATGTGCATGGGATGTGTGGGCCATGGACACATGTGGAAGTCAGAAGCATCTTCAGAGTCTGTTCTTGTGTGGGGCCAAGTGATTGGATTCAGGTTGTGAAGCTTGGTGGCAAGCGCCTATCTGATAAGCTGTCTCACTGGCCCAGATCTAAGAAAAAAGTCTTCAAAGCAATGTGAGTTACAGGGACATATGCTGGTGGCTCATCACTTGATGAGACAGTTCTAGACTTGCCAGAAGTCTTAGGAAGCAGTAGTTGAAAATGGTTTCAGAGAAAATGATCTATTGTAATGGAGTTTGAATGTTAATACACTTAATGTAATTTTCTAAATAATACCAACAGATTACCCTTCTTTCTGCCTTATAACTCGGTTTAATTTCCCATCTTTTCATATAATCTTATCACTGTCATTCATAATTCTAGGTTTCTCACAAACCCACTTACTTTTACTGACAGGTAATTCAAATCTTCCAATCATGAAGCTCAATCTCCTAATGATTCAAGTCTCAAATCTTCAACCTTGCTTAGACTGTATACACTGGACTCTGCCTGTCCAGTTTCCTCTTCACCCTTCTCGTAGACAGCTGAGTTCACTTACTCTAGAGTCACTCTTGTTTCTCCATTGCCTAAGTGTTAGTCATTCAACTGACATTAGGGGGGATTTTCTGTACAACTATCGCTTTGAAAAGCACAGATATGCAGTGGAAAACAGAGCATATTGGAAAGGGTTCTCCTTATAGGAGGAGACAGGGAACTGGGGGAGAGCACACAAGACAAAAATGTGATGTCTGCGGTGGACAAAGCACAAGAGACAACAAATGGCCAGAGGAAGGCTGTTGTTGTTCATGCATGTGTGCGTGTTGGTGTTCTTTACTCAAGAGAGCTGGGGACTGAGGGCAGTTTAGGCTTTTGCTTGCCAGAGTTGATCAAGGGAAGTTGAGGCCATAGAAATCAGGGAGCTGGTGACAATTTATTTATTTGTGTGTGTGTGTGTGTGTGTGTGTGTGTGTGTGTGTGAGTGTGTGTGTGCTGCTCTGCCAATAGCTTAAAATAGCCAGACCGGTGGCTTAGAATCAACTGGAAACATTTTCCAAACTCAAACCCTCTGAGCTGAACTTTTTTGTGATTGAGATTCTGATTCTATATCTCTAACTATAAATCCCAACGCGACATAGACTTCACTATTCCTGACTAAGAACCGCTGCCCTAATGCTAAAGCAAATTCCATAGCTGTGTATTCAGTCTTCTGTAGAGTTTGTCCTCGAGGGGAAGGGCAGATTTTCATCACCATGGTGTTAGCCAGTGACTCTACACTGATGATTACTCTATTTCTCCCTGCAGAACCGTGCTTTTCTTTATCACGAGAACAGTGTTTTCCAGTGCACGGTGGGGATACTGAGTAGTCCACAGTAGGAAACTCAAATAGCAAGCAGTGTGCTGACTGACAAAAGCCTTCTTATCAGCTATCCGTGCTTCCTATTTTTTTTTAAGTTAAGTCCATCACCGTTTAATTAGTCATCTGAGTCAGAAGTCATCAAGTCTTTTGATGGCTTTTGTTCTCCTCAATCAGAATCCTGGCTCATGGCCCAACTCATAAGGAATGTATCTGCCTTATATGACACATGCTCCTCCAACCCATGCTTGATTCATGTGTTGATGGGATGTGTCCATTGATTTAATAGGTCCGTGTCCTAAGCACATTATTTGAGTGGGCCAGTTTGATAATTCAAATTAAGCAAAACCAATCCTTTACCACAAGTATGGATAGGAAACCATTAGCTGTGTCTTCTGCAGTCAAACTTCTTTAGATTTTGAGGGCTTTAAAGATAGGGCAGAACTCTAGTGTTCTTTTGTAGACAGAGTCTAGAACTTAATTACAGAGGCTTATTATCTATATCCCCAATGCTATGAGGTGCCAGGACTTGACTAGAAAAATTAAGCTAGAAAAGTAAAAGCAGTACTTGGTGAATTTCTACTGGAAATTAGCTGGAAGAGGCCTAGGAATCCCTGTCACAGACAGCCGGGGTTCAGCCACTCTCTGAAGCGCCTACTGGATAATGTGACTGCGCAAAGACCACCCTCCTCTCAGGCCTGTTTGGGCCAGCCTGTGCTAACCGGGACAGCTAATTTTGCTTTTAACTTTAAAGGGCTCTGATGAATAATGAATGCTTTATGCTGTGCTAGTATATAAAATAATGAGGAGTTACAAATAAGTATTAAACTGTTGAAGAAACATACAAAATATATAATCCCCATTATCATAATATATAGTAACAGTGGAGAAAGGTAGAAATTATAAAGGTGCAAGGTGTTTTATTTTACTCACACAAGTAAGTCATATGATATATTGTTTCCTCCCCAGTATTCTGTAATGATACATCCCGGCAGATCTGATGCATAGGTAGCACATTTTAATGTCTTTTTAAAATGCTGCTATTTTAATCTAGATTTTAACCCTTCCCATAGTATTTTGTCCACACAGCGCTTATGAAAAGATGCTGGTCTTTAGAAACACTAGAGAATGTCTAGAAGCGAATATTACAGCATTGACCAGGAGTCCCATCTAAGTCAAACTGGAAGCTTGCAGTATGTGCAAATAGATAAAATTCACATGTTTTGCATGTTTCTTTTCCGTTAGTTTCACAGGCATGCTGGGGGAGCACAGGAGTCATATTGCTGGCTTACTTGGCTAGTAAGTATTTATAGCTCCCATTTCATCACCTCTCTGAATAATTATTGGAAATTCACAAGTTGAATTTTCCCCATTACTTCTCTGACTCGGGGTTAGTATCTAAAACATATAAAGAGCGAGGAGCAGCTGGTTGGTGCCTGTCGGTGGTGTGTGAGGAGCAGCTGGTTGGTGCCTGTTGGTGGTGTGCTTATTGTCTGTTCAGTCGCCAGCCCTCCCTTTAGCAGCCGGGCTGTCTCTCTAGGCCAGAATGCAGAGTCTGGAAGAAGAACTGCGTGCATTTAAACCATGGCTCGCCTACAATGTGCCCGGAATGGAGGAAATGCCTGCTTGCTGCCACGTGCTTCAACCCTCCGTGCTCTTACCCCAACGCTAGGAAAATGCTCTGTTGTCCTTATCAGCAAAGATTCTCTCAAGTTTAGTTCAGGCTTAGAGTTAATTTCAGCACCTAATCTGGGCCTTTCCTTGATTTGAACAACTTTAGGGAAAGATTTTTATATATTTTGATAGTATTACAAATTACTGTACATTTGGTGACTTAAGTTTGATGAAGGTCAGAAGTCTGAAATGAGTGTTATTGAGCTGAAATGCAGGGAGGGCCTGGAAAACTGCCTTCCTTGTGGAGGCGCCAAGTAGAGTCTTGGTTTGGATCTGGAAGATCTCTAACAGGCTCGTGGGCTTGAAGGTTTACTCTTGGTGCAACTCTAATCAAGGATGTGAAAGACTCATAAAATAAAAATATTTAAGATGCACAAGACAGAAATCAAAGATGACAACAGTGCATGGATGATCTCCCATGCTCATGGATTGGGATACTAGTATTATGAAATCTACAGATTCAATGTAATCCCCATCAAAACTCAAACATAGCTCTTCGAAGAAGCTGAAAAACTATCTTGAACTTCTTATGGAAACACACACACACACACACACACACACAGAGAGAGAGAGAGAGAGAGAGAGAGAGAGAGAGAGAGAGAGAGAGAGAGAGAGAGAGAGAGAGAGAGAGAGACAGAGACAGAGACAGAGGCAGAGGCAGAGGCAGAGGCAGAGACAGAGAGGATAGTTAAAACAATCTGGAATAATAAAAAGAACTGCAAGTATCTGCATCATCCCCGATTTCAAGTTGTATTAGAGAGCCATACTAATGAAAAGAGGACAGCACTGGTAAGAATACAGACATGTTGGCCAACGGAACCAAACTGAAGATGCAGACACCTAAGTCCACATGCCTTACAGACACTGGATTTTTCACAAAGAATCCATAATCCACACTAGAGAAAAAGACATCTTCAACCAATGGTGCTGATAACACCAGACGGCTGTGTGTAAAATTAAAATAGATCCTTACTTATCACTTACACAAGACTCAATTTCAAATAGATCAAGGACCTCAATGTAAGACTAGATTATCCTGAATCTGGAAGAAGTGAAAGTGGGGACAGGCTTGAACTCATTAGCACCAGAAAGGACTTTCTGAACAGGACACTGACAATACAGGCAACACTTAATAAATAACGCCTTATGAAGTTGAAAAGCCTTTGTACAGCAAGAGAAACCCTCATTGCGACAAAGCTGCAGCCTAAATAATGGGAAATGATATGATTAGTATCTAAAATATATAAAGAACTAAAAACTCTGAATATCAACAAAACAAACCACTTAATTAAAAGGTAGAGAACAGAACTAAAAAAATAGTTCTCAAAACATGAAACAGAAATAGTGAGAATCACTTAAGAAATTGTTCAACACCTTTAGTTTTCAGGGAAATACAAATAAAAATACTTTGAGATTTAATTTTACCTAGCCAGAATAGCCTCGATCAATAAAATAAATGACAGCACATCCAGGCAAGGATGTGGGGTTGCTGGTGAGAGTAGAAACTTCTACAGCTGCTATGGAATTCAGTGTGGCAGTTCCTCTGGAAGCTAGAAATACCTACCTCAAGATCCAGCTATACTACTACTGCATATGTGCCCAAGAACATCCATGGTCACTGCTGCTCCCCATTCACAAGAGCTAGCAATTAGAAGCATAAATGTCCATCAACTAATGAGTGGCTACTGAAAGTGTGGCACTTTTATACAGTGGAATAATTGTTCAGCTGTTAAGAAAAATGACATTATGAAACGTGTAGGTAAATGAATTGAGCAAGAAAAAATATCCTGAGCGAGGTAATCAAGATCCCCCCAATAAATATTCCATGTTTTCTCTTATATGTGATGAATTTTCTATATGTTGTTCTTCAAGCTGAATAACTATAGAGATTAGATACCTAGTAAGGACTAGTGGGGAGAGGAGGCTCTCCCAAGGAAGAAAAAATAGAATATATTATCACAGAGAGACAAAGAACAAATTAGAATGGGGGATTAAATAAGGAGATGGATGGGAAGAAAGGTAAAGGGCGGGCTATGGGAGAGACATCTAACACTAAGATAATTTGAAAACAAATAGACACCAACTGTTGTCGAAGCCTCCTGAGATGTATACATATATAGAATAAGTCTAAATTGAGTTAGCAAATAATAGGGGAGACCATGCCCCAAGCTAGGCATATCATGCCCCAAATAAAGCCTTCATTGCCAGGAATGGGCCACATCTTCTTGTTGGCCAAGAGGACCTCATGGAAACCAGCAATCATTACAGGCTATTGCCAGGGTTATTGGCTGCTCTCTGCAACCTGATGGTAAGATTCTATTGCAAAATACGTCACTTTTTTATGACATCAACACAGAGAGGTCAAGGTGGCACCCAACTAAAACGTCATTCTTATTGATGAGCCACTACAGTTCTGGCAGGTTCTTTGCACTGTACCTAAGTAGACATGTAAGCATCAATATCACCCAGCTACAAATTCTGTTACCCACATCAGTAACTTGTCTGCAAGAAACAGTGGGTGTGATCGTGGCACTAATGTTACAGGAATAACCAATCACTTTTAAAATTTTGTGTACGGCTCACCATTCCATGAGATGGGACTCATGCCTAACGCTGCTAAAGCAGCCAGGAACTGAAGATTACAATCTGCCATGCGTGTAGGGGAAAACCATTATCATGTTGTTAAGTAAGCATAGCAACAAAACATACTAATGACGTGGTGCTATAGCCCCAGGGCAGTGCCTCACTCGGCCACGTCAGAAATGCGGTACTCGGGAGTTAACACGGAGACCCATGAGTCGGTAACGTGTAGAAAGTGAGAGACTTTGGAACATTCAAAACCCTGTCTTCACAGCTCAGGGAGCTATGCAGAAGAGGTAGAAAGACTGTGGGAGCCAGACATAGTGGATGACTCTGGGGAAACAGTGTCTTCCACACATAACAAGACTGACATATCTGTGAGCTCACAGCACTCAAAACACATGCTCAAGCCAGATGGGGTCCCAGCACTGAGAGGTGGAACTGAATACAGGCTCCACCCCTGACTAAGAAGCCCTCTGCAATTGACACCTTCTGACAAAGGGAGAACTGGTTTTCTGCAATAGTGTCTCATTGGGTGTATCCATCACACTGCAGAGCAGACCCTATGCCCAGGAGTAGTGGTTGGACAACACAAAAGGAACTCAATGGTACTCTGTGAACTTCTGTACCATTTTGGCTTTGTGTGGCACTTTTTGTCTTATGGGTTTTCATTTCAATTTTCATTTATGTGCTTTTATGGGAGTTTGTGGGTTTTTTTCTGATTCTTTTTGTTTGTTTGTTGAAAGAGGGAGAGAAAAATAATAAAGTTGGGTGGGCATGGGTGTGGGGAGGTCTAGGAAGATTTGGGGAAGTGGAAACGTGATCAAATTACATTCTATAAAAAAATATTTTTCATTTAAAAAAGCCATAGCAAGGTTTGGGGCAAATAAAATAGCATGGCTGGCTTTCCTTAGCAAACTCCGGGAGGGGTGGGGGGATGGGGGTAGTTTATGGCATTTCATTAGCACACTAGGGGGGGGAGTTTATGGCATTTTGTAGAAATCACTGGCAGAGATGTGGTAGCTGAAGTCTCTCAGACACAACTCCCAGATTATATTCATTTAAGAATGATGTCTGCCTTCAGCTGAACCCACTACCTTCCAACAATTCTACTGTAATACTTTCCAAAACAGCTCACTGAATACAGTAGTTCTTCATAGATGCATCAGTATTGGTACCCAGGACTTGTCTTGTCATTATGATAAAAAATACCCTGGCAGGGGAGGCAGAGGCAGGCAGATTTCTGAGTTCAAGGCCAGCCTGGTCTACTGAGTGAGTTTGAGGACAGCCAGGGCTATACAGAGAAACCCTGTCTTGGGAAAAACAAACAAACAAACAAAAAATCCAAAAACAAAAAACAAAAAACAAAAATACCCTGGCAGGCACAGCTACAAGAAAGAAGAATTTGTGTGTGTGTGTGGGGGGGGGTCATAGTCCTAGGGTACAGTCCATCATGGTGGGGATGTCAAGGCAGCAGACAGGTGAGGTAGCTGGTCACTTTGCATGGGCAGTCTGGAAGCAAGAAACGAAAGCTGCTGCATAGCTGTCCCTCTCCTTCTGAGTTCCTCTTGGGACTCTGGCCACAGAGGGGTGGGCCGTCCACCTTAGTGCTGGCAAACTGCCTGAGACACCTCACTCTGGTTTTGACAGTGCTCTGTTATGAGTTGCAACATGCTTTCTGTCATGATGAAGTGTTTCACTCTTAAACTGCCACTTTGTCACGATTTAATTAAGGAAAACAAAGACCTTTTGACTTCCTTCCAAACCGTTTAAAATTAATTTTGTTAACAATGGCACACATGTACACGAACATTCTGATCGCTCTCCCACCTCTCCTGCCTGGGCGCCCGTCTGTGTTACCCTCATCACTGCCAGTCCCTTCCCCAGGCTCTTGACCCTAGGCTCTGGAAAGCAGATACTTGCACTGTTTGTATACAAGAAATTCTTTATATGTAGGTATCAAATTTATGCATCTCTGTATTGAGTTAAAATGTTTAACTCTTTTAAACATTGTGCTAAAATGTTCGATATTAAAAATTATCATTTGTGCTACTGACAAGTTTCATTAAAAAAAGTTTTATGGATTTAGCTTGGGATTAAGACAAAATTCCCAGTGGTTTTTGAAGTGGCTCTAATATACTTTTGCCACATTGTACTATGTACTTAAGCAAAGCCATAATGTCAGCACTGGTAATTTGAAATCAAAATGCTGAAGATACTCTGTTTCCTGCACACAGACACTTGAGCAAGTTCAATTCTTTATATAAAACAAGTACACCCATCTTATTGAATCCAATTTGCTTTAACCTTTAGTATATAGAAAATTGTACTTAAAATTAGTTTAAATTAATTTCTCTTATTTTTTGTCAGGTATTTGTATACCTACATACTTATACATTTGGAGGGAGATAGTAATTCCTTGAGCTTATAAAGGGATAATGGGTGGTGAGAATTTCTGATGCCTGTACAATAGAGTGGCGTGTGAAACCAAGCCTGTATTTGTAACATGACTTCCTCTTCCTCTTTGGATAGCTGTTGTGCAGGAGTATGGTGCCTATAGCATATGCAAAGTGTGTGTGTATGAGAGAGAGAGAGAGAGAGAGAGAGAGAGAGAGAGAGAGAGAGAGAGAGAAAGAGAGAGAGAGAGAGATCTGAAATTGTGTGTGTGTTTGCACACAGGGGTGTGTGCACCCATGTGCATCTTTGTGGATGCCAGAAGACAATAGTGCATGCTGTCTCTGCTATGTTTCTTCGAAAGGGGCTCTCTCACTGAACCTGAGACTAGACTACCAGAGAACCTCAGTGGTCTTCCTGTCAGTCCCTCAAAGTGTGGTGTCACAGATGCGCACGGCCGCCTTCTTGGCATGTGTGCTGGGATCTGAGCTCTGCTCCCCGCTTACGCAGCAAATGCTATCATCAGATAAGCAAGCTTTCATGGCCGACAATTAATTGTTATTTTTTATTTAGAGCCTTCTAAATTCCTAGCTCTCATTATAATTCTTTAAGGTAGCACTCCTACGACAGACAGAGAAAGAGAGGCACAGGGTGGTGAAACTACCTTCCTAAGAGTCACAGCAACACACTTCTGATGAGGGCAAGTCAGAAGAGCAGACGGCTGATTTGAGGGGAGTCCTAAGAGCAGACTGCACAGTGGGGGTGTCAACATCTGAAGTCACATCATTCTAATTCCTCCTAATAAAATGCAATGCCATCTCCCTTACAACATGAAAGGAAAGGCACTGTACATCAACCCCCACAGGAAGCGTTGCTGCACTACCCTTGAAATCAGAAAGACCGCCTTTCCTGATTGACAGACAGATGGCTACTGAACAAGCCTTTGGCTGGTCACAGACACCCTGCTTCTGACTTCTTATGATAGATAACTTGTTAGTGTAGGAAGAGGGCTGTCCACACTTAAGAAATATAAATACATCTTTATGTTAAGTATTAACTTCTCTTTATAATTATTATAAGTAGAGGTGAAAATCCCAGTTCTACCATCTCTACACACAATAAAATTTTGGATTATCCACCATATAAAAATGCAAATGTTTCCAAAGACCCTACAAAGTGGGGCCTTGGGCTAACTGCTGGAAGCAATTGCTTAGACACGCTGCTAAAAGCACACCTGGTCTGAACTCCCAGTGAGTTCGTCAGCAATTCTAACCTACCTTATTTCTGAGCAGCTTGTTAATCTCAGAAATCCCTTTCAGTATGCTAAGGCTTCAGCACAGAGGGTTTTTTCACAGTCCACAGAGACTCATGTAACTTACAGGTGCTCTGTGCGGCATCTCCAAGCACTTTCCTTTGGGGATAACACTGATATTTGATCTTTCAAGGTCAATCAGGAAAATTCTAAAAGAAGGCATCACGATGCTTTGAAGTGCGCTGACTTTTATATGTGCACCAATAGCATAGCCAACAGCATCAATTATTTTGGTAATTACTCTTCCACTTCATACACTTTGCATTGTTGAAAATAGAAAAGTAATTCTGAACTGGGCATAGTGGTACACCTGAAACTGGCACAGAGGACAAGGAAGGATGAGTCAAGGTTGGGGCTAGCCAGGGCTATACAGTGAGGAGGCCCTTCTCGAAATAAAAGCAAACGAACTTTAGGACATACCTCCTTACATAGTTATGACTAAGCTAAATATTTTTGCTTCAATTTGACCAGCATCATCATATGTAATTTCTGAGGTAAATCTATATATTTTTTTCAAAACTAATTGGCCAAGGTATTTTTTTAAATTGGGTTAACGTGATCAGATGCTGAAAGAATCTGCTAAACATGCTACATTTTTCTCATGATAAATAGTGGCTCTAAAATAAACCTAGACAATTCCATAGGATGCATGATCATCTTATATTTATCTAAGTTTGTCAACATTTTTATTTTTCAAGATTTGTTTCAAGCTTCTTTACCCTAACAAGTCATGTGTATCTTGCTTGACTGACAAAATGATGGAAAACCCAGTGTGCAGGAGAAATGCCATTCTTGCTTCTTTGTAAACATATTTTAATGCCTTTGTAATTGCTATTGTGTAAGTTACTGCCATGGAATGTGCAGTGGTGGTTAGTAGTTATTGTCTATGGCATACTAAGGTATAGTATGCTATTATGTAGGAGTTTATACTAGTAATTTATATCATACTAAATTATTACACTATAATTAAAATCACCTGTATTATTACCATAATCATTTAGTATACAACACACTAAAATACTGTGTGATGCATGCAATAAGGATGACGGAGACAGTCAAGGATAATAACAGTAATAACAACAAGGCCATTGTAGATTTACAATGGTCCATTATGAGTTACATGGGGCTCTGTTGTAGACAAAGTCCCGAAAGAGAAAGGAAACATGGAGGAGAAGGATGTTATATGCTAGGACCCCCGTCACCAATGCCACTGATGATTTAACACTACCTCTGCTGCTGGGTTAGCCTCCATGCCTGTTTTCATTCTGCTCAATTATGAACTAACCTCTTTCATTGGACCTGATTTTAAAAGCTGTTTCCCATTGTTGTGTTCAAGTACAACTAGTTCACAGATGCTTGTTATACTGTATGTTATTCTGAAAGCATCACAAATAAATGTGTGTTCATTAAACACAAATGTTTTATCCTCAGACATGCAGAGTTGCCATTATCCTCTGAGAGCGCTACTGGTATTCCTCTCTGAGGGGAGTGGTCTGTGGATTTGTGTTTGCCCTGGGAGTGGTGCACATATACATTCTTAACATCATTATTGCATTGCCTACTGTATGTAGGCAATTTTGCCTACTGTAAAATGAGTGCCTCTAAGCAGAGAGTGAGTTTTACCTTTCTGCACAAGAAACCCATCCTCTATAGTACTGAGTGACAGGGAGTCTCGGAGAGTTTGGAACACGGCCCAGCCAAGCACTCACATCTTGTCCTGCACATTGCGCACCCGTTCCTCTTGCTTGAATGCCTCTCTGGCCACAAGAAGGTGGTCAATGGGTTCTGCCACCCTCAGGGTGGGCTCCAAAGGCTTGTAACGCTGTTCCAAGACTTCACCAATGTCTCGGAAGGGTCCCTTAAAAGACAGGAGGACAGAGGTCTCACTATGGAAGAGTCCCAAACATGTTGACAACTGTGGCGCTGAACTTCTACAAAATATAACGAGCTTATTTAACTATTTTTTAAAACACCATTTTTTTCTCAGAACTAAAACAAGCAAATAAAACAAAAGGGTGTTGGGGACACACACCGTTAATCCCAGCAATTCTCTGAGTTCAAGCTCAGCTGGTCTACAGAGCAAGTTCCAGGACATCCAAGGCTACACAGAGAAACCATGCATTGAAAGAAACACAACAAACAAAAGAATTCACTCAGCTTCTGAAACTGTTCTCTTTCATGAAAGTGGTTAAAACCCTTGAAGACTTGGCAGGTGTTCCCCACCATGTCAAGATTTTCATGTATGGACTAGCCAAACCCACAATCCCAGGTGGCTTTACCCTGTAACATTACAGGCTCATTGTCTCCAACACAATGAAAGTGTGTACATTCTTTAAAGATAGTAAAGCCATGAAAAGATTATGAGCATTAATTTTGCAAAAGTTCTCTCTTATGCATTAAGTAAAAGCCTTTACACTAGTGCAGAGAGAACATCTTGTGTATTGCACACATGCGTCACATGTACAGTAAAAAGCCTTTGGCCTGCAGCTTAGGTGGGAAATAGAAGGTGGGATATCAGGGAGGGAAAACCTTCGGGGAAGAAGGACGTGGAGAGATTCCCTGGGGAGATGTGGCGCCTGAGCACAGGTGACCAGCCACGTGGTAGGATGGCAGGCTAGAACAGATGGGATATTTTAAGTTAGATCTAGTCAGAGAAGAGCCTAGCTCTAGGTATGTGTAAATATAAGTCTGAGTCTTATTTCTGGGAGCATGGGGCTGGGGGGAGAGCCAGGGCCTAACTTCAACATGGAGTGCCAACTCTTCTGTTTATTGTTTGGTTCCTAAGCATGCATGACACACTGCTCATTCTTATTTTATCTGAATTTTGGGTTGCTGCTACGAAGAGAACAGTCTTTCAGGGCTACAACTGAGAGGAGCGAGTCCACAGAGGAGGCTGTGGTGAGTCCCAGCATAGCCAGCACAGGCCAATTCCAGTGGGCCTCCACACAGCACCACGACCAGCACAGACCAGCCAGAGGCAGCTTAGGCATTTGCTGTGTTGTTTAGGACACAATGTTTGCTATCTTTTTTAAACCACTGCGTTGGAAAGGAATAATACAAAATGGACAAAGATTTCTTATCTCATTCCTTATTCCTAAAAATGTCTCTTTTAGATGGGTTATTACTAAGAAGACGCAGCTGGAGCGTCTGCGCGCAGCGAGTGAAGACTGTGGACTAATAAAAAGGAATGATTCACGCCTCATTTACGTTCACTTATGTTTTACATTAATAGAAACCAATAATAGGAACCAGTTACCATAAAAGTCATGGACCGTAAATAACACAAATGGCAGATCAGTAGCACCTAATCCTTTCCCAGCCGGACAGGAGGATTGCTATATTTGAAAGTAGTTAATGGATTTGTATTGGAAGTTTGCTTTTTAAAGATATACGATCATGATTCCAATGTGCTATGAAGAAACCAAAAGTCTTAAACTGTACTCTTTTGTTCTTTGAGAAGTTCAATGGTTTAAATAATTGGTATTTGGTGTATAACAGGTGCCAGTCAGTCTCCACAGAGAGTGTTTTCATTGTGTGTAAGACAGAATAAGAACTGTAACTTGGGGTTCCTTTTAGTATGTATAGTGTAATACTCAGTGTGGCAATAAAAACATGATATAGCTCAAGAGCAGCAGGAAGGCTTATTTGCTTTACAAAGAGAATTTAAAGGACTTGTGGATGATAGAAACAGCAAAGAAATAAAAGTTCAGAAGTTGAGATTGTAACAAGTTCAGACTCCACGTGGAGTAATGGTTTCTTCAGCAGAAGCCTTAAATCTCTGTTGGGATACACACACACACACACACACACACACACACACACACACACACTCACACACACACACCTACCTACCTACCTCAATCTCCCTTACTATCTGTGTGGAATTCACTAGAATTCAGAGGAATTTTGTCTAAGTAACAAAGAATAAAAACAAGCGCATCTTCTGGGTGCTTGATCTGAGAGCTTCATGCCACCATGTCAGTCTCCCCGTGTTCAGTCTCAACCAGCTTTCTGCCTTTGAGTTTAATGGTACACCTCTTTCCTTAGTAAATCTGACATCTGCAGATGCTTTTTGCCACTATTAAGATTCTCAGGCTTATCCTGTTCCACTCATTCCTCAAGTGACACAGGTTACTACACATGGAAATAACTTCAAATTGTCATTACTTCTAGTAACCATCCTTGGATGTGTGTCCTCTCTCCAAGTCTACCCTGCAACCCAGGAAGGACCTTTGCTACCCAGCTATCACAGTATATAGGCAGGCTTCCCTGCCTGTGCTGGGAGTCTCTGGAGTGTCTCCAGTTCTCAAACTGGCACTTTTTAAATGATTCAAATGCAAGTTCCATTTACAATGGCACATAAACTATGTGTCTCATTTGAGGACAGGTTATGTCAAGTCATCTGGACAGCACATAAACATATCTCTAGCAATAATAATAGATTATAGATGTTGCACCATAACCATAATTCTTATAAAACAGTCCAGTATCTCAGCAACAATGCATGTTTTAAATCCATACTCAGTATAATGTCCAATACCAGGAGACCACTTGCCAACTTCTCTGGCAACCACTTCAAAGTGATATATTTCTTAATTAAAGTTATCTTTATGAGAAAAAAAAACCACTCTCAAAAACAAAGCATTGTTAATAATGCAACACCACGGCAATAGTAAAAAGGCTTCCCGTGGGATGGGAGAAAACACTTGGACACTGTTGACTTCCTAGTGTGTAGTCAAATACATGCTAGTAGGCCCGTGAGGTTCTTTTTAATGTAGCTAAGATAAAAGTGACCATAGCTTTTGAGTCATGATTGGATAAACAGTTGGCACATCCACACACATATATGTGGTGGAATTGAAAAGGAATTTCATTCTGACAGACTCTAACTGGCCCTAGGGACACTGTGATAAGTGAAACAGGCCATGACGGGATGTTGGAAAAGACAACTAGTGCTCTGAAGAGGCCGAGGTGGCCAAGACAGAGTTTCTACGAGGAGATGGCCAACAGCATTAGCTACCCTGATGCTACAAAGATGGGCAGTGCGTGGGTGTTCTGGATGCTGCTAACAAATGTCACAATATGCACACTTGGCCACAGTCAGAGTTGAGGGCAGTGGGGACAGAACACGAATGGCAGAGTCCCACGGGGCTGCCCGGGAGGTACCTGACACCGCTTCCTGTCGATAGGCGGCAGGCTGGCCGACGGGGGGAAGGAGCGGGCGCTGGTGCATGCCAGCCAGCCGCTGAGGCTGCGGGAGGACTTGCTCTTCACTGCAGGGCCCTTCTGGAGACCCAACGGCTTTGCCTTCTGCAACCGCAGCTCCCAGGGGTCAGGATGATCTCGGAAAGGTGAATTGTACACACCTGAAATCTGAAGAATACATTCCTTTACTATACAGACGAAATCAAATTTTTATCCATTTGAGGGAGAAATATTTTAAACTACAACTCTGGTGCTTAATCAGGTGCCAGAGGTGAACTTAGAAAACTGTATCTGGTTTAGACCAAAAAAAAAAAAAAAAAAAAAAAAAAAAAAAAAAAAAACCTAAGCAACTTTCAAGATTGCCGAGTAAATGTGTTTTGAAAACTCAAGTCAGAAATTGTATTTGAGAAAAAGTAATAGAGATCTTAGTCATCCAATTGCATTCCTGACAGATGTGACTTGTTTTAAACTGCACGATTAAGCCATACCTTCAATTACATAAAGATATAATGTGTCACAAAACCATTCCTTCATTTATATAAAGGCAAGTGGGCTATGTGAGAAAATTTAGGGTATTAATTATATATGCAGCAAATACTTGATTATTTGAATTGCTGATCATTATACACCCAACAGGCATTTTTTTTTTCCAACACAATGTTTTATTGACTCTATGGGAAACTGACGTCACACAGCCCCATCACATTCAGTCCCCAGCCCTCCGAAGGCTGCCCTTGCCAGCCTTGTGACCACACCCACCCCCAACAAAACAAAAATTAAAATTAAAATAAAGATGTCTAAATTGTGTTATCCATACACTTGATACAGCCAAGTCAAACTCTCAGTTCCCTGCCCCTTAAAAGGAATGGGGTCCTCCCTTCCTGTGCCTCTGCCAGAAGGCATCAGTTGTGGAGAGCTAGACTTCAGCATCTTTATCTCACTTTAAGGACCCAAGGAGCTGAAGGGATTTGCAGTGCCATAGGAGGAACAACAATATGAGTCACCCAGTACTCCCAGATCTCCCAGGGGCAGAACCATCAACCAGATAGTACACATGGTGCTGTTACCCATGGCTCCAGATGCATATGCAGCAGAGAATGGCAGTGTTGGACATCAAAGGGAGGAGAGGTCCCTAGTCCTGGAAAGGCTCATTGCAGCAGTGTAGGGGAATACCAAGACAGGGAAACAGGACAGAGTTGATTGGGGAATGGGGGAGGGGAGATGGCTTATGGGACCTTGGGGTGGGCAGGAAAGGGGAAATCATTTGAAATGTAAATAAAGAATATATCTAATAAAAAAAAAGAGTTCTCTTTGCTGGTTTCCTGTTTAGGCTGTTGCTTTGGAAGATGGGGGTGGGGTTGTCACAGAAGCCTTTCCTGTCCCTCTTTCCCACCTGTGCATCCGTGGTCATCAAGACCACTGCTAAAGTAGCCTTCTTGCTTGTTACAGTCAGCGGGAGCATGGATCATGGGCTTCCACAGGGTTTCTGTCGACAGTACAAACCACTAAGATGGTCTCCTCCTGCAGTAGGAAAATGGACCCAAACAAGGTCCTCAGAGGGCCTCAAGGGGCTGCACAGGCCATTCACATCAGTATGGCCTTAGGTGGTAACATGGGCCATGGGAATCAGTAAGGGCCCAGGCAGTTGTGTGGGCCACTTACTTCAACAGGGTCCCCGTGGCAGCATGGCCCACATCATCAACATGGCTTCAGGCAGCAGCATGAACAAAGGTCATCTGCATGGCCTTGGGTGTCAACATGGGCCATAGACATCAACCTGGCTCTCTGCTGCATCAGGGCCATGGAGCTCAACAGCTGCATAAAACATGGACATCAACATGGCCTCGGGTGGCAGGACATGCTGTTCACATCAACATGAACCCCTGAGGCAGCAAAGTCCAAAGACATGACCAAGGCTTCAGTCAGTGGTACAGACCGCATACTTCTACATGGCTCTCTGGTTTTATTAAGACCTGGGGCAGCTGCATGGATCACAGACACTAACATGGCTTCTTGTGGTATCACAGGCCATGGTGGTCTTTTGAGGAGATTCAATCCAGAAAGTGAACCATTTCTATCTCGGGAATCCATCGTTGCTCAGAGTCAGGGTGGCACTGCAGCCTGGTAGCATGTAGGGGGCTGAGTGTGGACCTGCGTAAACTTCAGGCTGCTGCCCACCCAGCTGACCCCATTGGGCCATGACGCATCCCCCAGCCACCCTCAGCCCTCTCTGACACCTGCCTTCAGTTCTCCGTATGCACAGCACATGCGCAGCTTCCTACCCTATCATGCATGCATTCCATGACGAGGGTGGGCCAGGGCGGCCTGGCTGGCTTCTGTCTCCCACTCCATATGAGCAAATGGCATCTATTTTAAGTCCTGTACTTGGCTAACCACTCTGATTTCACACCCATATGGGATACTGTTTATCACTCCAAATCTGGGCACTTAATGTCACATCAGGTGCCTTGCTTCTGCAGCGTCATGTTGCCCTCGACACTCCGAGGCTGATTCCGTCGTGCATTGCATCAGAATAGCGGAGACTTAGCACAGCATCTGCCTTGCTATATGGGCTCCACAGATGCATGTGCGAGAGCCGTGAAATCCAAGTGTAGCAGATGTCCATTTTCTATAAACCTCATGGTAGTTGAGTCACAGACTGAAGAGTACACTACTTTGATCTAACTGTATTTGGTGATATTTGATTTCCAGAGATTCGTAATCAAAATACATATGCATATCTATACATGCACACGTATAAATATCCTTCATGCAAATTCACATTTGTAGGGGAAAGTGAAGATTTTCAGGATGAAATGATTGGTGGCTCTGTGGACACTGAACTATATAAAGGATGTATTAAACATTTCTGTTACTCCTGAAAGAAACAGACTTTTCTTTTATGCTATAATTAGCATCATATGCTCTCTGCAAAAGATACAAGATACATTTACGTTAGTGAGAATCTAATTGGAAATCTGTTAATTTATTGCCCAAATTTCCACCACCTTATAGATGAAGTTGTGAGATTCATACAACTTAGTCAAAGGTTGTAATTTACCATTTAAAATCTCCATTGGCCTGAATAACTGCTGGCATCTGTATTAACTTTGCCCGTTAGGACTCCTGATCTTCCCCTGCCTTCGCACTCTCCTGTATATATAGGCAAGATGGGAGATGCAAATAGACTGAGAAACATGATAGCTTTCTTAAATTATACTTTGCAACTATATAGAGACCTTCTCATGTGGATTCTCTTTGCAATTTAAATCAAATATAGATAGAAAATACATTTTAATTGAATTTCAAATGTATCATTTAAAATCTTCAAGGTGTCAGTATTTTAGAAATTAATACATTAGCTAACTTACTTCAGTAAAAGCACTTTGCCCCCTGATTCCTCACAGCAAGAGAATATCCTGTTTATTGCTAGAGCAGCCATCTAGTTATTGTTTCTTTAAGAAAAACTTATAAATGTATGATTGTCTTGACTGCCACATCCCACAATCTACCTGGTTAGGAAGAATGTCTCGCTGTGAGTCACAAAAGCCCCAGCCACCCCACCCCCAGGTGCTGTGGCATAGTTCCTACTTTCCCCATTTTTCATAGGATGGAAGGGCCACTGCCATGCTAGCTTTGGGGACTTCATTTTCAGCAATAATTTCCTAGAGTGACCAACACTATGGGGAAATCTGTGCTAACTGTTTGAAAAAGGAGAAAGAAAAAGAAAAAGCCTACACCTGAGTTATTTGCAGTACTGTCATGCTAACATTCAACTCAATAAGACCCGGAGCTCTCAGGGGGGGGACTCTGCTAATAGCTTCCCCCTGACCTCCTTGCAGCAGGCTGGGCTGCTGACTGGTGGCCCAGTGGCGAACAGCGCAAATGGGGTGTGAAAGCTGATATTTTTTAAAAAGCTATGGTTCTGACTGGTCACAAAAGGAAAAAAAGGCAATGAGTTATATAATAGATATATTTTTTTTCCTGAATTCCCCCCTTCAGACCGTCCATCATGGGAACTTAAGCATGACCTAGAATATTAATTATGTCAGGTCGAGCAATGAGCAAACGTACCATTTGTTACCCAGTCACCCTTAGCCTTACATTAATATTTTGAACTATTCCATATTTCTAACAATCTATCAGCAGGCTTTTTTTCTCCTCAGTTTTTATTCTTATGTTTAAGTGCTAGATGGGAAAATATTTAAAGGTGCAGCTGTTTGGAAAGCAAAGGAAGTGCTTGCTCACTGAGCGCCTGCTGAGCTGCCTGGGCTCCCTTCACAGACCTTTGTTTCCCTGTGCCTGAGGGCTGCTCACTTATCCTAGTTTCTTTGTCAATGAGCTTTTCTCTCAGAGCTCATTTCTGGGAACTAGGAGACTGTGGACCTGGACATGAACACCTCAGATTCATTCCTGGGTCTATGTCAGGCTTCACCATATGAGAGAGCATCATTTGCCCAGACTGAGAGAACAGAGGTGAACAAGCTATTTCATTCAGATCTGGGAGCGAACCAAGGTGAACAGGCTAGCTCAGACACTTTACCTTCTCCTTTTTTTTTTTTTTTTTTTTTTTTTAAACTTCAGTCAAGAAGTCACTTAGCAAAGAGAAGTTACAGACTGCCACAAAAAGAGATAAAATCTAAAACCATTCTCAGGTCTCTTGATTTAAAATCTATGAACACTGTTGAGTGGTACACATTTCTCAAAGGAGGCCTACCTAAAATATTCTTCTCTACTGGATTTTAAGCAGATGCAGTTTAAAAGAAAACATGAACAGAACACAGTAGCAGAGCTCTGGCGACTGGGAAAGTAAAGGCGGGCCTGAGAAGTGACAGAGCAGTTGCCATGGACGGCCACCGTCCAGTGAGGGCAACACACCCGTCACAGGCGCAGCACACCCGTGCTAGGGGGTTTACAATAACCCCACTCAGCAAGGAACTGCCCTGCTCTTAGGAGAGTGTTGTTGCTGCTGCTGCTGCTGCAGCCCAGGGTGCGGAGGCCGCTGCAGACCGGATTGTTCCTGCTGAGGACGCACAGTCATTTCTCAGCAACTGGATTCCTCCTGCATCTCAGGCTGACCTCATCACTGGGCTCTCACTAAGGTACATGTAATATGAATAGACTGACATAAAGCAAATAAAAAATACACAAAAGCTAACCATTACCAGCTACACACACGTGCTTGTATTACTGTGGTTAAGGAAATGTGGGCCTGGGTAGTCTTAATAGCTACTCTGTCTTGTTATTTAAAAGCACATTAGCTTAAAACTGAGGAGCCGGATAGTATTCCCACAGGCCTCGGTGTGTGGCCCCTTGTCACTCTGCCTCTCAGCTGTCGCCCTTGCCTATCATAGGCCAGGCGCTAGGTTCTGTCCTTACCCCTGCCATCAGAACATAAGAAAGGGAAGGGGAGGGGAGGGGAGGGGAGGGGACGGGAGGGGAGGGGAGGGGAGGGGAGGGAAGGGAAGGGAAGGGAAGGGAAGGGAAGGGAAGGGAAGGGAAGGGAAGGGAAAGGGGAAGGGAAGGGAAGGGAAGGGAAAGGGGAAGGGAAGGGAAGGGAAGGAGAGGGAAGAGGAGGAGAGTGGAAGGGAGAGAAGGGAAGGGAGTGGGAGGGAAGGGGAGGGAAGAGGAGGGGAGGGAAGGGAAGGAAACAAGGGGGAGAGGCAGTGAGGAAAGAGGAAAGCAGAGTTCTTAAGGGTTTCATTCAAAGTATAGTATAGGCCTGTTAGAGCAGCCCGGAGACATGACCACGCCCAGCTTCTGAGAGCTCAGGCCTTGCATAGGAGCATTCTGGGCTATTTTTCCCTAACGCTGGCATGGCACTTGGCTGGTGTGCTTACTTGCTGGCTGTTCTTCCAGAGGAACTCTGGAGTGCAGGACAACTGCATTCAGCCCTGACTCTCTAGAAGATTCCAGCCCTTCCCTGCCCCAGGACTCCTCTCACCAGGAGGAGACCCCAGCATCCCCTGGGGCTCTGCTTGTCTGGAGGAGATCACTAGGGCCTCAGAGCTTCGGCCAGGGAAAGGGGGCTGCAAAGGGATGCCTCCTAGAGACTGCAGTGTGCCTGTTTTATTGTGGAGGAATTTTTGTGTTTTTCAAGTATTTCTAAAAGGAGAAGAAACAAAGATTTAGTATTAGCCTACTCTTATATGATCAGAGAGAAATATTTTAAATAGCTGGCTTAAGTTAAAAAAAAAAACAAAAAAACAAAACAAAAAAACAACATGCATTTTCAGAAGTGAATTTGTTATCCTCATTAATATTATACATTAAAGCATTCCCTGTGAAATGTGGACTAGAAGAAAGTAACTTAAACACAATATTCCCTAATGTTAATTAAAATCAAGGACTATAGAATACCTACCAACTTGCTCAGTCTAAGATATGCACAGAGATGGCAAAAGCCACAAGGCTATTCTTAGAAGAAAGATGCTCAAACTCAAGACTTGGCGTGACTGGCTGTGGCGTGACTGGCTGACGGTGGGTATCTCCCAGTGCCTATGGAACTCAATCGCTGAGGCAAAACTCTCCCAATTTGTTCTAAGGCTAGGTAGAATTTTGTAATAAAAATGGAAGAAAGACACTGAGACCAAGAGAATAACTGAAGGAGCGAGGAAGGGGAAAGGCATGGGCACACAGTCAGGGGACATCAATCTGGTCATTGTGGCACAAGGATATTGCCAAAAATGATCTTTGGAATGTTGAGAATTTGAGTTGACTCCAGCCATAATTTTGGAATTTCTTGATTCTCCTATCTCCTTTAAAAGATAAACTTAGGAGAAAGCCAAAAGCAAACACAAACATGCTGGCAAAAGCTACAGTCCAAAGGGAAATCACAGACAGACAGATGGGAGGCAGATACAGGAGAAAACTAGGAAGTGTGCAGGCAAGTTAGCCTGGCCAACAACAAAGAAGCTCCTTCCGACAGCGCGGGAGGCGAGGGCAGACACCCACGGCTGTCCTCTCACGTCAACGTGCAGCACCTGTGCACGTATCTCACACACACACACTGAGTGATGGCCACGGAAGGGGGCATGTTCCTCATAAAATCTAAACCCAGGTATGTCATAATGTGAGAATTCCATTCCACATTCATCCAGTTCCACACCAGGAATTCCAACAGACTGAAGGCCATGGTAGGGCACATGACCAGGGTCAGCGAAGAGGAAGTTTGAAGCAGTGCTCAAACAGCAAGGAGGACGGCCTCTGCGAGGCTTATTGGGAGACGGCGTGTGGCCGAGAAAAGAATCTCGGATATGTCAAGACAAATTTCAAAGCAGAACAAAACAAAAAAAGCAAAACTGGAGAAGACTGTCCAAGAGGTATGGACACCTGTAAGAGGTGTGGCATGTCTGTACTGTGAATGGTGAGCGAGACTGCGGGAGAGGGTCAGAGAGCCATCTGAAGTGTGGTGGCTGTGAGTCTTCCTCAGGCTTTCCCAGTGACGTTGCACTGTGTGAGGGCGCACCACTTCCAGGCTAGGGGCCGAGTGCTCAGAATAAAAGCTCACAGTGCAGCGTGGCCGAGCACCACTGGAAACAGCCTGAGCTTGTACGTGTTAGGTTGTGGATTAACTTTTGGTCACTGTGTGGCCGAGAGACTGTTACTGCTGCCCTTTGTTGGTCCCCATGTCCAGTTACGGTAGCCAACTTGGTTCAAGGACCTGTGTTGGTGAACCACGGCTGGGAAGAGCCAGGATGCCCAACATGAAGGAAGGAAGGCAGACAGTAAGAGGAGGATTGGGGAGGAAGGCAGGGATTGATGGATGAGAGGCGGAGGGAGGAAGAGAGGAAGAGAAGGAGGGAGAAACTAGAAGAGATATTTAAGTGTTGAGGGGGAAGCGCTCACTGGCCAGAGTTCACCTTGTCATACCCTTCTACAAGTGTGAAGGAGAAATGAACCGTGGGTCCCTAGTGCCACTGAGGCACTGCCTGAGCGTGGTGAGGACGCTGGGGTGCTCCCACACTAGTGACTCTGGGCCTTGATTCCCCAGACGACCTCGCCTGTGAATGGTCCTGTCTTTACCGCTTCTTGCCCTGGAAGCCAGTCTCTCCCCACATGTTGAAAGTTCACCCTCCTGCTTCTCACCTACCTCTCACCTGTTTTAAACATCCACAACAGTGGTGTTTAGCTGTTTTCATCGCCTGTCTTTTCAAGCTTTCTCCCCCGTGTGGCTATTTTGGGAACACAAATACATTCCCATTAGTCTGAACCTAAGTCTCCTGTCAAGCCTGTATTCTAGTGAGAGGAGTTTCCATGATCCTCACCGTCCTTCCCTGCAGCAGTGAAGGCAAGTCCTCAGTCTGGGGTACAGATGGTGCTCCTCCAGGTGCTCCTGCCTCCCCTTCCTCTTGGAAGCCAGCCTGACATCCTCTCCCTCTTTCCCTTTCTGTGGACAGCTATGGGGCTGGTTTCCTTGCCTTACTAGGGGGGAAATGAGGGAATCACACAGAATCAAAGTCGTTACTGACAGTGTAAGTCTAGAACTTACAAAGCAGACATATTCCATCTTTCTCTGGCTGGTTCTGAACTCAGGCAGGGAAAGGTAGCTGTGATTAGGTTTCTTTCCCTCAGGTGCCCGGTTTCTGCTCTGATTGGTCGGCCACAGGGCTTTAGCAAAGATCCCGCCCCGCTCTGCCACCACAGCATGTCTTGGCCTCGCAGATGGTGTTGAATACAGAAACAAATAGTCCGTTTTTGTCATTTGGAACATTAAAAAAATCTTTATTAGTAATATGAATATTACTAATTAAAAGAACCATTAGTCACTAGTTTTGGAGTGAGATGTTAAAGACACATGTTTCTTTTTGTTCGCTCTCAATCACATGCAGTACTGAATAGATTTCATTTGTTTCCAAATTACAGCTGCTGTCTAGGCAGCAGAGGTAGCAATCAGATGGCAATTACACATGGGCTTCTCTCTAAGGGGCTCCTTCTGAGAAGACAAAACATAGCCCTAAAACCCGTTCCTATGCTTGCCCTCTGGTCAAGAGGACTTCCTGTCCCCCAGCCTCTCATGTTTGAAGGGACTGACAACGCCCACAATGCAGGAGAAGGCAACAGTGTTGAGTGTGCTCTCTAATCCCTGAGTTTGGGCAAACAGGATGGTTAAGAGCAGGTTCTCCACTGTGCAGGAGCATACCCTTGAGGTGGGTCCTTTTTCTGCCCCAGCCAACCCATCCAAAGACAATGGCTCTGAAGACAGCTAGACCAGAGAGGGAATATCACATTCACTCTGCCTGGTATATGACCTGGCTTGATTTGAGCAGTCTAGAATCTCCAATGGTGTTAGCTGCACATCTGTCTGCTCTTTATATACAAGATTTACCCTTTTAAAAACTCACAAAAGGAAATCCTCAGAATCAATTAAATCTGGGCCCAAAGGGGCTTACAGAGACTGAACGGACAACCAGGGAGAGTGCAGGGACTGGCCGAGGCCCTGTGCACATCCGTGGCAGCTGTGCGGCTTGGTCTTCTGGTGGGATCCCTAACAGAGGGAGCAGGGGCTGGCTCTGACTCTTTTTCTGGCTTTTGGAACCCTATTTCTCATACTGGGTTGACTTGTCTAGCTTTAATGTTTTGAATAGAAGTGGGGGAGGAAGAGAAGACGTGGGGGATGGACAGGTATGGGGAGGGGCTGGAGAGGACTGCGAGGAGAGCAGCAAGGGGAAACTGCAGCCAGATGGAAAAAGAAAAATAATAGCAAGTAGAAATGGACTATGAAAAGAATCACAAAAATTTTTTTATTTGGGCAAACAGACATCACTTGCAAAGCCATTATTGACTTCAAATAATTTTACTTTATTTTTATGTTTTTAACTCAAAGAAGAAACACTGAGTGATTAGGATTAAAATCTAAACTGTTTTACTTGTTTTGAATCTAAAAGTATTAAAATCAGAGTTAGGACACAGAACATTTTAGTGCCCACAGAGACTATCAGCAGCAGGAGACAGAGACATTAGCAGCAATGCAAGTTCAAGGCCAGCCAGAGCCACACGAGGAGACTCGGACTCATAAAAGAGCAAAGAAGGGGCTTCACGTCCCCTTTCAGGTGTTCATCTACACTGTAAGGAGGAGGGCATGAGTACTCCAATAATGAAGGTAAGTGATACACCAAAGTATAAAACAAGGAAAGGGAAATGGTTCCCCAAAGAACAGAGGAAACTCAACAGTCAAACGTTCGCGGAGTACTTGGTAAGGCTATCGATTTCAGTGTAGTTACATAAAAATAATTTTAGACAATTAATGGAGTTGTTTCAATGACGTGATGATGTAAGACCTACAGAAGCTTGGGACACTGTAGGGTGAAAGCACAATGCAGAATGGAAATCCTGGGTTCAGTCTCCAGCATTGAAGGATATATACGTATGTATACATATACATATGCACACATATATCTATATATACAGAGATGTATATATAATAGAGATATCTTGCATACTGCCGATTGACCTTTGGGCTAATATCAGGTGTAAAATGTATTACTTTAGATTCAGAGCTTTCTGATAGGCAAATATAGGTATATATGCTTTAACAGCAAACAAAGGACAAATATAAATACATTTAAAAGATAGAGAATTTAATACTGTTAATTCTGTATGCTGAAGCATGGGAGGGGCAGTTAGTTCAGTATATTTGGGATTAATCTGAAAAAAAAAAGATGAAGTGGGTCTATGTTTAATTTGGGTTTGTATCGATAGTTACCTAAGTTTTGTTGTTTCCAAATATACTTGCATCTTCGCATAGCAGCTGCTCCCCAGAAGTGGCAGGCCACTCACTGTGCAGACTCCCCAGAGAGAATGTGCCCCACAGGCTGCATCTGCAGTCTGGCCCTGAAAGTGTGTGCATATCAGAAAGGTATGGCCTCAACCTCTGTGGCCTGAAGCAACTCTGGAGAACTGCTCCAATGGCCACGTGGATTGCAAGGACAAATTTTGATTCTCAGCATTTCCTATGTAAAACTGAGACATCTCCCCTCTAAAAGTGAGCGTGTGGTGGCTTGGCCTTCATCCCAGCACTCAGGCAGGGGCAGAGCACTGAGACTTCAAGACCAGCTGGATTCATAGTGATATCTACATCAGCCAGGGCTGCAGGATGAGACCCTGAGACCCTGTGTCAAAAACTAAAAAGGACAGGGAGGAGGGAGAGAGGGAGGGAGGGAAGGAGGAGGAGGGAGGGAAGGAGAAAGAGAGAAAAAAAGAGAGACGGAGAGACAGAAAGAAGAAACAAAGGAAAGAAGGAAAGGAAGGGGGAGTCCAAGGTGTAATAGATATAATACATCATGCAACCTTTCCATAGGAATAAAAATGTAGATTAATATTGCTAGAGGAGAAAATGAATAATTCTCTTGTCACTTCAGAAAATGCAACAAAACTATTGTTAAAACATAAAGAACAAATAGTATAGATCTGGGTCAAGCAGCTAAAGTAGTTATATTTAAGACTGAGTAGCTAAATGCCATTAGACTTTTAATATTATATGTGAATTTGAAAGCATGCATCATTATAATAATTTCTTCCTCCTCCTTTCTTCTACCTCCTTTCTTCTCCCTTCCCCTTCTCTTCTTTTTTTCCTCTTTCTCTTCCTCTCCTTTTCTTCTTTTTATTATTGGAAATTGAACTCAGTGCCTAAAGCGTGGGAAGCAAGGGCTGTCCCACTGAGCTACAAGCCAAGCAACACTCTGACCATTTGGCTGCGTGTAGAACTCTTACCTAACACTGGAGCTCCAGCGGACCTGAAGTCTTTACCCCCGAGGGCCCCATCGCTCCGGTGCACAGTACACACCACCCTTCTACAGACACATGATATAAAAAGTGGTAAAATAAATATTTTAAAAATGGCTTCTAAAAATCAAATAAGCTTTAGGTCCATGGCAGGATTTAGTTTTCAATCGCCAAAAGGAAAGTTTTATGATGTCTTCCTGAAGAATCCATTTTAGAACAGTTTTAGTATTGTGTGTTGAAGACTATAGTTTCCTACATCGCTGTCTCTTTCTGGTGGATTCTGATTGTCTTTATGCTTCTGTCTACATTTTTCCTCAATTTCTTAGATGCATATCGTAGTCAAGACAAAGACAAGAGAGCAGAAGGGTAGCAACATCCTTTCCCCCACTTAAATTTTCTGTGATAAGAGAGGGTAAATAATTGTCCTCTGCTATGAACTACAATATAATAAGAATTCCATAAGCCGCTGCCGAGGGAGGGTGTAAACACAGGAGTTAATGCGGAGTCAGAGCTCGTGGCGGTTCCGCCTTCGGTCTTTCAGAGGAGAGGCTGACAAGGTGAGGGTGACACCTGGCAGGGCCTGCTCAGGGGGAGGCGGAGAGAACGGCCAGGCCTGTGGGCTTTCTTCTTCAGCTGTGCCTCCAGAGGTCAGCGGCCAGTCCTTCCTCTGCTGCAGAATCTTCTTGAAAGAATAAACCTGCCAACTACCCAAAGGGGGAAAACCCCTGGATAACACTTTGGTTGCCGCAGAAATAACTGCTGCTTTGAAGAACTGTGGCGACAAGGGTGTGGACACAGATAAATATGATAATTTGGCTTGAGTCGTGCACGTGGCATTTCCAGAGCTGCCCACGTGATGCATAGCTTTGTTACCCTTTTGTGCAAAGGTTCGGTTTTTTCCAGGAGTGTCCATGGGCTGACTGAGCACATTTCTGTAGGCACAATACCGCCCGTATGAAGTTTGGTGCCAGAGCGCTTAACTACCGAGGAGGAGCTCAGGATCCTCAGGAGCAGAGATGGAGTGCCTTGCACGTAGGTGTCACTTGGTGACTCATGCGGGCCACTGACACAACCTCCAGTGACTGAGTTCTGCTGAGTCCATATAAGCTAGGTACAACCACCAGCAAGCACTCAGCCTTAGGTGTGTAACCTTGCTATGGTACCAGGCCCTGTCTGTCAGCTAAGCTCGGGATGTACTTCTTCCCACGAAATGGGAACTGCTACCTCCCATTCCTAGTGCGATGGTTGATGTCTGTAATTCCAGCCTTTAGAGAGGCTAAGAAAGAAGAATCTCTGTGATTTCAAGATTGGTCTAGGCCACATATGAGTTACAGAACAGCCTAGTCTGTGTGTACAGTAAGATCCTGTCCCCCATAACCCTCCAGATGCTACTACCCAAAACATAACTATCAATTGTCTTATTGCTGAGGCCTCTCCAACTCCTTAGAAATTTGCCATAACAAAAAGACTGGATTGTCATTTTGTTGTCCACAAGAAGATTTAGAATTGATTGCTGGAAATACATGAGTAAAAAGGCAAACATAGGAGGGACAGAGTGTAATGGGGCTAATAGAAATTAAGCAGTGGTGAGCCCTCCGAAATGCCTGGCAGGTTTCTCCTGTGTCTGACCCCTTTTCATTTTAGAGCTATAAATACCTTCTCTATTGTCCACATAGCACATGAACTCCTTGAGTGCGTCAACACACCAAGACTGCTTTCCCCAGCCCTAAGTCTCCCACAGAGCCATACTCTGGGCTTCTCTGGTTCCTGGGAAGATACTTCTCCCCCTTTCATCTTATGAAAAATTAAGTCTCAATATTCACTAGTCTACACTAATAAGGACAGCTGAACAGTTAATACATTTCATTAACAAAGCAGTTTAATAGGAGGGAGAAAACATCTTTAAAGGAGCGGAAAGGGAAGGGTCAGTGCATCGGGAAGTTGCTAGAACTGCCCTTTCGGCATGAGAGCACGGCTCTGAACATCCAGACTATAACTAGCTGTAAGAGGTAATCAGCTTCATCCATGTGTTAGGAAATCCTTTTTGGTGATTTTTTTCTTGAACATAATGTCAGGCTGTGATGGGATGACCACAGTAAGGAGCAAAGGGAGAAAAGACTGAGAGGCAGGGCGGAGGCAGATAGCAGAGGGTTGTCAATGCTTATGCTGAAAAGGAAGGATTGTTTTTAAACACATTTGTATTAGTTCTTTGAAAATTTCCCATTTGCATACAAAGTATCTTGATCATATCCACCCCCCAACTTCTCCACAAACCCTTTCCCAACCCCATGCCCATCTTTCTCCTCTTTTGTCCTCTCGTTTTTTAAAAGTTACTTTGTATGACCCATCAGGATCAATCTGCGCACAGGCATGGCTGTGGGGCTACCAACTGAAGCATAGCTGACCAACTAGAGGCCACACCCTTAACAGTGACTGTCCCTCCCCAGCAGCCATCTGCTGTCCCAAGCTCCTCAGCTAGAGGTGGGAGTGTCTGTGAGTCCCTCTCCCCTCCCCATTACAATGTTGACTGGCTTGCCTTGCGCAGGCAAGTGCAGCTGCCGTGGGGAGCGCAACTGTCCTTCATGTGCAGAAGAGACTGTTTCAGGGCAGCCCTCCCGACCCCTGAGCCTTGTGGGAAGGGAGTGGGATGCACAGGTCCCATTTAAGCCGAGCACTCTGCAGACATGTGTCTACATGCTCATCACTGGTGCACTCCTGCACGAACGCCATCCACCACGCGTAGGGCTGAGAGCTGTGCTAATCTGTGGCTACAAAGGATTCTATCAAATGGAGAACATGGAACCTTTTTAGGTTGGCAAACGTCAAGTGGAAAGGAAATATTAGTGTTTTTGAAAGATTCCTCTGTCTGTAGTAAATCCTTCGGTATAATGAGCTTGACTTAACTAACAGTAATTCTGGAGAACAACTGTTATTGCTTTGAATGAGGGAGATGGACATGCAAAAGCTGTCTTGACAGGCAGAAGGCAGTGGAGATGGAGAAAGTCAAAGGCACGTGACAAAATGCATACAGCCAAGAAAGGGTACAGCCAAGCAACCACAGGGATCCAGACTGTCCCGGGGGAACGACGTGCCCGCTAACATCGGCGGGCGTAAAATGTGCTGCAGTCCCTGATGGCCGGCCGTCAACGCCATTGCTCCTGAGCTTCCCCGGGACAGCTGGGTGTTCTAGTCTAAGGGCCTCGTCCACAGCAAAGCCTGTCCAAACACAGTGTATCCAAATTCACAAGACACCCGACTCAGATGCACCCACAGTTACACATGCCATTTTTCCATGGCTCCACCTCAGACAGAAGTGTATGCCACATGTCACATCCTAAGTCCTTAATGTCCATAAGCAGACAACCTCTCTGCTTATTGTCTTAGGAGGACAGGATGGAAGATAATTCACAATTTAGAAAAAATTAAATATTTCTAATTAAGAATTTTAATTTTATAATCTTTGTCTTCTAAACATGTTCCCCATTTAACAGTCTATCAGTTTATTATAACTATGTCAAGTTTAAGTTTTAATTAAAATATATTCCTTCCTTATATAAATTCAATTTGGTATGGTTTTGAAAAAAGATGACTGTACACATTTTATTTTTTTAAATATTTAAGTATATCAGATTATAGTTTGTTGATAATGATCACAGCAAAGGGCATTTTTAAGAAATCACAAATAAGAATTAGTTTTGTACATTCTAGTATGTGAAAATACTAGAATAAGGAAAACAAAAATATTATGCAAATGATGACATAAAAATTATTTCTATAGTACTTTTAATTTCCATTTGAATACATGCTAACTATCAAATGACACAAAATAAAATATGCACCTATATTGATTGTTTCATATTGTGTTTATATGTTTTTTCCTATGACTGTATTAACATGAAAATGATGTAAGTCACTATCAGGTAATTACTACTAAGGACAGTTCTGTACAGTAATATTCATCTCCAAAGCACTAGCTATTGCCATTTGGATCTGAGTTTTACATGCATCTTGTGACTTTGCTGAGCCTCAGGAAGCAATGCTTCCTTTAGTGAATTCAACAATAGGCTTTTGCGTGCATCCACCAGTAGGTGGAGCAGACAGCATAATTTATTACCAAGAACAAGGGCAAAGAATGAAAGTCAGTTTCTTTGGAATAAAACAAATCTGCAAATGAGATTTTCTTCAAAGGAAATATGCCCTGTATGTGTTATATTTGGTTTGACTGGTTACTGAATCAAAATAAATAACTTTATTAAATAATCAATCTTCGCAGAAAGATAAATTTACAAATGGAGGCATTGCTTGCATTTTGCTTTATTCAAATCAACTAAAATTAGCTTTCCTTTCAAAAAATTTTTATAGGGACAAGGATTTTTTTGATGTGTTCATTTAGTAAGGACGTTAAACACAATCCTGCTTTACAGGTGGCGGGCGCATAACAAACCGTATTTTCTAGGAAATATAATTGACTAATCCTGTTATGTCTGCAGCAACAAATTAACCTTATTACTACTAGTAAATGGTGATTGATTATTTATGCAAATAAGTTGCCATGTTCAGCGTTGTGATTGAAATAAACATATAGAAGAGCGCTTTCCTCTGACCTGAGCTTTTTAATTAATAAAGCCTGAGGGGTCTGTTAATTCACCCACTGCAATATCAGTTATTTACTCATGGAACTCCGATTAGCACAAACATATTTGCTTGAATAAAGATGAGATAATAAATCTATGAATAGCTCCTGAAAAATACATCAGATTCATACTAAAATAGGCTTAAAGTAAGCTTAAATTATGCCTGTAAGTATCAATACATCAGCATAACCAGTCTAGGGTTATTAATTCATTTAAATAGCATTATCAAATATAGAAATTAACAAACACAATTTTGCTCTGCAAAAGTCTCCACTGTTTTTAAAGCATTGTTTGCCTTACTAATGTTTTACATCTACTAATAATATTAGGCTCCATTAGAACTATAGAAATATAATGTCCACATTACTATTGTACAACGCATATTAATAATGCCATTACTAAATTGTTGAAACTTCCAATAAACTCTGTTGTCTTCTAAAAATACTACATACATTCTTTTTATACAGTTCAACAAAACTTTGTGTACAAATAAACTCACAAAAGAAGAACTTATACTTGCTACTGACAATTAGAACACAAGTCTTTGGCAGAGAAACGGCCTGTCCTGGGCACAGGCCATCCAGGAGAGTTAGCCGGGACAACTAACTGAGAATATTCTTAAATCCAAACTTCAATTTCCTCCCAATAGCCAAGTCATGAAGGCAAATGAGTAACAATACTCACATATTAGTATATGTTTTTGTTTCTTATTAGGGAAAGTATTTAAAATTCCTTGGATCAGCAAAATCAAAACTGAAAATGGTTGTTAACCTTAGTGAGACTGCTTATAGACAGCAAGTTTCTCCTTTTAAAAGCTGTGTGACAGCTGATTTAGACGAGGCTGAGCGATCCTTATGGCTGAGGATCCATCCGTGAGCATGGCCGTGCACACACTAAGTCCCCAGCACAGCACCTGTGGAGGGCAGGCATCCAGAGACATGCTCGCCAGGGTGCAGGCTAAGGGGGAGCCATGCTCAGTGCAGTAAAGCTCTGTCATGAGACAGACACTGACGCGAAAGGAAGCAGACCAGATCCACTGGCAGTGTGGGAAGGCCCGCGTTTGCCAGCACCATCTGTCAGTATCAGAGCCCATGGACCAATGAACAGATTGGACGAAAAGGGGGTATCACTTGTCTATTTTATCACAAAGATGTCTGCCCTTGGGAGCGGTCCTCCATAGGTTCAAAGGTTATCCTTTTATCTCCATAGTTACCTATAGTTACACAGTGAGACCATCATTTCGTAATTCACATCGCCAGGCTGGTAGAATCTCTGATGCTTTTATAATCCTCTTCTCCAGGGGAGGAGGTCTGACAACACAGTCTCCCCTGCAATGTCCCAGCACCAACGGCGCAGGCAGAGTGAAGGTGAAGAGGGCAGCAGCAAGGAGGCCGCAGGAAAGAGCTCTGCCCTCATTAATAACTAAAATAATAAGAAAGGAGCCAGCTCCCTCTTTCCACTATCAGGGGCTTGGGGTTTGAACCCACGTCCTCAGGCTTGGTGGCAAGTGCCTGTACCTACTAAGCCATCTCACCAGCCAATTCATGCATTTAAAACCATATTTCTCTGGGTAGAATATTCTATGTGCAATGCACTCATTCTCAGCAACCGTAACAAAATCTTATAAGAATATATCGCTAATATTAATATTCTAAATTCCTCATTTATCTCTCCATATGAAGCAATTTGTTGAAAAGCTTTACTTGACAATGTCTATCAAAATTTAGAAAAGGAAAAATTTTCTTAATCTCAACATTCATTCAATTGAAAGAGAAAGCCTGAAAGCCAGCCAGCTTAATAACTTGCTAGTTCTTGATCAAGTCACAACACAACAATAAGCCGCTTGGGAACGAGCTCTGAAGGCGAGGTCATGCCCTCCGTGCTGTGGTACCACTGTGGCAGGTCACTCTGCTGACTTGGACCTGTCTGCCAGTGGTTCAGGCACTGCCTTCTCTGAAGCACAGGCCAGTCATGGCGCCTGCGCACACCGACACAAAACATGAAATTGAACTTGAAGTAGTGTCTTTGTGGTATCTTTTCCACAAGTCATGTCCTATCCACCCTGCTGGTTTATCTCTGTCAGGCTAGGGGTCCCAGTGGCTCCCGGGAGCTGCCTGCCAGGCACAGGTAGACTGACCTGCTTTGTGCTGAGCAGGTAATGCATCTTGCGAGCTTGGTAATCTTTTTGCTTCTCCTCCCGTTCCAGGAGAACCTTTCTCTCTTCTCTCTCTTTCATGTCGGCGAACTCCTCCAAAGCCTCCCTGCATCAAAACCATTAGCAGTTACTCCGTTGGCATCTGTTGATTCCCTAAGTCTTTCACTGATGATAATCAAGTTTTTTGAGGGGCAATGATCAGACACATCCATCAAAATCAAGGGTGCAATTTATCTTGCCTGTGAATTCTGTGGAAATCTTTGCCGTTGTTAGACAGCATTTAAGTGACTTTGTCATGATGGAGCGATCAACACCAAATGCGTACATGTTACAATTAATACAGCAGCAGAGGAAATGCCACCAACCAGTGTAAAGTGAGTGGCTTTCTATATCACTCATGTCCTTTGTTGAAGATTAGCTATTTTGGAAATATTTAAATATTCCAAGAAGGATATAAGTCTTAAATTTTAATTTTTATTTACAAATGTCTACTTACTTACTTTTATATTAATCACGTTATATAAAAAAGTCCAGATTTTTTTGCATGCTTAATCAACTGTTTACTTCAGTTAACAGCTCAACTAATAACAATAAGATTGCACATATTATCCTACATCTAAAGAATTGACATTTTACTCAGTTATGTAAGTAATCTAAATAAAGGGCTAGATTAAGGTAAATTTTTGTCTAAGGCATGAGAAATCCACTAAAATAATGAAAAAAGTCCTTATTTATGTATATGCCTAAGAAATTTAAGTGAAAAATAAATTATACTGTGTGATAAATTATACTGTGTGATAAATAGCTTCCAAATAGGACATGATATTATCAAATAAGGAAGAAAGACTACATCTTTTGTTTTCACTGGACAGATTTATCACTCATGTCAGACCAGCATTTTAATTCCACTGTTTTATTTTAAAAATAGATATCTAACTTGGTGTCTACTTCTATATGTAAAATTTCAAATAAATCACCTGAGTCTTTGCTTCGTTTATATCAGGGAAAACTAGAAGGAGATAGACTAAAAAGAAAAAAAAGTAAAAGGGTTCTCCCTGCTCCCTGAGTCTGGTAAATTTTTTGTTGCAGTCCCCCTTACAAGCTACCAATGCTGCACACAAGGTTACTGATGAGACACTGTGACGTTTAAAAATCACCACACTAGGCTACTGCAGCAGAGCAATTTTTTTCAACATAAGATTAAATTGCAAAATAAATGAATTACTTGGAGTGGCACGGCCCCCTATTTTACCACCCTTCCCTTGAAAATTGCTTATTAATATGAAAAGGGAGGCATAAAATGGCCTGTTTCCCATTATGCACGGTATTTGGGGTGCTTCTGCACCCACCAACCCGGGCTAGCTGCACATTTGGATTGTGTTGGCAAGCTGGTACAGTGACCGCTCTGACTGCAGCTCAAGGCTATTATTAATCGCTAAGTAACCTGGTAAAGCCAAACAAATTTGTTTCCATTGAAAGCATCTCTGTCTGTGTCTGCGAATTTGTTCTGTACCAAACAAACCTCATTAGCTGTGTCCACTTTTTGACAAAGAACCAGGAGTTAGAGGAAATGGTGACCTTTCTTTGTCCTTAAGGTACACATTTCAAGACAGTTACATATATGAGCAAATGAAATTTTTTACCAGGAAAAATAAAAATCATGTTATACAAAAATGTAAGTGCATTATACATTTTAATCTTTTAGTTTTATTATCATGGAAAAATGTTTGTGTGAAAAAAAATCAATTCCTCTATGACTCCTCTTACAAGCCTTTTAGGTAATTTAGAATAACACATGCAGGTACTGAGTGCCCTAGCTTACATAATGTAGGAGTGAGCCCACGTAAGAACTTGTTAGCAGTAGGAGTGGACTGAGAACCTCTGGACTTCAGGGTATGTAGCTGCAGACGAGGCTGCAGTCACCATCTGTCCAGACACAAGACCGAGAGGGTATTTTCTATTGACTTAGCCATGCATGTCTTTTGTCTTATGGTCCTATTTTCTATTATAGAAAATACTCAGATTTTCTGCACCATTTTCATTGCCTACGAATATTCTGTGATGGAACTTTAAACATAAAGATTAAAACTACTGTAAATACAAAGATTTATATTTGAGTGCATTTTACTCCTGGAATTTATAGTGACAAATATTTACATATTCTAGAATCACTGGGATAATAAAAATAAAAGTAGCCACTGGGAGGCAATGTAGTGGAGCGGTTAGGATGCTCGCTTGCAGTGGTCCTGGCTGTACAAGCTGCCCTGTGCTTTTTGCTTGCTATCTAACCTCTGAACTCTAAAACCTTCGTCTGAAAAAGAAAAATACACTATGATTCCCATCTTTCTCGTTGGGCTATTGTGAGGGTCAGATAAGCTGAGTCTTTGTGGAGTGATGCTCTGTAAGCCTTACTTTCCTTCAGCATTCATACACACAGGGTGCAGACCTACCCACTTTATTTACCACAGCTTTTCTGCACTGTCTCTAATCCCTTGATGGCACTTGATGCAGTAAGTGCATACTGTGTGGTTGAAATGTCACAATGAGAACACAGTACCTGGCTTCCTAAGAGGCACGACTCATGAGCAAAACTTTCACCAGCAGGAAAGAAAGGAGAAAAAGAAACGCAGACAAAGCTCTCTTTCCTCCATCCTCCTCATACTACATTGTGGAGACAGGTCACCTTGAGGAGAGTTTCACCTTCCCATCCTGAAACAAAGCTGTATGGCTTAGGGGGCACATGCCTCTGCTGGACTCTGTTGCATCACTATGCGGCTGTGTGTGCAGACAATGGCCAGAGCTGTTGCTTCGCCACATCACATTCCCCCACACTGGACTAAAGCACCCTAGCCTGAAGCTGCCAGGAGTGGCTGCTGTTGACTGCTCCTAGCTAAACACCCCTGCCCCCCACATGTGCAACTCTGTAAGAGTCTCTGTCCAGTCCTTACTCATTCACTAGATCCTTGCTTCAGTCTCTGCACCGAGGCATGCACACCTCCTTTCTTTCACCCTTGCTGCACTGATCATGAACCATCCAAACGGTATGAGAACTTTAGTCATTGTTCTGCTTGGAGGAGTTTTCTAGGTAAGATATGTAGATTGTCTGTTTTAATACTCTTCATATCCTATTGGGAAAACTGCTCCATTGAACAGGTTGTATCATCATGTTTACAGATACAGAGAGATTAAATCGCTACTGAACACCCATAACTAGAAAGTGGAATCTGAATCCAAGTCTGACTCCAAAACTGATGCTTTTAATCATGTTAAATTCATATGACGTTCTTTTGCTTAATCTAGCATTTTTCTTAGATATTGATTAGATTTCTCTCTCTGAGAAAGTAACTACACTATTTTTCAAAGCACACATGAGGATGAGGATGAGGATGAGGATGAGGATGAGGATGAGGATGAGGATGAGGATGAGGATGAAGCTAGTCTGGGAAGAGTTTAGTGACTCACCATCAGGTCACAGCTTTAGAAGTAGGAGGCTACATAGAAACATGGAACATGATTTTGATGAACAACCATAAGTCTCCCTTCCTTAGAATATGTTTTCTACTTGCTATTTTTTAAGTAAAAACTGCAGGATGCATGTTATTTTTAAAAGGACAATTAAACTGAAAAGGTACTTAGCCTCTACTAGGCACCCGGAATTAACAAGTAGTAAAAGGTTACAGGACCTGAGGCTGGACCCTGGCTCTACCCATCCTATTCAGCAATGCTCCTTGTTGACACCACCGTGCTTTGGTCTCAGCTGGTTCCATTCTAACATATGGGAGGATGTTCACTTCAGTAGTGCGTGCACACTAACTGCAGCACTCTTCCCACTGCTCTTCTCTTTCAAAACGCTAAATTTGTTTTTCCTTCAAGAACTAAAAATAAAAAAATAAGAAAGAAAACCTTATAATTGGGACTGGAGAGATGGCTCCATGGTTAAGAGACTGCTCTTCCAGAGACCTAAGTTCAATTCCCAGCAACCACAAGGTGGCTCACAACCATCTACAGATGCCCACTTCTGGTGTGTCTGAAGATAGCTAGAGTGTGCTCATATACATGAAATAAATAAATCTTAAAAATTTTACAGTCATGTATTTATACATACATTTATTTGCCTTCTGAGTGTTCTACTAGACTGCAACCTCCATAAAAATAAAGACTCCTGCCTATTGGAATAAAAAAGCCAATCTACTTTGTAAGATAGCCCTGGGTGGTAGGAACATTGTGGAAAGTATAAACTCTACTAAAGGATTTATTGTCTCCATGTAAGTATTTAGGTTCCTGTGTATAAATGATGGCAGGACTCAAGGGAAACAGCAAACAGGTGAGGACTGACTCTCCTCTCTCTCTCTCTCTCTCTCTCTCTCTCTCTCTCTCTCTCTCTCTCTCTCTCTCTCTCTCTCAGTCCGAGCGTGTGTAAGCTGACACTAAGTCCTTTCTTGCAGTGACTTGTGCATTCCCACAACACATACTTTCTCTTCCTACAATGCCTTGTTAAACTGTTTCTTGATTTTCCCTAAATTCTATGCCAAAGAAGAAAAATACTTTCCATAAAAAGTAGCCCTCAAAGATCTTTCTCCATTCTTTCAAGAAAGGTTCACAGGTGTCCTCATCGATGCTTATTCAACTGTTCTAGCCATCGTAAGCCTCCATTCTTCTTTCCCGGGACTAATATAATATAGAGTTTATTATAGCTGCATGCACACATATGTATTTCTTGAAATAGTCTACTAAGTGCTATGGTACTGATATGATTATGTCTGTTTAATTGGGAATTCTATTTGGGTAATTTGAGGGAAGGTCAGGAGTTTAGTATGATAATCCAGAGAAAGTAAAAGGCAGGTCAATGCTCTTTACCAATCTGGAATCTGGGACTATTTACACGACAAACTCCTGGAGGTGGCCCTCACTGCATTGTGCACCATCATGAGTAGTGCATGATGCTGTCGCTTTCCTTAGCACATGGAGAATGAGATGAGATCATCTGCTGACAGGAGTGTTCTCACCATGTACATGATCTGCTGGCACCTTCACTTCTTAGTTTATAGAACTGTGAGAAAACCAACCAACCAACCAACCAACCAACAAACTTTTGTATTTAATGCAGTCTTTGGCATTTTGTTATAAGGGGCACAAGCAGGTCAAACTCCAAAGCTCAGGTAGGGAGTTCATTCACTAAGGTGCCCTTCTAGAAGCCCTTGCTCTACTTTAGTACCTGCTGTGGGCATCCTATACGGTCACTGCTGTAGACCTCGTGAATCTACTCTGTAGTCAACAGCACACCCAGTCTGTGGAGGTTTGATTTGGGAAACAATCATTGTACTGCAAGGGTTCTGCTGTACCCTACAGTGGTACCAGGACTCTCTCCCTGTGTGATGGATGTGGAAGCTGCCACACACACACATTCTAGGTACCACATAGACTAGCCAATCAGAATTCCTGGAGAGCCCTACAGGAATTCATACTGTGGGACTGGGGAGGAGATTGAGAAGGGTTTATTTTGTTCACAAGTGTGATGTCATAAAAAATCTCAGTGGCGATCCAGTAGTGATCCTAATATGCATATCACCACAGGAGCAAAGCCCTATTCCAGGCCATCTGACAGGATGTGTGCATCACAAAAGATTCTTGAGAACAATAACCTGAGAGACAAATACAAGTGATGTAACTGTTTAAAAGCACATCACCAAAAGTAGCAGAGGGAAACTGGGATAATATTACACAGAATTCTCAAGTCCGCACAGAAGCTAGCATCCATGATAGCTTGAAGAACACTGATAAGGGTGCTGACAGAAACTGCTCAGTCATTGTTAGCTGTTCTCACAGCAAGTCTGATGTTTTAAAAGAAAACTGGTAAGCACTACTCATGTTTGTTGTGGGTGTATTATGACATAATAACTTTTATTTATATGTATTGGCTGTATTTATATATTTAAGCTAAAATACATCATTTCCTCCTTCCCTTTCCTCTTTCCAACCTCTCATGTACTAAATTCAATGGACTCATTTTAGTTGCACACACATATATGTGCACACACAATTTAGCAATTCCTAAAAAGCCTTTGTTTCAGCATAAGATATGTTTCTCTCAAAAACATCTATTTTAAGAGCTGACAGCAAGAAAACAATGCTTCATTAGTCAATATATGCAGACCTCATATACAGGAGACTGAACCAGCACAAACAGGACATGGCTGGGTCTGTTCCAGGTCCTCTGTGTGTATCATGACTCCCAGTTTCGTGTTTTACAGGCTTCCTGAGTGTACAGACAAGTGGGTCTCTGACTCTCGTGACTTGTCTTGGGCTCTTGTCCTTCTGTTGGTTTGTCTGTCCAACTCTAATGTGGTAGTGCCTTTTTACTTTACTCTATTTTAATTTGTTATGTTTTGTCATTTCTTAGAAGGCTGCTGTTTTTGGGAGACAGAAGAGTGTGCCCTAATTGGAGAGGAAATGGTGAGCACTGGAATGAGTGCAGGGAAGGGATACGATATTTGAAAAAAGAATCTATTTTCAATAAAAGGAAAAATAGTTAATATGAAGAGAATGACTGACCTGTTATGTATGCCACTGTCGTGCTGTTGTGAAGTGGGAAGCCTGCGGTACTGCTCTGACCTCAGAGCTGTAGCCCTTCTCCTTCACTCGCTTTACATGAACTCAAAAAGCACAAGACCTGCTCAGAGATCATTCATGAAAATCATTTTTTTTTCTTTCTGCTGGCTCTTTTGAATCAAACTATTTGAAAGAATTTCTGTAAATTGTGGCATTAGTTCTAAAATATTCAAATTATGTGGCGGGGATGGGGGGAGCATCTCTAGGGCCTGCTGTACTAGAGATCTGGGAAGGGGGCTGCAGGGAGTCTGGGAGCTCGCCTCTAGCTGAGACTCCTAGCAGTAGGGGAGATGGGGCTGGAAGTGGCCACCTCCTGTCGCCAGGCAGAACTCACAGTGGAGGTTAAGGACACTAAGCCATCCACACAAAACCTTCAACCCAAAATTATCCTGTCTACAAGAAGTGCAGGGACAAAGATCAGGCAGACCCTGAGGAAATGGGCCACCAATAACAGGCCCAAGCTGAGACCCATCCCATGGGGCAAGCACCAATCCCTGACACTATTGGTGATACTGTGTTATGATTGCAGACAGGAACAGGCTGGCCTCTGAGGGCTCCACCCAGCAACTGACTAAAACAGACACAGAGCCCTACATCCAAGCATTAGACAGCTTGGGAATATTATGGAAGAGTGGGGAAGGACTGAGAGACCTGAGGAGGATAGGGACACCACAAGAAGACCAACAGAGTCAACAGAGCTGGAACCCTCGGGACTTCCAGAGACTGAACTACCAGTCAAGGGGCATTCATGTGCTAGACATAGCCCCCACCCCCATGCACATGTAGTAGAAGTGCAGTTCGGTCTTCATGTGGCCCCCCAACAACCAGAGCAGGGGCTGGCCTTGCCTGTTGTCTGTCCCTGGATCCTATTCCTTCCCCTAACTGAGCCGCCTTGTCTGGCCTCAGTGGGAGAAGACGAGCCTAGTCCTGCAGTGATGCCAGGGTGGATCAGTACCCAGGGCAGCCTCCCCCTTCTCAGAGGAGATGAGCAGGGGGCTTGGGAGAGGGAGAAGGGAGGGAGCCTGGGATCAGGATGTAAAGTGAATAAAGAAAAGGGAGATATTCAAAGTATAATACTTCAGTGTGAAATTATGTTGGTTTTATCATTATGGATTCTTTGTGTAAAAGGAAGTAAAAGTTTATATCTATATCTATATCTATATCTATATCTATATCTATATCTATATCTATATCTATAGATATTGCCAAATAATGGACAGCAACACAGGCTCCGTACAGGGGCAGAACCATTTGTATACTTGCATAGCATATGAAGCTCAGGATTCCCAGTGTTTCACAGACATTGTTTATCCTCACAGCACTGCACAGCGGTGAGCCAGGGGCAGGTACCATGTAAGCGGTCTGTGCTCTCACAAGTACAATGACTCTACAGATGAGACCTTTGAGAGCAGCACCTAGGTGTTCCTGCAAATGGGTAGATCAAGCCTATCACACTCTTCCTGTGGATCTTTGTCGTAATGACCTGTGGATAAGCACCAACTTGCTGAGTTGTTTAGTCTGCCCTCAGAGTTGATGTGATTGACGCTCTCACTTCACAGGACACAAGCTGCACGGCCTGACTTATTTCATGTTTCCTCAAACGCTGCCACTCCTTTAAAATGTGCTGTGCTGCAGCCGGGTGTGGTAGCGCACACGTGTAATCCCAGCACTTGGGAGGCAGAGGCAGGTGGATTTCTGAGTTTGAGGCCAGCCCTGTCTACAGAGTGAGTTCCAGGACAGCCAGGGCTACACAGAGAAACCCTGTCCCGGAAAAACCAAACCAACCAAACAAACAAACAACCCCCCAAAAACAAACAAACAAACAAAACTGTGCTGTGCTTTAACATAAGAATAACTGAACAATTGACTCTGTGTCAGCACATAATCCACCAAACACCAACCAGGGTCAGCTCTGAGCTAGTCAGAGGACAGGCCATTGGGCTTAAAGCAGCCGCTACATGCAGCTGCAGTGAATACATTTGAGATTTGAGAAAATAAAGGCTGGGCATGTTATTTATGTCCCAGTAATCACTTGTATGTGATGCCACAGACAAGTTCATCTCATCGAGTGTTGGGTAAGACAAGAGAAAATGGGGATTCAGAGAATGAACTCTAATGGCTTCTCCCCTCATGCCAGCGATATCCTCATGGGAAGAACAGGACAAATAGATGTAGAGAATACTGGACAACTCAGGTGAACTGACATCATAGGCAGGACTCAAATGGAGTGTTTTCAATCCAGTGCTCTTGGAGTAGACCACCATATCACAACTTCTACTAGGTCACAAAATCCTGTGCTTTGTGGGCACAAAATTCCCAGAGCTGTCAACCTGCACAAATGTTCCAACTATGATGGCCACACACACTTTCTTTAACCCCCGTGTTGTTGACTGATGTAATTATTTAGGAATCCTGTCAGGACTGATGGGGTTGGCACAGAAGTTAGCAGCACACACTTCTCTTCTACAAGACTGGAGTTTTTGATTCGGTTATCTGGTTCTTTGGGGTCTAACTTCTTGAGTTCTTTGTATATATTGGATATTAGCCCTCTGTTGGATGTAGGGTTGGTGAAGATCTTTTCCCAATTTGTTGATGGCTGTTTTGTCCTTCTGACAGTGTCCTTTGCCTTACAGAAACTTTGTAATTTTATGTGGTCCCATTTGTCAATTCTTGATCTTAGAGCATAAGCAATTGATGTCCTGTTCAGGAACTTTCCCCCTGTGCCCATGTCCTCAAGGGTCTTTCCCAGTTTCTTTTCTATTAGTTTCAGTGTGTCTGGTTTTATGTGGAGGAATGGATACAGAAAATGTGGTAAATTTATACAATGGAATACTACTCAGCAATTAAAATAATGAATTCATGCAATTTGTAGGCAAATGGTTGGATCTGGAAAATATCATCCTAAGTGAGTTAACCAAATCACAAAAGAATACACATGAAATGCAATCACTAATAAGTGGATATTAATGAGCCCAGAAGCTCTGAATACTCAAGGCATCATTAGCAAATGAAAAGATTCCCAAGAAGGAAGGAAGGAGAGGACCCTGGTCCTGAAAAGACTGGATCCAGTTTTGTAGGAGAGTACCAGAACAGAAAAAAAGGCAGGGGGGTTGGGGGGTGGAGGGGTGGTGATGGGGGAATAGGTGGGAGGGGGAGAGAAGAGAACTTATGGGACATAGGGTGAAGAGGAAACTGGGAAAGGGGAAAGCCTTTGGAAAGTAAACAAAGAATATAGAAAAGAAAAAAAACATTTCCGGGTTCAGTCCAATGGAGAAGGGAGTGCTCTGGGATCACATACTAACTGATTCCTCGGTTCAGCTCAAGTGGAGAATACATTTCTTGCTTCTGACTTGAAAAAGTAAGAACTCTTTGACTAACTGTAGGAGAGGAGGAGACTTAGGAAAACCGCTGCTTCATGCACAGGCATGCTTTCTTGAAACATCCACAGATGACCACATAGTGAGGGTAGCCGAGGAGATGGACACAATACGCAGGAATGCTGGGTGGATGTTTGGATTTAGGAACCATATTAAACAGCAAGGTTTAGAGAAATAGATGGGATTGTCCATGGCAGACAGAGTGAAAGGACATATGGTCAGAGGTAGCACCAACACTAAATCAAATCAAGCACAAAGAGAAGCCAGCAGCACAGGTACATACCTTTAACCCTTTAATCAGGAGGTAAAGTCACACATGCCTGTGAGCTCCAGGCCAGCTCCACATAGTTATGGGCCAGCCAGTCCTGCCTACTCAGTGAGACTGTCTCAGCAAACCAATAAACACCTGGGGTGGGGAGAGGGGAAAGCAAGCAAGCAACCAAAACCAACAAAATGTACACAGAAAATGGATCAAAAAAAACCTCTTAGAAGAGGAAAACAGCAGAGCAGAGTGAGGTCTAGGTTCTAAGAGAAAAGTTAGAGGACCATGGATGGCAGTGTCACTGTGACTCAGAAGTCAGGTGAGATGAAGGCCAACGCTACAGCAGTCAGAGGCACAGCCTTCCAGAAAGTCTCCTTTCTCAACACTCAGCCACGCGCGTACACACACACACACACACACACACACACACACACCGATAGAGACACACTCCAGGAAGATGGACAGAGTTTGCATGTTACTACCTGAAGCATCTGCTCTTACAGTAAGATGCTTCTTATAGACACTGGATGTCCAATCTGCACTTTCAGTTAGACACTGCAACCCACAGTCATGTCAATTATTGCGTATTTATATAAAACAGATAAAATGGCACAAACAGCCGATACCGTGGAGCCGTGTATACTGTAGAGCGGTGTGGGCATTTGCAGAATAAGCTGCTTTTTTCTTCAGCCCTTAGGCGAGCTCTTACCATAAGAGTTTATAACCTACCTATAATTAGATAATGACAAGCCTCTATGGTTTAGTTTGCTAAGATCAGAACACTGTATGTTAAAGATGAGGTTTATCGAAACGCTATCTTTGGTCATCATATTAGTCTCCTTATTTACACAATAACTGTGGTGCTCTACTTGTGTCCTTGAAATAGGGAACAGGGACACCACAGTATGAAAAGTGGCCTAGCTGCTGGAGTTCATAAATTTTGCTCAGCTTTGGATGAGTTCAAAGAATTGCCATGTAAGAAAAGCCTTACAGAGGGAATTTATCTGATTATGGCAGTAATAATTACCCAGCTGTTTATTGCAGATAGAGAAATAATTCATGTAGGCAATAGGCCGTGGTGGCAATGACACTCCACATTTAGTAAATATGCAAACTGTTCACTTCTAATTAACCGAGCTAGAGGATGCCCTTATTAAATGTATAAACTAAAAGTGCCTTCCTGACAAGTGATGAATTGTTACAATGCACAAACTCTTGCCACAGAATTATTGGAGTGAACTTGGGGCTTAACTTCATTAAGAGATCTTTTGGGATAGTTAAATGAGGATGGACAGCGTAACAAGGCTCACCTGACAGCCAATGATAGGTGAGAGCGTGATGGAGCTGCACCTTCCCCTCTGTCCTACCTCACTCCAGATTCACAGGAGATAAACTGGGAGACTCCTAAGGTAATTTCACTTTGAATGAGCAAAAAAACTGAAATAACATGACAGCCCACTTAGAGGCGACCTGACATTTACCTATTGAATAAATCTACAAAATAACCATTTCTTTTGATTCAAGTATCTTTCCATATCAAAAGCTAAAAATCTACCACTTCTTTCCTTGACTTTAAAACAATGTTTAACAAAAAACAAATGGTTTATGGGTTGACTCTAAATTATATATGGGTCAGCTTTAAATCATAGTTTAAATCGTAAATGGATAAGTTTATGAAAAAGTAACACAATGCAGAAATCAATCATAACTCTGTATTTTGTCTATTTTTCTCCAAATAATTAGGAAATGGTTCATTGTCTGCACTTATGGTTGAGTATACCAAGACAAAAACTCATTCCATACCAAGCAACTTTATGAAGTCTCACATCCCCCATAAGAACCAGCTGGAAGTTGCTACTGAGAGGACCCTCTTGACTAAATCAAACAAAACTAACTGTGTTAAAGAGGTTGGCTGAGGCTGGCCTGTGACCCATGACCCTCCTTCCTCTGCCTCTGTGTGCTGAGATTATGTGTGCTAGCATGCCTGGCATTGCTGGAGTGTGTTTCCTTGGAGTGTGGACCAAGCAAGTCTATCTATTTTGCAGTTTTGTTGTCAAAATTGAAGCAGATGAATTCCAGTGAATTTCTGGAATATTCAATAGGAATATTTACATATTTATGGTTACGAGTTGGATAAACAGGGGGCTAGGTTAAGAAATTTGTGAGATTTCCTTTAAGAAGTAATATCAAAGATGATACCAAGGGACTAGAACATATGTTATGAGCATGCATGTCATCTGTCATATGTGTTGATGACATGTGCTGCAGGGTACTGAGGCACTGACATGCTAATTAGCAAAGGTACATAAAGAAAGAAAACAGATGAACAATAACATCTTTGGAGGAAAGAAAGGAATGGAAAATACCGTTCTTCTGCTCCCACAGCACTGCAGAGCTTGGCCCTTGCTGATGTCTGCTGGCAGGAAAGAGCATCAGACTCCATAAAGGTCAGCTCAAGGCAGATCTGAAGAATTATGTGAGGTAGAGTCCTGGGCTCACTGAGAGGTTTGTGGGAGAAGGCTGATGCCGACAGAACCCATGCACAGGGAGGGCACTCTGAGTCGACCTACTTTGCACTGAAGTCCTCTTGGTCCTCTGGACCTGGCCCTCTTGACACGGTGTCATCTTTACAAAAACTGGATGGCACAGGAGAGGGTAAAGAGTGTGAACCTCAGAGGCTGGCTGAGGTGCCAGCACAGCACTGGCAAGAATCCAGCACATCAGGGGCACTCCCAGAGCAGGACAGAAAGCCAGAGCCTCGCCGACCCGGCGATCATGGAGACAAGGAGGCAGTGACCAAAGCACCAGCACTAGTGTGCAGATTGCACTCGCGGCCTGCTTGTCTGTGACATCTGAAGTCCAGAATGGAAGAGGAATGAACAGGGCCCTTAGACAATTGAGGAAAAGGAAAACTAATTGGACAAAAATTTATTCTCTGAAGGAATAAAGGAAGTGCTTCAAATTACACACACTGCACACAGTTAGAAAAACTTTTCTTAAAGGTCATTCTCCAAAAGTGCTTGTTTCTGGTATGACTGCAAAGAGATTTCATGATCTTTTCTTGTAAAAGAAACTGTAAACCTCTACAATGTTTCCAGTTTTGCAGAACACAACAGACAGGTGGGGACAGTCCTGCTGTCTGGATAGACTCTGTACACTGTGCCAGTGTCATTTACTCTGATGGAGGCGAAGCTCACACATCTCTAGCTCAACAAGACACCCATTTCTTTTTCCAAAGCCATTGGTTTACTAAAATCACTCAGACGACAGTAGACTGCACAGTGCTTTCTTCTGTCCTCTCGATCAGTAAGCCAGGCTGTCACCCACCTTGGGCTAAACCCTCTGCTAAGGAATGACGGTGACATCAGTGGAGGGCGGAAGAAAGTGAGTGACAAGCCTGCTCTGCACCCCCAGAGCGTCTCTTGGAAGAGAGCCGGTAGAAAGGTCTGAGTGTGGCGCCTGTGACTCTTCAAGCTCAAGGCTGAGACTCAGATGCAGAGAGGAATGTTTCCTACATCTAGACGCATGACAAAGACTGGCATAGACAGAACGCAGAACTCCAGGAGTTGCAAGACCAAACAGTACAGCAGATAGAGAAAGCTTAGCCAGAAGACCTTAGCGCATGTTAATTTGAAAGTGGCCAAGAAGTGCTTAGGTGAGAGAGAGTTGAGTCATGAGAACAAGCATATCAAAAGCAGAGTGTTCTGGGCAACCAGACAGGCTCAAGGAGTTATGTGAAACACACAGTGGGACTGGCAAACTAAAAACATATGTACAAGGTTCAGTCACTAAGGCAATCCACCAGGCCTTCGTTATGCTAAGTGTCTGCATCAAATAAAGGTCTAACAAGGAGGACAGTACAGACAGCCACAAAGCAGCAGACACCTGTCATAGTCACTGGGGTCATGGGAGGACTGACATTAGCCCCTTGAGCATTTTAGAGAATTCTGAAGATAGGAGGGAGTTAGAGAAGTATTAAAAATGGAAGATAATTGTAAGTCATCCCATAGGAAGAGGCTTCTCTTCTTGCCTCAGAATTGCATAACCCTGCTTTTCCTATGCTATGCTATGGCTGCCATGCAGGAAACTCTCAGGGTCCTAGCCCCTGGTGAACTCTGCTGGTTCTCCAAAGGCAGGACATTTCTAACGCACCACTGAGGCCGGGATGGTAGCCTTGGATCCTGCCTCTGAGTTCTGCATCTTCCTCAGGTTCTCTCTTCAGCAGCTGGGACTTGTACCCACTGGCACGGGAGGTGGGAATGTGGAGCGGTTCTCGCCCATCCTGAAGTGGATGTGTCCTGTGACAATGAGGCTTTTCGCCTTTATTTTTTGCTGCTTCTTGCTCACAGTCTTGTCTGTCTCAGATCCCAATATCTTTGCTGTACCCAACACTGCATTTGGAAATTTATTTGCAGGAATAACATTAAATCTAAAATTAGAGAGTCTACCCTGGAAGAGGTCTGTCAAGTAACCTGAGACCTCCAAAATTCAAGTTCAAAGTTTAAGTTGCCTGGTGCCCTGGGCTAGCTGGTACTTGACTGCAAGCACCACAGTGTTGGTTATTTCCAGTCACATTGCTTTCTCTAGGACCCTGGCTTATCAGAGTTCCTCCCTTAGGTGACTAAAGGTCTCTGCTGAGCCTGAAAGGCTGAAGGACTCCCCCTCCGTGACTCGGGCACTCTTTCAGATAAGCAGATGCCCTCAAGACAAAAGCAGTGTGAGTGGAGCAGCATGAGTCCTCATCTCCGGGTTTGTACAGTAATTATCCACCCTGTAGATAACTGCTCCGCCTCGCTGACTTCAGGAAGGTTACCATTCCAAAAAGCTCAGCCTACCTATACTTTCCTCGCTGGACTCACATGCCTGGTTTCCAAGGTACATCTCCTTATTGTCATGAAACACCCTGATCAAAACAACTTAGGGGAGAAAAGAATTTATTTGGCTTACATTTTAGGACACAGTCCATCACTAGGGGCTGTCAAGACAAATATTCAAGCAAGAACTTGAAGGCAGGCCTGCTTGCTACTCCAATCATTGACCTCCAACCAAAGAACTCACAGACAGTATGGAAAGCAGAGCAGGGCCCAGGTGGCACGCTGCCTGCTGGCTGGCTCACACTGGACTCTGCTCATCTACTTTCTTTCATACTCCACGACCAACCAACTGACCAACTGACTGACAGCTCACCTAGAAAGAGTGCTGGTCACACTGGAGCCGACCCTCCTATATCGAGATAATCTACAGAGGTGCCCATAGGCAATCGGATCTAGGCAATTGCTCACCTGAGGTTCTCCTCCTCTTAGCTGATTCTAGGTTGTGCCAAACTGACAGTTAAAACTCACTAGGACCCCCTTTGAAGGCCTGGGGGCTGAGCACGAACTAAGGTCCTACAGTTTATGGTCAAAGCTGACGCTCAGGGTTGCTTGAAGTCCAGAAGCATTGAGCATTTCATAAATAGGATGCCTGTTAAACAAGCACTCACTATATATGGTGACCACAGCCCTTAACAGCACATAGTAATAGCTATTCTCTGCCATCCTTGCAGACAGACATAGCAGGCTGTAATCCCAGTGCAGCTCACAAAAGGGCATGGAGAGTTGAGAAGGAGGCAGTATCCAGCAATATCTTGAAAAGTACATATCTTCAATTAACATCAAAATCCTAATCGGTAAAGATTTGTATCATATAACAAAGTAAGTAGCATTTGAAAAATTATTTTCTACCACAACAGTTTCCATTTTGCCACAAAACTACCTACAATAACTAATTCCATCATGAAAATTTTCTGTTGCTTTTAATACCCTAGGGACCCCAATGCCTTGGACCAAGTGACTTGTTTATTTTCATTGTCTTCTTGTAAAAGAAGGAAAGGCAACTTTCAAAGAAGTTGGGGTGGATCTTCAGTGAGTACAATTGCTTAAGATATGTGCCAGAATTAAAGTGTGACCACTATCACATAAAGAAGGGATATATATATATATATATATATATATATATATATATAGAGAGAGAGAGAGAGAGAGAGAGAGAGAGATGAAGGCTGAACTCCAAATCTTTGGTTTGGCTGTAGGGCACAAAATATCCATGATTTGCTTATCATTTAGGTTTTACTTTATGTTTTGAAATATAGACAATGTGTATCTCCAACGGATATATGGAAAAATATCTAAAACACCACACACATGAGTCAGATGCTAAGTAAGCCTAACTTGTCACTACTTTGTATTGGCTTAGTCATTGCCTGCTTTGTCTACCTTTGTCCATAAAAATGTGTGCTTGACAAATTAACCACATGCTTCTGCCTAGCGCCAGCCACAGTACTGGTTCTCACTGCTGTTTCCCAACCACACACAGATACACAGCACCAAAAGCCAGACATTTACAGTAAGTCTGGAATTAAGACTTTGTTTTAAGGTTGCATTAGTTTTTACAGTGATATCAGTTCCACTGTGCTGGGCAGTATTGTCAGGCATGTATTCAACATTAACAGATTAAATAAACTCCATATTCTTGCAGCTTACATTTCGATTTTTCAAAGAAAATTCAAAAGGTTCTTAACCATCCATATGTACTAACAAAAAGAACACTCCTATAGATTGTTGAGCTTCCATTTGGATGTTCAAGGGCTATACATGTTCCAGTCTGAAAGAACATGCTGGTCTCCTTCATATTGTCACTAGTTAGAGCACAGCTGGAAATACACTGCCTAGATGGCTCTCTGTACTAAAAGACATCAATCTGGAGAACTGGAAATCTCACCTCAGTCACAAGATGCAGAAATCACCTCAATTTTCTCCAGTGTTTTCATTAACCTATCACCTTCATCATCTTTGTATTCTCTTCTGTCAGAGCAAGCTTGTTTCAAGACTATGGAAATGAGTGCATTGAGGTGCCAAGACTACCTGTGAGGAGAGGGGGCACTCAACCACAGTGAGGAGGAGGGAAGCACTCAACCACAATGAGGAGAGGGAGCACTCAACCACAGTGAGGAAGAGAGTGGGCACTCAACCACAATGAGGAAGAGAGTGGGCACTCAACCACAGGGAAGAGGAGAGATGAAAGTCAACCACAGTGATATTCAAACCTTTTGAATTGAGTTCCCTAGGAACTAGCCGCATTCATAAACATCAGGTTTATAGCAGCTTTTTTGCTTATCCTTCAAAACAAATGCAAATTAGCAGATTACAAAGACAGCAGTTAGCACAAATATTCACATAAATATTTTGAAACAGCAAGCTGTTGTTCACTGTTACTTCTGGATTATGACAAGCAACACTAGGAAGGAGCGCTGACAGAGAAATAGAGAAAACAAACAGAAAGGGGAAACTGCACTTCCAAGGTTCAACCGCAAGTGGTTCACAGAGTAATAGGCATCAAACACTGCTTCAGTCCCCACATGCCAGACAAGCTACACACACTGATGTCTGGGTTTCAGAGTAATTAGGGAAGCAAACATACAGCCCAGTTCATGGCAACACTACAGAGCTGGCCAGAGACCATGTGTAATATTTCACCAATATTATCCTTATCATGAAAAAGCTTATCACGTGCATTTTCATCAATATTGTCATGTTTTATTATATTGATTATAGATATATATCTCAAACTAAACTATAGTCTCATGATGATTTGATATTATAATACATAGTAGACCTATTAGGAGATCAATAGGTAGTTCTTTTTTTTTTTTTTTAATTTTCTATATTCTATGTTTACATTCCAAAGGCTTTCCCCTTTCCCAGTTCCCACCCACCATTGTTCCCATAGTTTCTCTCCCCCCCCAATCTGTTCCCCAATAATTCCCCCTCCCCCCTCGGTTTCTTTACTAAACTGGATGCAATCTTTACAGGCCCAGGGTCCTCTCCTTTCTTCTTCTTGGGAATCATTTGACTTGCTATTTGTGTCTTGAGTATTTAGGGCTTCTGGGCTCATTAATATCCACTTATCAGTGATTGCATTTCATGTGCATTCTTTTGTGATTGGGTTAATTCACTCAGGATGATATTTTCCAGGTCTAACCATTTACCTACAAATTGCATGAATTCATTATTTTTAATTGCTGTGTAGTATTCCATTGTATAAATATACCACATTTTCTGTATCCATTCCTCCTTTGAGGGATATTTGGGCTGCTTCCAATTTCTGGCTATTATAAACAAGGCTGCTATAAACATAGTGGAGCATGTGTCCTTATTGCATGCAGGGGAATCCTCTGGGTATATGCCCAGGAGTGGTATGCCAGGGTCCTCTGGAAGTAACATGCCCAATTTTCTGAGGAACCGCCAAACTGATTTCCAGAGCGGTTTTACCATTTTGCAATCCCACCAACAGTGGAGGAGTGTTCCTCTTTCTCCACATCCTCGCCAGCACTTGTTGTCTCTTGAGTTTTTAATCTTAGCCATTCTGACTGGTGTGAGGTGGAATCTCAGGGTTGTTTTGATTTGCATTTCCCTGATGACTAATGATGTTGAACATCTTTTAAGGTGTTTCTCGGCCATCCGTATTTCTTCTGGTGAAAATTCTTTGTTTAGCTCTGTGCCCCATTTTTTGATAGGGTTATTTGGTTCTTTGCGGTCTAACTTCTTGAGTTCTTTGTATATATTGGATATTAGCCCTCTGTCGGATGTGGAGTTGGTGAAGATCTTTTCCCACTTTGTTGGTTGCCGTTTTGTCCTTCTGACAGTGTCCTTTGCTTTGCAGAAACTTTGTAATTTTATGAGGTCCCATTTGTCGATTCTTGATCTTAGAGCATAAGCTATTGGTGTTCTGTTCAGGAACTTTTCCCCTGTGCCCAAGTCCTCCAGGGTCTTCCCAAGTTTCTTTTCTAATAGTTTCAGTGTGTCTGGTTTTATGTGGAGGTCCTTGATCCACTTGGAGTTGATCTTAGTGCAAAGAGATAAGATTGGATCAATTCGCATTCTTCTGCATGTTGACTTCCAGTTGAACCAGCACCATTTGTTAAAAAGGCTATCTTTATTCCACCGGATGGTTGTGGCTCCTTTATCAAAGATCAAGTGACCATAAGTCTGTGGGTTAACCTCTGGGTCTTCAATCCTGTTCCATTGATCTGCTTGCCTGTTGCTATACCAATACCATGCAGTTTTTAACACAATTGCTCTGTAGTACTGCTTGAGGTCAGGGATATTGATTCCCCCAGAAGTCCTTTTATTGTTGAGAATAGTTTTAGCTATCCTGGGTTTTTTGTTGCTCCAGATGAATTTGAGAATTGCTCTTTCTAGATCTATGAAGAATTGAGTTGGGATTTTGATGGGGATCGCATTGAATCTGTATATTGCTTTTGGCAAGATGGCCATTTTTACTATATTGATCCTGCCAATCCAGGAGCAAGAAATATTTTTCCATCTTCTGAGGTCTTCTTCGATTTCTTTCTTCAAGGACTTGAAGTTCCTGTTGTACAGATCTTTCGCTTGTTTGGTTAGAGTTACGCCAAGATACTTTATGTTGTTTGTGGCTATTGTGAAGGGTGTTATTTCCCTAATTTCTTTCTCTGCCTGCTTGTCCTTTGAGTACAAGAAGGCCACTGACTTGCTTGAGTTAATTTTATAACCTGCCACTTTGCTGAAGTTGTTTATCAGCTGTAGAAGTTCTCTGGTGGAGTTTTTTGGGTCGCTTAGGTAAACTATCATATCGTCTGCAAATAATGATAGTTTCACTTCTTCCTTTCCAATTTGTATCCCTTTGACTTCCTTATGTTGTCTAATTGCTCTTGCTAGAACTTCAAGTACTATATTGAAAAGATATGGAGAGAGAGGGCAGCCTTGTCTAGTCCCTGATTTTAGTGGGAATGCTTCAAGTTTCTCTCCATTTATTTTGATGTTGGCTACTGGTTTGCTGTAGATTGCTTTTACTATGTTTAGGTATGGGCCTTGAATTCCTGCTCTTTCCAAGACTTTTAGCATGAAAGGATGCTTAATTTTGTCGAATGCTTTTTCAGCATCTAATGAGATGACCATGTGGTTTTTTTCTTTCAGTTTGTTTATGTAGTGGATTACATTGATGGATTTCCGTATATTGGACCATCCCTGCATCCCTGGGATGAAGCCTACTTGATCATGGTGGATGATCGTTTTGATGTGCTCTTGGATTCGGTTAGCAAGAATTTTATTTAGTATTTTTGCATCTATATTCATAAGAGAAATTGGCCTGTAGTTCTCTTTCTTTGTTGGATCTTTTTGTGGTTTAGGTATTAGCGTAATTGTGGCTTCGAAGAATGAGTTGGGCAGTGTCCCTTCTGTCTCTATTTTGTGGAATAGTTTGGAGAGTATTGGTGTTAAGCCTTCTTTGAAGGTCTGGTAGAATTCTGCACTAAAACCATCTGGTCCCGTACTTTTTTTGGTTGGGAGGCTTTCTATAACCCCTTCTATTTCTTTAGGGGTTATGGGACTATTTAGCTGATCTACTTGATGCTGATTTAATTTTGGTATTTGATATCTGTCTAGGAAATTGTCCATTTCCTCCAGGTTCTCCAGTTGTTTTGAGTATAGACCTTTGTAGTAGGATCTGATGATGTTTTGAATTTCCTCAGTTTCTGTTGTTATGTCTCCCTTTTCATTTCTAATTTTGTTAATTTGTATACTGTCTCTGTGTCCTTTGGTTAGTCTGGCTAAGGGTTTATCTATCTTGTTGATTTTCTCAAAGAACCAGCTCCTGGTCTTGTTGATTCTTTGTATGGTTCTCTTTGTTTCTATTTGATTGATTTCAGCCCTGAGTTTGATGATTTCTTGTCTTCTACTCCTCCTGGGTGAATTAACTTGTTTTTCTTCCAGGGCTTTAAGGTGTGCCATTAAGCTGCTAGTATATGCTCTCTCCAGTTTCTTTTTGGATGCACTTAGAGCTATGAGTTTTCCTCTTAGCACTGCTTTCATTGTGTCCCATAGATTTGGGTAGGTTGTACCTTCATTTTCATTGAATTCTAAAAAGTCTTTGATTTCTTTTTTTATTTCTTCCTTGACCAAGGTGTCATTGAGTAGAGTATTGTTCAGTTTCCATGTGTATGTGGGCTTTCTGTTGTTTTTGTTGTTATTGAAGACCACTCTTACTCCATGGTGATCTGATAGAAGGCATGGGATTAGCTCGATCTTCTTGTATTTGTTGACATCTGTCTTGTGACCAATTATATGGTCTATTTTGGAGAAGGTCCCATGTGGAGCTGAGAAAAAGGTATATTCTTTAGCTTTAGGATGAAATGTCCTATATATATCTGTTAAATCCAATTGGTCCAGAGTTTCAATTAGTTTCACTGTGTCCCTGTTTAGTTTCTGCTTTCCTGATCGGTCCATTGAGGAGAGTGGAGTGTTGAAGTCACCCACAATTATTGTGTTAGGTGTAATGTGTGCTTTAAGCTTTAGTAAGGTTTCTTTTATGAATGAGGCTGCCCTTGCATTTGGAGCATAGATGTTCAGTATTGAGAGCTCTTCTTGGTGGATTTTTCCTTTGGCCAGCAAGAAGTGACCTTCTGAGTCTCTTTTGATGATTTTAGGTTGGAAGTCAATTTTATCTGATATTAGAATGGCTACTCCAGCTTGTTTCCTGAGACCATTTTCTTGTAAAATTGTCTTCCAGCCTTTTACTCTAAGGCAGTGTTTGACTTTGACACTGAGATGTGTTTCCTGTATGCAGCAAAATGTAGGGTCCTGTTTCCGTATCCAGTCTGTTAATCTATGTCTTTTTATTGGGGAATTGAGTCCATTGATGTTAAGAGATATTAAGGAATAGTAATTATTTCCTCCAGACATTTTTGAAATTATATTTATTTATTTTATTTATTTTTTATATTCGAGAGGTTACCTTCTTTTGGGTTTGATGAGAGGAGGTTTCTATCTTGCTTCTTCCCGGGTGTAGTTTCCGTCCTTGTCTTGGTGTTTTCCCCCTATTATCCTTTGTAGGGCTGGATTTGTGGAAAGATATCGTGCAAATTTGGTTTTGTCATGGAATACCTTGATGTCTCCATCTATGGTGATTGAGAGCTTTGCTGGGTAAAGTAGTTTTGGCTGAAGTTTGTGTTCTCTTAGAGTTTGCATGATATCTGCCCAGGATCTTCAATAGGTAGTTCTTAATGAATTCATAAAAATAGTTTCTTTTTGGAGTTTTCCATTTTAATTTTATCCAATTTATATTACTTCTCATAGCTTAGTTTTTTTAAATTGGATATTTTCTTTATTTACATTTCAAATGCTTTCCCCTTTACAAGTCTCCCCTTCAAAACCCTCTATCCCCTCCCCCTACCCCTACCCTTGCCTCTATGAGGAGGCTCCCCCACCCACCACCCACCCCTGCATTCCCACCCTCACGTTCCCCTACACTGGTGCATCAAACACCAAGAGCTGCTCCTCCCACTGAGGTCCTCTGCCACAACAGCTGCCAGAGCTATGGGTCCCTCCATGTTTATACTGTGGTTGGTAGCTCAGTTCCTGGGAGCTCCAGGGGGTCTGGCTGCTTGACACTGTTGTTCCCCCCACAGGGCTACAAACCCCCTCAGCTCCTTCAGTCCCTTCTCCAACTCCTCCACTGGAGACCTCGCTCTCAGTCCAATGGTTGGCTGCAAGCATTCACCTCTGTATTTGTCACGCTCTGGCATAGCCTCTCAAGAGACAGCCATATCAAGCTCTGGTCAGTAAGCACTTCCTGGCATCAACATAGTGTCTGGGTTTGGTAACTATATATGGGATGGATCCCTAGGTGGGGCAGTCTCTGGATGGTCTTTCCTTCAGTCTCTGCTCCACACTGTGTCTCCATATTTCTTCCTCTGAGTATTTTGTTTCCCCTTCTAAGAAGCATTGAACTATCCACACTTTGGTCTTCTTATTTCTTGGGCTTCATATAGTCTGTGAATTGAATCTTGGGTATTCTTAACTTTTGGCCTAATATCTACTTATCAGGTGAGTACATATCATGTGTGTTCTTTTATGACTGAGTTACCTCACTCAGGATGATATTTTCAAGTTCCTCCATTTGTCTGCAAATTTTATGAAGTCATTGCTTTTAATAGCTGAGTAGTATTTTACTGTGTAAATGTACAACATTTTCTGTATCCATTCCTCTGTTGAGGGAAATCTGGATTCTTTCCAGTTTCTGGCTATTATAAATATGACTGCTATGAACATAGCAGAGCATGTGTCCTTATTACATGTTGGAGCATCTTCTGGGTACATCCCCAGGAGTGGTAATAGCTGGGTCCTTGGGTGGTAGTATATCCAATTTTCTGAAGAACCAACAGACTGATTTCCAGAGTGGTTGTACCAGCTTGCAATCCCACCAGCAATGGAGAAGTGTTCCTCTTTCTCTACATCCTTGCCAGCTTCTGCTGAGTTTTTGATCTTAGCCATTCTGAAAGGTGTGAGGTGGAATCTCAGAATTGTTTTGATTTGCATTTCCCTAATGACTAAGGATGTTGAACATTTCTTTAGGTGGTTCTTGACCATTCGAGTTTCCTCAGTTGAGAAATCTTGGTTTAGCTCTGTTCCCCATTTTTAATAGGATTATTTGGTTCTCTGGAGTCTAACTTATTGAGTTCTTTGTATATATTGGATATTATCTCTCTATTGAATGTCCTGTTTACATATCCAGTCTGTTAGTCTATGTCTTTTTATTGGGGAATTGAGTCCATTGATGTAAGAGTTATTAAGGAATAATGATTGTTGCTTCCTGTTGTTTTTGATGTTATTTTTTATGTTTGTGTGGCTATCTTATTTGGGTTTGTTGAAAGATTACTTTCTTGATTTTTCTAGGGTGTAGTTTCCCTCCTCATATTGATGTTTTCCATCTATTACCCTTTGTATGGCTGGATTTGTGGAAAGATATTGTGTAAATTTGGTTTGCCATGGAATATCCTAGTTTCTCCATCTATGGTAATTAAGAGGGTTTTTTTTGGGGGGGCGGCGCTCGGGGGTATAGTAGCCTGGGCTGGCATTTGCGTTCTCTTAGGATCTGTATGACATCTGCCCAGGATCTTCTAGCTTTCATAGTCTCTGGTGAGAAATCTGGTGTAATTCTGATAGGTTTGCTTTTATATGTTACTTGACCTTTTCCCCTTACTGTTTTTAATATTCTTAGTTTTGTGCATTTGGTGTTTTGACTATTATGTGACTGGAGAAATTTCTTTTCTGGTCCAATCTATTTGGAGTTCTGTAGACTTCTTGTATATTTATGAACATCTCTTTCTTTAGATTAGGGAAGCTTTCAACTATAATTTCGTTGAAGATATTTACTGGCCCTTTAAGTTGGGAATCTTCACTCTCTTCTATACCTACTATCCTTAGGTTTGGTTTGCTCATTTGACTGTTGTGTCAGTGTTTTCTATGGTATCTTCTGCATCTGAGATTCTCTCTTCTATCTCTTGTTTTCTGTTGGTGATGCTTGCATCTATGACTCCTAAATCTTTTTCCTAGGTTTTCTATCTCCAGGGTCATCTCCCTTTGTGATTTCTTTATTGTTTCTAATTCCATTTTTAGATCATGGATGGTTTTTCAATTCCTTCAACTATTTGATTGTGTTTTCCTGTAATTCTTTAAGGATTTTTGTGTTTCTTCTTTAAGGGCTTCTAGCTGTTTACCTGTGTTCTCCTGTATTTCCTTAAAGGAGTTATTTATGTCCTTCTTGAAGTACTCTATCATCATCATGAGATGTGACTGTAAATCAGAGTCTTGCTTTTCTGGTGTGTTGGGGTATCCAGGGATTGCTATGGTGGGAGAACTGGGTTCTGATGATGTCAAGTAGCCTTAGTTTCTGTTGCTTTTGTTCTTGCCCTTGCCTCTCTCCATCTGGTTATCTCTGGTGTTAGCTGGTCTTGCTGTTTCTGACCATGGCTTGTCCCTCCTGGAAGCCTGTGTGTCAGTACTCCTGGGAGACCAGTTCTCTCTGGGAGGAATTTGTGTATGGAGAGCTGTGGCACAGGGTCAGCTCTGGGGTACAGACAGAAATTGGAAGTATCCTGTCCATGGTTGTTCCTTGGTTCCTGTGTCCTGATGGCTCTGGGTGGGTCTGTCTTGGGTCAGGAATTTGAGCAGAAATGGTGGCCTTACCTGTGCTCACAGATTTATCGGCATTCCTGGGAGACCCGCTCTCTCCTCATGATATTTGTGTATAGTGAGCTATGGCACCGGATCAGTTCAGGGTGCAGATGTGATTGTGCATTTTAATATACAGGCTATTAGCTTTTTAGAAAGCAAGAAATGCATCTAGTATATAATACATATATAATCTGATATATAATGTTTAATATAATATTAATATTTGGAGAATGCTGATGCTAATAATAAAACCACTAGTCAGTCACTCTCAAAAGTCTGAAGGACATACATAGTGGTGTGTGGAAAGAATGTCACCTCAGAGATAACCTTCCACACATCTAGGGCAATATGAAAAAATATTCATGCTTCAGCAAGAAATAGGATATTTTAATAGTAACTTGTATGATTATTTTAATAGTAACTTGTATGATTATTTTAATAGTAACTTTAATGATTATTCTGAATTTCTTAACAGCTAGTCTAGAATACTTTTAAATTTAATTAAAGATTTTAAACATATAATATTATTTGTATAAGGGGATAAATTATTGATTTAGATGTATTTTAGTATTCATTGCCATCATGGTATAATGACTATATAATATACACTTACTATAAATTTTTCCATAGATATGGCTGAGTAATTTCTTCTTGTATCTTCATGCAGTTCAAAGTGCTCTGAATTTTATAGTAAATAATCATAGAGGTTTTTTTTGGTGTCTTTTAAAATGATTCATTGCAATATTAAGCAAATCTCAAACTTGAAGGTATACTGGAAACCTTAATTATTTTTGAAAGCAGGATCTGCCTCTACCTGAGTCTTAATGTGTTAAATGAAGACTTCTGTTGAGGTAGAGTATCTGTACCTCACAATGCAGCCTGTTACTGCATAGTTTAACTTACTGAAAATGTGCTTTTTTAAAAATTTTGACCACAAATCTTTCCTTTGTCTTCATTTTCCCCCTCTTCTTTTTGGTAAACAATGGCTTTTAAGAACTATGAGGATACACCCAGCAGCCAGCGAGGAAGAGGCAGCCTGCACAGGTGAGTCTGGCCCTGCAGATAGGAGGATCCAGTTTGGAGGCCTTTGGCAAGAGCTTTCTGGTTTCTGCCTCCAGATCCTGAACTCTCTCGGCCACAGCATGCCATCTCCAAGCTGTGCCGGGAGCCAGCTATATACCCAGCAGCCAGCGAGGAAGAGGCAGCCTGCACGGGTGAGACCAGCCCTGCTGATCAGAGGATCCAGTCTGGAGGCCTCTGGCAAGAGCCTTCTGGTTTCTGCCTCTGGATCAGGAACACCCTTGGACAGAGTGCACCATCTCCAAGCAGTGCAGGAAGCCAGCTACACACCCAGCAGCCAGTGAGGAGGAGACAGCCAGCACAGCCTGCATTCAGAGCTGATCGGGGCCATAGAGGTACATAGCCAAATACAACTACAAGAGAGTGGGTCTCGGCCACCATCTTTGCTTCTGTGACTGCAGCAGATTGGTAGGCAGGTTTCACCAGAGTAGAAGATCACTGGGGACACACTGCAGCAGGACTCCACCTGAATCTAGGAACTCGGCAGCACCACAGAAATTTGTGCTGGGGGAAAGCAGCTCACCCAGGGTTGCTTAGATAGGCCTGCAGGCAAGCTCCAGCCAGTAACAGCAGGCCCAACTAACACCAGAGATAACCAAATGGCAAAAGGCAAATGTGGGAACATTACTAACAGAAATAAAGGCAATATGGTACCATCCAAACCCAATTCTCCCACAACAGCAAGTCCTGGATACCCCAACCGACCAGGGAAGAAAGATTTGGATTTAAAATCACAGGTCATGATTCTGATGGAGGGCACCATGGAGGGCTTCAAAAAGGACATAAATAACTCCCTTAAAGAAATTCAGGACAACACAAGTAAACAGGGAGAAGCCCTTGAAGAACTAAGGGAAAACACAACAAAACAGATAAAGGAATTAAACAAAGCCATCCAGCACCTAAAGAAGGAGGTAGAAACAATAATGAAATCTCAAAGGGAGACAACTCGGGACTTAGAAAACCTAGGAGAGAAGTCAGGAGTCATGGATCCAAGCATCAACAACAGAATACAAGAGATAGAAGAGAGAATCTCAGATGCAAAGATACCATAGAAAGCATTGATACAATAGTCAAAGAAAATGAAAAATACAAAAAGCTCCTGACCCAAAATATCCAGGAAATCCAGGACAAAATGAGAAGACCAAACCTAAGGATTATAGACATAGAAGAGAGTGAAGATTTCCAACTTAAAGGGCCAGTAAATGTCTTCAACAAAATTATAGAAGAAAATTTCCCTAACCTAAAGAAAGAGATGCCCATGAACATACAAGAAGCCTACAGAACTCCAAATAGATTTGACCAGAAAAGAAATTCATCCTGTCGCATAATAAGTAAAACACCAAATGTACTAAACCAAGAAAGAATATTAAAAGCAGTAAGGGAAAAAGGTCAAACAACATATAAAGGTAGACCTATCAATTATACCAGATTTCTCACCAGAGACTATGAAAGCCAGAAGAGCCTGGGCAGAAATCATGCAGACCCTAAGGAAACACAAATGCCAACCCAAACTGCTGTATCCAGCAAATCTCTCAATTAGCATAAATGGAGAAACCAAGGTTTTTCAAGACAAAAACAAATTTACACAATATCTTTCCACAAATCCAGCCCTTCAAAGGATAATGAATGGAAAACACCAAAAAAGGAGAGAAATTACACAAAAGAAAGCAAGAAAGTAATCCTCTTTCAACAAGCCCAAAAGAAGATAACCACACAACATAAAAATTGCATTAATAACAGCAGGAAGCAACAATCACTGTTCCTTAATATCTCTTAACATCATTGGACTCAATTCCCCAATAAAAAGACATAGACTAACAGACTGGATGCTTAAATGAGACCCAACATTTTGCTGCATACAGGAAACACATCTCAGTGTCGAAGACAAACACTACTTAAGAATAAAAGGCTGGAAAACAGTTCTCCAAGCAAATGGTCCCAGGAAACAAGCTGGAGTAGTCATTCTAATATCAGATAAAATATACTTTCAACCAAAAGTCATCAAAAAAAAGATACAAAAGGCCACTTTATACTCATCAAAGGAAAAATCTACCAGGAAGAACTCTCGATTTTGAACATCTATGCCCCAAATAAAAGGGCACCTGCATTAGTAAAGGAAACCTTACTAAAGATTAAAGCACACATTGCACCCCACACAATAACTGTGGGGGGACTTAAACACCCCACTCTCTTTAATGGAAAGATCAGGGAAAAATAAGCTAAATGGAGTCACAGTGAAACTAACAGAAGCTTTAAACCAAATGAATTTAATAGATATCTATAGAACATTTCATCCTAAATCAAAACAATATACCTTCTTCTTAGCACCTCATGGTGCCTTCTTCAAAATTGACCATATAATTGGTCACAAAACAGACCTCAACAGATATAAGACTATCAAACTAATTCCATGCCTCCTATCAGATCACTATGGAATAAGGGTGGTCTACAATAGCAACAAAAACAACAAAAAGCCCACATAGACATGGAAACTGAACAGTTCTCTACTCAATGATACCTTGGTCAAGGGATAAATAAGGAAAGAAATCAAAGACTTTTTAGAATTTAATGAAAATGAAGGCACAACATACCCAAATTTATGGGACACAATGAAAGCAGTGCTAAGAGGAAAACTCATATCTCTGAGTGCCTACAAAAAGAAGCTGGAGAGAGCACACACTAGCAGTTTAACAGAACACCTGAAAGCTTTAGAACAAAAAGAAGCTAATACACCCAAGAGGAGTAGAAGGCAGGAAATCATGAAACTCAGGGCTGAAATCGACCAAGTGGAAACAAAAAGAACTATACAGAGAATCAACAAAAGCAGGAGCTGATTCTTTGAGAAAATCAACAATATAGATAAACCTTTAGCCAGACTAACCAGAGGGCTCAGACAAAGTACCCCAATTAACAAAATCAGAAATGAAAAGGGTGAAATAACAAACTGAGGAAATCCAAAAAATTATCATATCCTACTACAAAAACCTATACTCAACAAAACTGGAAAATTTGGATGAAATGGATAATTTCCTAGACAGATACCAACTACCAAAATTTAATCAGGATCAGACAGACCATCTAAATGGTCCATAACCCCTAAAGAAAAAAAAAAGCACAGGACCAGATGGCTTTAGTACAGAATTCTATCAGACATTCAAAGGAGATCTAATGCCAATACTCTTCAAACTATTCCACAAAATAGAAACAGAGGAACATTAACCAACTCGTTCTATGAAGCCACAATTTCGCTGATACCAAAACCACACAAAGATCCAACAAAAAAAGAGAACCTTAGACTAATTTCCCTTATGAGTATCGATGCAAAAATACTCAATAAAATTCTTGACAACAGAATCCAAGAACACATCAAAACGATCATTCACCATGATCAAATAAGCTTCATCCCAGGAATGCAGGGATGGTTCAATATACGGAAATCCATCAATGTAATCCACTACATAAACTCAAAGAAAAAAAACCACATGGTCATTTCATTAGATTCTGAAAAAGCATTTGATAAAATTCAACATCCTTTCATGTTAAAGGTCTTGGAAAGAACAGGAATTCAAGGCCCATACCTAAACATAATAAAGGCAATATACAGCAAACCAGTAGCCAACATCAAACTAAATGGACAGAAACTTGAAGCGATCCCACTAAAATCAGGGACTAGACAAGGCTGCCCTCTCTCTCCATATTTACTCAATATAGTACTTGAAGTTCTAGCTAGAGCAATCAGACAACAAAAGGAGGTCAAGGGATACAAATTGGAAAGGAAGAAGTCAAACTATCACTATTTGCAGATGATATGATAGCATACTTAAGTGACACACACACACACACACACAAAAAAAAAAAAAAACTCCACCAGAGAACTCCTACAGCTGATAAGCAACTTAAGCAAAGTGACTGGATATAAAATTAACTCAGGTAAATCACTAGCCTTCCTATACTCAAAGGATAAACAGGCTGAGAAAGAAATTAGGGAAATGACACCCTTCACAATAGCCACAAACAATATAGAGTATCTTGGTATGACTCTAACCAAACAAGTGAAAGATCTGTATGACAGGAACTTCAAGTCTTTAAAGAAAGAAATTGAAGAAGACCTCAGAAGATGAAAAAATCTTCCATGCTCTTGGATGGGCAGGATTAATATAGTAAAAACGGACATCTTGCCAAAAGCAATGCAATTCCCATCAAAATCCCAACTCAATTCTTCATAGACTTAGAAAGAGCAATTTTCAAATTCATCTGGAATAACAAAAAACCCAGGATAGCTAAAACTATCCTCAACAGTAATAGAACTTCTGGGGGAATCACTATCCCTGAGCTCAAGTAGTACTACAGAACAATTGTGGTAAAAACTGCATGGTATTGGTACAGTAACAGGCAAGTAGATCAATGGAATAGAATTGAAGATCCTGAAATGAACCTACAGAATTATGGTCACTTGACAACAACCATCCACAGGAAAAAAGATAGCCTTTTCAACAAATGGTGCTGGTTCAGCTGGAGGTCAGCATGCAAAAGAATTCAAATTGATCCATTCTTATCTCCTTCTACTAAGCTTAAGTCCAAGTGGATCAAGAACCTTCACATAAAACCAGACACACTGAAACAGGGGAAGACCCTTGAGGACATGGGCACAGGGGAAAATTTCCTCAATAGAACACCAATAGCTTATGCTCTAAGATCAAGAATTGACAAATGGGACCTCATAAAACTACAAATTTCTGTAAGGCAAAGGACATTGTCAAAAGGACAAAATGGCAACCAAAAAATTGGGAAAAGATCTTTACCAACACTACATCCAACAGAGAGCTTATATCCAAGACATACAAAGAACTCAAGAAGGTAGACTCCAGAGAGCCAAATAACCCCCTTACAAATCTGGTACAGAGCTAAACAAAGAATTTTCACTTGAAGAATATCGGATGGCTGAGAAGCACCTAAAGAAATGTTCAACATTCTAAGTCATCAGGGAAATGCAAATCAAAACAACCCTGAGATTTCACCTCACACCAGTCAAAATGACTAAGATCAAAAATTCAGGAGAAAACAGGTGCTGCTAAGGATGTGGAGAAAGAACACTCCTCTAATTCAGTTTCAAAGTCATTTCTCTTAAAGTCATTAGTTTCTTCAAAGAAATTTCTGGCGGTCTGTTGAGTGAAAAGTGTTAGCTTGGTTTCCAGGCCTTGTAGTGTTGTGAATGAGAATGGCCCCCACAGGCTCCTCATATATTTGAATGCTTAGAACTGCTTGGAAGAGATTAAGAGGTGTGGCCTTATTGCAGAAGGTGTCATTGCAGATCTGCTTTGAAGTTTCAAAGGGCCCCACTATTTCTAGTCTCTTTCTTTCTACTTATTGCTTGTGAATCCGAAGAAAGCTCTCAGCTACTTCTCCGGTGCCATGCCTGCCTTCCTGACACCATACCACCCACTATGATGGTCATAGGTACAAGTTCTGAAATGGTTAAGCAAGTCTTCAACTAACTGCTTTCCTTTTATAAGTTGCCTTGGTCATGATGGTTTGGCATGAAAATAGAAAAGTAGCTAAAACAATATTAGTTGCCAGCAAATCCTCCCAGTCAAAAGAATTTATTCTGCAAATTCATCCATCCTTCGTTTTTTAAATGATTATCTATAAACAGCCACAGATCATCAGTTGTTTGGCAAGAAGGAGGAAAATGAAAATAATCTGAATTTCAAGCACTACACACATGTATTGTGTACGTGTGCTTCTGTTCGTGGGTTTGTGTCTGAGGTCAGATAACTTTTATCTTATTTTTTTCAGACAGGGTCTACCACTGGCCCATAGTTCACAAAGTCAGCAGGTTGGCTGGCCAGTGAGCCCCATGGGTACTCATTTCTGGTTCCCAGGGACCAGAGTATAACCTGGAGACTAAAGTCAAGTCCTTAAGTGCTTTCATGTTATGTATATGTGTGTGTGTGTGTGTGTGTGTGTGTGTATAAACAAACACACATATATATGTATATATATAATACTATATATAATATATTCTATTATATAATAAAATATATAATATAATACATTATATTATATAAAATATATTATATATATTATTAGAATGAGTTACAGGCAGCAGTCTAGCCAATCCAACAATGGCAGGCTGTGAACAGAAAGTCCAAGAATTTAGTAGTTGCTCAGTCCACAGGCTGGATGTCTCAGCTGGTTTTCAGAATATGCTGGAATCGCTTCTCAGCCTGTTGGCTAAGATCAAGTGCAGAATATGCTTGAATCCTGAACAGTTAGGCCCTAATACCAGTGAAGGAATGGATGTGCTAGCAAGGTGAGAGCAAGCAGGCAAACAACAAAAGCTTCCTTCTTCTATGTCCTTCTATAGACTTCCAGCAGAAGGTATGGCCCAGATTAAAGGTGTGTCTTCCCACCTTAATATCCTGATAAAAGGCATGTATCTTCCTGTGTCCAAGTACAGACTAGAAATGAATTCACCCACTCAGACAAAGCAAAAAAAAAAAAAAAAGACTCTCATAGGTATGCTCTTCTTTCCTGGATTATGATTCATTCAGATGTTGTCAAGTTGACAGCTATGACAGCTATCACAAATGGTTAGTGCTTCTCCTTACTTAGCCTTGCCCTAGCACTAATGATGTGATCTTTTTAAAGCTTCTAGAGGATGCTCATAGCATATGCCTTAATGAAGCTTGATCTCAAATTATTATATATTCTGATTAAATTCAGCTGAAAAACAGACATTCCATTAGAATTAATTTTATTCTTCTTTTGTGTGGGCTCTGAAGAAATTGAGAGAAAACTCAAAGCCCTCAGAGTCCAGTATCTCGCAACGGCTGCCCACTGCCAAGGCAGCTGAGGTCAAGGGCAGGGAGGGAACGTGCAGCTCCACTGCACCTAACGAGTGCTGCTGCTTCTGGTGAGCTCCTTAACTGGCACTCCGATCACAGGAATAATTCACTGGATGTTGATCCAGAAAACACTCCATGTAAAACATTCATAAAAGTAATGTCAGAAATTTCAAAAACTTCAGAGGTAGAGAACTGATAATCCCCCTGTAACTGTAGACTGTTCACCTGAAAGGACTAGCCCACCACAATCATATACCCCTCAAGCCATTTTCAGCAAGAAAAGACTGACAGGAGGTTTGGCCACCCAGGCAAGATCTCTGACTCCTCCAAAGAATAACTTCAGCTTCAGAATAACCTGTGCGCTATCTCTATTCTTGCATTGGCACCTGTCCCAGCCTCTTCTCTACTGCCTCCCTCTTGCTCATTATGTGGGTGTTGGCTCGGAACTCTGGAGTGAGGCCTTCCTTCACTTCCTCCAGTTTGTAGCCCTACTGTCTACTTCATGTGATGATAATGGCCACTGTTGGCTAAATGTCAATGTGCCCTCCCTCAGTGATCCATGTGCTATGTGCTTCAGAAAACCACAAAACTGTGTCTCAAATGATAAAATCTAATTTATCATGAGACAACCACTTAGTGTCACTGAACTACAGTGGCAAAGCCATGCAATTCTAACCCACACATATCTAAACCCAATACAGAGTTCTTTTCCAAGAGGCGTGTTCATATTTTGAATTACTTGTTTGATAACTTCATGCAAGCACATAATGCATCCTGATTACTTTGCCCTACCCTCTGTATTTTCTCTCATTCTTGTAAAACCCCTCCAATATACATATCGTTTGTGTGTTTTGTGATGTACGGAATCCCCAGATTTCCAAGAGTCTGTGATCATCGACGTGGAGCTCTCCATTGGCGCCACAATGGATGCACACTGGAGGAGAAGGACCATTCTTCCCTGAGAATCTGTCACATCCAATAGTTCAACTGGAGGCTTGAGTGGCACTTTTCTTAACTATCACCTTCAAGCTTTGTTGATTTATCTAACAGGATAAATCCTTTCTACTTGGATATATCAGTGCATTGTAAAGGACATGTCCACATAAAAACTTATACATTGATAGGCATCACACCACTTTTCATTAATAGCTAAAAATTACAGACTGAAAAGTCCATCATCAGATTAATGAGCAAACTATTACAGCTTATCCATGTGAAGGAGATTTGGCAATATAAAGGGACTATTGGCATACACTGTAACATACATACATTTAACATACAAACACAGCATACTAAAGGATATCTATCACAAAGACTAATTTTTACAATGTCTAATTTATATAAAACATCTAGAATGGCAGAGCGACAAAGCTAGACAGTAGCTTCGTGGTTGTGCAGAGCTGAAGGTTGGCGATGGAATGTGACTGTTATAGTACAGATTATGGCAGAGTAAATGACTCAAGTTGACATTCTGGAGATGCTAAGATGTGAAGACTTGAGCACGCACAGAACTGTGACCTTAAAATGGATAAGTGAGAGTTTGTATTAATAGAGCTAGTAAAAACAAAACATGTCCTTTACAGTGTCCTGATATATCCAAGTAGAAAGTCTAATCTTCTTTAAAAATTCTTTCTTGCCGAATCACACTATACAAAATTAATATGCTGAGAAACTAATTTGTTTGATGACTGACCAATTAACATTCAGAACAGAGGTACCACTGGACGTCATTAGCAACCAGTAATGCCGTCCCTTCACTCAGTGTAGAAGAATGCATTATTTTAACCTCAAATTTCTGTCAAAAGACTTAAAAACAGTCGTTTTCTGTACTCCAAGCTAATAATGTTTTATTAATACCAATTTTAAATTTCATTATATAACGTTATTATTCATAACCTGGGGCAGATTTTACATCTCAGGCTAGAGGTTACAGAGGAGCATGTCTACCATGTGCAAACTCAGTCTTAAATTAATCAGTTCCATTTATCTTTGTAATGTTTCCACTCTTGGTTAAGAAAATGTATCCTTGCATATTTATTATATATTTTTATTATTAACTATAGAATATATCAACTTTTCTTTTACACAAAAGAGTAATGTCAAACCCAATGCTATTTGAAATCCTACATAACTCAAAATCAAGGCACATTCTGATGTAAAATAATTTACTATCTCTTTTCTCTAAATGATATAGTATTGCCAAAGACAAGGGCTATATCAGATCTTTCATATACTCTCAAAAAATGCACAAAAATTGAGTGGTTGCTGGTATAAATAATTAGCACAAATCATAGTTGCTTTCAGATAACACTTAAAATTTGAAGTCAAATAATAAAAATGCCATGAATATATTGTCCTAAGTATGTATAAAAAGTAACTTTCACACTAGGCAAAGTGGTTAAAATCAACAGATCTATTGACTGTAACTTATTGAATGTACAACTGGTCCACTATTGCCTCCAATAATGACATTCTGGGATTCAATCCTTTGTGTTATTCCCTTCCATGGATGACCCAGTTTCCTGTTTCAGTGAATATAGGGGAAGAGATGATGTGTCACATTGGGTATGAGGCTATATATGTGGCTTCCATTTTGGATGCTGTATTGATCTCTTGTTTTCTTGATCAAAGGCTTTCATGTTACAAGTTGCTTTTTGCAGAGGCTCATGCAATAAAAAACTTAGGGGCATCACTGGCTAGCTGCCTAGGGAATTATGCCCCAACCCATGCTCCACAAATGTCTACATGAGGGGCTGGAGAGATGGCTCAGCGATTAAGAGCACTGACTGCTCTTTCAGAGGTCCTGAGTTCAAATCCCAGCAACCGCATAGTGGCTCACAACCATCTGTAGTGGGATCTGATGCCCTCTTCTGGTGTGTCTAGAGACAACTCATATATAAATTAATCTTTAAAAAAAAGATAGAAAAAAAGTCTACATGAGTAGACAGAAGCCCCACATGTCAGCCTGACTGCAGCCTCCTGAGAGCTATCTTACAAAGATATGTCTAAAACTCCAGAGAGGCCTCCTTTGATAAAACCATGAGTTTTCTCAACAACAGTATGACTGATTTAAGCCACCTTAGGTAGACTTTGTTCTCCAGCAGAGGGTAACTGAACTGAGTCATAGTCCAAATGTTCAGAATTTTAAAATGTAAAGCAAAGCAAACCTCTAAATGCATGTTATGTGTTCTTCTATGAGAAGAAAAAATACTGTCTCAAAAGAGAAAACAAAACAAACAAAAAACCCTGAGACTCTTTGAAATGTATTCAAAATGCAAACCTATTGCAGCTTGCTTAGAAATCCTTTTTAGTCTCAAACACTTTTTCTGGGTAAGTCATTTCATCTTTTTCCAATCTTCTTCCAATTTGCCCACTTACCCAGAGGCCTCTGGCCATTTCTATGCTCATAGGCCTATCTTCAGACTGACGGCTTTTGAGCCTGCTTTCTTGGAGAGCCACTTCTAACTGGCAGGAAGCTCCTTTTCCTCTCCCATTCTCCCTCCATGCCCTGCCATCTCTATACCCACAGGTCTAGTTTAAGACTGGTGGATTGGTTCCCATATTTACCTGATGCAATTAAATAACTAATTCACTAGCTTCACGTGACCTAGCTCAGGTCATTCAGCTCTGTTGCTGGCCCTACCTCCAAAGGAGGTTAGATTATTGTACCAGACACACAACCAAAGAAGGGAGTCTATGAATCCAGGTCAAATCACAAAGCAAACAAAATAATGAATGGCTGAAACAACATATCTCCTATCAAACACACTATTCCTATAGAAGTATATGCTAATGAAAACTACATAGGTAAACAGATGTACAGAATTTAAAGGAAAAACAATAAACTGTACCAAAGAATTGCATACAAATTAATGGATTTGAACAAACACTTCACTGGACTTCAAAAGATGACAATAAATCCTTGAGTAATGTCCAAGACAACACAAACACATGGGTGAGTGACATGATGAAGAGCATTCAGGAACAGAAGATTGAACTCAATAAAAAAGAGAAACGCTGATGAGGAAACAGGCAGAAGTGAAGACGGAGTTAACAAACTCAGCATCCCAACTAGAAAATTCAGGGAACAGCCTTACAAGTAGAAAGAAAACATCAGGACTCAAAGATAAATTGATTACACATATCAAATAATCCAGGAATATGAACAGTTAAAACACAAGAAATGAAGGTGAAGGAAATGTGGGACAGTATTAAAGACCAAGCCTTACATAGGCAGAGAAGAAGGAGAAGAATATCAGATCAATGGCCCGGATGAAATCTTTAACAAGATCATAGAAGAAAACTTCCCCCAAACTAAGAAAATACATATGCATAGAGATATAAGCAGCACACAGAACCCTAACAAGACACGGCCACAAAGTAAACTCCACACAATGTGCCAAAGTTAAAACACTGATTATACAGAACAAAGAAAACATACTGAAGGCTTCATAAGAAAAATCAAGTCACAAATTAAGGAAAACCCTCAGAATAACAGTGGCTGTCTCAGTGGAGCCTCTGACCCCAGAAGGGCATGGAGCAATGTGTCCAGGTTCTAAATGACTACAACTGACTACCTAGATTCCAGAGCCTGACAAAACTATCTGCCAGACTTAAACTAAGAAAATTCAGATCCGCCGGGCGGTGGTGGCACATGCCTGTAATCCCAGCACTTGGGAGGCAGAGGCAGGCAGATTTCTGAGTTTGAGGCCAGCCTGGTCTACAGAGTGAGTTCCAGGACAGCCAGGGCTACACAGAAAAACCTGTCTCAAACAAAAACAAAAACAAAAACAAAAAAGAAAATTCAGATCCAACACAGCAAATAACTCGGAATGGAATACTGGAATTCCATTGCATTGATGTTACTTCAACTCAAAGAAAATAATAAGCACAAATAAGACTCAAGAAAATAAGCAAATAAAACTAGAAAGAAAAAAGCTATAATTTAATAAAATACAAGCGCAACTAAGAACACAAACCAGGAAACACACAGATACACACATGCATGCACAACCATGAATATGACTAGAATCAACACACACTTTTCAATAATGAATCTAAATGTTAATGACTTTAGCTTTCCAATGAAAAGACATGGGCTATCTGAATAGACAAGAAAATAAAAATCTGTTTGTTGTTTATAAGAAACTTCAAAAACCTGTGCTCCATCAACATAGATGTAAAAATCCTCAATAAATACTAACAAACTGAATACAGGTACATTTCAAAAAGATCATTCACCAAAATCAAGTTGGCTTACTCCTACAATGCAGGGATAATTCAACAATCAATACATATAATAAAACCATAATAAATCATATAAATGGATTTCAACAATCAAATGATTATCACAATAGTGCAGAAAAGTCATTTGACAAAACCCAACATACTTACATAATAAATTCCCAGGGAAAGTAGGAGTGGAAGAGACATACCTCCCCATAAGAAATGCTGTAAACCACAAGCCCATAGGCAGAATTATCCTAAGTGGAGGACCTCCCAACGCTATCCCATTAAAGCTAGAACAAGACAGGGGAATCCACTGTTCCCTACTTCTTTTCAATATAGTGCTGGTAACATTAGCTCAGGTAATGTGGCAAAAGAGGGAAATTTTAAAAATATAAAATAGGAAAAGTAAAATTGTCCCTATTTGCAGATGATATATTATATATAGGAAATCCCAAAATATTTCCACCACAAAACTTCTAGAAACAACAAGCTTCATTCAAGTGTCAGGACACTAAATCAACTTAAATCAACTTACAAAGATTAGTAGCCTATCTCTATACCAACAATATACACACTGAGAAAGAGAGCATTGAAACATTTCCATTTTTAACTGTATGAGAAACAACAAACTATTGTGGAAGAAACCTAAGGAGAAAGAACGAGAAGACACAAGAAAATGGAAAGACACCCAAGTTCATGAATTTGTAGAATTAATGTTTTGAATGGCCATTATTCCAAAAGCCATTTAAATATTAAATGCAATCTTAATCAAAATGTTCAAAACATTCTTCACAGTAATAAAAAAAATCTTAAAATTCATTGGGAATTAGAAAAGATGCTGCCATTACAGATTTCAAGATATATTATAGAACTATAGTAATAAAAAACAATATGGCACAAAAACAGACATGTAGACTAATGAAATAAAATGAAATCCAGGGGGGCAGTGAGTGGGATGCTAAGTGAATAATAAAATGATGATGAGGATGATGATGATGATGAAGAAGATAAATGCAACAAAGAAGAAAACATGGAAACCCAAACACGAGTACTTGTAACTACAGCTATCTGATATTGACACAGAGGCAAAAACCAAACCAAACCAAACCAAAATTCTGGAGAAAAGACAGAATCTTCAATAAATGGTGCTGAGGAAAACAGACATCCATATGAAGAACAATAAATTATCCTAGTGGAGCAAAAGCCTCAGTGTGAACCCTGAACACTAGACTATTCAAAGAAAACACAGGCAGCATCTATAAGATGGAGGGTAAGAAGGACTTCCTCTTACAGGACTCTTCCTGTAAGAGCAGCAACCAAGTAAAAGTCTCTGGAGAGCTAGGGAGCCATCAAGGGAAAAAGAAAGCCCTGGAAAGGGAGCCGTCAGCTACACAGCCAACAGAGCAAGGGTATCCCTAATGTACAAAGGCCTCACAGAAAGAACAGTTGGGGAAACAATCTGACAACATTTAAAAAGTGGGAGAGAGATCAGGCACTAAATAGAGAATTCTCAACAGAAGAAATAAAAATGGTTAGGCAATCCCTCAAAATGTGTTCACCAGTGTTAGCAATTAAGAAAACGCAAATTAGGGGCTGGAGAGATGGCTCAGCGGGTTAAGAGGACCAACTGCTCTTCCGAAGGTCCTGAGTTCAAATCCCAGCAACCACATGGTGGCTCACAACCATCCATAACAAGATCTGACGCCCTCTTCTGGAGTGTCTGAAGACAGCTACAGTGTACTTACATATAATAAATAAATAAATAAATAAATAAATAAATAAATAAATAAATCTTTAAAAAAAAAAGAAAGAAAACGCAAATTAAAAGGACTTCAAGATTTCCTGTTAAACCCAGTCAGAATTGCTAAGATGAACAAAGCAGTTGCCAGCACTCACTGGGTTAGCTGCCATGACTGGTGAGGTTACGGGCGGGGCCCTTACTCACCGGCCTGGCTATCAGACTGCAGACTGGATTAGGTACAATGAGTGTCAGGCCAGAAACTCTTAACACCAACAGCTCAAGCTTCCATATAACCAGCTACACCACTCCTCAGGGTAGAGCCAAAGAACTGGACACCTTTCTCCACAGATACTTGCTTAGCAACGTTCACTACTGCCTTCCTCATACTAGCCAGGAAATAGAAACAACCTAAATGCCCTTCAGCTGAAGAATGGAAAATGGAAATGTGGCACTGACTGTGGGACATGTGATACTCTTCAGTTTTTAAAAAGTCATGAAATTTGAAGATAAATGGTTCTAGGAAAAACTATATTGAGTTAGGCAACTTGTCCCAGAAAGACAAATGCTGTGTATTTCCTCATGTGTAGTTCTAAGCGCCAAATGTTCAAGTGTAAAAATATAATATGGAGTGACATTAGGAAAAAGGAGCACAGAAAAGGATCACATGAGAAAGGGAACTTAAGAGGGGACTTGCAGAATGAGATGATGTGAGGCAGTAAACAGAAAAACTGGGAGGGGACTAATGGGGAGACCGAGGGAAGTCAAGCAGAAAGGAAAAAGATGAAAGGACCGAACAATGTCAAAGTTGCTGTGATTACTCAAGGAATCACATTATTTTGTATTTATGAAAATTGTAAGAATACATATAAGTGACGAACTTATGACACTTGGATTGACAACACAAATGCTCCCCATAAGACCACAGACTAATAAAAAGCAGAGTCAAGCATGAGAAACCTTATTTTGAATAGTTGATCAGGCTATTGCTTTTGACCTGGATCTAACCTGAAAGCCTTCTTTCCTGTGGTCTAGAAAATAGTACCACAAAATGCTATGCACGATGGCAAGGGAAGGACAAAATTAGTAGGCCTACCCAGCACCCATGAGTCACAATAATGACCAGCCTGGCAACATACCTGCATAGGTGTAGTAAGTCACCCTCACATGCTGGTGGTTACCAGCCTCTGTCTAACTGGACTTAAGTTCCATCAACAGGAGAGAAATCATACCTGGTACTGGAAACCTGGACAGCTTTCTGGAGCTAGTGAGGTCATGGATCTTAGATGAAAACTGACTAACACCAGTTTAGTGAAACAGCATAATTCCACCTACATCCTAAATCTTGTAGTTATACCCGCAGGTAAGAGTGTCTACCACCCCTTATCAAAGAAAGGCTCTGTTTACAGCAAATGGAGACTGAAACGGAAAAATCTTGAGTAGACGCAATGCAGAGATCAGCAGATCATGGGAAGCCCAGTTCCAACTGATACATCTGCATCACAATGAATCAGGAAACACTGCAGGAAAGCAGGTGGAAAGATGATGATATCAAGAGACATGGTAACATGGGCAAGGGTAAGTTACAGGGGGGGTCCCATCTCTAGACAAATAACTATAGGAAATGATGGCTGCTAAAAGAAGAATTAGCCTCTCCCAAGGATGATCCCCTTAATGGTTATCCAGTGTAGATGGTGCATGTCGAAATAATACACAAACCACCACAACCAACAACAACAGACTGAGCAGGATGTACTTATAATTACAGGCATGCGTATGTGTGCATGCATGCACTTGCACACACACAAACACACACACACCAACAATATAATCAAATGGCATCAACTTGAGTGCATTGGAGGGCTTTTAGGAAAGGTAGGTGGAAGAGTCGTAATGGAGGCAAGAGAGGGTTGAAAGTATAAGGAAATTTATTGAAATTTCTGTGAAGTTTATGCATGCATAGATATTAGGAGTACAATTTCACATTGAGAAATATTCAATATACAATGTTCATTTTAAGATATATCACAGTAATATTATACAAAGCACTACCACATACCTATATAGAGAAATAGAGAAGGTCAATTAGGTATCAAGGAAGAACAAGCCAAATTAAACAAAAAGTAGGAAAATCATATCTTCAAAGTGCTCAGAAAAATAACTTAAGTTAGAAACATACATTCTTTCCAGAGTGTGAATTAAATTATAATTTAATTTTAAAAATGTAATGAGATCATATTTTATCTTGTCTATTGAAGAAAATGCTTCAGGAAGACAGGAATAACCCCAAAAGTGAGATAGGGTGTAAGAAGGGATCAAACCTACAAGCCATTTTCATATGGAGTAGGAAAAACAATGCCTAAGTTATAGACTTACAAGAAATGGAACTGAAATATCCAACTATAAGGACATAAAATTAAAATGTTCTCCAGTCCCTTCCAATAATATTTGTGTTATTTGAACAAGGGCTATTGATTAACTCTAGAGTCTGTTAAGGATGAAATTTCAAAGTTAATCACATAAGAAATGAAAGTAGAAGGCTTATTTCCTAAGTCTATGGAGGAGAAAGACATGGAATAAAAAAGAAATCAATACAAAAGATGAGAAAGAAGGAGAAATCACAGAAAGAAAGAATACAGAAGAGTAACAAATAAAACTCACTGTACTGGCTAGTTTGGTGTGTCAACTTGACACAGGCTGAAGTTATCATAGGAAAAGGAGCTTCACTTGGGGGAAGTGCCTCTATGAGATCCAGCTGTGGGGCATTTTCTCAATTAGTGATCAAGTGAAGGAGGGCCCCTTGTGGGTGGTGCCATCTCTGGGCTGGTATTCTTGGGTTCTATAAGAGAGCAGGCTGAGCAAGCCAGGGGAAGCAAGCCAGCAAGTAACATCCCTCCATGGCCTCTGCATCAGCTCCTGCTTCCTGACCTGCTTGAGTTCCAGTCCTGACTTCCTTTGGTAATCAACAGCTGTGTGGAAGTGTAAGCTCAATAAACCCTTTCCTCCCCAACTTGCTTCTTGGTCATGATGTTTGTGCAGGAATAGAAACCCTGACTAAGACACTCACTAAGAAAAAGAGCAAGGAGGACGTGGGTGAAACAGGCCTGGAGCATGCCATAGGTCCTGGGGAGTTCACCAGTGGATGACTCCACAGCACACTAAAAAAGAATAAAACAGCAACAAAGGAAAAACAAAGAAACCCTCTACCAGGAAGGGTTACATCAGCAAGTGATAACTACCAATTTTCAGTTTTGGTAGCACAGTATAAGCAAATGCAATCTTCTTGTTGATGGAGCTCAGACAACTGAAGTTTATAAATATCCAAATTAGGCATGTGGTGGTGCATAATTCTAGCACTTGGGAGACTGAGCTGGCATGCTGGCTATGAGTTAGAGGCTAACCTCGGTTGCATAGTAAGATCCTGTCTCAAAGAACCAAATAGACAATAAAATAAAGACATTTGCAAAAATGCACAATTAAATTATAAATAACAATATTCTAGTTAGTGTTGGTGTGATGGCACGGGCCTGTAATCCCAGGACTCAGGAGGCAGACTGAAGAGAGTCTCGGTGAGTTTGAGGCCAATCTGATCTATATAATGAGTTCTAGGCCAGCCTAGTCTACACAAAGAGTTCTATGCCAGCCCGGTAAATGTAGAGAGATGTTATCTCAGACAAATAAAAAAGTCTGAATTATATGCTTTTAATAAGAGATATATTTAAAATATAGTGATACATTAACTTATAAAGGGTTATAAAATATTACAAGAGACAAATAGTTTTTAAAAGGAATGTTAGTATGGCTAACACCAAATCATATATAACACAGAGCAACATTAGAGAAAATAAATACAGATGACTTGATTATTCATTAAAACTAAACACGACCTTTAATATCATAGGAACTGACCAAACCGAAATGACGACAGAGCAGGCGTCTACAACTCAGAGTATGAAATCCTGACCAACGTGGAAGGAGGGTCTCTTATTCCTCAATTAGTGTAAGGGCCACATACTCAGTAGGCTTAAATTGTAACTGACTTAAATTTAGCTATTTTAAAGAAAAGAAAAATTAACAATCACAAAACATGCAGGAAAAGCAGTTAAAAAGATAGCCAAAGTACCTGAGGGTTATCTGAAAATTTATTAGGTTCATGAATTTTTTGTATCTGAGAACTAACATATTAAAAATTACTTTTTGTGCCGGACGTGGTGGCGCATGCCTGTAATCCCAGCACTTGGGAGGCAGAGGCAGGCGGATTTCTGAGTTCGAGGCCAGCCTGGTCTACAGAGTGAGTTCCAGGACAGCCAGGACTACACAGAGAAACCCTGTCTCGAAAAACAAAAAACAAAAAACAAAAAAAAAAAATTACTATTTGTTTTGGTAAAATACCATGTTTTCCCTTTCAAATGAAGACTGCCATGATATGTTTATCCTTTCTGGTCAACATTCTATAAAGGCTCTCCTGTCTCTCTTCACGGCGTTCCTGGAGATTGAACTCACACTGTCAGGAAACAGCAAGCCCTTCTACCCACTGAGCCATCTCACCAGCTCCACAGATAACATTCTATACCTCAATTAGGGTTTAAAAATGGAAATTCAAGAGATTATCTTCATGATCAGGCAAGACTGATCAGCAGAGAGGCAACTGCCACGAAAGTTCAATCACTGAGTTCAACACCCAGAACCATTAATAGCAGAGAGAGAGAGGCATGTACATGCAGATGTCCTCTGACTGCCCAGCACTGTGACATGTATGTGCAGATGTCCTCTGACTGCCCAGCACTGTGACATGTATGTGCAGATGTCCTCTGACTGCCCAGCACTGTGACATGTATGTGCAGATGTCCTCTGACTGCCCAGCACTGTGACATGTATGTGCAGATGTCCTCTGACTGCCCAGCACTGTGACATGTATGTGCAGATGTCCTCTGACTGCCCAGCACTGTGACATGTATCCCCTCATCCTCACTCCCACCCTGCATCTCTCTGTCAAAAAATAAAATGTTAAAATGATTTAAAAGAAGTTCCCATTTACCAAGAAGGAAAAAAAAGTGTTCTTTTTTAGCAGGTGAAAATGTTTTACCAGTTTCCTCAAATATTAAAATATTACATGAAGGCTAAATGAGGGGTTTATTTATTTTGGCCTGGAGAGGGAAGTGGCGGGGTATAGAGTAGGACTCTGGGGACTCTGGGGACTCTGGTGTGGCTTTAAAGTCAGAAGGCCTCTAGCTCTCTAATTGTACTGAAATGCTGATGACAACATCTTAAAAAAAAAATCCTAAACACTTTCTTGCACTTTTCTGAGGGTAAAAGGCTTCTGGCTTAGGTGATTAACACCTGTAGCCTAACAGTGGCTGAGCTAAGTAGTGTGGCCTTTGTTCTATCTCAGCAGGAACTGCATGGCTCTAACTTTCAGCCTGCTAGTCCGAAGTCACAGGAAGAAAAAGGGACACTTTGAAAAGTGCTTGTAGTGTTTATTACTAAGTTTCCCCTATGAAAGTTATCTAAGGAGACAAGTGGGAATATCCTAAACAGGGGAAAGGGAAAAAATTCTTCTCATCTCTTTGTCCTCAGTACTTAAACATCTTTCAGAATACATGATCATATGTTAACAAGTTCATCACAAGTTCCACAAAAAATCAAATCATAATTTGAAATAGAAGTTTACAACAGAGAATGTTTACATGCATATCCATTAGGAGTAATTATCTGGCTAAACATGTGTCATGTGTCACAGCTCTACAGGTTCAGTGAATGTTGAAAACCATACCTAAGTTATTAGTGAAGTTTTGTATAGATATACCCAGCAGATATTTTATCTTCTTCATAGTACCTACAATAAATCATTAGATCCCTTTTTATGACCTTTGGTAAACTGTTTTTACAACTTCTTGGAATGTGCTAAGAGTAGGAGAAAGTCTGGTTTCTATTTAAGAGCACTGAATTGGTGATACATGAGAGATTAACAGAGTTCTCATTGCAGTTTTGAGTATCGGAAAAGGGCCTAATAGCAGTTGCACTATAAAAAAGCTTAATAATCACTGGTATAATTTTAGGAATTCTTATAGGATCATCATTAAGAATTAAGAAGTCATCTATTTGTTTATATAGCATTGATACAAGACAGAATATCTTTATAGATCTGCAGAGATCTGCTCAAAAGGTTGACTAATACCTAGTGATTGTTATATATGTTTAATAACAACAAAAACACATATTAATAGCAGGAATCTTTTATAAAATGAAATCTCTTGGGCCTTGCCTGTAGAGTGAATCTGTTGTGGATTATAACTTGAAGCAGATTATCTCAGGAAGATCACCTGCTAGTATTAGCTTGTCCTATGATGGCTCCTGACAACAAACCATACTGTACAGATAATATACATTATATACAGTTTGTGTATATATATATGTATGTTTGTATGTATGTATGTATGTATGTATGTATACAAGTGAATGCTAAATGAGTTGATCATTTAATTACAAAGTCTTTGCAGTGTAGATAATATACATGTATAAAAACTGATATATATTATTAACATTTCAATCAGTAAAACTCCTTCGGGAAGGTTTTAAGAACCTGACAACCAGATACCCTAATGTTTCTAACCAAAGAAAAAGACTAAAGAAAACCAAGAGACCCACAAGAATATCTTCTAAAGCTCTATCTTTATAATAGTAGAAACAATCATATCTGTCCCAGAGGTTCTGTTCAAAGGTTATGAATTATAACACAATGCCAAACAGCTGTTTCATAATAGAACAACATTCCTCACATATGGAATACTACTCAAAGTGCCAATATCAAGTTGAGGATTATTATAAATGATGTAAATTTGTTTTCAAAAGCTGATGGACACATGCATAAATGTTTTTATGAGTCAATTCTTCTAGAGTAAAACATATTAAACTAGACAGAGTGCTTGTTTGATAAGAGGTACCTAGATGGTTAGGGGATAGAGAAAGAAAGACTTGAGCATTCCCGGGAGATTTTAAGCATGCTCATCAGGCTTCGCACTCTTGAGTAGAGCCAGTCTCCATCTCTTGGGCATAACATTCTGCGATTTGGGAAAACAAGTCAAGGACCTTCAGACAAGAAGGTACAGAAATGCTACCACAAAAATCAAGATAAAATATTTACGTAGAGAGTCTAAGGGAAACTTGAAGGGTAACTAAGCATGCAGGAGATGGAAACAGGAGGGAACGTGAGACAGTCACAGCTGGAAGAATAAAAAGAGGGAGCAGAGTGAAAAAGAGAAACTGTGAGCAACAGGAGCTGCACAGCCTTACAGAGCAGCGCTGTAGGGAAATGGGTTAATCATTGTATTAACAGTGTAGACACTGATCTGCCATCAACATCCTACTCACCTACCTATTACTGTAAGAGAGACCCCTAGGATTAGAATTTCCTTCAGAGAGTGAGGACGAACCACCCTCAGATTCCTGGGCTCCAGAGATTCATATCCCAGGAGAGTCTGAGCTTCCAATTAGGGTAAACTAGCACTACATGTGTATATACCTGGTCTTTGTTTTATCATTTCTAATTATACAAAAATTTTTAACACATGTGGTGGTTTGAATGCTTGGCCCATGGGAAGTGGCAATAGTAAGAGGTGTGTCCTTGTTCAAATGGGTGTGGTCTTGCTGGAGGAAGTGTGTCACTGTGTGGATGGGCTTTCAGGTCCTATGCTTAAGTTCTACCCAGGGTAAAAGAGTCTCCTTCTGACTGGCTTTGGAAGAAAATTCAGAACTCTCATCTCCTTCTCCCAAGCCATGTCTGCATACTTCCTGATAATGGACTGAACTTCTACAACTATAAGCCAACCCCAATTAAATGTTTTCATTTATAAGAGTTGCCTTGGTCATGGTGTATCTTCCCAGGAATAAAATCCTAAGACAACAGTGAACTAGGTAAGGCAAAGAGAGACTGAGAGTTTCTCTTTCACCAATACTTACACAAAATTTATAAATGAATGAATCCAAACTTTACACTGGCTTCTTATCTCCATTTTCCTATAAAGTGAAGTCACTTGAAGCTGTTGTGGTCACAGGAGGAGGAAGAGCAAGCCGTGAGCAAAGCAGAAGGAGGCACAGAAATGTACGCAGTGCAGAGAGGGATCAATCATCCAAGAAACCTCACCAGACTGAAGACATTTAGGACAGAGACTTCAGAACAACAAGTTCCTGAATCAGGGTATTTAAGAACTTACAGTTGCCTCAGAATGTGAGATTTTTAGGACATTGTGCTATAAAATCTGTAAGAATTATAAGAATTTAGCATATTTCCTAGGCACAGAATCAATTGCTTTCTGCTTTTGTTTCTATGTCTTTTGTGATATCTTCCTACAAGCTATCATAAAGACGAGTAAGAGCTCTCATTTCAGTCACTGTTTACCAACTCCTAACATACTTCTAGGCCTTTACAGAAGTCAATAGATATTTATTGAATGGAATAGATGATAATTAAGATAAAAAATTCTCAAAATTGCCTCTAACTGACAAACTTAAAGTGCCCTGCAGTTTCATTTTTCCACCCTATGCTAGGCACCTAGCTAGTTCATCCCATTCCAAATTGTGCTGGTCTCCACAGTCACAGGGATACTGAGGCAGCCATGCTGACTCCTTCCCCTGCTGATTTCACAAAACAGAGGACAAGCAGACTTGCAAACAACAGCAACGGGGGGGGGGGGCAGCATCAGCAGCTTTTCAGGGAAGTGGAAGTGCACTCAAGTAAGGAGAGGCCTAACTCTAAAAACACAGCAAACTGAGAGTTAAAAGAGAGCTGGTGGTCCAGTGCTTGGGACTTTTGCAGAACTGAGTTCATTTCCAACTCCTTTATCATGCAGCTAACAACTGTTTGCAACTATAGCTCCAGGGGATCTGACACCTCTGATGTCTGGAGACAACTGAACTCATAGACACACATACACACACACACACACACACACACACACACACACACACAGAGAGAGAGAGAGAGAGAGAGAGAGAGAGAGAGAGAGAGAGAGACAGAGAGAGACAGAGAGAGAGACCTAGAAACAGAGAGACAGAGACAGACAGATACGGAGACACAGAGAGAGACAGTGAATAAAATAAATGCTTTATAAACTGGCAACCTAAAGAGGAGAAAGGAGTCTGAAGTGAGAAATGTATAAAGTTGAAAGAATAAAGAAATAATAGTTTACATATTAGAGGAAATAGAAAAATTAGAAACATTAAATGATATGAAAGTATATAACATTTAAGATATACAATATAATGTATTTGCTATGCAATTAAAATACAACTTAGTACAGATGGAAAACCAAACTTGCCTTTCAAGAGAATATAAAAGAAAATAACCTATGTAAGTCGAAAAACAATAAATTAGCTAAAGCTAATTTTGACTATAACATTATAAATTAGAAGTAAATTTGAGAAACACTAGACCTTGAAAAATAAATTCCAAATAAAACATTAAAACTGGGCTGATCCCATGTAAAACATACAGAATATGGGTGGTCCTACAGATAGAAATAGGCAGTGCCCAAAAGACTTGGCACACATAATGGTCTATGCATGTTTTGTGTGCACACATGTCTGCAGATGAGCGTGTGTGTGCACATGCCTCTGGAGGCTCTGCAGAGTCAGGCCCACCAGGCTTCCTGCCTACTCCCCTCCTTGTCTTCTGACATGCCGCCTCTCACCAAGGGCTGGACTGGATGGCAAGGAGCTTCAGGGCTCTGCAGCCTCCGTCTCCTTCCCCAGTGCAGGGTCACAGACACTCATCATGGTGCCCAGTTTCCACTGGGCTCTGGGGTTCTGAATTCTGGTCTTGAAGCTTATAGAGAAGGAGATTCCTGACTGAACTAGCTCCCTACTCCATAGTTATATTAATTTTTTAAAACAAATTAAAAGCAAGAATCACAAATTATAAAGAACCCAAGGGAAAGCCACTTGGATATAAAAATTCAAACTATCACCTGCGCTTGGTCTTCCCTCGTCCCTTGATATCTGGCCTGCCTTGTTCTCTTTGTGCATGTTACACTGTACTTACATGTACATTTGGTTATGCACACACACACACACACACACACACACACACACACACATCATTGGCTAGCTTCCCTACAGGAGGGAGAATATAATAATTGCTCTTTCTGAAACTGCATGGCCTCACTTAATATTATCCATTTGAAGTCTATTATCCTGCAGATTTTGTAATGCAAAAGTGTTTAAAGCATACAAAAAATGGAACATTTACATGTCCAGGAAGGAATTATATTCCAAAAAAAAGCTATTATGAAAGATGGTACTATCAACCATGGGTGAGAAGGATGGAGACACTGGTGTTGCCAGCAGGCCTGAGGAGATCTGGGAACCTTTCAGGACTTTCACTTAGGCAAACTGGACTTTGGCTGCACTACAGAAACTATTTTTTAGGATTTCAGCCTTGGAATCTGTTTAAAACATCTTAGCAGACTAAAAACACAAATTAATAAAAAAGAGAGGCCCTCAGGAAGGAAGACACACCTGAGAGCAAGGTACTTATAAACAAATAATTGCTTGCTATCCTTGGTCATAAAAGATTTAAGAGTAAAATAAATTAATGATTGCAATTATGATACCAGTAGGCACATGGTGATTGCGCCACTGCTGTGGGGCACATCACAGAGGGAGGCAGCTTTAAAGCACAGCACTGGGAAACCACATACAACTTTGGAAGACTGACTGAACAATACCAACACACACACACACACACACACACACACACACACACTTTCTACAGATGGCATCCTATAAAACCAGGTCCCATCTTATTAGATGCTTAAAATCATTGTTTGCTGTCAGATTGCTCCCCTTCACATGTTCTGTGATATTTTCTTCCTTCAGAAGCAAATTTTCATAATTGTGCATGTTTCTCAAAATACATGTGAAGTTTATTGAAGATTTCATCCGCAAGATAATTTTAGAGATAAATCTAACTCGTGTAATATTTTAATAAAAAGTAAAACCTTAAATGGGCTACATACTACACACATAAATAATGTCTTAAGGTCAGTAATACATAATATTTTAACATATAGGCAATAAATGTTTAAAATAAATAGAATCATGTAGCTATGTTGCCAACACAATTATCACTAAGTCTTGAGGACTTTTCTAAGTATGATAACAAGTATTTATTAACTATACATAAACTTTCACTAGTATGTATGTGTGATATCAATAGCTATCTATTGATTAGTTCATGTAAACTTTCACTAGCACATGTGATAACACTAAGTATCAAGTGTCTAGTCCACGAAAACTTTCACTAGTATGTGAGTGGTCATGTACTCACCTAATTGCGTCATTGGTCTCTGAAACAGCTCTTAAATATTCTTTCAAATAATAATAATTAAAGCAATATTTCCGGATCCTAAAGCCACGCCATCGTCTCTGGATCTATTGTCAATAAAAAGATAAAATATGTAAATAAAAAGATAAACATAGTATTGAACATTTTTCATAAAAATATACTTCTTAAAACTCAAGAGGATAATGACTAGTAACGTCTATCAAATAACGGCTTGGACAATGCCCCAGCTAGGTGTCTTATGCCACCAAGTAAAGCCTCTAGTGCCAGGAATGGGTTACATACTGTTGAGTCACTAGCTGAAGAGGTCATACAGGCCACCCCTCTCAAACATCACAGTATGTTGCCACAGCTGTTTGGTTGTTTTCCACAACCTGATGGTGAGACCTTATTGCTGAGGAAGACAAAGTTTGTGTGATGGAACACCCAAAAATCAAACTGGTGTCCAAGTAAAAGCCTTGTTCCTACTGACCAGCATTCAAAATTCTGGATAGTACTTGGCACAGCACTCTAGGAGAAAAATAATCTTCAAAGTCACCTAGCTAATCAACCTTGCTATTACAACAGAGCTGCGTGTGCAAAATATTTTGGTGTGATAGTGGTTCAAATCAAATAGGAGTAACCAGCTCCTTTGATTGGCTTTAAGGCTCACTCCATGAAATGGACCCATATTCTGACACTGCTAAAGTGGCAAAGAACCTGAGACTAGATCAATCATGAGCCTTAGGGGAAAACATTACTATCATTCTGCTGCAGGAACGTAACAACAGAATAATTCCTAATGGCACACTCTTACACCCATAGCCCAGTGCCTCGCTCAACTCTCATGGAGATTAATAGAGAGACCCACAGCTGTGTGTAGATAGTGTGTAGTGTGACAGACTTTGGAACATTTAGTCGTTAATGGGGTGCCCTGATCAGACCTCTCTCCTCAGAGCTCAGATATTTAGGCGGAAAAGGAGGTAAAAAGAGTTGGGAGGCAGAGGTGGGAGAATACTCCAAAGAAACAGCAACTTCTAGATATAATTCAACTGATGCACACATAAACTCACAGAATTGTGACAGCATGTACAAGATCTGAACAGGGTCACAGCAGAAAAAAATATCAGCACCGAGAAAGGGATGTGGACACAAAGTCCTGCCCCTAACCATCTGCAATTAATAATTTCTGGGAGAGGGAGACTCCGTTTCTCTAGTGGAGTATCACTTGGTATATCAACCACACTCCAGGCCTAGGACTAGCTCACCAGCACTACATGGACTTCGTGGTTTTTGTGTGCTTTCTGTTTGTTTTGCTTTTTTACTATTTGTTTTATTGATTTTCTTTTTGAAAATTTGTCTGCTTTGATATTCTCTCTCTTTGTTGTTGTTTTGAGGTAAGGGGAATCTGGGAGAAATTGGGGAAAGAGAAAGCATATGATCAAAATGTATTGTATAAATTTAAAAAAAAATTGAAATTCTCAAGAATAAATAAAAACACAAAAAGCACCTTGGGAGTTTTCTATGAATATAGTTAGTACATTAGTTGTAGATGTAAGTAGTGCCAATATATTAGTTAGATCACAAAGATGGCCACCATCTTTGATGCTGCTTGGACTGGACAAGCAGTCCCAGGTACCCGAGATATCCCAAGTTTAAGATCTCTGGGGACACAGGTCGCCAGGCAGCAACCTGTGCACAGGAGCTAGATAGAGCAGTGGTTCCTGTGTGCCAGCCAGGCATGGGTTGTGTGCCCTGCGGGGTGTCGTGCACTCCCCAACATCTTTGCTGCTGCTTGGATTGGACAAGCAGAGCCAGGTACCTGAGATATCCAGAGTTTAAGATTTCTGGGGACACAGGTTGCCAGGCTGCAACATGCACACAGGAGCTAGGCAGAGCAACGGTTCCTGTGTGCCAGCCAGGCGTGGATTCTGTACCCTGCAGGGTGTCCTGCATTCATAGGACTCCCAGCCACCATCTCTGCTTCTGTTCAGACAGGACAAGTGGCCCCAGGTACCCTAGATATCCTGAGTTTAAGATCTCTGAGGACTCAGGCTGCCAGGTGGCGACCTGCGCACAGGATATGGGCAGAGAGGAAGTTTATCTGTGTGACAGCCAGGCCTGGTTTTGTGCCCTGCGGGGTAGTCAGCACTTTGAGGGGCTCCCAGCCACCATCTTCGCTCCCTGACAGAGCAGACAAGCAGCATCAGGTCCACAGAGACAACCAAGGATAACATTGCTTGGAGCAAGATACACCAGGGGGTCCAAGAGCACCCAAGAGGAGGGCAGCACATCAGTAATCTGTGCCAGGGGAAACCCAGTCATCCAGTGGTGGAGAAATAGCCTTATGGGCCCACAGGGAGTTCAAGCACCAGGCAGTGACTACAGGACCAACTAACGCCAGAGATAACCAGATGGCAAAAGGCAAACGTAGGAATATTACTAACAGAAATCAAGGCAATGTGGCAGCATCTGAACCCAATTCTCTGAGAGAAGTAAGTCCTGGATATCCCCAACACACCAGAAAAACAAGATTTAGATCTAAAATCACTGGTCATGATGCTGTTAGAGGAACACAAGAAGGACATAAATAAATCTCTTAAAGAAATACAGGAGAAAATGGATCAAAAGTTAGAAGCCCTTACAAAGCAAACACAAAAATCATTTAAAGAAATTCAGGAGAATATGGGTCAAAAGATAGAAGCCAATAAGGAGGAAATGCAAAAATCACTTAAAGAAATACAGGAGAAAGTGGATCAACAGGCAGAAGTCATGAAAGAGGAAACACAAAAATCTCTTAAAGAATTACATGAAAATACAAACAAGCAAGTCAAAGATCTGAGCAAAACCATCCAGGATCTAAAAACAGAAGTAGAAACAACTAAGAAATCGCAAAGGGAGATAACTTTGGAGATAGAAAAGGGGAAGAAATCAGGGGCCATAGATGCAAATATCAACAATAGAATACAAGAGATAGAAGAAAGAATCTCAGATGCCGAAAATACCATAGAAACCATTGACTCAACAGTCAAAGAAAATGCAAAATGCAAAAACCTTATAACCAAAACATCCAGGAAATCCAGGACACAATGAGAAGACCAAACCTAAGGATTATAGGTATAGATGAGAGTGAAGATTTACAACTTAAATGGCAAGCAAATATCTTCAACAAAATTATGGAAGAAAACTTCCCAACTTAAAGAGAGAGATGGCCATGAATATACAAGAAGCCTACAGAACTCCAAACAGACTGGACCAGAACAGAAATATCTCCCATCACATAATAATCAAAACCTCAAATGCACTAAACAAAGAAAGAATATTAAAGGCAGTAAGAGAAAAAGGCAAAGTAACATATAAAGGAAGAACTAACAGAATTACACCAGACTTCTCACCAGAGCCCATGAAAGCTAGAAGATCCTGGGAAGATCTCATGCAGACTCTAAGAGAATACAAATTTCAGCAAAAACTACTATACCCAGCAAAACTCTCAATTGCCATAGATGGAGAAACCAAGATATTCCATGACAAAACCAAATTTGCACAATATCTTTCCACAAACCCAGCCCTACAAAGGATAATAGGAGGAAAACACCAACACAAAGAGGGAAACTGCACCCCGGAAGAAGCAAGATAGAAACCTTCTCTCATCAAACCCAAAAGAAGATAACCACTCAAATATAAAAAATAACTTCAAAAATGACAGGAAGTAATAATTACTATTCCTTACTATCTCTTAACATCAATGGACTCAATTCCCCAATAAAAAGACATAGACTAACAGACTGGATACGGAAAAAGGACCCTACATTTTGCTGCATACAGGAAACACATCTCAGTGTCAAAGACAAACACTACCTTAGAGTAAAAGGCTGGAAGACAATTTTACAAGCAAATGGTCTCAGGAAACAAGCCGGAGTAGCCATCTTAATATCAGATAAAATTGACTTTCAACCTAAAGTCATCAAAAAAGACATGGAAGGAATCAATATCCCAGACCTCAAGCAGTACTACAGAGCAATTGTGTTAAAAACTGCATGGTATTGGTACAGTGACAGGCAAGTAGATCAATGGAATAGAATTGAAGATCCAGAAATGAACCCACAGAATTATGGTTACTTGATCTTTGATAAAGGAGCTACAACCATCCAGTGGAAAAAAGATAGCCTTTTCAACAAATGTTGCTGGTTCAACTGGAGCTCAGTATGCAGAAGAATGCGAATGGATCCACTCTTATCTCCTCGTAGTAAGCTCAACTCCAAGTGGATCAAGGACCTCCACATAAAACTAGACACACTGAAACTAATAGAAAAGGAAATGGGGAAGACCCTTGAGGACATGGCACAGGGGGAAAGTTCCTGAACAGAACACCAATAGCTTATGCTCTAAGATCAAGAATTGACAAATGGGACCTCATAAAATTACAAAGTTTCTATAAGGCAAAGGACACTGTCAGAAAGACAAAACAGCAACCAACTAATTGGGAAAAGATCTTCACCAACCCCACATTCAACAGAGGGCTAATATCCAATATATACAAAAAAAACTCAAGAAGTTAAACCCCAGAGAACCAAATAACACTATCAAAAAATGTGGTACAGAGCTAAACAAAGAATTTTCACCTGAAGAAATTCGGATGGCTGAGAAGCACCTTAAGAAATGTTCAATATCATTAGTCATTAGAAAAAATGCAAATCAAACCAACCCTGAGATTTCACCTCACACCAGTCAGAATGGTTAAGATTAAACACTCAGGGAGACAGCAGATGTTGGTGAGGATGTGCAGAAAGAGAAACACTCCTCCACTGCTGGTGGGATTGCAAGATGGTACAACTACTATAGAAATCAGTCTGGCGGTTCCTCAGAAAATTGGGCATGACACTTCCAGAGGGCCCTGTCATACCACTCCTGGGCATATACCCAGAGGATCCCCATGCAGGCAACAAGGACACATGCTCCACTTTGTTCATAGCAGCCTTGTTTATAATAGCCAGAAGCTGGAAAGAACCCAGATGTCCCTCAGTGGAGGGATGGATATAGAAAATGTGGTATATTTATACAATGGAATACTACTCAGCAATTAAAAACAATGAATTCATGAAATTTGTAGGCAAATGGTTGGAACTGGAAAATATCATCCTAAGTGAGCTAACCCAATCACAAAAGAATACACATGAAATGCAATCACTGATAAGTGGATATCAATTAGCCCAGAAGCTCTGAATACTCAAGACAATTAAAAAATCATATGTTTCCCAAGAAGAAGGGAGGAAAGGGCCCTGGTCCTGAAAAGACTTGATCCAGTATTGTAGGGGAGTACCAGAACAGAGAAATGGGAGGGGGTGACTGGGGAATGGGCAGAGGGAAGAGGACTTATGGGATATATGGTGACGGGGGAACTGGGAAAGGGGAAAGAATTTGGAATTTAAACAAAGAATATAGAAAATTTAAAAAAAGATATCACAAAGATAAAAATTAATTATCTGCTATCATAATTTGTGTGTGGTTGCTGTGTGTGTGATGTATATACATGTGCATTAGCATGTCTCATGTGTGTAAGTGCATGTGTGGGTAGATACATGTGAAGGCCAAAAGTTGAAGTCAGATATTTTTTTTGATTACTGTCCCCATTGTTTACTTGGGCAGCTTCTCCAGGTGCAGCCACATTTGCGGGTGTGATGAGTCTAACAAGCTGGCTTTCCCCATGCTTTGTCTCTCCTCTCGGGCTCTGGGGCTATAACCATAGGCCACACTTCCCACTGCGCTTATATAGATACTGGGGATTCAAAGCCCTATCCTCATAATCATAAGGGAAGCTGTTTATCTACTGAACCATCTTCCTGGGCATGAAGTTGCTTCCTTAGGTATGTGGTCACAGCAGGATTGTAGATTGTATTAGATCTAATTAAAGTAAATTGTGAAACGAGTCTGTCTTTAAACAAAATGTTATTTTTGTTCTTTTATTTATTTTCAACTTCAATTTTTATTTTTTTATTATAATCATGTTATTTCCCCCTTCCCTTTTCTCACTCTAAGCCCTGTCATTTTTCAAATTTATGGTGTCTTTTCCTTAAATTGTAGTTATATAGATTCACAAGGGCTTGGGTTCAAGTCTTTAGTTCATGATTTGGGGGAAAACCCTAATAGCTAATGTTGGTTTTATTTTTTCACTTTGAATAGCAGCACTCTAGTAGCCCAGGCTGGCCTGAGACTCACTATGGATGCCAGGCTGGGTCGGTGGCTCCTGGTACGTGCCCGGTCCTGTGCTACATCTCGCCCATGTCTTGACTGCTGTTTGAGCACTGTTAACAACAGCTGACTTCTTGTGTGTCAGGCGGGATCCTAAGCATTTTACTTCTGTGCTTAACTTCAGAACACTTCTATGTGCAAAATATTATCTCATCATAGAAAAGAAAACAGCTCATGTGATTTTCCTATAATTATTCAGCTATCAGATGTCTCTAGTCATTGAGCTGGAGCGGTTACAAATCTATTCTAATTGTTACAAACATAGTTAGAAAATAAATGAATTATGATTTTTTTTTAACCAAGGAAACTTCTTTTTGAAGCTATCTTTTTTTTGCATCACACACAGAGATCCAAGCAGTCCTCAACAAAGACTCTACGCGTCTCTGATCTGGGATGAGTGTGGAGCCGTGTGGTTACACACTGAACAAGTGCCAAGCTTCCCAGATGTTCTCAGGCATCATGAGAATCTGTTTCTGTTCGTCCCATATCCACCCGTTTTCCTGACAGTTCAGGTCTCAATGTAAAGTGTGATATCAATGTTGTGGGCAAAAAGAAAAAAAAAAGAGTCTGCACTTATCTCCAAGAAGAGAAGACAGAAGACACTGAGTCCTACTGCTAGTCTCCCAGAGGCTTGACTGTGCAATGACACACACATGAACACCTGCTCTGCAGGATTCAGTCTTTGCAAATTTAGCACAGTTTCCAGGCTGCAAGGCTGTCGTCTCTAAATGTATTTTCATATTCAATACAAGAGACTAGTCTCCAGGTCATGGGGTTTGATCCACAAAACTGTTTTTGTTTTGCTTTGCTTTTTAGTCTAGCTAAAGGATATTACCTTAATATGTATGTAAGTAAACTGTTGAATCAATACTCAATAAACAGCAATGCTGTCTTAAAAGTGTCTCAGGATTTCCATTGCTGTGAAGAGGCATCACGAGCAAGGCAATTTGTATAAGGACAATACTTAATTGGAGCTGGCTAGCAGTTTCTGAGGTTCAGTCCATCATCATCAAGGCAGGAAGCATGGCGGCATCCAGGCAGGCATGGTGCAGGAGGAGCTGAGAGGCAAACAGAAGAAGACTGGCCACCAGACAGCTAGGGGGAAGGTCTCTCAAAGCCCCGCCCCTCCCCACAGTGACACGGTTCCTCCAAAAATGCCACACCCACTCCAACAAGGCCACACCTCTACATAGTGCCATTCCCTGGGCAAGCATATTGAAACCACCACAGAAAGAACTGTTCTTTGTGATTTTAAAAAGCATTTCACATTCATTTTACAGTCTGATATATGTAGGGATTTTATTTTTGTCAGCCTTTCACTGTGGAAAAAATGACTAAAACAAAGCAAAAAACAAAAACAGCACAGCAATTGTGAGTGTACTAAACTAGAGACAGAAATTCATGTAACCAGGTGAAGTAACAAAGCAATGCCATGTAGCTACATTGAGAGCTTGTCAACATAATGTTTTTCAAGTTATCTTAATTTGCTTTTCTGATTTACTTGTTATTTATTTTAACTATGGGAGATCTGCAAATTTGTGCAGTGCTTGTAAAAGCCAGAAGGTATCATATCCCTTGGAGCTGGCATTATATGCAGGTGTCACATGCACCTGATGTGGATGGGTGCTCCACGTGATGTGGATGGGTGCTCCACGTGATGTGGATGGGTGCTCCACCTGATGTGGGGAGGTGCTTCACCTGATGTGGATGGGTGCTCAGAGCCACGCTTCCTATGGAAGAGCAGCAAGAGGAAGCTCCTCAAATGGTCTCATTTATAGATCAGCTCTTTACATTTAAAAAATTAAAATTATATAATATTTAATTTGGAAATTCTCCATAACTAAACCAAAATCATGCAATGTCTGACAATATGGAAGAATTGGTACAAACCACTTTCTAATGAAACAGAGAAACACATCAGAGTATACATATGCAAGTAAGAGATGGTTTTCTTGTTTGACCTAATGTAATGCTCCAACTTCATGCTGAAGTATAGATTATGAGCCTCAGTAGAACGAAGAGAGAACTGATGCTTAGTGTGGTCGAATGATCACAGGCCTAAGGTCACAGGGCGGCTGGGTGGCTTCCCACACTGCAGCATTCTTGTCTGTTTACATAGCAACTGTGTGGTAAGAGGGCACTTGGAGAGAGGCCCTGAGGAAAATGTTCCACTCACTGGTGGTGCTCAGGACAGCTCATTCCTGAAAATACTACTAAATTCAAATAAAATTAAAATTTCAGCAGGCCTCACGATGTGGAGAGGAGTGAGTGTGAGCGTGGTGGCTAAGGGTGTGTGAATGACAGAGCAGACAGAGATTGAGCCATCCCTCAGAAGCCAGTCTGTGAGGACAAACACAACGTGGCTGAGAGTCCCCTATGCTAACAGTAAAAGGGATTCTTGAGGTGGGAGATGGTGGTGGGGAGGGGGAGGGTGTGAGGAGACTCAGTGCCAATGGCCTGGGCGCCTTCCTTTTCCAGCTCTGGCAAGTACTGCAAACAGTGGCAATCTCACCCCCACAGGCTCAAGTGGGACTCCTGAGAGCCTGACACTCTTGGCACATAGCCCATTTGTGAAATCCTTTATTCAGAATTGTAATCTAAAGGACACAGCAAGTGATAGTCAAGATAAAAATGAAAAGTTGCTCACACTAAACTACAGTCAGGGTTACTGATGCTGGGATGAAACACCCTCATCAAATCAAGCTGGGGAGGAAAGGGTTGATTCAGCTCACACTTCCACACTATACTGCATCATAGAAGGAAGCAGGAGAGGAGCTCAAACCGGGCAGGAACTGGAGGCAGACACGGATGCAGAGGCCATGGAGGTGCTGCTTAGTGGCTTGCTCTCCACGGCTTGTTTGCCTGCCTTCTTAGATAAGCCAGTACCACCAAGCTGGGGAGGTTCATGCACAATGGCCTGGGTCCTTCCTCGTAAATCACTAATTAAGGACATGTGCTGCCGGCCTGCCTGCAGCCTCACCTTATGGAGGCCTGTTCTCAGGTAAGAGCCTCCTTTCCTTGATGACTCGAGTTTGTGTCAAGTTGACATTGAACTAGCCATGACAATAACTTAAGAGTGTGTGTGTGTGTGTGTGTGTGTGTGTGTGTGTGTGTGTGTAGGAGGAGCTGGAAGGACCCTAGCTGCGGGTGAGCAAAGAGAGCAGCTGTCAGCAGTGAAGGGGCTGGAATTCATTGTGCTCCCTGTGTTTCCAGTGTGACACCAGCGGATTCCGTTCCCGCACTCTCTGTGAACAAGGCACGGTCTCACATTAAACAGGAAACATCTGAGGTTGTCAGGACACGACCTCACGCCTGTCTTGCTCTGAGGTGCACACTTTCTGCATGACTGTCTTATGTGAACATTATAAGGACAAAGAGTGCCTCTAATATTAAAGACACGTTCCTGACATGCAGAGAGAGCAGCACAAAGGTTCTGGTTAGAACAGACGGGCTGTGGAGGAAGGGGTGTGGCTATCCTTCTTGTACGAGCACAACCGATACAGAGCATTTCTGTATATTTCCTACTGATATTCAAGTCCCAGAAAATGGGCATTTAAAAAAAAATAAATTTATAACACTGTTTTTCTTAATTTCAAGGTGAATAGGTGACAACTTTAAAAAAAATAAAAAATAAAAAAATGGCTAGTATTCATGCCCTTCCAAGTAATTAGGAACTTTCAGAAGTGATTGGAATAAAACAATTATTGTCATTGATCAGCTCTGAACAGATAATTTTAAACAAAGTCATTGTGTGCTCAGCAGATTACAGCTTGTTAACCAGCAAGTTCTAAATGACCTCTTAAGCTCGTCAGATCAGTGATGCATACTCCTCATTAAGTAACACCACATTGTAAGTGGTCTTATAAATAATGTTTATTTTAAGCACTGAAACAAATGGCAAAACCTTGATATATCAAAAGCCATCTGCTTACAGAACAGAGTTTCCTACACTGTGTTTATCTTTATTCCCCCCAAAATCCATAGTAATCTGAATGTCAATGGAAGAGAAACAAAAGGTTTTTTCCTAAAATAAAAGTGACAGGAGCCTGGACAGCAAATCTCCTGGCAGTGTCCCGTGCAGTGCTGAGGCGCTGGGTGCATCCCGAGAGTGTGGCCGCACTCCTTCACCCTCAGCTCTTCCCTTTGCCTTCTCTATGCACTGCACGTGTAATTGTAGTAACAGGAAGAGGGAAGGGACACTAATTGGCATGGTAATGGAAGCATCATGAGGTATACACTTCGCATTGTGGACATGGTCCCGTCCTATCTTCATACCAACCCTCTAGTTTGGGGAACCTTTGTTTCTGTGACTGAGACCAATGCTCTTCATTTTGTAGCCACAGAACCCACCACCCCAACCTATGAGACCTTCAGTACCCTCTTTCTAAAAGGAATTTTACCAATGTGTCTCCTTCAAATCACCAAAGTTGTTACTGTAAATCCCGTACTGAATGGCACAATAAATAGGAATAGAATCATAAGTAGTCTAAAGAACTGAGATGCAGCCTTATGTATACATATTTGCCTACTTTTTAGTAGAGTCACTATATAAAATTGTCTTACAGTCTTTATGTTTTAGACATGAGGGAAACAAAGGAAATGATAATTTGATATTGTGATTTACATTAATTCATAGCTGTGAAGGTGAGTCACTAAAGTTATAGCGCTTTGCAAATCTGTTTTAAGTCATTTTTAGTGTTCAACTTGCTGTTATGGTTTTTACTTTCCATAAAGCCTGCACTTCAATCTGAACTGAAGTGATTGGGGTGCTAAAATCAAGACAAATCACTCAAAATAAGAATCTGCTGGCCTCCGCCCAGCACCAGTGGCTTTACTGCATAATGACACCTGATTGAGAAATTGTGGCAAGTGTTCCAGGACAGAAGGGACTCTCCAGGAACCAATCAATCACATCCCAGGCTGTCCCTGCCACAGTGCCTACTCTGGGATTTAAACATTTTAAATATCCCCAGCAAAAGCGAAAGTAATTTCTTTTAACAAGGACGCTCACTCCTTAGCGACGTAGAGACAAATCATTTAAGTCAAAGAACTTCTACTTCCATCCACAGGGAAGAGTAAGAGGAGACAGTGCTGACATCACCCTGACATCACCACTTCTCTAAGTCAAGCACTAGAAACTGAAGAATAGCGAGGCTGTCATGGGCCCCAGGGGACTTCCAATGTAGCTATGGTGGGAGCTACCATGTAAATCAGTAAGGACAATAAAGTGTTATCAGTTTTAAGAAAAATATGCCTATGTGAAGTAGAGAAATAAAAAGTCAGAGATTGATAGACTCTACAGGGAGATGAGGATCATAAATTCTGCAGAGAGAAGGCGACCTGTTCAAAACACAGCATGTTAGGGTGTGGGTATCCATTGTAAAACTAAAACCACGTTCATGCACTGTGTTCTTCATGACCAAAGCACAGATGCTTACGTAGTACTGGCTGTAAATAAGTCTTTACAACAGCTCTGCTCCACAAGCCTCTGCCATGACGTTTGTCATGTGAGGAAGTTTTTAACATACCACCCAAGAGAAACCCCACTTCCATGTAAATTCAGTTCTAGCCACTGCTCACTGTGATCAGCTAATCTTAAAAATCAATCTTAGAGGACCATTGACAGCCTCTACACACGACAGTCTTGTCCTACACTATGACAAAGTTACCTTTTCAAAAGCCTCTGGAGGGAGCCTTTAAACTTCTTGTGGCGGTGTGGGCATGTGCACTTGTTACCGTGAGTGTCGGTGTGTGCGAGTGGGCATTCACACGGCAGTCAGAAGCAGAAGTGGGTCTTGGTCGATCTCTCTCCAGCCAGCCTGGAGCTCACTAATGTGCCTCTGCCTCTTCCTCTACCTTGTGAACTGTAGGGACCGGCCTGTCTCCACCCCGCCTGCCTGGGAAAGTGTTACCACCACCATCGGCTTTTTATAGTTCTGGAGATCAGAATTCGGTTCCTCATTCTTTCATGTCAAGCATTCACCACTTAAGCCCTAAAGTCACCTGCCTACCAGAAAATTAGCACATAAAATGAACACAGACATGATAGAAAAAAAATGTCTGTGTGGGAAACAAATGTTATTGTTAAATCATGTGAATAATTTGTAATTGCATTAGATGAGGTAGGACTCTTAGATTTCAGAGCCATGTTCATGTATTTATCATGATATGTCCATATGATGACATGTGAACACTCATGCATTACTTCATTAATATTCGTGGTCTTCCTTTAGTGATGGCTCAGAGGCCCCTGACACTGTGAAGCACAGGCATTTATAACCCTGTGGCTTCCACTCTCCTCCCTCGGCACTGCTGCCAGGGGTTCTGGCACGGCTAACTTTTTAACTAGTGTTCTTTCCCCTCCTCCATTAGCACAGCCACCAGATTTGCATTACTCTGCTTTGCTTGGCTTATTAAAAGGGAATTCAGGGCACAATTGACTTTTCATCTGTTTAACAAGTGAAGAAATATTTACCCTGACAGCCATTTCATTGTAGAGATTCATCTTCATAGTATAATATGCTGCCTGTGAATCAAGAAGAAAGAAAAGATGGCATAGATTTCAGTTACATGAAGACAGTGCGACCTATTTTTACATATAAAGGATAAGAATCTTTATACATAATACACAATAAGAGTTCTGGGCTTAGAAAATGAAATCAAACTTTGTATTGAAGAGATAGGCTTCCTAATACCTAATGCAAGCTTAACCAGGAAAATCTATGGTAGTCAAACTCAGAGCTAATGGAGATATATGATCATAAAATGCTCTCCGCTGAGTTTGATAATCAATGGTGCTCTTCTGAGAATAGAATAACAAAGCAGAAATATTCACAAGTGCTGGTGACACGTCGTATTGTATGATTTATTCACTGGGGTTCTTTTAGCCAAAACTCACAGGAACATAAAAGGAATTCATATTTCAAGACGTCGGGTTTAATGAAAAATTCAAAGAAATGCTGTCTTCAGTCGAAACCATTCAAGGATACGGATGCAGTGATGAGGTAAAATTGTGCCTTCCAACCATCTCCGTGAGATGCTATGTGCTTCCAACCGTCTACGCGGGACGCTGTGCTCAGCTGCCTCCTGCGTCAGCCTTGGGAATTTTGTTTCATTTAGTATTCATTTTACCTCCATAAAATCACAAATATAATGATAGCATGTTCCAGCAAATCCCTTGGTAGAGGGAAGGTTTCCTAAAGTCTTGGTTTCCAAGAAAGACTATCTATTAATGCTCCAAACTATGTTTAGTAAAGAAGCATTTAGCAATCTTTTTTAGTGTAATGAAAGTACTGTGTTGAGGTAAATTTACCTATCTGCTCTGTCTTTTAATTAAAAATAAAACAGTCACAGGGCTCAGCACTGCAAACTCATCAGTAAAACAATATATATTCAATGTGATATTCTTAACACAAAACACCACTCTTGCCTCAAAAAAGAGAGATGGAGCCAGATGGGATAGGCCATGGCTCAGGACACAGACTCAGGTCACCTCACATTTGTCCCTATGCTGGAACATGGCCTCCTTTTCTTTTAACTGTAAACACTCATTCCTTATTTTTACTCCACTCAGATATCTTCATCACACTGGATTGTACAAAGTAATACTTTTATTAAGTACTTTGAAATAAAAAAAAAAGACCATCACAAATTCCTAGCTGTGTTCATGCAATGCCTTAACTGTAATGAACACGTGAGTGGCTTCTCTCTAGGAGTGAGTGTGATGAAAGTCTAAGCTAAGAGAGCACACAACCGCTCCACTTCTCCAGATAATGACTGCTGGCAAGATATGTCTATATTGCTTCCTCAGTCTCTCTGCCTCTTTGCCTGTCTATATCTCTTTCTTACACATCCCTTCTCTTCCTATGAAGTAATTTATAATGAGGAGTCAGATAAATGAGAAGAACTCTCATATAGGGCAAAATCAACAATCGAAGCTCACCACAACTATCTTTCCTGTCATCACTAATGATTCCTTCCCTAAGCCTCAGGTATGATTCCTCTGTTGTTCTCAACTGTCTGTCTGTCGGTCCTGCCTGAGATCTCTCACCAGTACTTTTTAGACTGCACAGATTCTTTCCTGGATTTCTTGTATTCTTGTAAGCGTATATAATAGAATCTGTCCTTCTTCCTATCCCAAGTACTACCAACTGGAACTTAAAATAAGTAGTTCCCTAGCTCCAGTAGGTACTGTTAAGTGGTTTTCAAACTGAGAACACAGGAGTTTCTGCAAGAAAACAACAAAATGGAACTTCAAAAAATTTAAGTTATATTTTAATATATACATATATAATGTTTGTTTCTGTAGACAATCTATAAAGTAATGTTTCCTACACACATGCTATTATACTTTTATTGCCCTCCCTCAACTCTCTGTTTCTTTCCCTCCCCCTTCTTCTTCTGTTTTGTCACATCTAGTCCATCCTCTGCTCTCTCTGGGTGATTCCATGACAGAAACAAAGCAAACAAAGAAAAGGTAGCCAAACAAAGCAAAGCAAACCTGTTATGACTCCTGACTAAAGATCCTCACCTCCTGAGGCCTGCTATTGTGCTCAGTCTTTGACCTTCTCCTGTGCAGCACGGGGCACTCCCTGAGCTCACACTGCCAGACCACCCAGTCCAGAAGGCTTCCTGTTGAGTTCAGCTCCAATTCCCTCTGTAATCCACATTTCAGACTCTATTTAACTCCTTGAAGGATATGTGTCTACTAGAAGGATTTTCCCTTGGATGGTCAGATTTCTCCTCTTCTTTGGTTTTGGCTTACATCTTTTTATGCATATTACACAGTGGGGCAGGAACAAACCCTACGTTAACTAATTTTTCCTTTTTTGTTAAGCATTTTGAAAGAAATCAAGAAGAGAGATGAGATTCAAGGAAGAAATGTCCAGCTCATTCAGAAGCATCACATTTAAAGTAACACACGCCCTCACCATCATGATGCGTGGCCAGTGCTTACCAAAGCTCTGGAGCACAGAGGATTCAGAAGCCTGTGCAGGCACACAGAGGCTGCCAAGAGAAGCTTTGTCTTTCACACTGCTGCAGCTCTGAGTGGATGACTCATCATTGCAATGATTTACTATTAGGTAATCATGAGGGCATGCTTTGCCTTGTTTTAAGGTAAATGATCTCACTGTGGTTGGTACCACTGATTTCTAAAATAGCCTCTTTTTGCCATAAAAAAAATAAATCCAACTCTATTCTTTTTCATAGTTGCCATTAGTATAATGTTTAGGAGCAGGTGAACTAATTAGTTTATTTCACGACTGTGATGAAATCAATAGAATTTTACATGAATAACTCAGAGTTTTAAGCCATCTCATGTTTGCTGTTTATTTTGAAGTGTAAGACTGTGAAGAGAAAGAATTGACACATCTTGCTCTTTTCCTGGACACTGAAGGTGAAGAAGGCTCCCTACATTGTAAATGATTCGGAAATCCCAGGAAGAGAAATGCCAAGACAATGGTATATTTTCCCATAGAAGCCTTTGCCTATTGCAAAATTAAAAGTCTATAGAAGCAGTCTCTTACTATGCCAGTCTCTTACCAGTTTAAAATTAGCAGCATATTTTACGTAGTTTTACGTAGTTTTTTTCTATAATAAGAACAAATTGGCACTTGTCATAATAACATACAATGGAATCTGAGAGTTGATATTTTTACCCTGTTTAGTCATGTAAATTTCTTTTCCTTATTATTCAGTCAAATGTTCTATCAAACACCAATCCTCTGTAAGGAGTGTAGAATGGTTTGTTACTCAATACTGTGAGATTTGAATCTCCATCTATGTGGTAAATAATTTTTGTAGATTGAACAATAATGTTTTAAACCACGATTATATTTATCAGTTAAATAATTCTACCATAACACTATGAATGTATGTCACTGACTGGATGATCACAATTTAAGTGACAGAACTAAGTTACATACAATACTTTCACAACAATGTATCGAATCAATTTTCCATTACAATATACTTTATAGTCCTGAACTTCCCTCAGATTGTGCTAGCAAAAGAATATTTGATATGGAGCATAGTGGTATTTACAAATAGCAAAGTCAAGAATAAGAAAGCCTCTCAAAGTGCCAGCTTGGGTGTGAACTATGCCCTACCAACTCACAGCATATGGCCCAGCCTCAAGGCAATAGAAGAAGGAAGAAATTAAGTCTGAAAGATTCGGAGTCATCTAAAACATGAAGGAAGATACTATTTGTATATGTCACTTCACAGAACCTTCCTAGGAGCAAGTGAATGCAATACAATGCAGAGAATGGTGGTGTGAAAGTCACATCCAGTCCTGGCCAGCCCTCTGCTGTTCTCCATGTTCCTGGGTTCGGAGATCACTGTGCTTAGGGTTTTCACTTTTCTTCTGCTAAGCTCATCCCCGGAACTTCGTTCACAGTTTTCTCCAAAGCTAAGTGCAAGAGTCATTTCCTCGACCTGCAGAGGCTGCACTAACGGTCCACAGCAAGGCTGTTATCTACAGGTGTCTCAAGAGGCATCGGCTAGCACAGGAGGAATGAGACGAAGTTGTCCTATGGCTTCTAAATGCATGCACACGTGTGTTCCTATACACATAAGAAGATGCATACAAATGCACATGCACAACATAATATATATGTATCGATAAAAGAAAATGTTTGAGAGAAAAGAAAGTAATACTGGGAAATTCTTTCTCTGAGTTCAGAAGCTGGAGTGACCATTGTATGAAAGTCTTTTATAATCATTTTGCAACTTTTCTATACAAACGAAACTGCTTCAAAATTACTATTTAGATAGCCTTAAATATCAATAAAGGTACAGTGAAGTTTTAAAAAGAAATCTGGGTGTCAAAACTGGAATAAAAAGAAGAAATCAAGCTTGGGTCTAAAAATTAACACTAAAAGGCATCAAAAGAAGTGTGTTTGACAGAAACGCGAACAGAATGTGGATATCTTGTCTACCAAGAAGGATAAATGGGTTCAAGTATAGAATAAAGTTCTCCATTAAAATAGCATAATTAAATTCAGATACAAGCAAAACTCTGCCTCTGTACACATTTAAATAAACAATAAGGGCTATTTAAATGTATTCTAAAGAAAAGGAAAGTACCAAAATGCCTGGCATTCAACTTGGGAAGAGAGAGAGAGAGAGAGAGAGAGAGAGAGAGAGAGAGAGAGAGAGACCCTGAGACCCTGGCAGGTGAAACGTTCAAGGCATTATGGGATTGAAAATATTCTTCTGGGAGTTTTCTGTCAAAATGTTAAACACAGAGTCAGGCATTTGATTTCATAATTCAGAGGCTTGGGTTTCAAACAGTGTATTTATCAAAATCAAGTGATGAAAGAAATTAGACACTGGAATTGGACTGATTTCCAGTCAGGTCCAGTTTATCTCTGCATCTCAATAAAGGAAGCAGCAATAATGTACTAAAAAAATTAGTTTCCCCTATCTATCCATTCACAAAAATGTTGAGATCATGTACTAAGCACCTTCGCGGGAGAATACAGCTGTGACGAGGCAAGCTGTATGTCCTTGACAAAGTTCAGTGAAGGATATTAGCAATGACCAGAGTTGTCACACCATGTGACACAATTCTAACGGCCTAAAGCTGTTAGGTATGTGAACCGTGACACCAAGCACACATGTGCAAATCTGTGCCTTGCATGCACAACATGCCACATAGATATTGTAAAAGCCAAATGTTAAAGAACATCTTGAATATATAAGTTTTCAAAATGCCTGGCAGATAGCATTTATTTGTTAAATACCAACCAGCATAAAGACACCATGCAATCATTTGCTGTGTAACAAATCTAACTGCAGATACATACTGATAAATTTATAAATATACAAATGCTCAATGAAGTCCATCTTGGTACTATTAGTTATTGATTTAGAATAATTTCTTTAAAATTTTTGAAAATTACATTTGCTTTATTTATGTTTTTATTTATTGTATGTGTTCCATGGCAGGCATGAGGAGGTCAGTGAAATGCCTGCAGGAATCTGGTCTTTCCTTCTACCACGTGGGTGTTGGGGATTGAACCCAGGTCATCAGGTTTGGGGACAAGAGCTTTATCATCTGAGCCTTGTCACTAGTTTTATTTACTGATTTTTGAAATCTCATTTACCTCTAAAACAAAATTTGTAGAAAGTACTTCAAAGAGTATGGAGGGATGCCACATCTGTGTTTGCCTAGTTAACATCCTTAAGAGCTTGTTGACTGTCTGGGAGACATTCACCAACAATGGAAAAATCCTGGAAAAGGCTATGTGCCTGCTTGCAAAGACTTTACTAGAACTTATAAAGACTCATCAAAACATATGTCTACTAAACTCACAACGGAAGGTATTTTTTATTTTATTTATTTGGTTATTTTTATGTGCACTGGTGATTTTGTGCCTGCATGTATATTTGTGTAATGGTTCCAGGGGTTCCCTGGTACTGGAGTTACATAGTTTGTAAGCCGCCCATGTAGGTACTAGAAATTGAACCCCAGTCTTTTGGAAGAACAGCTAGTGCTCTTAAGTGCTAAGCCATCTTCTCCATCCCTCAGAGTGAAAGATATTAAAATTTAAATAACTACTGCAGTATAGATTCAATAAAGTTAGTCACTTAGAAAAAAATAAGAAAAAGCTTCTCAGGAAATCTCCTTCCAGAAATTAAGCTCAAATTTGTCCTTGTGTTATCTTCTATGTGACCAGAGGATGCCCACTTAACAGCTGGGATTTACTCTGGCTCGTGGTTTCTAAGGTTTCAGTCCACGCTTGGTGGGCATCATTGCTTCTAGGTCATGACCAGATAGAACTGTATAGCAGAGAAACAAAAAAAGTCACATAATGGGGCCAGGAAGCAGAGAAAGGGAAGTGAGGGGGGAGGGCAGAAGGAAGTGGGAGGAACAGAGGTGAGGGCTGGAACAAGGCAGCCTTCAAAGACACTCCACGTCACCTTCTTCCTTGAGCTGGACCGACCCTACACCCTAAAGAGCCAAGAATCTTCAACCTAACACCAGTACAGGTCTTTAGTGCAGGAGACTTCTGGGGACATTTTAAACAGTAACTATTTGTCACAAGGAATTTGTAAACTATGTGTACACATACATCTTACAGCATGTTGTATAACTCAACTGCCGGCATAATAGAAAATTTATATTTACCTCAACAATGAGTTGGTAATATTTTCTGCCTAAGTAACTTCTCCACCATTTTTGAATAATTGTCACTACTCTGTTCAAGTGCCTAGAATGAAAATAGGGTATTAGTACATGCTCACTGAAAGAAAGATGTCTCTGTAATTCACAAGGTTACATTTAAATGAAGATTCTGTGTACCTTCATTTTTCCTTGTTTTTCTTGTACTGTTTCTATTTTATCTTGCTTACTTTTGCTCTGATACAAAGTCTGGAACTCCTTATGTAGACCCAGCTTGCCTTGGATATATGAGACCCCGTCTCTGCCTCCCACTGGCTCAGAAAACAGACAGACATAGGTTCCCAAGCTTGACTCTATGTAAACTTTTTCTCAACCATAAATGCTTTGTTTTCCACCTCAAGGTTACTCCCAGCCAGCAAAGGCTGTTGTCTGCCATGGTTGGCAAAAGAGCTTGAGATTTCACACTTGGAGAAACTGAGGCTCACAGCTGTTCCTAGTTCTTAATGGCAAACCTCGATTTTAATATCATTGCTTTCATCGAACAACATGTTGGGAAATCTCAAGATTCCTCTTCCCCAGTCTCTTTCCTGGTCCATCAGTTAATTCACTGATACAAATGCAATTAATGAGAAATTTTCTTTGGGAGAGTGGTGTCTGGTCAAAGGCTCTTACAATATTGAAAATTCTTAAAGGTCTACATGTGGCAGACATAGTTTCGGGTATCAGTTAAGCGATCAGAAGTGTACTGCAGCTCTTTTATAGGGACACTATAAACTGAATGACTTTACTGTTGAGTGAAATAAGGGAGTATCTGAAGTAAATGCTACTTCTACAAGCTCTGATTCTCTCAAGCATGCTCTTCGGGGTGTGGGTGGTGTCTAGGGTAGGGTCCGTGTACCTGATATAGGCCCGGACTTGGCAACCTCGGAACCAGCTCTGGATCTTCACAGCCGCATCATTCTCGAATTTCCTAAATGAATCAACAGCGCTAGGAAAGGTTTAAAGAATGTTTCATTAGTAACCAATGTAACTCCTGGGCAAGTCAACCTGTTAACCTTAATTTTTAATTTCTTCTAAGATGGTAATTACAATTCAAATGTCATTTCAAAGAAATTAAAATACTAAATTAAGAAAAACGTATTTCAAAAAAAGAGCAGTGTTTTAAAAATTAACCTTTCTCTGAGAAGCCATGAGCTTTCAACAGCTTTGTCTACTTTATTTTTATAATCATCGGTTATGCTACTAATTAATTTGGTAGCATTTTTTTATTAGGGAATGAAAAACAATGTGTTACTTTGTCAGTATTTTAAAAACATAATTATTTGAACTTATGGTTTAAATGCCACTACACATGTATCACACAAAGTAAAATGTCTGCATATTTAACTCCCTCATCAGCTAAATGAACTGCCTCTGATTCAAATGAATCTGTCGTCAAATGTCTGCTCTGGTAAGAAACTGCTTCTATTAAAGAATGCAGGGAGGGGGTCACCAGCTTACAAAAAGACAAGAAACTTAATTCTTAGGTTTTACTGACTTACAACAAAGAAAAAGTTGGGTCAAGACATCTTTATTTATGTATCTATCCTAACTGATGTCAATATTATCTTGCCTTTCCACTGGCAATCGATAAAGTGACATCACGGCAGACTGCAGAATATTTCTTCTCCAAGCTGGCTGGCATACATTTAGCACCTCCTGTTTGCTGAATGAACACAGTTGGTAACATGATGACACCTCTTTCTTATTATTGTTTCTGTATGTTTGTGCTTATGTGCAACCAGGTTAAGGTGTGTGTGTGGGGGGGGTATTGTCTAGAGGCTGGCATGGATATCTTCCTCAATCACTCTCCATCTCACTTTTATTTTTAATGCAGGCTCACTGAGCCTGGAGCTTGCTGATTCAGACAGGTTGGCCAATCAGCTTCAGGGAGGCACCTGTCTCTCTTAGTGCCCAGCCCTTGGGTTATAGACACACAAGCCTGGCTTTTCATGTGGGTTAGGGTTCTGAACTGAGGTCAGAATATGAGCCTTGCTTTTGCAGGAGATCCTCTATTGACTGGGTTATCTTTTTAGACCCTAGAATTATTTTTACCTGTAGAGATTTTTGTTTTTGTAATGAATAGTAGGTAAAACATGAATTTTATATAAATTTATACTATATTTATACATGTATAGTATATAGTATATGTGTAGAATTTATATAAATTTGTAGTATATAGTATATATGTAGCATATATATATGTTTAAATAAAACAACTTCAACAAAACAATTTAAAAGCAAAAGTTATAAGGTTTGCCAAAGAGAAACAAAATTCTGTGAGCACCAAATAGCTATTAAAAAGTGGATAGAGCCGGGCGGTAGTGGCGCACGCCTGTAATCCCAGCACTTGGGAGGCAGAGGCAGGCGGATTTCTGAGTTCGAGGCCAGCCTGGTCTACAGAGTGAGTTCTAGGACAGCCGGAGCTACACAGAGAAACCCTGTCTTGAAAAAAGAAAAAACAAAAAACAAACAAAAAAAACAACAAACAAACAAAAAAAAACAGCTGCTTCTTCTTTCTCTAAGCTGTCTTCATGTTATTAATCATTGCCATTCTGAGAATAGTCATATTTTAAAAAATATTTAGTTTTAGCCGGGTGTGGTGGCACACGCTTGTAATCCCAGCACTTGGGAGGCAGAGGCAGGCGGATTTCTGAGTTCAAGGCCAGCCTGGTCTACAGAGTGAGTTCCAGGACAGCCAGGACTACACAGAGAAACCCTGTCTCAAAAAAACAATAACAACAAAAAAGTGGATAGATTGCAGGTCTACATATGGAACAACAAAGAAAAATAGAAATCCAAGCCAAGAAGCAAAGAGAGGAACCCAAAAGCCTGGCACCAGTCCACGTGTAAAACACAGTACAGAGAACATTCACACAAGCCAGCACCGTCTTTTGTTGGTATGCTAGCATAAAATGCATCAGGAGTCAGGAGGTAGGCATCACCTGCATTCTTCGCGCTTCAGGAGCTATGCAAGCTGCCAAGGGAGAAAAGCACTGAACAGTCCTATTTAGCTGCAATGCCTACACACTACAATAAGAGCAGCAAGGCAAAATATCCTGTCTTCCTTATAGGTCATGAGAGCTGCACACATGAAATTTCAACAATATAGTCACTTAGGCAACAGCTACACAATTACATAACCTGTTGCTATGTCAACACAAATGGGAGGAAAGTGTCCCATCCCCAGACAAACAGCTACAAGTACTGAAATGCTGCCGAGAGGAAGAGGAGTCTTCCACACAGATGAAGCCTTAGTTGGTCATCCAATGCCAAATGGTCGGCCCTAAAAGAGTACAAATATGAGCAACACTAAATGGATTCATGATTTGAATTACATATTCATTCATTTATGTATGTGTATAACAAAAATAAGGAAAATCCATGACTTTGAGGAATGGGAAGACACAATGACTTAGAGGGATCAGGAATGATGTCACCGTGGCACACACATTGTGTTTAACAAAATAACTGAAAAGGAACACCTTAGTGTTATTGTCAGGTAATGTGGTAATCAGGAGCCAAGGGCTCACAGGCAGACAGACCACTCCTCCTGTTTGTGAGTGCTCCCTCTCACAGCGTGTAGACAGAGCACACTTCTGTGCACAGCAGCTGATCTACAAAGACCCACCAAGGGTGCCCAACAGTCAGGTGGATCTGAGCACTGAAGACTTGATGGCAGTTGACAACGGATAGAAGAGGTAAAGCACAGCACTGTTACTGAGGTCAGACAATAGGAAACTAACTACACATTTGAATTTGATAGATTAGAAACAAAGTAACCTTGGAATTTCTACACCAATAAAGCTTCTATATTAAAAACAAATCTACATTTACAAAGCCCCAACAGTAGCAGCACACAACCACAAATCTGATGAGGTATTTTAAAAAGAATCAAACACATAAAACATTGAATATAAGGAATGTAAACTTTGAAAGCATCTAACTTAAATAAATAGATCCGCAGAGAAAACGTATGTGTTCTTTAGGACTGTTTTTCACATTCAGAAGCAAAAGATTTTATAAAAACAAATCACAGAATAGGAAAAGCATTGAATATATTCTACATTTTTTGCTTCTGTGTGATCATGGGTGTGTGTTCGTGTTTTCATGAGGTACAGGCACACATGCAAGTGTGCATGTGTGGACTGGCCAATGGCTAACCTTAGGTGTTGCTCCCTAGGTGACAGCCTGTTTTGAGACATGGTTTCTCATTGGCCAGGAAGGTTAACCAGCATCTCCGAGAATCCCTGCCTAATGCTGTCCCTCACTGAGATCACTAGCCCGTGTGACCACACTGGGAAGTGAGGCTTGAACTCAGGTCCCCGAGAGCTTTACCATTTCTCAAACACCATGTATTTTTAAAAAGTGAACATCCAAATTCACACCCCATCCTGAATAATGTGGTGGCGGCTTGAAAAGTCAAGACAGAAGGATTTTAAGATAAGGGCAGCCAGAGCTCATGTCTAAAAGGAAAGTTCAAATCTCCATTAAAAAAAAAAAAGAACCCACATTTTCTGTATCCATTCCTCTTTTGAGGGATATCTGGGCTCCTTCCAATTTCTGGCTATTATAAACAAGGCTGCTATAAACATAGTGGAGCATGTGTCTTTGTTGTATGCAGAGGAATCCTCTGGGTATATGCCCAGGAGTGGTATGCCAGGGTCCTCTGGGAGTGGCATGCCCAATTTTCTGAGGAACCGCCACACTGATTTCCAGAGTGGTTTTTCCATTTTGCAATCCCACCAACAGTGGAGGAGTGTTCCTCTTTCTCCACATCCTCGCCAGCACTTGTTGTCTCTCGAGTTTTTAATCTTAGCCATTCTGACTGGAGTGAGGTGGAATCTCAGGGTTGTTTTGATTTGCATTTCCCTGATGACTGATGATGTTGAACATCTCTTAAGGTGTTTCTCGCCATCCGAATTTCTTCTGGTGAAAATTCTTTGTTTAGCTCTGTACCCCATTTTTTGATAGGGTTATTTGGTTCTTTGGGGTCTAACTTCTTGAGTTCTTTGTATATATTGGATATTAGCCCTCTGTCGGATGTGGGGTTGGTGAAGATCATTTCCCACGTTGTTGGTTGCCGTTTTGTCCTTCTGACAGTGCCCAAAGAGGAATGGATACAGAAAATGTGGTATATTTATACAATGGAGTAATACTCAGCAATTAAAAATAATGAATTCATGCAATTTGTAGGTAAATGGTTAGATCTGGAAACTATCATCCTAAGTGAGCTAACCCAATCACAAAAGAATACACACGAAATGCAATCACTGATAAGTGGATATTAATGAGCCCAGAAGCCCTAAATACTCAAGGCACAATTAGCAAGTCAAATGACTCTCAAGAAGAAAAAAAGGAGAGGACCCTGGGCCTGTAAAGATTGGATCCAGTATTGTAGACCCAGAACAGAGAAATCGTGGGGGGGGGGGAAGAGTGGGGAATAGCATGGGGGGGAGAGGAATTATGGGACATATGGTGGGGGGTAACTGGGAAAGGGGAAAGCCTTTGGAATGTAAACAAAGAATATAGAAAATAAAAAAAAAAAATCACCCAACTGCAAAAAACCGATTACTCAAAGAAAAAAAAAAAAGAACCCATTTCTTTATGTCAATTAAGTTGTTCAGATTCTTAAATTTTGTGCTATAAGTTGCAGTGGTAAAAAGTAGGAAAGACACACCTATGTGTTACTCTGCCATTTTTGACAGCTTCTTAAAAAAACAAAGGATCTGATTTATGATTTTGCCCCTAAAATTTATTAACTACTGATGGAATCCACAAATTGTAGAAGGCATAACTCATTTAAAGATAAATACAGGGAGAGAGAAAGGAGTGAGGAAGAGATGAGGGAGAGAGGGAAGAGGGGGAAAAGAAGAGAGGAAAGAGGAGGGGAAAGTGGGGACAACTAGCTATGTGGTGGTTCACCAGCAACCCCTGACCTTGAAAGGACCAGGGGTTCAGAGAGCCTGAGCTTTACAGCAAGTCTGAGGCCAGCTTGGGCTACCTGACACCCTGACTCAAAGAGATAGCCAAGACCAGCATTGTGTCTTCATGAGCATCACAGTCAAGTACACGGAGACTGTGTGATTCTGAGTACAGCGTGGCAGAAGGAGGGCATCCTAATGATAAACGTAGACGAGTATGAGCTTCCACATTATCTATAGTGTGAGAAAGTCAAGCCAGCCCTGGAAAGGCCCTACTGTGCTTTAAGTAGGAAGCACAGATTCTGTGCCTTCTGTACTTTGAGGGCAAGCTCTTGCACTGCAGCTGATACTGATGTAGCTTCTAGAACCTTTCTTAGTGAAAGTGTGGTGACAAGTGTTTGCTTCCAGCACCCCCCGCCAGTCCATCGTTAGTTGGCCACTGCTCCTGCTAAGAACCCACGAATCCAAATTCATGACACTGGAAGAATCTTAAAGGTGTTTCCGAAGAAATAGAGGACAGAAGAATCTGTACAGAAACTCAGAATGTCCCAGCATCCATCCCAGGGAAGGCCAGGACAGTGCAATAGAACAACATTGGTTAAACCCATATCAGCTGTTCCACCAACAGCAACGGCTTCTGGCTATCCCAAGTGGTTGTGAGTAGAGCTAGTATGTGATTTCATAAAACTATACTGTACTGAACATTGAAACAAGGGGGGCAGCCTCCTGAAATACCAACTACTACAGAAACAATACGGAAGGCAATTTTATTCTTGCAGAAAATTAAGTAAATCAATACATCTGAAATGGCTAGAGAAAGCATAATAATGGGAAATATAAGCATAAAATTTTCTGTTCTCATATTTGTAAGAGGCAGTTTAACTGAGTCCATATGAGACAGCACATACAGAATCGTGGTTCTGTGCAGAACCCAAAGCTCTGAGAATGAAAGAAGCTTTTCATTAGCCCAATTCATTACACAATGGCCTTGCAAGTAAAAAAGGTGGGCAAATGAGAGAATCCATTAAAATCTCTTAAAAAACCATGAGTCAAATTTTAAGTTTAAAAGAATTATTGGTCAAGTTTCTTAATCTTAAATTATGTTTATCTGTTAAAATGTCAGTGATGAATACACCTGTGGCACATTTAATAGCACAGCATAAGAACCTTGTGGGAAGAATGTTGTATAGTATCAACTCAAAGCCAGATCATCAGAGGCCAGGACTGAGCAACAGTTCCTGGAGTGTCAACATTCAGCAGGCTTGGGGGAGAGGAGGTCTGAGTTGCAGGACTCCAGGATTTGAAACCCTTCCTGAAGAACACAGGAATTATCCAAATCAAAAACAATTACATGGATAGTTTTAAAGATTTCTTTTTAAGTTTTTTTTTTTTTTTTTTTTACTTCATGTGAATGTTTCTGAATGTATATAGGATATGTAGGTGCAGGGACCCACACATTACCAGAGGGATTACCAGAATCCTCTTAAAGCAGTGTTCTTTGCTACTCATCTTAAACCAGTTCTTGATCAAGAATAGCAGTGCAATCAAATCATAGCTGACATCAGAGATAGAGAAATCAATAGGCAGCATTAGTTCTGACTTCATTTAAAAAAAAAAAAACTAATGTGTGTGTGAGTCCCTGCACCCACATATCCTATATACATTCACTCCATTGGACCACCCGAGTTATAGGTAATTGTGAGGGGCCCAATGTAGGAGCTGGCAATCTAACTTGGGTCCTTTATAAGAGCAGCAAATTGTCCCAAGTCCTTCTAAAGCCACAAATAAATATTATCGATTTACTTACTATCATAGTATTTTTTTAATGCTATTTCTGAAACTTCCAGGAGAAACAAATACTAGTTGGGCAATAAGTTATTCGTTAATTCAAAGTTAATTTACCATGTAAGAACTGTGTGTAGGCTAGTATGCATCTCAAAGACATACATATGCACATTTTATGAACATGTGTTTCCAATCGAATATTCTTGAAGATAACATGAATCAAAATTAGTGAAGATTTTATAGCATATTAAAAGATTTAAAAAACCCCACACATTCACAAGTGGAAGAGTCTGTTTCTAGGAAAGAACAGAGGAAGAGGGATTACCAGAATCTTCTTAAAGCAGTGTTCTTTGCTACTCATCTTAAACCAGTTCTTGATCAAGAATAGTGCTATCAAATCATAGCTGACATCAGAGATAGAGAAATCAATAGGCAGCATTAGTTCTAACTTCATTTTTTTAAAAAAACTAATTAGTTGCAAAAGTTTTATTTTCCCAAGTGTTTTGTTTTGTTTTGCTTTGCTTTGTTTTGTTTTGTTTTGTTTTGTATGAGAGGGTCTTCTTTATGTCACCCTAGCCTAGAACTGTGGAGCCCTTACCCAGTGACCCACATTATGGGATTGGGAGGCAAGTGTCACTACATTTGGGATGAGTGATCTTTGAAACTTTGAAAAGTATTATGTACTTATTTTACTGGGGCGGGGCAGCATGTGAAGGTCAGAGGATAATCTGAAGGAGTTGGTTCTCTTCTTCCTTAGTTGTGGATCCTGACTTGGGTCTTCAGACCTGGCAGCCACCTCCCTATCTGTTAAGCCATCTTACTGGCTCCTTAAATAGCCTTCTGAAAAATCAAATAATGCCATTGTTTCCTTGATTTTAATATCTAACCTCAGAAGACATATCAAAACTTGTGAATGAAGTTATAGCCATTAAATACCAAACAAAACCCTCCTTGATCTGGCCCAAGCACAATTCCCTTACCTTCTTTCATCATTTCAACCCAGGGTAGAGCCTTGTATTCCATTAGTTTCCTGAACAAACCATGCTCTCTCTTGCCACTAGACCAAAACATTACTCCTTGAATTGATTTTTCAACTACAACCTCTAAGAGGATTGATCCTAGTCATGCTTGAAGCCTTCTACATCCCAGTGATAACATTTTCATTCTTAGCGGCTGGGCTCAGCTTTTGCTCATATCTGTTTTTACAAACAGAGTAAACTATCTGTGACATATGAGTAGATAAAATGTGATAGGAGGGAGGGAGGGAGGGAGGGATGGAGGGAGGGAGGGAGAGAGAGAGAGAGAGAGAGAGAGAGAGAGAGAGAGAAAGGAAGGAGGAGGAAGAGAAGGAGGAGAAGAAAAGAAACAGAAGAAGAGAAGAAGAAGGAGGAGGAGGAGGAGGAGGAGGAGGAGGAGGAGGAGGAGGAGGAGGAGGAGGAGGAGGAGGAGACAAAATAAAACAAGCAAGACCAGAATTCCTTGTATACACTATCACCAATTGGACAGTGGAAGTGCACATTCTCAAAGGTTATAATCTTTGGTTTGTGAAAGTTATGAATGAAACTTAATAAGGGAAAGAACTGGTCCAAGTATAAGATAAAAATATAAAGCTGTGTCTCAGAAGTGAATGAGAAGATTTCAAAAAGGTAAATGATTAATAGGTACCAAATGCTATGAGACATCATGGCAGCAAGGTCTCTCTGTAAGGGGCTACAGGGTAAGAGGACGTCTTAAATTTTTCTTTTAAAATTAAATGAGCTCATAACATGATATGTAGAGAGTCTTATTGGGGTGCCGAGCTGCCTGGCAGGAGTCTGACTTTGGCCAAGGAGCTTGACATTGGCCAAGGACAAGGAAACGGGCTTCAGGCAGGAATCTGACACTGGGGTATGAGAGGGAAGTTAAGTTCAGGCAGGAACCTGAAGTTAGGCTGTAATAGGGAAGTAGGTTAAGGCAAGAATTTTAATCTTAGGGTGAAACAAAAGAAGCATGCTTCAGGCAAGGTTTTGGGCTTGGGCGAGGAGGTGGGCTCAGGTATTTTGGTCATTCTTACATATCCTTGGAAACAACTGTCACTGTGGCGTAATCGCAGGAGTTTGCTTATTGCCTTGACAATTTTGTGTTTACTGTCTTGCTTGTTCCTCATTGTACTACTATTGCCCTTAGTACTTGCATGTAATTAAAATGGTATAAAAGTGGATTGGAAAAAAATTTAATCTGCCTTCAGTCTCAGAATTGACTGTTGTCTAATTGTCTTTTTTTTTTTTACTTTTCAGTCCTTACTTCTGCACTGGAGGACCTGTTGACTGACTGAGTGGGCTTTGGTCACATGATGTGCTAGGGAAGCCAGTAAAAATGTCACTTATGTAAGCTGGGCATGGTGGCGCACGCCTGCAATCCCAGCACTTGGGAGGTAGAGGCAGGTGGATTTCTGAGTTTGAGGCCAGCCTGGTCTACAGAGTGAGTTCCAGGATAGCCAGGGCTACACAGAGAAACCCTGTCTCAAAAAAAAAAAAAAAACCAAAAAAAAAAAAAAAACAACAAAAGTCACTTATGACCCACACAAGCCCACAGCCATATGGTGTCCTTTAGAGCAAGGAGCTCAAAGGAGATTGTGAAGATAATCCCATTCAGCATGGTGGCGATGATAAGATGAAACTCAAGATGTAAGATAAAGCTGACTTTTTCTACTAACTGTTTACCATCAACATCAGAGGTGACCCTACTAGATTCCAATGCTGTCTATTTAAATGATGGGGAAATGTTTTTCCGCTTCCCTATCAACAGTTAGCAAATGCTGAGGGGTAAGAGAGGAATAAGGTGCCTAGCCTCTCTAACTACAGCATTAGGTATGACACTCAACTGTTAATGTGCTACACACTCTATCATCTCCTTATGTTCCTGGGCACGCAGAATAGGAGCAGACAAGCTCACAGAATTGTTAGTTTCTTTTCAAAAAATATCTCTCCTGGAGATACTAGTCAAATGTCTAATTAATCGGTTTCTGGAGTATTTAACAATAATGTTTATAAATATGAATGTATGCTGTATTAATAAGTATATAGCACAAAATGGGAAAAACTTTTAAAAGTACTAGTTTTAACTGAGTTTTAATGTATGGGCTGAAATCTTACTTGCATACATTTCTTTTCTGTTGTCCTTTAAAAAAATGCCTGCTTCAAAAGAATTGTACAGATTCTGTGGTTAGCACTGGAATGCTGAGCGCTCCCACAATATGTCACGGACCACTAGACATTTTATGTTTAAAATGAAAAACTGTGGGTAACTTTATTTTAATGGTGAAATAATTAGTTCCAGATTATAATGAAAATCCTATAGCAGTGAATAAATTATGCCATCTACATGGATTTGAAATAAATTTATTATGATCAGTGTTATCACAGTGAATACTGAGTGAATTAATAATGACAAAAGACCCGAAGTATTAACAGCAATGCAATAAAACATCAAAAGAAAGCAAGAACTTTCTGGTTGCTTTGTCATCAAGTAAAGGCATAGTTAGTCTGGGAAGAGTGTGTGCATGTCTGAGGCCAGGAATTAACTGGCAGTGAATAGAAAAATGAAGAGTATGTCCTTAAGCATCTTCCCAGTACCATGCAAACATTCCTTTTATATATCTACAGGCTAGACTTAGTCTGGCCCACATACACTGGCTGTGAATAAATAAATGTTAGATTAAATACCCAATATTCTTCTTTTCTCATTATCAGGCAATGCATAACTGTTTTAAGACTGTAGGAATACTATTCCAACACTGGTTGACTTATGTTATCGATGTACTTATGTGTAGAATGATTGTTTTCCATATGATTTTGCTAGACTATAAAGTTTCTAATCCCCTTTAAGGGAGAAACTATACTTAATCCATATTTTATAATTATCACTGTGACTGATAAAAGGCTCTTGGTACTAATAAGCAGGGCTACTCTTAGGAAATAGGAGCTTCTTTTTTGCTTCTTATTAATAGTCTCTTTACTGTTTTCTTTGCTGTTATTCAACAGGTTAATGAATGTGGGACCTTAATGCAAGGACCTTAGTGTTAGATCATAAATAAGGAGACATCATAGTTTGCCACAAAGATTACTATTATTAGTGCATGCTAAAGTATCTCTTATTTGCTGTTCTTCACTTCCTAAACAAACCAATTCAAGAATGTCTGCTGGGCTGGGCGGTGGTGGTGCACGCCTTTAATCCCAGCACTTGGGAGGCAGAGGCAGGCAGATTTCTGAGTTCGAGGCCAGCCTGGACTACAGAGTGAGCCCAGGACAGCCAGGACTACGCAGAGAAAACCTGTCTCAAAAAACCAAAAAAAAAAAAAAAAAAGAATGTCTGCTGGACATATTACAAAGGGGAAAAGTCACACCTGCTGTCGGAGTGTGCATGGGGAAGAATACTTGCACACTGGGGCCGAGTGGAGTACCATGCCATAGTACAAGCCTAAAAGCAATGCTCTAGGGCAAGGTGAAGGGATGGTTTTCCTGTAAGGGCAGGCAACATAGCTTCTCCCACAGAAAATGTTGGGAAAGACATCCCTTCAGCATGGGAGACTGGGCCTGCACTGAGAAGGGTATCTATGTCAGAGAATGGGGTACCCACTGTGGTAAGAGGAATTGGGTCACACACATAGAGAATAGCCTAATAAAGCAAATGTTATCAGGATAACGAGGGGCAGGCTTCTCACATCTGAAGAAAGAGGAAAGTCAGGTGTGGTGGTGCATTCCTGAGATACTAGCTATTTAGGATGCTGACAGGAAGAATGTTGGAGTTCAGGAAGTTAGGAGCAACAGAGAACTACAGGACGAATCTCAGGGTGCTGAAACAGAGCTTTCCCAATGGCCTTTTATTAACACAGGAGTCAATTCATGGGGTTTTTTGTTGTTGTTGTTGTTGTTTGTTTGTTTCTTTTTTTGTTTTTGTTTTTTTGTTTTTTCGAGACAGGGTTTCTCTGTGTAGCCTTGGCTGTCCTGGAACTCACTCTGTAGACCAGGCTGGCCTCAAACTCAGAAATCCACCTGCCTCTGCCTCCCAAGTGCTGGGATTACAGGTATGCGCCACCACCTCCCGGCTCCCAATTCATGGTTTTTAATATCCACACTGACTAACACATAAACTAACACAGGTGTAAAATGTCTTAATGCACATATATACATGGTCCCTAGCTTTATCCATTAAAAGTAACCATCCCCAGAAACACCCCTAATGACAAGGTGAACTTAGTTCAAGAAACAAGGGCTCCTTGGAGAAATGGATGGTGAGGAGACCAGAATACTTTCTTTTGTCAGAAAACAGATGTTTTGTGGTGATCAGGATGAAGAAGAACGTATGACATAGTTCTCTTTGGACAAATGTTAGAATTAAAGTAAGAAGAGAAAAAGAGACTTCAGCTCATTGACTAGAACAGAAAAGTATGAGCCCACATTGATAAAATAAGTAAACTTACAGTGGGGCAAGGAATAGGAAATATGGGTTCCAAGTACCTGCTTTAAAACACATCCTTTGATAAAAAACGAAAGAGAAAATTCTAGTGGCGAAGTCTCTTAGTCATCTCCTTTGTCAGATGGTTGAAATGTGTTAACAGTGAAAGTGACAGAACAGTGTAGGACCACATGGAATCTGGTCAGCAGTGAGAGGACCACAGGGCCAGTGACGGAACAGCTCAGGACCATATGACATCTGTCAGCAGTGCGAACACCACAGTGTCATGAACAAGATATTCCACCCTAAAATATGTGCCCTGTATGCAAGGAAGGAAACCCAGAAAAATTCTACAACACAATTGACCTATAATCTTCAAAAGGGTCAAAAGTCATTTAAAAAAAACAGATAAATATTCCATGTTCATGGTGACTAAGACAGACAGGACAAGTGGGATCCATTAACATTTTTATTCTTTCTTTGACAATTTCATACATGTGTACAATTAATTTTGGTCACTTTTCACTTCCCATTACCTTCTCGGATTCCCTTCTTTCCCATAGATACCTTTCTTCTTCCTAAACAGTCCTCTGACAATTAAAAACAGCAAACCAACAAACCAACAAACCAGCAACAACGCTGAGTTTAATTGGTATGCTTGCAGGATCAAGGGTTGCATAAACCTTCCAAACATTATTAATGAAGCTGTCCAAGCTTGGAGGTTCACAATGAAATAGAAGCAGAAGCCAGCACCCACTTCCTGATGTCAGAGTTTGGATTATGATCATACAGAGAACATTCTTGTGTGAGAAGAATGTGCACAGAGGTGACCTGCAACCTTTCATCTTACAAAATTGATATTCTTCTGAGCACTGTGTGTGTGATTGAGCATGTGTGTGCTTGCATGCGTTTGTGTGTTCACATGTGTGTGTTTCCACAAATTTTAATTTCAAATGTTTTCTAATTTCTAAAAGTATTTTCTTTCATTTCTTATAAAGTTCTTGTTATATTTATGCTTTCCTCTTCATTTTTAACTACATTGGAAAAGTGGCTTTGAAAGTCTTATGTACTGGTACCATTTTATATTCCTGGTATGTTTCTACTGATAGGACTTCACTCTTAGTTACAGGTTAGAGTTTTCTACATTTCTCCCCAGACTTTAGTGAATATGCCAGATACTACATGTGCTCTATTTTGAAGAGGTTAGATTTTACCAAAAATCACCTCCAGGCAAAACCAAATAAACAAATAAATAGGATGATTGTCTGTCTAATCTCATTTGTTTGCTTCTTTGAGATCAAATCCTACATTAGCTACTATAAAATTCACTTTTTTTTTTTTTTGCTTAATCCAATTTTTCAAGGCTAGGGTGAAGTTTTCTATTAGTAATATCTTTATGCACACTTTAATTTTGGTTCCAAAACAACCTTTTTCTTTCTGTTTGTCTTTCTTTCCTTCTTTTTTTCCGATGTGTTTTTTTGGTTTTTGTTTTTTTGTTTTTCGAGACAGGGTTTCTTTGTGTAGCCCTGGCTGTCTTGGAAATCACTCTGTAGACCAGGCTGGCCTCAAACTCAGAAATCTGCCTGCCTCTGCCTAACCTTTTTCTTTTAGAACATATTTTTTTCATTGATCTGTTTATTTCATAAATAGTTCATGATTATGTAATGCTCAATGTGTAACTAAGACAGGAAAACATCGAAGTAACAAAGACTACTCTCCCTGACCCTCCCCTCTTCGCAGTTTAAAACTTTACACATCTCTTTGCTTCACACGTCATTTTGTTTATCCCCAGATCCATATTTAGGAATTTGTAAATTTCTATATTGTAAAATTACCTAAGTACATTTTACCTTAATTTGTCTCAGTTAATTTTTTGATATCATAATATACAAAAGTTATTCTTTTGAATGCTTTTTATACCTACATTTGCATGTGTATGTGTGTGTGTCCCAAATGCACACACATGCAAATCATGACAATGATATGGAAATCAGAGGACACCTCATGGAAGTCATTTGGTCATTTCTATCCTCCCATCTTGTGGGTCTTTCGATCAAACTCAGATCTAGATGTTTAGAAGTGGGTAGGTACCTTCACTAGCTGAGATATCTCTACAGTCCAGTTTATCCCTTTTTTAAAACTGCTGTGCATATATTATCCTTATAGAGATTCAGATTGATTCCAGTTATTTTGTTTTACAAAATAATTTTCAGTGAATGATTTTGCAAGAAAATATTATATATAAAATTATCTTGTACACAAATTGTATACATATGAGTTCATTTCTATATGGACAATAGAAAAGTGAAAATTTCGAGTCAAATTACATTCACTCTGATGCTATAAAAATGGTAGTCATATTTTCGAATTATAATTTATATTACCTAATGTATACTGCCTGGTATTATGCAATATTATTCATTTATTACTTCTCCTTTGGGGGATTCCATTTAACCCACACCAGCCTCAAGCTCTGTTCCTAGCTCACTCAGGACACTGCCTCCGTATCCTCCCATGCCCGCCTTCCTAGCGCTCTCTACGGGCGTGCCACCAACCATGGCCTCACTTGGCTTTTCCCTGTGGGGTGTTACCAGTGAACAGAAAATGTTACTGCTCCATTTAAAGTTTTTGCTTGTTTGTTTTAAGGCTTGTCTCAAAATAATGGAAATCCGGCCTCATCTTCCTGAGTAAAGGTACTGTATATGTGAGCCACCATATCAGGCTTCCCTTGCAACTTTTATGCTCTTATTTTACTATCTTACAATATTTAATAATTTTTAAGGAAAAGATTGACTATTCTTTAAATGCTATTGAGACAATTATATTTTGATTCACCTCAAACAATACATAAACATAAATATATTCACAAAACATGACAAAATAATGTAAAACTTTAGTTAGATTAGAAGCAAATGAAGAGAGTTATTTTATAATTGTTTGCTGGAAAAGACTATTCCATGAAAGACTAAAATCCGTAAAGCTAGAAGAACATGTTCACTAATTTGACCCCCTAAAATTTAAACAAGGCCTGGTTGTATAGCAGTGGGGTGATTTCCCTCACTCTAAAGGCTCTGGGTTTCATTCTCAGTATAAACCAAAAAGTAAACATAAACAAAACAGGAAGTTGAAAGAGAATAACTGGTGTATCACTACATCAAAACCACATCATCCTACTTCCTGGTGCTGATTTGGGACTGGGCGATGAGATGAGGAGAGGCTGGGAGGGTCTAGGAATACATGGGGAGAACACTCACAGAGGCCGAAGCAGTCTGGAGGAAACTGATATACGAGGCTGGAAAAAGAACCCATGGCAGGGTTGATGTGAAATGTCCTGATCTGCTCACGCTCTGAATGGGGACGGGGCTGCTCTTTTGGGGAGCTTGTGGGAACTTTAGGAGATGGGACATAGCTTAGAGGGCACTGGCCATGGGAACCCCTTCTTGTTATAATCATGGCTTCCTGTCATGCTTTCTGCTGCTTCTTGCCCCATGAAGTAAAGAAACTCCTCTGCTACATGCTCCTGCTGCCCACGTGCATAAAGCCGAGTAATCAGACTGAGAGCCAAAAAAGGAATTCCTCCATGAACCTTTTTCTTTCAAGCATTGTGTCACAATGATAAAAACTAACATAATCATGTGCTGCATGACAACCATCAAGACCATTGCCTGAAACCTTTCAGAAGTCTGAAATAGGACTTTTGAACTTGCCCAAGGAGACAACCAGAAAGAACGTGGAAAGGGCCGTATGAATTGTAGGATCTTGTAGGTCCAACCCCAAGCTCAGTAAAGTCAAACTGTCGAGTGCTGCAACTGGAAAGCCCACTGCCGCCGCCTCTGCTTGCCTCCTCTGTCTTTTCTTTGGATCCTTTCCCCCTGATTTGATGTTTGTTTGATTACAGATGCATACTCTGGTCTATATTTCTTTGGATGAGGGTTCGTGAATGACATACTCAGAGTGTGTTCATGTGTCTAAAATGTCTTTCATCTCCTCACTAAAACACCTTGCCATGATTCTTAAAGTCTGTTTTGAAAAATCAGTGATTATTATTTTTCCTGCCTTCTAAGATCATATGAACAGAAAAGGTACCTGTGACAGGTTTCTTAGCAATCGCTCCCCTTCCCTCTTTCTGTATAGACTAAAAAGTATGAGAATTTTTTCTTTAGTATTCTTAGACTTATGGTGGACAATATCTAAAAGAATGTATGCTTGTTTGAATGAAAAAGGTCCTCCATAAAATTATACATTTGGATACTTAATCCCAGAATTGCTTGGGAAGGACTAAGGAGTTGTGGCTTTGTTGGAAGGGGTGTGTCACTAGTGGCAGGCTTTGAGGTTTCAAAAAACTCAAGCTTGCTCTTTCTTGTTCCTGCTTGTGGGTCACGATGTGAGCTCTCAGCTCCTATGCCAGCACCACGCCTGCCTCCCTGTGTCCACGCTCCCACTATTATGGCCAAGCACTCTAACCTTGGCCACTCATCTTTCTTCTATTAATTGCTTTGCTTGTAGTGTTTTACTGTAGCAACAGAAGAGTAAGATAAATCTGTACTCAGAGTGGGCTGCTGCTGCGGAACTGCAGCCTTTTGCAGGAATGTGGAACCCTTTTGCTCCGGCCTAGAAGAGGGATTTAATATAAGTAGTGCTTAATCAGTCATCCTCCTACAAGCTTGGAAGGAAAGTGTGCTGAAAGAAATGTGGACGAGAGACTCAGCTCAAGAAGTTCCAGAAGGGAACACTATTAGCAACAGGGCTAGAGACCATATTTGGGGTAAAAACGTGGCTGCCTTTTGCTCTTATCTTAAGGGTCTTCTGGGGGGCAAAATTAAAACTAGTGGATCAATTTCCTTGGTAGAGGAGATTTGAAGACAGTCTAATACTGACTCTGTCTTGTAGTTATTGGTAATCACTCTTATACAGGTCTACAATAAAAAAGAGAAGCTGGAGTAAAGAAAATGTTCAGTTTGAGGTCAAAAAAGAGCATCAGGAGGTGAAGAGATTTAGATTAATTGCTTTGACAAAGGAATTCTCAAGTCAGCCTACAGTGACTGACTTGATGTTTGTTTGACAACAGCCTGCTGTGCGGTTACTAAAGTTCACTCCTATGAAAGGCATTTTAATGACACAGCAGCATAGAAAGGAGAAATACAAAATATATGGTTCCAAGAGTAAAGACGCACCAGGAAGTAGAGTGAAGCTAAAGCCTGTGTTCAAGGTTATTGAATGGAGTTCAGGTGTGGTGACCTTGGGGCAAGATCTCACCCAGTTGAACTTACTGTTTATGCATTTATAGTTAGTTGTAGGGGGAGAATTATATCATGTTAGGCATTATTAAAAGCTAGAGACCTTTATCCCAGGAGACAAAGGCAAGTAGATCTCTGAGTTCAAGACCAGCCTGGAACAGAGCAAGTTCTGGGAGATGAAAAGTTTAAATCCAGGCTTGGTGGTAAACACCTTTAATCCCAGCATTCAGGTCAATCTGCAAAGCAAGTACCAGGACCACCAAGCTTAGGCAGTGTGAAGGAGTTGGGAAACAGAAAGCCTCTGCTAATGTAATAGAACCAGGGGCCATGTACTAGCCCCAGAAAGCAGCAGAACTCGGCAGCTCTAGCAACAATGCTCTGGATTTAGAATCAAGAAAAGAAAGGACTACTGGGACAATTGATGCTCGTTATCTGGAACTAAGAAATTAGTGGACATGAAGGAGAGACCAGCATTACTCAGGTAAAATCTTCTGGGAAGTGTTTTCTGAGAGCACAGAGGCTAGCTATCTCTGTGTTCCAGAGATAGCCAATGTTGTACCTCATGTTGCATCTGGACTTCTTAATGTATAAGGATCACCGAGGTGGTACTGGTTTGCTGGCATGAAGAAGTCATGGAGAGCAGCTAAAGCTGCTCTAAGCGGCCAGGGAAGGCCATTGGTGAAGGTGCAGCCTCAGTTGCAGTTGATGGCCCAGGACTGAAGGGGTCATGAAAAGGATTTGAGGCTTGGCACTATAAAGGGGGGCTATTGGTGCAGACTAGTTGCAGTGGAAAGACCCCACTGCATTGGAGATGCCAGTACCATGGGATTATCAAGAAAAGCAGCAATAATGGAATGGAATCAACCAGACCATGGAATGCTAGAGGGAAGAGCTGGAGATGTGACCCAAGCCCTTTGGAGTAGCCCAGAAGATCATACATCATGTATGAGTCCCAGGCATTGGAACAAGAAGCTGTGAAGTTGACATTGTCTGGGATAGCCCACTTTGTTAGAGATGCCAGAGCCAGGGGATACTTGCTGAAGAAAGCTGCTAACAGGCAGTGGAGCCAGCCCAAGAGAAGGAAGTGTGACGCAGGCATCAGCACTGACACATACAGACGTGGAGTTTGGAGTTTACCCTGCTGGTTTTTTGGTCTTGCTTTTGTCCAGGCTTTCCTCACAATGTCACTTTGGAATGATAATGCTCATCTTGTGATGGTTAAGGTATGTGATCTGCTTTTTTATTTTGACTTCATAGGTTATTACAGTTAAGTGATTGAATCTCAGAAAAGACTTTGAACTTTTAACATTGTTGAGATTGATCTAGACTATGGGACTTTGAAGGTTGACTATATGTATTTTGCATTATGTTTTGGCTAGGTTTGGACCCCACAGACCCATGTGTTTGAACAAGCCTATGGGGAAGTGGAATGTGGAGATTGGAGTATGATTGGCTCAGGGAGTGGCACTATTAGGGGGTGTGGCCTTGTTGAAGGTGTGTCACTGTAGGTGGGCTTGGGGACTCTCCTCCTAGCTACCTGGATGTTAATCTTCTCCTGTCTGGCTTTGGATAAAGTTGTAGAACTCTCAGTTCCTTCAGCCCCACAGTCTACTTGACACTGCCATGCTCTTGCCTTGACGATAATGGACCAAACCTCTGAACCTGTAAGCCAGCTGCAAGTAAATGCTGTCCTTCATAAGAGTTACCTTGGTCATGATGTCTGTTCATAGCAGTGAAACCTTAACTAAAACACCTGGGTATCCTTTTTCATATCCTGTGAAAATTAGTTTTTTTTTTTTTTCAAGAACTAGCAGAGTAGAGAGTGCCACGCTGAAATTTCTCCAGGAATAGGCAGGATTAATTTGCTTTTGAAACTGAGCCATCACTTTTATGTTATCAATATATCTGATATTGACTTAGCAAATATATTTCTTATTATTAATTACTAAAAAGCAACTTTCAAAAAATAAGGTTTTAGAGCAAATATAATTTTATCTGAATAAATTTTACACAGGCACCTCATTAAACTATATAAAATGGTTGAGTTGAACATTTATAATCATGTACTTCATTACATATCTAGCTAGACTACAAATGAATCAATGATTTTTTTCAAGAATTTATAAATGAAAATTTAAAATTTACAAAGAAGAAAAACAATAACCAGGAGTATATAGTGAAGTTATTAACTACCCTTTAAAAATGTACTGGGTAATATGTACTTTAAACTTCACTTTATTGTGAATTCCTGTCATAATTATGAAACTGCTTGGTTTTTACATGATCATTTACCCTTCCCAGTAAACCTCCAGGCTTCCTTTTTTTTTTTTTTTTTTTTTTTTTTTTTTACAGATGATGAAGCTTACAGTTAAAGAGTTCAGTTTAGAGCAAACATGTAAGAGTTTATCACTAAAGCTAAAGTAACACAAAGTATTTTCTACCTTTATTCAAAACATCACTGTCTACTTGGGGAAAAATTATTTTTTCATCAAAATTAAGTAAATGTATAACAGAAAATTCAGAAATTTTTTTCTAAAAAAATCAAGAAACATAAGAATCGGAGGAAGAGATCAAGTGAGTTGCGATCAATTTATGTTATTAGAACTTCAATGATTGTCCAATTGAAGGCACCACATCAACTTAGTAAATTGAGATCACTCTAGGAACTGTTAGGAGTCAGCTGACTGTGGAGTGAGCAACACATTATTCCAGTGATGGAGATAACGGAGCCATATTCAGAACAGTGTACAGGGATTGCCCTGAAGGCTGATTGGGGAGGACTGGACCCCAGCAGCCATCAGTTCTTCTGCAGTAGCACTCTCATTATGTATTCTGTTTCTCAACCTGACCCAAGAACTTCAGGAGAGACATGTATTTGAAACACTTACTTTAATGAGGGAACTTAATGATTTAAGCACTACTTATAAAAAGTACAAATTCACAAACACAAAAAGATTAAATTACTAGATCGTTGATGTTTCTGATCTTTGACAAATGATTAGGCTAACTACACCAGACTTTCCTTAGTTATAATCCATGAATAATAAAAGTATCATATAAAGTAACTATAATTACATTTAAAAAACTTTTGTGTATGACATAATTGTGTGCATGCATGTGTATTGTGCTTAGTATTGAGTTCTGATGAGAATGAAAAATTGAGTTAATTCAAAACCCAAAATATATGTCACATATAAGAAGTTATGAAAAAATAGGAAATTTAAATTAGCTTAAAACAGTGTAATATGTTAAATGCCCATTCGGTAATTACAGTAACAAATGCAAAAGTATTAACATAGCCTGTCATGAACTTCTTTAGTTTTGACTGAAAGCACTGCAAATTTGCCTCAGTAATGAGAAATATACGGTAAGATAAAGAACTTTTTTAAGCATAGGACCTTATCCAATAGTTCAGGCTCACTTTGAAAACAGCCCACGGGCTGGGGTTATAAGACAGACAAAATGTCTGGCAGGATCAGTATTAATATCACAAATAGATTTTTAACAAAAAATTTAACTTGTGAAAATAACAAACCTTGTTACCGAGTGATATACTTTCACAACAAAACTATCTTTCTACTTTAGTATTCCAGTGACAGTAATGACATGGAGACACTTTTAGTCACGACCTTGTTGTAGACATTGAAGAATGGCATTGAAATGAGGCTACTCCCTTCCTGTGATGGCCACACCACTTCAGTGGAAAGAGAATTTTGTCCCATAGAAGTGTTCAACACTATGTGACCTTACACAGAGTGTTCAAACCGACTCTCATTCTCCTTTCATTCCGGATTAGAGAATGCACGCATGGTTTAGAAGAATGCGGACCAATTGCAGATCAAACCCTTTTTTTCCTAGTGTCCATTTGAAATGCAAAACAGCCCAACAGAAGCTTCTGTCAGAGATGTGGACTCCCTTCCTGGCTCTGGAACACACCAAATCAGAATCAACAGGTTTAAAAAATATCCCAAATGACTCTAGAAGACATGTCCATCAAGAGCTACTGCATTCAGTAACCATTTAGGGAGTGACAAGAATTTCTCAAGAAAGTTCCCTCTTTAATTTTCAATATATTAATTAAAATTTGATTATATTTCTTATTATTTTTAATGTATAGTATGTATATGTTTGAAGAGGTCCTTTGACCTCTTTAAGAATCCGTTTTTTCTTTCCACCATGTGGATCCTGGGGATCAAACTCAGGTCACAGAGTTTGGCAGCAGGTACATTTGTACCTACTCAGCAAACTTGTTGGCCCATTATTTATATCTTATATGATTACATTTTTGCCTGGGGCCTTTGGCGAGTTCTACAGTTTTAGGTATGAATTCCTCCCAATCCTCTAATCCAACCAGGACACATCTTCCAGGTTGTTCGGTATTTAAGTACACAGGATCTACAGCTGAGTGTCATCTGAGTGACCTGTTTCCTTTAACAGCCTGCCTAGCTCTTCCTGGCACTATGAAAGCTAGCTATCAGAAAGGAACCCAGCAGCTCTGTTTTGACTTAGAGTGCATCACAATTCCTTTTTAAATGACTGTTACACAAAAGGCTCTCAGCAGGAAGGATACAACTTGTTTCCATTACCCATTGAAGTTATAAACAAACACAAGCCCAGGACACATAACTCTAAATAAAGCCTAAATAACTTCTGAATGTTACACATAAGAATTCTACTGTTTTATGCTTATTTAATGATGATTAATTGGAAGTTTCAGTAATGTAATTGTTCATTAAATAAATGTTGTGGCTATTCCATTTTAGGAAGTAGGACAGTACCGGCTGAAACAATGGTTAAAATAAGAGGCAAGAAAAAGCAACATAGGCCTCGTTCTAGCAAGAAGAGGCACACCATCTTACAAAAACTGCAGTATTGAATTATCACCTTTCTTAGTTGCTAGAGGTTCACTATGAAATAGCAAAATCATAGTTGAGATGTATGTAAGGATAAGAATAGCACATCAGGATTTTCTCACACTGACGTGGTTGCCACTGGTCTGCTGTATTTTATCACACCGTAATGTACTTTTTGTGGTTTTTTTTTCTAAGTTACAAAAACCACTGGGCGATTGCTTCCAATGCCCTCTTTTATGGATAGTGAGTTTAGGCGTGTGCCTAAGCTCTTGCCCATGTCCTCGTACTATCATGTCACAATGGTGTAGAACCTTCACTGTAAGACAAATGAATCACAGATTGAATTCCGTGATGTTTGTGAGCTAAGTGAAGCTCAAATTCCTGTTTGGACAATGAAATTCTGAGTTCACGAAACTACCTGGGTAGCTTGGTTGATTCCAATTAGGTCGCAAGACCTTTAATGTGTAAAATAGGTTTCATCAAACCAAATTGCTCAGTGATTATTTTAAAATATCGAGGGGGAAAAAACCCTACAAAACAGTATTTTGAGGAAGACTCCCAAATGTTGCCCAAGGCAGCCTTTAATTTTCTGTGTCGCCAGGCTGCCCTGGACTCACAGTGATCTTCCTGTATGTTTCTTCAGTATATATATAATCCACTTGTGCAGCATGTATGTATGTACGTATGTATGTACATACGTATGTATGTATGTATGTATGTATATATTTCTGATCATGTTTGAATACCCATGGGGAGAAGAATTTAGAACTATTTCCTGAATTCAGTAGTTCGTTAACGGTAAACTTCTTCTGAGACCGCTTTCTCCACTACTCACCAGTTCCTAAAGTAGTACTGACTTTCTAGAAAGGGTGCCCGCGCCAGCAGCTTGGCTAAAGTAGCCATGGTCTCCAAGGCCAGGGATTCATCAGAAGTGTTACTTTCAGTCTCCATGGCAACTGGGCTGAACCAACGGCACTTCCGACTTATTCACCTTTCCTTTCACTCTGTTTCAGTTTCAAGTTAACTGGACAGAGAAATCGGATTTGTTCATGTGAGAACCGACTTCAGCCGACTCGCTCCTTTCTCCTAAAACCTCGAGCCGCTGGAGAGACGGTTCCACCGGGCGAAGGGGAGCTAATGGTCGCTTCCGGCTTCCGGTTTCCGCCTCCAGCCGGGTTCCGGAAGTTGCTCTCAAAATGCTGAAGTGCAGTGTGGAAGTGGCCGGGGCTGCGGGGTTTGGAGTCGGTCCTCGGGCCTGAGCCACGAGGCCGCGCTCCGGGTGTCGTTGATGTTTGGGGCCGACGGGCGCCCAGCGATCGGAGCCGCTGCCGCCGCAGGGAAGAGCTGGTGAGCCCGGCGGGCCGTTGGGAACGGGGCGAGCGTGCAGGCAAGCTGCTCGCGGGGCTCCGGGTCAGGGACAGCCGGGCACCGAGTTCCTTCAGGCCGCGTTCCCGTTGCCCCTGCTAAACCGGCCACGTTGTACTAGATTCCGTGGCTGACAAGATTACAGAAATTCCCAGTCCTGGAAGTTTTCTAGTGGCAGAGACATCATCAGGTTCTCGTACTCCCTGCGCAACTCGGTTCGTGTAAAACCTAGAAGTTTTCCACGACCCAGGAGGTTCTGTCCTAGTTTACGTGGGTTGGGCGTTTTCCAGTAGCCTTAGGTTTGGGGTTGGAATTTATCTTTAGTGTATCTTGACCCATCGCTGTAAGATTCCAATCTGCTTTCGCAAATCAGTTGATCCTTCATCCCATGGCATCCCTGTTGGAGGAGACTCGCAGATACAGAAAATTTAAGAAACGAGGTTGTCTTGTGCCCGTGAGGGCCAGAGATGATAGCTAAGTTTTGGATTTTCTTGTTGAAAACCCTGGTCGCCCAACCTCTGCTACCCTACCCCCGATCCCCTCCACTCCCTGGTTGTTCCAAGGCTTTTCCCTTCCGAGAAACTTTAGTGTAACTAGAAAGTAGATGCCCTGCGGTCAATCTTGAAACGTACAGATCTGACCAGTAAGTCAAGAACTGTGATTCTAAAGTTCATGCGAGTGAGCTGTGAGGTCTGATTGTTTTCTGTCACCGACAACTGAAAAGTTAAGAGAATACTTAAGTCAGATTCCTTATTTGGCTCCTCTCTATAGAGATCATTCCTAAGGAGTGTCGGTTTTTCTGTGGCTCTTAAGTTCTCACGATTTTCAGTTAGAATACTAGGAGACACTTTTTAAATGAGCAGTTTTAACCGGCACAATCAGCTTGGAATAAGAGGCGCAGGTCATAATGCATCAGCTTCTCTTTGCTTTGGCAGTGTGGTACCTGCGGTAGGAACTCCCACAGAAGACAAGATAAAGGAACTTCCCAACATCATTGTGTTTCCTCTAAAGTGTTTCAGTGTTCCCAGCCTTGGTAAGGAACAGAAGTGAAATGTGTTCAGTAGATTGGTCTGGTCCTAGTCGAGAGGAAGTAATTTGTGGGCTCCTTGACACAAACAAACAAACCTATGACCCCAGTTATTCTTCACTGTACTTTCCGGCTCCTGTCATGCGCAGATAACGTGGTATAATACTCGTCTATTACTTTATATGTTCTTACTCTAAACAGGAGTTACTTGTGGTAGTTATTTTTACTTGCTAAACAAGTTTTTGTAAGAGACCAGAGTGTCATTAGCACCTACCAGCTTGTGTTTTGAAAGAAAGTCTTAACATGAGTCTTAACTGTCAGAAGAGGTGTGTTCCACAAAACCGGAACCTTTCTTTTCTAGTTAATGTGTGTGCTGATCCGCTGTGTGTCTTCCCCTCCTGCCTTCTCTCCACCAGAAATCTCCCTCTCCTTTCCTCTCACTCTCCTTGTCTGAGGCCTCCTGGCAGTCCTCCTGTCTCAGCCCCCCAGTACTGGAACTATGGGCACATGCTGCCTTGCCCAGGCTTTGATATTTCTTAATGCAGTTTTTTGTTTCATTCTTTGAACTGCTTGCACAATGGTTTTATTCAGGTTGTGAAATCCCCATGCTATTGATGGTTGCTACCACTAAGTAGTTAATTGGCCTTGGTTCTGACTGTGTATGTCATCTCATGTAAGTCCTCTGCCGAAGGCACCATACATCCTTTACGGCCTAGATAAGGTGACAGCAGAGGGTAAGATAATTTAAATGAGGTCTCTAAGATTTATTTGCAGTATGATTCTAGTGTACTTAAATTCCTCACCACCCTAATGTACTCATGTTCAGACTAAGATAGTATCTATAGGCATCTATGAATTAGAAAATACAAGTCCATATTTGTAGACTAGCCTGTAATTTCTGAGATTGTCTTTTTTTTTTAAACTGTGTTTTGTGGCTTTGTTTTAACAACAATAAAAAGCCATTGAAATGGGATCTGAACCTTTGCTTCTGCAATTTCTTTCATGTTTGGTATTTGATTTCCTCTACATCCGGAAAGCAATATAATAAAAACTGCTTGTTTTGAGTAGCTGGGGCTTGTTTGTTCGGTGTTTGGTTTGTTAGGGTCTTGAACTCAGTTGGGTTTTTGTTTTTGTTTGTTTGTTTGTTTTTGTTTTTGTTTTTGTGAGACAGGGTCTCTCTTTGTAGCCCAGGCTGTTCTGGAACTCACTCCGTAGACCAGGCTGGCCTCGAACTCAGAAATCTGCCTGCCTCTGCCTCCCAAGTGCTGGGATTAAAGGCGTGTGCCACCACTGCCCGGCTTGAACTCAGTTTCCTAAACTGTTAGCTTTGCTTGATTCCACATATTCCTTCAATTAAAGATCAAAGCAATAGGCAGTATAATTTGGGGCAAAGACTTGTGGGATAGCTTTTTAGCATCCTTTGTGTGTCCAGCTGGAAACCTTTAAGCTTTAGTAACTTGCTTTCATTTCACCTTTATGTAAACTATTCACATAGTAGAAAAGTTAAAGTCCTTATTTTCTGCAGCTTTCAGTAACAGCACATTCTCTCTTTGGTTTGTATGTCCCACATGTTCTTATCATCTGCTTATATGTATGCTAGGGACTTAAATTTAAGTCTTAGCTGTTTTCATGTTCCTAATATAGGAATTGATGATATCTATTTAGTAAATATTTACTGTGCAGTTATCATGTATACGCAGTAATCAAGACATTCCTACCCTACCAAACCTTGTTGACAGAATGATTTGCTTTTTAAATTCAAAGTTTTTGGTCTTGTTTGACTTACAATCTGACTACATTTTGTTTACCCACTGAAATAATAAGTAACTCACATTTTGAAAGCATTTAGAGGCAATGAGAAAGGTTTGGATGACTCTTGAAGTCAGTCATTAAATGAAGTAACAATCAAGAAATGGTCTTCAAGTTTGATGAATGAGCTCATATTATCAAATCATTAGCTGAAAAGTAGAAATAGACTTTACCCTTTTTTTTTTTTTTAACTTACAGGTCAGCTGATTAAAATTTTTCTAGTGTAAAGACTAAAGGAAGTGGTTTCCTCAGATGTTCCTGGTGGCAAAGTGACAGAGCTGTAGCTTCCAGCAGACAGGACAACTGGATGCAGTCAGAGGAGCTTTTACCACGCGTAAGGGGAATGGACCCGCCTGGTTATTAGAGAACATTGCGATCTCTCATGGGGAAGAAAGGTTCTTCTCTTCAACTCTCTTCTTACTCAGAGCTTTGTTGTAAAGCAGGAGTCAGATGCAGAGAAGGCAGGCTCTCAACTGTGGAGTCCAGGGGAGCCTCAACATTTGAGGGAATTCTGCCTCTGCCTCCTTAAGCGCTGAGGTCACAGGCAAGATCCACTAGACCAAGCCGTAAGACATTTTCTTTTTTGGTTTTGAAGATGCAGTTTTTCCTTTTGTTGTTCCTGTTTGTTCGTCACGGAGGTCAGACGCGTTATAGGCTCCCCGGCTTCTCCTTGCCCAGTAAGCTGGAGATGTAGGTGGTCCTAAGTCTATCACCTAAGTGCTGGACACCACACTTGGGTCCTCTGGGAAGGTGGTAAGGACGCTGACCTGCTGCTGAGCCATCCCTCCCTCCCAGGACGCAGCCTCTTAACAGATGGCTATGTCGAGACCATTCTGTGGTTGTGGTGAACTGGGGATGAACATGCTAGGCAGGTCCTAGCCACTGAGCCACACCCCTACTGCTCTTGCTTGAGATAAAGACTCGTTTTGATAAACAACAGTATCATTAAGGAAGGAAAATTTTAACTTCCATTGAGCATCAGAAATTTCAGCCTTTAAGAGCAATCTTATGGACATATTCTGGTTTGATTACTCCTAAAATACACACCTTTATTAAGTAGCAAAAGGTGTGGCTCCATTTACTATTGATGCTTTTACTCCTTGCCACAATCCATATTATTTTGTATTTATTTTCATATGCACTTTGGGGCCAGTTGCTGTATATTTAGAAGACCAAATAGCCTTTCTTAAACAACCTTTGCTTCCTAGATCTTAAATAAAATATAGACGTGACATGATGAGGAAGCCTGTCATCCCATCTCCTCCTTCTTGTTTGTGAGCGGCCGTCACATGCTGTGTGCTCATCCGCGGAGCTCCGGACTGACTGGACATGCTGAGTCTGGACTTTTGTAGACCAGTGGTTCTCAACCTGTGGGTTATCCCTTTGGGGGATCAGATGACCCTTTCACAGGGATCGCATATCAGATGATGTTTACATTATGAGTCACAACAATAGCAAAATTACAGTTATGGAATGGGGCAGGGGTCACTACAACGTGAGGAACTGTATTAAAGGATTGCAGCGCTGGGGTGATTGGAAGCCACTGATGTACACTCTAAGACAGAAATGGGTTTTCTTCCTTAAAATTGTGAAGGCCAACTTTGGTTGGACTTAGCAAGTGTATTTTACATTTAGTTGTTATTAATAAAGTAGATAAACTTAGCAAGAGAAAAAGTCTGTATTTTAGAAAACTCACAGTGGGATTATGATTATGAACTAGGTTGATAAATTGTATTTAGTTTTGTTTTTCCCTTTTCAAATATTGATAACAAACTATTTAGTTCCATTTGGAAGAATTTTGTTTGTTTTTTAATTAACTGATGGGATCATTCAGTTGATAAACATTTAAATATTCTCTTGTTACACTGATATTTTTTACCAGTATCCAGAACAAAAAAATTATTCCTAAGAAAATGGTCTCTACCTGCCTCTTAGGAATAGCAGTTGCTGCAAATAGAAGTGTCAGAAACAATAGTTATTAGTAAAATAGTTATCTGAGTTACGTGTATCAGTTTTCTGGGTTTTCTTTCTTCTTACTGTCTTTATGTGTATTGAAATGCCATGTAAGAGCATGAATTAAGGACAAGCCTGACTTTCATAGCCAGATCAGTCTCAAAAGCAGGGACAGGGAGGAGGTGTTGTGTCACTGGTCAGTCCTGGGAAGACATAAGCAGGACGTTAGGACTAAGAGCGGCTTCGAGGTTCTTTCAGAAAATATTAATCTTTGGGGAGAACAAAAAGCCTCTTCATGCCATGTTCTGTGCCTTTCATCCATTTTCCTAACCGGTGTACAGTCTTTTAGGAAAATCATTTTTGGAAATAATGGTAAGGAACTCAGATGGTGGTTTATTAGTAGTGCCTAAAAAGAACATGAAAGCAAACCGGATTTGAAGTCCTACATTTTGAAAACAACTGGCTCATCAAATCTTGGAACGAATGCGTTTCCTATTGCTCAGCATGACCCAGCACTCACTTCCTGGTAAAGTCTATACCTATAGCAGGACTATAAAGCCATTACTGAGCTGATGCTTTTGATGTTATATCCAGGGCTGTTTCCTAAGATTTCATTTCTAAATGAGGGTCAAATGAAGAGGCTTCATATATGAATAAAAGCATTTCAAGTGGTATGTTCATTGAGTTTGTATTAATTCAGATTAAAACTCTGGCAGTTCAGTAAGTCTTGCTTTGTACAAAAAAGTCTTATATTTCTTCATTTCTCCTCCACAAGGTAAGGACTTTTATAAGAAAAAAAATATGTTTACAATAAAGTGTCTTAGTAGGGTGGTCTAATGATGCGGGAGTGACCTGCCCGAACAGAGATGGCGAGCCGTCGGGGACACACTCAGTCACACTTTTCTCTGTCCAGTGCATGCCCTTTTTCCTGGAAGATGTGAGACAGTTTGATGCTCGTTGACTAATATTGCTGGCTCCTCCACAGGGGTTTTCTTAGAATTGAGTTGTGGAATAGTCAGAGCAAATTAGACTGAATCCAGAAGTGATAATATTAAATATATTTTTTTCTGTGTTTCTGCAGTTTTGAATGAATCCTCTAATTTTTAGTTAGTTCATACTTGAATGATACCACAGAATTCATTGGATTCTTCTAGTCAAAATATTTTATTTTCTTAAGAAAAACAATAGAAATTGAGACTCTAAGAAAAATTGCTTTCATTCTTAGTCATGTTAAATATCTTCTTAAATGTTACTAATTATTGAAATTCTTTTCCAATAAAAATTAGTCAATGAGGAGCTGAAGAGATGCCAGATCAGTTAAGAGCCCTGGCAGCTCTTCCAGAAGACACAGGTTCAATGCCTAGGAACCCCCACGGCAGCTCACCCCCATCTGTGACTCCCTCTCACAGGGACCCCCAACACTCCTCCTGGCCCTTTTACACACTGACTTAAGTGCTTAGACATACATGTAGGCAAAGCACTAATACATAAAATAAAAGTAAATGAGAACTTTTAAAAAATGAGTCGGTGAGTATCATATTTCCGGGACTAAATGGGTACATTAGCCGAATATAATATTAAGAGCACTGACTAATACAGGCATGGTGGGTGGTGTGTGCCTGCGTGCTAGTTCTCTAGCTGAGGATGGAGCTCATGAGGGTCAGGTTTTCAGAGGGCCTCACGGAAAGCAGACATCAAGACTGTTGCCTTCTCTCATCTGAGGTGGCTCGCCAGACTGCCTTTAAAATAAACTAAGATTTTACTTGGAGTCTTCTTTATTAATTTCATATCTTAACATGTAATTTTGAACTCTGTTCATTCAGTGATAAGACCATTTTTGTCTTCAAAAAGCAGTTATTTCTGAACCAATGATAGAGAAGGGGTCTCAATTTTAATGCATATAAAGCTGTCTTTAAGTGAATTTTGTTTAAAGATATATTCTTATATTCAGAGATAATAGGCTTTTCAGATTACATTCTTTAGAGAGCTAGTTTTAAAGGAAAAGAACAATTCATTAGTTGCACCAAGAAAAAACAAATAGACAATTATTGACCCAAAAGTAATAGATAAAAGATGCATCTTGTTTATCATATAGTCAGGGTTATAGTTCCTGTTGGCTTGATAACCACTTTGGATGAGAAGCATAGTTCTGTCTATGCTGTAGTCTGAAGCCAGAGTTACATATTGAAACTTTTTAAAGGAAGAGAGAAATCTCATGATTTCTAGAGTTTTTAAAAATATGTGCTTGAATCACCTCTTGTCTGAAACCTGTTGTGAATAGTTTGCTTATATATTCAGATTGTGAGAGGAGCTGGGTCTGGAGCTGAGTTAACTCCCTGTCTTAGGCTTTATTCTGCCAGCCATGCAGAGTCCTTTCCCTGAACTCAGTTCATCCCTGCCAGCCATGCTGCCCTGCATCTTGTGATGTAGGCTTTCTAGGTCTCCTACTGTCGAACAGTATATGGGGTAACACGAGGCTTTGCTGTTTCTCTGTGCTTGTCACCCCAGGGTTGTGTGAGGACGCACTGAGGTAATAGTTTACATATTGGCAGGTATTAAGTACTCAACCTTTAGATGATGTGTGTAGAATTGCCAATACCAACCTATTAAATCACCATGTATGTCCTTAGGTTTTAAATTAAAATAAAAAGTTACAAACTGTCATTGGGAACCCTTTAAAGCTTAAAATATGTAGATGATAGAGATTGTATATAAGTAGAGATTATGTAGATCAAGGGTTTGGAAACAGCTTGGATACTACTTGATTTTATTCAAAAAATGAAAGAAACCACCTAACAGGCCTCATTTATTTATGGCTACTTATAATGAGAAGTCCACTGATAGGAGGCAGTACGGCGTACACAGCCTGAACTATTTGTAACCTAACCCTCTGCAAGAAAAGTGTGCTCACCCCTCTTATAAACTCTACAAGTTTTATTGGCCTCTAGAAGGCTGTTGGGACTATTTTGATGCCATGGGTGCCTGACAAACTTAATTTGAGAAGTGATAAGCCACGGTTTTCATAAGAAAGGTGCACATGTGAAGCCCCTGGACCGTTTAAAGCCTGTTGCACAGACTAATTTAACTCCACTGGGGACTGAATGTGGAAAGAACTACATGATCTAGTAAAGCTCCAAACTGTAGTCACTAATGCTTGCTGACATAAAGACTTGTTAGGAGAGTGCTTCCTAGTGTGTGGGTGATGGCCCTACAGACCGCTGAGCTTCCAATCCGGAATGGAATATGATTTCTGTATCACTTGCTATGAGTGTTTAGTAGCCTCAAGATATGCCCACAGATGGTTAACCTTTCTTTTTGTATCTGATACACATTTGAAGATCTCTCTGTGTGCTTCTGCTATTGTGGCAGTGATGGGGTAAAGGGTATGGGAAGTATGCCTTCTTTCCTTAGGAGTTCCTGGGCAGGGAAGGGACTGAGCCGGGCGTGGTGGCGCACGCCTGTAATCCCAGCATTTGGGAGGCAGAGGCAGTCGGATTTCTGAGTTCAAGGCCAGCCTGATCTACAGAGAGAGTTCCAGGACTACACAGAGAAACCCTGTCTCGAAAAAACCAAAAAAAAAAAAAAAAAAAAAAAAAAAAAAAAAAAAGAGAGAGAGAGAGAGAGAGAGAGAGAGAGAGAGAGAGAGAGAATGTTAAGTCAGTTGATTTTAGAGAAGGGGCAGGTGTGAACTGAGGAACAGTGATTTATGCAGAAAAATGTTTCTATGATTACATAATAATGTAAAAATACTGGGATCCTGTGTGTGTGTGTGTGTGTGTGTTTTGGGTGTGTGTGTTTTGGGTGTGTTCACCCGTGTTGCATGTGGATACCAGAGATGAACTTCTAATGGTCTCCCTCCAGCATGTCTCTGCCTCATTCTTAGAGACAGTCTGTCATATTCAACCTAAAGCTGAGCCAGGGAGCCCAGCAAACCCGCCTGTCTACCCCCACGCTGGGGAGCAGGTGTGTGTACCTAATGCCCAGCCTTTACATGGGTGCTGGGGGTATAGGTGCAGAGCCTTACATGTGTGCATCTAGAACCTGCTCGCCCCACCTCCACCAGCAGCAGGTATTTAACCTGACGTGAAGTGATTCCAGTGTTAGGAATTTATCTTTTGAGACAGGGTCTGCTTTGTATCCCAGACTGACTTCGAACTTAAAGTTAATACTTCTGTCTTAGCTTCCTAAATGCTGGGATTAGAGCTAGGTGGCTGCCCTCACTCCCAGCCACTCCTATGTTAAACCAAAAAAAAAAAGCACAAAAACTTATACGAATTAGATCGGAGCTGTCATCCTTTGAATATTTCAGTCATATTCCTTTCAGACATCTTGTGGAGAATATTAATTATACCCATATTTAGAGTGAATTGCTTTTGTGGAAAACGAGGTTAATACTTAGTGACTTTATTTTTTTGTTCTCTAAAACATATAGGCATTTCAGTCGAACAATGGAAGAGCTTGTTCACGATCTTGTTTCTGCACTGGAAGAGAGCTCCGAGCAAGCCCGAGGTGGATTTGCTGAAACGGGAGATCATTCTCGAAGTCTGTCTTGCCCTCTGAAACGCCAGGCCCGGAAAAGGAGAGGACGCAAGCGGAGATCCTATAACGTTCACCACCCGTGGGAGACTGGCCACTGCTTAAGTGAAGGCTCTGATTCTAGTCTAGAAGAACCAAGTAAGGACTATAGAGAGAAGCACAGCAGTAATAAAAAGGACCGCAGTGACTCTGATGACCAAATGCTAGTGGCGAAGCGGAGGCCATCTTCAAACCTAACCAACAGTGTCCGAGGTAAGAGACTTCTGTGGCACGAGTCTGATTTTGCGGTGGACGGCCTTGGGAACAGAGCTCTGCGCCGGAGGAGGAAGGTGAAGCGCATGGCGGTGGACCTCCCGCAGGACATCTCCAACAAAAGGACCATGACCCAGCTGCCCGAAGGACGCCGAGATCAGGACATGGACAACGAGAGGGCTAGCCAGCATCCAGAGTTTACCCGGAATAAAGTTAAGAAAAGGAAGTTGAAAGTGATTAGGCCAGGACCGAAACCCCAGGAGGAAGGAGCAGTTTTGGAACGTGAAGAAGTACTGCAGACCAACAGGGACAAGATGGAGTACGAGGAGCAGAAAGCCTCGGAGGAGCTCAGGAGTGAAAGGTGACGCCTCTCCTCCTCCCAGCGGCAGCTGTCTGCCGGCCGGGCCCATGTGTTGTCCATTTTAGTTAATTTTGGTTTAGATAATCATAAGTTGCCACATGATAGTGATATTACTTTGTAACTAGGCTTGTATTTCCTTATCCTTTATCGCATTTTCACACAAAGCAAAATTACTCATTTGATTTATGCAGTGTTGGCTGTGTTATAATTGTCTTCATTTCCAGCTACAAAGTGAGAAACTGGCTCTTCTATGGGAAAGGGTATGCGTTTGAATAACAGTGCTTTAGGGTAACTAGGGAGAGCTGTGGCCTTTGGAGCATTTTAGGGCACATATTCATGATTCTGTTTTCTGATGTTCAGAGTTCATACCCTGTGATGTGTGGGGCTTGGTGTGTTGATGTATAGCTTGCTAGGAGATTCTGATCACTTATGCAATGTAAAGACCTGATTGATGGTATGAAAGCGACTGATCTTGGCCCTTAGAAAAATGGAATGTGTAGGATTCCTTCCTGTCCATCTCAGGAAGCAGGCTGCCTTTAATCTAATTGCCACATGTTCATTTCCTGTCCGAATGAGTGAGCCTTGGCTGCTTATCCGGCTGTACTGCCTGTGAGAGCAGCCAGGGTGCTCCTGTGGTCAGCACACGTCTCACATTTCTTAGAGCCAGAAGAAAATGGTTCTGGTGAAAGTGTCTGAGTTTTCATTTTAATTAAATTCAGTTAAAATTGGCCTCATTTTAACCTTGATAATTGTAGACTTTGGATATTTGTGTGTGTTTGTGTGACTGTGGTTATGTTAAAAATGCAGGTTGAGTTAACAGAATGATAGTTTTATTAGTCAGTTTACTGTTAACATAGTTTTTCCTTTAAAAGTAAAACAAAAAGGTTGTTTCTTTTCCGAAAGTTGTTTTTGCACAGGAGCAGGGTTGATTGTATTCTAGTACTGACCAAGTCTTGTGACTGAGGCCCTCTCAGCACAGACCAGTCAGTGCTGTTACTGCTAGGGGTTGGGGCAGTGGAGGGATCTGGGTTAGTCACAGGTCACTGCTTTGCTGGCTGAGTCTGAAAGCCGCCTCCTTCTTGTTTTCTGTGCCTCTTTTTAGTGATCTACTTGTTACTTTTTCCACCCTGAAACCACAATGAGGCAAAATCTTTTCTCATGACTTTTCATTTTTTCAACAAAAAAATCACTATCAGGGATATTAAGTCTCCCAGCTGCTCACATCTCAGGTTCATAGTTTAAATGTGATATTTTAAATCAAATAATTTAAACTATTTTTCCCCTGAATCTTAAACTTTTCTTTATACCAGTTTTCTGCTGCTACTGAAGGGCTCAGTGCACTTTCTTCTGTAGAGAAGGGTTTTATTTTCTTGGATTTGATTTATAATTAAGAGAATTGTTTGTGTGTGTGTGTGTGTGTGTGTGTGTACACGTTCATGCATGAGCGTGTGCGTGTGCCAGTGTGTATATGTGTGACGTGTGTGTATATGACAAACATTTGGTTAGCTATTGCACTCTGCAGGGGTGGCCCCAAGACTACTACGCACCTCTTCAGCATGCTCCTAGGCTACACTGGGCATACCAGCTAGTTAATACTGAGAATGGCTGTCTCTGAGGGATGACTTCTCACAGCAGCGATGTTTCAAAGCGAGAGCTAAGACCTTCAGACAAGGGAGGGGGAGAGGCAGCAAGGAGGTGGCCTGAGTGTTGGGTCCACAGGACGGAGTGTCTGCAGCCCGTGTCACAGGGATGGAGAGGGTCTGAGGTTCCAGCAGTGGTGGTGCCAAGGCCCGTGTGCTGTGCTGTTGAGACTCCATCATAGAGGAAATGGGGATTTTTGACAGTGAAGGAACTTAGTACAACATAATCTTGGCACAAGTGTTCTCTTGACCTTTGATTGACCTCAGTTCATACAGTAGAGGGTAGAAACTGACTGCTTGCAGACAGTGCTTGCAGGTGCCTAAAGCTGTATTTGGAAGGCTGGTGCTCTCAGATGATGCTGGATTTTATTCATAGAAAAAAAAAATGAACCAAATGGAAAAGGGCATTAATATTAATGTGTATACACTTCTCATGGAATATATGCTCATCTGAGCAATAGTTATAAAAATCATTTCCAAAAAGGAGAAGAAATGCTGTGTCCTTACAGATGAATTGTCCTCCAGCTGCTAGACATGAAAAGCCTTTCTTGTTAAGTTCTTCTCATTTAGTGAGCATAGCAACTGGAAGTATTGTAGCAACTGGCAAGGTATCAGGAACACAATAGAATTCTTTTATGTGTCCTTACAAAATGCCTCAGTAGAGAGCATGGATCCCTGAAGCCTGCTCGGGCAGAATCTGCCTTCCTGCACATGGTGTGGTCTGTCATGGTGTGGGCAATGGTGAGTGTCCTTCTCAGAGGAAGAGCATGAACAAGAGCCCCATCCGGGAGAGAGGAGAGAGCTCAGAAGGAAGCCAGCCCATCCAAAACCCTGACAGCCAATGGAATTCTGCACGTAGAAACTAAGACTTTTTATCTCCTACATTGAAAGCTCTCTTAGGTGGTATCTGTATAGATGAATGTTTTGTGAGCTTTTTAAGAGTGATTTTAAGTTTACAAAAACATGATGAAGGCAGTTAGCAGAGTCGTTGCCTGTTGTGGTCTCATCATTGGAGTCCGCCCCCTTTCACTGTTGATGTTCCAGGTTACTGTGGGACTTCCGGCACTGTCAAAGAAGGCAGTGTGCTTTATTAGAATTACTGTTGGTTTTATTTAAAATAGCTTTCTTCTGTTTCTGGGTATTATGCTTAACCTGTAGTCAATAGTTATATTGTGAAAAGGTGGACTGGTTTTATGTAGACTAGATTAGAGAACCCAGAAGACTGTGATAGCAGAAACAGTGGATGAACTCACCGTTTGCTGACTGTAAAACACTCCCTCTCTGTGGTCAGGCCTAACCTGGCTTGTGGTTAGTAAGCATTGGTCTAATTGGAAAATAGGCTGATCTGATTATGAAGTGCTATACTGGACATCTGGGGGCATTGCATGTAGAGTCTGTCTTTGGGGATTCTCAGGGATTCTGAATCCATTTTCCCTTGTGGGTTTCAGAAGAGGAATTGTGTGTTGAGGACGGGATTAAAAGGAGCACAGGAAAAGCAGGAATAGCAGTTTGGACCTTGCCTACATAGAGGGAGGGCGAACTCATGAGGTGTTTCTCATTTTCATGCAAGGCTCTCTGTGTTGTTAATGGGGTGACATGGCTTCAGTTCCTTAGGAATATTGTTGTAATGGAAACTTTGAGAGTCAATTAGAAGAAAGTTTAAAAAATGAGTCTCGACAAATTCTTATACCTCTTGTAAGTTTGTTTTTGAAAAGCATATATAAACTAATAAAACTATGTGGATTTAGTTCTTAGCAGTGACTTTCACTGGCTAATGTGCCTGATTTTTAATAAGCTAGGCTACATTGTTTTATGTGTTTTAGCTCAGGCTGGAGAGTCAAGGCATTTGCACCGTGTTTGTGTTTGGTTTTCAGAACTTATGTGGGGGAAGGGGTGAACTGACTCCCATGAGTTGTCCTCATGGACAGAATCTTCACACGGTGGTATACACAGGTGCATGCACACACTCACACAAATACATACTTTTAAAAAATTACTTATTTTTTTATTTTTTTAATTTTTAAAAATTTTTTTTAAAATTACTTATTTTTATTTTATGTACATTGGTATTTGGACTGCATGTTTGTCTGTGAGAGTGCTGGATCTCTTGGAACTGGAATTAGCAGACAGTTGTGAATTGCTAGGTGGGTGCTGGGAATTAAATCTGGGTCCTCTGGAAGAGCAGCCAGTTTTCTTAACCACTGAGTCATCTCTCCAACCCAAATACATACTTTTTAAAGAGACTATTTTAATTTAAAAGGTCACCGGTAACAGTTTCTTGGTTGGTTAAAATCAAGAGTTAAGAGTACACAAGCAAGCGCATAAGAGCTTTAGAATAACAGTGTTCTTAGAGGCCAAGCTTTTCAGGACTTAATCTTATTTCTTTGTATTTTCACTTAATTGGCCTGTAATATATATAAATATTGTTTCCATTAGAATCATAGTGATGTTGTCTTCTTTTTGGAGTATATGTTATTTATTTGAATCTCCATATTAACTTTGAACCTGTGTCTTGTTCTCTAATTTATGCAGAAAAACAAGAGCCTTTCTTACTATTGACTAAGGCTCACTGTGGCTTGACTCTGGCATGGCACCACCACCAGCATGAGCATGAGCTCCTCTTGGGAAGCAGTGGGGTCGGTGGGAAAGGGTTGGAGCAGCTTTTCTAGGCTGTTCACCACTGTGGTCAGGGAAGTCATTTCCCACAGGCCCTGGGTTTCTGTGCAGCTCTGAGTGCGACTGTCCTGTGTGTGGCATGGCAGACGGGAGCAGTGAACCTCTGATGAGAGCTGGCAATAGAATGTGTGCCCATGTCCGCATGCCACAGTCACATCTGCTTACTGTCCAGGTCTCATCAGGCTCCTGGGCTTTTATGTGCCCAAAATAATGAGTTCTGTAGTTAATGGAACTGGGATAGTTGAAGTTTGACTTGAAAAAGAAAACATCTTATTTTCTTTCAGATCTTTGTCAGGACCCAGGGATCAATTGTTTTCATCTGCTTCATTTGTCTTTTTCTTGGTTATAGTGACTCCAGCAGCCTCAGCAGCACTGACGCGGGCTTGTTCACCAACGATGAGGGAAGACAAGGTACTGAGACGCCGGTCCCCTGTAGAAAAGTCCGTTTGAAGCTGTGCATATTACTGGTTGTTATATAAGCTTCCAACAGTAGTAACTCCTTGCGACTGCTGTTTAGTATAGTAGCTGGTTCCTGTACTTCACAGAAGATGTCTTGGCTTCCTAACCCACTTACAAATTAGGTCCAAGCTTTGCATACTAAAGTCTTTGCAGTTTGGCCGCCTTTAGCAAGACTGACAGACATTGACCTTTTTTTTTTTTTTTTTTTTTTTTTTTTGGTTTTTTCGAGACAGGGTTTCTCTGTGTAACTCTGGCTGTCCTGGAACTCACTTTGTAGACCAGGCTGGCCGCGAACTCAGAAATCCGCCTGCCTCTGCCTCCCAAGTGCTGGGATTATAGGCATGCGCCACCACCGCCCGACATTGACTCTTATCCTCCTCCTTATTCCAAATATTTGCAAAGCTGTAAGCATTCAAATGGATTTGTAATGCTTTGCTATTTTACTCAGTTATCACACTTATATTATCCAACTTATGTGTAATTAGATGCTTTTATTAATTTGCTGTTATAAGCCATTATACAGAACTATCTTATATTGAAGTCTTTTCTATCCTGCAAAACTCCAGAATCTTTTCCGACCTCAGCGCCGCAGTGTTTCAGTGAGGAGTCGCGCTTGCTGTGCCTGATTTCATTTCTCACACCAACCAGCTTCTCGTCCTTTGTGCAGATCAGGAAGTTGACCTAGCCATGTGTCTTAGTCATGTGTGGACTTATCCCAGAGGTATCTTATTTTCTGCAATATCAAGTCCAGGAATAGTAGCCGATGCCCTTAATCCTAGCACTTAGAGGCAGAAGGGGGCAGGTGATATCTGTGAGTTTTTACACCAGCAAGGGCTACTTAGTGAAACCCTGCCTCAAAAAACAAACCAATCAAACAACAAGAAGAATGAATTTGCAGAAAGAAACAGAATATTTATTGCCTTAAATGATAAACTCTCAGTGATTTTATGGGAAAAGAAAAGCACAGCAGTGTTGCCCGTGCTTTCCCCCAGCCCCGCTTGGTGAGGAGAGCACGAGACGGCCGCTCTTCTCGCTGGTGCACACTTTACCCAGCGTGCCCGTGGAGCCGCCTTAGTAAGAGACTTGACTGCGTACCCAGCTTATAGATGTTGACATGGTCAAAGAAAATGATAAACTTTAATAAAAAAGCAACTTCTTGGCACTAGAAGGCACTGGCTTAGGAAGAAATAGCAACAGTTACTGTGAGTTTACTTTGTCTTGTTTGCTGGGGCCTTTTCTGTTACTTAGTTTACCTGGTTCTCACATCATTTCATTTATTAAGAACTATGTGAGTTCCCAAATTTTATTTGTTTGTTTTAAATGGGGGCACTAATACAGCTGAAGTGACTTTCTCCATGTTATAGGACAATGTATTTTTAATTCACCTATCATCATTCCTTGCCCAAGGTTTTAATGACTATTTAATTTACTTTTTAACAGTATTGTTGTGTTTCATATAAAAGTGAAGTCAAATAACTTCATTTTTCTAGAGTAGTTTTTTTGTTGTTCTTTTTGGGACAGGTTCTATGTTTATATAGCACAAGCTGGCCTTACATTCTTCAGCTGTGCCTTAGCCTTCCATGTAAAGTAGTGGGTTAGGCTGTGTCAGTATCTGGTATAAGGTTGTGTTAATGACAGTTCAGATATAAGGTGGTCAGTCTCAGGTGAGTCCCTGTTGGCATGTAATAGACCTGCTCTGTGACATTTTCATTTACCTCTCCTATCCAATGCTAATATATAAGTTTTGTAAATTGTAATTTTTTAACAAAATATTTTTATTAGTTCCCTAACTTAAAGTCTTGTGATTCACATTTCGAGGTTGCTTTTTTTTTTTTTTTTTAACTCTGTTCATTTGAACAAAATCTGTTTCTCATTTACCATCCTCAGCTAAGCTTTAGACTTTTTGCATAGCTTTTGTTTTATGATTTCAGTTTCCATTTTAATAGGAAGAGATTTCAAAATCAGAAAGTGGTCGTTCACCTATGACAACTCTCTTCCTAACAGGCAGGCCGTCAGCACTTGTGGCTCCGTGGGATCTTAGGCGCAGTTAGTGACACACATCCTCCTCTTGCTTGTTTCTGAGTTTTGTAAGCTGCCTACATTCTGTACTTCAATCATTTTTTTTTTTTTTTTATGTGTGTCACCTTATAGCTCTAAATTCCTTAAGAGAAAGATAAAAATGTTACTACTCCCTGAGGTTAAGTGATTTGATGGTCATTTTAACAGCCTGCTAGGGTCCCCTCGTCAACATCAGTGAATGCTTGTTGTTCCTGAAATGTCTACTGCCATGATAAACTGACCCTTGGGCGGCTTTGTCCTTTCCAGGTGATGATGAGCAGAGTGACTGGTTCTATGAGAAGGAGTCAGGAGGAGCGTGTGGGATTGCTGGAGTCGTGCCCTGGTGGGAAAAGGAAGACCCTGCAGAGCTGGACACCAATCTGCCCGACCCTGTGTTCGAGAGTATCTTAAGTGGCTCCTTCCCGCTCATGTCACATCCTGGCAGAAGAGGTCAGTAGTTGTCCCTGAGTGCTGGCTCTCTTTGCTTGTGGCTCCTCTGGGATAGACTGACTGAAAGGATAGATCAAAGTGGAAACAGCGGAAACCCAGGATGCTGTCGCGAAGCTTGCTGGGCCCTAACCCGAGCACTGAAAATGCTGGCTCTTTTACTGCACTCATCAGGGCGGTGTTACCAGGAGTGTGGATGGAGAGAGAGTGTTAGTATGTGAATGTGACATAGTTAAGTCAGAGCGTTAGAGCCCTGCTGGGAATTACCTCAGCTCTTTTAAGTATGAATTTCACATTCTCCCCAATAATTTTCTTGGTGTTCACAACTATCAGCAAACTAGTTTTAATTCTCTGTTGATGGGATCTTCTGTGCCCCAGTGATCGCAGTATCTCCTAAACTGTTTGATTTCCCAGGTTTCCAAGCTAGACTCAGTTGCCTTCATGGAATGCCTTCAAGGAATATTAAAAAATCTGGAGGGGCTCCACCTTCAATGGTAGGCATGCTCTTTTATTGAATTGTTATGTTTGGAAATGTTTCCATTTCTCTGGAATAAAGTCACACCCTCATTCTTCAATTATATTCTAATGTTATACTTAAAAGTAATCCATTTTTTTGTAGGCTACAAACTGGACCAGTGAGATTCCCCTATAAGCCAAATCTTCTAATGCTAATAATTAGTTATGTTTTGAACACCTGGGAAATGGCATTGGAGGGAACCTGGCTCCTGTCTCTTCCCTGGAGGCGTACCCTGAAGTGCGGGGTGAGCCTCTCTGATGCAGACCTGGGCTGGTTCTGCTGCAGGGCAGCAGTGAGTCTGACTGGGGAGGCTTTCCCTGAGATGTAGGTTGGCCCGGGGTAGATGAAAACTACAAACTACTGTATATCTTTATATATTTTTCTTTTATGGTTTTTAAATTTTGAATATTTATGTATTGCTTGCGATACCAAATGCTAACTAAAGATAGAAAGTTGAAAACTATATTTAACCAAAGTATTCCTTATTATTTCTATGACTGGTTAAGTTTCAGTTTTAATATCTGACTGTTGTAAATAAGAAATGATGCATTGCCATCCATGGTTCAAGTCTCCTCTACCAGTGTGATTTAAAACAGTGTTTTTCACTCAGGGCACTTGAATAAGACGATGTAAGTAATAGGTGAGGCTGATAATCTTGATCTTCATACTTGGATAATTGTTCTGTATTAATCCTGTTATAGTTTTTACTATACTGCAAAAGCCTCCTCCCTCTCACGCAGCACAGTGAGGAGAAGCTGGTGAGCATCGGGGAGCCACCTGCGCTTGCACTTTCTGCCGTGTGTCTGAGCCCTGAATGAGCCCCAGCTGCCTCACTGGCTCTGAGCTTGGTGAGGTCACTGGTGCATCTGTGTGTTAACAAGGCTGCAGGACCGACAGGGTCTCCCCGTCATGGCTAGCGTGAGATGCTAGTTCATCCTCAGGGTGGCAGCCCTGTGTGCCGTCGGGGTTTACAAATGCTTGCATAAGCTCATTTTTACCAATCAGAAGGGAAATCAAACATTTTCACTGGTGGTGTAATTTTTACATTTCACTACTTCAAGCCATTTGAGTTTTTCAAAATGGCTATTTTAAAATAATTACTATTTTTATAAAATTCTGATAATTGATAGTCTTTGTTGTTTAATGTTTTCATACTGTATGGTTTGATTGTCAGTTCAGCATTTAATGATTAAATTAAATATGATTGGAAAGGAAACAAAGTTGGGATTGCTTTTTCCTCAGATTTTTATGTTCTGAAAGATTTGAAATTAACTAGGAATGTATGACGATGTCTCTGGAGAGACTAAAGGCGATGCGGTGCAAGTTGAGTCTACTGACTTTCCCATGTTTAAAGGTGCAAAGATGTGCTTAGTAATTGTAGTAGGGATTTTTTATACTGTGTCTCAGAGCAAAAATTCATGTTCTTTTTCTGAATTACAGAAATGCTTTTGTTTTGTATGCTCGCTCTTGTTGGATCTGAATAAGTCACTGTAGCACCCCAGCCTCTGAACGTTGCCTCACCAATCATGAATCTAGAAGAGTGCTATCTAATTCTTGGCTCAGTTTTGCCTATTTTTATTTTTGGTCCACTGCTTTCTTGAGCATAGCTGGGATTTGTAGCCCATTTTCTAGGCTTACTGCAGCCTCCCTGTGGTATTTTATAGAAGCTGTTACCCTGATGGATAGGCTTGCTTCCTGGTGCTGATGACACATGGCTTCCCCATAGTGCATGCTGCCTTCCCGCCTAAATTGTAGAGAGGCGATTAGGCCTCACTCGCGGAGACTCGTGTGTGCGTTTTCCATGGGATGAGTGCATTAGGCCATGACATGTTCTCCTGCTCAGACCGTTACCGCAGACAGACGACTCCTGAAGGCTTTGCTTCTCACAGCCCTGAATTGTCCTTGTTTGCAGTTTTACATACTGTTATTTTTTTCCCAATAAAATCTCTGACTTGGGTAATAAAGGTAAGATTTTCAGTTTTTTGCTGATTTTTCAGTTCTCATGTTTTTGCTTGTTGTATACTTGTAAGTTTACTACCTTAAAAATGTTAACCTGCTAAGGCAGTTATCATTTAGGGGTCTCTGTTATTTCTTATAATAAGAAATTAAATTGATTTAGCGTAGATTCACACTGGGAAAACCAAAGCGTATATGAGAGATTCATTTCATGGGCAGATTTCACCATGTGTAGCCCCAGCCCATTAATGAGGACAGCAGCAGAGGCTCCTGAGTGGGAGTCGGTGTTGGAGGGGTCCGCGAAGGAAATGGCAGGGGACCTAATGGGGAAATGGCTGTGCCCAGGTGACTGTCCATCGTCCATGGGCTAGTATAACACTGAAGGCTTGTAGGTTTGGGTTCCTGCAGATCTGGGGTCCCCATCTTCTCATCAGCTACTGCTGCATAATGTTACATGTGTATTTATGTTTAAATGTATATACTATGTATTGCCTAGTCATGATGGGGAACTTATGGATAATAGCACCAAAAAGGCCGAGCAGAGATTCTCTAACAAGCATTTTGTCCATAAGGCTCACTCACTATGACCCTCTCATGCTTAGTAACAATGACAGACTACACTCAGATAAAGCACAGAAATGTCAATAACCCAGGCCTCAGTAGGTCACGCAAAGGACACTTGGTTACAGGATCAGAGCTGCAGTAAGAAGGCAGTCTGTGTTCTTCTCAGCTGGGCGTGTTCACTTTGGGAGACAGCTCAGAGTTTTCACTGCTGTACACATACCCAAGAAGACCTGCAGTTCTGAATACTGCCTTTCAGGTTGCAAATACATTTTAGCTGGTAGATAATTTTTCAGATTCGGAATCTACAAAGAGGAACAAAATTTAAGTGTAATTTTTGTAGAAAACAGTGGAATTGTAGAACAGTGGTTCTCAACCTGTGGGTCCTGACCCCTCACGGGGGTTGGGTATCAGATATACTGCATATCAGATATTTACATCATGATTCATAACAATAGCAAAACTAGTTATGAAGGAACGACAAAATAGTTTTATGGTTGGGGGTCAGTACACAGCATGAGCAACTATATTAACGCGTTGAAGCATTGAGAGGTTGAGAACTGCTCTTGTAGAGTGTTAGAGATGGGGAACTCACGTACTTATGAATTCACTTTGGCTCTTAGTATTACTTGAACATACATTGGAAACCTCAGTTTCTTGTTTTGTTAAATATAGATTATCTACTTTATAGAAGTGTTGTCGGGCTTTAATGGGGTTAAAGTACACTATAATAGGCTTAAGTCTGTTTTTGACACAGTATATAATAATAAGTGATAATTGCTATTGTTATTGCAGATAATAAACATAGCTGGTAATGCAACTTACATTTTTATCATGAGTCCAAGTATAGAATTTGACCTTCAACTTTTCAATTCATATTTATATATAATTTGACATTACCTTAATAGAGTACTTTACTTTATATACCTTTAGGTTCCTTTTGCATCTTATTTGTGTTTGATCTGACTTCTGTCTTTAATATAGTCTAAAGAATTGTTCTGAATGAATTTTTGGTTAGCAAATATTAAGTCTCAAAACTGCACTGCAAGCTCTAAAGCCTGTCTCTCATGCCTCCTCCATCTCAAATCAGCAAGTGATACTTCTACACTGTTTACGAGGTTTGAATCCAGTGTATGTCCTTAAATAATTGTGCCCATGTATATGTGAGATTATATGTCCTGAGAATTTATTGTTGGGAAGAACTACTTGGCTGGGCATGGTGGTATAAACTAGTGATACCAGCACTTGAGAGGCAGAGACCAGAGACTCAGGAGTTAAAGATCATCCTTGGTAAAATAGGAAATTTAAGGTTTGCCTGCACTATATGAGACCCTGTCTCAAAAATCGCAAAAAGAAGAATTACTGCTGTTGTCTCATTAGAAACTTCAGTTTATTGGTGCCCTGCTAGACAGCCTTTTGCTACATAATTTTGGAGACTTGTTACTTCTGTGGAATGTGCTAGGGTAATGTCCTGCTTGAGGCTTTACTCCTGTGAAGAGACACCATGGCCAAGGCAACCCTTTTTTTTTTTTCTTTTTAAAGATGTATTTATTGTTATATGTAAGTACACTGTAGCTGTCTTCAGACATACCAGAAGAGGGCGTCAGATTTCATTACAGATGGTTGTTGTGGTTGCTGGGATTTGAACTCAGGAGCTTTGGAAAAACAGTCAGTGCTCTTAACTGTTGAGCCATCTCTCCAGCCCCGCCATGGCAACTCTGGGCCTGCCTTACAGGTTCAGAGGTTCATTCTTTTATCACCAAGGTGGGAGCATGGCAGCGTCCAGGCAGATGTGGGGCTGAAGAAGCTGAAAGTTCTACATTTTCCTCTGAAGGCAAACAGGAAAAGACTGGCTTCCAGGCAGCTAGGATGAGGGTCTTAAAGCCCAGACCCTCAGTGACACACTTCCTCCAACAAGGCCACACTTCCTAGTAGTGCCACTCCCTGGACCAAGCATATTCAAACCACCACAGGTAGTCACCCAGAAGATATAGCCTGCACCCTTGACATATCTAGATTTTATTCATTACATACGGCTCAGAATGGTAACACAGTAATGAAGCTGGAATCTAGCTTGAGCATGGTTGCAGTCCATGCAGCATGGTTCAGTAACCCTACTAAAGGGTAGCTGTCCATTCCGCCACAATACCCTACTCTTTGGATTTTTGTTTCGTTTTTGATTTTTAACAGAGTCTCACTGTGTAACCCTGACTGCATGGAACTTACTATGTGGTCCTGACTGGTTTTGAACCTTTGAACCTCCCTCTTCCCGGTGCTGGGATTAAAGGTGTTCACCACCATGCCTGGCTCAGAATATCCTACTCCTAAGTACTCCAATTATGTTTTCCAATTATGTATTCCAATTTGTGTTTTATGAGGGTGAGAGTTTTTAAATTCTATTTTGTTTTAAACTAATGAATCATCAACAGGTCTAATATTCACTGAAGGGAGGGAAAGACTCATCTGAAAACAGTGTTTGAAAATTAGTATTATGTAAGACATTGTGGTAAAGTAGAGGGCTTTGTTTACAGTGATTACAGTTGCTTGAAGACCAGGTTTTTGTGGTTGTAAGACCATGTTAGGTGTTTTGCAAAAAAAAGAATGTGCTAAAGTTGATTTCTTGTCTGCATTTCAAGTTTAAGTACATGATCAAAGCCCACCTGCATGTTAACCCTTTCTACAAACTGCCCTGTTCAAACTGTACAAGCAAACTCACTGCTCACACAAACCTTGTGTCACTCGGGGCAGAGGGGCCTCTAGGGTGGCTGCTGCTGTGCTCAGCCATGAACGACTGTTGTAGGTACTTCCTCTGTGTGGTCATGTTGACAGTGACCATCTTACTGTGGTGAACTCTTCTATGTCCTCTAAGTGTTTGTGGTGCAGTTCTTAAGATCCTAGACCAGGAATGAATATTTAGGCCTTTTACTAAGAAGGCTCATTTAAAATGGAATTGGTTGGCAGGCGTGGTGGCGCACACCTGTAATCCCAGCACTTGGGAGGTAGAGGCAGGCGGATTTCTGAGTTCGAGGCCAGCCTGGTCTACAGAGTGAGTTCCAGGACAGCCAGGACTACACAGAGAAACCCTGTCTCGAAAAACCAAAAAGGAATTGGTTTAGAAAAGGAATTTAAATAATTGATTTTTCAGACTAGTCAAAAAGAAAAGTTTATGGCAGAAAATAAATCTAAAATGATGTAAAATTAAACATAGCCTTTGTCTGCAACTATATGTTGATTATAAAGTGAGTATTATTCAAGCCTTTTTAGTGGAAATTTTAGCAGCCGAATCCTTTATTATTGTCTTTTTGCCTGAATATCTGCATTCCTAGAGCATTTTTGGAGACTTTGAGAATGTAAGTTTAAAAAGTTATATTCTAATTATGCTAATTATATATTAATTTCATGTTCTTTTCAATGTCAGCTTGAGACCTAGATTTCTTAGATTTTTTTAGATAAAATTGGTTCTGTATTATAGAAAAATACAAATTAATAAAATGTTAATATTTCTTATAAAAAATCTGGTATTGCTTGTTTGATGTAAATTTTTTACTTTCATGTTACTTTATATTTTATATTGTGAAATTTTAATGACAATAATTGATCATTGAAAATGTAAATCCTATAACATTAAATAGGATCAATATTAATACAGATCTTCTTGGATTATATTTTAATGTGGATATACATATTTATTTAATGGTGCATTGTTGTATACACATTTATTAACTTACTTGCATTTGAATGCTACGTTCTCCATATGCTTACAAACTCTTTACGAAGCATATGCAAAAACAATCCATCATGATATTTTAATGAGACAGAATGTGACCACACATATTTTTCTGTAGATTAAGTACTTGTGCTTGCCTCTCTCTTGACTTAGTATAGATGTAGCATCATATGTTTGATTTTGGGTTGTGATTTCTGTATGGTGTGCCGTGTGAAACACATATACAGTGCTCAGTATGTGCTGGATTCTTTGTACTCTTTATATATTTAAGTTTACACTATTAACATTCTATAACGTAGGTTTTTGTTTACATCTTAAACTGTTTTTCCTTTGGTAAACAGAAATTAATATGATTTGGATGTTTCTTCATATTGCTGTCGTGTTGCTAATAAATATAAATAAATTCTTTATTCCTAAAGTAGTCTTTATTTCTGTTTAACATATTCAAATGAGTTATGTTGGGCTATCTTTACCAGTTTTCACTATGTTGAATGGCAGACACAATGAAGAAGTGCTGCAGTAATCATAAAGTATGTAAGGCTTGGTGTGGCTTGGTAATTATCTCCTGGTACTTTCTTACCAGTCGTTAATGTTATCTAGTCCAGAGCCTTCTGGTCAGTTTTTCTACTCTGTTAATTCACTGTCTTCTCCTTCCCTCCAAGGAAGCACATCTCTCTTAGCATGTTGATACGTTCATTCAACTATGATGAAATCTGTGTCTTATGTTTCCTATCTTATTTTGGAGTAACTTGGTAAGATTCTAGGACAGTCTCTCCAAGATGCTTTAGCTGATACCTGAAGGATGAGTTAGAATTCACTAACTCATGTAGGACAGGAAGTGGCAGGCATGAGGTATCTGAAGACTGCGCTAGAGCTCATTATCTCCTGGAGGGGAGGAAGTGGTAGGCACAAAGGCATAGCAAGTCTTTGAGTTGGTACAGCATTTGGAGGGGTTTTTAGCACAGAGAGTTGAGATAAACATAGCAAGTATCACATCATAGTCCATAGTATTCTTGTGAACCATGTCATCCCTAGTGCATTAGGTAAGTGTAAGCTAAGATCATCTGAGGTTTAAAGTTCCATCCTGTTCCTTCTTTTGGCATGAGCCAGAGAATGGACTGAACCTTAATTCACCATGAGAATCTTCTATCTCAGTATGTGAACGGTGTCCACTTACACAAGCAGGATTGGTCAAGTACTACCTACACTAGATAGAACAATGTTACCAGTGTGTATGCTCTAGCCTTCATCTTACTGCTGGGAATAACAGTGTTGTTGTCACCTATAGCTTTTACTTTAATAACTAAAAGTATTCGTGGATGGGGAAAAGTAAGCAGCCAAAAGTAGCCAGGATGATGGGGTGGGGCTGTGGGGACAGGAAGACACACAATTAGAAAGACAGTAGGGCAGTTGTAAGACATGAAGGGTATTGCATAACATTTGTAGGCTACATTTTTCGGCCTTAACCTGTCTAGTGCTGTTCCTCAGGTCACTCTTCTACTAACCACTAAACTGGGGAAAGAAGCATGCTGGGGCCTCACATCTGATTCAGCAAGATGGGTGAGGAGCAAGAAACTTTGTAAGTGGTGGCTATTTAGATGGGACTTAGACGTCCTGTTTAATGTTTACTCATAGTGATTATACCAAAAGTTAATGTGTAAGCTCTTGTATTCTCTTCTGCCCTTTGACTACTCAGATACCATACCATCTGCATTTAAAAAACAAATTCTTCCGTCACTTAGAGAAATGGCTTCAGAGTAATATTTGTTAGATATCTATAGACTTGTTTTTGAAATATAGTCTCACGTAGTCTAAGCTGGCTTCGAACTTGCTATGGCGCCAAGGATGGCGTCCACCTTTCAAGTGTTATACCACAAGCACACATCTTCTTACCCTACTACCTTTGGGCTAGAGTCCCTGATGAATCATTACAACATGGGTTTTAAAAAAGTAGGAGGTGGTCTATGTTTCTGTGACTATGGATTCTTTGTGTATCCAAAGCTGGCGTGAGCTCTCCACGTAGCTCTGGGATGTGGCCTCCAGCTGATCTTTTTTCCTCAGAACTCAGAGTGCTATGGTTATAGACATCATCTACCATGTCTGGCTATATTTAGGACTTAAATTACATTTTAGATTTTAGCTACCTAAACATGTTGTAGCCTAAGAAACCTTTGAAGTATATTCTAAATACTCCTTTTTATGGAGGTCCATCTGTAATCCTAGTGTTCTAGAAGCAGAGGCAGATGAATCGTGGAAAGTTCCAGGCCAGCTGGCCTTGTCAGCAACATAGTGAATGCTGGCCCGCTAGGGCTAAGTAGCAAGTCCCTGTCTCAAACCTACCCTCTTCTGCCCTGTAAAGAGATTCATTGCTGCTGACTGGTGATCACGTGATTCCACTCCACAAATGGTTGTCTCTATTCATACCTTTCCCTGGTTGCCCTGTGCAATGGCTATGACATTGTCAGACTCCCTGTTACCTTCTGTTCCTTTAAACCAAAATCAGGGAGGTAGAAACACTGTGTACATTTTACTTTTTACCAGGCTTGTTCATCTCTGGCTTTCTGCTTTTTATGTGGCTGATAAAATTATTCTGATGGTCTATAAAACTCAGTTTTCTAATTTGCCTTTAGATATGTCAAAAACCTACTTATCAGAAAAGTTCAAAAATCAGTGATGGGTAGAACACTTCCAAATAATATTTAGTAAGCTTTTTTTGTACTGAAATCACCTGTACATCCTCCAACTGAAGGTCAATTTGCAAAACCGAGGATTCATGAAGAAATTATTTAGACAGCAAGTTTCCCTTGTATTGTTGAGTTAATGTATCCAATTGGATGTTTGCTGCCTCCTATTTGAGAAATGGGGTTCTGATAACCCAGAGATAGATCCTAACATTATACCTAAGTTTTAAGCCAACAAAATTTAAGTTTCTATTTTTCAGTGTTTGATATTGTCATTACTTACAGAATAAACTGAAAGTTGGATGAATTTTTGGTTGTTCTGTTAAAGTATAGCATCTTCTTCCTAGAGTTTCATGTATGGATCAGGAAATTGATTGGAGATGATTTACTATGAAAGTTTTTCAGAAAATCAATAAATATAACTCTGAACCTGTAGGGGTATGTTTATCTGTCAGTTACAATATAGAGTAGTAACATTTAAAAATATGTGCCAGATTTTTAAGGACTTCATATTAGCTTGGATTTCTAATATTTCGTCCAGATAACTATTCTTTAAATTCAAATATTAATAGCTTATTTAGTTTCATTTCCAAGTATCTTTGATAGGCCAATTCTTTTCTATTTTTCATTCTGGGGATTGAGCCCAGATCATCTACATGTCACACAAACACTGTACCAGTGAGTTACATTCCTAGCTCCATTTGATTTTGATTTTTTTTATTTTGAAGATAGGATCTCAACAAGCTGCCTAAGTGAGCCTCTGTATTCCAAGAGCATCCTCCTGCCTCAGCCTCCTGAGTAAGTCTGAGCACAGCCCTGAAACTTTTCTAACTTTTTGATTCACAAATACATTTTCACACACTGTTACATTAGCCAGTATGTTACCACTCACTGACATTGTATCTGCCTGATAGCCTTAGCCACACATTCCTTGATTCAGTTGTATGCACGATGGAGGAAACTTCGGATGGTTTTGATTTGCACTAGTTTAGGTTAGGTTTAGTCAATTAGACTTGTGTATCTTAGTCCTCAAGGGCCTAAAGTTGATTAGCATAAATTAGTTTGAAAAGGGAGGGAGAGAAAGAAACAGTTATTCGGGGAAGTAGTGGCTGCTGTGGGATTAGTGCTGACCCTGACCTCCGCTTTGCCCTTCATCTTCTGCACTGCACAGCAGTCTCTGCAGTCCCTCTTTTGTTCTCTCACTTGGTAGGACCTTGCTTTCCCTGGTCTCGATTTTTCTGGCTTCTCATTCTGAGACCTTGCCCCTGGCCCGGCCTTCCAGGATTCAGCCATGGCATTTATTGTTCACATTCTGTTAGCACCACACTCTTCTTCCCGCTTCAAACCCCTCAGCTCTCCTGTGGCATGGCAGCATCTTTATCTCTCCATCTGTCCCTGCCCACCCGTTCATCCATCTCTGGGTACCCACTGGTTTCTTACTCTATCAGTCACTTGTTGTGATGTTTGTACTCATTGACTGTAATCATGATAGTCCAGTTTTCAGTACACTTTGTGCTTAACATTCTTTTCCTTCAGTATTGATAGTGACTAACGGTGTCAGTCTCATTTTTAAGGATATTTTCTATAATTAGCTAGTAAGAATGCCAGTGTGATTGTAACATCATTTCCAACCAGTATTGGTGTCTAAGGTCTTCAGTATTTACAGTCTAGCCATGTATTTCATAACAAATAGAAGAGCAGGTTCTATTTGAACCTGTGCTAGCAAGTTAATTGAATGCCTTGTGACAGATTCAGAACTTGTTGACTGTGTGACTGGGAGATCCTTAGCTATTTTGCCTGTATGGTTTCCCTTTAGGCCAGGATGGGCAAGGATGAGAGAGGCCAGTAGCTGCATGGAGTATTCCACAAACTTCCACTGAATCTCTGTGACTGTAATAACAACTTTCTGGGAGCTTGGTAGGGATAGTTCCTTTTGGATTTGGATCTTCACGTTATCAACTTTGAACTTGTGCTGAAATCTAGGGTAACAGTGCTGATGTGAGTGTATGGGCCCAGGAGTAGGATCTGTGATCAGTGATTTAAAGTCGGATTTTACAGCTCTGGAGAGCTGGCTCAATCGTTAAGAGCACTTGCTGTTCTCCTAGAGTGCTCAGCTTTGAGTCGCAGCCCACATAGAGGCTCACAGCCTTTGACATCTCCTGTTTGAGGGGATCTGATGCCCTCTTCGGGCCCCTGTGGGCACCAGGCACCTATGTAGGGCACAGACATCCATATAGGCAGAAGCAGCCATCCCTGGGGGGACATCAAACATCACACAAGTAGGTCCCTGTTCAAGTTGTGCTTCACCTCCAGCCCCAGCCTGTCTGGCCCGATGCTTCCCTCCGCTGCCTTTGCACGGGAATCTGAGCAGGGGCTTCTCAGCCTCACGGCTTTTGATTTTCCATCGTTGATGCTGTTTTCTTTGTCCTTATGGCTTTTGTCAGCCTTTCAATCAGGCTTTAGGGGAAAACCATACTAATACTAATTGTACGATAGATCGCTGTGTTGTATTTACTGTGAAGTTACACCTAATGTCTTTTTCAATTTGATTATTTTAAAAAGTAACAAAAAGTCTGGCAGTCAGGTGTGCCGTCCCGTCACACTAGCCCTGCCGGAACCACGTCTGCAGCTGTGCATTTTGGACTGTCTGTGAGATCACAAGCTACACTTAGAGCTTTATTGGTGTAGTAGCATATTTCCAGTTATTCAGCAATTTGCTTTTTATATCAGCTTTTTAATATAAATACTTCAATAAAAATCCTTTATTGCTGTAATAGTGTCTTATAGTATTTAGTGTTATTATCTTATTGCCAAATGGTGCTTTATTGTGAATGTCCTTCATTTAATACAAAGAGTCTGAGGTAGGTGCTTTCCATGTTATATACCAGAAAACTGGGCACAAATGCTTTACCAGAGGCCCAGGGCCTGGCCCGGTGAATAAGGCTTGCCATGGTGCTGTGAGGCATAAGGAATCCAGCATCCACAGAAAAGCTAGGTGTGCCTAGGCTCCTCTGACAGGTGGGGAAAGGGTCACTCTGGCTCGCTAGCTAGCCTAGCCAGCAGGAGGGGCACACAGGGAAAGATGCACCAACCATATAGTTCACTGAGAGACTCTGTCTCAAGAGAGCAGGGCGGAGACCTCAGGCACGCACTTGGGTGCACACAAGGGCACACACTCATGCACACTAGATAACCAGATTTGTTCAGGATTATGGCAAAGAGTTGGTAGCGCCGGGACTTAATTTCTGTCCTGGGCCACTCCTCAAGGAGGTACCTGTCAGGCTCCTCAGGCTTCTCTGCAAAGCAAATGCTTACATTTCCAGTTGATTTTATAAATCTTGGATGGGCATATTGGATCTCAAAAATAATGGATATTAACTATTTTGGCCAATTTAATGTATTAGGAAAATTATCATTTTGTATTGGTTGATGAGACTTCTGTTTTGAAGGAACAGTATTTTTGCCATGTAGATACACGCCCACCAGAGAGGGACCGCTTTCCTCAGCTTCCCTGTCCTCAACTCGGGATCTTCCTGGTTTAACCTGTTAGATCATAATTTGCATTTTAATCTTTTTCAGATTCTTTAGAAAGGACGTTGTAAATACTGTGAATTTTTCTGTTCTAAGAGGCTGCAGGAATAGTCATGAGCCTTGGAGTAGCGAGACTTGTATAGCCTCACTGCACAGATAGATGCACAGTAGACTCGCATTAATAGCAGCCTAGCCTCACTGCACAGATAGATGCACAGGTAAGAGATTTCCCAGATACTGACCGAGAGGCAGGACCTGAGTTTGGGCTGCCGGGCTCCACAGTTTAATAGGTCCAGCTTTCTGGGAATCTCCCTGAGCTCCTTGTTTCTGGTTATAGTGCTCTTGCTTGACGGTTCACTCTTGAAACACCACAAGAATGAAATTAAATTTATTGTCCGATTGAACAAGTTTACTTGATTAAAATCTAACTGGATTTTCGTTCTGAGGATGGATGCAGAAAATTTTATTGTTGAATGTTTAATTGATCTCTTGAAATTGTTTGAAATTTTATAGAAATAATTTGTTTTCAGCCAAAAGCTTGGCCTTATTGCCGGGAATGCATGGGTGTTCTCCTGTAATCCCTACCCTCCTTACAAGCGTAGGGCAGCAGGGGCATATGCTTAGCCCAGACCCCATGACTCCACCTCAGAAACTATGCCAGCATCCAGCAAATAGATAAACAAAGACCAAGCAGGCACACACACGAGGACAGAAGCTTCTAGAATCCATCCCTCCACCCGTTCATCACCCACATTGTTCCCTGGAATGCTGTCTTGTGCTGTCTGCCCTTAGCTAAGTCTAGGACATGATGTCTGTTATTGAGATGCCTTTACTTTTCATCGGAATACCCTTAAAGGTGCAGCTGCCTCGCCAAGGTGAATTCCTCGTCCTCCAGTGTCTCAGTATTTAACTCCGCCTCGCAGTGTACCACTGTGAAGGACAGGCAGGGCACCACAGACAGTTTGTGTATGGAAAGGTATCGGTGGCTCCTTCACACGTGCATGCGTACTCTACGTTATCTCATTTCCCATAGATAATTGTTGATTTTATTTCATCACTATGAGAATATAAACTTGTTTTCACAATAATTTATAATTAGGAATTTCATTAAAAGTGAATTAAGACATGAATATGTATGAAGAAATTAGATGTTCTAACCATGGATATATGGCATCCCAATGTCTTGAGTGAATTACAGACTTTACTCATTTCTGGGCCATTTGTTTTATATATAGATTAAATGCAGATAATTACTCATTTGACAGGTTATTTTATTACTTTGATATATCTCTAAGTACCATGTGCAGTTATAGGGTGATTATTCTTATAATTTGATTCATTAATAACCAAAATTATCATTTTTACATGAATTCATATTTGAAAGTTAGAATTTGGTTTTGTTTAAAGTCAGCTTTACTGACTTTTGGCTTAGTAATGTACTTTTAAAATTGTAGGTTTTAATAATTTTTAAGTTCCATATTAAACATAAAAGTGTAACTATTTTTAAGTCAAACTATAAGTATTGGCTTCTGTAAGGAAGCATGAATGTAATTTATACCTGTTTTACTTAAAAAGCAATGAATTAATTTTATTCATTCCGTTGATGTGTTAGGTGTAAGACTTATCTTTACTGTTTATAGGATCCTTTGGTCACATCCCCAGAGCATCTAAATGTTTGGTATTTATTTGACTACGTGGTCGAACATTTCAGCAGTACTCCATGCCTTATGGACAATAAGTGGTTAAGTTGCTTAGAAAATATTTGCAAACTTATTAAGATTCATTAAGCAAAAGAATAAAATTAAAAGTTCTAATCTAATGTCATGTTTGAATGACCGTTTTTTAAAGTTGTATGTGGTTTTCCCCACAGACTGCACATTTCTGATTCAAAGTCCATTTTATCTGCTCTCCTCGGCTGCCCCAGGAAAGCACATCTCTCCTCTATGGAATGCATTTTATTTAATTTTATAGTTTTTATGATACCATATATTAGAGATTGCCAAAAATATGGAAAAATTTTAGAGAACATTTTTGGATTTGATGGATTACCCCTGTTGAAAGGGAAACAAAACACTAACTATTTCTGATCCTGCATTATTTACCGCATGGGTGCTTAAAGCTACTTTCAGCCTCATAAAATTAAAAGGGAGAAACCTGCCAACTGTAGCAGGATTGGGTTTAGGAAGAGTGGTACAGAGCCAAAATATTGCTACAGAATTAAATGTCAAAAATCTTCTTTAATAGTAGATATATAGGTCACAGTGCTTGGTTATGATTAATACATTTAATCTAAATCACAGAAAGGTGCACCTCTCCCTTTCCATAAAATACAATAGGACACAAATCAGTTTTACTGTAGATGGATAACAATTGGAAAATAATGCATCTTCCCGCCCAATAAATTGTCAGTTATACCTTTTAACTAAAATCAATTCATCATTCCAAAATTTATTACAATTTCTAATAATAAATCTCCTCAAATGTTTATTCATTTGGCTTTTGATACATTTGTGCCACTTCTGCTATGGTCTAATGTTTTCTCTTTTGATTCATTGTAAATTAGAAAATCTATTTTCAGTCAATTTTCTAGTGAGGAAGTTAAAATCTATAACCCCGCACCTTCCTCACTCTCCTGTATACATTTAATACCCTTGAACCTGAACTTAAATGCAATCTAGGACATTCTTTTCAGTATGAGAGTAAAGGACTTCTCAGCGTAACTTGCAGGAACGCTGAGGCTTCACGAGACGAGTGCACAGACAGTTGTTAGATGACAGTTCCCCGTGATTCATTGTGAATTGAGGTCCATGGGTGTGCCGTCATCTCATGTGAAGTGTTCACAAGGAGACAGGATCTGTTTGACTTAGGGTCAAATACTGATCATAATTGGAACCTACTTCTCAACAGCATTAACTCAAAAGTGCCATTGCAGGTGAGCAGAGCTGGTTGTGTCTGACCCATGTCTCATACTCAGATCTTCTCATTAATCTCATCTCTCGTTTGGCTGCATGCTTTTATTTTATAAATCTGTGTTTTTATATTGCTGCTTCATAGTCCATCCTAAGCTTGAGAAATCATCTGCTTATGTTTTGGAGTCTATCCCGGGAATGGAGGTGTTCTCTTCAGAGGTCTCATTATGTGCAGTCTGGACACTTTCCAGCTTTGCTATCTTAGACTGCACTTGAGTCCATTGAGCACGAACTGGAACTGTGCCCTCAGACTGGAGTCCTTTCCTTCTTCCCAGTTCTCCCATGGTGCTTTCAGACAGAACTTGAGAATGAGAGCAGGGATTAACTTCCTCCACTCATTCAATGAAAATGCATCTCTTCCCAGCAGTCCAGGGCTGAGTGTCAAGTCTAAACTCTTAAACTTACACAGAGTTCTCCAGCACCTTTTCAGAATGGTTATTGTGAGGAATGAAGATGGTATTAACTAATTTGAAACCTGTCACTTACTGGCGGATTGATGTAGTTGCAGCCATCGGAGATGACACATGACTGATGTAGCAGCTGAGGGACAATAGTCCTGTGGTCAGAGCCGCCTTCTGAGAACGCAGTATTTGGACCAACTGCATATTAACATGGATATTGTACTACAGAGATCAGACTTTACTTGCAAGTCTTTTCTCTTTTCTTTTTCATCTTTTATTTTTTAGGGGTCTTCTGCTACTGGGGATTGAACCCAGGGCTCACACATTGAATCTCTTTATCTCAAAGTAGTACACTGAATAATATCTGTGAACTTAAAAGTTAAATATTAGGAACTCAATTAAAAATATAATATTTTGATAGATTCTTTAAAATATATTATTCATTTGGGTTAACCAAATTAATTTCTATATTAAAAACTACAAGTTTTGATAAATGCAGCTAGCTATACAAGCTTTAATCTCTGACTTCTGTGTACTTCTTAATTTGTTTTTCTTATCACATTAAACATGAAAGTATATCAAATCATGTTCTTTCAAGTAAAAATACATAAATATCAAAAGCTTGTGCCTTTTAAAGACCAGTAATAGTTTTTATTAGCATATATTAATATGCTTAATATTTTCATTATGACATTTTCACACACACACACACACACACACACACACACACACACAATGTATTTTGTTCAGTTCACTCTTATGACCCTCTGTTGTCCCTGCTAGACCCCATTCTGTTTTCCTGACTTTTGGTAAACCAGTGAGTTTATTTGGTGTCATTTAGAAAAGCATGAGTGACTTACTAGTGGCTACACCACAGAATAGACCTACCTCTTCTCTGCAGCAGCTGTTAGTTAACTGTCTATATATCCTCTAGGAGAGGTGGGATCTTGTGAGCACTTCCTCCTTAGCAACCTTTTTGGGAAGAGCAGGCCATGTGGCTGTAATGGAATGTTGACCACGCCCAGTCTTAGGCAGTTAGATGTTATCACAGAGCTCAGAAGTGCCACGACTATGACATGCTGGAACACAGTGCTTCCCGGCACTCCGTCCCACCATTCAGTTCTCAACATCCCTAATTTAGAGCTGGGCAGTCAGCAGGCACTCCTTCAGCACTTTGATGTGTTCTGAGTTGCTGTAGTTTCCTACTCCCCCTGTGGAAAGAAACTGCTTTGACCAGAGCCTACAGCAGCACCGATCTATGGATGTAATCACAGCCCTGCAGCCACTCTGTTGACGCTGGGGCCCTTATCTAATTTATGCATGGCAAATAGAATGCTTTAGGCCGCTCACTTCTCCTTCCACATTTGTATCCTGTGTCTACCTAGTTGCTGTGTCCTGAGTGTGCCTGGCCAGCCTCTACTGATTGATCTACCATTGTCACCATGCAGAACTGGGGTTCAGGTTTGGAAATGTCGTCCTCAAGATGCACCCTAGTTAAAACATTCTCTGAAATCTGTGCTCACCCTTGAGGCATCACTCTTCCTTCAGCCTGATCTCCTGCTTCCCTACTGACAGACTAGAATTTCTACAGTAATACAAACAGCATAGACCTGAGAAGACAGAATGATTCCTTCCATTCCATGCTTTCCTGACTAAGTTGTTCACGGAGCATCAATGCTCGCGCTCATCCTTAGAGGAGATCCGATGACCTGAGCTCTATTACTCCTTTACTTCAGGCACCCAGAGCGCAGGCATCTAAGGGGACAAGGCAAAAGATCCACTTGTAAGGACTAGCTTTGGGAAGTCTCCACACACTGGAGAACACACTTCCTGGGTCAGGTATTCAGATACAAACCCTTTTAAGAATTGTTCTGTCCGGAAGAAGGGATACAAATACTTACTGGCTGACTCCTTCAGTGCACCTGTGCCTCCATCAGCATAAACAACAAATCAGGACTTGACTGATACTTCTTGGCCTTGGCAGGATGGGGAGATGAGTGCCTACATGGTAGAAGTGAACTTTAAATGTGTCATGTGAGAATGGAAGATGGTAAGTAGACCTGCACAGTAGACTTCTCTTGATCCCTTAGGGATAGCAGTCTCTGTATAGGCTGCACAATTTTGTTTCCTGAAAAGGGACCACATAAGTATTGTAACAGCCAGTTGAGAGTCCAGACACTTTTCTCACAAGTTACTACCTCTGTCTTCTTTGTCCTAATTTGAATCTATGTACCATGGCATTCAATTGCTTTTTCTTTTAATCATTGAGAGTAGAATGAAATTTAATGATTCTTTTCTGTGAGATCAGGAAGATGTGTTCTGATTTTCTACTTGTAGAAATGTAACTCTGTCATTGTTAGGATCTGCACTGAACAATTCTTGGATCTTTATCAAGAAATAATAAAATTTAGTTCGGCCACATAAACATTAAAGACCAAAAAGACCTCTGTTTTTCTTATATTCAACAGTGTAATGACTACCTCTCCTCTACAGTTATTGTATGAAAAGTTGGTATCAAATGACATATATATATATATATATATATTTGTTATTCTGCAAACCTGTTTAGGTATAAACTTCACTATAGTACTAGCTGTTACAAGCATAATTGTTTTCCGTGTATTAGAAACTAATGAACAAGAATAATTACATGTGTACTCATTGAGGGGCGCACTGCTTCCTCATGAGAGCCAGCCTTGTTTGGCTAACTTGTACATTTCTCTTCCTATTGGTTGGACCATCTTTTAGAACATTGGTTTGCTTATAAAGCAAGTAAGCGGTGCTTCTGTGTGTTTTGTTAGATGCACAAGCTTAGTGACTTTGATTCCGACAGTCTCGTATGCACACATGCCAGCCACAGCGCTCACGGCCACCTTGTTCTCCTGCCAGCTCTTGCTCCATCCTTCCTGCCCTAGGAATTTCCCAGGAGCTCCCTGTCTGGTTTCATGTCTTATTTATTTTTAATCTGCATTTCACTTGCAAGGCGAGCACTCTACCCTGAGCTACAGCTCACAGCCTGGCTGTGGATCTCTAACAGGAGAAAAGCTCTCCACAGGACCTCCTCTTAAAGAGCTTGACTAAAGAGATGGCCACTTTTCAGGTGAAACTAGGGCTGGCACTCTCAACAGGAAAGCAATTGTGCAAGGTGGTGGCGGGTGGCTTCAGGCACAGGCACTGTGGCTTTGTAGATGGGGTGGGAAGGGACAGGTCCTGGCAAAGCTAAAGATTCAGTAAGTTAACAAGGGCAGTTGGCCACTCTGGAAGGTTTGTCCTGACTCAGTGTGGCAGTTCACATCTGTCATGCCAGAGAAACTGCAACTAGTATCACCCAGGAATACAAATCAACTTTGTCTCCAGAATTGGCCCCCATGGAAAGTTCTCTTACTTCCTGGAAACCTGATTATTACTGAAAGTTATTTCAAAGATGTTCTTGTCAGGGCTTTCAGTTGAATTCATGCAAACAAATAAACCGCTGGTCACATCATTAAATTCATGTGTGTGTGTGTGTGTGTGTGTGTGTGTGTGTGTGTGTGTGTGTGTTTAAATTACATACTGCTAGAGTTAGATACTTAGAGTAAAATACTTAATTCTTCCCATTAACTTGTTACCTCTGTCAGGGAGGAGGGTGCAGATTTTTCCATGAAGTCAGTTGATTTTCCACTTTAAGATTTACCTGTGGAGAATGTTCTTTTAGGGAGTTTTAATATATTTCACCTGCTCTATACAATGACCTGCCTGTACAGCGACCCTGCTTGTGCAAAGGCAGCTGTGAAGAAGGGATTCCTGCGTCCGAGATTGCATTCTGAAGGGGATTAATAATATGATTTGGAATCTTTCAAGGACTGTCAACAAATTGGATTAGTTCAGTTAAATTTGATGTGAATGAAAGAATAAATAAATAAGTAAGTAAGTAAGTATAGGAACTCTTTCTCCTGAAATGGCTTCCTGTGTTATAACAAAAGCGAGGACAAGCTCTCTAATGTGTAAGTGCTGTTTTAGACACCAAGTAGAGAGGTGGACAAGTCAGAAAGGAATCTCTTACCACTCAAGAAATTTAAATGTGCTTCATAAATAAAAATGAAAGGAAGTAACCTTAATTCTTTTCAATGGTGTCATCCCTTTACTAGTCATAATAACTCAAAAGCACAAAGCTATATGTGAACAATTTGGCCTGCAGCAGAGCAGGTTCCTGATGGGTTCTGTGCTGTCATCTTTGGACATGTGTGGTCCAGCTGTCACAACTGCTGCGGGTTCTGTGCTGTTATTAAGGCTGGCTTTGATGCCAAGATGGTTTGTAAGCTCTCTCACTGCTTTCTGCCTTGGTTGATGGTTTGTCTTTCCTGTCCATGTCCTGGGCTGCTCAGCATGTGCTACCGTAACATCCAGTCAGGGCCGCCCCTGGATCCTCTGTGGAGTATGTCTTGGGGTTTTCTCTCCACTGCAACTTCTTCTTAGCCTCTGTTCAGGTTTCTCTTTTTCCTACCTTCTAGATGACTAACATTCTCTGGCTTATTTTGGTCTTTCTTTCTTTCTTCCTTCCTTTCCTTTCCCTTTCCCTTTCCCTTTCCCTTTCCCTTTCCCTTTCCCTTTCCCTTTCCCTTTCCCTTTCCCTTTCCCTTTCCCTTTCCCTTCCTTTCCTTTCTTTTCTTTGACTTGGGACCTTCTGGTTTCTGAGAACCCACTGGTTCTCAGCATATGTTCCCTCTCACTGAGAGAGAAATCATCTCCGTTATATGGGCTTTTAAACCCTGCAGGGGTGGGGAGCATAGCTCATCCCTCCACCACTGCTTTGGGGGAAGAAAATTATAGTTGGAAAGTACCACCATCAAGGTAGTTCTGGTAAGAGATCTCTGCTGGTCCTTTATCAAACCAAGAGCTACTATTTGACCATCCTCAAATCTCAACTTTTTTCTGGTTATTTCCACAAGATTATCATGCAAATATGACTTGGTTTAAAAAAACAAAAAGCATTCCCACCGCCACCTCCTCTCAGTGAGGATCTCATGTAGCTATAACTGCAGTTGCAGGTGGCTCTGAACTCCTGAGTGCTAGGATTACAGGCACACACTGCTACTACTATCAGACATACAAATCTTTTCTTGAAAGATGATACACTTCATGTGTTTCTTATCATATTTAAAATGAAAGTCATCATTGAGCTCAAGAAAGAACACATGTTTATTATATAGCCGTGTGGGACGTAGACGTGACAACTCACACAGGCTCTGTTCTGGCAGACACGTTAAATGTATTATGCTTTTGGGAACTATCACCAAGGTCATTCCTGCTGTGCTTTTGGCCGACTGTCTTTCTAAACAGTACTTTATGAAACATAATACTGTTGAGGAGAATGAGCCGTTGTGGAATCCAGGAACTACCTTTGAGTTGCAGCCTGAAGCACAGGGTTTCTCTCTCTCTCTCTCTCTCTCTCTCTCTCTCTCTCTCTCTCTCTCTCTCTCTCTCTCTCTCTCTCTCTCTTGCTGTATGTCCTTCCTTTGACCTCTTTCTTCTTCATACATTTACTGTTATATGCTGTTACCCCTTATCTGCTCTGGTTAAGTGCTTGGATTTAACCTTCTTTGAGGGGTAAAAACTCCTTTCTGACTTGTCCACCTCTCTTCTTGGTGTCTAAAACAGTACTTTATACATTGGAGAGCTTGTTCTAGCTTTTGTTGTAAAAAACACAGTGATGGAAGCCACTTCCTGGAGAAAGAATTCATCTTAGCTCAGAGTGCCAGGGTATGCTCCATCATTATAGACAAGTTGCAGAGGCTAGAGTATGAGAATATATGCGTCCTCATGCAGAAGCAGAGGGACAGCTGCTGCGTGCGTGGCTGTGCCCAGCTTGTTCTCACCACTCTTAAACAGCCTCAGGCCCTAAAGCCCAGGGAATGGTGCCACCCACAGTGGGCAGCTCTTCTCACCTCAGTTAGCGCGGTCCTCACAGTCTGTTAGACATGCCCACAGCCCCCACTAATCTAGACGATTCCTCTTCGATAGTTTGAGGTGATACAAAGTAGACAATTATAATTAACCATGATAGAACTCAACATATTGTCACGGAATCAGCATGGGGTTCTTAGGAACATTGATCTAGACTTGTTTGTAGATATTTCTTTGTGGAAAAACCTGGGCTATCCATTTGTAATTCTGATGCTTAAATCAAACACAACTGAAAATAAAAGGTTTTACGTTCTGGCTAGATTATGAAATGGTGAATACCCATCTATGTGTTATGTTTGAGGTTCATGGATAATTGTGTCAGGAAAGAAACCTGTAACAGACTTGGGCTGAGGCGAAGGCATTTGAGTAGATTTCAGTGTAGGTAGGTAGTAGAGAAGTTCTGAGGAGTTTCAGTTGAGGAAATACCTGGTCATGTGACTTAACTTATAGTCTGGCCTACCTGGACAAGTATTAGTGATGAATTGTCACAGAAAAAGAATCAAGGGAACATATGTTCCTCTAGGCTGCCCACTCTGATTCTGTGTTAACTCTGTCACCATGCTGTCCTATTTCTACATAGGGAGGACTATGGATCCAAAACAGACTCAATCTATTCTTTGTCCTGAACTGTTATCGTCAGTGCATACTTTGAAAAAGTTTTAGTTCCGGGCCTTTCACTCTAATTTTTGATAATCTATATAGGAAGATATAGTCATGTGTATTTAATCCTAGCACTTGGGAGGCAGACAAGCAAATGTTTGTTAGTTCAAGTCTAGCATGGTCTAAAGACGTGTTCCGGTACAGCCAAGGCTATTAATGAGGCTATGTCTCAAAAAACCTAAAAAACAAAAGCAAAGACAAAAACAAACCCCAGCCTCCTCTGATCAGTCCATGTGTCCCGGCAAACCCTTGTACACTGCTGGTGAGGGCCCGCCCGCCTGTTCCAGCCCTGCCCTGTCCTCATCTCCTTCCTGCTGGCTCCCACAGGCCACCTCCAGCCTGGCTGCTGGTGTCTGCCTCCTGGTCCCCTGCTGCTCTGCCAGCAGCTTCTGTCTGACCACTCAGCTAGCAGCTCCCACGCCCCTGTAGCATTACCATTTGCACTGGTTTCCCTTTGTTCACCTGCTTTCAAAGGGCTTTAAACTTGTTTAGTGCATTTCTTTCTTTGCACTTTGGTCTTTATAGTTTAAGATTTAATTTCTCATTTCTAAAAGCCTTACTTTATATGAGAGAATGGAAGGAATGTTCCGCCACCAAATTAGTGTCGGGAATGCCACATGCAGCAACTTAGGCACATCTGCAGTTCTCTGATGCATTGTAACAACATTCATCGAGAGGAATAATGACTTAATATTTCCTAGAAGGAAAAAATTCTTCCCTCTTTGCTTGCTTTAAAATAGTTTTTGGAACTCGTATTTTGGGAAATACTGTTGAGAACATGTTTGTAGTCAGGGAATTTAGGTCTTTATCCCAATTCTGCTCTTAACTGTATCTGAGATAAATTGTAGGTCCAAGTATCCCAACACGCCATCCATTCCTTCGTTAAAGTACCTCTGATGCAGGTCAAAATGAGGTTCTTCTAAACATGTTTTTATATTTTAAAAAAGCGAAATATAGTGTGTATGGGAAATGTTTATATATATGTGTGTATGTATACGTGCATATATAACTTATAGGATTTAAGAATGTATGCACATTTATCAGACATACACGGGCATTCATTTTAAGAAAGAACTGCTCTGTAGGCTTCCTGTTCAGCTTATGAGAAAAGCTCAACCCCTTTTAGTGAGGTCCTGGAGATAACTTCCCGAGAGGCTGTCACTACCAACAGTGCCATGTTAATCATAGCTTTGCCTCAGCCGGTGGTTTGGGATCTATGTGCATTTCCTGTTAAGGAATTGACTCTCTGGGCTTGCCCACCTGTTGACAGTTACAAGCATTCCGGTCCCAGGACTTCACTCCCCCTTCACCAGTCAGGGCACTACAAGCGTGCATCTCTTCTGCCAGTTCGTGGCTGAGAGAAACTGTAGCTACGATCTCTGCACAGGTGGCCCCGCGCTGAGGAGCAAAGCAGAGACAGCTTAGTGTAAGGCCTTCCTGTCCTCTGAGAGCCCCGAGTCGGTGAGGTCGAAGAGCATGTCAGAGCATCTTGAGTTTCTTGGCAAAGTTTGTTTGTTTGTTTGTTTGTTTGTTTGTATTAAAGTTACATTTAATTGTTTGTTGTGTGTATTGGTGTGGGTGCACACATGCCCTGGCAGGAGTGGAAGGGATGCAATTGTGGAATTTTCTTCCTTCCTCCACGAGTGCCAGGGATCAAACTGCAGTCATCAGCTTGGCAGCCTAGCACCTCCACCTGAGAAGCTGTATCATACTAAAAGTTGTATAATTTTAAATATTTATTTGTCATCCTTTTAACTGTACGCATATATGTCTGTCTGCACATCCGTCTGAGTATGGGAATATGAGTGCAGTTGCCCTCAGAGGCCAGAGGCATCGGGTCCCCTGGAGCTGACATTATAGGAGCTGATGAGCTGCCCGAATGGGTACTGGGACTGAACTCAGGTTCTTTGCAGGAGCAGTGCTCTCAACCGCTAAGTCGTCCCTGCTGGCCTGACTTATTATTTTCAGTCTTTATTTCATCCCATCTGTACCATTACATTCGTATGACTGCTGCCTACGGTTTCTTGGATTCTGAGTTCTCGCATTTGGTCAGTTCTGCTGCATTGCTTCCTCTCTGTGGTGCACCATGTGTGGGACTTGAAACACTCTACCATGAGCTCTCCTCTACACACCTGTCTCAGGCTTTCACCTATTTATTATTATTTTTTTATTTTTTTTTTTTGAGACAGGGTTTCTCTGTGTAGCCCTGGCTGTCCTGGAATTCACTCTGTAGAGCAGGCTGGCCTTGAACTCAGAAATCTGCCTGCCTCTGCCTCCAGAGTGCTGGGATTACAGGCGTGCGCCACCACTGCCCGGCTTTTCATGTATTATTACACTGCTTTTATGGGCTTCTTTATAGTTACTGTTGAGTTTCATGGTTTCCACCTTCCCTTATAAAAGGATTCTTTATCATTTGTTACTGCCTTTGTTTTCATTTCTCCTTTGAATGCTAATTTGATTTTCCATTTAACATTTGAAAACCAGGTAACCAAATCAGTTGAGACCTATGAAGACATTGAAATTTTGCTCTGCATTTAAAAAAATAAGTTTTAAAAAATTATTTTTAGTTATGTGTATTCTTGTGTCTCTGTGTAGATATTTGTATGCAGGTGCAGGTGTCCTTGGAGGCCAGAAGAGGGTGTTGGTTCCCTTTGAGCTGCAGTTAGAGATTGTGGTGAACAGCCCAAGGTGGGTGCTTAGGAACTGACCTCTGGTGCTCTTCAAGAGCCAGTCGTGTGTTTAACCCAGAGCCATCCCCCAGCCCCCAGCCCTCAGTGCCCAGTCCCCAGCCCCGAGCCCTCAGCCCTCCATCCACAGCCCCCAGCCCCCTCCTTTCTCCTAGTTTTTATTTTGTTGATTTTTCTGTGTCATTATAGGTCATTTCTTCAGCTCAATATTGTAATTACTTGATTTTTTTTCTTTCTTTTTCTTTTTCCTTCCTTCCTTTCTTGTTCTTGTTCTTGTTCTTGTTCTTCTTGTTCTTCTTCTTGTTCTTCTTGTTCTTGTTCTTCTTCTTGTTCTTCTTGTTCTTGTTCTTGTTCTTCTTCTTCTTCTTCTTCTTCTTCTTCTTCTTCTTCTTCTTCTTCTTCTTCCTCCTCCTCCTCCTCTTCTTCCTCCTCTTCCTCCTCTTCCTCCTCCTCTCCCTCTTCTTTTCTTTTCTTTTTTTTTTTTTTGTCAAAAATTTAGTCTATTCTGACAATTAAGAATTACCCATATAGTTATCCTGTAAGGAAAGCTAGTAGTCTGTGGTTTAATCGTGTTTTACTTTATCTAGTGGAACATGTAGGAGACTTAGAATGTCCAATGAATGATTCCCTAATCATCCCTGCTGTGTTCTAATGAATGGTGTGTTCGTGCTGCAGAGCATGTGCCTTACAGTAGCACCCACTGAAGGGCCTTTCTGTTCAGAAGTTAGCTGCCTTGAGGCACAGATACCTAACACTGGCTCAGTCACCACACACTCTCGCTTTGATGACTGACTTACCGGCCACTTAGATCTGGGGCTCTTTGTACATGTGCCGCCACTGTGTGTTCTTCCACAAGCTACAGTGTGATTGTTTTTTGCACCACAGTATTTTGATGTTAGAGCGTATGTGGACATCAGCACAGCCCCTTCACAGATGCTTGGAATGAACATTTTTTTCTTTTTCAAGATCAAGGGTGTGTTCTCACCTTTTATGCCATCATTTGGGGTTATTTTCTGGTTATATTTATCTTTCTATACATTCTCATGTTGTTTTAAAAACCCAAACACATTTTCCATGTGCAAAACATGCTGTTACAGAGAGCTCATCTTTATAATCACTGTTATCAAAAATATTTGATGTTATGATTATGTTAACTTGAGTTACTAATAATGAAAATGGGTCATAAAATATTTGGTAGAAAACAGAAAAATCTTAGAGAACTGTGAGTTATTTCTAACAATTGTATGGTTTGAGGAATATCATTCTCGTAATAGCAAGCATTATTCAAATAACACTGCAATTTTCTCTTTTCTGTGACAGAAAAAGGCAGTGGGGGAGTGAAACAGGACCAGGGTGACAAAGAAAAGAGGCATAGAGGAACAGGGACAGTGGGCAGTGACAGGCTCAAGTCGTAATGCCAGCCTAGTCCAGGGCCCTCTTTCTGGACGGTGCTGCTGCTGCTGCTGCTGGTAAAGCTGATTGCTGTCTGTCCCAGGCAGCTGAGGGTGACCTTGACCTTCTCATCCTCCTGTCCGTACCCCGAGGGCCAGGCCCGCAGGTGCGTGGCTCCTGACCCGTGCTGTGCGGGGCTCACTGTGCCAAGCACGCACTCTACCCCCGAGCTGCTTCCCGCAGGCTGTCTCCATTAGAGTTCTCCCAGAGAACATTTGCTGTTTACTTGCTTGATCTTACTTCTTAGGGGCATAGGAACACAAAGGAAGAAGGGTGAAGGTGTGTGCCACCATTTTCTTCCTGACTTTCCCTGTGAAGGCCTTATTCTACAGGGGCTTCACTGCATGTTAATGTGTATATACTTTGCGTACCTGTCCAATAAAGACTTTGTGATCTTTGGTTTCCATAGCACTTTCTGACTTTGTTAATCTAGGACTTATATGTAAACCATGATGTCAGGGAAGAGGCTGTGAGGGAAGAGATGTCCAGTGTAAAGTAGTGCCTCTAAAACTCAGTCTCTGCGGATTACAGGGTTATTAGTGACAGAGCCTGAGAAGTCTCAGTTCTGACTTTTGTTAATCATTGGGAGGGGTAGAAAGCTCACCCTCGTCTGAGGTCCCAGAGGATGACGTGGAATTGAGCATCTTCTGCCCACCCCTTTGCAAGTAGCCAGGCAGGAGAGGGCAGCTGAGGGAGGAACAGAAGGAATGCTCAAAGGTAGAGGAGGCCAGTTCCCGAAGAAGCTGCCTACGGCCTGTGGCGAGGACTAGCTGGGCCGCCTTTGCTGTTAGCTTGAGGGCATTGCTCCTCACTTTGGGTTCTTAACCATTTTTTGAAACAAAACATCTCCCTATTCTATAAGTGTGAAACTTGAAAGGTGTGTTTGCTAACACTGAGGATGGGGAAGCCGCTGCTGCTAGTGTGCCAGCCCTTGTGTAACCGTCGTTGGAGAGGTAGGGTGTGGAGCTGTGTGGGGAAGAAGACTACTGATTAGTTTAATTCGGGGTAGTTTATAGTAATGATACGAGTTAGCAAGTCAGACGTGGGTATCAATAAGCCACTTATTACAGGAAATGGAAAAAGTTAAGTTCTCAGGCTTACCTTTGGAAACCTCATTTCTCACATGATTATTGCTGAGTGAAACAAATGGCTACAGAGTTTGTATCCTGGACATGTGTGTCTTTATATGTATAATATATATATATATACATATATATATGTATATATATACATATATATATATCAATAGTACTAAAGCTATTATAGCAAAAAACACAATGAGATGATTTTTTTGTAGTAATCCTTCAAAATCTGTTTGCTTAAGAACATCTTAATCTGAGTGTCACGTAAGGCTGCTGCCTTTGCCTGTTCTTACGTCACAGAGTGAGGGGCGCTTTCTTGCTTCTCTTTCTTTCATTTCATGTGGAAAGATCACCCTAGTTGTAGCTGTCCACAAAAGGACATTTTATCAGCAGCAGATAGGTGGTGCCCTGGATGCAGGGTTTGACAGTTTCTCAGTGACATTCAGTCTCGCCACTGTTTGTAAGGATATTTCAGTAAATTTTATAAAGATTGTCTTAGAAATGACTTTAAAAGTAAGAGGTTGAGTGGTCAGATTTTCATGCCTGGGGTTCACCTTTTGGCGTTGTTCGGCCCCAGTGTTATGTTGCAGCATTTAGACTCTTGATGATTTGTGTGTGCTAAGTGCATAGATTTACTGCTGCAGTTTGAACATTTTTAAATTAAAATATATCTTTCATTCTGAATGTATTGATTTGCACATCTCTGTGTCAATATTAAGTCAAGCGAATTTTCCAATAAGTTCAAAACGATGTGGCAGGGTGAGCTGACTGTATTAGATTGGCTAGAGGTTTCTTCTTGTCTGCGCATCTCTGCTTTCTTAGTTTTGATTAGAATTTATCTTAAAGATGGTGCTCTAATTTAATAACCTTTCCCCATGCCTCTTAGAAGTTTCGTGAATAAATTCTGGAAGCCTGATGCACTCTGGGCATTCTCTTTAATACTAGCTTTTTAAAGAATGTAGGTAAAAAAAATTTTCATCATCATAAGGTATACTATTATTTGGATTTTAATTGTGTCATAAGAGTATTTTTTCTTTATATGTGTATTTTTTAATTTAGGAGAAATTGTACTTAAAAGTAATAGCAAAGTAGATCCCTATCAGTTCACTGGAAATATTAAATTCTTTCACGAAAGTTAAAACACTATACCTAGTACATCATAATTCTAAAGTGTACATCTGAATAAAGAGTTTATGTTGGATTTCATAGATGAGGCAGTGTATAGTTTAACTCTTCACTAGTTTGTTGTTACCAGGCGCTTAGTGTGGATGGGAGGACCACCCACTGCAAGGCTGGGACAGACTTCCTGCCTCACAAGGAGACACTTCTCAGGTCCTTTACATATTCATTAGATCATCCTCCTAAACACATGCTTGTTGGAATGTGGGAATGCGCTCCTATTCAGGATGTGCCATTCATCTACCCTGGGCTTCAGAAGACAAATGGCCTGGCAAGCATCTAACACACATGTGTGATATGTGGTAAAGAAACAGCAGGGATGGCCCTCCAGCAGTGAGACACTGTAAAACGCTGATAGGAGAGACTGCATAAATGGAGAAACAGAACTGTGGACTAGAGATTTGTAAAGTGATCCTAAGGGGAGGGAGTGGTTCCCCTTAAAATGGTGTTTGCACTGTAGTCTGATAATTTCTCCACTCTAAACCAGTTCTTCCTCATGCTTTTCATTCTCCCGCACAGAGAGAGAACTATACTGTGATAGAAAACCCATTACTGTAAATAGTACTCACAAGTACCCAATAGCCTGGTTTCCTCGATTCTGATCAAATAGCCCTGTAGAACTTCAGTCCCTATGCAACAAAACTCAACTTTGTTTTTGAACAAAGTAACTAATTTCAGCAGAAGCACAGAACAGTATAATCTAAGGTTAATAAACAGTTTGTGATCTGCTGTTGGGATATTATACAAGATTTTACCCAAGCATGCTCATTTAGCCTTATAACACCTGCCTACAACAGGGTATTATGCCCTGGTTTTATAATCTGGCAGTGAAGACATGAGTTCAGGACCTCCCCCTTGGCCCTGAAGCGCAGCGAATGGGATCCAGACTGGGGGCTGCGACTCCACAGTACAGAAGTGAAGCCTGTAGCACGGCCATGTGGGAATCTTGGGACCTTTAATTTTTGGAGTTATATTTTCCTTGCTTTATAAGGAAAGGTCCTGTTTTGAAAATGCAGCTGATGACTTTTCTACCTTGAAGTATGACTGGAAATTTAAAAAATAAAATTAAAAAAAAAAACTTTAGCTTAAGTAATATTTCTCATGGTCCTGTATTTATAGACAGGTGCAGATTTCTAGTAACTCTTTGTTAAGCCGTTGAATATACACCTACATAAAATAATGTTCTTAAATGAATTTATATTTACATTATCCAGTGAGCAGATATAATTTTTATTTTCCTAGGCATGCTATTGGCAGTTATTCTGCTTTTCTGACACATTTTCCTGTGTCAGAATTTTTACAAAACGTTGTGCAGCAAAACCAAAACAGTGTTAAAAACGCAAGGTGTGCTTGCCCGGTGCGCTGGCTGTGTACTCAGTCATCTGCTTAATCCTACTCCTCTTCACATTGTCAATACCCATCTAATTCCACTCTAACAGCAGTAATTGGCTGATGGAGTAGAAGATATAGATTTGTTTTCTTGATGACTCCCTGACTTTCTTCCTCCTGTAATACTAATAGAATTCCAAATCCGTCCTGGTGCCATCCTGTCATGAGCAGGTCAGCAGTCATGTCAAGGTCCTATTGGAAAGCTCATAGCCAACATCTTAATTCAGACTTAGCCATCTCTCTCACTTGTATGTGCAATTGTAAGCAATTTTTTCAAGTCTCAACTCTCTATTATAACGGAATTCATTTAGTTCAAAAGGGATAGTTCTGCATGTGAATTATGCGATTGGCTAGCCTGGAGTAAATGGGATATATAGAAACCTCATTTCTGCGGGTGTATACATGGCTCTGTTGTCAGGTTATACAGATTGAACAAAACTTGGAAACCCTTTACCATTTTCTTCTTGCACTAAGGTTTCATGGTATGTAAAGTGCAGTAATGGAACACGATGTAACGGATGAAGTTCTAGGACCAAGTCTCTCCTCTGACTCTAGACTGGAGCTTCGCCATCCGAGTGTTGCCCACGAGTCCGTCATTAGTGCTCCAGTTCTCAGTCTGTGGTATAAGTCCGCATAATAAAAACCGAGCTCATAACAGCAAATGAACTTTCAAACGATTAAACGGCTGTGCTTGGGGGAACATAAAGTGCAAGCAAAAGCAGACCAAGTATTAATACCTGGACACAGAAGTGACTGTGTCTACATGTGTTTGTTGGCATGTGCACACATGCCTCCCACATTGTCTCTCCTCATAACCAATGGCAGATACAAGTAGATAAGGACAACTTTAGTCTATTAGATTTAGACTTTTTTAAATTGAGGTTTTGAAATGATTAGGAACCGAGGGCAGAAAGAGGAATCTGGAGACACATAGGAAACTGTGAGCCCTTGGGGGCTGCCTCAGGGGAGGAAAGCAGAGGCATTCTAATTGTCATGTAAAGTTTTACACATTTGTCCCAATGCTTTGTTAGGAGTCTAGGGCAGGCCTGTGCACTGCAGTTTTGTTTGTTTGCTTGTACTTGTTACCCTGCGAGTGTAGAGATTGTACACATCCAGGCCAGCTGTATTACCATACTAATAGGTTTCTGGTACTGCTGGTTACTTGCTTGGAAGGCCAAAGCAGTCAAATTGGAAGCACATGAGAAGTCAGTAGCAGTGCTCTCCAGCTATGATGCACTGCTATTTTACATCACTTTAAATCTGAGCCACCTGGAATTTTGACCAATAAATCCAAATTTTTATTTTTGTAAATAAAATTACCTATTTATGCATTTCTTGTAGTGAAACAGGATTTTTTTTTTTAAATAGTATAAATCCAGATGGTTTTCTCTCAAGGTAATGACTGAGTGCGTTCACAGCATAATTTGATGTCATTTCATGCTTTTATCATGTATTTGTGAGAAGTAAGAATTACGACCTTTTTCAGGGCCAAATACAAAATAAAATAAACTAGTTCTTTGTCTGACAGTTATCTGAAGAGCAAACCATGTGCCCAGTCACAGTGCCAACCTCAGCCTTCCAAGGATAGACATTTGCCTTTGGCCAGGACATTTGCACATCTTCTGTCTCTTCCTCATCTGTGAGTGGAGCCCTGAGGTCTATTGCTCTTAAGCCTGCAGATGAGGCCAGAGCAACTGCAGCGCCAGACTTCTGCGTCCTGCGCTCTGAACTGCATCTCAGGATAGCCGAGGTGTGTTTTAACATTTCTTAAATAAATGCAAAAGCTACCTTAGACATTTATTTGTATAAAGATACGTTAAGTGTCAATTTGCTAAGGTTTCTCCGTAAGCTTTTGTCACTGACACATGCTCTCCTCAGAACTGTCACGCACACTAAACTGTGTGACCATGTGACCGCCTAGTTGTCCGGGTGCCAGACAGTGTGCCTTGTGTCTAGGAAGAAACTAACACGCACTTTCCAGACTCATGTGTGAGTTTCTTAGGGATCAAAGAGTTAAAATAATCTCTTACCTTATCATAGGCAGTGATGTGGATGTGAGATTGATTTTTATATTTCTCTAGCCCCTGAATTTGATTGTGAGCTTTGCTTACCTTCGTAGCTTCCTAGGCAAGCATACTAGGGAGAAAAAAGACCCAGACTACAGAGACTTTGGACTCTTGCCGTGACATTTGCCAGGAAAATAGTAATGTTTCTTGAAAAGTTTCTGGGGGACCCGAGTGGCTGTAGCACATGGAAGTGTGCCGTGGGGTGCTCAGGAGTGCTGCTTCCCTCTGCTTGCTTAGCTCTGTGACTGTGTCTTCTCACACTGGTAAAGGGCTGCTCTGCTGCTGCACTCAGAAAAACCACTCGGCGCTGAGCAGAGGCTCTGAGTGTTATTGTGAGCAGAAGAAGGGCACCTCCTGACAGCCTAGCCCTGCAGCTCCAGGACCCCAGGCACCCATCAGCTTCAGGCAGCTCTGGAGCAGCAGTTAGGACCTTGTTGGTTTCCATCCGAATTTCCTTGGTAGCTTCTGGGGCCTAGGCTAGCTTGCGGTCTGGGGAAATGAAGACCATTCAGAAAATCCTACACTGCATCTGCATACCGGAAACTGTGAGGAAGACACATTTTAGGTGGCCACTCTGCAGGGGACTCGGAATGTGCCTGTGTTCATCTTTGGCCACCGGCTCAGTATTGAATTCCTGCAAGGGAATAGTATCCAGTGATGGGCATGTCTGAGAATAATCTGTATTTGTCATAGTAGCCTGACACTGATTCCTGCTGTGTATATGTGTTTAGATTATGCATTTACTTACTTTTAAAAAATGATCTTTTTTGGTGCTATTTGTGCAAAGTAAACAGTTCTTGTGTTCTGTTCAAAATAATTCAGTAAATATATTTACCTAAGCCATTAATTGAGCTTTCTGTACATTTTGTTATTTGAGTATTAATATTTGAATGCAATTTTGTGGCATAATTAATAGCCAGGTTATGTTAGATATGAAAAGGACATCTAGCAGTTTTGACACTGGGAATTAATTATAAGAGAAAAGACAGATTTGTGCTATGGTCGTAAGTAACTAGCAGTTCAAGACATAAAAACAGTCACCTTGGGCTCTCATAACGTAAATGACACTCCTTTTTCTCAATGTTTTACTTCAAAGTTTATGTAAGCATCTCGTCAGCTTTCACTTTTTCTGCTTAATTAAATTTAGAAAATAGCTCTTTTCTTTTTTTATTGGATCACTCCAGAGTTCATGTTTGTTGAATTTTTAAAAATAACATTTTTGTGTCTATGTTTAATGGTTCAGATACTTATCAGAGGTCATTCTTTCTAGGAGAAAGGGGATGACATTCAACTTAACATTTTTTCTCAACTTTACAGACTGTCTCTCTAATTAAAGAGTTGAAAATTGCACTTGTCCTCTGTGCTGAATAGCGGACTAAAATGCTGGCACTGTGTTTTGCTGATTTTTTTTCTTCCAAGTGACCACAATTATTTTAATGCTTTTAATGCAACTTTCCCCATTTTTTTCAACAACAAAGACCTCTTCAAATGTCTCACATTGCTTAATCCAGAGAAGCAGCCTGATAGTGGGTGGCTTCTGAGTGCACAAAGGGCTGCTGGCGGGGACAGAGAGGGCATCTTTTGGATAAGCTTCCAATACGATGAGAATGATAACAGATCTGCCACTGTGCAGGAGACAAGCAGGCTTTACAGCATTCGACTCTACAAAGTGTCGTTTTATTTATTTGGAAAGCATATTTTAGATAAATGAGCTGGGAACTGTAGCTTCAAACTGCCTTCTCATATTTTGAACATTTTGTATCTCAAGATATTGTCCTATGTTAACATTTCTTAGATAGATACAAAAGTTATCTTTGAAAATTTTTTTGTATGAAGATGTGTTAATTCTCAATTTGTTAAGGTTTCTTCTTAAGTTTTTATTATTAAAACTTGCTTTGCTCAAAATTCTCATCTCCTCTAAAACATGTGGCCATTTACGTGACTAGGGCTCACGGGGCCATATATATTAGACTCAGTATTTGGCTTTTCAGACTTCATAGATGAGAACTTCACAGGGATGTGACCTAGAACCGTGGGTGTGTAGTATGTAGAGATTTGCTGGGGTTAGAGAGATGGCTCAGGTTAAGAGTATATTCTATTCTTCAAAAGACCCAAGTTTAGTTCCTAAAAGCTGGAGTGGGCAATTCAGAACTTCCCATAACCTGATGGCCAACCCCTCTGCCTCTGAGGCTGCCTGCGCTCAGCACATGGAGACAGGCACACATAACCCATAACGCATATACATGAAATGAAACCAATGCTTTAAAACCTAGTTTATAGCCAGATTGGTCGATGTATACAAGAAAACATCGAGAATTAGAATGCTGGTTTCTAATTTAGTCGTTTTGGGTTTTTGTGCAAATGATGTTAGTCCTCACTGAGCCTGCTTCATCAGTGAGACTAGGGTGTTATTCCGTGTCATTCCCTAGTGGCAGAGAGGATCCTGTACAGACACACTGGGGTTGTGGTGTTCTTACTTTGTTGTTCATTTGCTTGTTTGTTTTTAGACAAATCTGGAACTTGTCTTACCCTGCCCAGTATATTAGAATCACAAGTGAGGCCCACTCTGCCCAGTTTACAGTAGCTTTGACCACATACTCACCATTGTGGGGAGACTCAGTGGAGAAGTGCAGTCATGGCTCAAGGTTCGCTTTGGTTTCTTCACCTGCATGGCTTGGAATCTTGCTTCACAATAACGTCAGTCTAGTTATAGCCTAGGGTGACACAGAATGTTAACAGACCCAAGGTAAGCTTGAATTCTAGCTGATTGGAAGCTGCTCTAGCTAAGCCTCTTTCACCCATCACATGATGACCAAAAGGTTTGAATGAAGGGGGAGAGAGATGCCTTCCTTTCTCTGGTGGAAGGGGCTTTTCCTAAACGTCTTTTATTGTAGAGAGCCTCATTTCTTTCCAGTTATTTTACAAACATTTCCAAGTTCCACACCTTTCTGGATATCTTTTATATGTTTGTTTCTTAATGCTTTTCAGATAGAGTGCCAGCAGTAAGGTATTTTGGGATTATTTTCCTTTTATTAATTACTATAAAACAGCCTAATGTCAAGTCATTTCTGGAGTGAAAGGCTTAGCATTTTATAGTTAGTTGAACATTTTTTGAATTTACAACTAAAGCCAGTAATTTATTAAAGTTGTGTCAAATAGAAGTTTTTCATTTCTCTAGAGATGTATGTGTGGTAAATTCATGAACTGAGATCTATTACTTTTTAATGAACACTGAATTTCATCCTAAGTTTTCTGTCATCTTGTTTGTGTTAGCCAGCGTGGTTCTATGTAATTAGAGAAGTTTGCAGGTATAGTTGCTTGTTATGATGGCTTAAAAAACAGATGTCTGGGCCTGAAGAGACCAGGGAATCATGCTGACAAGAGGACTCCTTTACAGATTCCTGCCTGTATTTGCTTAATTCTGTCTAGTTCCTGACTCAAGCTGTGGCCCAGCACAGATGCTATGGCTACTAAAGACAGCATCTTGATGGTTGGAAGCACCATGCCACACCCTCCTCCAGGTAAGCAGCCTCCCTGTTGAGAACGAATGTCCCTTCCTTTGAGAACTTACTCTCTATAAACCCATTTTAGTCCCTGTAAGGAGCTGCTCCTCTCCTAAGGTCCCGAAACTCTTCTTCAAAAGAATATCACAGTCTTGACTTTGTGGGCAGTTGCTTTGCAGGCCTGTTAACATGTAAAGAGAACACACTTCCTGAATGATATTTGAACTGTTGGAGTATTTTTGTCTGGATTTGAGCAGATTTGAATAATATGGATGCACTCTTCTTCATTGTCTTGTAGAGAGAATTTAGATGAGAAATCGTTCACAGCAGAAACAGCGAAGGCACTGATATCCTGTTGACGTACGAGTGCATTATATCTGTCGTCTTACTGAACAAAATACCTTCTCCAGGCAAATGTGCTCAAACATTTACTGATGAAATTGAAGCTGAAAGACTAAATAATTTACCCCAGTAACAAAACTTTTCTCTTTTCTGTTCATTTTCTTACTTTAAACAGTGTCCAAAATAACTTAGATGACTTTCTGTTTTGCTGTTGAGAGCTTTCCAGCAGTCCCGGTCTGGGTTATGGTTGGTCTCCTGCTGTCTTTATGGGGTGCTGAGGTGTCTGTCTGTCCTGGTGTTCGCTGTCCATCTTGGCCTCCTCCTGGAAAGTGTGTACACTCACATGCTCTTCCAACATGTGGGCTTATTTGATCCAGTATCAAAATATCAGCCACAGGGAAAAAAACGATGCTTATTGTCTTCCTTGCTTACCAAATAAAACCATCCATTGCTTTACTCAGTTTTCAATAAAGTAACATATCTTCTTTTCTGCAGCTGCTCCTAACTTGTTTAGCTGAGTCAAACATGCTAACTGATTAAGCATATGAGCTCTGAGACGTGGCTCTGCTCCGATTTGTCATTTGGAGCAGTTGTGTATTAAATCTTGACCACTGTCCCCTTGTACGTTTTCCCCTTTCCAGTAAATAGCAGTGCTTTTGTGTGTGTGACTGAGTGACTCGTGTGTGGAAACTTTAGCATCCTCCTCATTCCCGTCTTTCAGAGTAATTGAGTGCATTAGTAAATCACATCGTCACATCTTTTGAGTCGGATCCATCCAGTTACCTTCAGCTTTGCCTCCTGTTCTAACAGCATTTTGTCTCTGTATTTTTATTGCACCGTTGCCTTTTCTGTGTTACAGTGTGCTTCAAAGCGATGACTAGAGTGGCCAGGTTAAAATGTTAGCCACATGCCTCCAGCTCAGCAGTGCAGGACAGAGGGAGTCGGCTACCAGCTTACAAGACAAGGCCCAAGGCTAATGCCCCTCCCTGCCTGGACTCCACTGCTCTTGCTTTCCTCTCCGAGGAGGAGCAGCCTGGCCAGAGCTCTTCCTCCACCTGCAGTTCTCCTTCACTGAGGACTCGGGAGCTCCCTCCCTTGTCTGCCTGAGATGGCTGCCAACTTCCAACTCTGTCTTACTGCTCTGCCTTGTTCTTCCTCCCTCCCTGCCCTCCATGTGTATTTGTGTGTTATCACATACTTTCTCTGTTCCCAAGAAAATAGGTGTCACAGGTGTCACAGGGGCAGAAAGTCTTAGTGTTTTGTTCACCGCTTTGTTCCCATAATGCAAAGCACTAGACGTTGCTCAGCAAACACAGTCAGTGTTAGCATGAGGGAATCTGCTCCATGGCTGCAGTGTGTTCTGCGTCTTGAGATAACGTTATGTGTGTTCATCATATGTTTTAATGGTTGCATAACACTATCATATAGCTATAAAATATTCCTGGTGTTTAGGACTCATTTTTATGCTGCTGTAAATAACTGTTTGGTGAACATATTTGTCACCTGATGGTCCTTCCTCCCAACAAACATGACACATGCGTGTAATTATTTCCTTAAATATGTTACCTCAATATCAATCACTTTATTGAAGACTGTAGATATTAGATATTTAAAGTCAATGGGATGATACATCAGTGTCTGCATACATGTAGCATGAGACAAATGCAGCATTGCTATAGGCATTGCTCCTGCCTTAACTGGGCATGTTCATAAACTGCATGTGAGGGGAAGGACTCAGGAGGAGCTCCAGCTCGGGGGTGGGGCTTGCACCTCTCTCTTTGCAGCTCTCGGTTTCAGTGACTTCAAGCTTTCGAACAGATGTACAGAGCATTACAGTGATGACAATGCTGGCCACGGGTTGTCGAAGAAAGGCCTACATTCTTAAACAAATGCTGGGTGTAATTAACACCTGTATTTGCTGAGTGATCCTTCAGTTTTATAGCTGCACATTCTTAGCAATAAAAATCCTTTTAGAATTTAATGGTTTCCCTGAAAATAACTGTATTATTGTGAATCTAAAAGCCTAATCTTCCAGCCACATGTTACCAATAGAAACAATTGTTTTAATGGCATTTGAGGAAATTGTGTGTTTTATTAGGAGTAGAACTTTTGCACTACCAATAGTCTATAGTATCTTGTGCACTGTGGTGTTATAATAACTTTTAAAATCACTCGTTAAGCAACAGTTTAATGTTGCTTTTGGATGCATGCTTTTCTTGGTCATTTTCAAAATGGCTAAGACTAGGTAAAAATAGTAAAAAAGGAATGTAAGCTGAAGAGTGAATATTTTCTCACTATTTGGATGGATGAATTAAATTCCCCTGTAGTAAACAGCTACCTCCATGTAGTGTATTCATACTGCATTCCAGGGATTATGTGTGAGTGATGAAAATGCCACAGCTGCCATTTGTGTGTAATCTATAGCCAAGAGCAACTGGGATCATAGTAACGGAAGCTCCAGCTCCTTAGGAAAGTGGTAGAGCACCTTAGGGAGGCACAGCGCCTCCCTGTGGTGTTGGGATGACCGTGCTTAAGACCATGACGCGGAAACTCGTGTAAAATGTGGTATTAGCTTTACTTACTATCTTTTTTTTCCCGCTGTTGTTCAGTTAGCTGAACTGAGAGTGGATGAAGTAAATCTCTGTTTTAAGAAAAGTTTTACTCATGGTGCTTTGGGAAGAGCTAGCTTTAATTCAGAATTGCACAGGCTAGAGCACGTTGTTTTGTTTATTCCTTTTTCAGCCTGAAAAATATTCACTAGAACTTTTCTCCGCCTGCAAATGTGGGGATGTTGCTGTGCTATCTTACTATTTAGCAAGAAGAGAGAAAGCTAATGTGCTATGAGCATGGCCTGCTAGTTATGGTGTTGGAGCGACAGTGTGGCCATGGGTTGTGAAGTGTGCACGTGCACACTCGTCCTCCTCAGTTCAAGTGTCACAGGCGTGCACTCTCCACGACTCCCACTCCTGGAAGTCCTTGAAAATGTCTGTAAGTTCCTTGCAGATTAGTCACTTCTGTTTTCAAGCATGTCCCACCTGCACTCAGAAACACCTCTCCGTCCATCTGTAGCAGTACATTTCCGTCTTCTGAACCCTTCCCAGGCTTACCTCGTGTTGAGGCAGGAGAACAGCTTGTAAATCTGAGCCAAGAGAAAGTTCTGAGTGTAAAAGCTATCCACGATGATAAGGTCACAGACACGTCTTTTTAGGCTAATTTCTAAAAGGTCCTCACAGCAGCCTGTTTCTTTCCGGTGGGCTTTTGGAACGATCCAGTTACACACTGCTTAAGCTATAACTTCCTGCGTGGACTTTGTACTTTCTTGATTTTTCTTTCTGCAAAGACTCTCCCAGAATGACGGAAGAGTTGAGAATTTCATGTCTTTGGGTGTTGCATTAGGAGACTTTAGCTTATTCTAATTTGACCATACACTAGAGAAAACTTGTGGCTGTAATACGAAACAGTGACATGGGCCATTATGGCAGACTTTGATCTTGCTTGTTCTGTTGCTTGGAGTTGAGATGGACTCGGTGATGTAATGTGTGGAGTCACACTGAGTGTTTGCTGTGCTGCAGAGAACTAATGGAAACATTCACTGGGGAAAGACAAATGGCGTTAAATGAGAAGACACACCAGGAATTGCAAATGGAGCTGAGTTAATTTGTTGCTACAGTAGTGTTGTCCTACTGTTAAATGAAGGCTGTGTAATTATCTTGCTGGCAGAGATAATGTCAAAACCTCATTTCTCCTTACATGCCTCGTTTTTACATGAGGGCTAATTGAGCTGCAAGGTGACAGCCGATTAGATGTGACCATCATCCGGGCCTTTTGCTCAGTTTGCAACTAAAGCCACTTCTTTTTACAGTGAGGATTTTCATCAGACATGAAGGGAAGATATTAAAGAAACTTCTAAAAATCCTGTGTAGTTCACAGTACCCCTTATTGTTCGTAAATTATCTTGGAAAATGGTCCTTCTTATACATACCTTCTCTAGTCTTTTGACATCTGTATACCATATAGGTAAAAAAACAAAAACAAAAACATTTTTTGTAAGAAAATCATATTATTTGTTTTCTGATTCACCTGAAAGTACAACTTTTCAGAAGTTGGAAATAAGATGTCTTCAGTTAAAGTAATGGGATGTCAGTCCTATTGATATTTAGATTTCTTGGGGATATCTAAGACTACTGCAGTAGTCTTTCTCACAGTGCAGTGTCTTATAAGGTTAGGGGTCTGTCTCTGTACCTCTCATTAACTTAGGTGCCTTCTGGGAGAAGGTAGACAGTGAACTTTTCTACTAAGTGTCCCAAGAGGTGAGTGGTGAGCAGTGAGGTTATTTCTGTGGCTGCTGGTGTTTTGAAGAGAAGCTGGACCCAACCCCTTACCCCAAGGAGAAGGTTCATGGTGGCTCTGTGCCTGCAAAGAAGTGAGCCTTCTGTTGGAAACGCTCTCTGCTTAATGCACTTCTACAGAGGAGCCAATACCAGGTTTCCTAACAAGCTTAGCAGGAAGGTCTTCCTCCCTGCAGAGGATCTGAGGTTGAAGAAGACAGACCAAAGGCGTGTGGCACAGGTTAGCATGCTGTACAAACCCTATGGCCGGGTAGCTCTCCTAAAGCCAGGAACCTACACTGCAGGAGCAGAAGGTCACCACAGTAAGTGACACATAATGCCGTGCATTTTCTGACTGTTCCTGGTTTGGGCTTGTGTTGCACACTAAGGATGAGACCCAGGCATGGCACTCCCCAGGCTTGGTACTCCCCAGGCACGGTACTCCCCAGGCACAGTACTCCTCAGGCTTGGTACTCCTCAGGCACAGTACTTCCCAGGCACAGTACTCCCCAGGCACGGTACTCCCCAGGCGCGTGTCCTGTCCCTGAGCTTCATGTCTCACCCACCCCGCCCAGCACCTTTACAGTTTTCTGAGTTTACTCATGGGATGAAATAGCAGCAGACATGCCTGGCCTTTCCTGAGCATGTCCTGAATGGACTAGCTCCCTTTACCAGTGTCCTAGGTGCCAAGTGTCTCTTGCCAACAAGAGAAACGACAAGTGCAGAGGGCTCAGAACATCCTCAGGATTGCTCTGTAATCAGTGATGATGGTCAGAGTGTGCATCAGGGCAGATGTCTGCATGTCCAGTGTGGTTGTGCAGACAGCAGAGCAGCCTGACTCCTAGAGAGCAGTGAGTGTGCACAGCCACACTCCCTGTGTGTGTCTCAGTTCCCTGAGGTCGGCTCTGGGCTTACTTATTCCTTAAAGCTGGGACATTTCCTTTGTCGCAGACAGTAATTTTCCAGGTGTGTTCCATGAAGCCTTTGTCTCCTTGAGGTGCCTCGGGCCCAGCAGAATGTGCAGGGCACTGCTGAGTGAGTAGGCATCCAGCCTGGCGCAGCGACTTTGCAGCTCAGATCCTGAGCAAGATGCGTCTCAAAAGTCGCAGGCTCCTGGGCTCTGCCTGTGGGTTGCTGTTGCCTGCTCAGTTTGCATGTGCTCATGAACTTAGCATGCTCGTTCTACATGTGGGTTCAGAATAGCCTGTTTTCCATCAGCGCTGTCTGCTACTAAGCTGTGTATTTGCTTCCCAAGCTCTGGACACGTTTGGTCAGTTGGAATTGCTAGAGTTAAGCCAGACTCCTGGAACACAAAGGCAGTTACATATTTCCTGTACCCTGGAGCTTCACATAGAGAACAAATTTTTGTCTAGTTGTGTTAGACACCAATGTGACTGATTAAAGAAGTATCAAAATCCTAACATACCTGATAAATAAACTTGAACTGGAACCATTCCCAGATGAATTTCCCATACTTCAGAGCATGGTGGTGCCCAGCAGAGAGCCTGTGGTTCCACTGCAGAAGGAATCACTGAGGCTGCCCCCCGCCCCCCACAATCCGCACAGTTGTGTCTGAGCTTTATGCTCACCCTGGCACCTCCTGTCCCTCTACAGGGTGAGGATGAAGGTAACAGTGCATTTCATGCTTTAATTCTCAAAGCCTTGTTTTTTTTGTTTTTGTTTTTTTTTTTTTTATCATATTTCTTGTCTTGGCTCAAGTGGAGTTTAGACTTACTGAGCTTTTTTTCCTGGGTCCTTACCATAGGCAATGCCAGTTAAAATAGAGCTGTCTTAGGAAAAAGTCGAAATGAGAATGTTTACTGATCACTCCTGGAGTAAAATTACACCCACGGTAAATCAGTGGGTCTTATCCCTAGACATTTCTCCAGCACAGGAGACAGTCACTGCTAGCTATTCAGATGGGCAACACTGACTGCTAAGCGTGCTGGGGTTGCCAACTCCGAGTTCCCATAGAAGACGGTTCTCTGCCTCGGATGTCAGCTCTGCAGCGCTCTAACAAAGGACATGTAGAATTGGGTGACGAGAAGAAGAAGACAAGACATTGCAGCCCACACAGGCCTGATGGGGACATGCTAGAGCTCTTCTCGGGACTTCTGTCTAGACTCTCATCGTCCAGACTTTGGCTCTCACATGTTGCTGGTCCTGAGCAAGCATAGTCTGGTTTCCCCAACTGCACTGAGGCTGATGCCCCTCCCCACTCCGCTTCCTTGTCTCTCTCTCTCTCTCTCTCTCTCTCTCTCTCTCTCTCTCTCTCTCTCTCAGTCCAGCCTGAGGTCCTTGAGATTGTGCTGCGTCATGCTTCTTCTACCCCGGCAGTCCCTTGACCAGCATATATGTTTGTCAGACTATAATGTAGGTAATAAGAGTCCTTTGCTATTGAGTAAAAAAATCCATACAAAGTGGATAATAGACGTAACTCTCCCAGCACTTAGGAAGCAGAGACAGGTGCATCTCTGTGGGTTCCACACCACCTTCTACAAAGTAATTTCAGGGCCAGCCATAGCTATACAGTGAGATCCTGTCTTTAAAAACAAAAACAAAGAAAAACAGTTTCAGGGGATGCTGGCCAATTCTCAGAATAATAGAAGAGTTTGGCTTCTTATGCCCTAGATACAGAGGTACCATTGAGTGAGGAGTATGCAGAACATATCCTCAGTTCTGTTGAGAATTCTAACTGGGGTGATACATTTGTCCCTTAGAGTGAATGGTGGCATAGTGTGAGGTTTTTGTTTGGGTTTGGGTTTGGTTTGTGTTTTGGTTTGGTTTTATATCTTCTGATATGGTTTAAAGTTGTGATCTTATACCTAAAGGTTCATGATCCAGACATCTCATTTCCTTTTCACAAAACCACTTTTCCAGTAATAAAATAACCCTTTCTTATGATGAGGTTTTCTGTAATATGGAAGGCCTGGCGTGATTTTTTTTTTTTTTTTTTTTTTTTTTTTTTTTTTTGAGACAGGGTTTCTCTGTATAGCCCTGGCTGTCCTGGAATTCACTCTGTAGACGAGGCTGGCCTCGAACTCAGAAATCCATCTGCCTCTGCCTCCCAGAGTGCTGGGATTACAGGCGTGAGCCACCACCGCACGGGCTTGCCTGGTGTGATTTTAAACTGCTTGTTTATCAAGAGTATGCTGGAACATGCTTGAAATCCTAGCTCTCCGAAGGCTAAGCCAGGAGGAGGAGGATTTCAGGTTAGCCTGGGCAATGTAGCCAGATCCTGTTTCACATACAAAAACAGAAAAACTAAACCAAAGTTACCACAAAGATGTCTAATTACCTGTTTAAATCAATACGGTTATATCCTTTACTGAGGCAAAGTGATTACAAAGCAGTGTCATCATGGTGGCTAAGGCACCGGTGACCTGAAGAAAGAAGCTGGCTTGGGTCTAAGGGGAGAGACTGAGTAGGGGAGTGAACAGGGTTTGAATCTTTCCAGCTAGCCGTGAGTGACGAGGGGGAAGAGGACTCCAGATGACCTCTCGGACTTGGCTTGGGCTTTCAGCTGACTGGGGACCTCTGATTTGCCCTTTTAGTGAGTGACCATGGCTTCTCTAGTGTTAATGGTATGCAATATGGAAAATGTAAGCAAGGGGCCCTCAGTTTAGTTTTCTAAAGAACGCATAAGAAGACAGGCATTAGATGATAGGATGGACAGACTTGTAAGGTCAGCCCTGACTTGTGCCCGGTCAGTCTGATGTGTAGGGTACTTGGTGATAAGGACGACTAATTTGATATTTATTCCATTGCCTCTTGATGTGATTCCTATGACTTCAGTTAATATATTGTTTAGTCCACACTGATGTTAAGTAAGGTGCTAAATATTAAAATATATTGTCCTTATTATACACAGACATCCTCCAGGAGAGTAGTTATCATTAACCGAGCAGTTGAAGTAATTTCATCTTAAAAGTGATCTTGATTGGTTCACTGCTGAGCAGCCCGTCTTTCCTGAGCTGTGTTTACCACTTTCTGAATGGGCATGCGACTCACATCTGTGCTCTTCCCCAGTCCCAGAAAGCACTACAGATAGTCAGTGTCCTGTTAAGTAGGATGTTGGTGCTTGGGGGGGTCCGTGGTTAGGAAATGTAAGATGCGGATTACAGTTGAGAAGCATCATAGGCCTGCAGCTTATTAACTTGTTAAATGGTAATAAAGCTTCTTATTTTATTGTAAGACTATCATACAGTGAAATTTTTTTATGATTTCAAAATATATTAAAACTTATATTAATGGATGACTTGGTTCAGGGATAGAAAGATAAACAGAGTAAGAATAAGAAATCCAAATCAGAGCCACTGAGGTAGTACATCTGACATATGATGACGGTAATATTACCAATCAGAATGGAAAGGATGTACTTTTTAATAAAAGGTGAAGGAACAATCAGTTATCCATATGAGGGAAGTGCTGTTGGAATCCCTACCTCAGAGCACTGGGAAGGCAGACGCCGAGTCCTTGAACACACTAACGGAGAAGCAGAGCTGCAGGCTTGAGAGAGAACGTTTTTTAGGTAGAGGAACTACAAGTGCAAAGAGAGCGTTAAGATTCCGAACGTAGAACATGTGCATACTGAAGGGACTAACACACACGTGCACACTAAGCTACAGTCTCGGATGCATGGGAAGACAGTATCAGACCTTTCACAAATGAGACAGTAATAGTGAGCTCTTCACATGGAATATGCTTGTCTCGGTTGGAAGTGGGGAACTGGAGTTGAAATCACAGTGAAATACCCATGACTTGCTCATAAGCATGCCAAAAAGTAAAAAAGAATGGAAACATTGTTACCCTGGGGAAGCAGGAGGACCTTGAAATATCTCTGGAAGTGCGCGATGTGTCCAGGGCAGAACCAGTAAGGCAGCCGCTGAGCGGACCTCACATGTGCACCATGGCCCACAAGGGACATCCCCGAGTAAGGTGTGCTAGGAACTCTGTCCAGCAGTGTTCTTAGATGAGTCTAATATCTAACTGTGTAATGTCAGATGCTACACACGTGAACTATCAGGGTCACTCATTAAAATACTGTAAAGTGTAAGGAGAAAGCCAAAACAAAAGCCAAGCAGAACCCTGCAGTCGTGCCGCTCCCTGATGGAGCTCCAGCGGCGACACTGGCAGACGGAAGACGGAGAATTCCAGGCGGCAGAGCCCCTTCCTTAACCCTCACACCTGACACAGGGTTAATTTGGTTGATCAGCAATGGTTTTTTGTTTGTTTGTTTGTTTTTTTATGCAAAACTGTGGAAAAACAAAACAAAGACTGAATAAACTCTGATTCATGGTAGTAGTTGGCCTCAGAAAGGAAGGAGAAAACTATATATTAGACAGGGGATGGGGAGGGGATGGGGAGGTGTGTAAATTCTAGACATTGGCTCAGCCTCTAGTTCTTAAACTATGGATTTTCATACAGCCTCAAACATGTAAACTCCAACTTCACAGTTGAAAAATTGAAAAAAATACACTGTGATTTTGATACATGTTTGGATAGGGCAGAGTCAAACTTGCTTGGAAAAAAATAAAAGGTATAAATCAACTTATTATGTAACCCCAGAATCTAGTCAGCATTCTCAAAGAGTCAGTGATAAGATTAAGATGCCTGTGCGATAAAGACACATGCTCCGCTATGTTCATAGCAGCCTTATTTATAATAGCCAGAAGCTGGAAGGGCCCAGATGTCCCTCAAAGGAGGAATGGATTCAGAAAATGTGGTTTATTTATACAATGGAATACTACTCCACAATTAAGAATAATGAATTCATGCAATTTGTAGGCAAATGGTTGGGTCTGGAAAATATCATCCTAAGTGAGCTAACCCAATCACAAAAGAATACACATGAAATGCAATCACTGATAAGTGGATATTAATGAGCCCAGAAGCTCTGAATACTCAAGGCACAATTAGCAAATCAAAAGATTCCCAAGAAGAAGGAAGGAGAAGACCCTGATCCTGAAAAGACTGGATCCAGTTTTGTAGGAGAGTACCAGAACAGAGAAATGGTGGGGGTGGGGGGGGTGGGGGGTGACTGGGGAATGGGTGGAGGGTAAGAGGACTTATGGGACATATGGTGAGCGGGGAACTGGGAAAGGGGAAAGCCTTTGGAATGTAAACAAAGAATATAGAAAATAAATAAAAAAATTAAAAAAAAAAGATTAAGATGCCTGTTTATACTCCCCTGTGGTATGGCTCAGAAGAAAGGACTTGAACTACGTTTAAGACCGAGCTCTGCTCCTTAGCCCCTGTGACTATAGAGAAACCTCTCCCCTCTCTGAGCCCTGTTCCCTCTCCATCTAGTAGATGTACTAGTAACTTTATACCTACCTCACCAGCTCAGGAGCCTGAGCATGAGAAAGAAGTCGGAACTTGCGTGTGGCACACAGGTGCTGGTTACAGATGTGTAGGAGGTGAGACCTGCAGCACCGCTCGCCGGGCATGTCAGCTTTCATTTGCTAGAGCTGGTCTGAAAACTGTAGGTGACTTTTAAAATCTGTTGTCCTATTAGTCTGCTAGGTCTGCAGGCTTTGCCATACCAAAGGCCTGTTACCATGGACAGGAGGGTGAGAAGGGCAAGCACTACGTCTCCCCGTTGTTTCCATGGTGACACCCGGAGTGGCCTTAGTTGATGTCAGTTACATGGTATCATGTGGGTAAAGCATTGCATGTGGCCTTTGTTTGCTTCCCCCTTTTTACTTCATTATTCCCCTGAAGTTAAGGGAACTTGCCATTAAAATAGGGCTAGACATCTAGGTGCAATGGTGGATCGCGTTCTAGTCTGGAGTTCCTAGGAGAAGCAGACCGCCCACTGGAACTGACTTTGTAGCCAAGGTTACCACACAGCACACAAGTACTTATTTAGAATTTGCAGGCGGAGCCATCCCACCCAGAGCTTTGATTGTGCTATAGCTTTATAAAATGAAAACATTGAGTATCATTATTGTCTGGGGAATAAGATAACATACACATAATCTTTCCCAATGGTTAGGATTTTATATTAAATTATGAAGCTGGCTTACCAGTTTCTGCATTACTTGCCACTCTAACTTCTCAAAGAACCTGGAACAAAAAAATACTATCTCAGTAAATCTTGGTTTTAGAAATCCATTAGCAGCAAGGATGTAACAACTAAGTAATGGCATACTATCAAGCAGGAGAAGATTCAGGTGCCATAAATCCTGAAGCCATCTGTACACTGAGCAGGCTGGCACATGAGTCCTGTGCTTGAGGAGAGTGGGAGTCACGGAAGCTCCTACCGTCTGTGGCCTGGCTGTAAAACCTGAGAGGCCTAAAAGCCTCTGCTGCTATTTTGTAGTCAAATGAAGATAAAACCAGTAAACATAGAACAAAAGGCATTTAAAAATAATGAACGATCATGTTCATTACTGTTTTTTTCCGTTCATTTGTCATAATAATATCCAAATTCAAAATGGACAGGGATTTTCTTATATTAAAGTAAAATCAAATCTTCACATTTGGTTTTAGCTGCCTTGTATTATCAAAGCATAGTTTCTACTGTATTAAAATTTACCTAGTTCATTACGGAACTCCTTTGAAAACACTTGACAGACTGGCGTAGGTTCTGCAACTTGGGAGACTGTAGAGTGGGGTTTAGCTCATGACTCAGTGCGTAGTGGCTGAGCCCTCAGGAGGAGCTGTCCTTCACCTCCGTGGGCTCTGGAAGGGTCACTGCCTCTTCTCTAAGACTGTAACCTTGCAGTGTTTGCTTTAGTTCAGGCTGTCCCAGACAGGGAAGGAGCAGTGTGAACAAGATGGCCAGAGACGAGAGGACACAGGAGGCTTTCCTTCTGTGTCCCAGACGCTGTGCGGGACTGCCCTGGCTGCTGCCCTCATCATTTCCTGAGGCAGGTGGACACGGCAATTATAGCTTCGGCCACTATCTTGAACTTTCTGTAGTAGGTGATGAATTGCAAATGGCTAGACCCTGTGCACAACAATAAACTCAAATAAATCTTCAATGTGTAATAATGACAAGACAGAAAGACTGGCAGCTCTAACAAGGCTCGGGTTGTCACCTACCTTACTGTAGCCTTGCTATCCATCATTATCAGCCGAAGCGAGCTCGGGAGCAGGACAAGAAGTCCCAAGAAGGATGAGGTGTTTGCGCTGGAGCGTCCAGTTGGTCCCATCTGGACGGGAGTAAATGGGATTTTTTTTGTGTGTGTGTGTGTGTCTGTTCACTAGGCCCTCACTGTCCATCATTTTAGGCGGGCATCTGATCACTTCACGCTGGGGACAATATGGCTTTATACTTGAGGGTTCGCTTTCCTTACCTCAGCATCGCATTTTTACTGCTTGGAAGGTTTTGGTTACTTTTAAGCTACGTGCAAATGCCATTCTGTTTATGAAAACTGAGCTAATGATATTTTCCACTAATGACAAGCAGTTTCTCAAAGGAGAACATGATTTTAATCCAGTATGAATCACTGCTGAAATCTGTGTTCTGAATAATTTGCATTTCCTTTGTCAAATATGAATATTATTTATTGTTTCGTCAGTGAAATGCAAATTACCATTTTTAATTTTCAGAATAATAAGGTAGACAGCACATAAATTATGGTGGAGCACTAAGTTCATTCTAAACTCTCCCTGATGTCCCTAAATACCATGTGACTGTTGATACATGCAGTGTATATATTCTTCCTGCCTAGGGCCATTCTGACAAAACTGAAAACAGAACTGTATAATTTAAAATAAAGCTGTATTATCTTGATCCTTCAGCATTTTATCTTTGTGATAAGAGTAATCAATATATGATCCTCAGATTTTTTGGTCTTAGGATCACCGCAATTTAAAAAAACCTGGACTGTATTCTCTGGAGTGTTCATTCAAAGAAGCCTTCCAATTATTGGCTGGCTTGTGTGGTTATTACTTTATAGTGCACGCTTGCAAGCCGCTGAGCTCATAAGTGGTCGCGTTTCCTAACTGTTAACCAGAGCTGTCTTTATAAACCTTATAAGGCATCTTCCTAGGTGCTTTTATTGCCCCTTTTCGTTTTCTACCCTGTAAGATGGTTATATAGGCACTTCTTAACATTTTAAGATTTAATGTTTGTCTTTTAAGAAAAATGAACTTGTTTATTGATAGTTGAAGCCTCTGGGCACTTTGGCTGTTGATTTATAATGTTGTTGTTATCATTAAATATATATTTTTAGATAAAGCAATCATTGCATAAGTCAGACTGAGCTCTGTGATGATGGAGAGGTGAGGATCCCGGGGTCTCTGTTTCCTGGGACTGCAGGCTCTCCCGGAGTTCAGGCCGACTGACACGCCATCTTTCATTTTGTCTTTCCCTCAGAATAAATTTCTAGGCCTTGAGGCAGCAGACACATGCATGCAGATTTTTGTGCATTTTAGTGTCTAGATGGAATAACAACTTCCAGTCAGTTCTGATGCCAGAGCATGCTGTAGTTCTTCGCTGTAGAGCCGGCTTCACCCAGTAGTGACCACGTGAAAATACATGCCCAGAACACTGCTTGCTCGTACTGAAACTCAAGCAATTTGTTTCAGACCATGAGCAGTTTCAGCCTATTTTTGGAACCCCTTTGTGGCCTGACCATTCTTTGCAGCGTAATTTATGGTGGCACTGTAACATATGGACTTGTCATCGCTGTCCACCCCAGTTCTCAGCTGAACCCAGGCTCTTCTCTCTCTGTGCCCTCGGGGGCTCCAGCCACCACCTCCACTGACTCTGGAGCAGGTACACCAGCCTGGGATTGCATTAGGCCCTATAGGCATTCAGCTAGAAGAGTTACTAAATTAAATAGGATGGGAATGCACCTTGAACAACATGCATATGTATGGCTGTGTCCCAGGAACCTGTTTCAAGAACCCACTGAGCAGGAGCTAGAGTATCCTTGTGTGCACCTCAGCTTCAGTGGCATGTGTAAGGTTTGACCACACACACAGCAGATTGGCTTGGTGGGGATTCACCCGAGTATCCTCGGGGTGTCTCACAATGACAGTCACTGCTTGCGGTAGGTTCTGGTGAAATAAGATGTTACCAGGATTTCTCTTGACCTTTAATGGTGACAGTTATTTTCTGAAGCACCTGAGATAGATTTTTAGAAATTAAGTGACTCATAGGTGACAGTATTTGACCCTAGATGTTTTGTGTTGCAGGCATGCTGTTCTAATAGCTGTCTGACGAAAGGAAGCAACCCTCCAAACCCCCATATCTGCGTTGTAAAGTCGCACCACCCCAGGGCTTTTTTCTCTTCTGCATTTTACTGGGGTGGTGGGTATAAACCGCCTGCTCTGGAACATTATGTTTATAAGCTTCTAATTGATGTTATCATCAAATATAAGCCCTCCCCCTCCCGTGCCTGTGTCTTTGTGTGTGTGTGTGTGTGTGTGTGTGTGTGTCTGTGTGTCTGTGTGTCTGTGTGTGTGTGTGTCTGCGCATGCAGGTGTGTGCATGTGTCTATCAGTTTTGGACCATTTGATGAAAGGGGTTTTGTTACTCTGCAGGGTTGGACCAGAGGTAGCTGGACTTCCCTCTGGAAAGAATCTCCTGAGATTGTGTGAGGAGAGAAACAGCAGAGTGCCACCCCAGGCTGGACACCCCTGGGTGTGGGTTAGGGGGTGGAATTTACATTTCCAGCAAGATCCCACGTGCTGCAGTTTGGCTGTCAGGCACTGCTCTAGAGCACCTGTCTATTCCTGACCTGAAAATGAGGTGGAGCATCTCTGGAGATCCCGCGCTGTCAGGTAGCACAGCCGCAGGACAGACCGCAGGCCTGCTCTCTCTCACTTCATGATTTTACTGTGGTTGCTCTCCTGGGTGCTGCATGCTTCTCTCTTTCTTTGATGATTTCTGAAAATGGCTTCTGTCTTTAATAACCTAAAGTTTCTAGAATGATTTTGACTTCAAGTTATAGATCTTTGTACAGGTATATAATCTAATTTGTGTATTTATGCAAACAGAAATTTTCTGTGAAGTGTATCATTTTGTGATATAGTTATACATACTAATATTACAAAACTAAGATATTACATATCTTAATTATCATAATCACAAAAATATATGCATATAATATCATTTTTACTCTTATACATGTGTGCAGTAAGATAAAGCAGACAATTTTGACTTGGTAGTGGAAATTAAAATTTACTTCAAAAATTGTTTCAAATATGAAGCACTTTTTCATGTTTCAGAACAAATTTACTATGTGCTCCCATTACTGGAACAACCATTAAGTGTTTTCATTTAGTTTCATTTATAAATTCATTTTTTAGAGAATTATTTATTTATTTCATGTATATGAGTACACTGTAGCCATCTTCAGACACTCCAGAAGAAGGCATCAGATCCCATTACAGATGGTTGTGAGCCACCATGTGGTCGCGGGGAATTGAACTCAGGATCTCTCGAAAGTAATCAGTTCTCTTAACCTCTGAGCCATCTCTCCAGCCCTCATTTATAGATTCTTGCAAAGTAATTATATAAACCCTTAAAAAAATAGTGTGGATCAGTATTCACCGAAAGCCCCAGTTGATGGGACCTAACAGTGCCCGGGTTTTATGTTTGTAGTCACTGTTTCTCCTGTGTCCTCAGTGCCTGTTATACCCCTGTGCACACTCCTCATTTGGGTCTACGAAAGAAGAGATTAACCACGGAGGCCCCAAAGCTCTGCCACAGTCTGAGTCAGGGGTGCTTGATCTCCCAGAGCTGCCAGTGTGTGCCATCCCCATACAGGACCTAATGTTCAGATGAAACTCTTCCAAAACACAGACTTAGGATGACTGCTGTGGGCTTGTGCTGCAGGGCACTTCTGTTAAGGGCACCTCGGAGAAAATGGGGTCTGAGGGCCGTTGGTGATTTAATGCATTTGGTGTCAGCCCCATGCACTGATTTTGCAGGGCAGATTCCATCTAGATTTTGAATCTAGATGCAGTGCCTGTAAACGATTCTCTTCTGTTTCTTGGTCCTAAGCATTCCTACACTGGGGCAACCCCAGATCCTGTTGCTGGTTGTGAGGTCCTTCTGCCTGCTGGGCTTTATGGTTGGGTTGCTGCTTTTGTGTTGATATGAGGGATTAAACCCAGGCCTCAGCCATGCACACTAGGCAAGACTTACCAACCACCGGGCTGTGGAGTGAATGAACAGTCAGACCAGGTCATGAATGAGGAAAGATGATGCTACCGTTAATTATCTCTCATAGATGCTCTCCTGTGAGCTGGGACTCAGGTGGATGGAACTTTTCATCTATTTCTTTAGGGTCAGGGATTGAGAAGGAAGAAGCTATGAGTTCAATATTTTTCCTAAATATTCATCTTTCCATACACAGGAATGGATTTTTTCTTAAAAACAATATGTAAAAGCAGTGCTTACCGTTCTAATTGTTCAGGTATTAGATATTAATCCTAAGACAGGTGTGTTCTGCTGTGTGAAATGCTTAATATAGTAGGAAATCCTGTAATTGAAAGGGCTATTTGAATTTACAGTTAAATTGAAAAATCTTGATTTATCTTTATCAGTTACTGTTCCCCACTAGTAGCGATTAATTAAATTAATCTCAGTATGGCGCCTAGCCTATAGTAGGTGTTGAGCACAATGATTGTGTAACTGAACCAGAACATTGTGATTGTGGCCTTAGATCAGAATTTCATGGATGGAATTTGGGGCCTAGTAGAACCTCAATATTTGGAAAAGAAGAAGCCTTTTGCTCCTGTTACAGAAGTTTGTGTAGGAGAGGACGGGCCAGCAGCTAGTACAGAGAGAGCTGTAGCACCTGGATGCTGTTAACCAGGTGCTAACTCTTGTGATGATTTTCTTTGTTTTTTTAAGAGAAAAAAACTCCGTCAAACTGAGATGTCTTCCAATTTGGGCAAAAAGTTGCACAGATTTGTATTAGATCTAAATGGCTGAATCCTTCTGTAATCTCTGTAAATATTCAGGTTATTCTTTTAACCATTGATGTCTCTGATTTTGTATAGACTGAGCAAAGCAGGTGCCTTAGTGTTTATAGCATATGCAATCATTCTGTTCTTTGTGATGTAAAAACACACTAGTGAGAGACTCTTCCTCTCACAGGTGAGGACGCAGAGCTAGTAGCATGCATTTAGACCGGCAGTGCACAGTTCCCATTGTCTAGCCCCCTGCCTGGGAAAAGTTACTGAATGGGAGGATTGGAATTACGGATTTGCAGGCGCCTGCTTAACACTATCCACATGATCAGCATATGCATGCTGTGTGACAGTTCTACCTGAAACGGTGTCGTCTTCCCTGGTGCACCATGCTCCCCTGTCTTGTTCCTATAACTGAAATGGCTCCATGCCATATTTAACAGGAAAACTGCATAGCCTACCACCAAGAGACCGTGCTCAGGAGAGAGCCAGACAGCTGTTGCATCAGACAAGGCCTTCAGTGAAGGGCGACCATGTTCTCCCTCTCCTCTTCCTGAGGGCAGACATAGCTGCCCTTGGATGTGCCATGTGTCAGCATAGCCTGCGATGGGGTGGCCAGGCCGTGCTCTTGTCCAGAGCCTCACAGATGCTCACGGCTGTCTGTCCACTGCTGCAACTCTGGCTAGGAGGGGCGAGCCCTCACTGTGCTCTCTGTCCACATCTCAGCCAAGTTTTGTATGTTTCCTTTTAAACAGAAATATAAGTAGCACCTTCAAGAAAAAGTACATACAATTAAGATTCATATCAAAAGCTTCAAGATGTATTATTTTTCACCATTATGCCTCAGTCACGCTTAATGACCTCCAGACACCCAACTGAGATGAGAGAGACGTGTACTTGGGACACAGGTCTTCTGAGTGTGACTGCCTTGTCCTCTGCCTTTGACTGGTCACCTTGACTTCTGATAGTTGCCACTTGGTTTCTAGGAGGTCAGTCCAGTCTCCCAGAGGTCCACTTGTCGGCCTCTCTCACCTACATGTCAAATTCGAGAGACCTGGCCTATCTGGAGGTTGAGGAAATGATCTCAGAGGAGGAAAGGCCTTTCAGGTATCATTAGCCACTCCCTACTTGAGGGAATTTTCTTTCTAGGGACAGTTCCCAGTAGAAGATCCTGCTGAGAAAATGTATTCTGAGATTTCTTGTGAGAGTTCATCCTCAGGAGCACGTTCCGCCGCTGGCTTTGCGCTGCTCTGGTAGTTACTGCGCATGCCCCCCAGGGCTGCGATACCGTCGATGGCTTGTGCTGTTCAGGACTTCTGGGCTTAGAGTCACCTTTTAAGTGCAAAACCTCTCCCATCTTTTTGGCAGCTTTGTTTCAAAGCTTTGGCTTACCTTATAAAGGTTCTAACAGCAACATGGAGTTCATGTGGCCTATAGCGAATTCTTCCTGTGATCTCTGGTCCCATACTTATCACTGGCCAGAAATTGCCAAACCTGGGCCTTGTTTTCAGCTTCCACTCCTGTCTCACCTCTCAGATCAGGTCCTGAGAGCCTGGATTTCTGTCATTGTTAGTATAGCAGCTTGATGGCAGTCTCTAAGAGGAGACTTTTATCCAGGGTTCTCGTTTGAGGTTTTTGCTTGCTTGTGTAGCTCTCTCGACACTCCCTCTGTCAGCAGCATGTGGGTTTTATTCTCCTTGTGCCTCAGGTGATCTCTCTCCTATTCTCTGAGCCTTCGAAGTGAAAATAGGTGGGAATATGAGCTGTCGGCACTTGAGGATAACGGTCTGGAAAGGCACTGAGCCCTTGTAGCTGCTCTCGTCCCCCTCCTAGCAAGCCGCAGGCTGCCACTGCCCTAGCCACGCTCCCCGACTACTGGGGTGGCACCCAGGTTGGCCAGATCCCGTCCACACCCTGGGACTCAGCACCGTCTGAGTCTGTGACAGACTGGAGCTCTAGAAATGGCAGGAGTTGGTCAGACCTGGACACAGCATCTCAGCTCTCAAGCCTTCACGATGGGAAGGAGCTTCCATGTGCCGAGATCCAGGGTCCCCGCTCCTAAGAGGAGGAGATTGGCCATTGCCCGACTATCATCCGCTCATGGCCAGTTTCTTACCTTGTATGGTGCACTCTCCTCAGCTTCTGGAGCCCACGTGCTCCGCTTACAGACTTTTACCCAGAAGGAGGTTCTTTCATCATTTAAACATATTCTCTCTCTCTCTCTCTCTCTCTCTCTCTCTCTCTCTCTCTCTCTCTCACACACACACACACACACACACACACACACACACACACACGCACGCACACGCGCGCACACACACACACACACACACACTTACAAAGTACATGAATACAACCTGTTGAGTGTGTAATGTTACTTGTATGTATATACTTGCCGGGTTGATGACTTGGTTGAACATCAAAACAAGGCAGGTTTGTAGGGATGAAAGCCATCTGTGCTGTATGAATGAAATAAAATACAGTGCACTTTATTTACATTGGCTTATATGGTTTACTGTGTCCTTTCCCTGTGAGCTTTTGTTTCAAACTTGTAGCTGAGATTATTATGTGATGTAGCACATATAATCTGCTACATTGTCTATAGATAGTAGATAATGAATATATCGATCTGCATGAACTAAAGAATAAAATTGCCTCTGTATGTATGCATTAATAATTGCCAATTTTCAGAACTCCTAAGTTGGAAAACTGTGTCGGCTAAGCTTTGTTTCTCCATGTACACTAAGCTGCAGAAACTTGCTTTTAAAAAATGTTCTTTCCTAAAATCAAGGTCTTTTTGTAATTATTGTGCTTTGAGAGACTCACTTGTCAGACCCCTAGTGACTCACAAGACTGTACTTCTTAAATGCTCTGACAGGACATCTGCACACACGAAATCTGAAACTGCAGGGGGAACCCCCAAACATTGCAGATCTGCCTTAGTGAGAACAGAACTCCGTACTCATGGACATTTGAATAGACATTTGGTTAAAGCACTGTCTTCCAAGCAAAGGTCTCGAAAACCACAGACAAGTGAGAATTCAGCCCGACGCTGACACGCAGCCCCCGTCCAGTTGGCAGTGTGTCCCCGCTGCAGGATGCTGTGAGCTCTCAAGCACAAACACCCTTGTTTCATCTCTCACGGCTGAGTCAAAGTAACTCTTTTTTTTTTTAAATTTTTTATTAGATATTTTCCTTATTTACATTTCAAATGTTTACCCCTTTCCAGGCCTCCCCTTCAGAACCCCCATATCCCATTCTCCCCCAACCCCTGCCCTCGCCCCTATGTGGGTGCTCCCCATCCACCCACCCACTCCCATCCTCTGGCCCTGGCATTCCCTACACTGGGGCATCTAACTCCCTCGGGCCCAAGGGCCTCTCCTCCCACTCATGTCCAACAAGGCCATCCTCTGCCACATAATGTAGCCAGTGCCATGGGTCCCTCCATGTGTACTCTTTGGTTGGTGGTCCAGTCCCTGGAAGCTCTGGGTGTGTGTGGCCGGTTGACACCGTTGCTTCCCGACCCCCATGGGGCTGAGATAGTGTCTATCTTTGACATTGAAGTACATTTCTTGTATGCAGCAAAATGCTGGGTTCTGTTTATGTCTCCAGTCAGTTAGTCTATGTCTTTTTATTGGGGAATTGAGTCCACTGATGTTAGGAGATATTAAGGAATAGTGATGGTCGCTTCCTGTTATTTTTGTTGTTAGAGGTGGAATTATGTTTGTGTGACTATCTTCTTTTGGGTTTGTTGAAAGAAGATTACTTTCTTGCTTTTTCTAGGGTGTAGTTTCCTTCCTTGTGTTGGGAGTTTTCCATCTATTATCCTTTGTAGGGCTGGATTCGTGGACAGATATTGTGTAAATTTGTTTGTTTTTTTTTTTTTCCATGGAATATCTTGCTTTCTCCATCTATGGCAATTGAGAGTTCTCTTAGGGTCTGTATGACATCTGTCCCAGATCTTTTGGCTTTCACAGTCTCTGGTGAGAAGTCTGGTGTAATTCTGATAGGTCTGCCTTTTATAAGTTACTTGACCTTTCCTTTTACTGCTTTTAATATTCTTTCTTTGTTTTGTGTATTTGGTGTTTTGACTATTATGTGGTGGGAGGAATTTCTTTTCTGATCCAATCTATTTAGAGTTCTGTAGACTTCTTGTATGTTTATGGGCATCTCTTTCCTTAGGTTAGAGAAGATTTCTCCTATAATTTTGTTAAAGATATTTATTTACTGGCCCTTTAAGTTGGTAATCTTCACTCTCTTCTATACCTATAATCCTTAGGTTTAGGCTTTCTCATTGTGTGCTGGATTTCCTGGATGTTTTGGTTTGGGAGCTTTTTGCAGTTTGCTTTTTTTTTTTTTTTGAGTGTTGAGTCAATGTTTTCTGTGGTATCTTCTGCACCCGAGATTCTCTCTTCTATCTCTTGTATTCTGTTAGTGGTGCTTGCATCTATGATTCCTGATCTTTTTTCCTAGGTTTTCTATTTCCAGGGTTGTCTCCCTTTGTGATTTCGTTATCATTTCTATTTCCATTTTTAGATCCTGGATGGTTTTGTTTAATTCCTGCACCTGTTTGATTTTGTTTTCCTTTAATTCATTAAGGGAATTTTGTGTTTCCACTTTAAGGGCTTCTGCCTGTTTACCTGTGTTCTCCTTTAAAAGAGTTATTTATGTCCTTCATAAAGTTCAGTAATTCCATATGGGGGGTCTTGGCATTACCACAAAGAACATAGGTAGGCTTGGACACTTACACTTGGAATTTGTCTGAAGAGGTTATGAAAGCCACAGATGTGATGTGATACTTTGGAGACTTAAATTCCTCTTTCCTTCATGTGCACCGTCTTCAGAAAAATGTTCTTCAACTCTGTAGATATCCAGTTCTTGCCTTATAGAAATTTCTAGATTACCAATTTTAATCCTGCGATATACCTTGAATGGTGACGTACTTCCCACATAGTCTATCTCGGAATGGTTTACTATTTCTCATGGAACAGAGCGTGCGTGGGTCTTACTAAAAGCAAGTTGTTTTGTGGACCCTGTGTGCTTTGTGTAGTGAACTCAGTTAACAGTCGTCACTTCCTGTGTTGCTGAAAGCAGATGGATTGGGATATCCTTGAAAGGAAAGGAGGGAGGGAGGAAGCAAGAGAGAGGCTGCTCTTACTCCACTCAGTCTAACACCCTTCGCCTGGGCTGTGTGGCTGACACAGCCACCAGCTTGAGGATGGTACCCATGGTCACTGCGCAGGTGGCGCTCCCCGGGCCCGCCTCTCCCGCTTCTGTTCCTCTGTGGGCCTGTCCCTCCTTTCTTCCTTTCCTGAAATTTCCGTGTGAAGGCATTAGAGGTCCTGTGCTTCCAGGCTTCCCTCATCTGTTGTAAGGTTCTTTCAGATGAGTATCTCCTCTTCAAGTCACGTAAACTCCCCACGCTTTAATGTAAAAACACACAACAAAAGCAAGCTCTAAAAACAGTCATTTTGATGGAGATTTTGAAACATCTTTGGTTAAAACTGATATGCTAATTTTATTCTCAGCAATTTTTACCCAACATATATACTCAAAACCAAGTAGTTATACTACAAATACTGAGTAGTTCAAAGAAACAGTAGGCAGAGATGTATATTCATTAAGCTTTTATAGAAATACATATATAAATAAATTGTAAAGCAGTCATGAAATCAAGCCTTTGGGCTTTATCTACTGCCATTGTTCCCCAGCCTTGAAGCCCTCACGACGGCTGCACCAATAAAGCGTTCCCTAAGTACATAAAGGCTCTGATCGTTAAGATTTTTATTGCCAACCACACATACAGAGCTGCAAATTGCCTTGTTTCAGATTTATTATGTATTACTCCAGAAATTCTATAAAGATCAAAAGAACTGATTACAATGTTGACCTTTGCATTAACTCATCTGAATTTAAATTCAAGTGTTTGATTTGGGAAAATAAGTCCATTTATCATAGGTCTGCTACTGAGGGGATTGTGCCGTGCTGATTGGGAGTGCCGAGACCAAATTTATTTATTGAGCGTGTGCTCGAAAATTGTTTGTAGGACAAGAGGAACAAAAGTTTGACCTGCCGTTGTGTGGTGCCAGGGGAACACTGTGGCATTGCCCTTGGCAGACACAGAGTACTTGCTCCATTTCAGTCTCATTGATAGAATTTCCAGATATTAAATTGAGCAAATATATACTGTTTTAACCACATAACCGTTCCCATGGTTAATGTTTACAACCTTTCTCTTGCTAAGAAAGCAAGCCACTTCTTCCAGGGAATCCCTGTTCTTAGAAGACACTCTCCATCCTGAAGCTAACTTAATATGTTAACCGGAACTCACACTTTTCCATGTTTTTGCTCTTTGATTTACTAAGAAACTGTTAGTAGGTGGTACCTATCTGTCCAGAATTATGAATTCAGTTAACTTTCACCTATCGAACTGTTTAGCTATGGACACAAAATTTGAAATTTAACCGCTACCCCACCCCCCACCCCCCACAGTATGCATCAACCCTAAATGGCAAATCTTGTTTAATATACCTTTCCACTTTCCTCAATACCAGTGCCAGAGAGTGAACCGGCAAAGGAAGCAGTGATGGCAGTCAGCTCCACTGTGTACAGATGGATTCCTGAATACCTGTGCTCTCTGATAGTGTGAAGCACCCATAACCCTGCGGTTAGGCCTCGGCCCTGCAGACTATAGCAGTGATGGACAGAAATGCCCAGAGCCGCCTCCGGGACCCAGAGTAGGGGTGGAGGGGAAAACGCATTCTGGATTAAGATTTATATGCATCTCAATACTAGGGTTCAGCTCCTTGCTCTTCTTGGTGATTAACCTTCCAACTCCAGCTGTGGAGAGGCCAGGAGTAGTTCCCATTTGCTAAGATTCAGTGAGCAGAAGGGAAACAATTGCCATATGTCTTTAACATTTACGGGATGTCTGTCCTGTATCTTAAAGTGGGAAAAAATCAGCAAAGCATATTCCTTTCCTCCCTCAGATCCTGTAATGTGTGACTGAGGATGTTTGGCCCTTTGCACTCTGTGTGGTGAGAGTGTACATGTGTGTGCTTATGTGCATACATACATGTGTCAGCGCTGGGTGTCTTTTGTTCTGCATCTGGTTTTTGTTTTTGGTGGTGGTGGGGGGGGTTGTTTGTTTGTCTTTGTTTTTAAGAATTTGCTTCTCACCGTAGCTGCAGTCCACTCATTGGCCAAGGCTGCTCGGGGAGCTCCAGGGCTCTCCTGTTTCTAACTCTCCATCCCACCCTGGCTGCTTAGGTGTGAGTGCTGGGCTCCGTCTTCAGGGTTGATGGTTGCACATTAGAACATTCACTTGGTGTGCCATTTCCCCATCCCCCTCTCAGACTATTTATGATTCTACAAACATAGGACAATTTTATAGAGCTGATAAAATTAAATCCTGCCACAAAAATCTAGTCCATACCACATGATATCACTTTAGTAACATTCACTCATGGTGTGAGGATTTGCAAAGCCTGCAGGACAGGACAGTGATGGCACTGCAGGTGGCTGTCACCAAGTGTTGGGACCACATCTCCAGCTTGCTCTCATAAGCTCACTCTTAGTTTCTGTCCGGCTTTAGAACCACTACAAAGCAAGGGTGATTTTCGCCTCTGCCTTCCAGGCTGCTTAAATAAATGTTCTTGCAGGACATCTGCATTTCAAAGAAAAAAATTAAAACAGAAGGAAGAGAAACAAAGGGATTTGATATCTACATGAACTCATCTGAGACAAAAATCCATGTGTTTTTTTTTTAACATTTTTTTATTGGTATATTCTATATTTACATTTAATTTTCCTTTTTCTGGTTCCCCACCCCCCAAAGGTCCCACATGCCCTTTTCCCTCCCCCTGTTCCCCCACCCACCCCTTCCCACTTCCCTGTTCTGGTATTCCCCTACACTGATGCTTTGATCCTTTCCAGCACCAGGGTCCACTCCTTCCTTCTTGTCAGACATCATTTGGTATGTGAATTGTGTCTTTGGTGTCCCAAGATTCTAGGCTAATATCCACTTATCAGTGACTGCATACCATGGGTATTCTTTTGAGACTGGGTTACCTCACTTAGTATGATGTTCTCCAGCTCCATCCATTTCTCTAAGAATTTCATGAATTCATTGTTTCTAATGGCTGAATAGTATTCCATTGTGTATATATACCACATTTTTTGTATCCATTCCTCCGTTGAGGGACATCTGGGTTCTTTCCAGCTTCTGGCTATTCTAAATAAGGCTGCTATGAACATAGTGGAGCATGTATCCTTATTGCATGCTGGGGAATCTTCTGGGTATATTCCCAGGAGTGGTATGGCTGGGTCCTCCGGAAGTATCATGTCAAATCCATGTGTTTTAAGACAGGATAATAGAGGTCTTGTGCTACATCATTGTTGTGCGGCCTAGAAAGACATGATCTTGTTCAAAGTCTATAAAGATCCACGTTCACGGTTGAAAAATAAAAGTGTGAACCTGAGTACTATAGCCCTCATGTCAGTAAAATCTACTTAGAAATCTGTAAAAAGAAGCTTCTTAATTTCTTTGAAATTGACAAAAATTGATCGCAGCAAGAAATCCTTGAAGGAAGGGATCTGTAGCATTGTCCGATGTGCTTTCCTAGTATCATGTGACTTACTGATTCCTGGAGGACAGAGTTAGGAGCAGGAGCATTTCACTGTTTCCTAGTTAGCTTAACGAGCTAACTGGTGTCTCTCTCGGAGCCTTGCTGTGCTCTGATGAATTAGATTCTTTCATTCCACCTTTCTTATCTTATTTCTTTTTTAATGCAGAGATGATTCAGTCATTCATTCATTCACTTGTTAGGGAGTGAATGAATGGGTTTTACAAAGAGAATACCAGCTGGCAGTCAGCTGGTATTCTCTTTGTCCATCTCAACTTCCTCAAGCTAATTAACTTCAACTCAACAAATATTTTGAATGCCTACTTTGTACAGATATTATCTTAAATAAACCAGGTAGAAAAATTAATTGAAGCAGGTCCTATGGCGGAGTAAAGTAGACATGTTCATAAGCTACTATGTGTATATGTCAGTGCTGGGATGGTAGAGGGTTGAGGAGAGGGAGGGGGAAGGAATAAGACAATGGGACCCTCCCATTTCTAGTCTGTATGAAAATCATTTTCAAACCCAACACACAATAATAATGGTTTGGTAACATATTTGAGAGAAAAAGCTGAGTTCTTTATTTAATTTACATTTAAAATTTGAGATCTGATGATTTAAAGTGACACATAACTTTTACCCTTGATTTTTATGAACCATAGTTATTAAGAATTTTGTGTACTCATAGTGGTTATCACCTGGGCAAAACTTTCCTAATGAGTAGAAAGTCGGCTGGTAGCATCGAAGTCATACAGGGTTCACCCTAATCACAACCAGGTTCCAAAGAGGTCAGAGCACTGAGTGGGCTGATGCAAATGGAGACTTCCCCAGGAAAGAAAGCAGACATTCTCCTTCATGTTTGGAGAGATGAAAGTGCCAAGCTCTGTGAGTCCGGGAGGAAGCCTGAGAGGGTAGTGAATGTGAGCGTGGAAGAGGGCGTGGCAACTCCAGCAAGGGCGTTGGCATCTTGGGTTTCATCTGTCTTTTTACGCCTCCCAGAGAAGCCGTGCGGTCAGCATTAGGCTCTGTTTAAGGGTGACACTGAGGTGACTCTCACAGTGGGGCTGCATAGTTGTTTTGGGAGAGCCACAGTGGTGTCACCCCAAGCTGTGTGGGTCCAAGCTGCTTAGGATTCTGAAGCTGGAGACTTACTTGAGCTCAGGAGTTTGGGGCTAGGCAGAGGAGCAAGCAAGGCTCCCATGACAGCACGACTAAAAGACTAAAGCATAACCAAGTGCCCGAGTTGTCTCCTGTAGTGACTTAGTGCACTAAGTTCATGTGCCCAAGTCGTCTCCTGTAGTGACTTAGTGCACTGAGTTCATGTGATGACTTAGTGTGGTGACTCAGATGATTCACAAAGTTTCGTCCATGTGAGACTAGAAAAAAGCTAAGACTGAAAACAAATAAGTAAAAACAACATTTTAACTTAAATTAAAACTTAGACTTAAAGCAAAGAAGCTGACCTGAGAAGGACTGTACTAGCTTGTCTGGGTGGGAGAGATGGAAGTGTGTGGGAGAAGGGTGTGCTCTCCCTCTGTGAGCTATGTATGGGGGATGACTGAAGCTGAGGCCTTAGTGCACTCTGCAGTGGTTGTAGATTGAAGAATAGAAGGCCAAGTTGCCAGTGGAAGAGATACATCAGTTTGAAGGCATCCCGTCTCACTGCCTCATAGACTATTTCATTTTGTTTTTAATCCATGTTCTGAAGGTCCAGGGACATAGCTCAGTCAGTAAAGTGCTAGCGATGTAAGGATGAAGCCCCAGGCTCAATCTGCAGCTCCCATGTGAAAGCTGGACTTGTAATCCTAACTGTGGGACAGAGCCCTAGAAGGCCCCCCGACTAGCCAGCCAGTCTAGCTTAACAGGGAAGTCACAGGTCCCAGTGAGAGAGCCTGCCTCAAAAACTCAAGTAGATGACTCCTGAGTAACTTCTGGGCTCCACAGGCACATTCCTAAACATATACCCATACATGCGAGCAGACATGCACTCAGACACGTGCATGCGTAAACATACACAGTATAAGAATCTAATTTCCACTATAAACAAGAGTGCTTGCTCTACTCACAGTGATAAGTATGTAGCTTTGAAGTTTTGCTAATATTTTAAGGGATCAAATTATTAGCTGAACAAAGTTCTTTACTTGTTGCATCAAAACACTCAAAGAAAGAAGGGCAGTGTAAGTCCCAGAGGGGAGAGAAGTGACAGAGAGATCGGTTGGGTAAAGTGAAGACCAGCAAAACTCCACCAGAAGTGTCAGGAGTTGGAATCCGGCAGGCAGTGGGCGGGGCCGCTGGTGAGATTTTGGTCCACTGACTGCTGCCTGCTCGTTGGCATTTGGTTCCAGTTCTGAGTCTGTTGCGTTCCTGCCCACAACTCAAGTCAGGTGTCTGATGGCCCATTCAACAAAGACTGTAGGTGTGATTTTTGCACATGGAAGCTTTTTGAACAGTCTTGACTTTGACTTTACCTTAAACTATAAAAGCTGAGACAGTCACAACTCACTCTGGATAGGGTAAATTCCCGTCAGCTCACTGACCTCACTGGAGCTGAGCAAGTACTTGACGCTGAGATAACAGCTCGTGGAAACGTTTAAATCAAGGGATGAAATGAAAACCTAACAAGGAGTCACCCTAGCACTGAGGTCGGAAGGGACCTGCCAAGGGAGCCGAGGCCAACTGGGCAGTACACGTGAGGCACCGACTGGGGCTGTACACGTGCGGCATGCTGCTTCTGACGACAGCCTTCGGGGTGGGGGAGTGAGGTGCCCCAGCCTCAGTCCTGTGGATATGGGCTCCAGTTGTGGCAGCCAGATGGGTGTGGCCTTGTTCTGTGTGCTCTGAGATTTTAAAGACTTTGTGTTTCCAGTTGCTCTCTGCTTTGTGCTTGTTCGAGATGTGGGTTGTCAGCTTTTGTCCCTGCTGCCTTCTGCCTCTTGCCGCCATCATGCACACTAACCAACCCTTGGAACCATAGCTCAGGTACACTGTTCTGGACGGCGCCTGGGTCGCAGTGTTCTATCACAGCAGTGGGAAGGAGTAACAATACACTAGTGTCCGCAGAGACCAGACTGTTGGTATTTTCCTAAGAACTTTGTGGTAACAGTTACCTCACGTGACTCCTCCTCAGCACTAGGAGGCAAACGCTGCGGTCAGTCACCCTTCTTTGTAGCTGTGGGATTGGAGTAACGAGAGCTAAAGGGTGACAAAGCACGAACTGGGACAGCTTGGCTTAAAAGTCCACACCAGCTCCAGTCACTGTATATCAAGACTCTCCATGGATTCATAGATCAGGGGGTGGGGGTTAAAACAGAATTCAGTTATTGCAGAGTTAGGCAGTCCTAGCACTTGGCAAGTTGAGACAGAGGGTTCCAAGTTTAAGACCAGCCTAGAGAAGGTAACAGCAAGACCTGACTCAATAAATAAAGAAAACACAACAGCAAACAAGCATGTTGATACATGTATGTACTTCAAGCACTCAGGAGATCGAAGCAACAGCATTACCATGAATTGAAGGCCATTTTGAGCCTCTCACCAGATGACTTCATCTCAAAAAAAAAAAAAAAAAAAACAACTAGAACTCAAGTACAACAGAGAATTTCATTTTGTATATGTCATTGTTTCAAATTTAAAGTTTAAGATGGGCAATTTTTAGTTATGAATTTAGTACTTGATAATATCTTCAAATTGTGGCCTTGGATTGTAAGTTGAGAATCGCATACTGCTTGCTAGAATGTCACTAGAACTCCAGGGAACCTCCTGCCCCCATCTTGTACCCAACCCTGGCATTACAGATGTCCACAACACTTCACCCAGGCTTACATGGATGTTGGGGATCCAAACTCAGTCACAGTCTTGCAGGGTGCACCCTAACCCACTGACACATCTCCCCATCTGCCATTTCTGAGATGCACTTCCAAAGCCCAACGTGTGTCCAGCACCCACACCACGGTATTTTCAAGGTTTATGAATTACTCTTTACAGCCACCACACTCTTGCTGCTGACTTTCTTAGGAGATGTTTCAGACACATCTGGAGACAGTGATTCTCTAATTGAGAATCTAGGTTTCCTTCAGTCTGTTCCATCCACAGTTGCCTAGCACAGTGAGCCCACATTTCTACAGTAAGATACAGGCTCTTCTGCTTGCTGGGCAGGAGAGACTTAGGGCAAGTTATTGTAACCTGTCTAGGCTTCATTGATGAAAAATATGTGTTCGTTTCTGGAATCTCATAGAGCAGGAAGAGGAGATACTTTCCATTCCGATTCCTAACGTACCTGGCCATCTGGAAAGTAAGCAGTCTGTACTTGTACAAAGCAGTAACCGTAGCATTGTTACTGAATACATGCCAGATTAGTCAGAGATGTCAAAAAACAGTTGAACTTGGAGTTGCCCCTGCCTCATTGGAGAAGAGGGCGCGCTCCTTCTGCTATTGAGTGGGTGCTCAGTTGCTTTGTAGGCTTCTTTCAGGCCATAATAATTGGCCAGGAAAAGCAAGCTAGATGTATGTAACACATGCAAGTCAAGCGATCACTGAGTGAGATATGGTTCTCTGTTTAATTTAAGATGTTGACCTTTCCACTAATTGGAAAGCATCGGAGTCATCACCCAGTGTTGTCAATCAGAGTGTGTGCATGGAAATTGGTGTAAGAAGCTAAGTTATAAAGTAACTGTTCTTTACAATTGGTGTGCTTTATGAAATACGTATTTCCATTTCTGGTTCCAAGACTGTTTATCTCCAGCCCTTGTAGGAGTAGAGATCCTGGGTCATGTGCCCAACACAGTCCTGCCTTCCAGAAGCAGCTATCTGTCCCAGAATGTGTCGAGGCTTCTACAAGTGTGTGTTTTTCATTTGCTTTTCCATTCCCTCATTTAGATCTTGAATAGTACATTGCACGCGTTTGAGCTTGTGACCTTTCCTGTCCCCACTCCGTCCCCCTCGCTCAGTCCTTCCCCTCATCCCCCTCTCCTCTCCTCTGAGAAGTGGACACCCCTTAGCCCCATTTCCCTCCCCATTGGCACATCAACTCTCTCTAGGGCTAGGCACATCCTCTCCCACTGCAGTCAGGCAAGGCAGCCCATTTGGGGCAGCAAGTCCACAGACGGGCAGCAGCTTTGGGCACAGCCCCTGCTTCAGTTGTTGGGGGACTCACATGAAAGTATGCTACATATGTGCCAGGGACCTAGGTCCAGCCCACGCACTCTTTTGGGGGCTCTCAGAACAGTCTCAGAGCCCCAGGGAGCCAGGTTAGTTGACTCTGTTGGTCATCCTGTGGAGTTCCTATCTCTTTCCCCCAACTCTTCCACAAGCATCTGGAGTTTTGTCTGTGGGCCTCTGCTTCTGTTTCATCAGCTGCAGGGTGGAGCCTCTTACAGATTAGTTATGCTAGGCTCCTATCTGCAAGTATAACAGAGGATCATTAATAGTGTCGTGATTGGTGCTTGCCCCATGGGATGGGTCTCAAGTTGGGCTAGTTATTGGTTGGCCATTCCCTCAGTCTCTGTTCCATCTTTGTCCCCGCATTTCTTGTAGACAGGACAAATTTGGGGTATAAAGTTTTGTGGGTGGTAGGGTCCGCCTGGCTACAAGAGGTGGACTCTTGAGGTTCCCATCCCTACTGCTATGAGTCTCAGACCATAAGGTCACCCCATAGACTCCTGGGAACCTCCACCATCCCAGAAGTGCCCCCCACCCTTCACCCCTGCCAGCTGCAGGTTTCCATTCACTCTCCGGGGCCTGCCTCCTGTCTCTCCCCACTCCTGTTCCTGGCACCCTCCCTCCCCCATCCATTCCCCTCCTCATTCCCTCTCCTACCCTGTTTCCTCCCTCCATCTGCCTCCTAGGGCTGTTCACCCTTCTAACTTGTATACTTTACTTGTGGTCACTGACAGTACAGGTTATCCAGATGGCCTGCGTCACAGGACTGAGTAGCTGCCTGAGGCCTGCTTCAGCAGAGCAACTGAGGAGGGTGCTGTTTTTAATTGTTTTCTTTGCTAAATGTATACTGGCTTAAAAACGTGCAACCATCTGTATTTTGCTTATGAATTACTGTGAAAGTATCCGTGAGATTCTTAGAAACCATTTTAAGTGTCAAGAGCAGCTGTAACCTTTTCCCCTTGATTTAATTCAAGATTCTACAGAACACCATTGGTTTTGCTGGGAAGTAACAAGTTGGGTCCCTTACCAAAACAGTTTGACAAACACAGCGGGACCCATGCATGTATCTAGACAGGTGGCTGAGGTGCTTATGCTGACGCCATGGGCCACCTGATGTGCATTGAAAATAACAGTGGCCCTGGAGGGTTACGGGTCATGTGATTCTTGAGTATAAAAATAACTTTTACTTAAGCACATGAAAATCTTTCTAGTTACCACACATCCTTGGATTAAAGAGTATTTATTGCACACCTAGAATTTTGGTCCGGAAAGCTATCTTAATAATTTGTTAGGTTCTAAGACATGTGCTGAATCAATTGTAGTCCTCTAAAAAAAAATTGTAGTCCTCTGACCTCTTTTACAACCAAATATACATATTACAACCAAATATATATATATGAAAAAAATGTTTCACATGTACCAAGCTCTGCAGCATAATTAATTATCCCTAGAAGAGAAAGCTATGACTATAGCTTTTTCTAAATCCTACACTTTATGTATGTAATAGACTGTACAAATGAATGCATAAGGGCAAGATACACCTTATTCTGTATTGTAAGTATGTGCATACATACACATGGGTGTACAGCCACACACACACACACACACACACACACACACACAATTTTCAGTACAATTTTGGCAGGAAGAAAATGAAACATTTTAATTTTTATTATTTAAATATTTTGTGGCAGTTGATTATTATTTTAAGGAAGGTTGTGAGCATCTATAAAAATAATAGAATTTCAGTATACAAATACTTATTGTGAGCTACACTATGTAGTGTACATTTCAAGCTAATAATCAGGGCTTCCAGTGGGTCAGTGTGTCATATCCCAGTGGTGTCTGGTGAGATGGAAGCTTATCTTCTGTGTCAGCCAGATAACCCTGTGAACACTTTTCAGCAGGTAAAATAATGGGACTGAATTCTGAAGTGAATATATTGAAATATATTGGAATGTTATGACATATGAGAACCATATCTTTAAAAATGTGGTTATTCTTTGGCATTATTATGCATATTTGACAGTGTATGCATTTGAACAAAGATGAAAGAAATAAGCCAAACGTAGCTTAATGTTTAAATTCATATATTTAAAAAAATAGTTCCCATTATATACAAGAGGATTATAGGGAACTGATGAGCTCTGTTAAAGCTCAGGTGTGTGTGTGTGTGTGTGTGTGTGTGTGTGTGTGTGTTTCTCACTGTCTGTATATATGTGTGTTTGTCTATGTCCATCAGTGTGTCTGTCTGTGTGTCTGCATGCATGCATGCATGTATGTATGTATGTATGTATGTATGTGTGTGTGTCAGAATATATCTGTCTCTCTGTGTGTGTACATATGTCTGTCTGTCTAGGGGAGTGGTTAGCAGTAGGTAGATAGACAGATATAAAAGCTGTTAAATAAATCCTGCAGCATGGTTTCTTTTCTATCTACGATTCTGAAGTGACATTTCCTGCACCGAGTAGTAGTAGTAGTAGTAGTAGTAGTAGTAGTAGTAGTAGTAATTTAACCCTTTCAATGCTAGAGAGATGGCTCGGCAGTTAAGAGCAGTAGCTGCTCTTCCAGATGACCAGGATTTGCTTCTCAGCGCCCATGTGGCAGCTCACAGCTGTCTGTAATTCCAGTCTTCGGGGATCTGACACCCTCTGCTGGGTTCCTGGCACTAGGCCCACATGTGGTGCACAAACATGCACACAGATAAAACACCCATACACATAAAAATAATTTAAAAATAATGTAGCACTTTCTTAATTGCTATTAAGGTTTTTAAACAAAACTACTTTAGCCCAAACTTAAGGATGCTAATAATGTTTTTAAATTTTCCTCTGTATTACCATGTTTCTAGCACTGTCTATTTAAAGACTTGGTTTTATTTTTATTTTATATATGTATGTGTATGAGTATTTGCCCACATGATTGTCTGTATCTCAGAAGCCCTAGAGAGTATCAGATTCCCTGGGACTGCTATTACGGGCAGTCGTCGTAAGCCATATGAGTGGTGGGACTCAAACCCAGGTCCTTCTGCAGGAGCAGCGAATGTTCTGAGCTGCTGGGCTGTCTGACGCTCCAGCTCTAGCACAGCACTTTTCAGAAACATTACACATTACGTCTTTAGATTAAACGTGTAGAGGAATTTTAGTTCTGTCTTTGTGTGTGTGTGTGTGTGTGTGTGTGTGTGTGTGTGTGTGTGTGTGTGAGAGAGAGAGAGAGAGAGAGAGAGAGAGAGAGAGAACATTTTCAAGATAACTGCCAGGCTTCACTGCGCACCGTGTCTGGAACAGAGATTTGTTTCTTCTGTATGTGTATGTTTTAAAAATGAGTCATAGAAAACATTTATTTTTAAAAGTGCATGTGAATTGCTTTGATTTGTACTGAATAAGAAAGTGCATATTTATGGCATATAAATTGCAGTTTGGGAAGAATGTGTAAATTCGCAGTATAATCTAAGCACGCAGATTTCATGAAGTCTTCAGGCGCCGTGTTGTCCTGTGGACACATCTCAGATCCATCTGCATCGGCTCTTGAGTACAGCGTCATTATAGAGTTTACATCAATGCATGCTATCTCCTCCAAAACCAGAATGTGGCAAGATGTACATGAGGGATTTCGGAAGCCCCTGGTCAGCCAGTAGAGGCCACTCCTAGCCTGCTGTAACCAGATGGGGAGGAAGCCTCTGTCTGTATGGCCCTGCTGAGCATCATTTGGAGCTGTGGGAAATTTAAACTATAACTCAGGAAAAGGTTCCTGTAAACTAGTGTGAATGCAGTGGCCACTGCACAGCTCAGCTATGCACCTGTGCTGCCCTTCTGCGGGAGCCCTGAGAGTACTCTCAGAGGTGCGTAACTGCCATTATAATGTAGAGATATTGTTATCAATCACACCCAAAACATGAGTTGACGCATTTGTTATGATGATTAATATTCTAATGGGCTAGTAATTTTAAATTCCCAGTTCATGCAGATTTTTAACTGGGAGAAACTATGTACAATGGGGATTTGAAATCATTACATCATATACTTTACTCATATATTAGTGTATTTTATATGTATATATATGCAGACATATATGTAGTATGTATGTATATATAGTGTATATACAAAGATGCAGAATTATTATACAGATGTGTGTGGATAGATAATTTTTTTTGTCTTGACAGCTCAGAAACATGCGTGTGTGTTTCTTGGGAGTGTGCTCGGCTGACTTCATTTCAGAGGGTTGCACTGCATGCAGCTACTTCTGGGGGCCCTGCCCTGGCTGTGCTCGCCTCAGCCAGGCGCCCCTCCCTCTGGTCTCACCAATCCCATGCACACTTATGTGGGTTTTGCAAGTTATTCCACAGAAAATTTTACTTTTTTCACGTATTGCTTTGAATGTAAGTGTACCCGTGTGCAGTACCTTTTGTGATTGTGAGCAGGGGCATCACAGTGAAGTATTGTACTCACCCCTGCCTGTCTTGGGCAGAGCTTTGAGAGCAGCGGAGTTGAGTGCTCATGGGGAGTGTCTGAAGCTGTAAACGTAACAACCATTTGCCAGACTGCCTTATATTAGTCCTTCAGCCATTTTTTTTTTAAATAAGGACAACATGTAATTGGGGCTGATTTACAGGTTCAGAGGTTCGGTCCAGTGTCATCAAGGCCAGGGAGCACGGCAGCATCCAGACAGGCACAGTGCAGGAGCAGCTGAGAGTTCTACATCCTCATCTGAAGGCGGCTAGTGGAAGACTGACTTCCAGGCAGCCAGGGTGAGGGCCTTATAGCCCACACCCACAGTGACAGACCTATTCCAACAGGGCTATACGTCCTAATAGTTTCACTCTCTGGGCCAAACATATACGAACCATCACATTCCACTCCCTGGCCACCATAGGCCTGTTCAAACATGAGTCTGTTGGGACGATACTTAAATATAGCATAATGAAAAATACATTTAGTCCAACTTCTAAAGTCCCCGTAGTCTATAGCAGTCTCAACAATGTTAAAAGTCCAAAGTTCAAGGTCTCTTCTGAGATTCTTTCAATCACTTAACTGCAATTCCCAAAGCAAGGCAGGAAACCAGCTGGGCAAACTCCAGACTCTGCATCTCCATGGCTGATGTCAAAGTGGTCTTCAGATCTCCAACTCCTTTTTCATCTTTGCTGACTGCAACAAAGTTCTTTCTTTCTCCCGGGCTGGTTCCACTCCCTGTTAGCAGCTTTCCTCAGCAGATAGCCCATGGCTCTGGCATCTCGAACATCTTGGGGTCTCCGAGGCAACTTCAGTGTTAACAGCTTCTTGTTTCCACGTCTGGGCTCCTTCAGAGGGCCTCCTCCAGCTCTGCCCTCTGCAGCACTCTAAGCTCAGGTTCATCCACTCTACTGTGCTGCTGTTTTTGGTGATCATCTCCAGTATGCTGGGGTCTTCTGCTGCAACTAGGCTTCACCAATAGGCTCTCTCATAGGCTCTCTTCATGGTGGTCCTCTACTCCTTTTCATGACCCCTTCAGTCCTGGGCCATCAAGTGCAACTGAGGCGGCACCTTCACCAATGGTCGTCCATGGCCTCTCACAGTGCTGAACCTCAGCTGCTTTTCATGACCCCTTCATGCCTTCAAAACCGGTGCCACCTGGGTGACCCTTACACATTACCAAGTACAGCTGCAACACAAGGTAAAACCTTGGCTATCTCTTGAACACAGCCTCTGCTCTCAGAAATTACTTTCCAGAAGATTTCACTTCAGTGATGCTGGCGCTCTTCTTAATCACTGCTAATTTCTTAGCTCCAGCTAACAAGGATCAATTGTCCCAGAAGTCTCCTCCTCTTAACTCTAAAGCCACATGACCAAACCTGCCAAGTTCTACTGCTTGTAGGAGCTGAAACATGGCCCCTCCTCACCACTAGCTCTCTTCCAACTCTTTCACTCTCCTTCAGTCTTTAAAAAATGAAGATAACTCTGGAGGCTGGCACAGAACCCCTGACCTTCTGTCTTTTTCCCCATCCCCCAACACCCAGCTCTTGCTTCCCATGCCCAGAATTTAAAGAGATATTTTGAAACTTGCCTTTTTGGAGGGTTATTTCTTTAATATCTGTCACTCGGATTTGAGTGACACATTTGTTCAGGACAGCTTGGCTGTGAAGGCTTCTCTTCTTCGTATTGTCAAATTAATCATTATCCTGAAAAAAGGAAACGTTTGTATCTGGACAAACTGGCAGGCAGTTCAGGCTTGCCCCCTCCAGCCTGGAGGCTGCAGGGCTGTGCCGAGCCAGGCCTCGCCAAGTTGAAAAGCCTTTTGAATGGCAGCCTGCCATGGTCAGTGTTTGTCAGTGAGGCACTGAGGTAGAATAGTGCACAGGGGGCACGCAGCTGGGCTTGAATGTGAGCTCAGGGCTGGTGGGAAGGGTTGCTGCAGGCGGAGCAGGGCCGCAGCTTCCTGAGACTGCTGGTAGGGTGCCCTGCGCTCATCTGCAGTCTTCAGCCGTGTCCCTCCACGCTGGGCAGCCTTGTCCCAGCCTCGCAAGTGTGTCTCAGCTAAGTTTCCAGTTCGGAGGGAACTGAAACCTGCAGGAGGCTTTGCACTGGGAAAATAAATTTAAAAAAACAAACAAACAAAATACCAGGTGCTCTGTTAGGCTCTGAGTACCACCAGTCATCATAGTAAGTGCCCTGATGGAGAAGAACAAGAACTGAGGGGCAGTTGTTCCTGGCTCCACATGTTCTGTCAGACTGAGGGGCTAGGCGCTCCCCACAGAGCCACTGCTTGCCCTCCCATTCTGTTAGCAGTTGTTCTTGAGCAGTGTGGTCAGGGGTTCATCTTCCCCTACCACACCACAGCGTTTGCTGAGGTCCACTACTTGGCTGCAAGCAACAGCAGCAAAAGCTGAAATCACAACAAAATCTGTATCACATAGAAACCCTCTCTCTGGCTGTGTAGTCTTGTTTTGATTGGTAAAGCACCAGTAATGTACGTGAGCAACAACACTGTACTGAGAACGGCATTCACGGCCAGTGTGATAGTGTGAGCAGCGGAAGCCTCACGTCTTAGGGCGTGCCATGTCATGTTACACAAATGTTGATCTCCGAGTTCTACAATTCCCCATGAACTCAGTACCACGCAAAACTGTTTCTATATGAAATTCAAAGTATCCCTTCTACTAATTGCATGAGCTAAAAATTTTGGTACTAATAAACTTGACTATCTTGCTGGACATGATGGTGCATACCTCTAATCCTAGGGAAGCAGAAGCAGGAGGATCTTCGAGTTCTGGTCTACAGAAGAATTTCACTCTAGCTAGGGCTACATAGTGAGACGGTGTCTCAAACAAAACGAAAAACCTCCTATTTGAATATTTGATCTGCCTATTTAAGAGATGTGACTTAAAATAGTTTGTGATTTCTTTCTAAAACTTCTCTGGTATTAATCACTATATGATCTGATATTGGAAAGTTTTGGTTTTATGCTTTTTTGTTGTTTGGGGGAGGACTTTTCACTGACCAATACCTCCAGCTTTTTACTGTATTCTTTGAGGTTGGTTGTTGCATTATATGTATGTATGTGTGGACATAGTATATATGTGTGTGTGTAGCCGATATGTGCCAGAAGAGGGCATTGGACCTCTGGAACTGGAGCCGGCACGGCGTCGTTGCTGGGGAACAAAGGCCAGGTCCCCCACAGGACAGCTAGTGCTTTCAGCCACTCCGCTGCTCTCTAGCCTGGTGTCATCTTAGTTTTACAAATTTTGTAGATGCTGAATTAATCATAGAACTGCTATGAATTTTTACAATTCTTTTACTGTTTTGGAAGGTTAGTTAAGGTTAGCATAATATGCATGGTATATCATGCTAATAATCAGTCATATTAAACATTTACAAGTTTCAAATGCTCTCAGACTTTAGGATAGCCCTGCTCTCCACGCAGGGGTGCTGCACTGTGGACCCCATGCTCAGGTTTTGGGTGAGACTTCTCCTTGTGTGACCCTGAACTCTGAGGTCTGACCCTCAGCTTCACAGCAGTGAGGCCTCAGCTCAGTTCTGAGGTGCTGAAAGATGTCCACTTTATCTTTAGAAGCAAAATATAAGTAACTTGAAGCAAGAGCCGGACAGTGCTTGTGTTTCTCCACGGCTATGACCAGGTAAACACACATGTGAAGTCACTTAAATATCAACATTTGGTTCTTTAGCTCCATGAATTATATGCGGCAATTGAAGGGAGCTTGTAGGTTTTTAGACATGTGTCCGATTACTGAGAAATATCCAGTAATATTATTTGTGACTGGATTGAAAGCTTACATTTGTATTGTGGTATAAACTTGTTATAAGTTCTGTTTTATTATATTTCCCTGTATTGTTTTTATCAGGTAATTTATCACATGGGTATATGTGAAATTTCTTCATCTATTAAATTTCAGATTATGTATTTCAAGCCAGAGCAAGACTTAAATATTTTCCCATAAGTGTAGCTTCAGGTAAACAAGCAATTTTAGCCTCGAAAATAGCTCCTGCTTCTGTCAACATGCTGTTTATTTTTTCTCTGAGATAAAAAGTTCGGTTTTCTGATATTTGTACCAAGATAAAGTCAGTAAACAAGATTAATATAGTGTGGAAAAGGTTGTCAGCAGCCCTGGCAAAGGAAATAAGTTGCCTGTACATAGACCATACTGTAAACTGAATAAAAGTGTCAGGTCCGCCATGAGATAATGTGATCACGGACGTCTAACAAACCATGACACAGGCCCAGGCGGCTTCCCGCAGCCCCAGTGTAGAAAATGGATTACTGTGTTCCAGGGATACCTGCTGGAATAACATGAGACTCTACTCCAAGATGGATGTGGGATGTGGCCCTGGAGCCGCGCCGAGTGCTCACATGTGTGCTCCTGCCCCGAGCGGATCACTGTCATCTCCTGCCGCCCGCCCCGCTCCTGTAGGGCTGCAGAGTGGGTGCTTGGTACTCAGGGACAGAAGAGGAACGCTTCCCCAAAGCGTGCCTCCGTTGGGCCATGCTGGCTTTACTCTGTTGCAGTTAAAACGGCTCTTGTGGAATTACGCAGGAATAACTTGTAAGAGAGCATGACTCAGAGTCCTTTGCTAGGCGTTCATAACATGTCCCTGGGAATGCCAGGTCCATCCTTCCCGGCTGCCTTCTGCTCCATTTCAGAACCTTGGGCACAGCAGGAGTTCTGCATGTGGAGTTCATAACAAACCTAAACAGTTGTCACCATAAATAAAACACCTGCTGTTTGCTTTATAGAATTTCTAATTTATATAGACATTGAGGAGCAAATATTGTTCTTTTTGCTAAAATTATATTTCACTCAATGTAAATACCAAGATCCTTTCCTGCTCTTTTGACAGGAGTTCTTGTATACTCTTGGATTTGCACATTTGAGTGCAGGGTCTGTGTTTAGGAACCTATAACAAAACTGGTTGCTCAGAAGTGGCATGTGCTCAGGAGAGGCCCGGCTGACCTCACGCCAGTTTGACAGTGTCTGCATGGTGAAGTCACTGCTCTGCTCTGTTCTTAAGCACGATATGTACACTTGTCAGGGTGCTCTGACAGCGCCTTAACCTAGTGTGGTAACTCTGTTAGACGAAAGGGTCTGCCTTCCTGGGAATTGGCATTTCAGGGGTGCTGGGCGCCAGGCTCAGGTCGGAACCACTCTGGGCCTCACCTCTGCAGCCCTCAGAGGGTCTCCTACCGGGCCCTCTGCTCCTTGCTGGTTTCCCTTGGATTTGAAAATGATGTTTTTTCTTCCATTTAGAAAGATGTCCTCACCCGGATGCAGCTTTGCACTGCCTTTAGCAAGCCATTGTGACTTGTTTTTGTTGTTTGTTTTCAGATGTCTGCTCCTGGCCCTGTCAGTAACAAGAGGATGGTTCACGTCTCCCCAGACGCCCGTCAGCATGAGTGAGTGTTCAGGTTCTGTAGCTCACTCGGGCTCTCCGTCTGTCTCTCTAGGAAGCTAGTCACTATTTGTGAGTTAGGACGCTTTAACTTGCGCCTACTGTAAGAGCACAATAAGGCACAGGGATGGTAACAGTGTGAGAACAACTGTCGTGGCACCCTTGACAGAGCAGAAGGACTTGTGACTACACTCTTGATTTCAATAGGGTTTGAATTCATGCCCTATTCAGTGAAATCTAAGCCCTGTCTAAAAGCAATTAAATGTGCGTGATGTTGGCCTGTCGCACGCCTGTGTGCCAGCCGTTCTGTGGTACCAGTATGGATGCCAAATGACCCATCTTCACGATGCTTCTCCCTGGCTTCCTCCTGCCTGGCTAGCCGTTGCTTATCACAGTGAAGACCTAGAGTGAAACCAAAATGTACTTTAGCAACAGACAAAATGGCGCAAAAAGGTAACTTTACATAGCTAACACTTATATGACTTCAGTATAAGTCATAGGTGAGGTTTCTTGGTGGTAATCTTAACTCTAAATAGTCTTATTGGAAAACCCAATCTTATGTGTGGCAGTTTGATGTTAGGTGTCTTTCCTACCATCTGAAGTTGGTTGACATTGAGGCCTGTGAGATGTGGAAAGGCATGAATTAATTATCAAATTGGCTTTTTCTACAAAACAGTCTAAGATCTGTTTAAAAAACAAACAAACAAACCTGGTGTTCTTTTAAAACAAAAACAAAAACTGCACCCTAAATAGAAAACAAACTGTTGTCCAGACAGCAAATTGATATCAGAGTCTTCCTTGTTTTCTTGCTTGATATGACGAAGCCTTAAATATAAATAAATAAACAAACAAACAAATAAATTTAAAGAAACTCAGGACAGCAGGCAAATGTTGTATGCAGTTTTTACATTAATTTTCTTCAGACAAGCTGCAGAAGCTGAGGCGAGGAGATGCAGAACTATTGTGGTCACCCCTTCCGGTAGAGGAAAAGAAAACACTCCGAGGGCGGGCTTCTCCTTACTGCTGCCACTGCAGTCCAGTGTCAGCCCTGCACCTGGTGGGACAGGCCCTTAGATGGAGTCTCACTGAGTGTCTGGAGACCCCAAGTGTCAATTTAAACCAAGGCACACTGTCTGTCTGTGGGACATGGCAGTGTGCCCATGCCAGCACGTGGAAAGTGGGGGCAGGAGGATGAGGAGTTAAAGGTCATGTTTAGCTCTAGAACAGGCTTGGGGCCAGCCTGGGCTTCATGAGACCCTGTCTCCAAAACTGTGATAAGTAGAGAAATGAATAAGTTGGACAGAGCAGGATGCCGCCCGCAGTGTTGCTTCTGAACGGACAGGGCTTTTGCTCAGTGTCCCTCTGTCTCCTCCACTGCAGGGTGTGTGTCCCAGGTTCTCAGTCTGCTAAGATACCCCAGGAGTATCAGGCATTAGGTTCCATTCCAAGTGTGATGCCTGCCACTGCTCTGCCACAGTCCCAGATACCTCTAATCCCTGCCTTCCTGGGCTGCAGTCCTGTCCCAGGGTCTGTCTCTGACCTCTATTCCCATTTCCCACCCACTGTGTGTCTCTGTTATCTTTTATGTCCTTGTAGAGTCCCTGTGGGGCTTTCAGGCTCTCGCCTGGTTCCAGGGTTAACTACCTGGTCGTCATCTTGTTCTCTTACTTAACATCCCCACTGTCATCTGCCACCAGTGTGGACACCTTAGCTGTCATCAACAAACAAACACCCTGCACCGCCACGCCTGACACCCGTCTGTCCCCGAACTCTCTGTCCTGGGACCTGGGATTGGTTCCTGTCAGGGCTCTTTGCAAAGACTTTCGTTGTTTACGGTTTTGTTTCATTTTGCCTTTCTTTAGATTACTCCTCCTGTTTTGTTTCCTCGCGTGAATATAGAAAGGGAGCTTCTGTTGGCAAGTGGGTATCACCTAAGGCCGACAGCTTCTCTGTCTCCCTCTGTCTCCCTTTCCCATTCTAGGCTGCTGCATGAAAACACCAGAAAGTCGATGGCTGAAACAAAAACCTTACCATTTAGCCAGGGAAACCCCAGGTCTGAAGCAAAGCTGTCAGTAGGGTTAGCTCCCTCCTGGGCCTGTGAGAGAGAAGGCACTTCCTGGTGTTTCCTTGCTTCACGAAGTTCAGAAAGTCCCTGCTGGTCCCCCTGGCCCCTAACCCACCTTTGGTGACGTTTTCCCTGTGCTGATCTTTGTCTGAATTTCTCCTTTATAAGGCACCAAGGTAAGCCAATGAGACGCTCCAGTGTCACACTGGACTGAGGCCCTGCCTCACTGATCTCATTTAATTTGTCTCTGTGGAGAGCCTTTGTCCAAAGAAGGTGCTGTTCTGGATTATAGTACTAGGACCCATGCTATCTCCTGCAGGGACCCAGTTCTGCCAGTCACACTGTCTTCGTTGTCCTTCCCTCTGATGTCCTCATGGTCACTGTCTCCTGGCCTTTACGATGGCTGCTCTGGGCCTCCTCTCCTCTGCTCTGAAGAGGACTGTGCCAGCAGCGCTCCTGTTTGACCTTTCAGCCGCAGCCTCTTGGTGGCCATTGAGCAGAAGCAGAGTGCCTGGTTGTCCGCCTAGGAGACTATCAAGAACTGTTTCCGCTGAATTCAGCTCTCAGCCCCTGCGCAGGCGCGCTCCAGTCAGTAGCACTGACGGCAGTGCCGTGCCAGCCATGGCTTCCCCTCCACATGCTCTGCTCCTTCCAGGCTGACAGTGTGCAGAGCACTCGAGTCTTTCTCAGAATGCTCCTCCACACCTCCTAGGTTGCTTACTTCAGCTCTCTCAGGCTCCATCCAGGGCCTCGGACTGGTGGGGCTTGTTAATTCAGTCTGGCCATGGGTCCTCTTGGAAAAGTGGCCTGTGCAGCACAGCCGCACATGGGCAGTTAAAGTGCAGATGGAGATTTCCATCTGGGAATGCCGTTCCTAACGTCCAGCATGCCGGAACGTGAGCCTCAGTTTGACCGCCATTCCGCAGAGGGCGCTGCCTTGCAGGCACAGCTTGCTGGTGAGACCGCTGCAGCGGTGGAGCCGCACACTCCTCGATGGTGGAGGTGGGAGTTGTCATCAGGTGCTGGTGGCTGTGCGGTTGATGCTGGCCTGTTCTCACGCACTCAGTTGGGTCTCCCTTGTTTTCGCGGCTCCTTCCTCGCTGGTCCTTTCTGGGCTGTCCCCCTAGAGCTCTGTCTTGTGGCAGTGCAAGGTGACCAGCAGGGGCATGTTGAAAACCCCTAGAGCTTTTGTCCACAGATCCTCATCATTCAGTGGGCGTTGCTCTGGCGAGTGGCTTCACGGCTTCATGGCAGCCTTGGCTTGGGAAGCTCGGGACGTGTCCGTGAGACCTCTCCATCCCCTGCCTCTTTCCAAACTTGATTTTCTAGTCTAATGTTGAGCATGATGGTGGAATCTTGGATTTCTATTTCGTGATATTAAGAGTTAAAACACAACAGAATTTTACATCTGGAATGTCACCCAGCTAAAAGTTACTTTGTGATCAGTTATCTGACTTAGTTCCTGAGACAGCCCTTCCTGATACTGTGAGAGGAACACAGGAAATGCCTGGGCTAATCTTCCCTGAGTTTACCCTACAGCTTAAGGACCTGTAGGAAAACAGGAAGCATCACATCATGAACCTACTGTGTTAATTCCATCAATGATTCTTCCCTGGGTCTGGTTGCACATGACTAACCTTTACACTCAGAAAAGCAAAGCAGGATTATAAATTCAAAACTGACCTACCTAATGAGACCTGGGTTTCGTTGTTGTTGTTTAGTTTTGGTTTTTAACTTTATCTAATCTCCAAAACTTTCTTATAGAAAAGCAAATAAAACAGTTTCAGGTGTGAGCTAGGGAGGTGGCACAGTGGGTGAAGGGCTTGCTGTACCGGCGTGAGGACCTCCACAGCTGTGTCCACAGCCTTAAAAGCATGCACACACACATTCACACCACTCACACAGACATAGGAGAATGAACAGTCCCACTGGTGAAATGTCACAGGTAGACTAGACTTGAAGAGTAGAGTAAGACACTGTGCTGGCTCTAGAGCATACGGGACTTGGAGTTTTGAGCATGGGCAGTGGAGGATCACAGCTCGCAGCGTTCTGTCTCTGTGCCGGGCTGTGTGTAAATAGCTGGGAAGATGCTGGAGCTCCCGGCTGGAGAAGGGAGAGGTGGTTTTAGGGATCAGAGAACCGTAGCAGCAGGCTCTTCCATACTGAAAGTTCTCCACTGAGGAGGAGAGTGGAAGTCACTCAGGTAAAGTATAGGTGAAGGGTGGGCTGCAGCTCCGCGGTAGAGCGCACTTGGCCCACGCATGCCACCCGTTACTTCTGTAGGCAATGACCAGCCAAGTGGATACTATGCAGTAGCATTTCAAGGTAATTTCCATAATAAAAAATGCAGATTAGTACTTGCTGATGGCAGCGTTGCTACACACCTCACAACACTGACCTGTAGACATTTGGACCACACACTGAAAAGTGTAAGAGTCCTATAGTGATAAAATGTGATCCATTTAGTGAGATGACATTTTTTTTTTGTGCTGTGCTAATTGTGGGGGGAAAAAAACTATTTAGCAATTATTCCCTGGAAAAGTATTATCATGTTGAAAGTCCAGGCATTAATAGATATTCATTCCCTTTTAGCAGGAAATATGGAGCACAGACAAATGAAGTGTGCATTAATATAAGACCTGCACAGGATATGCCAAGAGCCTTAATCCAGCTAAGTTAGCGTCTAAAAAGAAAGTTTGAGGAGACCAGAGACATGGCTTGGTGGTTAGGAGCACATGCTGTTCTCCATAGTCACAGGGCACACAGTCACACATAAGCAAAAAAAGTAATAATATCTTAAAACAGTGTTTGAAATGGAATTGTCTCTGCCATCATCCTGTTACTTTTCTAAATATGTAAATAGTAAAATGTAAAAACTAACATGACTCCCTCTTAGAACTTTGTGTAAGCATAAAATAAATCTTATGTTCATTAAATGATGGCAGAGCCATGCCTGCTAGTACACCCCTCTACTGCAGGCATTTAGGAGGCTGAAGCAAGAGAATTAACTGCCAGAGATGAGAAAACTAGTCTCACCTTCATATTACTAAGCCAGCCAGGGCAACATAACATGATCCTGTCTTGAAAACCGAAAAATGATTCAGGATTCTATCTACTTTTCTCAATTACTTGCACGATACTTAATCTTAAAGAGATAAATATGATTTATTAATTGATTTTTAAATCGATATTCATATTCTGTTTCTATTTTATGTAAAATATATCCACCTTAAAAGCTGTATATAGAATGAACTTTTTAAAGATGCACGCAGATAACTCATTACAATCCTATGATGAATTCCTTCATAAAGCAAATATTCACTCATTTTATCTTTTGTGTAAATATCAAGCTTGCTTTAAGCAAGATTTGACTGGATTAAAGGTTATGTTCACTAGAAATACTTTTTCCCTTTTAAGTTTAGCGTTTCTTACATTGTGGGGAAAGAGGCTAACCTCTAGGCTGAGGCCGCAGTGTGCCTGGCCTGCTCCGCCCCTTGTTAATCTTGGTTTCCATGGTGTGAGTCATAAGCTGGCCCAGCCCCGTTTTCATTCTGGAGTAAGTGAGGTCGCCTCCCTACATAAGGTGTTTACGGAGCACTGCCCCTTCTCCACATGCCAGGAAGCGCGTCGGCAGTCTGCACCTTACAGGTTTTCCTCCTCAGAACACTTTTCGATGTGTCATTTTAATGTCTTTATTCTCTGAATTACCAAGGCAGGTGTTCTTTCTTAATTTTATAGGTGATTTGACTTTTCCAGAGACACACACTGTAACTCTGCTTGACCAAAAATCAATTAGGAAACAAATATCTTCCTCATCGCTGATATGTTTTGTGACATGCAAATCCTGTGGGAATTCTGTAGGGAGCCTCAGTCATCTTAATTCTTCTGTGGACATTGAGGGTCCAAAGCTTGAGAATGAAACTACACATGTTACTCAAGCCCAGTGTTCTGCAGGGAAAAGGACATTAATATTGATTTCAAATGTCTTCTGGATGGGAGATTAGAATTTATGTTTAAACCTCTAAGTCCTGAGAAAGGTCTTTATTTTTCTTTTTCTTAAATTTTATTTGATATGTGTGTGTGTGTGTGTGTGTGTGTGTGTGTGTGTGTCGTGCACATACCATGGCCCACACATGCAGGTCGGAGGACAACTTTATAGAATGATTTATTCTACCCCTGTGTTGGTTCCAGAGGTTGAACTTAGAGTTAAGCTTTCCTACCAAAGGCTTGACTTGCTGAGCCATCGAGCCATGCCCAGTGTTGTTTTGGTTGATAAGGAAGGAACCTCGATTCCAAATGTACAACACCTGTCAGAAGCTACCTGAGCAGTGCCCGAGCCTGTGCCAACATTTGGGTTTTTCTGTTTATTAAGCACATCAAGCTCAACTTTCTGAATTTTCAGTAGTATTTTAATAAAACAAATGAAACACTTAAAGAGCCTTCTGTTTATAGTTTTATAGTTGGTGTTTTGTATCATAGGAAAACACTAATGAAGGAGGAATATCTTCATAAAGAATAATTGTGGCAGCTGCGGCTCATCAAGCCTTGCCTGGCCGCCATGTTGAGTCATGCTCTTCTGCACTCCTCCCAGGATGCCTGAGAGGGCTGCCCTCGGCAGGGAGCAGAGAACAAGACACACGATCACTGTGCTCATGCTACTCACAGACTTTACCTGTTATAGTGGGTAACAGACAATGGTCAGCAGACAGACACATGCGTGTGCGATTACATGATAGTACATGTGTGTGTCATATACTGAGCTAAGGGCTCTAATTCTTACATTTAATCTGGACATTGAACTATAACAACTGATAAATCTATGACATACATGAATTGGGAATGGGAAGAACATTTCAAGAAAATAAAATAGCATGTTCTGCATTCAAGAATCTGGAACAATTCTATGACATATGAAACACGATGAAGGCAGATTGTCGCATGCTGAGACTGGAGAAGGTGGCAGGGCAGGCCTGGGACACAGTTCAGGAGTCTCTGTGGTAGAGAGTGGAAAGCCACGTGGCAGTTTAGTCTCCTTCTGTTTGATCTGTTCATTTGGCATGACTGAGCTCTCTCTGTCTCTGTCCTGACAGGTTAGCCTTCATTCTTAGGTTTTGTTGTGGTTTGTTGTTTTGTTTTGTTTTGTTTTGTTTTGTTTTGTTTTGTTTTGAACTGCTGTTTGAGGTAGCTACAAAGACTTAAGTTCTTAACCAAGTGGATTCTTGATACTAAACTATCTTGCTTAAATTTTTATTTCTATATCTGAGCTAGGAGTTTGGCATGTTTCTGTTTCTCTTTTTTTATCCTTTTCATAATTCTTGCATCAACTAGGTTGATGCTCAGGACTCTTTCATCTTGGTCTCTGTAAATCTTAGGATTTTACTGCTGTGAACAGACACCATGACAGAGACAACTCTTGTAAGGACAACATTTAAATGGAGCTGGCTTATAGGTTCAGAGGTTGTCTATTATCATCAAGGCAGGAGCGTGGCAGCATCCAGGCAGGCATGGTGCAGGAGGAAATGAGTTTTCTACATCTTCATTTGAAGGCTACTAGTGGAAGACTGACTTCCAGGCAGCTAAGATGAAGGTCTTAAAGCCAACACCCAATGACAAGCCTACTCCAACAGGGCCACACCTTTTAATAGTGCCACTCCCTGAGCCAACCATATACCAACTAGCACCGTCTCCTAAGTGCTGTGGTCACAGATCTCCTCTTCCTTTGTGTAATTCATAGTTAACAGATCTCGTCAAGGAAAGACCTGTGCTTCAGAAGGAACATGTTCATGGTGGAGGGTTGTATAATGCCTTCAACGTTAATTTAGATTTTCATTGATAATCTACTAAGACCAATGCCCTCCAGTAAATCATTTGCAGTAGTGCACATGTGAACTGAAATGAACATGGTGGTACTCCCTAAAAACATGTGTACCTTTAAGCCTGCAATGTGACTCTTAAATAGGGGAATGGAGTATGTAATATTCCTTTAAATTTAAATGGGTAGATCTGACCAATGACTACTATTCAGATTATATTACACACACACACACACACACACACACACACACACACGCATGCACACACACATGTGAGCGCGCAAATTTTTTTTTTTGTTAAAAAAGAAAAACTTGTTTTTAAAAGTCTGTATGTAAACACACATTTTTGGGGTTTTCAGTCAAAACTCTCGGGATTGGCGTTGTCCTCTTGCCCAGGAGTAATGTCGACTGCCTGCCTGTGAGATCCATACGTACCTGCTGTTAAGCTTCCTGCTTAGAGAGGGGACCATGGAGACAGGAGAAGGAATGTGTGTGCTGCGCATATGCAGCACCCACAGAGACCTGAAGCACAGCCCCTTCCCTTTGTTGTACAAGACTGCTCGGCTTGAAACTCAGCTGCAAAGGGTGGCAGGGGGCTGTGCGCACCTCCTCCCCCGGCAGAACCGTGCTGGCCTGATCGGCTCTGTTTCCAGATCTGCCCAACCTGTGTCTGTGTCCCACAGGGGGAACTGGGCTTAGAGGTTACATCCAGCTCTTTGCCTTGAGAGGACTGCGGCCTGGGTCTCAGCCTTTCTGTTCTACTTCTTTCATCCTTAGTCATCTGGAGCTTGCTCTGGAATCCTGACTAGAGCACAAATCCATGTACATCGTCCTCATGGCGACTGCAGTCTGCTTCAGGACACCGCCCGCCATATAAGGTTCACTCACATCTGAAGGACTGAAGGCCACTACTACCCATTTATGTCTTGTTTGCTCTCTCTCTCTCTCTCTCTCTCTCTCTCTCTCTCTCTCTGTGTGTGTGTGTGTGTGTGTGTGTGTGTGTGTGTGTGTGTGTGTGTATGTGTGTGTGAACTGTTAAGTTGGATGGCCAGCGAGCCCCAGAGAGCTTCCTGGTTGCTGAATCTTAGCCTTCTCGGCTTTACCAACTCAGTCATCTCCCCAGCTCCAGGTGTTTTTTATGACAGTGTTATTAAAATCATTCCCTCATCATTATCCTAAGATCTGAGGTCAGAGAAAGGAGATAACAACCCAGAAACAGAACCCCGGCCATTCCTCTACCAAACCTCATGATATCAAACTGTAGGAGGTAAAGGGGAGTTTGCCTAAGAACACAGGGCCCAGAATCAGTTGCGACCCCGGTGCATGCCAGCCTTGTGAGCCTGTGAGCAGTGGAGAGTGAAGGCTATAATGCCACCTGGCCGGCCAGGCTGAGGCTCCCAGCCGTGAGCGCTCTTTAGACACAACAGTTCATGACCACTGCTTCTGTAACTGAGTCTTCCACGTGTTCACTCTGGTCATTGTTGTGACTGTTGCTCTTAAATACTGTCCCTCTCTCAAGGAGCTCCAGTTTCTGTGACTACAGTAAGTAAATACCCTGGAATGTGGTCCTAATGTCTTAAAAGGAGATAGGTGTGGGCAAAGGTGCTGACACTACAGAAGAGGAAGCCCCTGAGTCTGCCCGAGTGTGTGTGCAGCCGTGCACACAGAGGCCACCCTCTCCTGACCACAGCGATACCCAGTAGGGCGTCTTCCTTGCTAGAGAGCCACATGCTGCCTACCCTTGTTCATGGGACACTTGGATCCTTCCTTCTCTTGCTTTCAGCTGCTGCATCTCTGTCAGTAGCCACAGGCCTGGTGGCTGGAAGGCCGTTCTATAGAATCGGAACACTGATTTGTATCCCTGCTATCATGTTCTATGATATCTGTGACAAATGACTTCATTTCTCTGAGCCTGTGTCTTTGTTTGCAAAGCGTCTACTTCTGAGACTTTGGGGATCAAATGCTAACTGTCTCGCTGACGGGGCGTTGCAGAGACCACGGGCACTGCGGAGGGATTGGCGTGAACCGTTGGTGCCAGCACGTGGGCAGGCTCGCTCCCCACTTGACCACTGGTGTGCTGCTCAGGCACCACAGCGCCTCCTTGGCTACTCTGCCGCGAAAGCACCCAGAATTCCTAGCCACTAGGATTTGGTGTTCCAGATCTTAGTCCTTACTCACAGCCTTTGCTCACTGACTCCCTCAGAGGGGCGTGGCCGCTCTCGCCTTCCCTTACCCGTGCTCTTACAGTTCTGCCTGTTAGGGGAAATCCACCTCTTCTGCCCACTGTCGGCGCTGGCTCTGGTGCTTTCGTCATTCCTTTCCTCTGTCCCCGCGTCCATCACCACTCTCCACCTCCGCTGTCCCCACCTCCTTCCTCCTCTTAGCCAGAGTCCTCCTTCACACCCTGCCCCTTCCACCCACCTATGCGTCTTAATCTCAGCCCTCCCACCCCAGCTCCGGGACCTTCTCAGAGTCTCCAGTGACCCTCCAGAACCGGCCAAGTTACACTGCCCCAGGCTCACCATTCCACAGAAAAGTCTTAAAACTTACTTCAGGTACTTCTTCAGTGGTCAAACTGCCTCTCAGGATTTTTGCCTCTTGGAAAACTTATTTTGAGTCTCCTTACCTAAATCCTGTGAAGACAGAAAACAGAAAAATGTTGAGAGAAGAGGGCAGAGAAGAGTCTTCCGCCAGTTTCCAGACCCACAGTACACTGACTGCGCCAGCAGATACAAGGGCGTAGTAGGTTCAGCAAATGCCACAGACAACAATCACATGTCTTTCAACATTCTGTAGCATAGCTGAACACTTAACACAGGGTAGGCATTAGAGAGCACCTCCCCACTTCCATCTTTATCACTGATGGTGACACAGGTGTGACTATTTAAGAGGCTGAAGGGAGAGCAGGAAAACACAGCAGAGGAAGAGGCCAGGCCAGCACCAGCTGTGGAAGAATCAAAGGGGCGTGGCGGCAGGAAGTGCGTGGCCACTGAGTAATGACAGGGCACCTTCCTCTTACCTCACTGTCAGGAGCTGGGGAAGAGTAAAGCTCTACTAGCAGGACTCAGCCAGTACTCTAAGATCATTTACACAGCGCCGCTGCACCATGTTCCTATAAAACCTAGCATGTTTGTAAAGGAAAAGACCAAAGGCTGCTTTTGCAGCCTGAGCAGTGGAGCTGGGAGAGACGGCACAAAGGCCTGCTGCTTTAATCCTTTTAGGAAATGATTCACTGGGTGTGCATTTGATCTTTAAATACTTTGCTTTAAAACAATCCACAGCAGAAAAAAGATCTTGACCAAGCCGTCCGGAGCCCTCATTGAAAGTTTGCTTCCAGCTGGTAGCTGGTCCACTGTTAGCACACTAACACGGGTGAAGTGTGCCTTCTCGTGGCAGCGTGGGTTCTGGCCTGCCAGGGAACATCTCCAGCCGTGACCTGGAGGAATGCTGAAGGAGATGCAGACAACCCTGCTGTGGGGACCAGTCTCTCACTCCCACCTGGCTGCCCCTACTCTGTAAAGAGGCCATAGTATAGAAAGACGCTGCTGAGCTTGAAGTACCAAAGGCTCTTCCTTACAGACACTAGTATTCTTAGTAGTGGTGAGTGTTCTCAGCATCTTCAGTTTCCACTCCCACATATTTGCTGTGCTACTGGAGTGCTAGGTGTGTACCTGATAAGTACTCCCAGAGACAAATGTGCTGAGGATCTGTCTGGGGAAAGAGCTGGGCTTGGCGGCAGAACTAGATTTGACTGTGCGGCCACTGTGGCTTCACGGTTGTAGAACTTTTTTTGACCTGCTACCATGACTGCTTAGCTGTAAAAGGAATGGATCCAAAGTACAAAGTGGATGGTTTGGGATTCATAACTGGAAATTTTTTTAGTGCAGAGCTGCAGAATAGGCTATTCTTGTATTTTCAACTCTTTTTTAAATAACTCCAATAATCAAAAGTCATAATTTGGCATAATGATGCTATAATTAAGTTGTGGCAAATGATAGCATTTGTAGATTTTATAACCAGAATTGATTTGTAAAATGAACACAGTCCCAGCAGTTTATGTTAACATAATTAAATGGAAATGTAATTCTAACTCCGTTTGCTTATTAAATTGAAAATTACTGGGTTATGAGCACTCTTACATTCCTGTCAAAATTGGTGTAAGTCTAGAATTACATGGAATATCCATTAAAATAAAGCATATTTAAGGTTCTGTTGCTGGTGTGAACAAATTCCTTAAAGCATATGCACGTGCTTCTGGGGAGGAGCCAGCTCACAACTCTTCTTCTCTCCACAGCCACTGGTTTAGCCCTGGGGCTAGGACAGAGCACGGCCAGGTAAGGGACCACCTCCTTCAGTGTGTCTGTCTCCTTTGGGATAGTAAGTCAGCGTAGAGAGAGCAGCTTATTTTAAAAGGAGTCAGTTGTGCTGGGGCTTATTATTGACCTCAGCATACGTCCGAGACTCCTCCCACTGCCGCTGTCCTGAGTCACACAGGTAGCCACTGTGGAATGGGTCACATGCAGGACTTTACTAGGAGATACTGGGTGTGATTGTGCGTGCCTGTGTAATTAGTGGTTGGCACATTAAAATGGAAGGATCGGGATTTCAGCATCCTCATCCATGTGCTGGGCTAGCCCGTGTGGCTAGCCAGTGTGGCTAGCCTGGTTGGCGGGAGAAATGACCTCAAAAACCCAAGTCAACAAGTAAATTAAAGCCATGTAAGATCAGGCAGCACAGGTTGTGTTACTGCACTGAGGAGCAGGCAGTGATTTCTTCTAAGATGTGACCTGTTTCCGGTGTATGTTTTAAGCTAGCTGTTTGATGTTCATGGCTGTGCAGTGAGCAGTTGGGCTGGCAGGAACTGGATGTTCTGCCTTGCTCTTGGGTCTATTAATTTTCTCCTTAAAACATGCTAATATTATTTAGAGTTAGAGCATGATAAATCTTAAAACTTAGAGTTTAGTGTTTGACTCTTTGAGAGGGCTTTTGCTCTTTTGAATGATCCTTATGTTTTTGTCGTGTGATCCATACGGAACCCACTGTCTGAAAGTTCACAGGACCCTAAGGGGCTGGGCTGGGAGAGGAGAACGGATCTGCATGAGAGCCCTGAGAGGCCCCGGGCTCAGCTCTGCACCAGGAGAGAGAGTGCATCTGTCTCTCCTAGCTTCTAGAGAGAACGTACTGATCCCTTCTCACTGTTTTAGTCATAATCCTTTTGACTAATTTTTAGTTTGGCCCTTTTCCTTAAACTTCAGTATGCATTCCACATTTTTGTCTTGACTCAATAAGTTATTAATTAGTAAAGTAAGTAATGATTTAATGTGTGGTACTTAGGGTCTATAAGTAGACTCAAACACTTAATTCCTTAATACTGACCAGTATTCATAGAGGAAGTACAGAGTGAGTTTCTTCCAGATTTTTGGTCTTCTTTGTCTGTCAGGTTGTGATGTTGGTGTGTATGTGTGTGTGTGTGTGTGTGTGTGTGTGTGTGTGACAGAGACAGAGAGACAGGGAGACAGAGATTCTGTTTCAAGCATCAAACCGTCGACTTACTAAGCTCTGACAGTGACACTGTAGTTCCTCCCTGAGCAGGGCCTGTCTTGACAGGCAGGCCTTTTCTCTACTAGCCTATTGCAGCTCTCTTGAGCATAACAGCAGTAGACACTATTCCCGAGGCCACAGAAGTACAAAAGCATTGAATTCCAAAGGACACACACACACACACTAAAACAACAATTTGTCCACAGTATGAGTGCTGGGGCAGGACAGCGTCATCTGAATAGGCCCATCACCTAGGGGACGTGGTTTTACCCCTCAGTGTGCGTCGTCAGTGACTGCTGAGGCATGGACAGCACAGCTCTGGGTGTCAATATTTTCAGCAGGTCCTTGAAGAGACGGCAGTGGAACCCGCACAGTGAGGACCGGGTAGCTTGGCAGCGATAGGCACATGCATAGCGCTTCCATTGTGAAGCGTGATCATTCCTGAATCCCACAGAGACCCCACTGTAGCACAGTCAACAGAAGACGTGTAAGATTCTTCACTGTTGGATGAGTGACTTGCCGTGCGCTCACCTTTATTCATATTCCACTGTAGCAGCAGAGCCACGACAGCAGTGACGTCATCCCCCTAAAACCCTCCCTTCGCTCCTCCCTCCAGCTCCACGCTCTGTTCCTTGTGCGCTGTCTTATTTGTGTCTGTGTGCTGTCTGGCATGCCAGTGCGTCTGCATGTGTGTGGATATTTCTGGTGTGCACAAGGGTTTAGGTTCTGAGGCTTTTCCTCTGTGAACATCTAAGAACTTGACATTTTGAGTCACTGACCAGGATTTAGATGTTACTCCATTCTCTAATATTGAAGACACTGAAAGGCCAAGATTGCAGAGACTTGAAATGGCTTTTCAGATATTCAGGGGTTCTGGCAGAGCTGTGTTAGCAGAGCTGGTTTTTGTTTGTTTGTTTGTTTGTTTGTTTGTTTGTTTTACTACGCATACTTTATCTGTAGCAACAGTACAAGAGGACTGTGCCTCTTCCTTTTGATGAGACTTAATAGTCATGTGGAAACATGAAGAGCTCAGAAATCCCTTCTTCCCCTTTTGTACACATGGAAGCCATGAGCTACAAGTAACCCTCTTGTCTTTTTGGTTGGCTCCAACAGCCCTAAGCTCCTGTACACCAGTTTTACATGTTGACTTGGTGCTGTCTTCATGCAAGCCATTTTGTAATGGACACCCGCACGTGGCTAAGTAGGGAGCTACAGCTCCATTCGGCTGAAGCCCCCAAGTCTGAAGGCCTGACAATAAGCTCTGTTCTTAACCAGGAGGACACCGAGTGCTAACCCGGGAGGGACCTTCTGTGGGAGACTGGGAGAAGCCCTGCCCTGCAGCTGCAGCTGCTCCCTCCATGAGCTTGCAACTTAGTGCCTTCTCTCAGACACAGCACGCACATATCCAGGCCTTCCCAGAGGTCTCAGACATTGACCTTCGAGCATTAACTTGCTCATGGCTTAGGCATTTAAATCTTTTTTATCTGAACTTCATTCAAAATTTATTCTTGACTTTGATTTGTGATTTTATTGGTAAACTGAGATAACTTCATGATGGAGTTTATGTGTATTAATTGCATTATTGCAATATTTGTCTTTTTTATACCATACCAATCAAAACCATGAATTTTAGGATAAGAACATATTCTGATATGGATCTACTCAGAAGAAGTAGAGCCAAGTTCAGAGTCAGTATCATTTGTGTTGGGCTCAAAACCTCCCAGACCAGGTTGGTACAGCCTACCGTCATGGTTGCGATTTCAAATCTAAGTTGTCAAAGACTTTTTCTTACTGAACTTTTTAAGTTTTTGAACTATTTTAATGCCATCCCCAGGAAAATAGTTCTAGTGACTTTAATCTTAAAATGAGAAGAGCCATGAATCTTAAGATAATGGAGGGGATTTTGTCATCTCACCTTGAGTTATCTGTGTCACAAATGTTGGTTTATATATAGACTTGAAGGCACTAGACTTAGAAATGACAAAGCAATTAATTTTTTTTTGTATTTTCAGAACCAATTTAATGTTCATGGTATAAAGTGTTTCTAAATTGAAACGCTTTCAGATTAATGGACTTAAGATAAATGGTCACTATTTTCTATAAGTAGCAATAATGAGCTATGGTTTCAGCTGCATATCATATACCAGATCTCATGCACTACTTCATTCTCATTCATTCATTCATTCATTCAACAAATATCTACTGAGCACTGAAAATGTTCCAGAACAGTCTAAGCCCTAAAGATACAGATAAATTGAAACACTGAAGTAAAAAGCCACTGTGGACAAAGGTACTAGGGATGGAGTGAAAATCTGCGCTGTCTAGACAGTGGCCAGATTGGCAGTCAGTTCTCTGTGATGGTGTGGAACTGTTGAGAATAGTTACCCTTCATCAGAAGCTCCTGACTTGTCTGTACAAACTGACAGCTGAGTTCTTAACTGTGACCATTGGCACACCTGCAGAGCTCAGGCCCCGTTCTCTCCATAGGTCAGTGTCCCAGGTTCCTGTCTTACAGGAACTAGAGACTAGACCTTAGAAAAGTGAAGGGCAGGCTCTGTCTGAGGGTGCAGACTGTCTGTCTGAGGGGGCAGTTTGTATTTGATGACCCTGTCACTGAAACAAATGGCTGGAGGGTGTGCTGGAGCACACGTCTGTCATGTGTCAGTCCTGTAAAACTTCTGCTCAAGCTGATTTCTGGTAGGCTGTGCATTTGAGCTTAGCCTTGCATCTTCATAGTCATTATGTATAAAAGTAAATTAAGCTTTGAGCGACGTAATGAAAGTATTGGCTGAATATTTTCCACATCTATTTATTTCCAGTTAATTAGAGTAAAGCAACTATGAAGGGACATGGATGTCTAGACATTTGCAGGATGTACATATACACACACATACACATGCATACATGAATGCATACATACAAGTTAGTAGGTTTTAGAGACCACTTTTGGTGTATTTTCTCCCATGTCAGGCTTAGGTACATAAGAAACAGTATCCTCTTTCATATCAGCCTCAGAATGATGACAGTCGAGCCTAACAATCAAAGCCTCAGACAGCGGAGGGTGTCGGCACTGTGGCTATAGGAGTAGGGGACACACCTAAGCTCCGCGCTCCAAGACATCAGTCACGGCCGCTGTCAAGGCTTCCATCCCTCCCTGGCATTTCTGCACTGTGATGCTGGCATCGTTAGCAGAGAGAGTGGCCAGGACGTTATGTGCCTGGGCATGCCAGCCCCCTTCGATTACAATCTGTTTTCCTCGTCGCAAAATAATATAACGGAGATATTTTTGTTTTCACACTTTGTCCTGACACTGTATAGCATCAGCTTCTGAGAGATAACCGAGCGGAAAGAGGACACAAGAAAAGCTGCTCCGGGAAAACAGCCAGCAGGTAAGGGTCCCGGATGCTCTGTCCCCGCGGCTCGGCGCCTTTCTGGAGAATCAGGAAGCCAGCCTTGTGAATCATGTCGTGTTTATCAGAACCTACGGCAGGGTTCTCAGGGATGAATAAGATAAAAGATGCTACTTTGATTAAATTGTTTTAAAGTTGGTGAGATATAAGGAAATAGGGTTTTTCCTCCCCCCAAAAAATGCACTTGTGTTATTTTTCATCTTAAGTTACCTAATAAGCCCGTGGGACCTGTCCTCATATTTCTGCTCCATGGCACTATTTCCCTTGTGCTCTCTAGGAAAGACAGGGTTGTTAATGCTGGGAGGTTGTGTGTCTGGGAGGTTGTGTGTCTGGGAGGTTGTGTGTCTGGGAGGTTGTGTGTCTGGGAGGTTGTGTGTCTGCAGACACTTGCACTTCTGTCACACTGCTCCGCTCTCTGAGAACTGAGTCCGCCCCTGCCACTGTCTTCCCGTTTAGGGTAATTGCATTCCTTGTCTGTCATTTACGGCCTGGGGAACCCTTTGTTCTCTGTTTAAGACCCCCCTCTTCCCTCCCCCTCTCCCTTTGTATTTCTCTCTCTCTCTCTCTCTCTCTCTCTCTCTCTCTCTCTCTCTCTCTCTCTCTCTCACATGCATGTATGACATGTCTATGTTACAAGTACACAATTGTCTTATCTGCACAACTATACAACAGGCATGAATGCACTGGGGGGACAATCATCTCAATACCGTAACCCAAGTCTTCTGCACCCGTCACTCGTGCCTTGACATCTCTTCCTGAGCATCATCTCATAAGTATTCTTTGTCTTGATTAGTGACTGTGCTGGATCTTCTGATCACTACTGTGAAAGTGCAGGGCTACGTGGGACAGTGAACATAAATACGAGGAGGGATTGAAGCTTACATTTTGTTCTCAATCTTTGTTAAATGCAATGTGAAAATCCTTCACCTTATAATTCATACATCGTATTCTGCAATCTTCTCCTGAAGCCCATTTTCCTTTCGTAGTATTTTAATATTATCTTGACTTTTCTTAACCCTTTTGGATGAGTGACTGCACTTGCCTTTTTCAACTTAGGGAAAAACATAAAGGTTGGAGAACAGAGCTGTAATGTACTGAGTAAGTCATTGCATTGCGGGGCCATTGACTCCCACATTTCCCAAGCACGTGCAGAAGCATAAACTCACAGGTACGAGTCAAGGCTGGTGCTCGAGTGTTCCACTGCCGCACATTCTTAACATGGGTATCGTTCAGAGATGCCTGGACACACGGCCAAGTGCTGTGAAGTTGCAGTTTGGCCCGGGCGCCCTGGGGAAATGTTAGGTGTTTTTGTAGAGAGTTCTGCTCACATATTTACCAGTGCTACCAAGGGCGTTCAGTGTGAGGCCTCTGCATCTCTGCTTCAGGCTCCTGTGGCTCCTCCCTCTGCTTCCTATTCTGTGCTCTTTACCTTGTTAAGGGTGACAGTAGTGTCCTCTCCCAGCATGAGAAGGCGCTGTGCCTAGCAAAGACCTGACAGTTCCCCATCCTAACAGTTCCAGTCGCTCACTGTCTGCCTTTGAGAGGGCCCCACACGGTAGTGCAGGGTGGCCTCAGACTCTCAGTCTTCCCTCTACCTCGGCATCTGTAATTTGGAACTTGAGGCGTGGAGCACCACCCTGGCTTCAGTCGTTTCTGTGAGGAGATTTGTTCTCTGTTCTGTGAGCTGTCCTGTGTCCCTGCTCCTCGAGGGCTGGGCTTGTGGGTTTCTTACCTTCCTCGGTGCTTCAGGCATTCCTGTTCTTACAGCAGCATTGCTCATCATAATGTGTCATCCTGTCATATCCCAGTGGCCACTAATAAGATGACAACAGGCCGCATTAGTACCTACTGTAAATTAAATTATAGATTCACTGATGGTCAATATCGTTGATGGTGTTCCTCTAATGTGCCTGTCAGTTTGTTGCTTTCTGTTGTTTCTCGGTGCGCCCTACCACACCGCAGATGAGGCCCAGTGGTGCCTGAGGAAGCGTCCCTCACTGCGTCCCTCGGGTGATGTCGAGTGCCCCACAGTGGCCGCAGCTCGCCTCCTCCAGTGTTCCTGCATTTCACTGCTCTCTCCTTGATTCTTCTCATCCACGGTGACACGGGTCTGGCTTTTCCCTTGCCGCAGAGGGGTTACTTTGTCCTGGAGACAGCCGCACGCGTGCTGCACGGACGGCCTGGAGCTAAGCTCCTGGGTGCGGTCTCCAGCTGAGCCTGCGCTCAGATTCCCGCTGCTCTCACGCACCTGCGTCTTGAGCTCCATTCATTCTTCCACTGGCTTGATGTTCTCTGTCCATCTAATGAGGATCAGAGTTGTTGTGCCACTTGATTATTTTTAAATATCTCAAAATCTTTCAAAATATAAATAAAGGGCGGTGGTGGCTCACGCCTTTAATCCCAGCACTTGGGAGGCAGAGGCAGGAGGATTTCTGAGTTTGAAGCCAGCCTGGTCTACAGAGTGAGTTCCAGGACAGCCAGGGCCACACAGAGAAACCCTGTCTCGAAAAACCAAATATATATATATAAACTCAAGAAAATGAAACTTTGAAAACAGTTGAAAAAGCACATTTAAATGTTACTTTTTAGAACTTCTTATCACTTTCAGATTTTAATAATTAGCCGGCATGGTGTTTGTTGAGTCAGGTGTCTGTTGAAGTGAAACCAAAACCAAACCCTTGAGCATTGCGCCGCGGTTTCTGTTTTGATGTTTTGAGATAGGGTCTCTGCAAGTGGCCGAATCTCTCTGAAACTTGGAGCCATCTTGTTTCAGCCTCCAAAGTTTCAGTGCTCAGCCCATTTCAGAGTACGTAACCCTGGCCTGGGTACCTCCTCATCTGTGACCAGTGAGACAGAGCATGTTCATACCGCAGTATGAAGCATGGACAAGGCACAAAAGAAGCCGCGTTCATTTTGAGCTGACTCCCCAGGCTCAGGAAAGCTGTCTGAGACAAATGGAGTCCCTGCCATCCCACACTTGAGGAGGCACAGCTGAGGGATCCTAAGAGGCGGCCACCCAGGCTTCCTACCTCAGGGACTTGGTTCAGTCAGCTCAAAGTCTCAAGACATGCCCTGTGTCCAGAGGGTCGTTCGGCCAGTCTGCCCTCATCTCCCAGTCCCTCCTGCAGTAATCTGCAAAAGCCAGGGGCCCAAGTCAGTGACAGCCGGCGGAGACGCGCCAGCCACGTGACCATCCTACCACTCAGCACTTCACTTTAAAAATTACCTGTCTTTCCCCACGTCGTCCCTTACTTAAAGTTCCAGTTAAGTTTGTCTCCTATTCTGTAAAAACTTGAGTGTAGCATCAGAGAAAACCTGCAGTCTCACTCTCCCAGATTGAAAGCCTCGTTCAGAGGCGTGCAGGGAGGCCTGAGACTCCACCAGGCGCCATTCCGGGAAGGGTGCTCTCGTGACTTTACACCGATGCCTGGTGTCTTCTGCAGTGAGAGCCTTGTATCCGCATGAGAGTTTCTGCTCAGTTAGTCCCACTGTATCTAGATTATCTTTGGTTCCTGGAGAGGCGATTTTTTTCCCCCTCTTTCTTAGAAAGTTTGGGTTTTGGCATGCACTCATAAGAAGCACCTAGAAAAAATTACATTATTTGAAATCAAGTAAAAATATTTTATTGCTGATAATATTTAATCTTTTAATCTCCATAATGTCTTTTCATTTTATTCCTAACAGTCCATGTTCATTTAGTTCTTGTAGCATGATTTGATAACCTTACATATTATGTTCTCTAATTTCTTACATGATCTATTCATAATAAAATGGAGAGTGTGATTCTTTGCTATCCTCTTACCAAGTTAGTAAATTAAAATAAAAATATTAAAACGAGGAGACAATAGAGTTCCTTTGAGACACAGTGAACCGTGTCACCCCACCCGTGTCCTACACGTGCTCGTGTCCGCGTCATCCCCACCCATTTCCTACACGTGCTCCTGTCTGCCACTCTCAGCAGAGTAAGATGGGCCCCTGCCTGCACCACCTCGGCTGCACTCCTGCCACGCCTTGACGCCTGTCACCGCGTGGCCGCAGAGGGGACAGAATTATAGCTGCTCTTTATTTAATCTAAAGCTTCAAGATGTTCTGGGTGCCACGTGCGCAGTCTCCCAGGCTGCATGCGTCTTTGGAAAGGAAACCTAATTTGCAACAGATACAAAACCGTTTGTCATTTTGCAGCTTTGCCAAAAATAAATGAAAGTATTAACGACTACACCTCTAAGCAGCTGTTAATAAATGGGAGAGGGCTGCTAGTGAGAGTCTGTGTGAGGATGTGGAACCCACCGTGTGCAAGGGGTGTGCGTTTGTGTGTGTGTGTGTGTGTGTGTGTGTGTAACATTGCCTTTCACAGAAACATCCACAAACATTCCGCATATCAGCAAAGCCAAATGGCGCTCTTCCTATGTCCATGGAGACATAGCCAACCTCTTAGAATATTAACATTTTAAACAGACCTGTCCTTGTCACACTGGAGTTGTGACTATTTAACGCTGTATTTTTAAAACAAGTTATGCTAGTTGGCTAGTCGACATTTTATATGTCCAGAGAGTGACTTGGGACCACCTTTAAGTGGTGACTTTAAAATGTTATCGTCCTGTGTAACCTTTCTTCCCAAATTGAAAACTAGGGGAAGATCGTGTTTGTTGTAAACAGGTTTGTTCAGCCCTTTGGAGAGAAAACTCTCTCAAAGTGATGTGCATGGCCAAACTAATAGAAAACAGTCACATGTTCACTTTAATTAGAATGTATGCATTCCATATTTGTTTAATTGGAATACATTTAATTATATATGTGTCCTAATTAAAAAGAGCATTTGAATAACTTCGAGGGCTAGAGATAGTTAGAGCAGAATAATTGGGAGCTTCCCACATACGAGACATAAAATGGCTTTTAAGGAGTTTAATTTTCCCATTCTGCACTCTACGACCAAATTACTGTATTTTATAAAACCACACTGTGCGCAAATTGCCAGTGCTCGTGGCTCCTGTCCTTTGGCATCTGAAATTCTAACCTTCCTTGCCAAGATTTTAAATGAATGACTGGAGAGGGTTATTTTAAGTTATGATTATACCAAATAAATTAGCCAATTTGAATGTTGAACTGTGGCGCTTTGGTTGGATCTGAGGGGCGCACAGAGAATGAGCAAGCTTACCACGGAGCTATGTTTTGTGTCCTTGTGTAGTAAATGAAACTCTGAACATGCACTTTGCTCAGTGGGGCTCTGATCACGTAGTAACTTCTTTCTCCCACAGATGAACTAGTTGTTTTCAGATGCCTAGACATGTGCACAGCCTCTGTCCCCAAGGATGGCTTTTGGATGTGGCTGTGGTCACTAATGATGGGAAATTGCTCGCATGTGTGAGCTGTTCCTGTGACCCTTAACTGAAAGAAATCTATGGTGTGAAGTCCTCTCCTTAAGGACAGGTGTCTGTTTCACAGTTGGCACTCTCCAAATTGGCCTAGTGATTAAGTGGCCACCGGCACAGATGTAACCTTTAGCTCCGGAGATGGGTCCCCTAGGAAATGATTAAGGTGAACCTGCAGGCCATGCCACGCCACCCCTGCAGCCGAGCTGTCACTTCGATACCGCATGTGGGGACGCCGATGCAGCATGCTCCTGCGCCAGGACACTTCCCCACCTGAGTGCCAGCCCTGGTGCTTTAATGGAGAGTCGCTGGGACGGTGACTGCCTGATGGCTGTGTCTTTCCTACTCCAGAATAAACCGAAGTCAACATTGAGGCCTGTGTCAGCAACTGTCTGGAGAGGCCGAGCATGTGGACACGGTCACTACAGTGCCTCCACCTACTGAATTCATCTGCCACGCTGAAAATCCCCGCCGTTTGCAGTACTGTCTTACATGTGTGTGTGGAATCTAAATCAGATCAACTGGATCACAATAGAACAGCAATTAGCCATCAGTATAAATTTTAATGCCCATATATCTGTAATTAAAATATTTTACTTAATAATATATAAAAATTCAAATATTAAGCACTTAATTATCACTTTAACCATTTTTTCAAGTATTAGATGAATACAAAATAAATTTAAAAGTAATATGAAACTTGTTTACATAGTTGTTGATTTGCTTTTTAATCAAAGTTTTCTATATCCAGCACTATCTTTTTTCCTCTACCTTTTCTCCTTGGGAACAAACACTTTTGTCATTCCATATTGATTTCCTTTGTGCACCAGGATACAGATGGGAATTTACCTTTGTTTATTTCATATATTTCTGCTCAATTCCGACTCATGCCCAATTATATTACACTAAATTAACATAATTCAACAGATGTTGATATTTAAATGTTTTCTGGCATTCAAATCTTGGGCAGCTGTATTAGAGCCTGGGGAAAAGGCAAACATTTAGAGTTAGATGCTGAACATATGCTTAAATTACTAATTAGAAAGATGGACGGGAAACCATTCATTCTCCTTCCTAAGGACAATAAACCTCAGATAAAGATTTTTGTAATTTTTTTACAGCAGGTTCTAGTATCGCACTCTCCTGCACTGGGGGACACAGGCAGGCCTCACAGAGCACTTAGCTGGATTTAAACTTAGCCCTTAAGAATTATGAATGGTCTGTTTCACTGAGCCCAGGAGGGGCTGTAGTGACTCCGTATTAGCAAACTTGTAGACATAAGGACCAGAAGATACAATGGGGCTTGTGGGGAAAGTGATTTCAGTGTGTTACTGTGAAACATGTTTGTGTGGAGAAATGCGAAGAAAAGCCGAGCTCATGTCTGCGTCCGAGGGCTCTGGCTCTTAGATGAGGGTCGGTGTGTGCGAGGGCCAGTGGGTCAGACAGGAGGTGACCAGGGAAGTACAGTGCCCACCACGAGAGAACATGTTCAACAGCATTGCCCTCAGAAACATGGAAATCAAAGCTTCACTGAAATGCCCTCGCCCTCCAGTCAGAATGGCTGTCAGGAAGAAGACAGGTGGCAGCAAATGCTGGCGAGGACGGCGGAGAGGAGCCGCTAGTACATGGTCGCATGTGCCTTACCCATCACAGTGATTCCTTAGCAAGTGTGCGTGCGTGTGCACGTGTGTCCTTCTCACCAGCTGCAGCTCCTGTCTGCTAGGCAACACCCTGCGAAGATGCCGGCTCACTTCTAAGATGCAGGCTTTCTTTTCACCAGCACAGGCTCCATTTATAAAACCCCGGGTTTCCTGGGGTGTCTCCATACACGCGTATTCACCCCAGTACCTTTTGCCACTGTGAACCTTGAGCCTCTTGCTGGCTGCTCTGCTCCTTCCAGATGACCTCGCTCCTACTTTGCTGGCTGTTTTTTAGAATATGGCTTCCACAGATGGGACTAGGTTGTGCTGTTCGCACTGTGAGTGCTCGTCGCTGTGGGGCGTCCCGAGTTCTGTTGTCCAGTATTTCTGTCCTTTCATGCTGGAATACAGCCCCGCCCCACTCCCTCCTGGTGGATAGAGAGGCTGCTGCTATCAGCTAGCCTCTGTAGATAACACTGCAGTGCGTGCGTGCGTGCGTGCGTGCGTGCGTGCGTGCGTGCGTGCGTGCGTGTACATATATACATATCTCACAGGGTATGATGACTTGGATTCCTTTGTGTATGTGCCCGGGAGTAGTATCATCTCTGTTTAGTTTTTTGAGGAATTTATGCTAATCTCTATGTCTGCCAGTAAGGTACTCGGGCCCTCTCCCATCCTCGACAGACTTTGCTGCCGCAGGTTTCTTCCTGCAGCCGTTCTGACGGGCGGAAGCTGGGGTTCAGTGAGGGTTCCATTTACATGTTTCTGCTGGCCGAAGAGGGTGGCCATGTCGGCGCCTGTTGGCCATCTGCACTTGCAGATGTTGCAGGTGTTCAGGTCTTTAGTCCACTTACTGACCAGATTACTCGGCAGCTTCTGACCAAGTCATAGTAACACCATCACGTTGACTTAACAGTAAAGTAACTCATTAGCACGTGTGAATATACATCCCAGTCACACATTACTCTGCTGATTTTATTCTTTAATGCCTTTAATTTCCTTACACTTAACAAATTCTCCTTCCATATATATCCTGTTTTCTTAAATTTGTTGTTGTTGTTGTTGTTGTTGTTGTTGTTGTTGTTGTTGAAGACATCAGATTGGACCCAAAACTGACACGGTTTTGGAAAGAGCTCAGTTATTATTTTGTCTTGCCTATTGGGATGAACCCAGTAAGTAAAGTCCAAATACACAAAAGGAGTCCAGGTGGGGGTCATGTGAATAGCCCCGCCCACCTGGGAGGAGCCTGCCTTGTGTTTGCACTGTCTCCATTAGGTGAGCTCCTCTGCCCTCTCTGCCCTTGTAACTGGTAAGCCAGTCCACAGGTTCCTCTGCTGTGGCATTCTGTTTGACAAAGGGACACGTGTGTGCTGTCATCCAGTCAGGTCAGTGCGCGGTGCGTGGGCGGAGCAGTGGCGACTGGGGGCAGTTCTCCTGGTTTGTTTTGGTTTGCCCATCTGTGATTACTTCTTTGAAGACTTCTTCTCTGACCTCTTGAATACTGTGTGGTGTAGATGATGCAGGCTTGGTTCTGGCCTTTCTCTCAGTTTACAGAGCAGAGTTGGTTGGTTGTTTTGGAGACAGTGGTGTTTCTCTGTCCATCAGATACTGTCCCAATGGTTGCTGAGTTGGCCCAATTGAGGCAGTGATTCCACTGACTACAGAGCATTCATTTACCACAAGCTTTATGGTTTTCACATGGAAACCATTTAGATTGCCAGGGCATAATTTTGTGTCAGGGTCTTTTCTGGAAACCAATTAGAATTTCTCTTTTCTTCTCTTTTCATTTGTTCCTAGTAGAAAGTGTAGTTCATACTGATAGTTCAAGCTCAAATTCAGAACATCACTCCGTGGGCTTTCCTTTGTCAGTTTTAATATGTCTGGTTTTGAACAGCATTAAAGATATTCCATCTCAAGGACATGGAAGTATTTCTTTTCGATGACATACCAACCGTCTCGACCAGACACCACTGCCTGCCAGCTTCCTTATCCTCTCCATTTTCCAGAGAAGGAAAGCCAGGTGCTAGAGTGTTGAGCATTGCCTGAGACAACAAAGAGGCAAGGATCGAACTTGGCTCCTCGGCTGTCTGGGCTCACAGTCCCAGACCCTGGGCAGCCGGGGAGGGTGGGTGAATGAATGCACACCTGACTGATGTTTCCTTCCTTTACAAAGAAGCCCTCCTTTTTTTTTTTTTTTTTTTTTTTTTTTTTTTTTTTAATCTTTGCTAGGGTCTTCTTGTATCGTGCATACTGAGACCCTGTATCCTCAGCCCCCTGAGTGCTAGGACTGCAGGCACATGCTGTCACACCTGACTTCTCATAGGAGCTAAGACTGAGCATTGGTGGTGTATTTGAATTGTCCTTGCTTTAAACCTAGCCCTGTGCAGCAGACCTTCTGGTTATCTCCCGTTACCTGTGAAGAAAAGGGAAAGGGGTTGAACAGTGTGTTACTGAGCCAGTGGTGGGTAATTTATCAAATTGTTTTTCTAATCCCTGTGAAGTCAGTTATCTTGAGCAGGGGACACAAGCCTGTTGTAGACATGTGCTTATGATGTGTGAGGCCCTGGGTTCAGTTCCCACCACTGTGTGTGTGGTGGGGGTAGGGGAGGTGGTAGACAGTCCTTGGCAGTTAACCTGCCTGCTTCCTGAAACCTTACATATTGTTTTATGAAACCTGCTTAGTCTTCTCCATGAACATCATAAAGACCATTGCCATCTGCGTCCTAAAACATGTAAACATTCCAAAATTACAACTCTTTGGATAGCTGGTCATCTACCATGTAATATCTGAGATTAGAGAAAAATGTAGCTGTGTATGTCTGCCAGAAGTAGTATAGACAGGAGAAAAGAAAAAAAAAAGGTTTGTATTTGAAAATGTTTCTTGTAGCAAGGTGTTTTCCTTCATGAGCATTGAAAATAAGGCTTTTAAATACAGTGAGTAGCTGACCTGGATTAGAGAATTACAAAGGAATTAGATTCAAATATTTCAGTGTCAAAACAAGTCCCGGCAGTAAACTGGTGTGCTCTCGCCTTCCGGGTATCTCCATGGCGCTGAGCTTGAAGACTGGACGTGTCCTATGCACTCAGATGCAGGAGTTCAGGGACGGCAGCGCTGTGGAATGAGGTGCAAGTGTATTCAAGCACTGCTGAAGGGAACACGCAGCATACACCCCAGAGCCTCGGACGCTTGCAGAGGAAACCTAGTCTGTTTCTGTTTCTGTCAGGAAGGACTTACAGTTAGTGAAATTAGAGGCAATAAAAGTATAAATGGCTTATAAGAGAAAACTCGTATAAGCTCTGGACATGCCTAGTTGAATTTCTTTCAATTACTATTTTATACGCATATGATATTAGCAAGGACGCACTAGCTGAGGGAAATATTTTTCAGTAAATCAGATGTGGTCCCCACTGCCTTCATGGCCCATAGTCTGCCTTGTTAACTGTCGCCTAAAGTAGAAGACACTTCTTCTTTTCTGAAGAATGGGCCATTTCTGCAGCAGGAACCCAGAAGGCCGTGTAAGAGCGGCAGGTCAGTTGATTCCAGTAGATTCTCACTAGTGGGCACTTTAGTCAAGACTCAGCCAAGCTTGGTTTCAGGAGGTAGTGCGAGCAGACAAAAGCAAAGATCTGGTGACACTTTAACAAGTTCCCAACATTCTAGTGCTTATTCAAACTGTGTCAGTATGAAGATAAAAGGCTGCCCTGTTGGCCTTTGCTTTTTTACTTATTTGTCAAGTGCACTGTGGACAGCAACATGACTGTCACTCTGAGTGGCCACAGTCACTGGACAGGGCATAAAACCAAAGCAGTCCTCAGTCTGACTCCAGAGTGTCCCACCGAGTCTCGCAGGGAAGTTACCGAGGAGGCTCCGGAGAAGGCGGCCTGCCTCACTCTGCATTTTGGTTAGCATCTAATACATTCTGAAGATTGTTAATTATTAAATGCATTCCAGTGAATTGAAATAATAGTTGGAGAAACACTTCTTTTAAAATTCCCGTTTCATTGCAGTGTTGAGGGTACAAGCTCCCACCGGTTTGATTTCACTGACAGCAGCTGGGTAGGTTCTGAGAGTTAGACATGGCCGTCAGCTTGGAGCTGTTTCCCACAGTCAACTGACAGATCCTTCTGATCTGAAGACAACTGGAGGCTGCCATCTCTGCTAAGTAGTGACAGACATGTCACACTGGTGGAGATAGAGAGGGAAAGAATCCGGAGGAATGTGGGCTCAGAACTCTTCAAAGAAGAGGAAAATGGCCATCATGTCCCTGAGGGAACTGTGAGCAAGAAAGAACCAAGCTGGGGAGTAAATAAACTCGTTCTGCTCTGAAGTTAACACGAACACATAGTCCTGGTAACCAGCAGAGGTTCTCTAGGAACCAGACAGGCATGGAGCACGTACTGCCGTGGTAGTCCCTGTAGGTGCAGGTCGCCCCCCCCCCCCCAATATGTGAGTGTGTTCACCAGCGACCATGGCAAAAGTAAAAATGCTCTCACACGAGGCATGACACCCAGGCTGTGGATGGTACACACGAGGTGTGACACCATGCAGATACCTCCGGTTGTCACAGGTGTTCATCACCAAGCCAGGCTCTTCATAATGTACAGAATTCACCACACCAGAAAGGATGACATGTAGATGCTATGAAATCTTGACCAAGAGAAAACCCATGATAGTGAGCTCACCTGAGAATGCCAGTAGATTTCAGACTCAAGGACTTGTAAGCTTTTAAGTCTGACATAAAAATGGGTGTTTTGTCCTAATGTGCTATTATATGTGTAAAGCAAACAGAACCGACTGCTAAGGAAGAAACAGTCTTTTCTGTTTACCAGGAAATAACAACAACAACAGTATAATTGTTATTTTAAATGACCTTCATTCTTTCCTTATGGCGTATTGATACAGTGCATGTGTGATAGGTGACTGCTTCACATGCTTGTGGGTCATTTTTTAGGAACAGCTCCTGGGCATGCCTCCAGGTGACTGTGTGGCAGCAGGCTTTATTTTCCTGTATGTGTGTGAACCTGGATAAATTATATTTACCTTTTCTGTTCTAGAGGCTTCTTACCTGCAAAGTGGGCACAGTAGCATAGTAAAAGCAATGACTGTCACTGTGTAGATGATCTGTGCCACATATTTTACAAAGGAATGTCTAAAATCTTCCCCCAAACTATTTAAAGTCCATACTGGTCGACACAGTTCTGAATGTACGGAAACCAAGCCAAAGAGACGTGACATGGCACGGGGAAGATTGTTGAGCGTCCCCCGCCAGCGCTGACGGCGTGGCGGCTGGGGTCTTCTGCACAGACACAGCAGGCAGTCTGAAACAGCAGCCAGACAGGGACGGGCCAGGAGACCCAGAGGAACTGAAGTTATTGCAGCCTCTATAACAGGAAGTTTAAAAGCCTTTGACACAGATTCTCCCTTTGCCCAAACAGCCTGCACTTATCAATACCATTGGGTTTGGTTGGTTGGTTGGTTGGTTGGTGGTTGGTTGATTGGTGGTTGGTTTTTCATGTATGTATCGTATGTCTTCTTAGGGGTTTGTTGAAAAAAAAAATCCAGTAATAAAAAGAAGAAAAATCCCCATGAAATGCCAGCACCCAGAAACAGTCACTGCTATGTCCCTCCACCGCTGTCAGGACCTTTCACCCTGCACATGTGTGGGTTTCCTCCTTTGTGTGTATTAGTTTTGAGTCTATTGAAGAGAAGTTAAACAGGTGATGCTCTCAAGAGTGAATAAAGCAGTCCCTGTTGGACTACAGTATGTTTCGATATTTGGAGGGCATTTTGTCCAAACTTTATATTTTATTTTTTATTATAATCATACTATAAAAGGACCTGTATGTATGAGATATTTAAAAACTTACGTAGAAGTCGTTTCTTGAGCCTCTTTCTGTAGCTCAGCCGGACCTGGAAGTGACCCTGTGGCTGGCCTTTGACTCCCGGCAGTCAGTCCTCCTGCCTCGGCCTCCAGAGTGCTGAGCAGGTGTGAGCCACCATGCACAGCTAAGTGTGCTGTGGATGGCCAGTGTCAGTCCCCTGCTCCCGGTATTCGGGGAAGGTCGGATCTGCCCTGGGGTGAGTAGGCGCTGTTGCTGCGAGGCTGCTGCGTGGACATCTCGCACTTGGTTCCGAAGGGAAAGGGCTTGGCCACGGTGATCGCAGTACGCTGGCTCCCACAGATCCGACAGGCCTGTCAGTCGCAGCTGAGAGGAGCTGTGTGCTGTCAGGGAGAGCCCATGTCCAGGGACAGTGCTCTGGACAGTGAACACAGGGGGAGAAGCTGCCATAGGCATCTTAGGAAGAGCCCCTGTGGCAGCTCCTGGATTTGGTCCCAAATGTGAACACCTGGGGAGACGCCGGCAGTAGCCTGTTTCTGAAGGAACTAGGATGTGGGAAGAGTCTCAGTGAGATGATAATGCCAAGGACAACTGAGCCTGTCACTGTGGCCAGGTGCCCAGTTCAGGGCACCGACCTAAAATGCAACACATTCAAGGAGGCTTGCATGGGGCGGGGCAGAACGTAAAGCCGAGTGACACCGTTTGAGGGGCAGAGCGTCAGAGCCAAGACTGACAGTTCCAAGTGGAGGCGTGCTGCTCGAGTCCCGGGAGAGCCGACACAGAAGAGCTCAGTAGAGCAAGGGCTTGCACACTATCATTGGACTCCTCGGCACCCACATATAAACCAGGTCCATAATCCTAGCTCTAGGGAGGTAGAGACAGGAGACTGATCCCTAACACAAGCTGCCTAGCCAGACTGAATTGGCAGATCGAGTGAGTCTGACTTGTTGGAGAGCATTTGAGGGGGGACACCAACCTCTGAACTATACATGCATGTACATGCATATGTGTGCACACATACACAGCCATGCAAGTACACATGGAGATGGGGGGGGGTGCCTTCAAAGAAAACACTGGAAAACAAGGATTTGAGTCTTTGTCCTATTAAAATATTGTTCCTTGTACTTGTGTGCATGGGAGGCAGAAGGAGCCGGGCTAATCTGTGGAGACATGCTGACACTGGGTAATGGGGAGGGGGGCTGTGTGAGTCTAGAGAGGGGTGGTCACACGGGTTGTGGTTCACAACGCTCTCTGTCCCTCTGCCAGCAGGGCGATCCTCCAGTGACACCGCAGACCCGGCTCACTTCCGTGCAGCTGATGCCCTGTCCAGGCATATATTGTCCCAGCTGACAGTGAGCGTTCTTGCCAAATGCTAGGGCCGTGGTCACATCTGTTTGTCTTCTCTCTGTAACTTGTCCCCGGCCTTGGGAACACATTGTATCCAGGGGGCAGCTTTTACAAGGCCTGATGCTCTGTAAAGCCTCTCTTTGTAAATGCATACATTGAAGAGACAAGTTCCTGTTGTCTTGCTTGTAGTATTATTGTGTTTGACGTGGCCTGCCTCGTGCTGTCAGCCCCTGTCAAGGCCACACTCTCCTCTCCGGCAAGGCGCTCCTCTGTGGGGTTGGTCATCCTGTCTTGTTCTGGGTCGTTTGTTGTTGTTGATGATGATGATGATTACTTTTTCTTTCCTTCAGATGATAAGATACTCGGTTTCCTACACTGAAACCATCTGAGAGACTGGCTAGCAGTAAACAATAGGGAAAGTCAGACTCAGTTTATTTCAACAGCAAAACAAAAGACCCCAGGACTAGGGTTTTCTTGTGGTTAGGAGACTTCCGTGTTAGAAGCCTCCTCTCCAGTTGTTCTCAACAGAGAAATCCCAGCACACTTGCTCCTTTGTCTGCTGAGGCAGCTGGAGAGTCTACACTGCAGCGCAGGCTCGTGCCTGGCTCCCGGATGACTTGAGATTGCTGAGCAGAACCTCGAGCCACCCTACGCCGCCTCCTCTCCCAGGCAGTCTGCACCGGCATAGACTCACTGCGCTAGTCCCTGGCAGTTTTTAGACCGGGCCTTACCAAAGGGTAATGTAATCTTTTAGCTTTAGAGGTGTTCATAGGATATTGTATTGTATTGCCCCAGTGCCTTTACCTCCTCCTAAAGGAATTAGCTCTCAGCCTTGTGCTGTGCAAAGACAAACAGCTCAAGTAGACTAAAGACACAAGGCTGCCTTTGAGACATTCATTGATTTTTAAATCTAAATCATAACTGCTGTGCTTCACATCAGCCACGGCACCGGCATAACAGACCAAACTGTTTGCAGCTGTGCACCACCCACGTCTGCTATGAGGTGGAAGAGGGCCGGCCTCGGGTCAGCCTGTGTTCCTGCTGGTGCACAGCCCAGATCTCCGCACGTGCGGGGCACTCGCGTTCCCTTGACGTCTCAGGTCCCCAGGCCCCTTGCTGCTGACTGCCGCCTCTGTGTCCAGTTCTGCCCCACTGTGTGCCTGGACTCGGGGACAGGACTGGTGAGTAAGGACGACACTGTGCTCTCTGTAAAGATTCCCAGAAGTTGTAGAAGAGGGCAGGATTCTTGAAGCCTGTCGCCCGCAATCTTTAAAGTGGGCCTTGCTAATAAATTTTGAATAGTGTGAAAAATGAAGTTTTAAAGAAGAAATTGACCAATTTAAGTGCTTGGGTTATGATCAACTATTTCAAGAGCAGTGTTGGGTAGAAGCCAGCAGTGCTAGAGTCAGGGTGCGTGCTCGGGGCGACGTGATTGCTGCGCGAGGGTGAGGGGCTGGGCTCCTATTCCTAACACCCAGGGAAGAACGGGGGCATGATGGCTCGGGTCTAAGCCAGGGCCTGGAACAGAAGACGGCTTCCCTGCCCTCACTGGCCCTAGTCTAGCTGAAACAGTAAACTCCAGGCTCACGGAGACTGACTAAAGAATAAAGTGGAGAATGCTCAGGACACCAGATGTTGCCTGCTGGTTCCTCACATATATGCACAGGCAGGCACAAGCACGCGCGCGCGCGCACACACACACACACACACACACACACACACACCTGGGGCACACACTAAAAAACAAAAAAACAAAAAACATTTCCTTGTTTTCAGAGTGGTCTCTTCCTCTCTTTTTTGGCATTCCTGTACTGTGGCTGAGTTTTTCTGGTGTAGGCTCTAGAGAAGATAAACCTGATTCTAAGCTGTGGCAGAGATACCAGTGGAATGGAATATGTGAAAAGCAAAGCCAGGGGAGTAGCTCAGTCAGTGAAGTGGTTTAAGGTGTAAGGACATGGCTTTAACCATTCAGACAAAAGAGCAGGGCCTGGCAGCCATGCCTGTGACTCCTGGGCTGCAGAGGCTGACACACACTCGTGGGTCCCTGGCTACATCAGTGGACTCCAGGCCAGCAACAAAAGACATTTAAAAAAACAAAACAAAACAAAAACAAAAAAAAAGAATGCTTGCCTAAGGAACTTTACCTGAGGTGGATTTCTGGCCTCTACACATGGACACACACATACCTCTGCACACAAGTGATAAAGGGGAGGCAGGATTTTCTTGTTTGTTTGTTTGTTTGTTTGTTTGTTTGTTTTACAGAAGGTAAGCTCATGACTGTCGTGAGAATAAAAAAGTAAAAGTATTGGAATTTATTGAATTCGTTAGTGGGGATGAAGCACCTGTTACTGGGATTGTGGAGGAAAAGTCAGGCAGGTACAAATGGAAGCGCTCTGGTGTGCAGGTGAGCTTGAAACTGGCCCGTGGCCAGCCGCCTGGCCTTCCAGACCTGACTTTGCCTTTCTGTAGGCAGGGGCTGCTGCTCGTTCCTTCTGTTCTTTGTACTTGAGAGTCCGTAGGATTGTCCCAGTGGAATTCGATGGCTTAAAGATACTCCAAAAATATTTTTTCATTGAAGAAAGAAATCTTACAAGGTGTGTGTGTGTGTGTGTGTGTGTGTGTGTGTGTGTGTGTGTGATTTCTACTAGTATTTAATAGAGCTGTCCTTGCCACCACCACTGCTAATTATTTTGATGATTTTCGACATCATCTTCCTGTTCAGACTTGTAATTACTCTCGTGGTAAGCGCTGGCTGCCCCTTTTTCTTCTGTCTCCATCACTCCCTGTCTACTCGTGGCATATTCTCCACCTGTATAGAAACGCATGCTGGCTTCACAGTGCACACTCGCAAATGCTTGCTGAAATAATTTTGTACAAAAAGTAAAGATCTCTGTGGTTTCCTTGCAATGATTCAAATGTTTATGTGGTTTATAAACATGATCATAATCATTTATTTATCTTGAGATTATGAGGCAATATTCTCCTCTCCAATCCAATAACTGTGTTATAGTTTCGTGTGACAATAACCATTTGGGAGCAAAGCAAAGCAAAATTATTTGTTAACTTGCTAATTTTTTTAAATAGAAATTTAGTCTGTAAAAATAGACTAAGTAGGAAAGGAAAACTAATAGATCCTACCCCTTATTAGTCTACACCACAGGTTCCATGCTGTTTGTTCCTGCCCGCTGTCTGTAGTCTGTAACTCACTCAGTGTAGCTGCATGTGTGTTTGGAGTAGTTTGTTCAACTGCATACTGTTAGCCTGGCAATATTTTTTCTTAAATTCAAACATAAATATATGTATGTAGTATAAATATATACCACTTTTTTTTTCACTTTACATTTCTGAAATGTCGGGCTATTTTGAATTTGGATTCTTTTAACCTGTGTAAGAGAAAGCCAGCATGTGCTTTAAATAAATACGTTACATTTTGTCTGCCCCTTGCTCTCCAGTTCCTATCCCAATCTTGCATCCAGGGTTATGGTCCTGGGAATGAGCGCAGAAACTTTCTGTGGCTTGTAAAGTCTGAAGATTTTCTTTCTTTGCATTTACCCTTTTAAGTTCTAATTGAGCCACTATTTTTTGGGGGGGGGAGGTTTGAGACAAGGTTTCTCTGTGTAGCCCTGGCTGTCTTGGAACTCACTCTATAGACCAGGTTGGCCTCAAACTCAGAAATCCACCTTCCTCTGCCTGAGTACTAGGATTAAAGGCGTGCACCACCACTGCCCGGCAAGCCACTATTTTTATAGTGCTTTTTTTTTTTTTTTTTTTTTTTTAATCTAGAAGACTAGAGTTAAGCAGAATTAGGTAATTGTAACCGGCTAACTTGTTCCAAAATTAACAAGGCTCTTGGGCTCTTGCGTATTGTATTCTCTGTGTCTGTAACCTGGATCATGTGAAGCTATTTTAGAGCAGCAGCCGGGCATCTGTGCATTCAACGTGTTCTCTCCTGACGAGTAAATAATTAAACCATTCTAATTGTATGAGTTATAAGACAGCATCACCATTTCCTTCCATCTATTTAAAATGTTTTCAAAGAATTCACTGCTGCATAATATCCTAAAAGAAATTGATCATACTTTTCCTGTAATAAATGTCGTCCTGACAGTAAAGCATTAGCAACCAATTGATAACCTAGCAACAATATTGTGATCTCTTTAGATAATTAATCTTCGCTATTTTCCTGTCAGAAGCAACAGTGCTTGATTTTATGTTGAGCCAGAAAGATTGCCAGTTTTGAAAATTAAAAAGCATTCCTTTTATATTATTCATCCCAGTAACAATTTATGATGGTGCATTTAGCTGCTGAACGCTTGTCAACAAACGTAATTATGTTTCGATATAAACAAGATTGGTGGTTTTACTGTGCAGCTCCATCTTTTGTGAGAATGTTTTGATTTAGGTTCAGATTACACAAGCTGTGTACTTATGTGTCATCTCCTCCTTTGTTAATAGTTTTTGTTTCTTCTGATAATTACTTGTAGGCAAACAAGCTTGCATTTAGGATCCTTGTGCACAGGAGACATCAAAAGGAGAAGAAAAGCTGCCCCGTTGCCCGGACCCGCTGCAGCAGGTAAAACAGAACGGTGGGAGTGGGGCACCAACGGGAGCACATAAATCACCACAGACAAAACACCGGCGATTTGGGATCGCTCTCCTGCTAGGGAGGCATTGCTGCAAGAAGCCGTAAGGCAGGTCATGTGCCTTTACGTTAGGATGTGTAGCCTGTTGAGCGTGGCAGTGAGGACCCGGCAGTGAGACACACATGCTGTATACCCACTCAGATCGGTGCGAAGCGCAAAGACACAGAAACCTCCACAGCTGTGTCTTTGGCGGGCTTGAAGAGATTTTCAGACTCATAAAGAAACCTGAGTGTGTGATTCCTGCTGCCGAGGGTGGGTAGAGGTTAGTCGCCCTGTGACTGCTGAGGCCTGCCTTTCCATGGTAATGCCCTTCGCATCCTGCATGTGCACATATCCTGAGGAACTGTGAAGACGTGCTTTGGCTGTTGTCTATACCTTCCCACCCTTTACCCACCATCTCTCCCCTTCTGGAATCATCTGCCTACCCCTCCAGACTAAATCTGGGGCTGGGATATGACGCATGGTGTTGATTCAGTTCAGTTCTATACATGTGGGCCCGGCAGCCATGTTCTGATTAGAATTTTCGCACATACAATGTGAGTGAACTTACAGGAAATTATGAAAATATTTGTCCTTTTAGTCACGAATAGATGATGACTGGGTATTTCTGAAAAAGGTCAGAGACAAAGCTAAAGAGGCCATCTGTCACAAATGCCGTCTAGTTATCCAAAGGATCATGTCCCAAAAGAAGAAAAGACCACCAGGAAAGGAGGGGGCAGTGTTCAGAGAGAGTAATAAGAGAGCAGGTCCCATCAAAATACATTGTATGCAATTATAACGATGTCACAGCAAAACCCACTATTTTATATAATTAACACACACTGAGATAAAATGAATGAAAAAAAATAGACCTCTCTTGTATATACTGATTTCAACCCAATTGTGTGTCTGAAATTTATAGAAGATACATCCAGCTATCACTATGAAGAAATTTAGAATGTTCATGAAATCCTTGTAAAATATAGTATCTATCCATAAGAAGATGCAGGCACATTTTAGGTCTAATAGATGTGATAAGTTCTTCTAGTCTCTAGTCCAGGACAGGATTCCTCAATGTCCCTGTTCCTGGTGAGTGGTCCCCTGACCTCTGACCTCAGTGGGAAGCCAAGGAAGGAGAGGTCCCGAAGATATTGCTAATGGTCCTGTGTGGCCCCAGAAACAAAGCAGGAGCCCCCGGCCACACGGCACTGTGTGGAGTAGAAGAGCAGTGCGAGAGGAAGGGTCACAGCTCCACGTAGTACAGGGGGACTTCAAGTCTGTGACAGCCTTTTAAGGTTTGAGATTCATTTTACTACTAGATTTTAGCTTATGAAAAAAAGTTCATGGTTATTTAATGTGTGTTGTTGTTATCTAATGTGTGTTGTTATTTAATGTGTTGGTTTAGGTTGGGTTTTGGTTTTTTAGTTACTCAGAACGCTATGTCACTCATTTGAAGTGTATTTTTCAAACCTGTGTGCAGCAGTCCCTTCAAGGGAGAAGCCATGCAGGCAGCTGGGGGAAAGGCCTTGCTTTCAGCTAGCTCCTTCCCGCACTGATGACAGCCTGAATGAAGGCGCTTATCTAGATACAGTCTGAGAAGCCACGGCAGAAATGCGCCTGGATTATTCCGTTAGATGTGGGTCATCATCTTGTCCATGAAAATTGTTGTTTTCAAATTCTAGAATAGAGTTAGTCAAACTTCCCAGGCTGTACTGGCCTATAGAATTCCTCTTGAAAGAATATTCTTAGATTTAAAGACATGATGGGCTCAGTAGGTGACAGTTCTTGCTGTGGAGATACAAGGACCTGAGTTCAGATACCCAGCAGCCACCTGTTAAGCTCGACACTGCCCAGAGTGCCAGTAACTGCAGAGCTGCGGAGGGTAGAGGAGAGGCTGAGGATCCGTCCCTGGGGCTTTGGCAGTGTCGGCCTCACTCCGGGTTCAAAGAGAGACGGGCTTTCGTGGGAATGGGGTAGAGCGTATAAAGCAGAACACCTACTGTGCTCCTCTGGGCTCTGTGTCCACACATAAATGTGGACGTCACACATGATTCTGCTGTTTACAGGTTCTTGCAGACCGTCCAGAAGCCTCGCTCCCCTCAGATGCACTCTCATGCTCCTTTCTTTTAGTCAGCACTGAATGGAAATGAGGAAATTTTAAAAAAGAAAAAGAAAAAGATCTCCTCAAATGAAGTAGGGAAGAAGACTGAAGTCATGGACAGGTGGATCTTGCTTGTCATCCTCTCTGATTTCTCTGTCAATTTATTATGAAACAAATAGCAGACGTGGACAGGACTTAGCACATCCTTGCTGGAAATGTACCACTGGGAGCATTCAGTTTGCCATCCCACATTGGATCTGTGGAGGCGATGCCTCTCAGCATGAGGAGTCGTGTGATGTATTCATGGCGAAGGGTAGTGTCTGTAAGACGCTCAGAGCCCATCAGAAATCAAACCCCGGCTCTGATTGGGCTGCTGCCAAAGTGGGCCCTCCAGTCCCCAGAGCTGGAGTGCTGAGCAGAACTCGCCTCTGGAAGGCTGCAGCAGCCAGCGGTGCTGGTGGGTGTACATTTATTAATTGCGACAGGAACACCAAATTTAGTTCAGCGCCTTAGCTTATTTACTGCTCTTCCCCCTTTGTGTTGAGTATTGACAATGTAAAATGAATATTGATATGGTTAGGTATTGACTTTTTTAATGTATGGCTTGTTCTGCCGCCTTCAAAGTCACACACCAAAGCCAGTGTGTGTCTCCAGCGAAGGCTGTAGATGCACTGTTATAAGTGGAGGAGTTCTAAAGCAAGGGCCGTGCAGCAGGGTGCGGGTGTGTTTACAGTCTGAGAAAAGCCATCTGTGAAGACAAGGAAAGCAGTGAGCAGCAGAACAAGAGGATGGTGGCTCTTCTGCAGGGTCAGCACTGCCGGCTCTGGGTGTCATTGTCAGTACAAGTCCACACTTATGAAGGATTTGATGGTAAACAAATTAAATAGTTTTGTTGAGATATGGTAGCAACCACACGTCGGTATCCTCCATTCTGTGGCACAGAGTTTAGTGCAGTTTGCAGTTACTGATGTCTGAGCTATTTGGTTTGTTATAACCTAAACCTCCATTACAAATATAACACTCCTCCAAACACAGTAAAAGACTACTATGTCAGTTATGGTTTTATCACTTAAGAAACTAGTTTTACATTATATTTTCATGTAAATTTAAATAATTTTCATTGTATAAAATAGTGCAGGGCTGGGTAGCACATGCAGTGAGCGAGTGGGTGCTGAGAGTTAGCAAGGCCCTGGGTTCTCTCCCAGTGCCTCAAAATACAGTGAAACAAAAAGAAAACAAGGGAAATGTATATATAGGTGCCCAAATAGATTGACTTTATTTACATGAAAAATATGTGTGATATTACAGATCAAATAATTGAAGCATTTGACAAACAATAGCCACACCTCTGGATTCTCGCCTCTTGTCCCTAAAGTAGATGCTGAGGACACAATTACTACTCGTGGTTATGTTGACATTGTTAATAATGATAGCCCCGACCCAGGCTGGCCAGCAGAGGAATAATGGAGAACTGATAACCAGGGGCCCTCTGCGTAGGGCCGAGACAGGCGGAGTTTGCTGTTCTGTGGGAGCAGCTCTTCACCGCCCCTCCCACTGGCTGCCGAGCCCACATCAATACAACCCTTTAGGAGCCAAATTACTCAACAAGCTGCCAATTAGGCTTGCAGTCAGCTGGATAGATTAGTTAGTGGCTAAGAGAGGCCCATGCAGGATCCTTGTCTCGAGCCAATTACACAAGTGAATCCCCCCACCAAGCTCGCTGTGGAGGGTCTGGGGGTCTCGCCTGCAGTGACCTCGGGGGACCCAGGACAGGCTAGAACCTGCATCAGGAGAAAGAACTAAATCAGGCTACATTTACCACAGCCCCGAGCAGAGAGAGCAGAGTCAATCTGTGACAGGTGAAGTGGCCCAGCCTTCCTTTTGTCTTCTCTACTGTTCCTTTATGGGAATGCACTGCATTTAGAAATCAGGGTCCTTTGTTGTTGTTGTTGTTGTTGTTGTTGTTGTCGTCGTCCAAGAACAAGATGCTGCTTTATTTGACTATTTTTATGGAGTTAACAAAATAATTAACACTGGCTTAGTCAGGGTTTCTATTCCTGCCCAAAACATCATGACCAAGAAGCAAGTTGGGGAAGAAAGGGTTTATTCAGTGTACACTTTCACATTACTGTTCATCGCCAAAGGAAATCAGGACTGGGAACTCACACAGGACAGGAACTTGGAGGCAGGAGCCGAGGCAGAGGCCATGAAGGAATGTTCCTTGCTGTCTTGCTTCCCCTGGCTTGCCCAGCCTGCTTTCTTACAGAACCCAGGACTACCAGCCCAAGGATGGCACCACCCACAAGGGGCCCTCCCCCCTTGATCACTAATTGAGAAAATGCCCCACCGCTGGATCTTATGGAGGCATTTCCTCAAGGGAGGCTCCTTTCTCTGTGATAACTCCAGTTTGTGTCAAGTTGACACACAAAACCAGCCAGTACAGACACCATTCTAAACACTGAGAAAGAACAAGTTCTTGGCCACTTTGGAAGTAGACCAAGCCCTGCAGGCCTTCGTGCTTCAGACCAGCGATCTAAAATCCGGTAGACTTCGTTTCCACGGTGCCGCTTAGGACTAAATGTGACCATCACCGAGCAATTCCCAGAGATGCTTTAAATTGGCCCGCCCTTCCTTCCTTCCTTCCTCCCTCCCTCCCTCCCTCCCTCCCTCCCTCCCTTCCTTCCTTCCTTCCTTCCTTCCTTCCTTCCTAATTAAAGCTGGATTTCCGCAAGCTTCTCTCCCACAAATCTATGTGGCCAGATGTGCCAGGCAGTCATCAATCCTCTGACCTCAGTTCAGCTTACCCACAGTTAAAGTAACTTGTGTTCCTTGAAAAGCCAGAGCCGTGTGTGCACTAACAGTGTCACCTGACACCTGCTCAGCGACCCCCACAGGCTCAGGGTGGCCAGCCCAGTTACTGTTGTGAAATAAAAGCTTAGTTTTTTTTTTTTTTTTAAGACTTTGACCAGATGTTTTTCTTTATATTTTTTTGTCTTCTTTTCAGTTCATCCATCCTGTCTTTCTCACAGTCTCATACATGATAAGTCTTTGTGTAGCAATTCAAGGAGGAAATCAGCCAGGAAATCAACTTAGCCAGGAGGCCTTCTTGGGGATCAGTTTGTTGCCATTCAGGGTGCAGGGCATGGCAGCTCCTTACTGTCATGGGCATCGGACCCAGGGCCCGACACCCCTGAGGTGTGCCTCCAGCCCTTTGACCTCTGATTCAATTAGCCAGTATTTAATACAATCATTGATTATTTTAATAACCTAATCCCTGTGGAGTGGAGTGAATTTCACCAGTGGTGAGCACTATTTCTCCTATACTGACCTGCAGCCCTGAAGATAGAGAATACAGAAATGTTGGATAAATGACGTAGTGACCACTCGATTGATTGCTCTGTAGTTGATAAGAGAGGGTTAGCCTTTCTAAGGTGCATGCGCAGCACTTTGCCTGGTTCTGCAAGGCAGGGAGATGAACCCACTTGCAGTTCCTCTGAATGCCAGACGAGTCTGCCGTTGACTCTATATTGATGCTTCTTATTCACTAGGAAATACGTGCCATTGGATTGTGCACAGTTTAAAGAGCAGTAACAAATTTCACCCATGCAACCCCGCCCACACCAGAACCAGGAGCGTGCTATATCCGGACCCCTTGGGCCCTTGTTTTTGTCACTGGCAACGTTAGGGGATTCTCCTGTTCCCTTGGGGAGGCTCTCTGGGGCGTAGGACAGAGTCCTAGCTTTTTTGTGGTGGTGGAAGGGTACAAGCCAGAGAAGACTGAGCTGGGCCACCGCAGCCATTGTGTGGGTCTGTGAAGAGAGAGACATTTGTCCCTCAGGTCTCAGGTAGGACCGTCATGAGCTCTTCAGTGTTCTTCTCTGTTGTTCCTGTGTTACCTGTTACCACTTCTACAGCCATGAAAACACGGGCCTGTAAGGAGAAGGTGGCAGATTGTTAGGGCCGTGGCAGACTGAATGCAGAGGAGAAGGGAGCCAAGCATGGGGGCCTGACTTCAGAGCTAGCACCCGGGGTAAAGCTCGGTGCTGCAGCATGGCTTGTAACTCCTGTGCTGGGCACAGAGCCCAGGGTCTCACTGGCCTAGGTTCACACAGCCACTGAGCTCCAGGCTAAGTCAAAGATGCTGGCTTCCAAAGTCAAATGGAGAATGAATGCTCGAGGAAGACCATCCTCCAGCCTCTGACCTCTGAGGCATGCACACCCACATACATGTATCAGTTATGCATGCATAACTGTAAATTCGTAGGAATTCGGGTGCGGCCAGTTATGTTTTGGGTTTGTTTGATTCGGTTTTACTCCATTCAGGATCTGCTGCAAATGTAAGATATTGCAGGTTACGTTGTATTTTTACCACAGTCCATGCAGCAATGAAAACCCACTCAGGTTTAGAGTGCTTCCTGGTTTGCCGAGCCTTCTTCATATACATGAGCTTATCTGAGCTTGTGGTTGTGTGAGGTAGGCAATAGATTGTGTAGGATGCCTGTGTGACGGATGAGAAAGCGGGGCTCAGGCCTCTCAGCCCTGGGTAGATCCTCACTTGTGGATTGTCATGTTCTCATTTCAGGAATTGTGGGTGAAAACGCCCAGCCAATCCTAGAGAGCAACATCGGGAGCCGCATGCTTCAGAGTATGGGATGGACACCCGGGTCAGGCCTCGGACGGGATGGCAGGGGCATCTCGGAGCCAGTTCAAGCCATTCAGAGGCCGAAAGGGTTAGGACTTGGATTTCCTCTACCAAAAAGCACCCCCAGCAGCCCTGCCCCCACAGGAAAGCCTGCCTGAGCAGAAAGGCAGAGAAGAGAACCACGGTTTCTGTTGCTGCGTTCCATCAGAAACCGTGATCAGAGAGCGTACTCGTCTGAAGCTGACCTCGGTGCTGCCTCCAGCTAGCTTCCAGGCTGCAGTGTCCCGCCACAGTGACATGAATGGGATTCCACCGCAACTCACGGTGCTGACGGTCAAGCCTCAACCCTTACGTTTCCTCGGTTTCCAGCAGTTTCTAGACATGAAGAACAGTTGGTCTCTTATTTATTTTGATCTGAAACATCAGTTCTTTCTGCTGCCCTGAACAATCCATGCGGGTGTCCCATCCTCGGACCCAGTTGAGCACACCCAGTGGGTGGGAGAGGATCACATCCTCACGATGCCTACACTAAGTAGTTCTGACCTCTCCGATTCCCACGTGCTCCCTCCCACACGCAGCGTCCTAAGGAAGGCTGGGTGAGCTCACCTTCCTTTGCTTTGGCTCTGATGCAGGTTTGTAACAACGATGCCCATTACTTTTTCAATTGTGTAGCATAAACTCACAGTGGAGAGAGAGCAGTCAGTGTTTCCCTCCGATGCCGTCGTCTTCGTCGTTGTCGTCGTGGTGTTGTCATCATTCCAGTGCAGAGCTTATACACTTTACCTCATTTAGGACATAAAGTCATTACTAAAAGAAAATGTATTTTTAAATTCATCCTGACTGAACTGTCCACCCTGCCCTCCAGATGTCTACCTCTCCCCAAAGGCTGGGTTTAAGGGTCAGCTCCAAGACGAGGAGGAGCGGCCGGCTCAAGGGTTAGTCTCTGAAGTAAATTATTAAACTCTTGAGTCGGTGTATTTGAAGATTTAAATAGCTTTTCCCAAAACTGAGATGTCTGACAGTGGCCTAACCTACTTACCAAGAACAGGAGAAACTGAGGGGCCAGTCATTCTCACACTAAAACAGTTTAAAATTAAACGAAACACAGTGTTCCTTCCATTCCATTTCCAAGTCATTCTCTTCATAATGTCAGAAATTTTAAGTTGTCCTTTGTTCAGAAAACACTGATTTATTATAATGTTCATTAAAAACCCTGATAATTGTTATTACTTACAGTGGCCTCCTTTGCTTCAGAAAAGGTTAGGATAGCCCATACTAGTGTACCTTTGAACAAAGCAGCATGAACTTCAATTTTGTAAATTGAAATTTTTTTAAAAATATTTAAGGCAATAGTAAAGGTTTCAGCAGGTTAACAGACCTTTCCTACATGGTCCTCTATAAAAAAAATGCAGCCTCTGTAGTCTGGCAAACATCTGCATTTCTTCTAGGAACTGGCTTCCCTGAGAAGTGGCCATGGTGAGAAGTGGGTGGACAGCTGTTTGTGCCCCAAGGAGCGCTTGCATTTGGGACAGCATTGCTGCTGCTGGTACAAACTCCTTGCCCGCAAACCGCCATTTTAATAGCTGTCCTAGATGCTTACTGTAGTCTTGTAGGCGGGAAGCTGGAAGAGACTAATCGGTACTAGACTCAAGGGTCTATTCCAAACTTGCTTGCTCTTCTTTGAATTTTATTTCTTGATGGTCTTGTAAAGCCTTAGGAGAGGACTTTTAAAGAAAGGCTCAATTTGGAGCCAGTGAGAAGCAGTGAGGCCACTGCACACTTGGCCGCAGGCTCCAGAGGAAGCGGCTACTGTGTCCTTAGCCTGCCCTAGAGGCGGCCCAGGAGCGGCCCACATGCTGAGACAGTCTGACCCCTCTGCTGCAGCTCCTGCAGCACGGTCCTCATGAGCTGCTGTGACAGCAGAGTTCTGCTTTCACACAAGACAACTCCTGCCTCACAGGTGACTGGGGACAGTTCATATTCTGCTGGTGTTCATCCTGCTTACCAAGAATGACCGCCAGCCCTCAGCCCACCGTCAGCTGCCCATAGCAAGATGTGGCGCTCTGGTAGACCTAGCTGAGAAGTAACCACAATTAAAATAGGAAACTTTCATGTAAATCAGATGTCTGCTCAGGACATGAATCCCACTGGTTTACATTTAATAAAGATTAATAAATCATTGTCGGTTCAAATCAGTTCATGGTGCTCACATCGATGGAGTTCATGGTTTTAAATGTATCATTCATATCACCTTTAAATAGTCTTAAGAGGTTTCCTCTGCTTCCTCCTGAATCCACCCTGCTGTTCTGCAAGCCAGTCAGTCATTTAGGGTCTCCTCCCTTCCCATCCACTCCCTGTGGTAGCCAAAGAATCTGAGCACAGCTGTGTTTGCAGCGCGACTCCACAGTGCGTGTCTTTGATGTCAGTCAGATGTGGGCTGCTGTCATTTCTTCCTTCCTCCTTCCCTAAATGAAATGTATAAGGCTAAATTCCCCTCAAATTCATTTCTTTTTGTTTTTATATGATCTAGTGACTTTAAGCCTGGCCAGCTATGTGAACACCCACCTATATTCCCAGAAGTTGGGAGATTGAGGCAGGATTTCCATGAGCCCAAGACTAACCTAGACTATATAGTAGTTCTAGGACAGACGGGGCTATATAGTGATACCCTGTCTCAAAAATAAGTATCAGTGGGAACCCATTGCTGAGGCGCCGTGTTGTAAACTGGGCCCCGTGTTGGAACACAGCGGTTTGGGACTCCTGGCTATAGTGGTTAAGCCGAGGAAAAGCTGAGACGGCGGGGCCAGATGTGCATGTTTGAATTTGTGTACACACAGGTACGTTTGCAGTGTGCGGACAGGAATGAGAAGTTCTGCCCTCCATTCATGTTCAACATTTCAGATTGCTATCAGGTCATTTCATTTTGAGCACATGTTTCACAAGCGAGTAATCGCTGAAATACTTTTAAAACCATTTTAACTTGTATTTTGCCTTTCAGAAAGAGAAATTATCTAAATTGGTACTGTAAAATAAAATTGTTAGCAAGGAATGCTTTGTTTTTTCTTTTTAAACTTACTGGCTCAACAAAGAAGTGAAAGAATAAAGCGTAGAGAGACCGTTATCTCCAGTGCCGCTGTTGGCGCTTCCGTTAGCTCCTCTCCCTGCCAGGCAGTGGTGGGGATGGAATCTAAGGCCTTGTCCAGACAAGCGCTCTCCCCTAGGCCGTGTTTCCACGCCTTCTCTCCTAACATCAGAGTCATGAAAACTTGGGGTGTTAACTATTCCCTGAATGTTCTCTTCAGTGTCACAGTGTCTACACAGCCCGTGTAAGGTTCTGAATTTGACACACTAATGACATCCATAAACATTTAGTAGTGCAGTTCATTGTCATTAAACTCTGGGAATTTCCAGTGTCTCAAAAAAGAATTTAAAGAAAAATCTGGCAATGTATCTGACTTGCAAATTTATTCCTAACCGACTGGGGCCTGTTGGACCTCACTTTCCTATTCTTGTTTTCTCTGGAACTGGAATGGACTGACCCTCCTTTCTCTCAAGCTGAGAGAGCTGTATCTTGTGACCAGTGCAGCAAGACTCACCTCTCCTGACCTGCTCAGACACTTGAAATATTTTGTAATATCCATCAGGCTATTACTTTGCTAGAAAAGACACTTCACTTTTGTGGTAACAGGGTTTTCTTTCACAAAAGTGAGTAGAGTTGTCACAGTAAGTAGGTTTTTTTCACTCCAGCAGGTACTAAATACTCATCAGGGCAGGCTTGCCATAATATAGACTCAGCCAACAGGTAGACCATGAAGGCTTCTTCTGAAGGACTCGTTACTTTACACATCTGACAACTCGAGGAGTCTTGGCGTAGCTGCCAGGAGATTGTGATCCACTGTTGGCACCGAGAGTCCTCTCTGTACAATAGTGTCATCCCCTGGTTTAAATCACCCTGGGATGGAGTCACCCTCAGGTCCTCAGCCCTCGCTCCCACCGCACCACCCTCACCTCAGCCGTTTGCTCTTTCACATTAGAGGTCTGAGGTGGCCAGCAACAGAAAGGTCCTTTGTGTCTCTGAGTTGCTGGCACCCTGCCTTGGTTTCGCCTTTCCAGATAAATCACACACTTTAGCAGTGAGCTGGAAGATTGGCCTTTCAGCCTAAAGGTTATTAGAACGTGATCCCAAATAGAGACAGTCTGGTTATCTTCAGTCTGTTTGCATGTTACTACAAAATTTCCAGTGGCCAGTTGTGCTATAAGGCTGTATTCTTAGCATGTGTGACATCTAGGCAGAAAAATCTGGAGTTCAAGACCAGCCTCAGCTACAGGAAATTCTGTCTCAATAAAAACCAGATTTTAAAAAAAAAAAAATTCCAAGAACTGTTAATTTCTTCTTCAAGCAACACTCTTTAGTAAATTTGGAATGAAAAATAAATCTGAAGAATCGCTTTTCAGAAATAAATAGTTCTGAAGTCCCTAATTGATGTGAACTGCATAGTTGGAATGGGCAGAAAACCAATAAAAAGGGAAAAGGAGACGCGGGTTCTGCTGACCGAGTAGCCACCTGGGTTTCTGACATCCCACACTGGAGGCTCTAGTGCATTACACAGTCGTCGTGGACGGGCCGTGGTGCGTGGACGGGGTATGCTGTTCCTGAGAGTGCTGAGGCATGTGGGGAGCACTTGGGAGCACATGTTAAAGGCGGGGAGTCTAAAGCGGGAGCACAGCTGTAGTGTGCACAGCTCTGGGTTACCCTGCTTGCCTGGAGGCCTGACTCACGTCTTCTGACGCCTGTCAGATCCAGCGCCTTCCGTACTTTGAAAGCACATCTTGGCCTGTTCCACATGATATAAATCACAGAACAGTCCCCAGACTGAGGGACGCATTGCCAAGCACACTGGAAGCCAGCGCGTTCTGACGCTCGGGCCATTGTTTCTCCATGAGGCCCCTTAACAACCCAGCTAGAAACAAGCAGCAGATTTTCCCTCCCCGACTCGGTGAGTAATTGTGTGCGCCGCAGTGACAGATGTGCAATATAGCAGCTTCTTCAGGAAAAAATTAACAGTTTGTCCAGCATGTCAGCTCGCTCTTTTTAGTGCTTGGGAGGTCTTGGCCCCATTACGGATGATTTAGAAATTGAGGCAACCAAAGCCCAGCTGCCCGCGCTGAAAGCCTTCGTTAGCCCGCCTCATCTGCATTCTAGGCCTTGCTCACATCCAGAAATTGGTGGAGCCCCTCTGGCCACAAGATGAGTGTGGGCTGACAATGCCTTGATTTGTTGAGAGAGAATAAATGGATTTTCCAGAAGATGAGGAAATATCAGCATTACTGGCCAATTTGCAGCATTTTATCTGGTCTTCAAACTTGTCACTTTTGTTATTGTTGCATGGTAATTACATAGTGAAACGGAAAGAAAACAAATCCTGGTTACATATTCAGATGGATTGCAAAATCATATAATCCCGATAAATGCCCATTTATGATACACACGGATGAAAGGTTCATTTTAATTCTGAATGGCTAGCTGAGCCATGTAGGGGCTCTAGGATTAAATCCCAGAGACTCTGACTGCATCAAGCAAATCGTCTTTCTCTTCACTTGTTCCTCTATTCAGGGAGGCGGCATAAGGCATTTTTGCAGACAAGACGGTCTTGACAACACCCAAGTGCCCTGAGCATTGCATCCTCGGAAGGATGAGAATTCCTGGAGTGGATCTTGCTCTGGGGACCGGGGTCCTGAGGGCTTCTCGGGAGCCAGAGACTGGAGGGAAGAACCACCTCTGCAGGCACCATCCACTCAGAAACCAGGAGTCCAGTCTGTCCTTATGTTCCTCCTCCTGAAGTAGCTCCTCACCCCGTCCAGGCCAGTCAGCACCCAGGCCTGGTCCCTATGTTCCTCCTCCTGAAGTAGCTCCTCACCCCGCCCAGGCCAGTCAGCACCCAGGCCTGGCCTGTGAGGTTGAGCGAGCGTGCTGATGTGGGGGAACCAAGAGGCGGAGGAGGAAGGCAGGCAGCACCCCAGGGACACTACTTGCAGTGTCAGCTATGTCCTGAGCCCTTGCTTAAGAGGGACACCCCAAAGGGTGTCAGTTGAGCTTCCATAGGTACCTGCTGGGTCCCAGCACAGCGTGGTGAGGAGAGGAAGGGGCCCCCCTCCCCTCCCATAGCCAGGGAGGGGCACAGGTCACTTGTGCTCCCTCACTGGCCCACTGAATCAGACTCTCCTCATAGTAGGGGAGCACATGGGTACTTCCGAGTACATGAAAAGGTTCTGCCTCATGTCCATTCTGTGGGGTCTGTCCAAAGTGTTAAATATATCAGAAGTAGTGTGGTCCACATTTCATTGAATTTCAGACACCATCAGGGTTAAGATGGATCCTAATTTTATGGAGAGGCAGGAAGAGAGTCAGGAATATGTCTCTCTGCTGCCCAGCTCAAGTGATAGACAGTGATGAAAAGGTATGTAAATTCTGAACCATGAAACAAAACACTTTTTAAATACGAGGGATGTTGGGGGAGACCGCATGCTTGGGTGGTGCTGTAGCTGCTTCTTTATGAGTGACTAATGGATGGGTTCACTCGTGGCCACTACTGTATGTTCTGACGTGACGCAGAAGACACAGGCGATGCATTTCCTCCCGGTGGCCTCAGTATGTGTCCCTGGCGCTGTGTGGACGGGGTCTGATCTTAACTTCAAGTCCTTTGCTGAGTTCCGGGATAACAGAAACTACCTTCTAAGGCTGCAGGGACCGCCGGAAGCTGCACAGCTAGCACATAGTAGGTCCTTGCTCCTCGGTGCCTCTTGCTCTGTTAAAGAAGTGAGGACTTCTTGGTGTTCGTGTGCCCTTCCCTAAGGGGTTGAGTAAAGGAGGAGATTAGACACAAGTATTAACTCATTTGTTGTTGTTGTTGTTGTTGTTGTTGTTGTTGTTGTTTTACTTTCCAACCAACAGGCCTGTTTAGTAAGTTCTCTAATTTCATAGCAACAGGAAGACTACATGCCTTTAGCAATAAGCGTCTGGGACTCCAGATGAGATTAGGTTTTTAAAAACACACTCAGAGCTGGAGCTCACTCTTCTCACGGGCACCCACACGTGCTCTCCAGCACCCATGTCAGGCAGCTCACAAAGGCCTACAGCTCCAGCTCCAGGGCATCTGACACCCTTTCGTGGCCTCTGGTTAGCACCCCCAACATACAAGCACATACAGACACACAGACACACATGCATGCATACAAATAAAAACAAATCTCTAAATAATGCATTCAATTGAAAATATGCGAACAGTAAAAACAGCAGTTATCAGTAGCCAAGGAAGACCTTGTTCCTGGACATCTCCAGCTCTTGCAGGGACATCGGCCATGTTTGCCTGGCCTCGGAGTCATCGTGGCCGCCTGACCTCAGCTTGATTCTCTCAGATCCTGGGGCGTGAAGTACACAGAGCCTGTGCCAGACCTGGAAGGGAGCACAGCCAGCTCAGGACTCAGAAAGCCTGCTGTTTCTGGTATTTTCTCAGCCTGAAATTGTATCTTTTCACAGTCTTTTAAAGAATATATTCTATAACAGAATGCAACGTGCAAGAATCACCAGGAGAGCACTTAAAATTTTGATATTTTCATACTCTCTTCTTAGTGAGGCATCTGAGAATAAGGGCACAATTGAGCCTTCCCTGAAAGATTCAGGAGTAGAGGCAGCAAACTTCTGGCCATTTCCAGGTGTCGGCTTCCCTAGTGGAACGTTCTGGATCTTCCGCCCTAAGCTTTTTCCTGAAAACTGTATCAGCTTTACCGTCCTTCGTCTTTCTGCTAAAGAATTAAGGCCAAGAGAGTCCATCGAGTTTTACTGTGACTGGTGTCTTCAGCAGAGGAGCCATTGTGAGGGAGAGAAGGAAAGGGGGTATAAAGGGGTCAAGGGGATGATGGAACGGTGGCGAGAATCCCGGAAGAAGCAGATGCAGGCTCCACGTGGCTACAGAACCTTCAAAGCATGGAGGAAGAGCAGCACACCATCATTGGGAAAGCAAGACTTTCCCTGTGGAAAGTGTGGCCTCTCTTCTATAGGACCCGCTTTTTACAAATTTGACAGGACACTTACTGTGTCCCCTAAGCATCCTGTGAGTAAACGTGTAAGCCAGGGGGCGAGCCCTTCACATCCCACCAGGATTAGTCTTGGAAGAGCAGAGTCCCTTCAGCAAGCAATCTCTCAGCTGCTTATTTACAGATAATTAAATGCTTAACGGGGGCGGGGTGTAAAACTGATGTACCCAGGCCAGTATTTATTAAATATAGATTCAGATAAAACAAATTTGAAGTCATAATAAGAGTCAGTTGTCCCATTTTTAGTTTTTATGTGAGCAGACAAGAAGGTAAAAGTAGGCTGTCTGGGTTAGTGTGGGGTCCCTGAGCATTCTACCGTGGTGATAATTCTTTCCTGAAGACTTAGTCTCGGTCCCATAAGGCACCCCTTTATCTCATAATAAATGTCCCTTTTTTGCATAGGCTAAAAGAGAGGCTTCCTGTTACATTGATATAATACTAATTCTCTGCTGGATGTTGGATAGTGTTTAAATGCATTATAAAGCACTGAGAAGTACCGCTGTACTTGACCTATTGGACTCCCTCTGATTGTTCAGTCAGCTAAGAATGTATAGTTTCAAAGGCGCTGTTATACCTTCTAATGCTTTAATAAAGTTCTAACTTGTGGTGAAAGAGCATGCTAAAGGACTCAGGTTCATAGTTCCTTTTTATTTTTTTTTTTAAATCATGCCTAACTCTTTCAAATATTAACCCGGCCATTCCTGTCTACAGGGAGAGGTCCATTATTTCTAAGTAAGACTCTAAAATTGGAAAATAATCAGAAAGTATTGTACTTTCTAAATATGTTAATGGATGTATGATATGTGGCATTTTTCACTGAACCATTTTATGGTTTCTACAGAGTAAAATGGAGCATAGCAAAGGTCTTAAAAAAATTTTTTTTAATCCATGTCCTTCAGTCTTCCTGGCCTGTCTCATGACTTCTCGTTGATCACAGTCAAGCACGTAGACCTGCAGATGGCTGCTGGAGGAGTGGGGTGAGAGCCGCCATGTGATTCCCTCACAGCAGCTCCCAGGTCATGCACCTCTCTCTCCACCTGCTTCCGACCGGGCACTAGGAGGCCTGGCTCCTTCCTTCAGACGGGGGCAGCCAAGGAGCTGAGGCCAGACAGCCAAAGGATCAAGCTACTGAGAAGCAGTGGCCAGGGGTTGGAAGACCTGAGTTCAAATCTGGTCCATCCTGCACTAGTTCAAACTCAGCTGCTGACTTAGCGTGTCAGAGTCAAGATTGACAAATGAAGTCGCTGCACAGGACAAAGCATTGGCATGCGCGTGCTGCTTCCACGTTGGGGATGGAATGCACTGCTTTCCAGTGAATGTCACAGACCGAGCGCCACCCCCTCGTATAAAGACTAGATGGTGCTTCCTTAATGCAATATAACTAGAAAAAGTCTCATTCTTAAATGACCAGGAAGTCCAAATTATGTAATACTTAAAGATATAGAATGCTATATTGTTTACAGGTAATGTAGTAGCAATTCAAATTAAATTGAAGAAAAGCTTGTTATGTAAAATAGTATTCTAAATTTGTCTACACAGTGTATGATATCAAAGGTTTTTTTTTAATTTTTCATACTAGTCTATTATATCTAACATTTCCTTTAAGATGTAATACAGGTTACAAGCATTCTATCTCAGCTCATATGCAGTTAAAATAAATTCCGAATCGATAGCGTCCACACAGTGAGCACCTGACGGTAGCCCCTAACATACACACCCCATGACATGCCAGTCGCTTGGTCACGGAAACAGAATAATACTAACTGTGCAGTATGGTCTTGGCCAGGAGCCCAAGCAGATTTCCCAGAACAATGAGGAAAGGGTGGCTCTTTTTTAAAGAGCTGGGGTCTGGGCCACGACCTTCACTCTGTATACAATTTGAAGAACTGGAACAAAACGTGATGAAAGGCTACAGGGACTTAGAAGATACCAGAATGAATAAAGCAGTTTTCTGCATAGTGGCTACATAGGAGGACTCAACAACCCCAAGAAGAATGCAGACAGGAACTGAATTTTGTTTAAAAGCAAATACAGCAGAGGAGGCTGGGTTTGGGGATGAAATCAGAAAGTCATCTCTTTGATGGACAGCAGTGACAGAATCAAAGTAAATCTCAGCCTGCGTTAGTCTATAGTGAAGTGGTCAGAGACAACATCTCAGCCAAGCTCTGGGCAGAAAGATCCCAGCCTGCCTAGAATTCACCTGTCTTTCTCCATGTCCCAATCAACGTGTTGCAGTAGATAAGACCATGATATGTATTTTGGTGTGTCCCATGGTGGGCATGATTAAGACAGGTGTGGCTGTGGCCCTTGTTGGGTCCAAGGTGGGAGTGGAGTTGTTGAGACGGTCTCAATTCTGCCCCCAGGCTGCCCTGTGACGAGAGATGATCCTGCCTCAGTCCTCAGCCCTCGGAGTGCTGGAACTGCACCATACCTGGCTCTGGGTCCCTTATTAAGACTTTTGCATCTTTGAAGATAAAGCATCTCTCAGGCCGTTGGGCTAGGTAAACGGCTCATTGCAGAACAAACCCAGATCAATTACAGTCGTACTCTGTCAATGCGGAGTGCGCCCTCTCCCTGGCCTCTAATTAAAGGCCACTTGCTAGGTATTTATGGAGCATACACCATATGGCTACTGTGAGTACTGTATGAATTTCATACAGTACTCACTGCCCATAAGAGACTTAAAATCTTTTTTAGAACATAAATTCAGCAATGATATTCAAAACAGTCCACGAGCAGACTGGCCCCAGCATTGGCCAATGGGCACCAAGGAAAAAAAAAATCTTATCGAAACAGATGCATTGCAAGGAATCGTGCTGCGCATACAAGATCTGCTCATGCTAGACTTTCAAAGCATAAAAAAGAGTTGGAAAGTGTGCAATCCGTACAGGTCCTGGGTCACGATGAGAGCGTGTCATTGAGGCGCCCCCCCCCCGCCCCCCAGCTCTGCCCAGCGGCGCCTCGAGGTTTTCCAGGATCTCTTAACTTCTCTCAATGACTCCCCGGCTGTGTTCTTTTTTTGTCGTGTCCCTGTCGCTACCTGTATCTGTCCTCTCATCGAGCTCAAGAAGATTGCCCAGCAGTTTGTCTGGTTGCAGTCTAGTAAACTGTCCACTCGTTCTATCAATCTCACTTTTTCCATCCTCTCTTAGCATTCATGTGTGAGTGCGCACATGAGCACATGCATCTGGAAGCCAGAGGTCTTTGTCAGGGGTCATCCTTTTCTGCTCTCCACTTTACTGCTTGAGACAGAGTCTCTTCACTGAGCCCAGAGCCCCTCAGTGGATTAGACTGACTGGCCACTGACCCTGGGATGTCCAGTCCCCAACACTGCCACGAACAGCTTTTGACATGGAAGCTGGGAGTCCAAACTCGGCTGCTCATGCTTGTACACCAGGCGGTAAGCTGACCGAGCCATCTCCCTAGCTCTAGTATGAGTTTTATTTTTTAATTTATATTTATCTTTATAAAATTACCTTTCTAAGCAGTTACCAAAAGACTAAAAATAACATTTTCACTTTCCTTGACAGGAGGATTAATTTTTAATTGCTTATCTATCTGTAATAGATAGATAATAGATATATAGATGACAGATATCTATATATCTAGAGCGGTCTCTAGATATATAGATAGGTGATAGATAGATAGATAGATAGATAGATAGATAGATAGACAGACTATTTTATCTCCTAATGTAGACATTAGCTCCTCACTCAAAGTATATATATTCATTTTTAATTATATAGTACCTATAGAACTAGTCCATAATTGAAATTTAACTCTCGGGCTAAATTAGTGAGGACAGCAAGCGATTCCGTAGACCCAAACTCTGTACTGAGGGGGATGCTTAAAACCCCTCCAGGCTTTAAGCTAAGCCAGCAGGAGCATGGTTTCCATATCCTGTGTGAGAAGGGCCATTTGCCTCCATTTATTTCAGGCAAACACACCAGTTATCTCGCACAGCCTACCCCTGGCTGTGTTTCTTAACTAAGAGGAAAGTTCACGGGGATCTGTAAACAAAATGTCTGGCAAAGGTGACAAGGCAGCGTGACTCCCAGGTTCCTGGGCACACTGTCTCTTAGTGACGTCGGCTGCCATCTGCAGCTTACCAGTGCCGAACCTGCTTTTGATCAAGTTCTGAGGTAGAAATAAAGGCTTGACTCCAAGGTGTCCATAAAATCATTCTACAGGAAGATAAATCCCAATTTCAGCACGGCAGGAGGAGGAAGGCCATTAGCCCTGGCTGCTGGGCGGACCTCTTGGTTAACACAGCCTTCGCGGGCTGCCAGCATGGCTGGGTAAGAAGGTCACAGGCAGCCCGAATGGGCCCAGCAGAGACGAGCGGTCTCTGCTTGAGGCTGCTCGCTGCCTGCAGAGGAATGCTTCGTCCAGGGCCCCGGTGTGAATGAATGGCCTCAAGCACACAAAGCGGTGTCTGAAATGTGAATAAGAAGAGCTCAGCTATCATCTACAAATCTGCGCTTTGTGGAGTAGAAATTCTGAAGGGATCCAGTTTTTCACTTTGCTTTATCGGCAAGCATCTTTAGAGAGTGGCTCTTCTGTAATAAACAGTCATGGGACACAATCGTTTTGGAATATGGTCTCTGTGCTTGATTGCAGGGTCTGCGGGCTTCAGACGGTAGGAATGCAACGCTTAAGCTTCCTCACTTACTGCCTGCTGGTGCACAAATACAGGATTTGGCAATTTAGCCTAAAGCCTTAGTCTCTCCCGCTCTGGGAGGTGCGGAGAACAAGTAACTTTCTACGGGCTCTAAGGCAAGAGGAGGCCCCCCAAAGCTGAAATCAGAGCCAAGGTGTGGGCCTGCCGCATGCATAATCCACTCACAAAACACAGTCTGGTGGACCCCTTACCAGAGCTGAACTCTGGACTCCCCACCACTGAAATAAAATAATAATAAAAAAAAAGGTCAAATCCTCATAAATGCTGAAAAGGAGCAGCTGGTGGCCGGAAAACCCTCTATAATAATAGGACCAGAAATAAAACCAAAGCCGAGTACAAAAAGATTTATCTGTAAGGGGAGGGTTGGTGTCAGGAAGGATGCACGGCTGCATTTGTCTGCAGTGGAACCAGGGGGAGTCAAGAAATTCAAAACTCAGAACCCATCCAGAGACGCATCAGATAATCACCCTCAATATCTTTAAAACACCGATGATAATCATGTGATGGCAGGATCCACTGTCCCAAATCCATCCTCCAGTAGGTCAATTCCCATGTTTCAGCAGTCACTGGGACTGTGATATTTGATAAGGAACAGCTGTGGTAACTGCCTGACAACTGAGGCCTCACTAAATTCTCTTAGACAGAAATTTGCTACTGGCTGTGAAGAGCTCCAGAAGTTCGCTACATATCTACCTGTGAAGTGCGGGGGGGGGGGGGGGATGTATAGACTACTGATCAGCCGTGTTCGCATGCAATCTAACTATTGATTAATCGACATTAGGGTTCTGATACTGGGTAGGACGCATCCAGAAGCCAGGCGCCCTTGTAATCCCTATCAGTATTAAAATATTTCAAGAGAAATCCCTTAGCTTGGTTTACTTTCTGCCCTCGGGTATGCGCAACCTACCCAGGGAAGCTAAGAATTTGGTTCTTAGGGGGCAACACTGCTGGCCTGGTTCCAGTCCTGGAGGAAGGGCGGCTGCTTGAGTCCCAGGGGATAGTCCATCACTGAGGCGAGGCAAGCAAGGCAAGAGCCCCAGACAGCTCGTCACCTCCACAGGCGGGAGCAGAGACATGGAAGCATGGATGCTCTGTTGTGCTCAGCTCACTACACACACACACACACACACACACATACACACACACACACACAAGCCAGGACCCAGCCCACAACATGGGGCAGCATGCTTCCAGGGTAGGCCTTCCTACCTCAATTAAAAAGTCCTTTACAGACACGCTCACGGTCCAACCTGGAATAGACAGTGTGTAAGACTTCATTGGAAAGCCATTAGTGTGTCAAGTCGAAAATATAATGAAATTCCCACAATGACAGAGGAAAAACAACAGATTCTAACGCCTAGCTTTGGTCCACCAGGCCTACTTGTGTTGAATAGCCATGGTGCATGTCTTTGAATGCCCCCCCTCCATAATCGTGGCTGAGATTTAATGACCAGTGTTACAGGATGAGGAAGGTAGGACCTTCAAGAGATGGTTACCTTGTGGTGACTCCATCCTCAGGGCTGGAGTGATGATGGTATCCCAGGACGAGGTTATCACAAGACTAGATGGTTATAAAGTGGGACTGCCATTTTTCTTACACGCCCTGGCTCCTCTGGACGATGATGCCTTGCACTGTGCTAACATAGCAAGACGTCCCTTGCCAGATAAAGCAGGGCTTCAAAGCTTCCGGAACCGTAAGAAATACTTTTTTATTATAAGCTACTCAACCCCTAGAATTTAGTGACAAATGAAAGAAGGCAGGATATTTAGGCATCTTGAATCCTGCCCCTCCCCCTCCCCTTCCCCCTCCCCCCCCACCACCACATACCCAGTTCCACCCTTACTTTCCCTTGTGTTTATATAAAGATCAAATAAATTGACATTACACAAAGTCATGTTGAATATTGAACTGTTAGATAAATCTGTACAAAAACATTTGCCCCCCCCCAAAAAAAAAAACATTTATTGGAAGCTTTAGGAGCCAGATATGGGGTGAGTGCCTGCAATCCCAGTGCTCAAGGGGGTGAGGGAGGAGGAACACATACGCCTGGGCCACATAGCCTAATCCTGCCTGAAAGGAAAGAGAGATATATGAATCCGCCACTAAGCAAAACAAACTAAAGCTTAGAGCCATCTTCCTCCTGCGTGGGTGATGCCTGAGGAGTCCAAGCAGAAGTAAGTGAAGGAATAAACAGACAAGCCTCAAATTTTCAAAGATTTAAAATACCATAAGATCCGGTGTTCTGCTTGCTAGGACATGGACAGCCTTTGCACATAGACACGGCCATGAAGAGAGAAGAGACAGGAAACAAAAATGAGGAGAAAAGCATATATGGTGTCTCCGTTAGGGTGGCATTGCTGTGAAGAGACACCATGGCCAAGGTAGCTCTTATAGAGGACAACATTTAACGGGCTGGCTTGCAGGAGCAGAGGTTCAGTGCATTACCGTCACGGTAGGAAGCATGGCAGCATGCAGGTAGACATGCATCTAGAGAAGGAGCAGAGCTCTACTCCTTGATCCAAAGGTATTCTGTAGGAGACTGTCTTCTGAAGGCAGCCAGGAAGAGGGTCTCTTCCACAACGGGCAGAGCCTGAGCATAAGAAACCTCAAAGCCCATCCGCCCAGCCACACACTTCCTCCAGCAAGGCCACGCTTCCTAATTGTGCCACTCTCTGTGGGCCCAGTATCCAAACGCATGAGTCTATGCGAGCCGGGTCTATTCAGACCAGTAAATATGGTGTCCCAGTTAGTCTTGTCTACTTGACAAAGCCTAGAGTCACCTTAGAGAAAAGCCTTGATTAAGAAAGTCCCTAGGTCAGGTTGGCCTGTGGCTGCCTATGTGGGGCATGGTCTTGGTTGTCCCTGTGGGAAGGCCCGCCCACCGTGAGCAGCACCATTCCCAGGCCAGTGGTCCTGAGCTGTATAAGAGAATGAGCTAAGCCTCAGCCTGTATAGGTCAGCAAGCGGTGCTCTGCTCGCCTGTGGTTTCTGCTTCAGGCTCTTCCCCCATCCCTTCAGTGGTGGACCGTGACCTATAAGTGTGAGCCGAGTAAGCCCTTCCCTTGCCCCCAGGTCACCTGTGGTCAGGGTATTTATTATGGCAGCAGAAATGAACTGAAATGTGCAAGGCTTGTTTAAAATCTGGGGAGCAGTCTCACTTGCCTAGAGCTTGGGATAAATAGCATTTAAGTAAACTGTTGTTTTTGGTGTTCAGTTTTTAAAAAATGATTCTCATTACATTATTTATTTCATCTGTGAACAACCTAGTTCTCTGTGTCTCTGAGTACTTGTCTCTTTCTGGGTGTCTGTGTCTGTCTCTCTGTCTCCCCCGGTCTCTCCCTCTCTCTCCCTCTCTTTGTGTGTGTGTGTGTATGTGTGTGAGCATGTGTATGTGTGTGTGTGTGTGTATGTGTATCCATGCTTACATGAGTATGCCACAGTGTACAAAGGTCAGAAGACCGCTTTCAGGCTTTCTTCTTCTCCTGCTATGACATGTGTCCCGGGGATCAAGTGTCATGCTTGGAGAAAGCACCTCCGTCTGTTGAGCCCTCTCACTGGCCCCACATTCTTATTTTTAGAGGCAAACTTTCCTATCCTTTTATTTCAAATGTTAATTATAGCAATATAATATCAGCAATGTGTCTGCCGCATGACATCTAGATGGGTAAATATTTATAGCTCAGCCCACATGCTAGCATTATTACCAGTAGTCTCTGCCATGGAGTATGTTAATATCGAAATCAAAAAAAAATCCAGCATACTTTTCTAATATTTTTTTCTATTCTTGGCTATAATGGCTGATTTTTAATGTTAATGTTTCCATTGTCTTAATATTCTTGCTTGTCTCATTTATATTCTGAGATTAATGATACTTCCAACACATTTGATTTATCATTTAGAGAAAGCACTTGCTCAGAAAGTCAGTGTTGGATATTAGATGGTGATTGCCTGCCTGCGATGAATTTCTTCTCAACATCTGCAAAGATGATTTGGCTTTCTTCTCCCACTTAACTCTAAATGAGAGTTCTTAAAGATACTTCAATAGAATTCATATTGGTTTTGAAAAGTTAGGGTATTTAAAACAAGTCACATTTCCGATGCCTGTTTTCCTATCAAAGACGGATATATACAGTCTCTCTCAAATTCTAGCTGATACTTCACAATTAAAATACTTTTTCTATATTTCAAAAGGGAAGTACCCCAGGGTTCATTTGCAAATGCCTGTCTCTAGCCTGTGACAATGTCTTAAGAGGTTTAGGAACCTGTAGGAGGTGGGATCTAGCTGAAGAGGCAGGTCTCTGGAGCCCAGTCCTGAAGATTATACCCACAACTACTTCTGTCATGAGTTCTCTGCTCCCTTATCCAACAACAGTGAGGAGCTAGAGGTCCAAGCCCCACCCGTGTTAGTCCCTAGCCATGCCTTCTCTCTGTGGTGGAGTAGCCTTTTAAGCAATCCGTGTATGGTGGAGCATGGTGGAGGTCAGAGGGCAACCTTCAGGAGCTGGTTCTCTCCTTACACGGTGGTTCCACAGACCTAACACCTACCACCAGAGATGTGGCAGGAACCCTTTCCTCCTCATTTTTAAAGGAACATTTGGTTTGTTAAATCTTCCCCTGACTGGAATTAAGTTGCCTAACCAATGCTATGTAACAGCTCCCACTATATTTTAAGTGTAGCTACTGCAACTAATTCCTAACATCAAGAAGATACTCTTAAGTCAGAATGACATTTCAAAAGAAAATGTGCTATAAACAAAAACTTGTTATCTCATTTTGCCTTTAGAAGAGGTGTAGTTTTGGCCTGAAAGCCTTTATGATCACTCTCTTGTTTTATTTGAAGCTGGCAAGATACTCTTTAAAGTTCCTGATCATCACATTGCACCAGTCACTCTAGAAGAAAAGCAGAAAAGGGAGAAAATGTAAAACAGGTAAATTAAGCACTGTTTCAGTTTCCTTTGTCAACTTGGAGGGGTTTGGAATTGTCTTGGGAGGGAGTCTCAGTTGGAGACCGGGCAGGTCAGGTGGATCTGTAGGTGCGGGTGTATCTGTATGGAATTACCATGATCCTGTTAATGAAGTGGGAAGGTCTGCCCCCTGTCGGTGGCACCATTCCCTGAGGGAGATAAGACTGTAAGAGAAGGAGCTGAGCACGAGTGTTCCTCGCTCTATTCTGACTGTGGATGAACATGACCAGCTACTTCAAGCTCTTGCTGCCTGGACTCACCATAGACGACCTCACTCCGTGGCAGTGAGGTGTTACGGAGTTTGTGACCCTTCAGAAAAGACTGCAGACTCGATCCAATCATAACTAAAAGATTTATTGATTAGCCGCTAGCCGGAATAAATAGTCTCTGAGCCAAATTTGAGATTGCCATAACGGAGGGGTATGGGGAAGGACTTTCAAAGGGGAAAAGCACAGGAAGAGCTTCATACCTATGCAAGCAAGTCGAGCTCTTCTGCTCTGCCAAGTTAAGTGATTCAGGCAACACAAAACAAGCTTTGGCTATCGGTGTCCAAGTTACCGAAAACAAAGCAAGTAAGTCAAAGAAGCAGTTAGTCATATAGCAAATAGATAGTCACAGCTACACGTTTTTTGGGTGGGGGTCACTGGGTCAGGGTTACCAGGAACTTATATTCCAGAAACTGGAGTCAGAGACAAATGCTTAGTGGGTACCAAGGTGGATGTCTAGTGTAACAATGGAGTGTGACAGAGGTAAGTAATTATGGGATTAAAAAGATTCCTTTGTCGGAGTCAAACTGAGGGGCCCTTTGCAGACAAAACAGACCTGGGCTTTCCTGACAAACACTTCCCTGAAGACCCTGCCAGATGCCGGCTCAAGGACCTTCCACCAGGCACATCTTTTTTTTTTTTTTTTTTTCTATAGTCCAAATACTGCCACCCCTACAAAACAAACGTCAACCAGTCAGACACCTGGGGAACAAACTATCATCTATGTAAAAAAAAAATTAATTAAATTTGACACAAACCATAAGCCAGAGGAAGCCAGAGGATGGAAGGAGCCAGTTCCTTCCTATGAAAGAGCACTGTGGCTGGATCTTAAAGAATGAATGGTGTGGTGGCTTAAAAGTGATGCTTTGGGGGTAAAGTGGTGGTGGCTAATATCATTGTCAACGCCACTAGATTAGAGTAACCTAGGCGACAGTTCTGGAACTGAGGGAAGAAAAAAAAATCTACCGAGTGTGAATAGTTCCATCCCATATGCTGACATTACAAACTGAATTTAAAAAAGGGTGGGGGGAGACAGGGGGATGAAATTCAGCTTGGCATAGGCATTCCTTTGTATTTTCTGATCTGCCCAGATGTGAACAGGCAGCCTCACACTCCTGCCTCCATGGCGAAGAGCTGGTCCTGCTGCTGTACCTGTCTGTGAACTGAGCCAATGCCAACCACACCCACTCCAGATGGCATGCTTTCCTAGGTTCTAGGATCAGCAAGGAGAAAAGTAGCAGAGACCTCAGGTAGCAGAGCTGTGACTCAGATGAACGTTGTTGACTGATTCCCAGCTGTTTACTTGACCATGCCATAAAATCACATTTTGCTTTAGAACATGATCTCATTATGGCCAGACGATTAACCGAAGGGAGAAAAGCTCATTTCAGAGATGGTTCTGGTAGTCTCACTTCAAAGCTGGAGGTAGTGGTGGCGGATTAGTGTCTGATCTATTCTTCAAAATGGTCGTCACTGATAAGTTTCTGACCTAAGCTAAAGATATGTTAAATTAAGAATGGGGACCCAAGCCAGCTCGATGACTCAGGGAGTGAAGGCATTTATTGGTTTGAATGAGGTATGATGCCCTGTAGTCCAGGCATTTTAATACTTGGTCAGCCATTGGGGGAAATGTTCGGGTAGGTTTCAGAGCTGAGGGCTTGCTAGATGGAGTATGTGCCTGGTCTGCGAGGTTTTAAAAGTAACGCACCATTCTCTCTTCTCTCCGCTTCTTGCCTATGGCTCGAGATGTGTAAGCACCAGCAGTAGCGCTTGCCTTGTGCAGCATTACTCTTGTGCGTTAGTGATGGAGTCCTTTCTCTCTGCAACTGTGGGCCCAAATAAACTCTTTCTTCTATAGGTTGCCTTGGGAATGTCTTTTGTTTGTTCATTTGTTCATTTTTATCACAGCAGCAGAAAAGTAATTAGTACAGGTTATTTTTTTAGCACCAAATCTGATAATCTGTCTTCCATTCTGGGGACTCACATGGTGGAAAAAGAAAGCTGACCCCTGCAGGTTGTCCTTCACCCTCTACCACCATACTGTCACATATATACACACACGTGCACAAACACACACACACAAACACACATACACACAGACACATACACACAGACACATACACACATGCACAAACACACACACACACAAACACACATACACACAGACACATACACATACACAAACACACACACATACACACACAAACACACATACACACAGACACATACACACACATACACACACACACAAACACACACCTACACACATATATACATACAGAAACATGCACACATATACACACACACAAACACACATATACACATACACACACATATACACACAGACACACAGACACATATACACACACAAACACACACATACATACACATACACACACACACATACACACACAGAGACACATACACATATACACATACACACACATACACACACAGACACATGCACACACATATACACATACACACACACAACATAATTTTAAAACTTTTAAAAGAACATGGAGCTAAATCAAGAAGGAATTATGAGGAATGGTGACAGAGGCTCTAGAGGTCTATGAAATGTGTAAAGGGACAGGAAGGTGGAAAAAAGCCAGCAGCTGGGTTTTCATAACTGGGCCTCTGGGTGACAGCATGCCAACTAGGACAGGGTCAGTGTGAGCAGACAGCCAGTTCAGGCATGTTGAAATGAAGGTGCCTTTGGCATATCCAAATGAGAACACAGGTTTAAATGGCATTTTCAAATCTTTGGACATAAATATCTTTTAAGGTATTTCATGCCATCTTGTGCCCTCCCTTGTCAGTGTAGGAGTTGTAAGACCTCAGTTGGCGGCACTCTGAACAACCCAGGGTGTGTGTATCACATATTTAAGGTCCAAAGAAACGACCAGGCACTAGGACTCTATCGTGAGCAGCATACACAGAGTTACCTGCCTCTAACACAAAGGCTAGACGAAACACCAGTTCTGTCCTGGGGACCCATTAAAATGGACACGAGGGGATATTTCTGAAAGTAAAATGAAACCATAACTGTGTAAAAAATCAGAAGACCATGAGTGACAACCAGTATGCCTTCAGATGGGCTACAGAGCTGCAGAGGACCCCGCAGCTTAAACATCTGGGAGGACATGGCTTCATCAGAAACAACCAACAAATCCCATGTCAGGATACATGTGCACGTGTAGATACACATGCCCACACACATTGTGCTGCTGATAGTTGGGTGTAGCATTCCTTGACACACGTTTCTTAAGTCAATTCTGAGATCAAGTAAGTCTTGCCATCTGTGTCAGAGATGCAGATTGGATGCAGAGGGGCCTTGACATATGACTCTGGGTGCCCTATAAAGAGTCAAGACAGAAAGATCAACATTTGACAAATGGGACCACGTGAAACTGAAGTTTCTGTAAGGCAAAGGACACTGTCAATAGGAAAAAACAGCAACCTACAGATTGGGGAAAGATCTTCACTAACCCGACCTCTGATAGAGGGCTAATATCCAAAATATATAAAGAACTTAAGAAATTAGACTCCAGAAAACCAAGTGACCCAATTTAAAAATGGGCTACAGAGCTGAACAGAATTCTCAACTAAGGAACTTCGAATAGCAGAGAAGCACTTAAAGAAATGTTCAACACCCTTAGTCATCAGGGAAATGAAAATCAAAACGACCCTAAGATTGTACCTTACGCTAATCAAAATGGCTAAGATCAAAAACTCAGGTGACAATACATGTTGGCAAGGATATGGAGAAAGAGGAATCACAAACTAGTAAAACCACTCTAGAAACCAATCTGGTGGTTTCAGAAATTTGGAAATAGTTCTACCTGAAGACCCAGCTATACCACTTCTGGGCATATACCCAAAAGATGTCCCACTGTATCACAAGGACATGTGCTCTACTATTTTCATAGCAGCCTTATTTGTGATAGAGGCTGGAAACAACCCAGATACCCCTCAACCAAGGAATGGGTACAGAAAATATGATTCATTTACACAATGGAATACCACTGAACTATTAAAAACAAGGACATAATAAATGTTGCAGGCAAATGGATGGAACTAGAAAATGTCATCCTGAGTGAGGTAATCCAGACCCAAAATACATGGCACGTATTCACTGATAAGTGGATATTAGCCAAAAAGTTCAGAATACCCATTGAAGAATTCACAGACCATATGAAGCTTAACAAGAAGGAAGGCCCAAGTGTGGATGCTTCAGCCCTGCTTAGAAGGGGGAACAAAATAATCACAGGAGGAAGGAGGGAGGGACCTGGGTGAGAGAGGGGAGGGGGAAAAGGGGGCAGGATCATGTATGGGGGGAGACAGGAGAGAAACCCAGAGGGCCAAGAGAATGAATAGAAATATACAGCAGAGTAGAGTGGGGGACAGGATATCTAGTAAGTCCCAGACACCAGGGAAGTGAGAGGTTCCCAGGACCCAATAGAGATGACAGCCGAAATGCCCAACAACGGGGAAATGCAACCTGAAGAGACCACTTCCAGTAGGTAGACATGGCCCCCATGTGAGGGATGGGGCCACCCACCCATCTCAATTTTTTTTGACCCAGAATTGTACAGGATTTACAATTCTGACCCAGAACTGTACCTCAGTTTTAATTGATGATGTTTCCTATTGCACCATCCTATGTAAAGGAAATGCAGGGACAAAAATGGAGCAGAGACCGAGGGAAAGGCCGTCCAGAGACCGCCCACCTTGGTGCGCGCATGCGCACACACAGGTGTAGATGTTAGAGGTCCACTTGTCAGGACTCAGTCCTGGCCCTTCCACCGTGTTCTCTGAAGCTCAGACTTAGGTCTGGGGAAGGGGGTGACATGCAGCACGGGTATTTACCTACCAAGCCGGCTCACCAGCCCAACTTCAGTTTTAATTGATGACGTTTCCTATTGCACCATCCCAAGCGTGACACCACACCCACAAGAGACCACAGCAAACAGACTGTGTACTTGTGAGCTAAACTAAGGGCTTCCTTCCTTCATTGTCATTGCTGGTAGCATTGTGTTCTAATAGAGTCTTCCCTTAGTAAGACGACTATGATGTCACAGAGAAAAATCTCAGACACCCAAAAATCACCCACAAAAAACCAAAAAGTTCCCTCTGGCATGTCCTAGTTTGTACATATACATTTTCCAAGGATTGTGTCTGTCACGATATATCTACCATCTCTCACCATTGATCATCTATCTATCACCTGTCATCTACCAGCCTATCTTCATTATCCTCATCTGGGTGTCCCCATCAGTCATGACCTATCATTCAACTACCTACATGCCTACCTGTTACCTCTACACGCCATCTCTATCCATCCCTATCTACCTACCACCTATGTATCATCTATTATCTTGTGTCTGTGTCATCATCTATATATCAATCATCCGTCACCACTACTAACCCACCTGCTGTCTGTCATCTCTTATCTATGTATGGGCTGTGTGATATTCTAATTATTGGTACTCCTTCACCGAACACACAAATCACCATAATTTCAATATACCCTTTAAGCTGTTTTTGTTGTTGTTGTTGTTGTTGTTGTTGTTGTTATTGAAGCATATGAAGAATATTTCAAATCTCCTACAGTAGCATTTTTTAGGAGCCTTTCCCCCAATATTTCTGTTCCATAAAAGTATGGAAATGTGCTAACCAGCTATAAGCAGCTAGGTGTGGCAATGACTAAACTCTGCAAGGGGGTGGGTGTAAAATACTCAGAGCATCGTGTGCAGGTCTGTGAGGGCTTCCTGACAACTCGGCTACTCCTTTTTTCACCTTCTTTGAATAAATAAATAAATTGTATTAGTCAACTAAACACTTGCATAAAGAAGCTTCAAATTTACAAGACTGCTATCACTTCCTGTGCCCTACCTCTGGTGAAACAGGAATTCTGATATAGTTTTGTGTGTGATCCAGATCTTCAGGCCTTCTAGAGAGTAGAGCCATCAGATCCTACCAAGCCCTATGTCGCTCTACTGCGCGTCAGGACAAGGATGTTGGATGACTCCAGAGTCAGCTTTCCATGTCTCAGCAGACTTGAGTGAAATGATAATTATTGATCCAACAACCTGAAATGGTTTTTCCTAAGTCTGTAGGAAAATACTGTACAAATGTGTACTCGGGGACTCTTAAATAATACTTATTAATGACTTGGCAAGCCATAACTGCTTGAAAGGAACCATTAAAGATAAAATGTAATTCCTTGTCAGTTCTTTCACCTGTGACCTTCCTGTTAGAGATCGCCACACCTGTGTGGCGTCAGGCAGCTCCCGGCTGCAGAGGATGCTGAGACAATATCTCCATCAGCTTGCAAGTGGACTTTTCTTCTGAACTTTACCAATTCCCTCACCTTCTTTCCTGTAACATAAGCCATTCTCCTGTGCTGGGAGATAGGTCAGGGTTAGAAGTACTTGCTGCTCTTGCAGAGGATGCAGGCCCAGGTCCCAGCTTACAGTGGCTTACAACCACCGGTAACTCCAGTTCCCTGGGCTCTGATGCTCTCTTCTGGCCTCCAGAGAGTCCTGCATACAAGTGGTGCACAAGTATTCAGACAGACAGATACACACACACACACACACACACACACACACACACACACACGCATATACACACACCATAAAATCATAAATTATTTCTAATTCATTCTCTTAAACGTGTTAAAACTCCACAATTATTTCACTTTGGTCCAAGTTTCCAAATGTGTTTCTATATATTTTAAACCACGGTAAAAGTTTGGGATATTTATTAGTACCTGTCACAATTCTACGAAATTCTGATCAACACATTTCTGAAATTTTTTTGTGTCATGAAATATTTTCACAGTGATTATCAACCACCTCCCAACTATCAAAAAAATGAGAAACTTGGGTCGCCATCACGAAGCCGCCCGCGTCACGCTAGGTTTTCCGTGGCACTTTTTAACCTGTCCCCTGCTGCACTCAGGGGAGCATAACAAACTTACACTCCAGCAAAGTCAAGTGTGACTTTTCCTTTCCTAAGCCGGTTCTGCCAAGACACCGCAGTGAGATGACACTGTTAGCCAGTGAAGGACTCACTCTGACTTACCTTCTTTGTTTTGACACCTAACCTGGAGGGCGGGACTTCTAAGACCTACCATGTGTTGCTGGAAGAACACAGAGAGGTTGAAGTCATCTCCTTTCAATATGTTGTAGCACTGCAGCCTGAAGCCAGAACTAGAATTTTCATTCTTTCTTCCGCTTCTTCCTCTTCTTTTTTTTTATTTTTTAAACCCTGCAACCTGCCTGCCATGAAGGAAGGAAGCAGACTGCCTCTTTGCTGAACACCCAGACAGGGCGCTGATATAACGACAGTGGACAAGCCGCTGGGAGCTGGGCTGTCAGCCTGTCACACACTGACAAATCTGTTGTTCATATTCAGGCGGGATGCGTGTGTCCACTCGCCACCAGCATCATCCATCTAAGACAGGAGGGGGGACGCGGGCAGCCCGCACCCTGCTGCCTACGGACCCAACGCGCTTATTACAGGCCTTCGGAAAGCTTGCGACTAAACAACTCATTTGCTTTGTGATGATGGACCAGGCAAATGACACAAGTAAGACAGCCTGCACGATTCTCGTTCCTCTCCCTTCAAAGACAGCCTGTGTTACCGTCTCATGTCACACACATAAAACCATAACTCTAAAGAGCTCCAAATGGCTCTTCTGAAAATCTAGTCAGGCAAAAGAGAAAGAGGGTGAATGTAAGAACTATTCAGCTAAAATATTGTTCTTTGAGGGGAAACATACTTTGGACACAATGTACAGGGCACCCCCAGCCCCCACCCCTGTTTTAGTTTTCAGGCACGCAGGCTGACTCTCAGAATGATCTTCAGCAAATTTCCCCCAGAGCTGTCGGATCTGTAACACTCTGACTCCCTGTCGCTCTGCAGAGCTACTCTAGGCCGGTCGCAAAGTCTGCCTGAGATTGAATTTACAATTCCCCAATCACGACATATCTATATTTATATGGCTCTTTGTAAATCAATAAAAAAAAGTACTTTCGTGTATGCATTTGGGAAGAGTTGAGAGGTAGAGGATACTCCGAGGTCCTGGCAGAGAGTGGTTCACCGTTTGTTGAGCCATGAGTTTACCCAGACTGTTGAGAACGGCCTGTGATGAAAAGGATTGTACAGAGCACTACTCATTATATAAAAAACTCAGCCTGGTCGTGGTTCATTTTCTACAATAGTACAGTGTGAATGCATTCCTACCTAGAAAACAACATTTTGTTTTATTTTATTGGTTCTTGACAAGAGGCCTTATGATGTGATCTGGGCTAGCCTCAGACTCTGCACTGTAGATTACCTTAGATTCCTCGGAGTGTTGGAAATCCTTGATTCACCTTAGTTATGATATTGCATAACTTTAAGCAAATGTCTTGCTCTGCTACAACATGTCCCACCTTTTTGTAGGTCTGAATGAGGAGAAAATTGAAAACACTAATCTTAGTGAGACAAAGACATTAGAAGGGTTGATTCATATTTTTAAAATAATTTACCCTAATAGAAAATAAACCATAAATATTCAGGAGAGCCAAATAATTCTGATCAACTTGCACAATTATCTCGATTAACTCTACACTCTCAAGTTTTAATATTGTGCTTATTATCAATATAATAATGAGGTAAATTCTTATAAAATTCCTGGGTGCCCTTTATTCTGCCCTAAAACCCTGGTGATTTTTGATTGACAGAAAGATTACCTAATAAACCTCCAGTACAAACTAATTAATCACTTTGAATACAACACTAAATTGGCAGGCATAAAAAGCAAATGAGATGGGTGTTGAGGACCATTTTCAAATGACCTTAGTTGAAAGCCAAGTACAGAGCGAGTTCATCCTGAGCGGCGAGGGCCAGGTTCACCTGCCCGCCGCTCCCCGGTAAGCGCTCGGCTCTGTCTCGGACCAGACAATGAAGCAACAAGTCCCCGGATAACTGGTGAAGGGCCTGAAGGGAATGCCAGCTACACCTGGCCAGGCCTCTACTGGCCTCGTAGCCTGCAGCTTCCGAAGGGCCGTTAGTGTAGTGGGCACCACGATCGGTGGGCTCCTTGCAGGAAGACTTCGACTTCAATCCCATGCGTAAAACCACTTGCTGCCGAACCCGAGCGGTCTGAATTCAATCCTGGGACCCACGTGGTAAAGGAGAAAACTGATTCTGAAGGTTATCCTCTGACCTCTACATGTCTACACATACACACACACACACACACACACACACACACACACACACACGTACTCCTCCGCCCATTCATTCATAAGTAAGTAGGCAATAAAGCACAGGAAGGTGCTACCATTTCTACCAGTACAGGAGTTACTTTTTCCATTGCTGTCACAAAATATCTTGCAAAACACTCAAAGAACGGAAGGAAGGAAGGAAGGAAGGAAGGAAGGGAGGGAGGGAGGGAGGGAGGGAGGGAGGGAGGGAGGGAAGGAAGGAAGGAAGGAAGGAAGGAAGGAAGGAAGGAAGGAAGGAAGGAAGGAAGGAATTATCTAGCTCACAGTGTAAGGCTAGAGTGCAACAAAGCCAGGAAGTCATTGTGGGTGGATCATGAGTAGGCGGCTGGTCATAACGAGCCCACAGACCAGAAGCACAGAGACAAATGCTGGTCCTCAGCTTGCTTTCTGTTTTTTGTGCGCTCCAGGATCTCAGCCCATGAAACGGTGGTGTCACCTACTGTTAGGCTGGATATTCCCCTCTCCACTAAACCTCCCTCAGAACACCCCCACAGACATTCCCAGAGGTGTGTTTGCACACTGGCTGGAAACCCACTCCAGTTCAGCCTGAAGAGGAACCACACCTAGAGAGCCAGAGATCTTAATAGCTCGTGTGCTTTTTGCTCATTGCTCTAAAAAGCCAGAGACCTGGTTCATCATCCGGTTCGATCATGAACACAGGAAGTGAATGCTCCCCACCCTCGTTCCCAGAACCTCCTCCTGGCTCACACCAGCTGCTGTGCTCCGTGGGTTATGCCATCAGAGTGCCTGGGGTGGGGGGGGGAGATCAAGAATAGGAGCGCATTTCGTAGCTTCCTTATGTTCCTCCTGCAGCAAATAACAACTCCAGGGTTACCTGCTCTGCATCTCAAACTGTAGAGATGATCTCTGAAAGTATAGGCTTTTTGAATAGTCAACCTGAAGGAAAGGAGAGACAGACAGATAGACAGATAAATGTAAACACCGGCAGTCCTAAGAACCATGTAATGTATTGGGGCTTCCTACGCCCCACCCTATCTTGAGCTCACCCCAATCTACTTCCAAATTTTGGGGTGCTGCTCACAGTGAGTGGCTTATCTCCACTGACCGCTGTCATTCATGACTGGCTGTATGAACAGTCATGGGGTCTCTCTGTTGATTTCCAAATGTGCGCGTGCCTCCTACCAGGCAAGGTGCATGGAGCAGAGAGTCGTGAGCCCCAGGATTATTGCATCTCCCTGCTATTTCTTCCCTCCTCTGCCAGGCTGCGGTCCTCCAAGCCACTCCCAGCCCAGCCCGGCTGCTCCTTCAGCGCCCTCTCCTCCCTGTTCCTAGCCGCTCTGAGACAGAAAGGGAGAGCGGAATTATTTATTGTGCGTCTGTTTGAAGTGAAAGGCTTTTACATTTTAATGAGCACTAAATAGGTGCAAGGAAATATTGTTCATTAGCTGTAATCTGCGGAATTGCTTGAGTGAACTTCCTTTGGAGGCTGCTTTAAGCGGCTCACTCAAGTAGAGCAGTTTGTATGGTAATTAAGGGAGCATTTTTCTGTCAACATCTGTGCTGCTATTTATAACAGGGGAGGTGGCTTGCGGCTCCACTGGAGGGCTGGGGGGTGTGGGTGCTGAGAGATGCAGGTGGGATGGGGTGGCAGGCAATGGCTGCACAGCCGAGGCAGGCAGCCATGACAGGCGGGCAGCCATGACAGGCGCCTTTTTCTGCCTTTCCTCCCATTCAGCCTCGACTAATTCTCAAAGAAATCCATCCACATTCATCCCACATTCGTCGTAGCTACAAGAATTCTTGCTCTGACATCTCTCCATTAATCACAACCCCCACCAGGCAGCCCAGGCAGGGAGATTCGAGAGGCTGCGGAGAAGCAAGCGCTCTTCAGCTTTGTCCGTTTTGTTTTCTGTCTCGTGCGCTTTTTTCCTCTGTGTCACCCTGATGGGGCAGCAAGATACCAGAATTAGAGCTGTGGCACTTGGGGGGGCAGTCAGAGATGACCAGGAAAGAAACGCTGAGCTGGGCAACCTCCACCCCTGCCCCCATCCCTGCTCAGGCGAGGGAATGGACATCCTTTCTTATCGCAAGTTGATAGTCCTAGCATGGCCTGCAACAAGCACGACTCCGTGTCCTTCCGAGGTGGCCTGAAGGAGTCTTTATATTCTTTCCAATACCAGAATGACATGGCCTGCGTACCCTCCAGCTAGAGCTGCAAAACCCTTCCTAGAACGACCCGGGGACAGGCTCGTGAGGGCAGAGGACATTCAGCAGGAGGGAGGCCAGGGTGTGCTGAGGCCCAGAGCCCAATGAAGATCAGGGAGGGGCCAGGAGCCTGCAGAGGGTGGCCCAACGTCTGGGGGGGACACAGAGGAGCAAGTCAGAGTGTCCCCATGGGAGAGCAGGGAGCGAGGGGCGGAGAGATGGTGGCGGGCAGTTCTGTGAGTAGGTCAGGGCAAGGCAAGGCCCCACTTCTAGAGGCAAGGGAGAGTTGGAAAAGCAGCAGCTAAGTGCCCTCTCTACTCCTCTGAAAAATGTGATCCTACCTTTTTAAATTTTCTCCAGCTTACGGTAGAACCAGGCAGGTCTCGAGAAGAGCAGCCACTCTGCCTGGCTGTGAGGGTGCAGCCGAGGAGGGTCAGGAGCCGAGCGTATCCGGCCCCTGGGAACCAACCGAAGGCCTCACGGAAGGCCTCACACGCCAGGCTGGGCATCTTACTGCAGGGGAGTTCCTCTGTGCATGCTTCATGCTCTCCTTCCTTTCTATCCCCATTTTCTTCTTTCCTTTCCTCCGTCATTCCTTCTTTTCTGCCTTTTGAGACAGCGTCTCCGGAAGCCCAGGCTGGCCTTGAACTCCCGATGTAGCAGAGGATGACTCTTACCCTCGGGGCTTCCTCGACCCCTTGCCTGCTGTATTCACAGTTGCACACCACCTCACCTGGTTGACGCAGTGCAGGGGATCCAGCCCTGGGCCCCATGCTCCTTAGAGAAGCACGCTGCACCCTGAGCTACACCCCCAGACCCCCAACTCTGTGCCTTTTAATTTTTAATACATGGGCATTATTTGTCACAAAATCAATATCTTTTGAGTGAATGAATAAATTATTGAGGATCTGTTGACATGCAGAACGGCTTACAATAAAAATGTGGAGAGCCATAGTGGCCAGCTCCTCCTCACCTGGGGACCTTTCCTCAGGCAGTGACCCGGGAAAGAATGAACAGCCTTCAAATATCCTCTTTTTCATCCCCTCCCCCAGGAACTCCCGATTTGGGGGAAAAAAAATACATTAAGAAATATCAGGCCTACTGAGGAAATTATACGGGTGTGATGCCCTGAATGAGAGATGCTCCCCGTGGGCTCTTGGATGGGAACATTCGGTCCCCGGGTGATGGTGTTTGCAGAGGCCATGGAACTTACAGGACGTGCCACCTTGCTGGAGGAAGTGTGTCGCTGGGATTGGCTTTAGGGTTTCAAGCCTAGAGAAGCTGCTTCCTGACGGTGATGAAAGATGTGATCTCTCAGCTCCCTGCTCCCGTCAGCAGATGCCATCTTCACACCATAAGACACAATAAACCCCCCTTTTTTTCTTAAGTTGTCTTTGGTCATGGTGTTTTATGATAGCAACAAAAGTAACTAATACCACAAGGGGCGTATTAGATCCTTCTGTGTCTCTGTGACCAAAATACTTTACAGAAGCAATGGAAAGTGGGGAAAGTATATTCTGGCTCATGATTTCAGAGAGGATTCAGCCCGTCATGGAAGGAAAGGCCTGTGCAGTGGCTCTTGCTGTTCATCTATGTGACTACATCTGAAATTCACTCAGACCCAAATGACTGGGCATTTTTCCTTAGTTGAATAATTGAGGGAATTTTTTTTTTCTAAATTGAATAATTTGAAGTGGAAAGACCTACTTCCAATCCAGATCTTTGAGGTGGGAAGATCCACCTTTAATCCTGGCCACGCCTACTTCCGGCAGCCTAGCTAGAGGACATGGAAGAAGGAAGCTGTTGCTCTCTTTACCTGCCCGCCCTCACTTTCACTGGCATTAGAACCCACTTCTCTGGGATTCTGGCACATCCTGAAAAGTCGCCTGAGACATCCGGCCTTGTGCACGGAAGAACTACCGGATCTTTGGACCTTCAGTTCACAGGCAGCCATTGGTGTTGGATTAGCTGGACCTCAGCCTTAGCTTATTCTCCTCCCCCTCCCTCATTATATATAGAGAGACAGAGACATAGACAGATTGATAGTAGATAGATAGATAGATAGATAGATAGATAGATAGATATTCATTCCACATTTTCTGTTGCAGAGCCCTGACAGCCAGCATGGTTGCAGGAGCATGCGTGTCTATATGGTAGACCAGGAGATAGAAAGAATAGAGCATGCCTAATCATGGATATACATTTTTAAGGCTCAACCACAACTACCTACTTCTGCCAGTCAGGCCCCACCTCCTGAAGGCTCAATAGCATTTAAAGAGCGGTACAGGCTGGGGGACTATGTGTTCCTCAGTAATCGGAACATTAGCCTGTGGGAGACATTCAAAGCATCACAGTACACGCAAACTCAACTCCTATTGCATCAACTTTGTAACAACTGAATATCATTCTCCTTATTAAACTCCATCTTCCCTGACAGGGATTGTCATTAGGCGCAGTATTTTATCGCTGTGTTATTTTTGTCTTGATTTTACATGATTATTAAACCATGTTTGAATTCTGTATTTGTCCAAAGGCAATTTCACTTAATGACTCATTTTGAGAAGTCAAATATAAACAAACAAATGTAATGAATCCCAAGTGACTGAAGATAATTTACGCTTGGAGATGCTACACATAACTCAGATTTTTTGAGTAGCTGCCGCATTATTATCAGCTCAGAGTAGCTTCCTTATCATGATCCTTCAATATAAATAAGTTTGGGGAAAAAATCTGTCATCTACTGAATGTCCTTTCCCCCTCTCCATGCTAGTCAGTTTTCTGTAACTATAACAAGAACCAGAGATAGTCCGTTCCTTTTAGACAGAAATGCTTGTTTTGGCTCTTATTTTAAAGGTTTCAGTCCACTGACCCTTAGGCCTGTTGCTCTGGTTCTGTGTTAAGGCAGTAGTCTAACATGCTGGAAGGCTATGTGCTCACTGTCTGGTGGCCAGCACATTTAGAGAGAGAGAAAGCCAGGGGCTGTGTCCCAGGATCTCACTACAACACAGTGGCACAGTCTTCCTCAGGTAAAGATGCATAAATGCTAAAAGGGATGCCACCAAAGAGAACAATGAACTGACTCAGCCAGGGTCCAATTGTTTTTCAGGTGTCGTCTGTACACCAACCATTACACAGGAACCTAGGAGGCCGCCTTGCAAGGGCAAAGCCTCTAGAACTGTGGTGTCATCTATAAGAACTTAAACATTTAACTTTTTTTTCTGTAGAACACACTTCTAACCTATCGATGTGACATGACCCTGGTCCCACGCTTAAGTGTAGCCCAAAAAGAGATTACAAATAAACTGTTAGAAAGATATTTTGCAAAATTTCTATCACAGTGGTGTCTGAGTTGGGTAGAACTGGGTAGAGAACCTCGTGGGAGAATGGGCATCAGGCACAAGGGAAGGGTATGACAGTGGATGCCATCAAGATTGTGGGTGGCACAGGTCACATGGGCAACCTTTCAGAAGAGATTTAACTCTCAGTGAAATTCATAGGTGATGGCTAATCACTGACAGTTTCAAGCAAGATACACAGGATCTTACCTGGAGGTAAGCCCAGAGCCATGGAGGTGCAGAGGAGGGGAGGAGGAACAGAAGAGGGGAGAAGGGGGAGGAGGGGAGGGGAGCAGGAAAAGCAGAGGAGGGGAGAAGGGGGAGCAGAGGAGGGGAGGAGGAACAGAGGAGGGGAGGAGGAGCAGAGGAGGGGAGGAAGAGCAGAGGAGAGGAGGAGGGGGAGCAGAGGAGGGGAAGCGGGGGGGGAGCAGAGGAGGGGAGGAAGAGCAGAGGAGGGGAGGAGCAGAGGAGGGGAGGGGGAGCAGAGGAGGGGAGGAGGAGCAGAGGAGGGGAGGAGCAGAGGAGGGGAGGGGGAGCAGAGGAGAGGAGGAGGGGAGCAGAGGAAGGGAGGAGGGGCAGAGGAGGGGAGGAGCAGAGGAGGGGAGGAGGAGCAGAGGAGGGGAGGAGGAGCAGAGGAGGGGAGGGGGAGCAGAGGAGGGGAGGAGGAGCAGAGGAGGGGAGGAGGAGCAGAGGAGGGGAAGCGGGGGGGAGCAGAGGAGGGGAGGAGGAGCAGAGGAGGGGAGGAGGAGCAGAGGAGGGGAAGCGGGGGGGGTGGGGGAGCAGAGGAGGGGAGGAGGAGCAGAGGAGGGGAGGAGGAGCAGAGGAGGGGAAGCGGGGGGGGTGGGGGAGCAGAGGAGGGGAGGAGGAGCAGAGGAGGGGAGGAGCAGAGGAGGGGAGGAAGAGCAGAGGGGAGGAGGAGGGGGAGCAGAGGAGGGGAAGAGGGGGAGCAGAGGAAGGGAGGAGGGGCAGAGGAGGGGAGGAGCAGAGGAGGGGAGGAGGAGCAGAGGAGGGGAGGAGGAGCAGAGGAGGGGAGGAGAAGCAGAAGAGGGGAGGGGGAGCAGAAGAGGGGAGGGGAGGAGCAGAGGAGGGGAAGAGGAGGGGAGGAGGGCTCAAAGGAAAGGAAACCATTGGAGAGGTTTCTTTTAATGAATTATTCTTAATTTTGTCAAGCTACTGAGGCGCAGGAAAGCACACAGAGATGACAGCAATCAACCTTTGAGAGGCAGGTAAGATCCTGAGGTAAGAGCGCAGGAGTGATGGTTCCTGAGGAAGAGGCAGAGGTTCTGTGGGAGCAGATTCTGCAGGGCTGGGTAACCGGTTACACAGGGTGGAAAGTAGAAAGAACACACTCCGTTCACAGGCTTGCCTACTCAAGGAAGTACAGCCACAGCCACTTCTACACTTCCTGTCACGTTGTCATCTGCTGTAGCTACCCTTGCAGTTCATCAGCCAAAGAACCGAGTCCCTGAGGAGTGTGGAAAACACCGCGTTCACAGCCTGCCCAGAGTCCTGTGTGTGCCAAATGGTCCCACCTTCTCCTCCTAGGAGGGGATATTGACATAAGATGGTGATGGGCTTGTTTGCTTGTTCATATCACACACACACACACACACACACACACACACACACACACACACATCTGTTCTTCTAAGTTGTTCTTCTAAGTTGTGTCATTGGGAGCTTTTAGAATACTCAAAAAGTTGGGCTGCCATTTTTGACCTAGCAAACCGTTGGCACAAGCCATGTGTCACAAACACTTCCCTCACCTCTAAAGGACTCTGTGCTCCTTAGCAGTCGCCCCTCATCCCCACATCCCTCCACTGAGTAAACGCAGTGCCTTAACTGAGCTTGCCTCGGAAATATCAATTTAGAGATGTCGGCGGGGTCTCCGAGGGCAACATCTGGATGTGGAGATTAAGGGAGATGTCTGTGCTGGAAATGAAACTTCCAGAATCACCTATCAGTGGGAGATGCTTGTAAACACAGAACAGGCTGAGAAGACGGGGCGATCTCTAGGCTCCGGAAGAGGCTGACATCCAAGTCTGAATATTCACAGGGCAGTGTAGTTCGCGCTGTGTGTGCACCATTTCCCACGCCGTCTGATTACTGACAACCACATGGACATTGCTGTCCGCAGAAGGCCAGGTCTCTGCACCTTCCCTTCCCAGACTGACCAAAGGGAAGAGAGAAGTTATGCATAATCTCCAGCTATTGTTATCTGTCACACTCCATAGTACAGTATGTATGTATATACTTTCTCTGTTTTTCTCCCTACACACACACACACACACACACAGAAAAAGAGAGAGAGAGAGAGAGAGAGAGAGAGAGAGAGAGAGAGAGAGAAAGAGAGAGAATAAGCCGAAAAGATGGGGAGATCTCTGTATATAACATATGCATATATAATGTGCAATAGAATGCATATGTCACAAGGGAGAGCCATTTGATTGTCATGATGTGAGATGATCAACTATCTGGCTATCCAGTGCCTGCTCTGTCCATGGCCTTGGTGTTTCAACATTCCAGCTTGATGCTGGAGGCCTGGAGGCTTTCCGGAGAGCCAATGCTCTTTAGCCCATGATGGAAGACCAAGAACTCGGGGACCTGATGTCTGACATAACGGATGCCAGCAGCAGCGACAGAGCAGCCTGCAGGAGTAAAGGCAGGCAGCAGCGGGACATGTGTCTGGCCTACAGGCTGTAGGTGCTGCTGTTCTGAGGGAGGTCTTTCCTCCTTCAGTTAATCCTTCCTGGAAGCCATCTCTGACCCACCCACAGGCAGACTTCTTAGTTCACCCCACGTCCAAACAAGTTGACAACCAAGGTGTACCCGTTAAAGAAAAACTTAAAATATCAGATCTTCCCCTTTTTACCTTACCAGTGGGTTTCTAAGTCCCCAAGCCACAGTCAGATCTCATTTCTCTTCCTGGTCTCAGTTGGCCTCAGTTCGTATATGGCAGCAGGAGAAATTAATGCCTTCTCATGGGGGAGGAGAAGCCTCTACTGAGTCACTGATATAACATATAACCCTTATGTTCATTCCTCGTGTGTGGCAGGCTTTCCCTGGGGAGACACAACACATGTCTACTCACCCCAGAAAGGGAACCCCAACAGAACAAAGTAGGATTGCTCTTATGTCCAATTTGTCAAACTAAGGAGTTTGTATAGGGGTTCCTAAAAAGAGTATGTGGGCGGGGGTGGGTACAGAAGCAGGGGTGATTCAAAGTGGCAGCTGCATTACTGAAAAGATCACCCAGCAGGGGGATGGCTCCTGATGCAGCAGCCTTGGTGCTTTCTACCGAACTCCCAGGCAGCTGGACAGTCTGAGCATCTCCTCTGCTGTGTGGCTGGTCCGTCACCTCCTCGGAACGGATTGCTCCCCTTCACACGGCAGTGCAGAGCCCTGGAGAATCTCCCAAGTTCCTGTTCTTCCAGATGCCCCTTTTACTTACCTCCTGCTTCTCGTGAACCTCTCCTTCCCCTCTAGAGGGAATATTTCAGCTCAAAGGCATTCGGTTCTGCTTATTCGTCCACTCAAAATAATAATAAATAACAATCTTAATAACCTCAGATATTTTCTTATTTGTATACTTACAGTATATACTCACATTATTGACAACTTATAAATCAAAGTTTGATTGCTCCTAAGAATCAAAAGCAGCTATATAGAGGGCTGGAGAGGTGACCCAATGGTCAAGAACACCGACTGTTTTGTAACGTTCCCAGACCCCACGTAGCAGCACACAGCCACCTGCCACTCCGGTGCCAGCGGATCTGACCCCTTGTTCTGTCCTCTCTGGGCACTGCATGCATGTGGTACACGGACACACATGCAAGTGGAGTGCACATAAAATAAAAATGAATAAATCTCTAAAAAAATTTAAAGCAGTTATGTAGATTTCCAATAACACCATTATTTGTCAAAACTAATTCTTTTTATGCTTGCCTTATCCTGTTGCTTTTCATAATGTATATTTTAGTTCATTTAGTGCAGAGTCATACGTCTCAAAGTATTCTCTTCAAATCTGAGAGAGGGAATTGTCTTCACTGGCTTTGTGATCAATTTGATCATGTAGATCTTATGAATAAGACACTGTGCAATAAATGCTTTGAAGATATTTTGTTGAAGATTTATACTATTTATGCAGGTGTGTGCATTTGTCTCTCTCTCTCTCTGTGTGTGTGTGTGTGTGTGTGTGTGTGTGTGTATGTATGAGTGCAATACACATGGAGGCCAGAAGGGGGCATCAGATCTACTCAAGTTGGAGTTAACAGGCAGTTGTGAGTCACTGGGTAACTGGGAACCAAACTCTTCAAGAAAGTCATCTTAACTGCTGAGTCATCTCTCCAGTCCTTTTATTTACTTATTTTTGGATTATTTTACATTTTAGCCAGTTCACACGACTATATATGAAAAAGATAGGTTTGGCAATGGTATTTGACATTTATCATCCACGAATGCATTATCTGCCAAACTTGTGTCACGGTCAGCTAAGGCATCTAAGCTGATCCAGGTGCCGCTGAGCTGCTGCCCTCAAAGGTAGCATGAGGGCTGGCGGGGCACGTTTTGTTACTCGCTGAACATTTGCCTTCGAATTAAAACATTATGCACGCTGCCTGTTTGCTGTGTGTATTAATCAGCTCCTAAAACACACCCCAGAGTGATTTTTAGCACATGTATGTAATAGCTTTGTAAGTTCCCAATCAATTTTAATGCAGGTTCTCCAACTTTTTTTTTTTTCTGAAAAAAAAAACGCCCTTTCCAGCCTAAACACACCCCCTAAGACACTCACAGCTGGAATATAAAAGACAATTAGAACAAATTTATCAGATGGCTCACCTCCGCTGTTTGCGAAGCATTTACATGAATGTGTAGCTAGAGAAATTAAAGCCCCCACTGCACAGCCCAGAGGCGCCGCACACTGGCTGAGAGGTGGCGCGGAAGAGGCTGCTTAGAAAGGCATTTTAGGACCGTTAACCAAGTGCTTGTCTGCAATAACGCCGAGGGGAGGGGACAGAGGGCGTAAAGGGGCTCAAAAATATTTGCACGAGAAATGTTAAAAGTTGGAACTTAAAACTAAAAGTAGAGCGTGGTAAGAGACGAGGTTCTGAGCCACAGCCCAGCGTCAGAAGCGGTATGGGGGCCTAAGGACCCCATTTGCTCGAGCTGTAGCCACTCGGCTTCCTACGAACCTTCAGGTCTCCAAGCTGTGCGAGTTGCCCACAGCTGCCTCACATGGCTCAGGCATGCACCAGGGACAATTTCTCTTATTCTTTATTCTCTCTCTCTCTCTCTCTCTCTCTCTCTCTCTCTCTCTCTCCCTCCCTCCCTCCCTCCCTCCCTCCCTCCCTCCCTCCCTCCCTCCCTCCCTCCCTCTCTCTCTCTCTCTCTCTCTCTCTCTCTCTTTCTCTCTCTCTCTCTGGATTGATGTGCTGCAGGGGAGGGCAGCCGGTTTGGAACCACCTCAGGCAGCAAAGGAGGCCCTGGAAGTCAACGGAATCCGTGGGTAATAAAGCGCATCCTCAGAAGGAAAGGTCTGGACAGGAGCACAGCCCGTCTAGCTGGCTGGGCAACCCTCCTGAGACTGTTGGGAAGATCAAATAAATTACTGTGTCTGTAGAGTACCAGAGAATCTGTGAAAAAAGTAAATGCTCCCTTTACGCTAACTTTTTTTTTTAGGCTGGGTTTCTCTGTATAGCCCTGACCTGGACTCACTCTGTAGACCAGGCTGGCCTCAAACTCAGAAATCCACCGGCCTCTGCCTCCCAAGTGCTGGGATTAAAGGCGTGCGCCACCACTGCCCGGCTACACTAACTTTGAAAAAGTGTTTTAGGGCCAGTGAGACAGCTCAGCAGGAAATGGTGCCTGCCCTCCAAACTTAAGGGCCTGAGTTCAAGGTTTGAATAGTAGAAGGGCAGAACTGATGTCAGCCAGTTGTCCTATGACCTCCACATGAGCCCTCTAGTAAATAGATAAATATAAATAAATAAATAAATAAATAAATAAATAAATGCAATAAAAGGTTCTAAGATCATCTGTATTAATTCTTCAAGAATTTTACACATTGTATTTTTGTTGGCAAATTCTGTATTAAGAGTATAGTGAGCCTTTCCAGGACCAGGGCCCTCTTCTTGGGAATCATTTGATATGTTAATTGTGTCGTGGGTATTCAGAGCTTCTGGGCTAATATTCACTTATCAGTGATTGCATTCCATGTGTGTTCTTTTGTGATTGGGTTAACTCACTTAGGATGATATTTTCCAGTTCCAACCATTTGCCTAAGAATTTCATGAATTCATTGTTTTTAATTGCTGAGTAGTATTCCGTTGTATAAATATACCACATTTTCTGTATCCATTCTTCCATTGAGGGACATCTGGGTTCTTTCCAGCTTCTGGCTATTATAAATAAGGCTGCTATGAACATAGTGGAGCATGTGTCCTTATTGCATGCCAGGGAATCCTCTGGGTATATGCCCAGGAGTGGTATAACAAGGTCCTCTGGAAGTGTCATGCCTAGTTTTCTGAGGAACCACCAGACTGGTTTCCAGAGTGGTTGTACCATCTTGCAATCCCATCAGCAGTGGAGGAGTGTTCTTCTTTCTCCACATCCTCACCAACACCTGCTGTCTCCTGAGTTTTTATTCTTAGTCATTTTGACTGGTGTGAGGTGAAATCTCAGGGTTGTTTTGATTTGCATTTCCCTAATGACTAATGATGTTGAACATTTCTTAAGGTGCTTCTCAGCCATTCAAAATTCTTCAGGTGAAAATTCTTTGTTTAGCTCTGTGCCCCATTTTTTAATAGGGTTATTTGGCTCTCTGCAGTCTACCTTTTTGAGTTCTTTGTATATACTGGATATTAGCCCTCTGTCGGATAGGGTTGATGAAGATCTTCCCCCAATTTGTTGGTTGCTGTTTTATCCGATTGACAGTGTCCTTTGCCTTATAGAAACTTTGTAATTTTATGAGGTCCCAGAAGGAGAGGGCCCTGGTCCTGGAAAGGCTTGATGCAGCAATGTAGGGGAATACCAGGACAGAGAAGTGGGAGGGGGATGATCAGGGAATGGGAGGAGGGAAGAGGGCTTATGGGACTTATGGGGAGGGGGGAACTGGGAAAGGGGAAATCATTTGGAATATAAACAAAGAATGTAGAAAAGAAAAAGAAAGAAAAAAAGAAACGTAAATAAAGAATATATCTAAAATTAAAAAAAGATAAAAATAAAAAAACAAGAGTATAGTGAGAGAAATTAGTGAACAAAATTCCTATCATAGTTATGCTGAGAAAAGAATTAGGTGAAAGTAATTATGCAGGGTGATTTGTTTTGGTTAAAAGGGTGCCTCAGAACCCAGCTGGGGCTGCCAACCACACCCACCAAAGTGCCCCTGCCTTTTATCCCTGTCATAGGTGGTGGTCCTGCTTCCTCACACTGGAGGGAACTTGTCTTAGACATCTGACACAATTTTCTAATTGGTGCCAAGGGGAAAAGGAAAGTTCTACGAACGTGGCCCGTGCCAGGCTGACTACCTTTGAGAGAACAAAAATATCTCTACCAGTTATTACTCAGTCTGAAATTTCTGCCCCAAAACTGATTTTGTGTGGTCAGATCCTGATGTATCTTGTCACAACCCTATAGTGGGTCCCTGGAGATCTCATCTCTCTCTTATCTTCTGTAAACTGTTTATTTTGGGCTCCACTTTGGACACCACACTAGAAAAGTAGATTTTGTTCCAAGCTTTGGTCACCGATTCCATCACTGCTTACACTTTGAAGCCCTCAAAGGCAGAGACTCGATCTACTAGGCGGACGGGGCAGCTTGTGACCTCCAGGCACTACTGTGTATAAGTAGATTAGTTTCTGGGGTTTGCTGATGAAGTACATTAAAAAAAAAACCCTAAGATTATCTGTCAGCCTGTAAATAAAATTATCTAAATGCACTTCCTAACAACTTCAAAAGTCATTATGGTGACTTGCTTTTATGGGAAAGAAGTAAATTTCAGGTCTAGACACTGGGTTTTCTGAAGTTTTCCAGTACATAATGACAAACAATGACATGGTGATTTTCTAATTCCTAACTCTCTCATACTCAGACTTCCCTGAGGTCAAACACTTAACAGGAGGAATTGTATGATACTCATGTGCGTAAAAAGCAATGGGTAGCATGCAGGGCAGATAGGAAAACGTGATTTATGCTGGCAAAGAACTTACAATATACTTGAGATGATAAATAGATTGGGTATATATATATATATGTATATATATATATATACATATATATATGTGTGTAGTGTATGTATGTGTATGTGTATATGTATATGTTGAGAGACCAAATTTTGGGTTCAGACCCCACCTGACCTACCTTTGAACTCAAGGCATGTACCTAACATTAGTTTCCAAGTTACCCCCGCCCCCAACAAAACCCGAGCCTAGCTCCAGTTTTTAGGCTAACCCCAACAAGACCTGCATTTCCAGGTTAATCTCCCCCAAGAAACCTGCATCTAGCACAAGTCTTCAGGTTATTTCCCCCACCAAATTTGCACCTCCAGGTTACAAGCCTGCCCTGCTTATCAACCACCAATTAAAAAGAAATCAGAAATTAAGTTTACAGTTTGGCTCCCAGCACCAGCCAATTATGCTAAAGGCTACAGTAGCACACCAATTAGATGCTGGCCAGGCTGGAAACACTTAACCCTTGCTTGCTGTGAGTATTCTGGGCTCTTCTCCTGCGGGTCAGCAGTGGTCTGAAGTCGAACTGGCTCGAATAAAGACCCTGGTGTGGCTCGAATAAAGACCCTGGTGTGATTGCATCGGATTGGCTCCTGACTGGTCTTTCAGGACTCACTAAATACTTCCTTGACACTACAATATATTTATATTTACATTTACATTTATGCGTGTGTCTGTCTCTGTGTATGTCTGTGTATGTGCCTGTGTGTCTGTGTGTGTATCTGTGGTAGATAGCGATAGATAGATAGATAGATAGATAGATAGATAGATGGATGGATGGATGGATGGATGGATGGATGGATGGATAGATAGATAGATAGATAGATAGATAGATAGATGGCAGATGATAATAGAAGATAGATGGTAGCTGGATGATAGATAAATGATATATCAGAAAGATAAATAGATGGCATATAGAAAATTGATAGATAGGTGATAACAAGATGCCTGATAGGCTATTGATAGATTTCCAGAGTCCGCAGGGAAAACCCATGTGCCACGCATGCCTTCTTCCTCCCCCCAGTTCTAGTCAGTGCCTGTTGGCTCATGAGCTCTTTTGGACACTGGCATTCATAGAGACCTTATCAAGATTCTCATGGTAATACCTAGTTAGAACCCACACTCCAACCCTAACAAAAGGAGAAGAAACTCCCAAGTCTCAGCAGGATGTGTAGCTCCTTTCTGGAATGTTCCCCCACACTGCTTCCGCTGGCTTTTCGTTCCTTTCATTTGTTTTTATGTTTGATTTTGCTTTTTGAGACAGGGTCTTGCTGTTTATTCCTGACTGGTCAAACTGTGTTGCTCAGGCTAGCTGCAGACTCCTGACCCTGCCTGAGCTTCTCAAGTGCTAGGACAGCAGTGTGTGCCCTTGTGCCCGGTCCGTCCCTTCTGCAGCCCTCCCTCCCTCCCCCATGAGACGCGGTTGGCACCGATGCTTCTCTGCGCAATGGATTTCCTTGAGCTGGGCTGTAATCAAGTGTTTGCCCTGTAGCAAGACTCTCAGTTCTTGGACACGGAAGCTGAGATTTATCTCACATTTTTACCTAAGAGTTCTCAGATCACTGAATATAAAGTCTTTGCCCCTTAACTATTGTTGAAGGGACACAGAGCCCAGGACAGCATTTTATAGAAGATTCCATTGAGATAGCTGTTTAGTGAATGAGCGTGGGCTAACTTTTGAAGTTTTTAAATCTTTTTGCTCTTAAGTATTGTTGGTTCTGGCTTGTGTTAAATATCTAGCTTTCTTCTATTGAGTTGCTTAGCAGAGGTTATGGCCACTTTTGTAATAAGATGGGGGTGGGGAGGTGCTCTTTCTAGCAGGAAATGTGTCTCACATAAAAGAAACTTTCAAACCCAGACCATACCTTTTGCTGTTATCCCAGCTATTGTGATAATAATTCAAGGTTTGTGATTCATGAATCTCTTTTCACATTCAAATTTCTGATAATATCTTCCTAAAGAATCCTTACAACAGCCATTTATACTACCTTGAAATAAGTAAGGAAAACTTTTTTTTTAAACAAAGAAAGAAATACACTCTGGGTGACCAACACATGACCCGGAGTAGTAATCTTGGGATCCCTTGGGTCAGTTCTGATGCCACAGTGTTGCACAGTTGCATATTGTGGTGCTAGCTCCCGTGGCTAAAATGCTTCCTTCTCATTTGTCCTTCTGAAAAGGTTCATACTTTGTTTCCAAGTGTGTGAACCGAAGCGACGGAACTGAGCACTCTCTCTCCTAGGAGACAGAGAGAAGGAAGCACATATGGGAATATGAAAACATCACCATCTGAAAAAAAAAAAAAACTACTTTAAAAAATTGCCCAGTCTTCTCTCCGAAGTCTGCTGAATATATATGCACTGAGGACCATGTGACAGAAGAACTCCGTTAATTAGGGCTGAAGGCTACAGAGAGATCAGAAGCAGGAAGGGCACCAGAAAGGGAGGGAGGGTATCCTTTTCTGCTGGGTCTTTTGAGATCACTTGAAGCAGCCGGATCATGCACAGTTAGCAACAAGCGTTGACAGGGATGAAAAGGAAGGAAATCCCCATCTCTCTTCCCCCTCCTCGCTCTCCCTCACCCCCACATAAAACACCAAAATAACAAGTGTAAACAGCCTCATCTTGCTTATATTTTCCTCTTCTTTCGACTCATCTGGCCTCAATAAATGTAATCCCAGGCACTTGTAGTTTTCTAGCAATAGCTGTGGGGGGGGGGGATGGAAACAGGATCCTTCTCGTTATCAGACTTGAACACTGGAAAGCTGGCTAGCGCCTTAGAGTCTGCTGCTGTTTGTTAATCAGGGGCCACTGGGATCTCAAACCTAAGATTTCCTACATGCATGTCCTCAGAAGGTTGGAGGATGGACAAAATAAGGGTAGGCACTGCCTGAGAGATGGCCTCATGAGAATGCTTTAAAACTTAAGTCACTACTTCCTCCTCCTCCTCCTCCTCCTCCTCTTCCTCCTCTGTTCTCTGCCTAGAGCTCGTATTATAAATTTCTGTTAGTCATGAAGGATAACCAAATCTTGTAAAATAAATACTATTTTCGTGGCATCACCCTTGGAGCATCTGTATGTAAAAGGTAAGACACAGGATGGTGAGGACAACTCTGGAGATGCCGTGGGACACGGGAAGGGAGATGGTGGCTGTAGCCGAGCTGGGGCTAGGACACGGAGCACAGGTGGCACACTCGGGTGGCATGGCAGAGGCAGGAGAGGCCACACACTTGCCGGGCATCTCTGACTTGGCACACCTTTTCAGGTCCCATACTAGCCAGAGTCTGAACTGCAGGTAGATATGTGGCAGATCTGAAGTGCAGCCCAAGGGGCTGCAGAGACGCCTTAACCGTTAAGGGCTCTTCTAGGGGGTGGGAGTTCAGTTCCCAGTGTCCACATGGTTGGTCAACACCATGGTTGGTGGTGCTCTTTATTGGCTTCAGTGGGTACCTTCACAAATGTACACACACACACACACACACACACACACATACACACACACACACACACACACAGAGAGAGAGAGAGAGAGAGAGAGAGAGAGAGAGAGAGAGAGAGAGAGAGAGAGAGAGACTGAATAAAGATACATGATGAGAGGATCCAAGCAAGGGGGCAGGTGAGGAGGAGGAGGATGGGGGGGGAGCAGTGAGGGACTTCTGGCCAGAGGGTGTCTGTGTACCTCGTGGAGTTGCTCTCCCCCTGACAGTAGGAAGCCCAGAGAAAATGAGGCCTCCTTGTGATGCAGAGGGAAGTCTAGGCCAAATCCACTCCATAGTATAGGGAAAGTCTTAATCTCCATCATATCTTCACACGTCTCCTGCAAGGACAGTCAAGAATATAACCTCAACAGACATCAAGTCCTCGCATGGCTCGACTGTGGAGATCCTTGGGAGGCAGCACACAGAGTCACAGGCAGAGCAGTGTCATTATTGTCTCTAAGGACACCATGCTCCATGGCATCAGCTTGAGCAAGGACCTTGGACGTTTGAGGCAGATCTATAAAACCCTACTAAATTCAACAGCAAGGAGACCCCACACGGTTTTTCCTCTTTCACAGATCCTGGTGTGTCACTGCCTTGTTTTAAAACACTGCCGCTTCCAACAAGATCAGAAAACAATATAAGCCGTATGATTTGCTCAATATTTAAATTACTTTTATGTATTTATATTTGATAACAAAAACAACTTGGAATTTAATATAATTAAGTATAATATAAATTAAATATAATTAAATTAATATAATTTAATACATTTAATAATTAAAATGTTTAATTATAATTAAAGAGCATTTTCTGGAGCAGAGGAATTTTTACCCTTTACCAAGCTATTTATCAAAGCATCCACTAGATCTGAAATATCTATATTTTAAGGTACTTAAGAATCATTTTTCATTAAATAAGATATAAATGTATATGTTATAATAAAACACGTTGACGTGGGATATGTAAACCATTATAAAGTACAATTAATATCACATCAATGTACTGTATTAACCACAAAGGTAGCTTTGTAGAGTAGTTTTAAAAAAAATAATTGGCTTATGAGTATAGAATAGGCATACAGGTGTTAACAAAAATCACAAGCAACCTGCCAATATTTTTCTTATGTGAAGAACTGTTATGGTTCAAACTAGTCCAGTCTCCTTAGAGAGGTAGTAAAATGACTTCAATTCATAGAGATTTCCTTCATTTCCTAATTCCAATTGCTAAACTCCTCACAGCCATATCTTGTCGTGATATTTCCTTTCATGTAAAAGGCTCCAAGGCTGGAGAGACGGCTCGGTTGTTCCAACACTTGGTGCTCTTGCAGAAGACCTGAGCTTAGCTCCCAGGACCTGCGTCAGATGGCTCGAGAGCCCCAGGACTCCTCCAGGGCATCTGACTGCAGACCCCTGAGGGCCCCTGCACCCATATACACATTACAGAATCACCTACACATAATTTAAAATAATAAAACAATAAGTATTTTTTAAAGAAATGTAAGTATTATAGGAAAAGAGAAAATTGGAAGTGTGATATAGAATCTGCCATTGTGTTAAATGGTGTTTGTTGAACAATACAATACCAATCTGTGTGCCTATAGTTATCTATCTATCACCTATCTATCTATCATCTATCTATCATCTATCATCTATCTATTTATCATCTATCTATCATCTATCTATCTACCATCTATCTATCTATCTATCTATCTATCTATCTATCTATCTATCATCTATCTATCATCTATCTTTCTATCTATCTATCTATCTATCTATCTATCATCTATCTATCTATCTAGTTACCTATCTATCATCTATCTATCCATCTCACTAACCCTTAAAGGACACACCCTCATGCCAATGAGCTCTTGATACAAGACAGATATGAAGGAAAGGAAAACCTAGAGGAAACACAGTCACTGGGCTAGTGTACACTCCTCTCAGTCACGGTTGCTTATAGAATTACACCCTTAGCATTAACTACTCCGCTAAATGTAATTTCTGAGCAGCTTGGCTATGCTGGGACCAATAATGTTCCAGCAGATGTTAACAGTGAGGGGATTTAAAGATTGCGGAGTTTCACGGGTGCAGTAAAGCTGCGGTGGGAACAGAAATATTACCGGAGCCGTTCCGTTCCGAGTGCATTCCCGGTTACTGACAAGTGATACATGACTGATGGTATGTCCCAGGGAGCCGGGACTTTGTACTTACTGGTCAGCAGCATATCAATCCCATAAATTAAACAAAGTTTTATGGATTCCTCGTTCCTTTGCAGACTGATCTTCCTCGGAGGGCCTTTGTTTCATGTTAATTTCGTCATCCAAGCTTTGCTCAGCCATACTGTTCTCTTTAAGCACAGTCGAGCCTCACTCCAGGCTCCCTGCCTGCTGCAAATCCATCCCTATTATTTTTTAATCTTGGTGTTATCTGCAAGTGGAACTTTGGGAATACCTTCATGTGTTTTACGACGAACGCCATCAGACTTAGCGCTTTTTATGTAAGTCACCATAATGGCCTAAAAGGAACAATTTTATAATCTCTAAAATGTAGATAGGTTAAAAAGCTTAGCCATACGGCATCGTCCCTCCTGGGGAAGAGTCGGAACAGGGCGTTCAGCCGTCCCTGAGAACACAGGAGAATAGACACAGCATCGTTTCCATCCTGCAATGTGAGTGCCAGCTCTTACAATAGGGCAGTCAGCCGCAGGAAAACAGTAACTCCCAACAGGCTGACCATCTCGTGTCCAGCTCACCATGAGTAGCTGCCACCGAGCCTCAGTCAGACTAGGAGGCCACGAGAAGCAGGAGAGAAGTTGTGGGCCGTGAGACAGCTCATCAGTTAGGAGCACGGGCGTGCTGCAGAGGAATTCGGTTTGATTCTTTTTTTTAAAGATTTATTTATTTTATGTGTATGAGTACACTGTAGCTGTACAGATGGTGGCGAGCCATCGTGTGATTGCTGGGAATTGAACTCAGGACATCTGCTTGCTTTGGCCCAAAGATTTATTTATTTTATGTAAGAACACTGTAGTTGTCTTTAGACACTCCAGAAAAGGGCGTCAGATCTCATTATGGATGGTTGTGAGCCACCATGTGGTTGCTGGGATGTGAACTCAGGACCTTGGGAAGAGCAGTCGGTGCTCTTAATCACTGAGCCATCTCACCAGCCCTTCAGCTTGATTCTTAACACCCACTGGGACTATCACAACTACTTGTAACTCCAATGTTTCTGACCACCAAGTGCACCCTGCCCTTCTTTTTTTAAAATTAGATATATGCTTTATTTACATTTCAAAAGGTATACTCTTTCCTAGTTAACCCTCTGAAAAGCCCCTATCCCATCCTCTACTCCCCCCTGCTCACCCCCCCATTTCCTGATTTGCATTTCCCTATTCTGGGGAATTGAGCCTTCACAGGACCAATGGCCTCTCCTCTCATTGATGTCTGAAATGGTCATCTTCTGCTACATATGTAGCTGGAGCCCTGGGTCCCTCCATGTGTACTCTTTGGTTGGTGGTTTAGTCTCTGGGAGCTCTGAGGGTACTGTTTGGTACATATTATTGTTCCTCCTACAGGGCTACAAACCTCTTCAACTCCTTGGGCCTTCTCTCTAGTTGCTACACTGGGGACCCTATGCTCATTCTATTGGTTGGCTGTGAGCCATGGATGTTTTGATCCACTTTCCAATAAGGATCAAATTATACACACTTTGGTCTTCCTTCTTCTTGAGTTTCATGTGGTCTGTGAACTATATCTTGGATATTCCGAACTTTTGTGCTAATATCCACTTATCAGCAAGTGCATACCATGTGTGTGTTCTTTTGTGATTGGGTTACCTCACTCAGGATGATATTTTCTAGCTCCATCCATTTGCCTAAGAATTTCATGAATTCATTATTTTTAATAGCCGAGTAGTACTCCATTGTGTAAATGTACCACATTTTCTTTATCCATTCCTCTGTTGAGTGACATCTAGGTTCTTTCCAGCTTCTGGCTATTATAAATAAGTCTGCTATGAACATAGTGGAGCATGTGTCTTTATTACATGTTGGAGCATCTTCTAGGTATATGCCCAGGAGTAGTATAGCTAGGCTCTCAGGTAGTGCTATGTCCAGTTTTCTGAGGAACTGCCAAACTGATTTCCAGAGTGGTTTTACCAGCTTGCAACCCCACCAGCAATGTAGGAGTGTTCCTCTTTCTCTACATCCTCTCCCACATCTTCTGTCCCCTGAGTTTTTGATCTTGGCCATTCTGATTGATGTGAGGTGGAATCTCAGGGTTGTTTTGATTTGCATTTTGACATGTAGAAGGATAAAAATTGATCCATTCTTATATCCCTATAAAAAGCTCAAGTCCAAGTGGATCAAGGACCTCCATATAAAACCAATACACTGACTCTAATAGAAGAGAAAGTGGGGGAAGAACCTGGAGGACATGAATACAGGGGAAAATTTCCTAAGTAGAACACCTATAGCTTATGCTATAAGATCAAGAATTGACAAATGGGACCTCATAAAATTGCAAAGCTTCTGTAAGGCAAAGGACACTGTCAATAGGACAAAACAGCAACCAACAGATTGGAAAAAGATCTTTACCAACCCTACATCCATTAGAGGGCTAATATCCAATATATACAAAGAACCTAAGAAGTTAGACCCCAGAGAACCAAATAACCCTATTAAAAATGGGCTAAACAAGCATTACAGAGCTAAACAAAGAATTCTCAACTGAGGAATACTAGATGGCTGGAAACACCTAAAGAAATGTTCAACATCCTTAATCATCAGGGAAGTGCAAATCAAAGCATCGTGCCCTTCTAAGTACCCACATGCGTGCGCACGCATGTACACATACACACACACACACACACACACACACACACACACACAGAGAGAGACAGAGAGACAGAGAGAGAGAGAGAGAGAATCTACACACACAACGGAGCACACATACACGCACAAGCACATGAGAGTGCACACACCACACGTGTAGGCATGGGTGCATATACAGTTAAAAACTTATAAAGCAAGTTTTGCTTTTATTCTACATACAAACTAGCAACATTACCAAAAAGGTAAGCTGTAATACATTAAACCTCGACGTTCTGATGAACCAGTAAGTGTATGTCTATATTATAATGGAAATACATGTTATTTATATGTAAACACATCTTTCTCTAGTCATGTGGCCACAAGAAAGAAGCTCTAAGTATCTGGGTCCCCATTCCATCACACTACACCATCAGGACAGTGCTGCTTCAGTACCTGAGTGATACGCAACACAGACTTTTCCACTTAATTCTGGGGCCAGCCACGATCGATACCTTTGCCTTCTTCCCTAGCCCAGACTTACGTGACTCGTGGGGCAGCATCTCTTGTTACTAGGGTCTCCTGGCTTGAGGGTGTGGCTTATTTTGTATCTTGCTGGCCCCTGTCCACTTGGACTTTTAAGGGCTTTGGGAGAGCCAAACTTCCTGTCTCTGCTTCCCCACAGCTGGAGTCATAGATGCCCCTGACACACAGCATTTTCGTGTGTTTACTGGGGATCCACTTGAACTCACATCCTCACGGACTGCCTGAACCATTGTCCCAGCCTCTGCAAAAACAGCTTTGTTGGCATTACTTTCAGACACATGCAGGCAGGGCCCCCGTGGGCCTGTGGACGTGGCTGCAAATGCTTCTGGCATGGAGTCATTCCTTCACGGAGCCTAACGAAGATTTTACTTCCAATATATACCTATACTGTAGGGCGTAGGAACAGCAGGCACCGTGAACTGATGACATGGATGTGGAGAGAGCGGTTTTAATTTTCTTGCTGGTGCTATTATCTTTTAAGTCCTAATAATATCACTCATGCTCAGGCCCTGAGCCTATAAATCTGTACATGTTCAGTGAGCAATCCAGAAGTTTCCCTCGGCCGTGTGAGGCCCTGATAAAAGCCAACAATACAGCTCTGGCCACCGCTTATTAAGAAGGGAGACACCCACACGGCCCGACACTGCAATCCTTTTTATTTTGATGGTACTATTTCACTGTCTATCGTAAACTTAGCGAAGCAGGCTTTCTCTACCTTGCCCTCCTTTTATTGGATATAAATCACTCCTGACAGGAAGTTTTATGCCTAAATCCGTTTACTCCTTGTTGGTAGTCTTTAAATTAATATTTATAAGCTGGAAGAGGCCTAAGAGGGTGCAGCAATATAATAGCTAAATGCCTCAGTTGGGCTTGCGCTGGTTCCCACCTCCTACAGCATTAACACCTTTTAATTGCTTTCAATCTTAGCATCTATCGCCAGTACCATCCTGTGCCCACAGATCACGGCCTTTGGTGGAGTTGAAGTGGGCAAAATGGGGTTCATAACAGGGTTTATAATGGTGTAGCTTCTGTCCATAGGTAGTTATTGTTGTTCTCTCTCTCTCTCTCTCTCTCTCTCTCTCTCTCTCTCTCTCTGTGTGTGTGTGTGTGTGTGTGTGTGTGTGTGTGTGTGTGTGTGTGTTTGTGACATAAGTCACAGCTCAGATGTGGAGGTCAGAGAACAACCGTGGGTATCAGTCCTTACCTTCTACCTTGAGTGAGACAACAAGGTCTCTTTGTTGTGTAGTGTGTACATTCCTGGCCTTATGCTTCTGAGGACTCTTGTCTCTGCCTCCTGAATCTCTCTGTCACAGACCTCTGTTGTTACAGGTCCCCTCCCCATTGTCTGGCTCTTTATGGGTTCTAGATCTAAAGCTCAGGCCCTCACACCCCAGCCCTTTACCCACTGAACAATCTTCCTATGCACACAGGTTTTCCTGTGTGCACACGTTTTCCTGTGGGGAAAGGTTTTAGTAGGCGATTGGGGGAGGGGCACGGAAATGAGTTGATAGGCCTTGAAACAATGGCTGAGAAATTATTCAAATTGAAATCAGGTCTTGACAGACCTTTTTAATTTCTATATTAAAGGACATTTCTTAAAATTACTTCCAAATACAAGATTATATATTTCTTCAAATTAAATACAAGATTACATCGCTAATGGTTGGATTTTAGTTTACAGTGGTAATCTTGGCCACAGAACAGGCCTTACTGGTTCTACAGCTCCATCCTGTGTGGCTGACTACTCTTAGCTGCCTCTGCTCTCTTGGCCTCTTCCTGCTGCTTACTGATGCTTAGCTTCAGGAGCACATACTACTCTTTCTAGCCTAGCCACAGGATTCGGCAGGGTGACCCCAGCCCCCGCCTACTCCACCTCCCGTCCGGGGCCTGGATCTTGAATGGTCTCAGTCATTCAAGGGTTAGTCATGGGGATGCGGTGTCATTCTGGACAAGGGACAAGAGGGACAGCAGAAGAAGTGGCTTCTGAAAAATGCTTCCTTGAGTTCAAGAGCACGATTAAAGATGGTCCTTGGCTCACTGTCCCTTCGGGAATGGATATCCCCTTCTTGCTACTGTCAAAGGAGCCAAGCTGAGGTCAGAGCCACTTCCTAGAGGAGGGCAGAGGCGATGGGATGTAGGAAGGTGAGTTGCTGCTCCAGCTGTGACGTCGTGCTCCCAATGAGAAAGTGATAATGCTGTATATTGGTCACACCAACTAGTCTATGTTTTCTGATGTTTGTACCCAAAGGCCACACTCATCTTTAGAGTTACCTGTGACCTCTGACTCCTGAAGCAGGGCACCAAGGTTAAACTGGCCTGCCCCTTTGTTTTCATCTAGCTCAGGATTCAGGTGTCTTTGTCACCAAGCTCAGGGGCACCTCTCTACTCACTTCTGGGGTCCCTGACCAGCGATTCCTGCAACCTCCCTGAGACTTTTCTCCCCTGACTTCTTTGTGTAAATTGGTGCCCCTCCTCCAGCCTGATGTTAGTATAGTTTCTGTAGGAAGCTGAAATAAACAGGTATGCTTATATAATAGATCTTCTTTTATTACTTATTTGACTTGGAAAATACAGGAACTAAATCTGCTAAGTAATATGCACCATCCTTCTGGATAATGCTGCCTTCTGTCAAATGCAAACTGTGATGTGGAATAATGAGATTGGATTTCCGATGTGGCTCCAAAGGCCATGAAAAAAAAATTAGTGTCAAAGTTTTGTGAGTGATAGCTGTTGCTTAGGCTAGGATGCTAACCTCCAAGGGGACTGTGTGGAAGAGAACAACATTGCTTAATATATTTTAATTTTGGTTGTGCACTTTGTTGAAAACAGTTCAAAATTGTCCTTTAGTTACTGACTTTCATTTGTTTGTCAACGACCTTACCAGCTCCACTGGGAATTCCCCAAGATTAGACAGAGTTTGGACCACCTCTGTTAAAACCAGTCAGGAAAACCAGGTGTGGCCACTCATGCCTATGATCCTAGGACGTGGAAGACTGAAGTAAGCTCTGAGCAGCAGCACATTTGTTTCAAGGATAGGCTAGGCTACACAGCCAGACACTATCAATCGATCAGTCAATCAATCAATCATCAAACAAACACACAAACTAAACTAAAACCAAACCAAATTTAAAAATTAGTAAAACTTCTTTTTTTTTTTCAGTCCCAACACAAGATAATGGAATCTGAATACCTGGAAGGTTTCAGCCCAGCTTAGTATATGTTATAAAAATCTCAGGTGACTTTTATAAATATGATATAAATCTTGAAACCCATTGGTTTATCATATTTTTCTATGATTTTTGGAAGTGCAGTTTAGTTCACGAGGCTCAGAAGGGTACAGATGGAGGCTTCCTTAGTGTATGTCTAAATACTTAGAATTTTAAGAAAACCACCCTAACCTGTTTAGAACACTGTGCTCCACGCCTCTATCTTCACAGGATCCTTTCACAACAGCATGCAAGAATGGCTTTAAACGTGGTGTTGTCAACCACTGGTTCCTTGAGGTCCCATCTACTCACTAAAGCTTGCTGAACCCTAACTCTGGCCTCCATCCTGATCCACACCACATCCTAAAGAAACCCAGATAATCACTGGTCAGGAAGCCAGCCTATTACATTTGTATCCACGCACAGAAGCAAAGAGAACAGGAAGTAAGGTAAAGGGAACAGGAAGTGAGGTAAAGGACACAGGAAGTTACAAAGCCTCAAAGCCAGCCTTCAGAGATGCACTTCCTCCTGCAAGGCTGTAGTTCCTAACGGTTCCATACCCTCTCGGAACAGCGACACCAACCGTAGACCAAGTGTTCACATTCATGACCCTCTGAGGTCAACTCTAAAGGGCACATCTATCTTTGCCCATAAATTCTGCATCACTAGGAACCCTGTAGACTCCAGGGGTACGTGCATCTGTGTTCCAGGTTACCCTGGGGAAGTCAAAATTTAGGAAAAGTCCTGACCAGGTCCGAGAAATGAATTTGACCCCTGTCCTCATTCTGTCAGAGAACTGTCTGCAGCACGAAGTCCGTGGCCTAGCAGGAGAGTGGACACAAAGTAAAGCCTTACCCAGAGTGAAGTAGCCAGATAACAACCAAAGGAGACAGCTGTAGCTTATACCTAAGGAGGCAAGGGCTCCTCCATGGCTGTGACTATATATGTTATGGTGCTAGACTATTAATTATATGTAATAAACCAAGATACAGGGTTAGAGCTATAGCTCAGTTGATAGAGTGCTTACCTAGCATTCTTAAAGCCCTGGGTTCGATTCTCAGGCTGGATAACTAGATATGATGGTATAGGATTACAATCTCAGCACTGAGGAGCTGGAGGGGGCAGATCAGGAGTTCAAGGTCATCCTTCAAGACAAAGGGAATTTGAGTTAAACCTGAGCTACTGAATCCCTATCTTAAAAAACAAAACAGATACATTCTGACTTGTTTTCTCCTTCAAAAAAAATTCCAAGCATTGCCAATATGACCCTTACTAGTCATAGATCAGCAACATGGCTGTTTTGAGAATTAAGTCCTGTTGGTTACAGGTGATAAATTTAGTGCCAATGTTTTTGAGAACCCAACTGGGTTCTACTGCTGCACTGTTTCTTTTGGACAATGATTCCTGAATTTGGCTGTCACAGCAGGCTGATGTCACCTTTCTCAGTCCTATGATAGAATGAACTCATAATGAGCTGATTGTTCACTAAGAAGCCCCCACACCCCAAAAACCAGAAGAGCGACCTGAAACAATATATAAATACAAGAAACACAAAAAGGCAAAGCCATGTGAAATCTCCAAGAGATCATCACTTCTTAATTACCTAACCCAGAGATAGAGAAATGATTTGAAAAGCTGGACAAAGATCTCAAAATCTACATAAAAGACAAAAACATCAATGACTTTAAAGAAGGAAAAACATAGATAAATGAAGTAAGGAAATCAATTCAGGACATAGATGAAAAGTCAGTAACCAAGAAGAGCCCGTTGGCAACACGGAGGAGAAATTCATCAAGGAGGCTTTGATTGCCAAGACAAAGCACAGCAATGCTGAGAATGAAAGTCTCAGTGAGTCAAATAAAAAGCACAATAATCAGCATCACCAAAGGACCAGAGGATTCAGAAACAGCATCAGGATGACAGACATCACTAAGGGAAGACTACATCAGACATCAGTAAAGAAAAAGGTCGTGTGTATGACCACAAAACTAAAGAACTTAGGGATACCACTAAGTGACTGAAGCTAAGAATCCATGGAGTAGGGGAAAATGAGATAAAACTAAAGGCACACATTGAGTATAACATTGTTCAGCTTCCATGTGTATATGGGCTTTCTGTTTTTGTTGTTATTGAAGACCAGCCTTAATGTATTGTGATCTGATAGGATGCATGGGATTATTTCAATCTTGTATCTGTTGAGGCCTGTTTTGTAACCCATTATATGGTCAATTTTGGAGAAGGTACCATGAGGTGCTAAGAAGGTATACTCTTTCATTTTAGGATGAAATGTTCTATAGATATCTGTTAAATCCATTTGGTCCATAACTTCTGTTAGTTTCCCTGTGTCTCTGTTTCCATGATTTGTCCACTGATGAGAGTGGGGTGTTAAAGTCTCCCACTATTATTGTATGAGGTGCAATGTGTGCTTTGAGCTTTAGTAAAGTTTCTTTTATTAATGTGGGTGCCCTTGCATTTGGAGCATAGATGTTCAGAATTGAGAGTTCATCTTGGTAGATTTTTCCTTTGATAAGTATGAAGTGTCTTTCCTTATCTTTTTTGATAACTTTTGGTTGAAAGTCGATTTTATTCTATATTAGAATGGCTACTCCAGCTGGTTTCTTGTAACCATTTGCTTGGAAAATTGTTTTCCAGTCTTTTACTCTGAGGTAGTGTCTGTCTTTGCCACTGAGGTATATTCCCTGTATGAAGCAAAACCCATCTCCAAATTTTTAAACCTTAATTGCTCCTGTCTAAAGGAAATACAGAGACAAAGAGTGGAACAGAGACTGAAGGAAAGGCCATCCAGAGACTGTCCTACCTAGGGATCCATCCCACATGCAGACACCAAACACAGACACTATTGCTCATGCCAAGAAAGGCTTGCTGACAGGAGCCTGATATAGCTGTCTTCTGAGAGGTTCTGCCAGATCCTGACCAATATAGATGGGGATGCCTGCAGTTAGCCACTGGACTGAGCACAGGGACCCCAATGGAGGAGTTAGGAGAAAGACTGAAGGAACTGAATGGGCCTTATCTGGCATCAATGGGAGGAAAGGCCCTTGGTCCTGTGAAGGCTTGATGCCCCAGTGTAGAGGAATGCTAGGGTGGTGAGGCAGGAGTGGGTAGATGTATAGAGGCAGGATGGATGGAGGAACACCCTCTTAGAATCATGGTAGGGGATAGGAGGTTTGCAGAGGGGAAACTGGGAAAGAGGATACCTTTAGAAATGTAAACAAATAAAATATCCAATTAAAAATAAGAGAAAAATTAAAAATTAAGAAAAAATACAAAAAAAAGAACTCATGGAAACTGAAAAAAACTAAAGGCTCACAGTCTATTTGATGAAAAAATTCAAAATACAATCACTGCATTCTAGATGATACTCAGATATAAGCATCACACTGTTGGCTTAAGGAAACCATTGTGAAACATATGTCCAGTACCAAACTCTATACACCTCAGTGACCTGAACTTTTGCAGTTAGAATGGCCATGCTGGAGCAATGGAGCTTTGCTTCAGGCTCTATACTTTTATTGTCAATAATACTTTTAAATATCTATCCATGACAGAAAAAAAAAGAAGAAGAAAATGATGGATTTGAAACCAGGAAAATAAACAAAGCTTTATATTCTCTATCAGGACTCCCACATCTTCCTCCAGCATGGCACCCTTGTCCATTATCAATATCTTAGTCCTGTTTAAAAATCTTATGCTATATTAACACTTCTGACCATTTACATGGATACCTTATAGGCTAAGGTCTACATATAAGGGATAAAAGAGACCATGAGGATTTGTTTTTCTGAGTTTGAATTACCTCACTAGATATTATATTTTCAAGCATATGCATTTGCTGCAAATTCCAGTATTTCATTTTTTTCTTGACAGCTGAATCATGTTCCATCTCAGTTTATACCACATTTTTATTATCCATTTATCTGTCTATGGAAATGTGTACTGTTTACATTTTACTCCTGTAGTGAATAAAGCAGAAGTACACATAGATGTTCAAATAATTTTGTGGTAGCCTATGGAGTTCTTTGAGTATATGCTTAGGAGTGGATTTGCTGGGCCATAGGACTCAATAAGATTATAGCATAAAGTTTCTCAAACATTGGGATACAGCTCTCCAAGGACAAGAGGTACATAGAATCTGAAAAAGTCAACAGAATCTCTTCATGATACACCATAGTCAAGATGATCAAAGCACAAAACAAAGAAGCAATAATTAAACCTGCAAGTGCTAACCACCTGCAAATAGCCCATCATAGAGACAACAGACTTCCTAGAGAGACACTAGAAACAAGGATAATATGAATTTGCAAACCTTAAACACTAGACACCTGTCAACCAAGATGAGTATATCCATCAAAGTCATGTTTTGAAACTGATAGGGGAATAAAGACATTTTAAGGCAAGCACAAACTTATGGTAATTCAAGACCATCAAACCAGCATTATGGCAAATAGCCCAGAGGAGAGTGTCTCCGTTAGGGTTTTACTGCTATAAACAGACACCGTGACCAAGGCAACTCTTATAAGGACAACATTTAATTGAGGCTGGCTTACAGGCTCAGAGGTTCAGTCCATTATCATCACAGTAAGAGCATGGCAGAGTCCAGGCAGACATGGTACAGGAGGAGCTGAGAGTTCTACATCTCGTTCTGAAGGCAAACAGGAGAAGACTGGCTCCCAGGCAGCTAGGGATGAGGGTCTTAAAGCCCATGCCCACAGTGACACTCTTCTCCTAATAAGGCCTCACCCACTCCAACAAAGCCACACCTCCAATTGTGCCATTCCCTAGGCCAAGCATATTCAAACCACCACAGAGAGGAAAAGGCCGTGTCAATCACAAGAACATAGGAAACGATGTTTAACAAGAGGAATAGATGAGCAAAGGAACATTGAGAAAGGATCAATTAAATCCAAATCAGTTGGCCAGCCACAAAGTTCCTAATCAAATAGGGAAGAAAGAAAGTAACAACAGAAATAGCATATGCAGGAAAACAACTAAGAAAATGATAAGAAATCAGCAAATCCCTCAATGTAAGTAGCCTTAATTCCTCAATGAAGAAACACAGACTAGATTTAAAACAAGATCCAGCTCTCCATCTTTCACTAGGAACCTACTTTATCAGTGGCTGAAGGGAAAAGACGTAGTCAATTTGCCAAGAAAACAGAGGCCCCAAACAAGCAAATAGCTATATTTTTATCTGGTAAAGTAGACTTTGAGTCTAATTTAGCTAGAAGAGAAAAAAAATCACTTTCTCCTACTAAAGGGAACACTCTGTGGAGATGATATAATGATTCTAACTTTCTGTGCACAGGAGTTAGCACATATATCATTTTTAAAAGCCCGATGGACAGAGAGGGACATCTGGCAACACCTATGACAGGAAAGGTGGCATCAGTACCCAGCTCTCATTAACAGATGTCATCCAGAGAAAACTGTCAGCAAAGAAAGATCAGAGTTCAACTCTATCACAGGTCAAATGGACTAAACATACACCTGCAAAATGTCCCATCCAACAGCCACAGAACACAGTCTTCTCAGCCTAAAATAGGCTATGTTTTAGGCCATAAAATAATAATGAATGCAAAAGAATCAAAGTGGTTTGTTGCATCATATCAAATCACAGTGGTATGAAATTGTAAATCAGCTGCATGAACAGAAAGTCGACAAATACATTGGAATGGAACATACTAAGGTTGATCAATGAGTCATTCAAGAGGCCAGAGAGCAGATTTAAAAATTCCTAGAATCAAATGGAAGTCGGACTGTAGCACTTGCCAAAACTTTGGAGGATATGCCAAAGCCCATACAAACTAAACAAAAGGCAAAGAACCCCCAATTAACAGAATTAGAGATGAAAAAATCAGTACAATAGAGACCATGGGACCTCAGAGACTCATTAGGGAACAGTTTGAAAACCTACATTCCAGCAAAGCTGAAAAGTCTAGAGTAAGCAAAATTCCTAGAGGATACAAGTGGCCCAGACAGAACTACAGCAAAAGAACAGAAGCAATAATAGTCTCCCATCAAAGAAAAGCAAACAAACAAGGTATTCATGCCACACTCTACTAGTACATTAAAAAAGGTACTAACCCAGTATCCTACTCATTTTCCCATGGAAAGAGAACCAACACTGCCGAACTTGTTCCATGAGAGGAGTGTTATCCTCATCCGCAAACCAAATAGAACACACACAAGAAATGGAAAGTGGGGAGGGGGAGGAGGGAGGGAGAAAGGGAACAAGAAAGAAACTATAGACTAGTATTTCTGATCAACATACACAAAAACATTCCCAAAATAATATGAAAACCAAATTCAGAAGCACATTAGGAAGATGATAAACCATGATCAAGTCAGTTTCATATATAAATCAATGAACCTAATACAGCACATAAATAGAATTAGTGATAGAAATCACATGGTCATCTTGATAGATGCCGAAAAGGCATTGGACAAAGCTTAACATCCCTTCATAATGAGAGCTGGAGGAACCAGAAATAGGAGGAACTATAAGGGCAGATCTCTAGCCAACATAACACTAAAAAGGGCCAAAGAATTTCCTCACAAAAAGTATGAAACTAGGGTGTCCAACTCATTGAATCCAGAATTTGAAGTCTTAGCTAAATCCATTAGGCCAGAGAAGAAAGCCAGATTGATCATGCAAGAGATACAAACAAGAGAGGGAGAAATATGATTATCCCTGCCTACAGATACGATCTTGTAGACCATGGGCAGTAAAGTATCAGACTATAACATAAAAAGTAAAATAGCTGTCTGATATTCTGATAATCAACTGGCTAAGAAGTGAGGGTAAGGTCTCCCTAATAATAGCTTCAAAACCAGCTTTAAAACCCTAGGAATAAACCTAAGCAAAGAGTTAAAAGTTCTCCATAGTGAAAACTTTGAAACTATCAAGAAAAATATTGAAGAAGACATTAGAAGAGAGACTCCCAGGTTCTTGCTTAGGAGAAAGAACACAGTGGAAAAGGACATATCACTAAAATCAGTCCAGATTTGACACCATCTCAAAATCCCAGTGGTATTCTTCATGGAAGTAGAAAAAAATAATCCCCCAAATCCCCAAATTACATGTCATTGTTACAAAATGGATCAAAGATCTTATCGTAAGATGCGACACTCTGAAACCACTAAGAGAAAATCCCATGGAGTCTAGCAATTGGCAAGGGCTTTAGGAGAAAGACCAGCACAGCTGTGGAAATAACTGCAAAGGTGACAAGTGGTATCACAAACGAACAAGAGGTTCTGCTCAGAAGGAAAAAGCTCAGCTCGAAGACCAGGAGACAATCTTCCCCAAGCATTCATTTTGCATGGGGTTAATATCTAAAGTCTACAAAGAACTCAAAAAATTAACCCACACAATCTACAGAGGGCACAGACCTCAAAAGACAGACCGCCAATGGATGGTTTCCAGATGCCGAGTTTAAATTCAGGCCACTCAGATGCCACCACATCCTGCTGCCTTTCTACTGAAAGTAGTGCCATATAAAAGGTGTCAGCACCACAGATTTAATGGCAGGCCTCTTGAAGCCCTCCGAGACTCCTTATCCCTTTGTCAAAGAGCAACACGGTTCTGCCACTGGTGAGATGTTTCTGGATGTGTCTGACAAGTCTGCTAATTTGGTCAGTCTCTTAGCTCCTCTCAGATTTCAGGCCCTACTATGAACTTCTGACTGTCTTAACAGAGGCAGTTTCTCATTTCTTCCCAGTGGAGTATTTGGGGGAAAGCAAGAGCCCCTTTCTACCCCTGTCCTCCTTTGATTTCAGATAATATGAAACCTGTGTGGCTAAAGCATTTTCTCCCTTCTGCTATGAGTTTGGCTATCATATTTTATTACCATCTAAACACCGTACTCTGCAGAGCCACCAATGCATCAAGACTGAAGCTGGACTTGTAACACCTCTTAGCATCAATACCAACACTGGGCAAATCAGAGTCAGTCCATGAATGTCAGGGGGCTGTAAAACACAGGATTGTGAAATGGTTCTCAGCCGCCTTTTATAGACAGAAGCTGCCCACCACAAGATGTATAGGCTTAATAAATCAATGGGAAGGAATTCCAAAATGGATAAATCAATACTCAAGCAGTCAGAGAATCCTACAGGTGTATGACAATGACCCATCGGGGCCTTTAAACCTCAGCTGGCAGGTTTAGCCAAAAGGGTCTATAATGATAGATGTGCCGAGATGATAAATACTTCTGTGGTGGAAGTTTGTATTGTCTGTGCTTCCTCTGCCACCCTTCACACAATGGCAGTATAAACTGCCTCCTTTACACCATAGAACGGATCTGCAAGAGAATCAGATTGTAAATCCATACACCTGGGGACAATCTCAGAGGAATTGGGTCATTTACATAAATGGTTTCAGGTGTGACTAGCCGACATAATTAGAGTGCTTACTGTTTGCGTTCTGCAGATGTGCAATCATGCAGTGGCTGTTGGTGGTAGTGTATAGTAATCTTTCCCTTCTGAAGTATATTACAGACACATAGATAAAATTACTAATAGCCTTTCACTGGCTACTTTATTTTTGAGAAGCTAACCTAAGGGACATTAGTGTGACATTAATATAGATTTTGATTTTTAAAATATAGAAATAGAAACTATTCATTGCTAGGAGAGTGGTTTAAATTGCTTGTTCATAAAATAATACTAAATGCATATGCTAAAGAGATATTGCCAAGTAAACTTGATGGTTTAAGAAAACTCCTCTGGGACTGGAGAGAAGACTCAGTGCTTAAGAGCACTGGCTGCTTTTGCAGAAGACTCTGGGTCAGTTTCCAGCACACACACACACACACACACACACACACACACACATATACACACACATTGTGTCTCAAACCACTTGTAGCTCTAGTTCGAGCGGATTCAGTACCCTTTTATGGTCTGCCTAGGAAACTTGTATAGGTGTATACATGCACATACATGTGCATACACATGCAACACACAATGTATATATAATATTATATATATATATTTAATATATATCTTACATATATATACACACACATTTTCTTAAAGAAAATAGAACCTGAAGTTAGATTTCAAGCCAGACTACAAGAATGTGTCTGTAGTCACAATAGTATCATAAAACAATGAGGCTAAAAGGTGTATCAACTAAAATATCTCCAGTTTGTCTTTACTCAGTTTATCCAAGTTTTCTATAGAAATTAGTTACTTTCTTAGTTAAGGTTTGCGTTGTTGAGATGAGACACCATGACCAAGGCAACTCATAAAGGACAACCTTTATTTGGGGCTGGCTTACAGGTTCAGAGGTCCATTATCCTCATGGTGATATAGGCATAGTGCTGGAGAAGGAGCCAAGAGTTCTACATCTGGATCCAAACGAAACCAAGGGAAGACTGTCTCTTCCAGGCAGCTAGAAGAGTCTCAAAGCCCAGCCTCATCATGACACACTCCCTCCAACAAGGCCACAGCATGTAACTGTGCCACTCCCCGGGATAAGCGTATTCAAACCGCAACAGTTATTTTGTCAGACACCACTTATGTTAGAAAAATCATTTCCATTAATCTCTATTTGAAAAAAATATTTTTATGCAAGTGGGTGTTTTGCCTGTAAGTGTATCACAAGTGTGCTGTGCCTGAAGAGATTAGAAGAGGGAGGATTCCCTCAGGGCAGGGGTTACTGACAGCTGTGAGCCACCGTGTGAGGGAGGGACATCAAACCTGGGTCCTCTGGAAGAGCAGTCAGTGGTCCTGACCATTTAGGCCCTAGTCCATCAATTTCTTAAGTTAATTTCAGAGAACCTATCTTTAAAATAAACGTCAATGTACTTTTTAAAGATTATGAAATTCCTTTTTTACATGTGTGAGTACTTTGTTTGCATGTGTGTAGCTGCACCAAACACGTCTGGTGCCTGTGGGGGCCAGAAGCCAGCAAAGGACCAGGAACTGGAGTTGCTTGTGGTTGTGTGTATGTGGCATGGGTGCTGGGAACCGAACTTTGATCCTCTTTGAGAACAGTCAGTGCTCTTAACCACTGAACTAGCTCTTCAGCCCTTTCAATATATTTTTGAAAGCCATATGCAATTAGAATTAATCACAGTATTTTTTAATATGGAAAAATTAAAAACTCCTCAAATATCTGGGATTAAAATGATTAGGAAGCAAGATTGACTGAGAATATGGTAACTATATAATAAAGTCTTAGGAAGGCATTAAGATGACAATTTTGTGAAATATTACAATATGAACATTACAAATTAACCTTAAAGATTATTGTATATATTTTCAATATTCACATCTAAAGGACAATCACTCCAAAATGTGAGCTTTAACATTCAGTAAAACTTCTTCCTTTCTCTCCCCCTCCCCCATCTCTTTAGCTACCCTCCCCTCCCCCCAGTAGTGATGTTAGCTCCCAAGGCCTTGCATACAAAGGCAAGCGCTCTACCACCGAGAGACGTTTTCAGTCCCCATTTCTTTTGATGATTTATTTTTCAAATATTCTTTTGAAGGAATGCTTAAGCTAGATGTTGATAAACGAAACCTATCATACTGTTTCAAAGCCTCTCTCCGTCCATTGTTTGGCATTACCTTTCTTACAGAAACCACATCCAAAATTCACTCACAAAGTCGCACATTCCATTCAAATTCACAAAAACTTAAACATGCTGTAATGTTGTTTAGGTGTGAAATACCATCAGGTCTTTATCACTTCACACGGCTGTTTTCATGCTGTCTTTTCTCTTCTTGTTCAACATTTTTTCCATCTTACTTTCTAGGAAATGCGCCGTGGCACTTACTGGCCTCTGCTTAGCTAATATAACAACCAACCTGTAGCGAGAGTAGCTCCCTAACGTGCATCCCACAGGCCTGGGGACAGAGACAGTTAACTCCTGATAAGCATGCCGCTCAGGACTCATGAGGGGTCAGAAATTCTCAGGCATGGCAGGGAGTAGCCCACTGGGGTAAGATCACTGTGCACAGGCGGTTTGCAACCAAATGAAGGAGCACTAAGTAATTCTGCCTCTGGGGTACTTAGTGAATGCTTAGTCCCTGTGCTGGATGCTCCGGACACAAAGGCGGCAAATTCATGCACCGCGCAATTAGCTTGAACAGCTGGCAACCTTTGCGAGCTGAAGCACTTGCCTCCCACGATCCAGCCTCATAGGCTTGAGAACCACGGAGAATATTCTGAATTTAAAAACGAAATTCCAAACACATGAGAAGTTGCTCAGTCTCATCAGACTTTTAGAAAAAGGAAATTAAAACTCAATGAAACAAGTCACCACCACATCCCCACTAACAGGATTTTAGGACGGGGGAAAAAAGTATGACTTGCTCCTCCGTTGGTGGCTTTTATCTCTTACTGGATTTGAAGAGGCTGCCTTTCCATTTTGAAGAGCAATAGTGTGAGATTCCAGGCAACCAGGAAAAACCATGATTTGGGGCTACCAAGCCCAGAAGTAACCAACTCATGTGTAGGAGTCTCCACCATTAGAAAAACATTCTACTTAACTTTAACTGTCAACTTGACCCAGCTACGGTCACCAGGGAAGGACGTTCTCAGTTGAGGGATGAATTGCCTGCATCAGATAGACTAAGGGGCATATCTCTGGGGGATTGACTTTATTGTTGGTCAATAGAGCAGAGGCCAGCTCACCATGAGTTGCAACACTCCAGGGACCTCTGGTCCTGGGATGGAGAAGAAAACTAGCTGAGCATGAGCCTTTAAAGAGCTAGCGAGCGGTGCTCCTCCATGCGTCGGGCTTCAAGTTTCTGTTTGCGCATCTGCCCTGACCTCCTTCAGTGATGGACTGTGACATGGAAGTAGGACAGTAGACCTTTCCTTCCCTAAATTGCGTTTGGCCAGCGTGTTCTATGACAACAGACATGGAGACAGTAAATCAGGCTTCCTCAGAGACCCACTGACAAGACCACTACTTGCCTTACCAAAAAAATCTCTAAGCCTTATTCTCTAATGCTGATGACAGTTTTCAGTATATTGTGATTTGGGGAAAACATATTAAGACTGAAATACTGTATCTCAGCTGTGTTCTAACAGGGAAGATTGAGCAGGTGACAAGCTGTCAAAAATTATGTGAACTCAACTTACCGTAAGGAAACCTGGGGATTTCTGTCAATGTGTGATTCCTGGTGTTACTGCATAAAGAATGCAGAATGAGGCTTTAGTACTGCCATTTGGATCCCAAAGATAGTCTAGCCCACATGATCCAAAATTGAGGGCATAGAAAATATGTGTGATTCAGCGCTAGCTGAACTGGGAGATGGAACTGAGCATGCTCTGTAGGGTGAGGTTGATGTTGAAGTCTTTGACAATCCGAAAGGCAGCGAGGTCTGAGCACTCCAGGATGGAGGCGAGCCAAGGTGCCTTGGGCAGCAAGCGCTCTTACCCACTGAGCCTTCTCCCCAGACCCAGGATTTCCACATCTAAGCCCTTTAGAAATATTCTGAACCATGGCAGCCCAAGCTAATGACCTGATCCCCAAAGTATTCTACTTAAACGTTCTTTTACGGAACTTTTCAAAACTGTCCTCCTTTCTGGTGAATTTTGCTGTTAAATTTTCAAATACTATTTTACAAATCCTATTGACCTATTAAATGAAGTTTCCTTAAGTGTGAGGACTTGTTTAGAGCAGCGTCAGTGTTTAACTAGCAAGCTGTTCTATGCTGCTAATATTTTAAAGGGAATCACACTATTTACACAGAGAACAACATATGATCAGATTTATATTAAGGTTTTCTTAAGTTTTGTCCAATTCTCTATAAACTTTTCAACAGTTTTAAATTTTTTTAGGTTATAATATAATTACAATTCTCTCTTCCCTTTTTTTCCTCAAATATTCCTGTGCTTTTTCAAATTCATGGCTTCTTGTTTTCATTGTTTTTCTCTCTTGCTCTCTCTTCTCTCTCTCTCTCTCTCTCTCTCTCTTTCTCTCTCTCTCTCTCTCTCTCTCTCTCTCTCTCTCACACACACACACACACACACACACAAGAACTAGATATAGAGAAAATAACTTTTGACAAAGAAAATGCCAAGTCATGCTCAGAAACAATTACTTTTTCATTATTACTCAATAATTAGCAAATACCGGTGCTGTGGCTTGCTGGGAGCGAGCCTAATCAGCCTATTAACGCTTTAACAAGGAAAAGCATCCTAATGGCGACTTCACTCCGTATGCGGTTTTGCCAGACTCCAACTTTAGCTGGACTCATGCTCCACTTCTGCCCTACTTAAAAAGCGAGGTTTATTTAGCAAATTAATAGTATAAATAGGGCAGTGAGCATGCTTAAACCACTCTGAACACTATTTTAAAAGGCTTTAGCAAATTAATTTTATGCAAATGATATTGCTAATGCAAGTACCACTAATCTGTTCATTAAAGCCAGAGGGAGCAAACTTTATTTTGGCAATTAGTTGAAGTTACTATATGTATTAAAAAAGCACCGAAGTTGCATTTCTTTTAAAGTGTACATGTAGACTTTTCAGTGGCTGGGACTTTCCCACATCACTTGGTGTGAGATCAGGAGTTCACACCTTTTGCCTGTAGCCTCACGGGTCCCTTTACCTCAGGTTAAGTGGATACGGTCAGCTCTCCCAGTCACTGAGAGATAAGGACTCCCTTGGCTAGAGCAATCCAGTTGCCCTCTTTTCACGGAAGGCAGAAACACTGCCCTGGCTGGTCTTTGAGAGGTAAGGAAGAACTGCCATTATGTAATGGGACGGTGTCGTGCCCAGATCCATTATTAAATGTCAGGCTTCTGCGGCAGCCTGCTCCTCTCTGCGTTCCAGAGACGCCATGTTGTCTGATAGAGTTTGGAAGGAGAGACAGAGCAGGTGGCGACTATCGACGTGACCTTTCAGATTATCTCCCTGCTCTGAGTGCATTTCAAGAGAGAGGGCTGGCATTTGTGGTTACGATCATTCACGGCTTCGTCATCCGCCCCATTGATCTAGGACGACGGTCACATCACTGTCTTGGAGCCCAGGGACAAATGTGGCATCTGACTGACAAGCAAAAGCTCAAGTGAATTTTGCCATTTATTATTATAATTATTGTTGAGTCAATTTCCCTTTTCCCAATTATGGGGCCATAGTGTCGTGAGCTGTCAAAAGAGTGACATGGTGCCTAATGCTATGGTGAGCTACAGGAAAAAATTTGATGTAAACAAAGGTGTCTCTTGGCTCCCATGTACTTCCTACCCACTTTCCCTTCTTCTCCAAATCCCATTTTAAAGAAGTGAAAACTAATTGGTGTTTTGGGGGGTGGGGGGAGATTTCCATTGTACCACATAGTCTTTGTACCAGTCTTCCTTTCATTCCCATGTGTATTTATTTCTTTCATTACTGTGGAATTAACAACCCTAAGCATAGTAGCTTTAAACGAAAATGTGTTTCCCTGTTGAGACAGGGTCTTCTGTATCCCATACCTGATCCTCCTGCCTCTGCCTTCGAGTCTTGGCATGACAGGCACGCACCACTCTACCCAGTTCGTGGTGTACCAAGAGTAGAGCTGAGGGTTTCATGAAGGTCAGGCAATCATTTTACCACCTGGGTTTTGTCTCCAACACAAAGAACCTTTCTTAGCAGCTGGTTTTACAGTCAGAAATCTTGGTGTAGTTGACCAGGTGCTTCTGCAACCAGGATGTCAGGCCAGGGTCTCCTACAAGACTGGGCTTAAGGTAATAGTGGGGTTGTAACACTTTCAACATTCAAATGGAACGTGACCGGTTTTCAAGTTCTTTCTCTTGGGTGGTAGCAGACCTCCAATTCTTGCTCGTTATCGGGCGCTACATGGACCATTCCATGGGGCTTCTTACAACATAGAATGTGCCTTCCTTAGAATAGGAGCATGTGAGAGAACATCCCAGGCAGACACCACAATCTCAAAGGTGACACCTCACGGCCTTTGATAGTGAGTCACCGCATCCAGCTTCCACTCAAACGGAGAAGATATGAAAACACTGGCCACGGCTGATGGGGGGCAGGGGTCAGCCGGAACCATCTCAGAGATTGTTCAATACTGAGTGGACACTAAGAGTGAATGCAGGAGGCATCGTGCTCCATGGATGCCTTAGTGAATCTGCAGTTATGTTACAACGTGTATCCTCTCATTCTGAGGCTCTCTCAATCCTTGTGTTTCCATCTGTGGGCACGTCACTGGGCCCTCGGGGTGCTTGAGACAATCTCTACCATCTGAGGGCTGATGGGAGCACCTTCCAGCATGTGCTGAGCCTTCTCAGCGGCTCTGGCCCTTCCTAATGTTGCAACTCTTTTAATACTGTTCGTCATGTTGTGGTGACCCCCAACCTTAAATTTATTTTATTGCTACTTCTTAACTGTAATTTTGCTTCTGTTACAAATCATAATATAAATATGTGATATGCAGGATATCTGATATGTGAGCCAAAGGGGTTGAGAGTCGCTGCCTTAGAGTCAAGTCTTTCAAGACTCTCATTTGTTCTTCAGTCAGAAGGGCTTCTGTAGATAGCAACTGGCTTTGCTATTTATGATTTCTGCAGCTTTTTCCATTTTTATTAATGTCTAACACTTATTTTTGTTACATGACACACTGAGGTAAAGCTACCTGCTTCATGAAACTTGCTTAAAATAAAAATACACAATTTCTGTGAAAACACATAACTTACACCTATTAGTTTATATCCATAAACAACAATCCATTACACAAAACATATATATATCTATGCTTGTATAATAATATATAATCTATATTTTTTCTATATGCTGCTCAAGGAAATGAAACAGCAAAAATGTCAATATTTTCTTTAATCAAAGATCTTCTAAATTAAAGACAGTTTCTTAGAGCGTTCTCATGATTTGTGATTAGGGTCAAAGTCTTTAAAGATACTCCGCACCCTGTTGGAATAGATTTTAAATTTCTTCTGTTAAGTCCTTCCCAGGAAATGAAGGACAAATGCCCTGTCACACAGCCCCAGTGTGGAAGACAGTGCTAAGAGTGGATCGGCTATGGAGTCGGGAGGCTGGCCGTGGACGAGAAAGGGTTGTAGAAGGGAAAGTGTCGTACAAACCTCCTCCCAGTCTGTTTTGTGCTCTCTCTCTCTCTCTCTCTCCATGTGCATCTCCAAGTTGAATAGCAGGCAGTGAATATTACCGCCCTCGAGACGGAGCAGATGGCCTGCCTCATCTCACGCGCCTCCTCATGGCTCTCATCAGACAACTGCCATCTTGGAGTTGCCATCTCTGCTCTTCTGGTGCCCACTGAATTCATAGCATTTCTCCTTTTCATCATGGAACGTGGCTCTCTGGACGTCACAAGCCACCCTAAAGGCTGGACGCATATAACATGGAAAGGTTGAGGGGACCCAGGAGCACAGCTGTCTTCTCTGTCTGTACACAGCTCTTGTAAGCCTGGGAATTTCTTGAAGATACTGTTACAGAGGCATCCCAACAGAACTTTTGACAAAACGGATTTCACGTGGCAGCTATTCTGAAGATGAGAGTGTTGCTGGTGGTGGATGGTTTCACACCTCCAAGTGTGAAGAGATTAAGCTTCCACATATCTGTCTGTGGGCAGCTTGCAATCATTGATTATTTTTTCTTTGTCTTAAGCTTTCTTTCTTTCTTTTTTTCTTTCTTTTTTTCTTTTTAAGAAGAATAGTATTTGGCCTCTTTGCTCCACAGACTTAGGGATAGAAGCACACAGGTCTTATAAGATGAGGGTTGAACTTTGAGAGCTGCTTTCTTCCAGTTGTTGTGGCTGTACTGCTGTTGAGGCGTGCTTGCTGGCATGTTTAAAGCAGCTCCTCTATGAAACACACCACTTCACATACTTTTGTCTTATTGCCGCACACCTCTTCTTATGATGGCCACTGTACTTCTCTTCTTGTAGATTCAGTAGACAGAAGCTTTAGGAGACTAAATGATGGAGACTCTACTTCTCCGAACCAAGAATAGATCTTATTCTCCTGTTTAACTCTATCACACATCGATCAGCACACTTTGCCATGTGTCTGATAAGTTCATATGGAACGGGTACCTCTCGGTGACATTGATTCTTCATCTTCCAGGAGACCTCTCAAGGGTCGCAATGCTCTGCAGGCGAGCAGTAAGAAGTTCTATTTTAAATTTTAAATACTCTGCCAATTTCCTACCCCAAATTGCCTGCCATTAGGACCACAGAATTAGCCTTCAAGGATGAAGTGTTCTCTGGGATTGAAACTGGTCATGGCTAGGAAAGGGAATCCCAACTCTAAACGGACTTCCCAAACAGGACAGGGATTCCACGCATAGCTGATACACGCAGTGAATTCTGAGTTCATATTTTAGCGAGGCATTTAAGCTTCTTCGCTAATTAACTTGTTTCTGAGTTTTACAGACATAATTAAATAGTGTTATGTTAGGATGACGATCAGCTACAATAAATGATACTCCCCATGTGGTGAGTTACACAGTTAATTTCTCTACCATGTAAAAAAACATAGAGACGGTCACTCCACGAGGGAGATAGGAGCCTCCTGTTGCTAGATGTACTACCTCAGCGTCCCTACAGTATGGCCCTTGTGTTCTTGTCTAAGATGGCTGTGGGTAAGACCAGCACATCCCCATCTCAGGGTGTGGGATGGAAGAGGGGAGGAATTGAACCTTGCTACATTTTGAGTAAACTGCCCAGAAGTCTCACCTGCCCCGTGGTTTTACCACAGTCAGTTGTATAAATCCCCCAGTGACACTGGGAACTGTCGTTTTAAGTGAAGATACTGCTGTGTCTGACTGAAGAACAGACCTTCCTGTTAATGTGAGGTAGAAGTGGAGAGCAGATCTGGAGGAGAAGCCGCTGCACATAGGCAGATCCTTAACCTCTGTCAGGTACAGAGAAACCACGTCTAGTTATGTGGTCCCATAGGCCACGGACACGCCTGTTCCTGGGTGGACAGAGGGAGCATGTGTGGAGTCCTAGTTTGCTTTCTGTTGCTGTGACAAATTCCATGACCAAAAGCAACTTGAGAAAGAGTTTATTTCTGCTTAAAGCTCACAGTCCATCATGGAGGGACGTCAGGGCAGGAACTTGAGGCAGGAACTGGAGTCGAGGCCATCCAGAAACACTTCTTCCTGCCTTGGACTTCCAGACTCCATCAGCTTGCTTTCCTATCTCTATGCCCAGGACCACCTGCCCAGTGGTTGCACCTCCTACATCAATCATGAATCAAGATGGCCAATCAGATGGAGGCAAATTTTTTCTCAGTTGAAGTCCCCTTTTGCTAGAGGATCCTAACTTGTATCAAGTTGACAAAAGCAACAAACAACAGTGGAAAACCAACCAGCACACATGCCTTATGTGCTTAGGATCTATTACTATTGGGCAGCAGGGAGTTAACCTTTTTAGTGGTCTTTGGTGAGATCCAAGATCATAGAGGCTGACTGCGGCAATGAAGAATGCTCATAAAAGACCGGGGTCATCTCCTTAGTAAATATCTAAAGATTCTGTTTCCTTAGATGTTTCAGTAGGAGGTGCCAGCCTAGGGGGCCTGGTATCCACTAATTTATTGAAACTAAATTTGAACTGTTACAATTGAAACCAGAGGTTCCAGGTTAACTATATTCTAGTGCCAACCAAAGACCTTGTTTCCTCTTACTAGGCCCAATCTCTTAAGGGTTATGTTATCTCTAAACATAGACTGGGAACAAACCTCAAACACATGGCTTTGGGGAGGCAGGGACCGCAACTCTCCCTGCCAAGAGGAAAGTGTCCGTCCATGTCTATTGAGATCTCTCAGCTGCTGTCTGTGTTTTCTCAGAGTCTATGATAATAAACATTCACAATTATTTTTTAACTTGGTCTTATTTTTGATAGAACCTATTCAATTTTCAGTCTATCTATTGGTATAATGAAAAATTTATCTCCCACTCTATAGATGAAAACAAGCTTCCTTTGTCTGAACTCGATCTCTGTCAAGCTTCAAGGGACTCTTCTTGAAGTACCCAGCATTCTGAACTCTAGGGAATGAGACTTAGCTTCTAGTTTCTGAAGGACAAGTCATGTCAGGCCCCACTCTGAGACCTCACTTATTCCTTGTTGCTAATGGCATTTTCCTTGCAAATGAGAATACATGCTTTGTTTGTTGAAAATGTCCCCACCACCTCCCTTTGATTGGTGGCTTCTTCAGTGATGTTTCTGTTCTATCCTGACCATGTTTCTTTCACCTGACTATGCCTCAGTGACCACATCCCCCCTCCTGGAAAGCCCCTATCCCATCCTCCCTCCCCCTGCTTCTAGGAGGGTGCTCCTCCACCCCACCCGCCCCTACTCCCACCTCCCCGACTTCATCTCTCTGGGCTTCAGTTAACTCAACTGTAAAATAAATGAACGTGGACTTGATGGTTTCTAAGATCCCTTTCAGCTCAGGAACAATCAATGATCCTGAGACTGTATTGACATCTGAGCTGAGGTTGTTCTAACCATACAGTGGTGAACAGACAGGAGTGGTCCTAAACAGGACACAAAGGTTCTATTTGTCCTTTGGAAACTGCCCCTGGCCGCCAAGTCATCATCGAAGCACCTCCAGGCCCAAAAGGTTCTACACTGTCTGTGCTCATGACTAAGAGGGACTGGTGGCTGGAGAGATGGCTCAGAGGTTAAGAGCATGGACTGCTTTTCCAGAGGTCCCGAGTTCAATTCCCAACAAACACATGGTGGCTCACAACCATCTGTAATGGGATCTGATGCCCTCTTGTGGTGTGTATGGAGACAGTGACAGTGTACTCACATACATAAAAGAAATAAATCTTAAAAAAAAAAAAAGAATGAGAGGGACTGAAGAAGTGACTCAGTGGTGGAAAGCACACCCTCTTCTCCCAGTGCCCATGTCGGGTGGCTCACAGTCTCCTATAACTTCGGCTCTGAGGGACCTGACACCCTCTCCTGTCCTCCCTAAACACCTCTGCACGTGTGCCATGTACCTGTCAGCACTCAGCATCCACTCATGCAATTGTGCCTACATCCATACAAGAAAACAAAAATAAACTGATGGCTCAGAAGATAAGAGCATGGACTGCTCTTCCAGAGGTCCTGAGTTCAATTCCCAGCAATGACATGGAGGCTCACAACCATATGTAATGGGATCTGATGCCCTCTTCTGGCATGTCTGAAGACAGCACCAATGTACTCATATACATAAAACAAATAGTTCTTTAAAAAAAAAAAGGTCACTCAACTTAAAAAAAAAAAAAAGCATCACTGTTTGATTTAACTTAAGTATGGTCAGTTCTCAGTTAGCTAGACCATGTCTGTGAAATGGCACAGATAACAACAGGTGATAACAATTTATTAAAGGCTACACATATGTAACATTTGTGAGGCTGCACATTCTCTGGAGCGCTGATTTTTTTTTTCGTAATGATTTCTTTCTTCTATCTGAAAAATTTACACGTTTATATTTTCCAATGATCCACACCATATCATATCACCATGTGGCTTAGGCCGGAGGAAACTAACCAAGAAATAGTGGAGGGCAACGCCAAAGCAGGTAATTGAAGCATAATTCTATTTACCACTTTACTTTTTTATCAAGAAGGATCTGTAGTAGCCTATGAAAACTACATAACATATCAAATAATTGACAATTTAGTATATCCTGTTCAATCCAAATCTCACTCTGGGGAAATATAAACATCCGGGTAAGTGCATATGTCTTTGGGAAGTTTGCAACTCAGTGAAGTAGACTGTTACTGTGCACAAAACTTTTGCTAATAAGAATAAAGGCTCCCCTGCTGGTTCAATAAATCAGCCTGGATCCTGTGCGCGAGACCAACAACAGCTGACAGAATACAGGTTCTTGGAAATGCTTTATAAGTACCATCTAAAGAGCCAGATTGTGCCTTAACAGCCTTGTTATCCTAATGAAATCACTCCGCTTCCTCATCTTTGCTCCAGACACCTCCAAGGTTGGGCAAAGGAAGCCCCATCTCCCCAAATGCCTCTAAACACCAAATTTGGATGACAGATTAATGATGAGATCTGCCTCCCCATTAATTTATTTGCAAGAGACACCTGTGCCAATAACCTCGTTAGGGTTTGGAGCGTGTCCCTAGAAAGGCATGCCTTCCCCTCACTGACTCCACTCCCCATAATTCTTAATTACTTTCTCCTGCCTGGTGGGGAAAAGGGCACATGACATGGAAAGTTTTATAGGGCCTAATCATTAACCAACTCCTTTCTTGAGTGGAGTTAGAGTATCGGAGAAAATGCTCTGTCTCAAATCCCCCTAGCTACTTTCAAAATCATTGGCCAAAGGAATTTTCCACATGTGTCTTTCTGCTTGAGAGCCATTCCTTCTAAGATACGAGCAAAGGCTCTTGGAGCCCTTTCCGTGTGTTGGGTGCCATTCAAAGCCCTTCTATTCAGGATCAGCCCACTGCCGGGCACTGCCGGGCACAGGTTATCGGTGTAATTCTCCTTTTGCAGATGACACCGAGACTCACACGTTGTCACTCACCCACACCCCGGCATCAAAGCCAGCTTGTCTCACTACAGGGTTCTTAGGACATATTTCTTTCTTCCTAGGGAAGAGAGACTCTCTGAGCGAGAAGGGGCAAGAAGCTCTGCTTTTGGATTTAGCCTTCTTTGTCTTGGGTAATTGTCAAGACAGGCATGGTCAGAAAGGGAAGGGGCAGTGAGACTGTCAGCTAAAACCATAAAACCAAAATGGTCAGTGGGGCAGGAGACGCTCTGGTTCCACTGCAGCAAGAGACAGTCCACTTCCTGTGTTTAGTCTTTGCAGCTCCTCCCAGTCCTGTGATTGGCTGTATACTGGTGTTGTCTGATGATGCCTGGAGGTTTGTTGGGTTTCTCTCTCTGTCTCTGTTTCTCTGTCTGTTCCCCCCCTCCCTTCTCCTTTTCTCTCCCTGTGTGTGTCTTTGTCATTGTGTATCTATCTTCTGATGTGACACAAAGATAACAGTTTTCTGAATAAAATTAAAGACAGGAACAAGACTAGGGAATGCTGGAAAAAGGACATTGGGAGTTGGTTGCTTTGGTGTGTGCGTGTGTGCATGCCTCTGTGTGTGTGTGTGTGTGTGTGTGTGTGTGTGTGTGTGTGTGTGTTGGACATGCGCATTTACATTGTGTGCATTTGTTCATGCTTGAGAGTTCCATAAGATATCAGATATCTTCCTCTATCTCTGTACCTAGAACTCTCCTGTCTCTACTCATCCTCAGCACAGGGGAAGCAGGTGCAGGTGACCACACCCAGTTTCATAGATTCTGGAGATCTGATCTCAGGTCCTTATGCTTGTAGCGAGGAACTATCTCTTGGTATGGAACTATCTCTTCAGCCCAAAAGAGTTGTTTCAAAGAGCAGGTCAGCTATAAGAAGATGTCTAAGCAGAGATTTGTAGCAGTGAAGCTTACTTCATTAGGTGTTCCAGCAAACATGCTGAAATAGGATCCCACTTGTTTAGTGTGATGATGAAGAAGATATCATCACTGATGAGGGTGTGGCAAGAGAGATGCTGGGAGTGGAGGAGGTGGAAGAGGTGTCCTGTATCAGCTTGGGTAAAGGCCTTTCAGATCATGGCAAGAAGCCTGGATTCCATTGTATCTAGAGAAGACCTCGGTGCTTGTGGATAGCAACAATATAGGGCATGTATATTTTAAGGAGCTCATACGGCCATTTGTGGAACATGGACTGGAAAAGTCAGGTGAAGAAGATGGAGCTTGATGGGAAATTTCCCATGAGTAGATGCTGTAGAAAAAGCTGGAGGCAATCATAGAGGAAGGAGAAGAGAGTCTTACTGGTAGATTAAAACGAGACCGAGGCTATCTGGGCATGCATAAGACCACTCGGATAGGTCATGTGCACACATCTATCAAAGAATAAGGAGTAAATTACAGAGCAGAAATAGAAATCAAGGTTTTGTTTAAGTTTCACTTGCTGTTCAGACATGCAAGGAGACCCTCAATTGGGGGCTTTGGTAATCAACTCTTGAGATTACCCAAGAGTTCGAGCTTGGAGATACAGACTGGGAATTTATTTGTGTACAGATCAGATATATGGCATACACATGACTTTTAAAAAACTTATACAGCGATCTCTTTTTATTGTCGTCAGGTGTGTGAGTGTGAGTGTGGGCACATTTCCACTCCCTATATGCTAAATAAAGCCAGCAGTTGGGCTTTGTTTACAAAGACACTGAAGTCCTTCTCTGTGCATCGCTGTGGATGTCTGGGGATCAGGATGATGTTGTGCACACATGGTGGCGTCTTACCTCTGGGATCTACATTCCAAAATAGCGTGTGAATAAAAGTGCTTCTCAAGCATCCAGATCATCATTGTCCTTATTAGACAGTGGGACACACTCTAATTTGTGTCGAAATCCTGTAAGAAGTTTTTCTCAGTTACATTATGGCCTGCCTCTGAAACTCATTAGCTCGCTCCCTAATCTCAGCTACATTCGAGTGCACCTGTGCCAATGGTCTGATAATAAAGATTTGCAATCATTTCTTTCAACGTAAGGATGGAAGATGGTAGTTTACCTGTTTCCAGAAATATCTAGGATTGGGCCTGGCCAGCTGGTTCAGCAGGTAGAGGGTTTGTCTGTTAAGTCTGATGACCTTAGTTTGATCCCTGGACCCCACATGGTAGAAAGAGGAAACTGATTCCCAGAAGGCCCTCCACACAAACCAACCAATCAACCAACCAACCAACCAACCAACCAACCAACCAACCAACCTACCCAGGACCTGCCTCTGAATCGCTACTCCCAGCTTCTCTACCTGCTGTGTTCCTCCCTTGATTTGCCTTTGACATGTTACTCTTCTACACTTTGTTGCACAGAAACTGACAGCTATCTGCAACCTATACTCCAATTCTATTTGTTTTCAGATTTGATCCCAACGTTGTCGTCAAGGAAACACATTGACGATAGCTATGAGATTCAAAATAAAACTAAAATTTAAGCATCAGATGCTAAAGGTATGATCCAAAGATCAATGGCATTATGCAGGCACCACAGTGCCAGTGAAAGAATTCTTGAGCAGGAATGTGAGACTCACAAAGCCAGAGCCCACTGCCACCAAACTCCGTCCCTCACAGCCAGCGGCTGGGTCGCAAGCAGTGCGTGGGCTAGACCAGACCTAGGAACTGTGTGTTCATGTGGCCAGCACCAACTCTTAACAAAAGAAAAGTCACTCAAGTCAGTCTGGTGATGGGGTTGGGGCACAAATGGTCATGTTATACAAGGAAACAATGAAACACAGAGATTGCTAGCTTGTAGAAGGAAGCATGGGTGTAGATTCAACATGAGAGCCATAGACAGTTTTCTTTTACCATTACAAATGCGGGGCCAATCACCCTTAAAGAGAAAAGGAATTTTTTTTTTTGGCTCGGTGTTTTGGTTCCAGTCAAATGATCGGGTACCTGCTGTTCCTTTGGGCCCATGGTAGTATGTCACGGCGGGAGTATGATAGACAGACAAAACTGTTCACAGCTGCAAGGAGGAGGAGGAAGATGAACAGATCACGGCCATGATCCTGTGTACTGGGCATGTTCCCAGTAGCAAGACTTACCACTGGGCCCTATTCTTGAGGATTGTGCCAGCTCCCAGGAGACATGCCTGGGACCAAGCCTTTAACACTTAGCTTTTGAGGGACACTCAGGATCCAAGAGACAGCATGGAGTTCGGGGAAGTTTGAACACAAAAGTTGTTACACACTGAAAGAATTATTGTCTGGAAGAAGGGGTTAGTCTCAGTTTACTCAAATTGTAGAGGACAGAGCTATGGGCAAGAAGACATGAGTGTGGTTCTTGATCCAGGCTGTCCCTCATGATCATGTCTGATTGTGTGTGTGTGTATGTGTGTGTGTGACACACACATATACACAGAGGGAGGGAGGGAGAGAGAGAGAAAGAGAGAAAGCTTGCCCATTGCAAAGGCCACACACAGGTATGGGGGTCTAGAAGACAACTAGTTTAGTGAAGTAGGTTCTCTTCTTTGGGACTGAAGTCCGGCCTCCAGTTTTGTGTGGCAAGCATTTTACCAGCAGAGGCACCACCAGCTCATCGCGGAGGTTTTCAGCATAACATTTCTATTGTTCAGATGCAGAGATGTGGAGCCTGGCACCCGTAGTTTTGAGGATGTTTCCAGGGGAACAGTACTATGCTTGAAGTTTACTTTCATGTAAGAATTCAATTTCTGGGGGCTGGAGAGATGGCTCAGTGGTTAAGAGCACTGACTGCCCTTCCAGAGGCCCTGAGTTCAATTCCCAGCAACCACATGGTGGCTCACAACCATCTGTAATGAGAACCGATGCCCTCTTGCGGTGTGTCTAAAGAGAGCTACAGTACATATTTTTTTAAAAAAATTCATTTTCTGCCAGCCACAACCATCGCAAATGGGAAACTGAGCTGGGACCGGTGCCGCGTGCCTTTAATCCCAGCACTCTGTGAGTTCAAGGTCAACCTGGTCTACCTAGTGAGTCCCAGAAAAATCAAATGGGGAACTGGCATTAGTCTGTCCTGTAGAGGGAGCAAGTCCTTCAGAACTAGAGATGTCTAATCAACAGCTAAATCCTAAAGCACATCCTTTTAAAGCAAACCGTGCTTGTGACTAGAGACTGAGAGACATTCTCAGGGCCTGTGGCTCTACACGCCTAGGTGTACAATCTGGTTTCAGTTCTCTGCTGTGTCTCAAGACTGCGAGTCTTGCTACCTGCCGGCATGGTACTCGTGAATGCGACACTCAGAGGGTGGAAGGACACCACGGGTTGGCATCTGACTTCTGAGGCTCATCGCTACTCCATATCTACCGTGTGTTCCCCTCTTCCGTTCTCTTTACGTTGGGTGTTACCGAAAGTTCTAGACTACAAACCCAGTATCCGAGAATGTCAACATCAGTTAAAATGTAAGGTGAATGGTAACATAAAATGTAAAAGTGGCTTTTTATAGCCACACGGAAGCCAGACCTCACAAGCATAGTCCACGGCACAATCATCTACTCTGTACCAATAGTCACCTCCGTGCCTCTCCATTGGCTGTGCCAGCTGAGGTCAGAGGGATGACGTCACTCATTGTGGTACTCCCCGCCGCCCTCTCTCGCCCCCTTCAAGGTTCCACTTCTATGATTTTATGATGGTGTTTCCTTTCCACGAGGCCAAAACCACCCATCATTTCACACACGACTCAAGCTGCCTTGGATCTGCTGATTTATCCATCTTTGAACGTCAATATTTACATTCTCACCCCATTATGTGTGGCTTCTCCAGACTCTCCTTTGAAGTGTTGCTACAGAGGGAGAGCCCGGGAGACCAGAGTATAGAACACGTTTTACTGGCATTTGCCAGAGTATTGACCTGAACTCCATATTTCTTGAGAAAAATGCCTGCTTTTTGAGGGACAGTCTCCTTTGTTGGAAATGTAATGCATCTGACGCTGATAAATCCGTGCAGAGAGATCCCAGCCCCAGCTTTCTGGACTATTCCTAGCTTCAAAGAGCTCCGGGTGCTTTCATAGTTATATATATGCTATGATTATGCCCAGACGACCCTGCCTTCCAGAAAATTCCATCTCCAAGTCTGCCCTCTCTCCATTCTCACCACAGGCTGTAGAGACTGATGAAGTCCGAGTTGTCAGAGTGGGTTACTTGTTAGAAAGATACTCACACCTTTGACAGATCTGTCAGCTTGTTGTGCCCAAACCAAATGAGCACACGCACTGAATTTCCCTCCCACAAACTAAACTGGAGGGCAGTGCTGCAGATATATACTCAAATCTATACTTAGAACAACTTGACCAGTGGCTACGTACAACCGAAAACCCAGGAGAGAAAAACTCATCTATAGTTTAATGGACCCCTAACAAAGGTGTTTCATAAAAAAACAAAACAAAACAAAACAAAACAAAACAAAACAATCTTTCCTCCTCTAAAAAGGGACAGTGGGGGATGGTAAAGGAAAGCTAATAACCAGAGCCTCATTAACGACACACAAGCATCAGTGAATGAAAAAGGATATTCTAAATAAAAGTAAATATTATACACTATTATCCCCAGAGGCTCACAAGGACCACCATGTGGTAGGCCAAAAAGGGAACTTTTACCAGTAGTAAGTAATGTATAAAGACAAGACTAAAATAACTCATTGAAAATGGACAGTAAGATAAATGATAGGTAAGAAGTGACAATAAGATAAATACAGACAGACAAATGAAGGCAAAGAGGAATGGGTCCCAGCACCTCCAGGCTCGTCTCTCAACTCTAACTTAAGTACCATAGAAAAAATTATGTGTAATGACTCTTTATTGCTAATGGGTACAGGATAAGCAATAGGTGTGAAAATCTCACTTGAGAAAGATTTTATGTGGGTGATTCTGGGAAGAGACTATTTTCTGATACTCTCCCATCCCCCAGTCAGCACAGTCAAAGCATCACCTCAGACCTCGGAGCTCTTTGTGTTTGTGTGCTGGTGAGGCATGAGACATGGTTGTGGAGGGTCAAAGGACTGACAGGAAGTGTCAGTTAAAGACAACAGGATCGGCCGTGGCGACCTCAGGGTTTAAGTCCTCAGATACCTAAGGTGTAAGGTGAGTGTGTAAACTGGCTGTGTAAACTGAGAGTGAAAAGCGGGTGGTTTCTCAGAGGCAGTGACTCAGGACCATTCTGATCAGGAAGATTTTATGGAAGAGAGAAATCAGTCCATGGCAGGCATCACATGTCATTGGCTGAAAACAGTCAGGTGACTTTTCCTCAACATATAGATGTTGGAAATGCAGATGAGCTGGGGTGCCCAGGAAGGGAAGGAACAAGTCAAGCTCTACCAGGTGTGCAGAGTTTTGGTTTTAGAAAAATTATTAAAAGAGTAGAAAATAGTGGATTTTGAAAGTGACACAAAGTCACTAGCACAATCACAAGGACACATTGTTCGTTTTTTTATGTGTACAGAATCATATGCATTTAAAAGATGGTTATTCAATATTAATAATAGTTATCATCAGATGGTAGGATTTTAGGTGATCTTTAATATTCTCTTAACCCAGTGTTTCTGAACCTTCCTAACGCCGTAACCCTTTGATATAGTCCCTCAGGTTGGGTGACCTCACAACCATTAAATTATTCTTATGGCTACTTCATAACTGTAATTTTGCTGCTGTTAGGAATTGTAAATATCTTTGTTTTCTGATGATCTTAGGTGATTCCTGGGAAAGGGTCATTTGACCTCCGGGACCCCAAAAAGGTCATGACTCAAGTTGAGAACCTCTGTATTAACCTCTATTAGTTGGTTGGTTTTTAATTCTTTTGTTTGTTTGTTTGTTTGTTTAAACAATGAACAAGTACTGAGTATATAACCAGAGGAAAACACACACAGCAAAACAAACCAGTTTTGCTGTAAAGAGAGGAGACTTTTTAATTCAAGATGGAATTTGCATGTTTTCATAACTTTTGGTTCTTACTGAGAAATATGCCACGTATGTTTAACATTGTCCATATCGAAGTGACAATTTATAACATCCACATGTTCATCGTGGTTTATTTCATTGATTTTTTTTGTAAATAAGAATCTTATTTCTAATTTCTTGTGCTGCATTTCCGTGTTAGGAACTGGGGTCTGGGAGTCACCTGATGTGTGCTGTTTCTCTAACAGTTGCTCGAATAACTCATCAGAAGAATCATTTCTTCCATCTTGGATGTGTAAAAATGAACGCAGAATGAAACAGTTAATCAGTAGCAGGGCCAGTATTCAAACCCAAGCCTGACTGATTTTACTGTTCATAGAGCCAAGCTCTGCGACTAAGTGTATGAAGTAGATTGCTTCTCCTGGTCCTTACAAGGTTGAGGCATTCCGGCTTATGTACGAAGGAAACCCCTAAGTAGACATCAGCTCCTTTAATCCCCTCTGCTTCCCCGTGAGGCAGGAAAGTATTTTTAGAGATGAGGTGATTCGAGCTCAAAGAGAATTTAAGTTCTTCCCAACACCTCATATGGTGTTGGTAAGAGTAAGGAGCCAGCGAGGCAGTGTCTCCTAGACCCAACTGCCCTCTTTCATTCGGCCTAGAACTTTTAAGTGAGTCTCAGTTTTGCATACATATCTACTGTACAATGGAACATTTCAATATATCTGAGCTGGATATAGTGGCTCATGTTTATAACCTCAGCACCCAGGAAGCCTTGGGAGGAAGGTCATCACGAGTTCAAAGGTCAGCTTGGGCTAAGTCACCTTCTCTCAAAAGAAAAAAAAAAAGCTAGTGTATGCATATATAATATATAACAAATTTCTACAGTATGGGCTGACTGAGAAAGGACCTATAGGCTCATGGGTTGATGCCTTGTCTTTAGCTAAGGATGCCTCTGGAGTCAGTGTTGACAACCGTAGGAGACAGTACATGGATGGAAGGAGCAGGTCTCTCTGAAGATCTGGTTCTTTCTCTTCGTCCTGTCTGCTGTGATGGAAGCAGGATCTACCATGGGCTTCTGCAGCCATTATGATCTGTCTCACACTGGACCCAGAATCAGCAAAGCCAAGCAAGGACTGTGGACTGACATCTCTGCAGCCTGTGAGCTTAAAAACAGATGTGTTCTCTTCTTAAGATATTCACCTCGACTCTTGACTCTCACTCAGAGGGGGAAATAAAATAGTCATCGGAGATGGATGGGTGGAGGGAACTGGGTGGGAGAAAGGGTGGTGAGGGGTGTCGGAAGGGGGTGCAATTCAGGTGTAGGGAGAGTCAGGAAGAGAGGGCCAAGAAAGTGAATAGAAATCAGCGGTAGAGGGGGCGAGGGGCATCTCTAGGATGTGCCAGGAACCTGGGATGGCGGAGACCCCAGTGAGCCTATGAGGGAGACTCTAGCTGAGACTCCTGGCAGTCGGGGAGCTGGAGCTGGAAGTGGCCACCTCCTGTCACCAGGCAGGACTCCCAGTGAGGGGTTAAGGACACCTAGCCACTTACACAAAACCTTTGACACAAAATTTATCCTGCCTACAAGAAGTGCAGGGACAAAGATGGAGTAGACTGGTCCAACTTGCGACCCAGCCCATGGGAGAGAGCCCACCCGAGAGACACTGTTAATGATACTCTGCTACGCTTGCAGACAGGAGCCTAGTGCAGCTGTCCTCGGAGAAGCTCCACCCAGCTGCTGACCAAAGCAGATGCAGCAACCCAGAGCCAAACATTAGATGGAGCTCAGGAGCTCAGGAAATCTTGTGGAAGAGTTATGGGGGATCCAGAAGGGATGGGATCTCCACAAGAAGACCAACAGAGTCAGCTAACCTGAACCACCGGGGGCTCCCAGATACTGAACCACCAATCAAAGATCATACACTGACTGGAGCTAGGCCCCACCACACATATGTAACAGATGTGTAGCTTGGCCTTCGTGTGGGTCCCCCAACAACTGGATCAGGGGCTGTCCCTGACTCTGCTGCCTGCCTGTGGACCCTGTTTTCTCCACTGGGCTGCCTTGTCTGGCCTCAGTGGGAGAGAATGTGCCCATTTCTGCAGTGATTTGAGGTGCCAGCATGGGCTGGTACCCATGGGAACCTCTACCTTCTCAGAGGAGAAGGGGCTGGGGGCTGGGGAAAAGGCTGCGTGAGGGGTACTGGGATGAGATGAGAGGGAACTGCAGTCAGGATATAAAGAAAATACATTAATTAATGGAGAAAAATATGTTCTCCTCAAACGTTTGTTACTGCGATAGGAAGCCTGACTAATACAGTGCATGTGTTCTGTAGTAATCCATCCCGGGTGATTTTCTTTGTGAGACCTGATACCCTGAGATGTCTCGGTAATCTCCAGGAGCTTCCTGCCTGGGCTCTGCATCTCTGAATAGGCTCTAGACTCAGCTGACACTAAAAATGAACAGCTAAGCTGAGAGATATTATCAACGGCATCACAGTCTTTTCTCCGGGACTAGGAGGACTGTTCCTTGTTATTAGTCTCAGTAGAAACATGAATTTTTGCCGTCCTGTGCAGACCAAATGAAGAGATTGAAGAGCACTGGGTCACCAGGAAAGATAATGTCCTTTATTATTCAAGTGCAATTCAAATCTCTCTCTGCAGCCTCAAGCATGTGCTCAAAGATAATTGACTGCACAGGAGGCTCACATGCTGCCAGCCGACGGTCCTCAGGTCACAGGCCTCCTGCCCATGTGTGGGGTGGCCCAGTTCTGTTTTCCTCTTCAAGGAAAATAAACACGTCGCAGATCTTGTGGGCGGAAGTGAGAGGCTGGAGCGAGGCGGGTAACGTCCTTTCCCCTGAATGCGGGGCACCAGGGTCCAAGTGGCTCTGCTTCTGTGAAGTGTTTCTCCAGCCAGCCCGACCCCCCAAATCTGGCCCAGACACCCCCCACTCTTTCCCCCAAGGCCCAAGGCCCCTGCTCATCACCTGGAGTGAACGCTGACAGCAATGCGCAGAGGCAGCGAGCAGGGAGACATGCCGGCGTTGTCACGCATGGCTGACCAGCAGCCATCAAGGGCAATTAACCACGGAGAACTCAGGATCTTTCTGGACAGGTCCAAGCTCCCTGGCGCCGCTATGATTAGATGCTTTCCACGGTTCCCTGTAGTCGCCATGTGACAAATTCCGTCTCTTGCTCGATTCTCATTTCCTTTGTGTGGTACTGGTGCGTAACCACCCAGCGCGGACTTCATTTCAGATGGCTTTATCTCCAGGAGAGTTTTGGTTAAGTTGCAAGGACAACCGCATCTGAAGCACCTCCTTATTCGGAGAGTCCGTTCTCGAGTGTATGAAGGTGGGCTTAGCACGTCCACCGTGCCGCGAGTCTTTTCCCCGTGATTCCCTTTTCTTTGAGGTGATTCACATAATGAACTGTATCGTAGGATTTGTCTTCTTAGACCCAGGCTGTATACAAGAGACCTGAACAAATTAGTGCTAAGCTTTGCTTTGGAAGTGTAGTAGGTCACTTAATTCATACAAAGTTTGAGATAGTTCAGGTTGCTGGGCTTCGGAAAGCGGCTAGAATGTCAAATGACAGAATTATATTTATTAAATTGGCCTTGCAGCAGAAAGGACTGGCTTGTTCTAATAGGGTAAGATAGGCAATTTAAAGCCTGCGTGGAAAAGAACTGAAGCAAAGGGCCTGCTCCTTGCTTGTTTGAGGTGGGTTTTGTTCTGTGGCAGAGGCCAGTCATGAACACACATTCCTTCAGCCTTGATCTAACCATGAATCAAAATTGTGCGTGGGAATGGCTTTGGTCTGCCGTCCCTCCCTCCCTCCCCCCCCACACACACCAGCCCCAGTTCTGCCTGTGGTCAAACCAAGCTCTCCTTGTTCCTGCCAGCCCAATTGTTCCTCCACCATCTGTCATCACAAAGGTTAAAGAACCCATTCTATGTGATGGGTAAAGTGAGGATGTTAGATGATCTGTGCCAATGTGACTAATACTTCCTCTGCCTCTGTGCCTGTCAGGAGCTGAGCAAGACACAGGCTAAAATGAAGGATGGGGTTAGGTGCCAAATGACAAGAGGGCTGAAAATCCGGTCTAAACATCATAACCTTGAAATGCAGGACCCAGATGGCAAGACTCAGAAATGGTGTCAGGTTAAGTAAAGGAACAGTTCTTCAATTCACCAGTGTGGGAGGGAGCCAAAGATTTGTAGCTGAGATGCTGAAATGTTAGGAGCAGGCCAGGGATGTGGAGGGAGGGTTAGGTGGGACACGGGGTGGGAGGGATGACAAGGGTCTCGAGGAGGGGTAACTAACGTGGAAGATGTTCTAAGAAAACACAGGGAACTTGTAAGCCATGTGGCTTGAAGGTGGGCGGCTGGAGAGCTGCCTCACCCAGAAGTCACGTGGCATGGAGATGCCAAGGAAGCTTCATCCCTGCTACTGAGTCTTATAGCACTGGAAGGTGTGTGCTCGGCCGGGGTGTGCACTGTGTGAGGTCATCTCACCTGGGTGTGAACCTTGTAAGCTGCGGTAAAGACCAGTGTGTCATGACCATGGATGTAATAGTGGTGCAAACACTATGAAGGTACCCAACTGCCTTCTGGTTGGATTTAAGGCCTACTCCACAGGAGGAATCACATTCCTGGAACTGTGAATCTGGCAAGACCCTATGACTTGGAGGGGGGGGGAAGTGGGAGGGTGTGTGTGTTTCAGGCTCCAGGGTTGAACCTACCTACACTTCTGCTAAAGGGACATGGTATCAAAATTTGTGTCTCTCTAAATTTGTATCTTTCTGAACTTGTATCTCTCCATGTTTCTATCTCTGAATGTGTATCTCTCTACCCATAGACTAGGACAGTTCTCAGTCCTCCTTAGAGACATTTTTGTGCAGTGAATGATAGTTAATACAGAGACTCACAACTGGTCAAAATGTAGACAATAAATGTCTGTCAAGAACTCGGAAACGATAGGAGCACCTTTATCAAAGCCCCTCAAAAGGTTGGGGCCCATCATGGAAGGGCCAAAAATCTTAAGAACTAGAGGTAGAGTGATTTCCTGTATGGACACAGGCCTGCTTCACTGCCTAGCAATGAAAAAAGACAAAACAGAGAGTAGATGCTGTGGACACACAGGCTTTTCTAGGATGATACCAACGATGACAGAGACTCAAGCTCTTTGAATGGGAAATCACTTCCGTCTAGCTACAGAGAAGGGTCCCACTGTCCTGCTAAGGAGAGGTCCCTGTAAGCATGCCCACTGTGGGGCTCATGGTTGGCTTCCTTGATAGGCTGTGCTTAGTTACTCCAGAGGAGACAGGCAGAGGAGGGGACACGAGCTGGCAAACACCGATGGGGAAGTTAGGTAACCAAGTTGATTATTAGTACCCTTGAGAAGAGGACCTTTAATAAATACTTATTTCTGTGGAAGTCAAAGTACATTAATTCTACTCCCCGCTCCATTACTAGCTAAAAAGAAGTCTTGCACAAATGATTTCACTTCCGTCAACACTTATACAATAGCAATTCTGAGAATAAGGAAACCCTGTTATTTCTATTTATAGAATATTTTTTCACCTTTATAGCATGGTATGAAGCATGGATGCATCATTCATCCACCCAACACATATTTATTGGGGGACAGAGTTTATACCAGGAACTGGGAAGTGTCTATGAATAAGGCAGACAAAGCCCAATTAATGCCATAGACAGTGTATGGTTTGGGGTAGGGGTGGGGAAACACAGAGGCAAAACAGATCACTTAACATGGTAGTCACCAGTCATATATAAAGTGTCACCAAACCAATACATGAGCCGACAGAGTATTTGTGCTGTGTGTATATTGTGGGCATGTGCATGTATGTGTGCATACAGGTATACATGTGTATTATGTGTGTCTCTGTATACATGGTCATTTATATGTGTATGCATGTGTGTATGTATGCAAGCATGTAATAGAGGCTACTTGAGTTATTATAATCATGGGGATTCACTCTGAAGAGATGACACTGAAACTGAAACCTAAAACTGAGAAGGAACCTGCTATGTACAGAATAAACAAGGAAAAATATTTTGTGGAAGAGAAAATAGAAAGTTTTAAAGCAGCAAACCAAGGTATCACTGTAGAGAAAAGCTTGTAAGATCCAAGGATCAGTCCCAGTCAGACGTGAGGATTCTCCATAGGTCGAGCTTTTAATCACCCAACAGTGCTGTGAACAAAGGCTAAACTAAAATGGCGGCAGTTGGGAGATGATCAAAAATGATATGACAGCTTAACAATAACAAGAAATGCTACTCAGGAAAGTTCCTTTTCTAAAGCAGTGTCGGGAGGCGCATCTATAGACCCTCGTGAACAGAACAGAAAAAGAACTCCCATGAGCCCCAGTAGACCTGAGGAGCCTGTCAATAGGTATGGCCCAGAACACTGCAGAAAACGTCTCCTGTGTGAACACAGGAAGGTAAAGATGAAAGAGGTACATACGGACTTTAGAGATTTTTAAAAAATTGTTTATTGTGTCCAGTGAGTAAACCACAGAAACAAACTCCTACTTAGCCCTGTTTTGTTTTTGCTTTTATTTCTATCTGATAGCATCGAGACTCTGAAATTTGGTAAAACAGGAAGTTCAGGGGACAACATTAAGGGTTGGGATCATATCTCAATAGGTGACATGCTCGAGTTGCCAGCACGATGACCTGAGAATCCCCTGTGAGACAAAAGAAAACAATACCAAGACCAAGCATGGTGACTGGCCATTGTAATCCCAGTGCTGGGGAGACAGAGACAAGTTGGTTCCCGGGGCCTGCTGGCCAGCCAGTCCACTGCTCAGTGGGAGATTCAGTTTCAAACACACTGGAGGAGAACATTGCCTGAGAAATTCTACCTGCAGCTGTTTCCTAATCTCCGTGTGCACCTGCATGGCACACCTGCACACACACAACAGTGACCTCCAGGGCAGGTGATGGGATCAACAACTTGGTGTAGAGGAAACTGAAATGTTCAAAGACGCTACTGAGGTCCCCCAGTGCAGGGAATTCCTGTGTGCTGGTAAAACGCCATTGTTGTGTAATGGCCTGTATTGTTATCGCTTGAGCCATTCTACAGATCAAGTGCAAATAAATACTTTCCGATTACCAGTACTTATGGGCATTATTGGAGTCGTTTCTGTCACAATAGATGTAAACATTCTTATAAAACTTTCTTCTCAAAGAATGTTTGCTTTCAATTCTTTCATCTTTTATCATAGTTTCATGGTCTTCTTTAAGAATAGATATAGAAATTGCCCTGAACTAATAATATATCATCATCATCATCATCATCATCATCATCATCATCATCACATCATCATCACATCACCATCATCCTCTTCGTCATGCCCTCCTCCTCCTGCTCATTACCCCCAGTCACCAAGATCATCACCATCATTGGTATTGTCATTGTCATCTTCACCATCTCCACTGATCATACAGATCTCTGGCACACCTTGTCTTCTACAATCTTTTATACACTTTATACAGCGAACGACGATAACACCATTCTAGCTCCTCTCCCAGATGAGACTAGATGAGGCACAGAAAGTGAAAGTGGTATCTCAGGAAAATAGAATTAGGCAGCGTTGACGTGTCCCCTACTTCACCTCTAGGTCCATGCCTATTTGGATCCACGTACAATCAGATCCATGTCTCAGTCACATCCGGCATGGCCCACATACTGGATCATGGTCCTTGGGTCTGTGTTCACGGCTCTTCTCCCTTGATACTCCTCTGTCTCCCCAGCACTGGGTCTACAAGGGCAGATCATCATGCTTAGTCTTGGTGTTGGTTTGTTTTGTTTCCCAGGGGGTCTGGGATCAAACTCAGGTCATCTTGCCTATTGAGATATGAGCCCAACCCTTAATGTTGTCCCCCCACCCACCACTTTCTTGTTTTATAGGGTTTCTGAGGTTAAGAGCATCACTTCTGGAGACGACAGAAGTTTTCTGGGGGTGGCTGGGGACCAGTGAGGAACTATTGTGCTTTGATGATGTGTTGTTAAAGGGTTGCCGTGGGTGGTTCTCACAAGCACGTTCCTAAGGTGTGAGGTCACTGGGCTGTTCTGAATGGTAACACTGGAGAGAGTGCACGTGAGACCCTCCTTGGAGAAGTCAGGCCTTGAGACCTCCTCACCACTTGCCCCACCTCACAGCCCAGAATCATCCTAGTATGATGAGCTAATCTGCAGGGAGTGGGGTGGGGGTGTGTGTTACAAGTCAAGAAAGGAAAGGGAGTCTGGTGTTTCTTGTTAATGTGATAGTTATTTCTTAAGCAAACGACTCAGAGGCATTTGAAATGAGTTATTTATTTTGCTTCCGATGGCCCCTGTCCCTGAACAAAAGCGATTGTACTATTAATTCTCATTTGCAACACTACTTTGATTTCCAATTCCATCTCAATTTATTTTTATGCTTTGTGGTGGTGTGTTTACGGTGGAGAGATGTTCAAATGAAGGAGATTGCATTGTTTCAAAACAAATGCCTGTGATATCATTTCTTTTCTTTTCAGACTTTACCTGTCTTTCGGTAAAGTTTCCTCTGTCTTTATTTAAAATCTGAGGATACCTATTTCTTTTGAAAAGTGACCCACCCCTTCTCTTTTTCATAGGACTTCTGCGTATTCCATTAACTGCTAGATTGGTTCCACAATGTCTTCCTAATGGCTTTCTGCCTCCTGGGAGACTCTCTCTATCTTATATCCTTAATTAATAAGTTCTTTACCAATTGCCGCACAATAATAGAGTATTCTTTTAAGCTGAGAAAATGTGTCGGCGCTTGTGAGCTCACACCAGGACCCTAGCCTAGAAAATCTCCGTTGGTGCTCTTGATGGAAATAACAGTGGATGTTCTGATCCTAAGAGAGGTGTAGAGCACAATTGTGTCCACAGCCTTCAAATGAACTTAGGCAGTGTGTGGAGATGACAGGGTGTCAAAGAACAAATATAAGATGAAGATCAAGAGCATCACTTCTGGAGCCCTCAAAGAATAAGAATTCAAATATGAGATGACCCATCTCTACTCACGATGCATTTGAAAATACAACTTCTCATTGGCCAGAAAAGTGTAATCCAAAGCATCATTGCCCATTCCCATCACATGACTCCTTCACTCACTCACTCATTTATTCATTCATTCATTCATTCTTCATGTACGTGAGCTTTAAAATTGACAGTGAGGAGTAAGATACAATTCTTACAGAAAAAAAGTTCTATGTCAACTTTATTTCAAAATGACCACGCGAATAAGAGTGTAGGATTAGGGAATTCCCAGTTGAATATTCTTCAGATGCAGTGTGGTTATACTGCACTGTTCTAGGAAGACTTGGACACTATACTGTATTAGATTATCAACCTGGAAATTTTCAGAGAACGAGGGTTATCCCAAGTCATAAAATGAAATGTCACCACACATAAGGTGGAGGAGGAAACAGAACGAGGGCCTGTTAATACATTAGAAGTGTTAAGTTTTAGAGAATTCTAAAGTATTAGGAATTAGAGGGGGTTGAAGAAATGATTTGATCTGCAGGTAAAGAAACAGAATGAGGGTACTTTCTAAGGTCAAATGCCAGTTAGTGATAACAGGGCCTCCTATGCCACATAGTCCAGATGTGTCCTACTGACGATTGCCACATCATCTTCTTCCTTTGCATTTCCTCTATGTCAGACCTTCCTTGTCTGGCATCCACACAGTTGAAGTGACCAAGTTCTTGACTGTCTTCTCCCAGGGCCATTCACCTCTCCACACGCGTCTCTGAATTATCTGCTTCTATAGGAGCATGCTTAGCTCGTATTATGCTATTAAGGCCAATAGGGCACATCATTCTTAAGCCCCCTGGACTGGTCTCAGACTTGTCTATCTAGATTCCCATGTTTTATTGTGAATTCTGTGCAATATCCCCTAGCTGTTATTTCACAGAGCAGCCCTCTCTATGAGCTGGCTTCCTTCCACTCTGTTGCCACCCACCTAACACATGCCAAGGATTCTCCATGCCAAGGATGGTTGCTGGAACCATTTGTTATATAAATATTCTTTATTCACTAAAATGAATGACCAAGATACAGTTCTATTAAACTGCACGATGCCTTTCACCTTTTTCATTGTCTGTTAAAATTATATCCATTTTTCAAGGCTCATCAAATGCACATTTGTATTTGGTGTAGCCCTCCATGGTAGTTTCCCTAACGTTCATTCTATCAACATGTGTTTATTGGCCACAGCTATACAAACTTGGCTTAAGCGATCTCTACAGCACTGGTGAACACAGAACGCAGGCACGTTTGAGAGCATGCACTGTCGCTCTGTCATTTTGGCGTCGTCCTCTTCCTCAGCTGATTTCCTGAATATTTCATTATCTTCCAGTTTAATTATACAACGTGTGTGTCTTGTGATATTTTCCATTAGCAATACTAATGACGTTTCATGAACTCCCATTTGACCAACACATCAATCTTAACAGCTACTCCACACCATCCCCAACTTAGAGATGACAGAAACCCCAACACGGAGCCACCGGCTAACTTCTCCGAAGCCGCGTACACGAAAGGTGGACCGTGTATTCAAGAACCACGTCATGAACTGAGGCTTTCACACAACCAATGACACTGCGAGGATACGTGGTGTATTTCAGTGGCTTAAACACACACACACACACACACACACACACACACACACACATAACAAATTACACAATTCATTTATGTCAAAGTGAGACCTAGGACTTAACCCTGGGGGACACCCCAATCCGGGAACTTGGGCTGGCTAAGCAACCTCGAGCAAGAAGACCTTCATTTCGTGCTAGAGTTGCTTGCTAGAAGAGTTATAAAACTCCAGAGGGCGGCGGAAGCTTCATCCCGAGAAGTAAATAACAGCAGCCATTTAATTACGTACTTTCCTGAGCGTGAGTGGTGGGTCTCATGAGGTCTTTCATCCTCCAAGGTTCTGCTCCGGGCGCCTTTGCTCCCTTGCTTCTGGGTTGGCCTATAATTCATCTGTGCATGATTTGCAACGCGGAGCGAGCTCACCCATCTCTGCTCTTACGGAAAGGCAAAGTATCCTCAGGAAAATGCTGCCTCGCCAAGGAAGCACAGATACTAAAGACCAGCAAACACACAGGGCGGGCTAAATCCGGATAAGGAAGGATGTAATTCCCTGAGCCGGAATTTAGACTGCAGAAAAGGATTTTTGCAGGAATGAGAAGTTTCCCGTCCTGTGGGGTGGGAGGTCCGAAGCAAACCATCAAAGGCTGAGTTCTGAGTTTCATTTAATACCTGCCATCTTCGGGAAGTGGCCCCTATTGCGGGAGTCTATGTTCTCTTGAAGAAAATCCTTGCTTACCAGAGCTTCAGCTCTATGGATGACTCAACGGTGGAGGTAGAGGCAAAGATTTAAGCACTGCCAGGGATATGAAATGCCAGTGTGTGTGAGCAGGGGTCGGGGGAGGCGAGGAGGAAACCTCTTTCAGAGCCAGGGGCAACTGGCCCCAGCATCCCCCAAACAGCTCTTAGATTGTTTTCTTACCTTTTCATTCGCCCACATTGCTGCAATAGAGTCACTAGGCTGTAGGGGGCGCTCCAGCCTCCCTGGTGAATTCCGAAGGCCTGGAAGCTGCTCCCAAAAGCATTTAATAGGTGGTAGGGCCTCAGAGGTCCACAGCTGTCCAGTGTCAGAAAAGCCCCTTGGCGCTGTAGCTCTGCTCTCTTGGTGAATTCCTTTTCTTTCATGTTGGGCTGAAGCAGCCTGAGATGTCTTAACGTGACACTCAAAACAGTGTAACAGTTACTCATGAGGGTCAGGTCGATGGGGGTTGGATGGAAAGGGGAACAGGGAGCTATTGTTTAAATGGGGCTAAATTTCTCTTGTGGGGAGATGGGAAAGTTCCAGAGCTGCACGGTGGGAACGGAGGTCACACAACAAGACGAATATACTCAGTCCCACTAAGAGTGTGTGTAAAAATGGCGTAATGGTAGCTCTTATGGTTTCAAGGCTACACTATAATGTTTAAGAAAGAAGAGGGGCATCTTTGGAGGTATGCAGACGGGGTTGAACCTCTGTGGTCAAACATCCTGCAAATTCAGCCTCTGTGGGAAACACTCTTGGAGAAAGTCAAAACTGCAAATGGAGAACTGGAGCCCTTCAATCCTCCCCTCCCCCATGCAAAGCACGCCTCATTGTGTGTGCATGCAGTATAGATATGTATGCATGCCTGTTTGAGTGTGTGCAGACACAGATACATGTGTGTGTTTACACGTGGAAGCTCACAATTGGTGTGTCCAGGATCATCTTTAATCACTCTTACACCTTATTCAAGAGCTCTCAATCAAACCCGGAGCTGGACGACATGGGCCGTCCCTCTAGGCAAAACAGCTCTGGCACTGTTTCTGAATTCCAAAACTGAAATTACATGTGAGCTGTCACGCCCACGAGTCACGTATGTGGGCTCCGGGGATCTGACTTTCCATCCTTAAGCTTGTATGGCAAGAGCCTAACCACTGAGCCATCTCCTTAGCTTGCTCTCCCTGTCAGTATCTCAGCTTCCTATACTGTAATCGTCTTAAATATCTTTCCCAAGCCCCGCTGGGACACCTCAATGACTAAGCTTCAGGTGTGAATGTGAGTCAGCGAAGAGAGAGAGTCGGTTTCCTTTATGAGGCGGTCAGTGAATAAATGGTAGGTAGAGAAGCCAGGGAGGAAGGCTGAGGGAAACACCCGGGGCGGGACTATGTGCCCCAATCCTGTGACTCTGTGAACCGGAAGCATGCTCACAGGAGATGAGCCTCCACCCCAGCCGCAGGTTAGCGGCAGCTCTGCTTGCTCTGGTACCTGCTTCCATTACTCTCACTGTGGAGTAGAGCCACGCGTGTCGAGGCCTTCGGTCACAGAATTCTTACAGTAGGAAGCCTCGGGGCTGTGCACTTGGCTTGGGCTTGGAAGGTGTTGGGGTTTCCTAAACACAGAAGATTCCCGTGATACAACCCTCTACCCCTGGCTCCCTCCGTGTCACCCCAAGAACAGGTACCCTGGCTCTATTTCAAGTTCTTTATCCTAAAGGCAGCCCAGCAAGACCACTAATGTGTGTGCTTGGCACTGAACCAAACCTGAAACAGGGGCTGCTAAGACCTGCCTGAGAATTGGGGGAAGAGGCAATTCGAGGATATCCACCCCTGATCCATCTATCGGGCTTTCCCTCTCTTGCTTTGAACTGTCCAGTTCACAAATTGACCAATTATAATGCCCCCCCCACCCCACCCATTCTAGTCAGCCGTGCTCGCCCAAACAGAAGCTCTCTGTACCCGGCAGTTCTAGAGAACACAGGGTGAGGTGAGAAGTAGCCTGGAGTGCCGGAAAGACCCAACAGATGGAAATACCCAACAGATGGAAATACTTGGTTCTACTTCCGGTCCCGCCCGCCCCCATGGCTTCTGGAGCTTCAGTGGGTCATTTAGACAGCAAGCATCTTTTGTTCTCTCATCCATTCGTTCATTTGTTTGTTTTGTTATAGTGGCTCACAATGTAGCCCAGGCTAGCCTGGAATTCACTCTCTTCCTGACTCAGCTTCCCGAATGAGATTAAAGGCTCCTGCCACTATGTCCAGGGCAGAGTAAATCTTAAATGTGTTGCTGATGTTTGCTTTTGTTTTTGTTTTGTTTTGTTTTTTCTTTTTTGAGACAAAGTAGGAGGCCAGGCTAGACATTTTTTAAAAAATTCTTTCTTTTTCCTCCCTCTTGAATGGCAGAATGAGAGCATATACTCCCATGCTGGGCTTGAAAGTTGTTTTATAGTCAGATAGCATATACAGGCAATTGTTGGGATCACAGTGAGAAAATTTTTGTCAGTTTTTCTAGAAAACTTCTGAGGAAAATGCCCACCACAGGACCTGGAGATTATTCTCCTTTAACCCCCAGCAGTGTCAAAACTTTGGGAATTATCACTATAAATATTCAGGGGCTAGACTCTAGGTACTGTGTCCTCTCTCCACCGCACACTGTGATGTTCCTATCAAAGTATCACATGACTGGGATGGAGTCCTTGGCCTCTCTAAGCTCAGATTTAAATCCATCTCCTCCTACTGAGCTCTCTGTCACCTAAGCCCATTGGCTGGGCTGAAGCACGTGGGGCGGGGCGGGGCGCAGCTGGTGGTCTGCTGCGCTCTCAGAAGCCTGGATCCTCTTGCTACCCGCTGTCCACTTGCTGCCTGAGGAGTGAATTCTTTCTGTCAGGTCAGTTATCTCTCAGGGCCACAGCCCTGATTGCATCTGACATTGCTACAGAGTAGCGGTTGCTGGCACAGTAGTATCTTGCACACTCACGAGGCTCTGGATATCATTGGAGGAGCGGACAGAAGGTGCTCCGAGGCTCCGAGTGCTCAGAGGCTCGGTGGAGCTCTTGCCCACCCCCCATGCGTGCCTGAGCCTCTGCTGACACTCAGGTACCTTCAACCATGTTCTCAGTTAAAAAGATATTGATGAGAAGTTGACTCAGTGGTCCCTCCAGTGACCTAGGTTTCATTTCCCAGACCCTCGAGGTAGAAGGAGAGAACTGACTCTGGCAACTTGCCCTCTGACCTCCAGATGTGCAAAGTGCCACGCCCTGACACCTATGAATAGAATTTAAAAAAGAGACACACCTTTATTAGTTTAATATATAAACAATCTTCTCAGGTCAGAGGGGTGGCTCACACCTCTTCTCCCATCACTGGAGAGGCTCAGCAGGAGGATTGTTGCTGGAGGCTAGCCTGTGCCAGTAGTGAGTTTCCAAGCCAGCCTAGACTGCATAGTAAGACCCCGCCTCAAAACCTCAGAAGTAAATCACCTCAAATGTACAAAAGCTGCAGATACGTTCATGTTACACAAGACATTTTAATGAGTTTTGAGAAGCTTTTGAACCCTTTACCATTGATAATATCCAGTTAACCATCTTGTGGGTTCTGAGTTGTTTCTTGCATACCCAGGGAAGTCCATGAGAACAGCTACCACGGTGTATTTTGTAAGTGGTGGACCCTAGAGTTTAGGGCGGTGTATGGATTATAGCCACATTCTGTAATGCTTGGAGAGGGGAGGAAAAACTCTTCAGAAGTGTGCATTCTATAGTCTTAAGGATTAGAGCTGCCCAAGGAATGCTCTTAATCATTTCATCCAACTTTCCTTTCCTTTAGATCATAGTATTCAATGTGGAGGCGGGAAGGGGCATCCTAAGCTTTCACTGGGCATTGTCAGCAAAGTGTACCTTAGTTTGACAGTTCTAGAAATTCGATTTCATTCTTTTCCTGGCCCCCAGGGCTCGGGCAGTTCCTTATATGGTAGTGACCTCAACACATAGCTCCAGAGAATGCAACTGGAAACCTACAAAACTTTATTAACCGAAACTTTTGGGGTTTACTCTGTTACTGACAGAAGCAACCAAAGGCAGAGAGGGTTTATTCTGGATCAAAGTTTAAGAAGACAGTCCGTCATGGTGGGAAAGGCATGGAGGTGGGAACGTGAGACAGCTGGTCACCTTAAGTCTCCAGTTGCAAAGCAGAGAGAGAAGGTTTGCGTCAGCCTGTGTTCTGTTCTCTTACTTAGATCAGGGCCCTAACCCATGTAATGTTACCAACCACGCGGCAGGGGGCGCGCTTCCCACCTACCTCGCTGTCCAATCGGCATGCTCCCTCACAGACATGCCCTGGGCATCGCAACCTAGGTGACTTTAAGTCCCATCGAGCTGCCAATCTGTATTAATTGTCATAGTCACCGATTATGAGTTTTCTTCTGGGTTGAAACACAGTCCACACAAGTCCGACCGTAGAAAGGAACGCACAGAATGAAGTCATTTCTGCACAGGATCTCCCCCACAGCACAGCAAGACCCACTGAGGGATAGCTTCAAATTCTTGCTGATAACACTCTCAGGCTGACCCAGTGCCTGCCCTGACAGGAGCCCTACGCATCTTTATGAGTGGGAAAAACAACAGGGCACATTGTCCTTGGAAGCTGAGCTGCAGGTGTAGAACCTTCGAATCCTCTCATCTCCCAGATTCTACCCGCACAAGAAGAGGTAAGGAGAACTGGAATCCCGGGGCATGTTTGCAAGAGCATTGCGCCGCTAGGCCCTAACCACACACTTAGGTTTAACAAGGGAAGTGTGAGAAAGTGCCGGGGGAACACGAAGTGCAGACAACGGAGAAGGAGAAGATTAAGATGAAGGAGGCTCTTTTCTGGCATGGAGACCCGTGCTCTAAGTGTTGTTGTTTATTACGAAAGTTGGATGTACCAACTGCATTATCCGACCTTCAAAATGAATAATTTACAGTGGGCTTTCTGCACAGGGTTTGAAGGCAGCAGCAGTGAGATCCTGGAAAACCGGCCTCTGAAAGGCTCTCAGGCCGAGTGGGGGTTGGAAGTGGATTTTCAACGTGAGTTGTTGACGCGGATTCTGACGGTGAATGCTCTAAATGTCAGGCAGCCCCCACAGCACATCCCTTTGATTGAACTGTGATGTCGTACATTCCAGCCGCTGTGTCGCTGTATTTATCCAGGAACACAGGCTGATGCGACCTCCGGCTAAACCCTCTGATGTCATGAGCCAAAATGGGTCCTTTCTCCCTTACATTGTCTCAATTCGGTATCTGTTCATATAAATACAAAACATTTTTATAAGAATTCCATAATACTTTATATCACCACAGGAAAAATAGTATATATTAAATGCATTTTCTTAATTAAAAAATGATTTAATGTTGCTAATTATTTTTGGGTGAAGGGACACTTGTGCATGGTTTATGTATGTGCGGCACACGCAGAAGTCTAGGTAAAGACACCAGAGCAGAATATCTGATGCTTGTCTCTAGCATTCTTCTCCTTATTCTTCGGAGACAGAGCCTCTCAGTGAGCTTGGCGCTTGAGTTCTCTGCCTGGACGACTGGACCGCAAGCTCTGCCTTCTCCTGTCTCCACCCGACCCATGCTAGGGTTATAGAAGTGTGCAGCTTGGTCTGGGCGTGCTGAAACTCGGGTCCTCGTGCTAAAGCGGGACACATTTTTATATAATAAACCCTCTTCCAAGCCCGTTTTAACACTTCTAATTTACAAATCTGTAAGAAGATCGGGTGATCAAATGCACTTCAAGCTGAGAGCACCACAAACACAGCAGCGTCAGCATGGGCAGGAAGCCGGGAGAGTCTACTCAAGCTTTGTCGATATGAGAAGGAAAACACTCGTGCAAACTAAAAGTTGAGCTGGGAACCAAGTTCAGCTGGGAGAGAGCGTGCCTAGCACGAAATAAGTCCTGGGTTCAATGCCCATCGCGACATAAACTGTGCACCGTGGCATGTGCCTGTAATTCCAGCATGGAGATGAAGGCAGGTGAATCATGAGTTCGAAGCCATGTCTGGCTATAATATGAGCAGCCTAACCCTATCTCAAGTGATAACAATGTTGAAGTAACTGAAAATGGTGTTCTTAATAACCCCCATTTAATAAAAGTCTAGTGCATGGTGATAATTCTCGTAAGAACTATACAACAGGACTCCCATTTAATTTCCCCAAGAATCACGCTATTATTTCCTTTAAAAAATTATTGTGTATGCGTATGAGTGTTTTGACTGCATGTATGTCTGTGCGCCAGGTGCATGTAGGTAGTACTGACAGAGGCCAGAAGAGGGCGTCAGATTGCCGGTACTGGAGTTACAGCCAGTCCTGAGCCAGTTAGGTATCTAGGCTGGGTCCTTTGTAGTGTGTGGTCAGGCCTTTTAATCACTGAGCCATCTCTTTAACCAGGAAGATACCCACCATATCTTAGAGATAGATGTTTGAAGTAGAGAAACTGGTAGTGTTTTAGCCCCTCTTCTTCAGAGAAGCTAAGGTTTGGAAACACAAAGTTTCCAGCCTTTAGATGAACTCAAACAGCGAAAAAACAGCTTGATTGAGCAAGGCCAGGTCAGCCTCGCACCCAGTCCAAATATGTACTTAAAGAATTCTACCATCCTTGAGAAAACTACGAGCCCCTGGTTCCTGGTGTCCCGCAGCATTATTTCACTGATCAGTTTTGGAAACATTTAATGAGGGCGGGGTGATACGCAAAGGCCTCCTGCAGCCGTGGTGGAGAATTTTAAGAGTGGGCATTTTAAAATTTTTGTCTTCAAAGCAATCTTCAAACATGAAAAGGTATAAAAAGAGATAAAAAAAAATCAAAAATTGGGAGCCGAGTGAGGTGCGGGCACGGGGCAGAAGCGCTGAGTAAGACCTAGACAACTTCTCGCTTCCAAATCGGAACCCTTGGCTCGGGCGCGGGCCACTTTTAACTTCCGTCTGAGTGTACAGCTCAAGACAACTTTTACCCAAAAGCCTGGGGCAGACAGGCTGGATGGGCTGCTGCTCAATCCACAAACCCCACGTCTGGCCCATCAATCCAGGGTGTTGTTTCTTCCCAAGATATCGCAGACACAACTACGCTGGCAAGCAGGCTGCATATCTGAGTTGGCACCATGGGCGGGTTTGACTGCTGTCTCCTCCGGGGAGAGCCGGGAGAGCCGGCTTACCTGTGCCCCTCTCTGCCTTTGCAGACTAGCAGGCTCTCTCTCCTCCCATCTGGGGATGCTTTCTTCTCACTCTTTCCTGCGTACCCCCACGGGCTTTCTGAACTCCCTGCCTCCTGAGCGGAGCGGGGCAGAGGTAAAGATAGAGATTGATGTGCAAAGCTCTGTGTCTCTGAGAGCTCGACCGCGCAGCGCTGTTTCTCCAGGCCGGCTGTGTATGCAGGAAAGCGAACACAGGGCTTTTATGTCCTTCCCCTCAGTCCTGTTTTTGATTTTTTTTCTTGTTTTTGTTTGTACCCAAAATTTCATCTCAGTGAAATGAATAAAGCTCTTGTCTCTGATGATCTTGATGTAAACACACATGGTGTATCTTCTGCTTAGCAACAGTGGGCCTCAAACTTGGAAGAATATGAAATAAAGGAAGTAAATCGATAAGGGGCTGAGGAGAGGGGTCAGTGGTTAAATAATTTACTGTGCAGGCTTGAGTTCGGGGCCCTAGACACTTACCTAACAGCCAGTGGGCATGGCGGCCTGATTATAATTCCAGCCTGGGAAGACCGAGAACGGGAACTCTCCAAGAGCAATCCGGCTAGCAAGACTAGTCATATCAGTGAGCTCTGGGTTTGATTGAGAGACCCTGCCTCAATGAGTGGGGGTGGGAGAGTTGTAGAGGATGATTCCTAACATTGATTTCATGCCTGCACATTCATATGTAACCCCAACGTGGAAACACGCACATGACTTCACACATATGTACACACAGCATGTACACATACACACACAGAAAAAGAAAACAAAAAACAGAAGAACAAAAATCTAGAGAGATGAAAAGCATGCCAAATACATCCTGCTGTTCTTGAAGGATCTGCCTGGAGCGGCCAGTAAAAAAATGGGTCCCCGGAAGAAGAGAAATAGAGCCATGCGCACACCCACGTGGTGAGAGCAATGCTCAGGGGACTAAACCTGCTTCGGATAGTCCCTGAAAGAGCAGAGGCAGAACGAGAAGCCTCACAATGGCGATCACTGAAGTGGGCATTGTTTCATAAGTGCTCTCTGGGAGGAGAATGACGCTGGGCGTTCTCTCAGCCTCTGCTCCGCTGCGCACCGCCACCCTGCTCATCACCGCCATTATTTTTACCTTGTTCCCAAAACCAAGGCTCTGTGAGTAGTTGACTCACCTGTCCACAGTTACCCTGTGAGCGTTTGTGCTCGTGTCTTTGTGAGTTCGCTGTGTTTGAGTATGTCTCACCTGGGCTTAATTCGACACTTTCCCCGGAGGCAGAGGGGACACTTTGAAGAGCAGAGAGGCCCCGCAGCACCCACTGGACTGGACGTTGGTGAGGCAGGTACTAGGTCCCTTCTAACCCTCAGTCCCATCAAGCTGCTAGCTGAAAAGAACTTCGAAAGTCTCTTGTCATCGTGTTCATTCTCAGAGACCCAGAGAAGTAAAGGACTCGGGTTCAACACCTCATGCCTCAGGCCTTCCCTGTGTTCTAGAATGATCTTTGTCAACAACAGCTGCAATTTATTGAGTATTTATTACCTGGGTTCTGCACAAAATAAATTACATACTTTATTTCCTTGAGTAAGTGAATGTGCAATTGTTATTATTAGCTACATTTTATTGATTGGGACAATTAGTCTTTGAGAAAACTTCCTCTTGGTTTGATGCTTAAAATAATCAAAATAAATAACTCAGGGAGTGCCTGTAAAATCTTTTGAATTTTCAAGACTTTTGCAAACTCAATACTTGTTCAAAATCCACTCAGGGCCCAGGCGTATTGTGCTGTTTAGGACTCCTCGTGGTCCTCTATAAATTTAACATTTGAATGCAATTTTTTATAAGTGTACAAACCTAGCTCACCATTTGATTATATACCCTTAGGATCCACCCCACATCATACCTTGCTTAGAATATGCAAGTGGTCAATGTTTGTGTAGAGATTAAATTAAGCACATTGTGTGTGCAGCCCCATTGTGTGTGCAGCCCCATTGTGTGTGCAGCTCATTGTGTGTGTAGCTCATTGTGTGTGTAGTTTATTGTGTATGCAGCATTTTGGGTGTGCTTCCCTTCACAAAACACAAAGTTTGGAATTTCAAACGTGCTTCATCAAATACTTCTCATAATAATTCAATGAGCAGACAGTATATTGAGGAAACCAGAAGGCTAGAAAGTTGATTCAGTGGTGAAGAGTACTTGCTGCTCTTGTAGAGGACCTGGGTTCAATTCCTATAACACACCTAGCTGCTCATAAGAACCTGTTGATTCCAGTTCTATGGAACCAAGTGCCCTCTTCTGACATCAGCAGACACCAGACACATGCGTGATGTACAAACATACATGTAGTCAAAACACTCATACAAAAATCAGATAAATAAATCTGAAAATAAGTTGTACACGAGTAAGTCAAAGTTCAGCATGGTTAAGCAGCCAGACAGAGCTGGTTTGATGCAATCAAACCTCACAAGGATGGAAGAAGGTAGTTGGAGATGCAACTCAGTCAATATGATGATTGCCTAGTATCCCATGATGCCTTGGGATTGACCCACAGTCACAACACAAATGGCACACAGTAAAGCCAGCTGTAATCACAGCCCTGGGAAGGCAGCTGGAGCCTCAGGGACTGAAGATCGTCCTTGGCTACACAGCAAGTTTGAAGCCAGCATGAGATACTCGAGTCTCTGTTTCAAGAAGAAATACAAGAGCTTAGAAAAGAAACCTCTAGTAAACCAGAAGTGACAACTAAGAAGTGTGCCCTTGAGTCGCACAGGGTCCTCTGGCCTTCTGGAGTCTTCACGTTTGCTTTAAGTCAATCACAAGTTTTCACTCGGAAAATGCATGTTCAGTTCTCCGTGTTACACAGTAGCCTGGATGTCATTTAAAAAAAAAAGTGATCAGGAGGTCACATCCCGTCTAGAGATCATATTTCAGTATATTCAGCTTACCTATTGTCTCAAGCTATGTGCTTAGGGATGGATATTATGGTTATTTTATTTTCAGACATGTGGTTGCTGTTTTCTTTGCCACAGTCAGACACAATGAAAGAGATATTTAAGCAGAACATGTAGATTGAAGACAGTAGGTATTCTGTTTCAGGCATGCGGTCAGAAGAACACAGACTTTAAATCCTAGGGTGTCAACCAAACAAGGTTGTAGATTTCTCCCGTGTGGAGAGAAATTAAACTTCTGTTGGGGGGCGTCTGATAGCAAACATCATTGAAAGAAATTTTCCTACAAAGAAAAGGTGTCAGTCTCAGGAGTGATAGTGAAATTAAGGGGTGTGTGTGTGTGTGTGTGTGTGTGTGTGTGTGTGTTGAGGAAGGAATCCTGATGGTCTAACTAGAGCAACTTGCCACTATTCTGAGAAACTACTTAGTAAACAATGTCCTCAGGCTGAGTGCATAGAAATGACAGACAAATTTTTAATCCTCAAGGGGCTTGATTGAGGAGGGAACTCTAAGTCCTGGTTAGAAACTACTCCAAGCCGGAAGAGGCCAGCAGTTAACTTGTGGTATTTGTAGTGAGGAACTCAAGGCAACTTCTCCCTGCAGGATGGATGAGCTGTAATGATGAGGTACTTTCTCCAGTTGTTCTCCGTGATCCTGCTTTGAAGAAAAGAACATGAGCTGATTAGAATGTTTTCTCTGTCGGCCTCTTGATTGTAGATGATGTGTAACCAGCCTCCAGCCTGCTGCCATTTTTTTCCATGATGGACTATATCCTTGGACTGTCAGCAAATGTAGCTCCTGTCTTCCTTTAGTTGTTTCAGTCAGGGTTTCTTGTCATATGTCACTAAAGGGTTGTCTTTGCCTAGTCCTTGAGCATTTTCCTGAGACTCTTTTTTGTGCAATATTACCAACAACTATACAAGACTAAGATTAATAGCTAACTTTAGCTGAGGTCCTAAGGTTTGCAAAATAATGAATAAAACTAACTTTTGCCTACAGTAAGTTCCTTATTCTTTTCAAGTTATTGTATTGCTACACACTTGTGCCTATTAAGAAAACTTCTTTCCATTCTTTGTCATGACAAGATATTCAGAGTTCCAGGTGATGGAACATAGCAATCATCATGGCAATCATGATGCTGGGTTTCCTAGACTCCCCTGCAGCTAGAAATGATCATGTGACATAGTGAAAATTGTGCATGGAAAGATTATGTTCCCCTCACAAAAGATGTGGCTGGGTGGCTTGGTTCTGTTTTCTTTCTTTTTTAATTTTTTTTTTAATTTTCTATTTTCTTTGTTTACATTCCAAAGGCTTTCCCCTTTCCCAGTCCCCCCCTCATCATATGTCCCATAAATCCTCTTTCCCCTGCCCATTCCCCAATCACCCCCCCACACACACACCATTTCTCTGTTCTGGTACTCTCCTACAAACCTGGATCCAGTCTTTTCAGGACTAGGGTCCTCTCCTTCCTTTTTCTTGGGAATCTTTTGATTTGCTAATTGTGCCTTGAACATTCAGAGCTTCTGGGCTCATTAATATCCACTTATCAGTGATTGCAATTCATGTGTATTTTTTTGTGATTGGGTTGACTCACTTAGGATGATATTTTTCAGATCCAATCATTTGCCTACAAATTGCATGAATTCATTATTTTTAATTGCTGAGTAGCATTCCATTGTATAAATATACCACATTTTCTGTATCTATTCCTACTTTGAGGGATATCTGGGCTCCTTCCAGCTTCTGGTTATTATAAATAAGGCTGATATGAACATAGTGGAGCATGTGTCTTTATTGCATGCAGGTGAATCCTCTGAGAATATGCCCAGGAGTGGTATGACAGGGTCCTCTGGAAGTGTCATGCCCAATTTTCTAAGGAACCACCAGACTGATTTCCAGAGCAGTTGTACCATCTTGCAATCCCACCAACAGTGGAGGAGTGTTCCTCTTTCTCCACATCCTTGCCAACACCTGTTGTCTCTTGAGTTTTTAATCTTAGCCATTCTGACTGGTGTGAGATGAAATCTCAGGGTTGTTTTGATTTGCATTTCCCTGATGACTAATGATGTTGAACATCTCTTAAGGTGCTTCTCAGCCATCCAAATTTCTTCTGGTGAAAATTCTTTGTTCAACTCTGTACCCCATTTTTATTAGGGTTATTTGGTTCTTTGGGGTCTAAGTTTTTGAGTTCTTTGGATATTAGCCCTCTGTCAGATGTGGAGTTGGTGAAGATCTTTTCCCAATTTGTTGGTTGCCGATTTGTCCTTCTGAGAGTGTCCTTTGCCTTACAGAAACTTTGTAATTTTATGAGGTCCCATTTGTCAATTCTTGATCTTAGAGCATAAGCTATTGGTGTTCTGTTCAGAAACTTTCCCCATGTGCCCATGTCCTCCAGGGTCTTCCCCAGTTTCTTTTCTAATAGTTTCAGTGTGTCTGGTTTTATGTGGAGGTCCTTGATCCACTTGGAGTTGATCTTAATACAAGGAGATAAGAGTGGGTCTATTCGAATTCTTCTGCATGTTGACCTCCAGTTGAACCAGCACCATTTGTTGAAAAGACTATCTTTTTTCCACTGAATGGTTGTAGCTCCTTTATCAAAGATCAAGTGAACATAACTCTGTGGGTTCATTTCTGGGTCTTCAATTCTTTTCCATTGATCTACTTGCCTGTCGCTGTACCAATACCATGCAGTTTTTAACACAATTGCTCTGTAGTACTGCTTGAGGTCAGGGATATTGATTCCCCCAGAAGTCCTTTTATTGTTGAGAATAGTTTTAGCTATCCTGGGTTTTTTTGTTACTCTAGATGAATTTGAGAACTGCTCTTTCTAGATCTATGAAGAATTGATTTGGGATTTTGATGGGGATTACATTGAATCTGTAGATTGCTTTTGGCAAGATGGCCATTTTTACTATATTGATCCTGCCAATCCAAGAGCATGAAATATTTTTTCATCTTCTGAGGTCTTCTTTGATTTCTTTCTTCAAGGACTTGAAGTTCCTGTCATACAGATCTTTCACTTGTTTGGTTAGAGTCACACCCAGATACTTTATATTGTTTGTGGCTATTGTGAAGGGTATTATTTCCCTAACTTCTTTCTCAGCCTGCTTGTTCTTTGAGTACAGGAAGGCTACTGATTTGCTTGAGTTGATTTTATAACCAGCCACTTTGCTGAAGTTGTTTATCAGCTGTAGGAGTTCTCTGGTGGAGTTTTTTGGGTCTCGTAAGTATACTATCATGTCATCTGCAGATAATGATAGTTTGACTTCTTCCTTTCCAATTTGTATCCCTTTGACTTCCTTATGTTGTCTAATTGCTCTCGCTAGAACTTCAAGTACTATATTGGAAAGGTCTGGAGAGAGAGGGCAGCCTTGTCTAGTCCCTGATTTTAGTGGGATTGCTTCAAGTTTCTCTCCATTTTTGGCTCTGTTTTCTTAATTGGCTTCATTCTATCTTAGATACTGGCCTATACCCGAGTCTGAAAAATAATCTTGGAATAGAGATAAACAGCATAGTGGGAAGGGAACGAGATAAACTCTACTACTGTTGAGTTGTGGAAACACCACCTGAAGCTGATTACTTCTTAAATAAGATATGCTGTTGTAAGGCAGGGCTTCCTTACTTTCAACCAATCACACCCTCATGTAATAACAGCTGTCATGTCACTATGCCCCTCCCTCATGGATTCTAGTTTTGCTTCCATGCACTCCAATATGATGTTGTTCCTTCTGGCCTGTAATATAGAGGGAAATTACAGATAATGAGTTAATGTGACACCTTGTTATTTCTGTCTCTAAATCTGGCTTCATAAGTAATTTAGCTGAAGGAAAACTGAGTTTACCTTCTGTAAATATAAGAACAGCCACCATGCACTTTCCTGGCACTGCACTGCTGTTTTCTAGTCCAGATTAAATGACTTTCCCTGCAATTAAGCAAGTTCACATTTTGCAGGCCCTGTCTTCATCAAGGAAGACCTCTCCCTAGAAAACCCCTAGGTTCTCAGAATGGATTTTCTCTTTCTTAAAATTACAAAATGTGGGTTCAGAAATAGCCTTGGAAGTCATCTAGGTCAATCTCACACTTTACATAAATTAAAATTCAAATCAGGCTACCTGTTCTTTAAAAAAATGCCTGGAAGGGAGATATCACAGTTGTCTTTGGCAGGATTTGATCAAGCTTGTAGCCAGTAGTCTTCTACTTGGCCTAATTGAACCACCTAATTCAATTAAAAGCATAAAAATAGAAAAAGGAGAAAAAACCCAGAGTACTATTTATTTTCAAAATAATATTTGATGGGCCTGCAGATAGTGAGTAATTCTATCAGTTTGCTTCTCTCTCTATGATGGAACACATCCAAATAAGAATTTTACTAGAATCTTCATTTTCCATCTTTCTGGTTTTGTCTTTTAGAGTTAGTCCTCAGAGTGTAAGGCTGTGGGGTACTCATTAACGTCTTTCTTATCTCAGTTGTGGCCCTTTCTCTTCCTCACAGCTGTCCAGACATGGGCAGATGCCTCGCATGGTCTTTAGCATCACCCAACCCTCAAGGAGAGAGGGAGCAGTTCCTACTGACAGTCCAAATACTCCCTGTGGATGCCACCCTCTGCTGTGGTCTGGGTTGAGTTCCTTCCCTTTCATGGCTTCCATTGCTACTTGGCCTACTCTCTTAAAACACAGATATTTAAAAATTTTTACAATCCAAAGACGTGGAGCTGAACGCCAAAGAAAGCTTAAGCATAATAATTTGTTTCCTTCTCCTGATTTTACAGTATTCCTCCCATCAGACCTTGCGCTCCCACTTACTGGCCTTGGGTGTAATCTGAGAGGAAGAGAGCATACAAGGATGCCTCTTTTCAGAATTCAGTGGAAAGTGAGCCAGTGGTATGATCGAGATCGACCTCTCTCTCTCTCTCTCTCTCTCTCTCTCTCTCTCTCTCTCTCTCTCGGTCTGTCTGTCAGTCTGTCTTCTCTCTCTCTCTGTCCCCCCATTCCCCATGGTCTGTAGTATCCTCAGAGACAATTATGACCTCAGGTTTGAAGAGGAGAGCTGCATCCAGGGCTAGCTGGCCGCTGCTCTCTGAGCCACAGTATGATGCCATGCCACCGTCCTCCATCATCCCCAGGCCAAGGTAAGACGAGAGTCTGAAAGTATGGCACAACCGCTCTGGAAATCAGTCTGGCGGTTCCTCAGAAAATTGGGCATGACACTTCCAGAGGACCCTGTCATACCACTCCTGGGCATATACCCAGAGGATCCCCCTGCATGCAATAAAGACACATGCTCCACTATGTTCATAGCAGCCTTATTTATAATAGCCAGAAGCTGGGAAGAACCAGGATGTCCCTCAATGGAGGAATGGATACAGAAAATGTGGTATATTTATACAATGGAATAGTACTCGGCAATTAAAAATAATGAATTCATGCATTTTGTAGGCAAATGGTTGGATCTGGAAAATATCATCCTAAGTGAATCAACCCAATCACAAAAGAATACACATGAATTGCAATCACTGATAAGTGGATATTAATGAGCCCAGAAGCTCTGAATACTCAAGGCACAATTAGCAAATCAAAAGATCCCAAGAAAAGGAATGGAGAGGACCCTGGTCCGGAAAAGAATAAATCTGGTTTTGTAGGAGAGTACCAGAACAAAGAAATGGTGTGTGGGGGGCTTGGGGAATGGGGGGGGGAAGACTTATGGGACATATGGTGAGGGGGGGAACTGGAAAGGGGAAAGCCTTTGGAATGTAAACAAAAAAATATAGAAAATAATAAAAAAAGAAAAAAATTAAAAAAAAAAAAAGAAAGTATGGGCTCTATCTCAAGGCCCGTAGGGAATTCTTCCCTAGAATGTAGACCAAGCTTCCTTTGCAGCAAGCAGAAAAAGAATACTCTAGCCATTTGTTTCAGAATAATGCTATTTTAAATATTATGTTCTCCAAACCAGCCTATGCTCTCGGGCCGAGTTTTCCCTTCTCTTGGTTTACGCCACCTCCCTCCCCCCCAGTATAAAACCCACAGTGCCTACGATGGAGGACACGGCACAGCTCACTGCCGCTTACCGTTTCTGATTTTCCTATTTCTGGAGCTACTTTATGATCGTATACACAAGGATTTCCACAACCTTATTAATATAACATTTATTGTTCCTCTCCTGAGCCACCACAGGGGCATAAATTATCTCCTTGCAGGGTTTATTCTTACCCTTCATGACTCAGATTCTTAATACCATGCCTAACACTTACAAAAGAAAAATTCATTTTTTCTCCAAATTAAATCCTGGGATGGAAGGAAGGAAACAAGGAAGGAATGGTGGACAAGGGGGTTATTGATAATCTATTAAATGGGAAACCAAAGTTTTCCATAAAACTTCTGGCCAATACATCCTGTGTCCCACCTTTAAGCTTCTCTCTTAAAACACAGACTTTAATTAAAGTGAAAAGTTCAGGAGACCAGCTGTCTAACCTCACATTGTCTTTTGAGCAATGTTTGGCCTACAAATATATGTGGCACATAATGTTTTAAGATTGAGTTACTCATTTATGGAATAAAATAATTTTTAATATTAACACTATCCATCCAAGGGGGGCAATTGATATGTGGGTTAAAAGGCCTTAGCTATGTGGGACCTTGTCTCAAAAACAGCAACAAAAAAGTTTTTTTTTCTAGGTGTATCCTGAAGATACTAATAGGATCTATGTATTACTTGAACAAAGTTATTCTTTTCAAATAAATATACCAGATAGTAGAGGAAGAAGAAGAAGAAGAAGAAGAAGAAGAAGAAGAAGAAGAAGAAGAAGAAGAAGAAGAAAGAGAGAGAGAGAGAGAGAGAGAGAGAGAGAGAGAGAAGGAAGGAAGGAAGGAAGGAAGGAAAGAAAGAGAGAGAAAGAAAGAAAGAAAGAAAGAAAGAAAGAAAGAAAGAGCAGAAACATTTGTGATTCATTAAAAGACAGAATTGGCAGATCTCACTTAGAAATATATTTTGGTTTAAATTGGAAAAATTCAAACTCCAAAGACAGATGTTGAACTTATATTTTTTCCAGCACTGATTCTGCACTATTTCAAATTAGTTGTTCGCCTAACCAGTGCTTTAGGCTCCAGCCCTAAGGTCAGAATTGGAATTTGCTCTAAGTATGTGCAGTCCCACAGATCCAGGTCTGGATGGCAGACAGGCCTCAGTCTAGTATCGGCTCTTCCCTTCCGGTGGCACGATCAAGCATTTAGTCTCCAAATGTTCAACTACTGGGCAGAAGTTTTACCTTTTAAGGGGTCAATTTAGGATTTTTCTTCTGTTGTAGATTATGATTTTTGATTTAGATTTTTAAATTCAATGTGCAACTAATCTGTATTTCTCCCTATGTTATCAGCTATTTTTATACCTTCATATTGTATTTATGTCTATAACACTGAGTTGATTTTTAAAAGCACTGTATTAGTCTGTATTTAGAATCATAATAAGTTATTAGTATTATCACCATGATTATTGTTTTGCATGTGAATGTCCAGCTCTTCCTGCCCCACTTACTATCTCTCCACTCTGCTGCCTTTCCTCCTCGGTCAGAGAAAAGGTGCAGATCTCACAGTTAGTTCCAGGGTCTCTCCCCACTGGCTGCTCGGGCTGTTCTTTTATCCACACCACAGTAAGATCCGGGTCCAGACGTGTCAGCCTTCTAACCTTTCTTTCATCATTTAATATCACAGGGACCACGTTGAGTCCTACCCCCATCTCGATACACTTTAAAAATCAGTTTGTCAAAATCTACAAAATAACTCGCTGTAGCGAGAACCGAACCCCTCAGTCAGACTGGAACACATCAGTAGCCTGACGGCGCCTTCATTCACACACATGCACTCTCTCTCTCCTTCTATAGTTTTTTGGTTGTCTGAATTTATTTGTTTGTAGTTTTCTTCAGATAGAGCTGACATATGTGTTAAATTCAGCCATCCGTTTGTTTTACGCCCTTTTTGTGTTAATGCGTATGGTATTGTTTCTCATTTAAATGTCTATTCTTTGTTGGGGCCAATTAAGAAAGGAATTAAATTCTCTATGTCAGATACAGATTTTAATGTTTAGGTTCATTATTGAGTTAAAGATAAAGCGAAGGATATGGGTAAAATCGCGACCCTGATGTTATATAGTGGGTCGCAACACTTTTACCTAATCGCAGTAGACGGAGTTGAGCATCGCTGTGCATTTTGCGGACTGTTTCTGCAACATTACTATAGGGAGGAAGTCGGGATGTATCCTGAGATGAGAAGGCAAGACTAGCTAGAGGGGCAGAGCTGGCGTCACCATCGGATTAGCCAGTCCTCTCCTGGGCCTGAAGTCTGGGAGCACTACCTAAGCAGGAGCTGTTCAGGGAAACACAACACTAAGCCCCCCCCCCACACACACACAATGTTGTACACCAATGATTCCAAGTCAAAAATACTTCACATTTATAAATGGGAAGGGCCTGAGACACGGCTCAGTGGTTAAGAGCACTGGTTGTTCTTCAGAGGATAGAGGACCTGGGTTCAATTCCCATCAACTACCACGTTATACACCAATTTGACACCCTATTCTGGCTTCTACAGGCTTGGTGCATAGACATGCATGCAGACAAAACATCCATACTACACACACACACACACACACACACACACACACACACGTTAAAAGTAGTCTCGTTGAGTAATTTGTTACGTATGTATTTGTGTATCCTGTAAACTATTAAGCCTCTTTAAAGTCAGTCTTGCTCCTGGGATCTGGAGAGATGGCTTAAGAGTGAAGAACATCAGCTAGTCTAGCATGAGGACCCCGGTTGGTTACAGCATCGATGTCAGGGTGCTCACAGCCACCTGTAAGTACAGGTCCAGTGGCCCAATGTCTGTGGCTTCCACAGGGACCTGAACCTACATGTACATGTACATGTACATGCACATAACACACACATCACAACATGTGCACACACACTTGAAAATATAAAATCAGTCCTATTAAAAATATTGCCTCTTCCTATATGTTGCACCACAAAGAGCCCCATTTTATGTAACTGTTTAATAATACATTTTCAATTACAAAATGTGGAAGGTGGGAAACCATAAGAGACATATTAAAACTTTTATATCACCACTCAGAACTCAACATTCTCCTCTCTCTGTGTGTGCCCGCTTTTCTGATTTTCTGATATGGTTTAAAAATCTGTACATCTTTCAATTGTTCCCAATTATATAAATGGACTTTATACAATTACTTTAATGTCTGGCTCTTCATCACAAGTAAATGTGTATGGTCCACAATTTATAAATCAGTTCCTTGTTAGACTGTGTGTTTGTTTATGAGATTTTTCTCCATCATAAGCAATACTAGAATGAACATTGGTACGTGTAAGTCTGTACACAATTATTTCACCAACCCCTAAAGTTATACAAACGAGCTGTCCCCATCACTGTCTTACTGCACTTTTTTTTTTTACATTTGAATCACATTGGAAAAAGTGTCCTTACCTTACCTTACCTTACTTACTTTACCACAAAGCTTTTTGTGGCTAACCCCCAGCTTCTCAGTTCACCACCTGTGGGAATTATCTGTGTCCCTGTGAGTCATGTCAGCATCACAGGCACAGAGATCTACTGAGACCACTGGCAGAGTCCTGGAATCAGCACAGGGTCGCTGAGGCACAGGACTGGGTCTTGTGAGAACACATGACTATGCTTTTCTCCAACCTCCTGAACTTCTCTGAGGAACTGAGCCCACTACTTTAAATGAAATACTTATATGGAGAGAGTTTCCTTAAGCTCAGAAAAACACTTTTACCTAGATCCTGACAGATAGCAGAATCTGTGGTGTGGTAAACGGCATCTGACACCCAGGGAGGGGCGAACTCTGAAAAAGAGGCTCCTATCGCCCACAGATCTCTAATTTCAAGAAACAGGTGCCTGTGTGAGATGTGACTCTGCCACCGCTTTCCACAAACGTCAGCTCTGAGAGCTCTGGCTTTACAGTCCACGTGGCTGGAGCACAGCTCCCAACCAATCTGAGTTAAACTTTGCTCCCATTAAAAAGCCAGGACATGTTCCTTGTCTGCAGTTGATTTCTGAGGGGGAAAAAGGGTAAATGAGCTATTCTTCAATATGTGGGTATTTTAATGGTTAAAAATGTGTTTAAAGAATCCATATTTTTACATTTATATATACATATTCATCAATGTGTTGGGGCTACTTAAGAATATTTATAATATATAATAGCTATCCAGAACCTTCTGTTAAAGAGTTCAAAGAATAATATTGCTAAAAATCAAATATGCTCTCAATCTTTCTATATCGCTGCATCCCTACTCTGTGCTAGCTTACACTTAGAAAGATGTTGACTACAAGATAAATAATGCTTGAAATACATTGAAGAGTCCCAAAGAATATATGTGAAAATACTTATTAGTAGCATATTGAGAAAATAGTTGGTCAGAGAAATCAAATCAAAATCACAAGACACAAGAACATACAAAATCCTGAGATTTCAGCATCAAAGAGGCAGAGCTGGAGGATCAGAGCTTGAGGCTAGCCTTGGCTACTCAGCAAAATCCTAGGCTAGCATTGGCTACTCAGCAAAATCCTATCTGTATGATATAATAATAAGAAACCACTTCATATTTACAGCATGGTTATAATTTAAAAGATGAATAACTATTACCAAAGACATGGAGAAACTGGGACCTGTACAAATCATTGGTAATGATGCCAAACCGCATCTGACTGGTTAGTTTCATTTGTCAGGGTTGCCTAGGGAAGAGGTCTTACGTGGACTTGCCTCAGGGGAATTGTCTAAATGACATTAATTGATGTGTGAAAACCCAGCCCACTGTGGGCAACCCCAATTCTTAGACAGGGGGCTTCACCTCTGACTCTAGAAATGGGGTTGAGCACAAGCAGGCCGCGTGCATGCATTTCTTGTTCTCTACTCTTGGTAGGGGGTATGGTGTGAGGAGCTGCTTCAGGCTCCTGCCTCCTTGGTTACCCCATGGAGACGGACTGTAAACTAGAACTGTGGGATAAAATAAGCGTCTTCTCCCCTAAGTAACTTTTTGTAGGGGTATTTTTATCATAGCAGCAGAATTGAAACTAGTACAGTATGTAAAGTGGTTTGGACAAGTTGACAGTCTCTAAAAATGCCAGAGAGTCACCATAAGGCCCATTAGTTCCGCTTCTAAGTATACACACAAGAGAACTGCAAGCATATGTCCATATAGAACGCACATATGGACTGTTCATGGAAGATTATTCATAAGAACTAGAAAATGGAAACAATTCTAGTCATTATCAACTTGTGTGTGGAAAAGCCTAGTGCAGTGTACCAGTAAAATAGAAGAGCATTTGACATTAAGGGGACGATGCGATAAAATGGGCTAGTGAGATGGCTCAGCAGGTGAAGGGGCTTGCCTCAAACATTATTTGAGCTGAGTTCAATTCCTGGAACCAGCATAGTAGAAGATGACTTTGGTTTCTTTAAAAACACAGAAGTGTTATGTGAATAATTTTGTTTTAATCCCAGGTGTGGAATATGGGGTGCTTCAGACTGTCCACAGCAGCTGACTATGATTTGTCTTGTGCTCAGGGTGTGATTGTTGACAGCTGAAGATAGTTTATTTTGGAATTCTGGGGACTTTTCAGAGGCTATATAAATGTTAGAGCCCTGAGAAAGGAGCCTGCTGCTCCCCCTGACATGGCTGTGCTGCTGCTGCTGCTGCGGCTGCTTTCTAGTCTGCTTGGAGATATCCTGACAACAAAGATCAACATTGTCCCAAGGAACTCTATGCCTCTAATCAGCAGGAAGTAGTCTAACGAGATCAACACCCCCTTTCTCCTCTATCCTTCTTTCTCTCCTACCTGGGAAAGAAAGGGAGGAATTAGGGTTGAGAAGGGAGGTAGGGAAAAGAACCCAATAAAAAAGTCAAACTTCTGGTTACAAACACTGACCCCCACAAGTGTTCCTCTGACCACCACATGTGTCTTGGCATACACACCACACACACACACACACACACACACACACACACACATGCACACATACAAGCACATGCATACTCACATACACACATGGTTGTTAGAAGCTTTTAACTTTAAAACAAAAGGTCAATAATTTGTAAGTAATTTTTCCTAAAGACTTGGGTAATTCAGTCGTACAGCATATTGCATTTTCTTTAATGAATGGAAGATTACTTTTGTTTCAAAGACTTTCATTTACTCCTTGTACATTTTTCATCTGGTATAGGGAAAATCAATTATTCTAACAGTTAAGTTCTTTTCCTCAGCTCATTTAAGTAAATCCTACTAAGTTAAATGACCATCAGTACCTTCTCCTTATTTATCAACTCCAGGAAAAGTGTTGTGTATTAGAGAGGCAGGGTATAATTTGCTGTTGAGGAAATGTTATTGATTGCCCACCTGTCAAGGGCTGCTAGTGTGTGTGCATGTGTGTGCATATATGCATGTGCATGCCTGTGTGCATACATGTACACATGTGTATGTGTGTGCACATGTTCATGTGTTCATGCATGTGTGTGCATTCATGTGTATGTGAACGTGTGCATGTGTGAGCATGCTTGTGCGTACATATGTCTGTGTGCCTGTGTGTGTGCATGCATGTGTGTGCATACATACACTACATACCAAGAATAATACATTAACATCTACTTGACAAAAGATTCTTGATATTATCTGTAACCTCCAGATGTTAACTGCTTAGGTGGGGATAGAGGAAGAGTACTTCATTTGGAATAATTATAATCTAAACAAGAGCTTACAGTTTATATGTGCATAGTGCTTTGTGATACATAAAACATTTTATGTGAACAATATGATGTAATTACTAATATGTGATTTCTTTTGTAATTCAGTCCTTGGGTGTTTAGAAGACACTGCTTTCATGATGTAAATTAAATTATTTTGCACGTCTTATGTTGTGCTTGCATTTGATGCCCATATCTGTTAAGAGTGCATGAAGCAATAACATTTGATTAGCTTTTCACCGAGATGTCAAAAATATGTTATCAAAATATAAAACCCAGCAAAATATATAAATTTATGGAGGATAAAATCATACCTGAACCAGACATAGACTAGCATGCCTTTAATGCCAGCACTTGGGAGCCAGAGGTAGGTGGCTGTTTATAAGTTTGAAGCCAGCCTGGCTTATACAGTTAGTTTAGCCCAATCAGGCTACATAGGAAGTCTAAAAAAAATGCTATTTTTAATTTTTTTGGTGTATTGTGTTGTGATATTAAATTGTCAGAGTCATCTTGGGTATTATTTTCTACCAAAGGTATGAAATAATAAATGCATAGTAGTTTGATTTTAGGGGTCCCCCCAAGGCTCCCCTAATCCTCAGTTTGATTCAGAACCAAAAGAGAGACACAGTGTATGGTCAAAGGAGACTGTGGCTCACGTTTGCGACAACAGTGGGTTCCCATCACCCGTGTCCATCCGCAGAGGTCTAAGGACCAGCCCTGCCCCCAACCGAGAGCTCAAGAGGAGCTGGGTTAGTCCCTAGCAGCACAGGGAGAAGGAAGGAAGGATGGAAGGAAAGAAGGAAGGATGGAAGAAGGAAGGATGTGTGAAAGAAAGGAAGGAGGGAGAGAGGGAGGAAGGGAGGATGTGAGAGGGTTCCTGCAAGTGTCCAGGCAGGGAAGTAAGCTCTGAGCAGACAGGAATGAAAACTCGGTTCACATTGACTTTAGTAACCTTGTCCAGACTTAGGGAGTCTGATGCCAGGCAGCTCACTGTCCGTGTATTTGAAACATAGTTCAATCTGTTTCCAGGCAACAGTCATTCCCATTCCAGGGTTTCCCGGCAATAATCACTTCAATTCCAGGTGCACAATAAAGCTTAGGGCGTGGCTTCACAGAAACTCCTTTGCAAACTACCTGTGAGCCTGAAGGTAGGGTTTATTTCTAAAAGGCCTAGCTAGCATCTAGTGTCTCTAATTGAGACAGCAAGGTGGTGAGCAGGCCATAAAGCACATGGGACATCTCCCGTAAGGATGGGCAAAGGTCTAGGGAGGGAAGAGTCTAGGATAATCATTCTGGGGGATGAGCAGGCCACTGAGTTTGACTGTGTTCTAATGAGTATATAGATAACACAAATTGGAATTGTTTTTCTATTCTATTTTTATTTTTACCTTTTTTGGTGTGGGAGTCACAAGGATGGGGGGAGCAAACATGGAAGGACTGGGAAATGAGGGTGAGGGACACATGATGGGAAACTCCCAGAGAGTGAATAAACATGGTATGCTGAAAAATGCAATCATAAATATTGGATTAGATTGCATTTTAATAACTCCGTTGTTTCCTTGAATTGAAACGAGACAACAAAATGTGATATACTCTTCCTAATAAAGTTAACGTTAGTTTTCTACACATTGGGTCTTAAATTTCTTTTTATCGCTGGTATGAAAGCTACTGTATGCTTACTGAGATGTAAGCATTGGGTACTATAAATTATCAGTAAAGAGCAGTAATATATTCCTTTAGAGATGATCAGTAAAGACAGACACAGAGCAACACGGGCTCCTCTCTTTGCCTTTCTTCATTCCTTTCTTGGCCCTCCTCTTCCCCCATGACCCCCGTCTTCCTCCTCTCCCCCAATCTACAGCCAACAGGAAATGTAGACTTTTCTATCTTCAGAAATACCCATGTTTCTCAGCTTCTCTCTCTCTCTCTCTCTCTCTCTCTCTCTCTCTCTCTCTCTCTCTCTCTCTCTCCTTTCTCCCTATGCATCATCAAGCTGGAGAGTGTGTTTTGAGTTAGGGTGTTTGACAACCAGCTTTACAACTATAAATAGATGCCTCAAATATACAGATTACCTCAAATATACCTAGAAGTAAATTAAGGGTTATTGTTTCTGTAGAGTGAATTTTTGTTAAGTTCTTCAACTCAACAACAATGAAAAAGGTCTAGCATTCTTCTGTTTTGTTCATTCCAAAAGATCAGGTCCAATCACATCTATGTCACTGACTTATCTTAATTCCATCCGGCTCTCTCAGTCTCTGCTGCATGACAGGGACTTTGAAGAGACAGGTTGTGCATCTGTCTCCTGCTGCCTTTCTGCCTTCTCACTTCCTCCTTGTGGTACAAGAGGGAACACTTCACAGTGACTGCAATCTTCCCAAGTTCTTAAAAAATGCTTCAGCAGATCTGTGACAAAGTCCAGGATATTAATAAGAACCCGAGAAGTCTTAGTACATATCATTTCTGGTTGCAGGACTTCCATCATTTTGTGGAAATAATCTTTCAACTATGATGGGCCATGTATGCACTCTCAACTGGTCCACCTGAGCCCCGTCATAGCTCGGAGCGTGGATAGTTCCCTCAGAATTTTCACCTGCCTTTCCTGTCATCCTTTGCAGCACACACAGGCTTACACATTCAGACAATCTTACCCACAGTTTCCCTTTGGGGAACAAACTCTCAAGTCCTTAAGCTCCACTCACCCATGGACCTTTTAACAGTGGCGTGAATAGTGCATTTGCTTTGCATCTATGTTAGCCATTACTGCAGACCCAGGCTCAGAGTCTGCCCAACTCTGATAAACAGTAAATAATGGCTGTATGAAAAACACGAAGCCAGTATGAGTTTCCTATAGCTGCTGGAACAGACTGATCCACACTTGGTTGCTTAATACAATGTAAAGGGGTTCTGTCACACTTCCTGGAGACTTGAAGGTCAAAATGGAGGCATTAACAAGATCTTCCTCCCCATGCAGGCTCCAAAGAGGCGTCTCCCCATCCCTTCCTGCTTCTGGCTCTGTGCACCCTCTGCCTGAGAGGCATAAATCCAAACTCAGCTTTCTTTATGCCACTGCCTTCTGTGTTCTCCACTTTAAAACCGGCCATCACTGCATTGGTAGAACCTGCCAAAGTTGAGAATGTTTTCATCTGGAGATCTTTAACGAGTTACATGTGCAAATAGTTCTCTCTCTCTCTCTCTCTCTCTCTCTCTCTCTCTCTCTCTGTGTGTGTGTGTGTGTGTGTGTGTGTGTACATGAATTGGGGGAGGGACATTCTCTCCTCACTGTACACAGCAATGCTGCACCTCCTCCTTCTTGCCTCCTGCCCCCTCACCAGCTGAAGTTCATTAGAAAAGCTAGCTTCGTCATTAACATTTATAGCAGAATCTTTCTCAGCTGCTCAATTACAGCTTAATTCCCAAGATCAAAATAACACCTTAGGGGGGAGAGTCCTCAGTGATTATTCTTATTGGTGAGACAGGGAATTTCTTTAGAAAATAGTTGTACTCTGGAGAGTAGAGAGAACTACTCAGCTTCCCCAGACTTGGGGAACAGAGGGAACTAGTTAGTTAGCTTCCCAAGACTCATGGAATAAAAAACCTAGCTAGATTCCCTAGACATGGAGAATAGAGAGAACTAGTCAGCTTCCCAAGACACAGCCTACTGTGCGGTGCTTTGCTTCCAAACTTGAGTGTGATATTGACCTCAATTCCATGTATCAACGTGAAAACAGAAGTCTATAGTTTTGAACTTTAAAATCATGTAATTAGCTGTGAGTAATGAAGCAGGTTAGAGCTCTCACTTGGCCCAACGACAAACGTTATCACAGATAACTATTCACTTTGCAAGTGTGCCCTGGAATCTTCTCATTCAGTAGATTTCAGAAATAGGATATCAAGAACATTAGGCCAACCTTTTCTCCCCACTTTACCAATAGCTATATGGTAGTAGTTTTCATGTTTCTAATGGTTATATTTTCCAATATACTCCATGGTCCACATTCCCTTGGTCCTTCCCATATGCCCAACCATTGCCAGTCAGACATAACCCTGAGATGAGGCTGTCGCCATTATGGGTGATCAGACAGAGCATTTTTTTTTTACTTTTTTTTTTTTGTCTTGGCAGTGATACACAAATACCAGAGCACTGCAGAATAATTTCAGCCAGTATTTTTAAACTGTAAGATTGGTTGCTTGTGCCTTCTGGATGAAGATGTTTACACGTTCTGAGAACGCAGCGGGCCTCGCCCTGGTGGAGGGTAGGCAGAGGTTAGTCATGATGGAACTTGCCGACAAGGAGCTCAGGTTTCAGAGGGGAGACAGACATGTAAATAAATAATTACCATCGAAAGGGAAAGCTTGGAATATAGAACTCTGTGTTCGGTTCAGAAATAGTACCCCAAATCTCTCAAAACAATAACAAAAAGGAGTGCGCTGGATCTATTTGCACGCTAAACAGGGATGCCTTCCAAGGTATCAGAGCAGGATTCTGAAGGGTAAATGGGGATTTTTCCCAGACACGCAGTCTGGGTTGAGCATATGGGGACAAGATGGGGGAAGGAAAGATGTAATGCTGCTGGGCAAGTGCCCATGGGAGGAAGGACCGGCGGGACTTTTCTTGGATGCAATGAATTCTTTGCGAATCCTAGGACCAAACATGAGTCTGGCAGCCACAGCTCCAACTCCTGAGCTAGACAAGGCAGACGTGAAGGTTTTCTGCATCATCATAGGACCTTAGACTGAGAACAATGGCACGGTTGGATAAGTGTCCCCCCAAAAAGCTCCTTGCCAAAGCCTCAGTTGCCGACTTGCGGCATGCTTTGAGAGGTCGTACCATTAACGGGACAGCGGGATGGAAGGAGGAAGTTAGGTCACCGTGGGCATGTCCTCAAGGATAACCCCTGGAGCCTGATTCCTTCTTCTTGTCTTTCCCTTCGCAGCCATGAGGTGAGTGGTTTGGCTCAGATATGGCTCCTGTCATAATGTGCGGCGGCGGCGGCAGGCCCAGTGCTTTCTTGTCAAGCACAGACTCAAGGATCTGAAGCTGTGAGCCAAAATAGGCCCTTTTCTTTGTAATTTAATCATTTTGGGGTATTTGTTAACATTATGAAACCTAATGCTTAAAACCAATGAGGATTTATTGAACAGACATATCCTTGGGAGAGTTATTGGTAGCAGTGGTTGGAAGCCTATGGTCAAAGATTACATGAATTTATTAATCTCATTCCTGGACTATTGAAATAATGTTAGATAGGTTCCCAGTAACACAACAGGTAGCTTATCATATTCCTTCACATCAAATAAAGTTTATGCTGCACTCAAAGTCTAATAAAAGAATCCATAGCCACATAGAAAAGTCATACATCCTGAAGTGTATCTCAGTAGACCAAATGCAAAATGGTGGTTTTAGGTGGTGAAGTTACTGTTTATTCCAACTCTTTGATTTTTTTATTGAATTTCTGATGGTTTATAAAAACTTTGCAATGGACATAAAGTTGAATAGAAGCTAAAATAACAAATATTAATGACCTTCATATCCACACTGTTTTTTAATAGAAAACTTAAGATGTACATTTTAAAATTTTTTCAATGATTACCATATTCTTATCCAGCAAATTGCATTCAGACATCATCCCCAAATATCGGTGCCAAAAGGAGATCATGTGACTGAGTGGAGGTCATGTGACTGACTGGAGCTATCAGGCCAAGAAAACTTGGTGACAATAAGGCAGGGCTCACTCTCCCTGTCATACACTGCTCTGGAATTCACAGAGGACTCTAACATGCATTATTTAAACAGGAGCCAGATGCATACAGATTGCTACAGGAACAAGCTGCTTATTAAACAAGTTTAGCTCTTGTTCAGGGTATTAAGAACTGTTGGAAGACAGAATTTCTTCTCTCTGAGTTCAGCCTTTAACGCAGCATGAGGTGTGTGGTCTCCTTGGTTTCTGAATTCGGCCTGCACCTTCCACTCTTCAGTTTCACGTCCTGTGGGTTTGGTTTCTGAACAATAGATCTACTGACTCGCCCATAATAAGGACTCTAATGAGACATTTGAGTATAATTATCCCATTCTTCCATTTCATGTGTTTAGTTCACTTCATAGCTACCAATGACTAGCACGCGATTTAGATTGGAGGACCAAATGAGGTTTAAGAAATTCTGTAAATGTAGCAGAAATTGTTGAACGTAAATGTAGAACAGGTAACCCTGTTCCTGTGTTTCATTCAGGAACCCAGAACACTGGGGCAGGTGGCGAGGGCAGCACCACTGCCACCACTGGGGTGATTTGAGTAGAGTTATTTAGGTTCAGCAACAGGAAGAGGTCCAAAGACACCGTTGGCTGTGGTCCTCCCCCTCCATGATGACTGTCGGAGGCAGAGCCTCCTGTTCACGGCTCAGTCTTATAGCCCAGGCTAAGTATTCTGTGAGCTTCGCAGAGGAGGGGTGGGATTACAGCTCTGCCATCAGCTGCATCCAGCCGTAGGTGGAAAGTGCGCGCCCACGTTCTCAGGATCTGAACTTGGTACTCATACTTGCCAAGCACTTTACACACTGAGCCAACTTCCCAGCCCTGTATACATCTTTAAAATACTGGTTTTTGGCATTCAGTTTTAAGTGTAAATGATATAAGATTCACTCTAAAATGTGGAAGATACAGAAAGACTTTAGGAAGAAAATAGTGACACTCATCACTACTATTAGTGTCTGGTTGAGACACCCTTTTATCCAAGACTCGGCCCTGGCAAGCTTCCGTCTGTAGGCTGAGCATCCATTGCTGTTTCTGTGTGACTGCACAGAGGAGAGTGGTTTGTAGACTTCTAAAGCGTTATTAATAACAAATGAAGATAAATATGCAGGAGGAAGCCTTGGCTGTCCTGTGAATGCTGAAATGCATTCTGTCTGGCCCCATGGAGGACCGTTTTATCAATCCTGATTTAGGATGGCTGTAGGCAAAGTTTTAATATTAAAATCCAGGCCACTTTTTACAGTCAACCTTTAACCAAAAAAAAAAAAAAATCTATGTAGGCACAGTCTCCTATCTTTTCTAAAACTGTATTTTCCTAAGCACAGAGTTCCTTTATAAGATTCACGAGGAAGGACTGGAGGAACTCACCACTGCTCAGTGTGTGCTGTGGCTAATTCCTGCTCACATAACCGAGTGGGTTTTCCTTTTCTAGGAAAAAAATCATTCCTGACTGTGTAATTTCTGGGTGAACTTGTGTTAAATATGTTTGAACCTCTGTATTCATACTCCGTCAGAAAGCCTCTCCCAGGTTAGACTCTGAGGAAGTCCTTGTGAGTGTGTGTTCTGCAGACCAGCTCTGAGCTGGTTTCCACAGCCACAGGCACCACCAGTACAATGTGCACACATGGTCCTCACTCAGTTATTTGTAAGCAACTTGATATGTTGTTCCCTAACTATCCTTATTTTTTAGTAAATTACTTTGAAATTAATTCCTGAATGGTTTCCCACCAAGTTGTAAAAAAAATTATCTTTTCATACTTCTAGCTCTTTGCATAATTTAAGATCTCTGATGTGTATATTCTAGATGTTTTCTTTTTCTAAGAACCCCAGTTTCTTGGACATCATACCTCGGAATGGGATGTAGACTATTACTTTTTTATCTTATTTAATGGTTAGAAAGGCCTGACAAAGTAGATGACTTCATTCTAAAATTTAATTCACAATTAATATATATGTGTGGACATACATATATAAATGCATATATATATAGAAAAGACACTATTAAGCAAATTCTGCTTAAGTCACTAGCAATATTGTCTCAAAATACCTTTAAAGAATAATACAAATATTTTCCCCACAAATTTGAAAACATCCATATGTAAATATAGTTTTCAGCACTCTCTTGTGTCTTTCCTATGTACAGGTGAGCTGTAGACATGTTAGCAAGCAGTGCAGTGATAATTAGATAATTGTTGTTTGATATTTGTCCTAATCAAGTGTAAAACCCTTCCATGAATTTCTTTTGCCCTTTCAATATAAAAGGAACATTGCTATATTAACAACATTCAACTTACCACAATGACATCTACATACAAATGTTTTTTATGCACCTTAACATGGTCATACACACACACACACACACACACACACACACACACACACATCTATCTATCTATCTATCTATTTATCTATCTATCTATCTATCTATCTATCTATCTATCTAATGTGTAGGATATGTCTTGTATAGTTTTAACCTGATTTATTTTAGGTTTAAAATATACTTATTGATATTTCGAATTATTTTTCACATTTTTTTTTTTACTAATTATATGTACTTTTCGAAATGCTACCTTGATTTGTCAGTATTCATGGAGCTCTAGACATCTGTGGTGGGATTTTCTGAATTATCTAACTGCCCCAATATAACATTTTTAGTATTTTTGCATCTTTTCTCTTAGCTTCCCCGGCATCTGTCTTATCACCTATAGCTTGGAACACCCCTCACCAAGTTCAGCAAAGTAGGCCATGGTTCACTGTGTAACTTTACTCCAGTCCCACAGAACCGCTTCAAGTAAGAAGAGCTAGCATTTGTTGAGCTCTTACATTCTGTGTGGTATAAACTATTTACACTACAATCAAAACGGTTCTTTGAGATGGCGTCTATTACTGTCCTCACTTCATAGGAGAATGAACTGCTTAAGATTCAAAAGACTTCTTGGTAGCTCCTCTGGGGGCCAGCTCTTCCCTCATTATGTGGGGGATGGTGGGGCAGGGCTGGGTTTGCCCTCCTCTGTCTAAGGTGGGTAGCCAAGTCTGCGAGACTTGTTCAGTTGGTGGGTCTGCAGTATGCCATTGTACAACTCTCTATCAAGAAGGAAAGAAAGCAACTGGCCTGTTTTATTTCCTCTATGGCTTAAAATTCATGTTCCTTTCTCATCAGTAACAAAATCTGCCATTTGTACTGTCCTTGCTTCTTTTAAGTCTTCCTCTTGTACTTCTGCCCCTTAAGAGTCTATACCCAGAGTCAAAAAATTCTCATGATACTTTGCTTAGTGTGGTAAACATATACTCCTAAATTCAACTCAGTTCGCACCCATTTTTCCAACACTGTCCACAGTGCTGCAACAGCGAGTCTCTGGTGTATTGTGTCCCTTTGGCGAAGACTTGGAGTTTGCACACTGTGGTTCCTTCCTGCAAGGGTTTTTCTCCTTGGCACTGTGAGCTGTAGCAGTTGCCATAGAGAATGTGCAGAGAGAGGTTAAGTTATCATTTCAGTTCTCAGTTCACTGCAGTACCTCAGCTAGGGTTGGGGCTCCATGCCTGCCTCCCTGCTCTGTGCGGGGATTTTTTTTTTCTGGCTTGAGCCTGTACAGGCCTCGTGTGTGCTGTCACAAGTGCTGTGAGTTCATGAGCAAGACTGCTCTGCACTGTCAGGGAGACACCATTTCCTCCGAGCCACCAATCACCTCGGGCTCTTACGTTCCCTGCTTCTTATGCCACAATGATCTCTGAGCCTTGGGAAGAGGGGTGGGGTGCTGCAGATGGTCCCACTTAGCTCTGGGCATCCTAGCTTTCTACAGTCTCCTACTTTCTGCCCGTAAGTCTCCACGTTAATGATTATCTACTACCGATAGAAGCCTCAGAGTTCCTCTGTATCTCTGGCTGGAACCAGCTCTAGACCAGGTTGGCTTCAAACTCAGAGATCTGCCTGCCTTTGCCTCCCGAGTGCTGCATTAAAGGCATGTCCCAGCACTTCCTGGACAGCGTGAGACGTTTTTTTTAGATTTATTTTATATGTGTGAGTACACTGTCTATCTCTTCAGACATACCAGAAGAGAGCATCAGATCCCATTACAGATGGTTATGAGCCACATGACCTCTGGAAGAGCAGTCAGGGCTCTTAGCCACTGATCCATCTCTCCAGCCCTAGAAGCTTCTCTTACGAGGGTTGAAAGAGTGAATAATCTATGGCTATAACAATAAGTCATTGGCAGTCAGGAATACTATGTGCATTTAGAGGCTTGGTACCGTAGGTTCATGCCTGGCATCTAGGATCTGTCTAGCCACAGGTTCTTAGCCCAAAATGTGAGGTAGTTGGATGAATTTATCTATTCTGATGACTTTTAGAGAGGAGCAACATATCAATTATCTCATAATTAATGAAATAAAATATCTATAGCTCTCAGGCATGAAAACATTTAGTCCACCATGATATGTGCTTTCTTTTCACACCAGCAAAGAGCTACATGCAATGATGCAGAGATCTCTTCCTTGCTATGACTGCCAGCGCAGATGTTTCCTAAGTCTCTACTGCAGACTGTCTGCATGTGCGCTGATGGTGATTGGGCCCAGAGTTCCACACGTACAGTCTACAGCCGAGCTACACCCCAGCCTTCCCCGTGAATAGAGGCCATCACCTTTGCCTCCCTGTTTCCTTCCCTGCATTGCTGTAACAATACAGTGTTTCTTTGGAGAGAAATGTTTCTCTTGGAACGCTAATCTCCAGGAATGAATTCTAAGGACTGCTTCAACCAGTTGTGTCGGAAACGCTGCCTTCCGAGGAGGATTGCTGCACAGGTGATTCTGTTTTCTCAGGGAGATGACTGAAGAGCCAGCCTGGTGCCAGTGTTGAGACTGGCTCAGTGTAGTTTCCTCAGTTCGACAGTTTAGTTAAAGAACTCTACCGAGTGTTTACCGCATACCAGCCAAGTGCCGGGCAAGCGCCAGGCTGGGAGCAAGTGCCTATTTCATTCAAGCATATGACTGTGTCATAGTCAATTTGCTTTGTTGGGATTCTAAAACACACTTTCACGTCTTTAGGATTTGTTTTCCACCTCATGCAAACTACACATAAATGTTACATTGCTAAACACAATTCTGAAGTATTTCTAATTAGCCTATGGGTTGAGATTAGTATCCAAGGCTGTCATAGCAACTGTGACAAGGACTACCCCTGACAAGAAAAATGAGGACTGAAGTAGGTTTAAGCAAATAGCAAAATCTTTATTTCAAACAGAAGTAAGCCTGATCCTGGGTACAGAGTTCACTCTTATTTTCCATAGAAGTTCCAGTTTGGGGAACAGAGCTAGGTGTAAAGGTAGCAAGAGTCATGTAGACACGCTGTCTCAGAAAGTTGAATGACATCAGCCAAGGGATCAGGTGACCGCATGTTCTGGTTTGTGTCACACAAGTTCATACACAGTCCATCCTATGGACTAAGGAGGTGGATCCTAATCAGGATATAAAACAAAGAAATGCCAGAATCAAGGAATAGCTCTCTAAACATTGCTTTCAAAAAACCTCTTCATGGGGCTGGCAAGATGGCTCAGTAGGTAAAAGTGCTCACCTGTTCCCCAAGTTCAAACTTCAGGTCCCCAGGTGGAAGGATAGACTCAGCTCCAGAAAGTTTTCCTGTATTAGTCACACATACAAGCACACGTGTGGCCACACACATGCAGCACATGTGTGGGCACACACATATACACACAAGCACATGTGTGGACACACACATACACATACACATGCACATAAGCACATGTGTGGACATACATACACACATGCACACACAAAGACTCTTTATGGATCTATATCTCACATAAATTTCTTGAATGCTTTTTTCAAACACAATGTAACTATTTGGTAAGAAATTTAACAAGCAGTATCCTATTTTTTTTTTTTTGCATTTGTGTATAAATATGGGAGGTAATTTACCCATTAATTAATTTAAAAATATTTTCTAATGTCTACGATGTGACAGACTAATGAAAAGGATTTACAAATAGAGTAAATAAAAATCCAGTTTCTAACCCCGAGGGGTAAGGAAAATTGTCTACTTAAGTGTATTAAATAGCTTCCTATAATGTGCCCTGTAAATACATCTACCAGTGGCAATATAGACAGTAAAACATCATTTTCAAATTACAAATTAAAAAGATCGGTCAAAAGCTGGCCATGGTGGGGCATGCCTGAGATCTCAGCACTTGGTGAAGGCAGGAAAATCGTAAATCTCACATGAGTAGGGCTCTGTAGTAAAACTGTGTCTCAAACAGTAACACCAAATAAAACAGAGGAGGGAGAGTTAGGGAGAGTCAATACTGAGAACTCTGTTTCTGTGGACCAGAGGATCTACCCATGGAGCAATTATTCTTAGTGTGATGTCTTTATACAATCCATAAAATAGCTAAAATACATATTTATACCCACTTATACGAAAATTTGGGGGCAGTTGCAACTTTCTAGAAAATACCACATTTGCTTTATATGGTAATATTTTTATTAATACCCATGGCTCACATTTATTGAACAATTATTATCTGCAAGCCTCATAGGCATCCTGGAAGGTCAGATTTCATGGAAAAATGTCTGTGACAAGAGACTCTGACGTTTACAGGGAATGGCAAAGTGCGAGAACCAAGGTCTATTCTGAATACAGACCATTCACCAAATGGATGGCCTTCTGTTTTCTACAGAAACTCCTATACTTTTCTACACTTATGAGAAATAAGGGCAATAATTCTAATAAGTGGGATGAAATCCACGGGTGTGAGTTGAGTTAAACTGGAGGCCATCCAAACTGTACAAAGTATATTAAACTTATGTCACCATCAATGCTTACAGCAACTCGTGTTTTATCGAGATTCATTTTACCCCCTTCAAAACAAGATAATACCTGTGTAGTCTGTCTCTGCTTGTTTTGGATTTTATTTTTCATGTGTATATGTGTGTCGGGGTGAGTGTATGCCATGCGTATGTGGGAATCTGGGCAGTGGTATCAAGCTGTGTAACTTGGTTCCTGAGAAACAACCTCAGGTTCTCTGGAATCTTAGAGCTCTTAACCACGGAGCCAGCCATCTCACCACCCCCATCTCCCACCCCGCTGCCCCATCATCATGCTTCTGTTATACACCCTATGCCGTGCCCTGTCTCTGAGACGTATGCCTTCAGAAGTTTTGTTGTGCAAAGGAAATTAAGCATTGTGTAGGAGAGCAGTGAATGTGACTGTGTCCTTTAAAGTCCAGTGTGTGTGTGAGGGGGGGGGCAGTCTCAAAGCCTCCCTGGCAGCAACAACCTGGACTTGGGAACTTTTTGTTATACCCGTTGCCTGTCTTCCCTTTCTGGAGAAGCCTGGCAGTCCTTAGGCAAGGCCTGTGGTCTTCTAATATCACGGACCTGTTAGTCATCCACAGGAGGGTTCCCCTTTCACTGGGCACGTGGCTGGAAACTGCAGACCCAGCATCAGGAGGCGGAGCCTCTTTCCTCCACTCTTTAATAATGTCTTCTGCCTCCAGCTTTAAAATGAGGACTTTTTTTTTTTAAGTAGCTGGTTCATGGGGTAGAATCTAATGAAAAACTTCAGTCTTTGAAACAGATTGTTTCTTATAATACCCCCCAAACAGGGCCCAGGATGCATTCCGAGTTCTGCTGTAAGATCTGAAAATAAGTCTGGATGGTAGGCCTATTTATAATGTAAAGCTTTTGATAAAAATGTGTCTTGCAGCACATCTGGTTTGATTTAGCATAGTCTACAGAATTGGTGACTTTGGCTTAGAAGCTTCATCTCTCGGGGTTTGGGTAGACTGAATTATCCCTGAATATCATTTAGACATGAATAATACAAAGTGCTTGCCTTTATTAGCTGCCCGAATCAGTGGTCATGAGCGTTTATTTCTGATGTGTCATGTCGCTTTTCTGATGACTCATGTTACATTACATTCTGCTTGGCAGAGAAGAGACATGTCGTTTGGCTAAAATGAGTTATAGCCGGACGTTGACACAACCTATAAAGTAAAGCACCTAGTCAGAAAAATCATCTAATCAATAGGTCTAAAATACCAAAGAGTCACAGTGGCAGATATGGAACGTTCACACTGCAAAAAAGCCAGTGCCTTCACACAATATACACTGAAGAGCTGAAGAGGAGCTCCCACTCTTTTTCAACTTGCCAATCTGATTATATATATATTCCTTTTTATTTAATCTTTTTTATACTCCAGATTTTATTCCCCTCTTGTCTATTCTCTTGACTGTTCCACATCCCATACCTCCTCTCCATACTATGTCTCCAAGAGGATGCCCCCAACTCTCTACCTCTAAACCTGCCAGACCTTTAAACTCCCTGGGCCTCCAGTCTCTTGAGGGTTAGGTGCATCTTCTCGGACTGTGCCCAGACCAGGCAGTCCTCTGCTGTATGTGTTGGAGGCCCCACATCAGCTGGTGTATACTGCCTGGTTGGTAGTCCAGTGACTGAGAGATCTTGGGGGTCCAGGTTAATTGAGACTGCTGGTCCTCCTACAGGGTCCCCCTCCTCCTCAGCTTCTTCCAGCTTTTCCTTAATTCAACCACAGGGGTCAGCAGTTTCTGTCCAGAGGTTGGGTGCAAATATCTGCATCTAACTCTTTCAGTTAACTGTTGGGTCTTTTGGGGGGGGCAGTCATGATAGGTCCCTGTGTGAACACTCTATAGCCTCAGTAACAGTGTCAGGCCTTGGGGCCTCCTCTTGAGCTGGATCCCACTTTGGGCCTGTTGTTGGACCTTCTTTTTCCTCTGGCTCCTCTTCATTTCCATCCCTGCAGTTCTTTCAGACAGGAACAATTATGGGTCAGAGTTTTGACTGTGGGATGACAACCCCATCCCTCACTTGATGCCCTGTCTTCCTGCTGGAGGTAGGCTCTATAAGTTCCCTCTTCCTACTGTCAGGCATTTCATCTAAGATTCCTCCCTTTGAGTCCTGAGAGTCTCTCACCTCCCAGGTCTCTGGTACATTCTGGAGGATCCCCCCAACCTCCTACCTCCCTAGGTTGTCTGTTTCCATTCTTTCTGCTGACCCTCAGGGCTTCAGTCCTCCCCCCGCCCTGGCCCAATACCAGATCATGTTCCCCTCTTCCTCCGCAGGTCCCCTTTCCCTCCCAAGCCCTTCCTTTTCTCCCCCTTATGATCGCTTTCTTCTCCCTCCCAAGTGGGACTGAGGTGTCCTCACTTGGGCCCTTCAGCTTGCTGACCTTTTTGAGTTCCGTGGACGGTATCTTGTATATTCTGTACTTTTTGTTTTGGCTAATGTCCACTTGTTAGTGAGTACAAACCATGCATGTCCTTTTGGGTCTGAGTTACCTCTCTCTCAGGATGATATTTTCTAGTTCCATCCATTTTCCTGCAAAACTCAGGATGTCTTTGCTCTTAGTAGCTGAGTAGTACTCCACTGTGTAAATGAACAATATTTTCTGTATCCATTCTTCTGTCATGAGACATCTGGGTTCTTTCCAGCTTCTGGCTATCACAAACAAGGCCACTATGAACATAGTGGATCATGTGCCCTTGCAGCATGGTAGGGCATCTTTTGGGTATACTCCCAAGAGCAATATTGCTGGGTCTTGAGGCAGATCTATTTCCAATTTTCTGAGGAACTTCCAGATTGATTTCCAGAGTGGTTGTATAAGTTTGCAATCCTACCAGCAATAGAGGAGTATTCCTCTTTCTCCACATCCTCACCATCATGTATTGTCACCTGAGGGTTTGATTTTAGTCATTCTGATTAGTGTAAAGAGGAATCTCAGGGTTGTTTGATTTTGATGATCACTAAGACTTTGAACATTTCTTTAGATGCTTCTCAGTCATTTGAGATTCCTCTGTTGTGAATTCTTGGTTTGGTTCTATACCCCATTTTTTGATTGGGTTGTTTGGATTTTTGGTGATTAGCTTCTTTAGTTCTTTAGATATTTTGGATATTAACCCCCTATCAGATGTGGGGTCAGTGAAGATTTTTTTCCCAATCTGTAGGTTGCTGGTTTGTCTTATTGACTATGTCCATTGCTTTACAGAAGCGTTCCAGTTTCATGAGGCCCCATTTATCAATTCTTGATTTTAGAGCGTGAGCCATTGGAGTTCTGTTTAGAAAATTTCCCCCTGTGCCAATGAGTTCAAGGCTCTTTCCCACTTTCTCTTCTATTAGATTCAGTGTATCTGGTTTTATGTTGTGGTTCTTGATCCACTTGGACTTGAGCTGTGTTCAAGGTGACAAATATGGGTCTATTTTCATTCTTCTACATAGAGATCCAATTAGACCAGTACCATTTATTGAAGTTCCTTTATTTTTTTCCATTGTATATTTTTGGCTTCTTTGTCAAAAATAAAGTGTGTGTAAGTATGTGGTTTTATAACTAACACTTATATTGGATCTTCAATTCTATTCCGTTGATCAATGTGTCTGTCTCTGTACCAATACCATGCAGTTTTTATCACTTTTGCTCTGTAGTAGAGCTTGAGGTCAGGGATGGTGATTCCCCCAGAACTTCTTTTATTCTTAAGAATTGTTTTTGCTATTCTATTTTTTTTTTTGCCTTTCCAGATGAATTTCAAAATTGGTCTTTCCATGTCTTTGAAAAATTGTGTTGGGATTTTGATGGGGGTTGCATTGAATCTATAGATTGCTTTAGGTAAGATGGCCATTTTATGTTAATTCTGACAATCCATGAGCATGGGAGATCTCTCCATGTTCTGAAATCTTCTTCTATTTCTTTCCTGAGAGACTTGAAGTTACTGCCATATAGGTCTTTCACTTGTATGGTTAGAGTTACCCCAAGATATTTTATATTATTTGTGGCTATTGTAAAGGGAGTTGTTTCCCTAATTTCTTTCTCAGTCTGTTTATCATTTGTAGGCTACTGATCTATTTGAGCTAATTTTATATCCAGCCACTCAGATGGAGAAGTTCTCTGGTAGAATTTTTGGGGTCACTTATATATACTATCATATCATCTACAAATAGTGATACCTTTATTTCTTCTTTGCTAATTTGTATCCCCTTGATCTCTCTCTCTCTCTCTTTCTCTTTTTTTGTCTTATTGTTCTAGTTAACACTTATACTATATTGAATATATATGGGAAGAGTGGGCATCCTTGTCACTGATTTTAGTGGCATTGCTTCAAGCATGTCTCCATTTAATTTGATATTGGCTGTTGGTTTGCAGTAAATTGTTTTTATCATGTTTAGGTATGGGCCTTGAATTCTGGATCTCTCCAATACTTTTAACATGAAGGGATGTTGTATTTTGTCAAATGTTTTTTCTGCATCTAAGGAGATGATAATGTGATTTTATTTTCCTTTGAGTTTGTTTATATAGTGGCTTACATTAATGGATTTTCATATATTGAACCAACTTTGCATCCCTGGCATGAAGCCTACTTGATCATGGTGAATGATGGTTTTGACTTGTTCTTGGATTCAGTTTGCAAGAATTTTATTGAGTGTTTTTACATCGATATTCATGAGCGAGATTGGTCTGAAGTTCTCTTTTTCTGGTTGGGTCCTTGTGTGGTTTAGGTATCAGAGTAATAGAATGAATTAGGTGGCGTTCCTTCTGTTTCTATTTTATGGATTAGTTTGAGTAATATTTGTATTAGGTCTTCTTTGAAGGTCTGGTAGAAGTCTACACTAAATCTGTCTGGCCCTGGGCTTTTTCTGGTTGGGAGTTTTAAAATGACTTCTATTTCCTTCTGTGACATGGGCCTGTTTAGATAGTTTACTTGCTCTTGATTTATCTTTGGTATGTAGTATCTGTCTAGAAAACCATCCATTTCATCTAGATTTTCCAGTTTTGTTGAGTATAGGCTTTAAGAGCACTGACCTCTCTTCCAGAGACCCTGAGTTCAATTCCCAGCAATCACTTGGTCAATCTGCTTTCAAAGCAAAAACAAAACAAAACAAAACAAAACAAAACACCTTCATTTCTTCAAATGCTAGACAGGCATAGTATGCTGAAAGGCGCCTGGCATGGGGACAGAGAAGCCCGGGTTCAGACTCCTCAAACCCATTTGCTGCCTCTGTGACTTCAGACAAGTGAGGGAAGTTCTGTCAGAATCTCATATGTAAGAGTGTAGGGTGGCTGTACATTTTGGAAGGGGTAGACAGTACAAAATGCCTACCACAGGTCCAGACTGGTAGCATAGACTTTAATCCACACTACTTGGAAAGCTAAGGCTGGAGAATCACAGCCTTTGAAATCCAGACTGGTTAACTGAATGAGACCTGGTTTCAAATTTAAATGTGAAATGAATAAAGGGATGTAGATCTGTAGTAGATTGAGGAGTTGAGTTCAATATCCACTATTCCAATAATAATAATAATAATAATAATAATAATAATAATAATGCCTAGCACAATATCCGTGGACTCACTAGATAACTGGGGCTCTACTTGGCTGGTTTATTTCACCCTGACATAGATTTATAATCAGGATTCACACTCTGTGCCTTGCAGTCATTCAATTCAATCAACCTTAATTTCCCACTTCACAATATCATTAACGGGACTGTATGGATGAGTGATACCAGCCATAGACATTGTCTATGAGTCTGAACTACCAACTGCAGATGACCAAGAACAAGTCATGTGGTCTCTAGAATTCTGTTTCCTCTCCTACATATGGGAATTGGAGATCATCTCTATGATTCCTTCCAAATCTGACTGTGGGTTCTTGCCAGATTAGGTTATCTTTTAGACATTTTGAAATGAAAGACAAGAGAGTCTCATGCACACAATTGGAGTCACCCACCGTGACATTAAGTTGCCATTTGTAGCAAAAAGCTTGATATCAATGACTGGAAACTATGTGATTAGGTAAGAATAGTGATAGGGCTTTATTGTTTACCCTTATAATAAGGAATGGCCATAAATATTTAGTAATTATCCATAGCATTCAATATTGAGAATATTCTATGACTGGAATACTTTATATACAAACCAAAATGCTCATTCTCTAAGGCCAATAATTGCACAAAAAGGACTCTAGTTCCCACTGTCTTCTTGAGAAATCACACTTCTCATACATAAGTTCTCACCAGCAATTGGAATATGCCACACTATTTTAAAACTGTGTGGGTGGTAGATCATGTGAAACTCTAGAGAACCTATCCAAGTTTCAGTTTCTGGAGACAGGATGACTTGTTAATGGGTGCTTACAGTGTTGGTAATGGTGTGCTTAGCAGAGCTCTGGACTCCTGCTTTTTTTTCTGTAAAATGAATAATTATCAGAGGACCCACTTCATACATTTGCCAGAAGAATAAGAACCTAATGTTTACAGAATATGTTCTCAGTAGGTGTAATCTGTTATTAGTGGTAATAGCATACCACTAGTGAGTACACAAATTTTTTTTTTTTTTAGAAATTAAAGTTGTGTAGTCCAGGAGTCTAAATAAGATATATGTAAGTGTTAATCATAGCTTACATATAGCTTACATGTATCTTTTGATAGCACTAAAGAAGCAATTTGCTCTTTGAAAACATTCTGTATGTCGTTGACAATCAAGGGTAGTCTTGATGCAACATTAGTACCAAAAATTTTCTTTAATGAGAATTCATAAATTGGAAGTGAGCAGAAGAGGGAAGTATTGGGTTATTCTGAGTGATATAGACAGATAAAGAACATGCTCAAATGGTTTTGGGTCCATTGTCTAATGGCAATACAAGAAAGACCACTAACTAACCATTGGTCATCCTGCTGAAGTCTAGCATTGGTAGCTGAGCAAAACGCCAGTGAAAGCCATCATTTAAATAAAAAGAGAGAGTCTTTAGCAGCTCCAAGGAATAAGATCTAGTCCAACTGAAACATAAAATGGGGAGATGGCTCAGTATATGCAAGGATGAAGCGCTAGGGTCATATCTCTAGCCCCTCTGTGAAAAGGTGGCTTACTTGTGTTTCATGTATATAATTCCAGCTCTGGGGAAGAGGGGGCAGGAGGACACTTGGGGTTTGTTTCACAGTCAGTCTTCCCTCACTGGTGAACCCTGGGTTCAGTGAGGAGCTTTATCTCAAGAAATAAATTGGTGAGACATTGAGGAGGAGACCCTATATATACACATGCAAGCAGTATATATACAGGAAGCAAACTTTTATGATTAAAGGATTACCATTGATTATGGAGGAAACTTATTTTTTTCTATTTTTGTTGTAATAAAAACATCTGATTAAAAAGTAACCTAATAAGAGGGAAAAGGCTTATTTCAGCTTCCAGGTCACCATCCATTTCTGAGAGAAGACAGAGCAGGAACTTAAAGCAGAAACCATGAAAGAATGCCTCTTGTTGTCTCACACAAGCTCTTGCTTAACTAGCTTTCTTATCTAGCCTGGGGTTAGTCTGCCTAGGGAATGTTGTCACCCACAATGGGCTATATACTGCTACATTGATTAAATTAAGACAGTCCCCCACAGACCAGCTTATAGGCCCATATGAGCTGGGGAATTTCTTAGCTGACTCTCCCTCACTATGTGATTCTAAGCTGTTTCATGTGTACACATGAAACCTACCTTCACAGCAGAACAATTATCCTGTGAGATCAGCTTCTGGAAATTCAAAAGATATCAATATTCTGTTTGGAAAATTTCAAGCTTTAGAATCAAAAGGGAGTTTACATTCATCTTCAGAATTCAAAACTATGCTTATAGACTGTGCATTTTACACAGCTATTTACGATGTATAATGTCTGTGTGGTTATCAGAGGTAAAACTGGCCTCACTCAAACTCAGTTCATACACTCATGTCTGGGGATGACCAAGGAAGCTGCATTTGAATCAACTGAAACTGAAGTTAGGGATAAGAGATTTGGTTCTTTGAGGTGACTTTTAAAGCATAAATTACATAGCTCCCTTACAGACTAATTTGTAAAATTCTTTTCTCCTGACTTTTCTTTAGGGTCTAGGCATCTCTAAGAGATATTTTTAGGAGTACCCACAAGCATGTTATTGTCTTGTCTTATTTGGTTTGACTACTTGAAGTCCACATTGTATTTCTTTCTCTCTCTCCTCTGGGCATGATGAAACTCCTTGATCTACAGAAGCAGTGATATTTCTGCTCTATCAAGTAAAACTCTCACCTCTGTGTGTTCGGTGACATTGCCCTTTGAGAATACTAAACACAAATCTTCACTGAGTGTCGCACAGACAGTTCTCCAATGTTTAATGTGTACTCAGGCAAATTGACATATACTAGTAAAGTACAGGGTTGAAGCATGACTGTGGGGCTCAGCTAGTAAAGCATAAGGATCTGAGTTCAAATCCCCAGAATGCTGGGTGTGATGGCATGCTCTTGTCATCCCAGCAACAGAGTGGTAGACACAAGCAGATCTTTGAGCCTAACGGGCCAGCCAGTCTAGCCTAACTGATGAGCTGCAGGCCAATGGGAAACCCTGTCTCAGAGAAAGTGAATTGTGTTCCTGAGGGGACACTTAAGGTTGTGCTATGGCCTCTACTCACACATCCACACATGTAGATGCACTTACACACACGCACCAGTATGCACATGGACACACACTACACAAACATGTATGTAAACAAACAACAACATAAATCCACGGACACACAAATAAATTGTGTGCTAAGCTTGGACATGAGTTTGTTTGAGACAGAACTTCCTTGTGCCATTGAAGACATTTTTGAACTTGGGATTCTCCTGCCTCTGCCTTCCAACCGCTGAGATTTAAGCTCACCATGCTTGGAACAGAAGGTGTCTTTCATAAATTCTACAACCACATGAACACCCTATGTTTACAGTGAGAAAGTTGACGCTTACTAGATTATTTTCTCCACATTCAGCTACTGGGATTTGGAGAGATTACCTTTCACTGTTGTGAGATGATTTCAATGGCTTCCTAAGGTCAAATGCCCTAAACCAGAGACTGTTGTTATCCTTAAAGATCCTGGAGTTGGTAAAAAGTAATTATTAAATATTACCTGGAGTGTTTTTATATGTTGTGTAGCTCTTAGGCTCCGACAGCTCTTAGGCATCAGTGGCTTTCCGTACATAGAGTGTTATGCATAGCTTCCATGAAAAGACAGAACTGGGCCCCCATGAGAATGTTGGGTCTGGGTTTCTCAATGGGATTGTCAGGACCATCACTGGATACAGCTGCCTAGAAGTTCAGACTGACTACAGATGTGCTATGTAAGTCAAGCTTAGGAGAGGGTGTGCTTTAGAGGAATGAAAGCACATGGTTTTCTGCTGTGGCTTTAAATCAAAACTGCAAATATTTCATTTTTAGCTCCCGCGTTCCTTTGGTACTCATTGTTGAAATCTAGATCAGTAGACAGGGTTGGAAAAGAGGTGGGGATAGTTTAGTTTCCTCTAAGCTCAGAACAGTAGACTGTGAATATTGTTGAAAACGAACCTTCCAAGTTCAGATCAAAGATGGAGAAGAGGTCAGAAGAACAGGCGCCCTCCATACCACCACGTGGAATCTAGATTCGCATTCAAGGAATTCACCCAGGGCACACTGTAGTGGCACATGTCTTTAACACCAGATCTTCGAAGGCAGGTGGATCTCTGTGACATGTGAGGCCAGAGCTACATAATGAGACCCTTTTCTCTAAAACAGGGCAAGAGGTGTTTACTGAAAGATGTTGTGCTAGATGGTGAAATCACCACGCTCTTGTTTACTAATTAGAACGTCCTGAGAGAGGTGATTGCTATTTGGATTGCAGTGTTAGTGAGGAACGACAATCATCTGCTGTTAGAAAGAGAACACGGGGAGCCAAGGGAGTGGTTTATTTGATCCTAAAACATGAGAGACCTTGTGGCCAAGAATGTGGGAGAAAGGAGGACCAGGGGACCACAGGGCACACCACTGATGTCATTCAAGCACTGGCTACAATGTTCATGGAACCTAGCACAGAAAGAGAACTTGGTAGGGTAGGTAGGGTAGGTAGGGTAGGGTGGATTGACGGATGTATAAGTTCTCGAGTCTTAACTTTGAAAAGGTGGTGGGAAGGAGCTGAGATTTAGATCTGAGAATCTAAGCTGAACTCGCAGAGTGGCGGTCAATCTCACCCACTGCAGGGCATTCTTGACCCATAGACCCTTTTCTCACTTAAATTCAATGTCATTCCTGTCTCTCTAGATAAGTCTTTATAGAAATGCTTTCAGCCAGCATAGAATGGGGTATGCTGCTGGTGCCTAGGTATCCTGAAGTACTTTGAATATCTTCAGATTACAGCAGTCAGGCAAAAAATACCCACTAGCTTCCCAGTGATGTCACTATGTGCCTGTCTGTGGTTCAGCAAACAGCACCTTTTAAGTTAAGAAAAAGCAAGTTTGCATACCTTCCAGGTATAACAGTCTTTGTAGCCTGAGCTGTACTTTTCCAGATTGGATTCAGTATTGAGTTTTGAATTAGACTCAAAATCCAGTTCAGTTCCTTGCTGAGGCAAGGAAGTCGGGTCTGGTCCATGCCAAAAGATCCATTCCTGGGAAAGCATCTCATGGTACTCTTTTCCTTCACCATCTCCATTGTGTGGGCTCCATGCCCACATCCACCCACACACTGATCTTCCTTCTCCTTCACTGATTTTCAAATATTCTGTCAAACAATCTCCTCACCCAGTGGAAAAAAATAGAGTGAAGAAATCTATCACTAACACTTGATATCTTTACATCAAAAAGGTGTGTCCTCTCAGGATTATAAGAAGTGAGTGTGATATGTGGTTTCTTTTGAACCTTTTTCAACCTTCCCTGCTGTATTATCTCTGCGTGTGTGTTCTTAGGCATCGAAAGAGCCTAATGAGTGTTTTTATATCTACGAGATGGTGTTGAACTTGGTCTAGATGATGGATAGCGCTACTGATATATTTTTTTATGCTTCGTGTACTAAATTTTTAAAAAGTTACACCTGCAGATTTTTATCTGCGTTCCATCAGCATAAACGCTCCGGGATCAGCACTTTCCAGACCTCCCATGAAAAGTGATGAGGTCTTGCAAGGGCTGAGGTCATATGATCTGTCTCAGAGCTGTCTTAAACGGTTGCCAGAAGCTGAGGCATAAAGTGAGTGCTATCTCGGCCACACTTTATTGAATTCCCTCTCCAGATGCTTCGCATATTTCACAGCAGAATTAGCAATAGCAATCACCGTGGAAGATCATAAACGGCCCCGACGCCGCTCTCAGTCCCCAAGTCGGTTCACAGCTACTTGGGGCTGGAGATGATGACAGACTTGTTCCATCCACCTGACTGTGCAAAACATTCATGTGTTTGAGGGCTGTGGAGTTCCAAAGGGCAGGGAAGGAAGGCTACAAGGAGCACCATGGGAGTGCAAACCCTTTGGCTCTGAGACTAAGGCTCTGCCCTTTTCCCAGCACGCTGTATACTTTATGAGGCCTGAGAGGGTAGCCAATAACCCTCAACCATGTTTCAACCCGAAGCCCCAACCTGGCCCTGTTATTCTCACTCCAAGCTCATACAGTCTTCTTGCCTTTGCAGCCAAATCCATGTTAGCAGGCAATTTGCATAACTAAACATTGCTCCAAAGCTCTCTCTCTTCTGAGCCTGGGAGACTCTCTACAGTGTCATCTGAAACATTGCTATCAAGATTTGAATTTTCACTTAAAGTTGCGCTTCTGCTCAGCAGTTCCGTCAAAACAATGTTAATTCTTACAAAAATTCAACTAGGCTCAGGCCTATGGAAGGACTCTTTAGACATTAAGGGCACATGGGTCTATCTTCTTGGCATGCCAACCCATTACGTACAGCGACTGCCGGTAAATACGTGTCAAAGTCAAACCAAATCTTCACTTTCTTACTCCAAGGTAAGTACGAAGTATCGCACCACCTTCATTATTGGTTGTCTGTCTGGTCTCATGATCTGAAGAAAAATGTTCTGTGAGATTTCTAAAACATTTATTTATCCTGCTTTGCAAGCACTGTGAAAGCTTTGAGTGGAACTACTTCTCACTACCATGTTTATCAATATTTTTCTTTCATCTTCTTTTAAACGGACATGGTGTGAATGGACATGCTTTCGTGCACAGGAACAATGCACATGCACACATGAAGGCCCGCGACGCACACATGAAGGCCGGCGACTGACGCTGAGCGTCTTCCTCCATTGCCTTCCGCTTTGTTTCCCACGGCAGTGTCTTCGGCAAACTCCAGAGCTGGCCATCTGCCCTGGGCATCCCTGCCTCCGAGGCATCCTGCGCACTTTCTCCATGGGACTGATCTTCATGTTTGTGTGGCAAACGGATAAAGAGCGCCCAGTCACCTTCCCAGCCCTCTTTAATGATTTATTGACTTGCCTAAATCTGCCCTCTGAAGAATTAGAAATGTCGGCGGTGTCATTTCTACGAATGATACATGAATTGCTATTTTTATTTTCTTTAGTCTTAATGTTGTTTCAAATATATCACATAATCTTATAACTCTAAGCAGCATCCACCCATTTTCCTCTTTTTTAGATTTTTTTAAGGACACAAAACTCTTAGGCAATAGTCCTGACTAAAAACAGTATCAGGGAAAACAGTTTGGAAGAGTTCATGCAACCAGTTCAGCTCACTGTGCGTTTCTCCAGACAATTCAATGACTTTCATTCTGACAGCAGTGAACCGGAAAAGAGCAGTCAGGCAGTGGGTCAGGCAGTGGGTCAGGCAGTGGCTTCTCCTGGACTTGCTGCTTTGTCCTGCCCTCTGATTTTGGTTCCTTTGTTGAAGACTCTGACCTACATATTTTCTTTAACAGCAGAGGAAACATGTTCTCCTGCCCTTAGATTTCCAGTATGAAAGCCAGACATTTTTCAGCTTAGGCATTATCTTGAGAAATTACCCAGTTTGTAAAGCATCAATTTGAGTGTGAAATGCCCTCTGTGGGTTCATGCATTTGTACACTTAGTCTCCAGATGGTGGAAAATCGGGAAGGTTGTGGAGCTTTTAGGAGATGTAGCCTTGCCTGAGGAACCCTGTAGCGGTGCGTTTTGACCACACGGCTTTGTGCTTCCAGTGGATTGCACCTGGCACACCCACCCAGGAGCTATCTTTGGATCCTGGACTGAAAGGCACACACATTAGCTTATTTTTTAAATGCCTTGGCTACTCAAAGGCTGGACTACTTCCCCTGCTACTCCAGGACCAATCTGGGAAGTGGCTAGTGGCCACTTACCAGCAATCTCACATGGCTGGTTGGTTTTATCTCCTGCCGCTGCTCCTGGGTCCTGTCCTTCTTCCCTGAGTCATGGCTATCTTCTCCTCCTCTCTGCATCCTTGCCAGCAACTCTAAGGGTCTCACCCCATTTCCTTTGGCCCAGCCATTGGCTGCTGGCATCTTTTTAATTGATCAAAAACCAATTGGGGACAAGGGCTTTTAGCATTTGGACTCACAGATTCCCGGTTGAATCAAAGTATTAGAATCAATCTCCAACAGAACTCATCCATTGGGTGCTGGCCTTAATGCTTTCTAGCTGAGTCCCGCTTTCTGTTCGTACTCTGCTTCCTGATTGCAGATGCAATGAGACCAGCTGGTCTTCAGCTCCTGCCTTGCTCACCATGACACATCTCCACAAATTGCAATACAGAATAAACCCTTTTGCCCCTAAGTTACTTTTGTCAGGGTATTTTATCATGGCAGCAGGAAAGAAACTATTACAACTTCATTAGGAGAAACTGGACCGGTATCAATCTACCTAATCTACCTGTTTGATTGTACCTAAATCAAGTATGATTTTTTCATACTAAAGAAAAAAAAAGCAACAAAAATCTTTGCCTCTAAATCATGTAGCTGTTCTATGTCCCTTTTCTTCATCCAGTGTTACATGGCCTCTGCTTCCTTCCCTTCAGCACCTACAAATAAGCATGTGTGCATTTACACATACATGCAGACAGCTGCTTAGTGCACATATACACTGTAAGGATGTTCTGTGTCACAGCATTGTGCCCACTTCCTGTTAATGGTGAAGCTGGGGGTGGCATGAGACCCCTGTTATCATGCAAGCGATTGCTAACTGTGGACCTCTGACTTTGTAATTTGTTCTTTATGGACTCGCCTGCAGCCAATAAGCAAAATCAATAGTCTCTGCTGAAATGTAAGCAAGCTCTGGCGTGTTATGTGACAGGTGAAGATGCATGTGCTTCACCAGGGGTCATGGGGCCATATCAAATCTCTCTCTGACTTGGTTTCGAAAAGCCCAATCCATTTAGGGAACATTCGTCACTGGAAAATGTTGCAGCGGGGAGTAAGAAAGGCTGTCTCTCCTCATCCCTCTTTTAACGATGTTTGTTTTCAACCGCCTGTTCAATAATGTCACCGGGAAGAAATTATGTGAGGAGAATAAAGTGCCTACAGTCTATTTATTTATTCATTCATTCATTTCTGTAGAATAACACTAGCTGTTGCCTGCTCATGTATATTAATACAGCAGTGGTCCTCAGAACATTTGCCCTTTCTATTCCCTTCCAAGGAATAGGTACGTCTCTCTACTACCATGGGATTGATTACCTGGCATTGGAACCAGAGTGAAAGTGGATGAGCTAAAGGGGACACATACATATCTCTAAGCTGTCGTTATGGTACGGGTGTAAATCTACTTGATAATTTGGCTTCTGATAAGATGCCAAGAACTTTATCTATTTTTTGTCCCCTCACAACCGTCAGGCACCAGGCAATTTTGGAGAAGGATATAAAATAAAGGGCTGATGAGTGAGAGTGGATTCAAAAGAACTAAAATAAAATGGGCTTTTAATCTTTGATATTTTATCACCACAGCTTCCAACCATTTGGCTTCTCATCGTCTGATTCAGGTGAGTGTTCAGCTCGGAAGGTGGACCGCTGGTGTGAGCAGAAGTCCAGGAGCTGGTGTGAACTGAAGACCAGCCTGCGAACAAGGGAGTTCCCTTCCTAATCTCAGGGGACTTGAAGTACCTGCAAAAACTCCACCAGAGCATCTAGCCCTGCAGAGGCTGGGATGCCAGAGGAGACAGAATTGATCAGTGCCAGGTGACTGGGCACTGTCAGGACCCGAGAACATGGTTCTGTGGGGCAGGGACTCTGCTACCTAGTTCTGGGAATGGGTCTAAGGGGGAAAGCAGATGTAGGATATGTTCATGTGTAGTGTGTCCTGACTTCAATGGCTTCTCTTGTTCTTCATAATGAAAGTTGTCTGGGGAGGGAGCTATGTGCTTTACAACTGTAACCCATCTGAATATTTCAGTGCTATCACCCCACAGACAAATACATGTGCTCTACTGAGAACAACTATAAAACTACAATGACCTCAGCTAGGGTTATCTTAGTAAGACGCCCCCCCCACTACTACTTGGAAAACTTTCTTGGATCTAACATATCATCAATGCTCGGTAACATTACAGATTATTTTATTACACAAACTCATTACATTAAAAATGCTTACCTGTCAGAAGAATATGTAAAATCTCAAGTCCTACCTATTTCCTGTCAGACTTAATACCATAGAATTATTGTGTGAAATCATTTGGCAGAATCATAGAACATACTAGAGTACAGACACTTCAACTGCACTGTAAATTCTTCAGGAATAAGGATCGTGTCTTAATGGACACCGAATTCCTATATTTTGGCTCAATTCAGTTACATGAGCAAAATAGGAACCTGAATTTGAGGCTGATAATTTGAATTTACCTATTTGTTATCTCTGTATGTAATATATGTGTGTATGAGAAACATAATGCTATGCTTGCCAATGTAACAGAGTTTATCTTTGAGTCTGAACAAACTGCACACCCATGAGCTTACCACCAGCTTGTGATAGACTCCGTGGGGGTGAGCACATGTGAGTGTGTGAACATGGCTGCCACTGGGCACACACGGAGGTCAGAGGACAGTTTCCAGAGCTGCTGGAGACAGGGTCTCTTGTTTGTGGGTAGGTTCAGCAGGCTAGCTGGCCTTCTGACTCTTAGGATTTCTCTGCGCCTACCTCCACCTCCCTCTCATTATGGAAGTCCTGGGCTTATAGAAGCACATGCCTCCACCTCCCTCTCATTATGGAAGTCCTGGGCTTGCAGAAGCACATGCCACTGTGCTAAGGAGCTTTGCGTGAGTTCAGGGATCCAGACTACACAGCAAGCGCTTAGCGCGTGGAGCCGTCCTCCCAGATCTGTTATGCTTAAGGAAAAGAAAAAACTCTAGTAGGTATTGGAATAGATGCCTTTCAAGAGATTTTTTTCATTTCTCCATTATACTGATACAAAGAAATCATAGAGGCTCAGAAACTCTACTAATTTATGTAAGTATAAATACATACAGAATAGAAAGTTTCATCATTTAATATGCTAGTCACATAGAGCTACTAGGCCCTCAAATATGAAGAGTCTACGACATGTGTGTATATATATAATCTGCCTCTTTCCATGTCCCTGGTGCTGAGTTTACAAGCATGCACGCCAGGACTAGTTTTTTATGCATGGAAGCTGAAGAGAAAAACCAGCTCCTCATGTGTGTGCAGCAAGGCCTTTTCCAATGGAGTTGTCTCCTAGTCACATGGCTTGCTAGCTGTCAGAAGCTGCCTGCAGGCTTTTCTCAGTCTCCATTAACATGCCTGTTCCCCGATCCCACACCGGCTTTTGCGCTGTTCCTTCTTGCCATACTAGGCATACTCACACTTCAGATCATCTGGATGAAGCTCTTCCCAGCCTGAGAACGTCCATATGTGGATTCTACTCACAATAGCAGTATGTGTGGCATGGAACTGTTTGGCTAGCAGTTTTCCCTTTAGACAAACATTTTTCCAGCCATGATGGATAGCATTATAGATTTGATTAAATACAGAAGATTATGCAAAAAAAATTACAGAATATAGCTTTCAGGGCTTCTATGTACAGTGACCCATGAGCTTTACAGGGGATATGGGGACAGCTGGAGAGTTTGCTTGTGGGTAATCTCAATGCCAGTGTAGACCATGACCTCTCAAAACTCTGGTCTCAGTCTCTAAGACTGGGTATCCTGACAAGTGCTGCCAATTCAGGCCAGCTGGATGACCAGGGAACAGCTGTCACCCATTACAATGAGATGCCAAGTCTTTTAAGTTCAGGCCCCATTTTAGAGAACCTGACCTAAGTTTAAATTCAGGTTAAATAACAGGCTGGTACCTAGCATTAGTCTCCAAGTTGACCCCCCAACAAAACCTGAGCCTAGCTCCAGTCTGTAGGCTAATCCCCAACAAGACCAGAGTTTCCAGGTTACACCCTCAATAAGACCAGTGTCTCCAGGTTATTCCCCCAACAAATCTGCACCCCAGGTTACAAGCCCATGCCCTGCTTAATGATCACCAATGCAGAGGGGAGCCAAAGTAAAGTTTATGATCTGACTCCCAGCACCAGCCAGTTATGTTAGAGGGCACAGTAGCTTTCCAATTAGACGCTTGCACAAGTACTCTCTGCTTGCTGCTTATTATAAAGCCTTGCCTTGATAGATACTCGGGGCTCCCTCCCCCCACCAAAACCATCCTGTGTGGTGGCAGTGCATTGGGGGGGGGGTGAGTTAGTTCAAACAGAATAAAGACCCTGCTGTGAGTTGCATCAGATCAGCTCCTGTCTGTCTTTTTGGGGATCACTAACATTTCCCTGGCACAACAACAGCAGTTACCAGTCTCTGGGCGGGCAGTGGTGTAATCCTTTCCTCAAGGAATTTACAAGAGGCCTCTCAGTGCATCAGAACTTCTTAAGTTCTAGCATATTCATGAAGATCAAATAATGCATCCTTTCGCTTCTATACACTATCAAAATGGAAGCTGTGGGGCTGGGAAGATGATGGCTCAGTTGGTAAGGTGATTTTCATGCAAGCTTGAGGTCCTGAGTTTGATCCCCAGTTACCCATGTAAAAGTGCTGGGAATGGTGGCTTTTGTAATCCCAGAGCTTAGGAAGTGGAGACAGTTAGATACCCGGGGTTCACTAGCCAGGATGCATTTTAGATTGTTAGAGATCTTTTATTATTAAAGAAGGTAGACAGAAGTTCATATAAAAGAAGTAATATTCAGGGTTGACTATTGGCTTACACACACACACACACACACACACACACACATATATAGATATAGATATAGATATATAGATATAGATATAGATATAGATATAGATATAGATATAGATATAGATATAGATATAGATATAGATAGATATAGATAGATATAGATATAGATAGATAGATAGATATAGATATAGATATATAGATATATAGATATATAGATACATGTGCAAATACATAATATGTACCCTAAAGACCATGCATAAGCATGTACACATGCATGTACAAGCATACGCATGTAAATATATGACGTATCTTATGAATCAGTGGCTGAACTCATACATCTGTGAAGAGCTAGATTCCTGATGATCATTCTGAAGCCAAAGACATTGTGGTTAGAAGCAGAGGCTGCAGGCTCGAGCCCATAGCAATGATGTAATTGGAAAGCTAGATCCCAAAGCTGCACAGGAGGTAATGAGTTCCCATCTTTGACTTAATTAAGACTTTAATGGTTATCAGGACAAAAACCTCTCTTTAATTCCATACCAACCAAGGACAGCAATTTCAATCACTCTTATAATGTTGACCCTGAGGTGTGCAATGAGGGCGGAAGGAACCTGACAGTACTAAAGATCTTGTGCTATCCAGGTCAGTTAGGGCCCTAGGCCAGGAGAACATTGCTATCCCATTGCTTAAGTTATCTCTTCATCTAACCTGGCTGCTTGATGTAGACCCATCAACCCACTGAGGCCACTTTGGGACCATTGGAAAGAGGATGAAAGTTCACATCCACAGGCGTGGAGCAGAAGGTAAAGCATTCTGAGAATGCAGATGATCATCCTGGGCAGCTTACTGAGGGGCTGGAGGGCATTAAACAGTACCCATGAAGAGCAACAGGAAGGAGGAAATAGTATCACTTCTTCCCTAAGAGTTGTCACCATTTTGTTGCAGGTGACAAAACTTTCCATGCAAGTGCCTTGTGATCTAGATATCCTCGCCCCCATCCAGCAACTCCACTTAGAGAGGGTGCCATATTACTCTGTCATTAGTTACCTGTGCCTCATAGCCTAAGGTTTAATAATCCATTCATCAATCAGTTACTGAATCTCTGAAGGAGACTTCCACAGTGCTAGACACTGGGAATATAATGTAGACACAAGTATGTGGAGGTTTTAATCTGATAGATTACTGTCTAGTCATAGAAACACAGCAATACACTGAGGTAAGAGAATAAATAGTGCCTGGGCTTCCCACTAGTGACCAACAACGAAACAAGGTGAAGCTAGACTAAGAAGCTCTTCTAGTTGTATGTCTGGTGCTATAAGGAAACACTCTGACCAGAAACACCGTTAGGGAAGGAAAGGGTTTATTTCAGCTTACAGGTTGACCAATGAAGGAAATTAGGGGATGAACTAAACCAGAAACTTGGAGCAGAACCCATGGAAGAATGTGACTTGCTGGGTTGATCTCAGACACATGATTAGCTAGCTTTCATATACAAACTCAGGATCACCTGTCTAGGGAGTGGTGCTGCCCACAGTGGGCCAGCCTTCCATTTCAATAAACAAGAAAATTTCCTCACAGTCATGACCACAGGACTATCTGATCTTGGCAACCCCTCAGTTAAGATTCCCTTTTCAGGTGATCACAGTCTGTGTCAAATTTCATGGCTAAAGCTCTCAAGGACAGGAACCAGGAAGGGAAGATCCTTTGAGGAAACAATCCTTCACATGAAATAAGGAAAAAGAGGAATACAGCTTGGTGTGCTGTAGCAGGCTTATTGTCTCAGCGCACAGGATGCTAGGGCAGAAGTATTTCAAAGCTAGCCTGGCAATAAGCTTAATGCAGAGGAATGTAGCTCAGAAGGAAAGTTGGTTCAAAGCATTCTCAATAACTAGTACAACCTAAAAATGGGACTCCCAATCAATTCATAAAGAAAGGAATCTGCTTAAACTCAAAATGGATACATTTCAACTTTCCAAAAGACAGATTCTGTTTGATAAATTTTACTTTTCACAGAAGCTGAAAATGATAAGCAGTTTCTTGAAAGATAAGATGTCTTTGCTAGGCTATTTTTGGAGTATTTGTAAAGTGTAAATCTACATACTTAAAATTTTATACAAGTCACCAACAATGAGTTTGAAGGGTCAGTGTAAAGTAAGCTCAAATAATTGACATCTATGGGCAATTAGATCTTAATTATAGAAATCATGTTGCTTCCTTTTCTGAACAAGAGTTCTAAAAAATATCAAAATGTGTGTGTGTGTGTATGTGTGTGTGTGTGTGTGTGTGTGTGTGTTTAATTTCTAGTACAGAAGGTAGTAAATCAAGTGGTCGTTGAAATGGGGGATGGGGGATGGGGAGGTAGAAGGAAAGAGGATAAAAAAAAAGGATGTGAGTCTGAGGCGTGAGCTCAGTGGGAGAGTGTTTGCCTCAGTGTTCGTGGCCCTGTGTTTTAGTTATAGCACTCAAGGAAGGGAAAGGTAGAGAGGAAAGAAGAGGAGGAGTGGAGAGGAAGAGGAAGATGGAAGGGAAGAAAGGAAAAGTGGAAGATTGGTCAGAGATGTGTAAAGGTTTTGGAGAACAGGAACAAGAAGGAGATTCCAGTAGCTAAGTGGTTTCACAGACTGACATTTTACAAGTGGTGGGAACTGAAGCTATGGGGTTGTAGTGGGGAGTCAATTCTCTGAAAAAGGTAAGGACTAGTTACCTTTCTCAATCCTGCAACAAAATACCTGGCAATAGCAAGGAAGAAAGAAGGAAGGAAGGAAAGGTGGAGGGAGGGTGGTGGAAGGAAGGGAAGAAGGGAGGAAGGAAGGGAGGTGGGAGGGAGGGAGGGAGGTGGGAGGGAGGGAAGGATGGAGGAAGGAAGGGAGGGAAGAAGGTAGGAAGGGTGGGAGGGGAGGAGGGAGGGACGGAGGAGGGGAGAAAGGAAGGGAGGGAGGAGGGAGGGAGGAAGGAGGGAGGGAGGAAGGAGGGAGGGAGGGAAAGAAGAAGGAAGGGAGGGAGAAATGAAGGAGGGAAGAAAGGGAGGACAGAAGGAAGGAGGAAGGAAGGAAAGAGGAAGGAAGGAAGGAGGAAGGAAGGAAGGAAGGAAGGAAGGAAGGAAGGAGGAAGGAAGGAAGGAAGGAAGGAGGAAGGGAGGAAGGAGGAAGGAAGGAAGGAAGGAAGGAAGGAAGGAAGGAAGGAAGGGTTTCTTTGGTGTAATTTGAGGGTGTAGTCCATTGTGATGGGGAGTCACAGGGACAGAAGTCTGAGTCAGCTGTCAGGTTGTGTCCACAGTCAGGTAGCAGAGAGAGACTACACTTCTGCTCCAAAGGGACAGGGTATCCCTTCTTTCTCAATAATACTCAGTCCTGTCCTTGGAATACTGCTCCCCCCATTTCAGATGGGTCTTCCTCCCACAGTTAACCCAATCTAGAAACTCCCTTATGGGCACCCGAGAGGTTTGTCTCTCAAGTGGTTCTAGATCCTGTCCATTTGACAGTCAGTATCCAAATAGCATGCCAAGACCTGGTTTTTCCTTGAAATGCTGAATCTATCTGAATTAGGTAGAGATAATGTGTTTCTTCTCACAAGCAAGTCAGGAGGGAAAGCAGGCACACAGGTATGTTCTGTTTAGGACATTGAACCCTGCTTGCTGGCTTAGTAGGAAGTAGCCCCAGATTGATTCTCCAAGCCAAGCATTGATCAGGAAATACTTTGCCTATCATGTTTATATCATCCTAATCCAATTAGGATCCTTCACCAGTAATTTCCATGTTTTTTCCTCTTTCCACCGACCACTGACTCCTCTTTCAAGGGACATCTTTTGAATGATTTCTGGGGAGAATGAAATCAGTCAGCAATATGGCTTCCTGAACACAAACTCGAAGGTTCTGTGGAAATCTGCATCTTTAGTGTTGTTCTATTAGAAGCTTCTTTTCCTTTTCTTATCTCCCAGCAGGGCAAGGAGGGTAATGTTTGTAACATTTCAATCTCTGAACCAGTGAATAAAAGATATCAGTGTAACTTAGCCGAGACACGAATAAATATTCATAACGATGGCACATGCATAGCTAATTGAATGGCTTTTGTTAATATTAAACTAGATATTCATGGACATGTGCCTTTCCCCATAATGAAAATACTGCCTTGGGCTAGTTTTGTTTTTCTTGTCTAGAACAATTTATGTGCTTTCACCGAAACGAATATAAACTCCTATTCTCATGACAAAAGAATTTACCATTAATTTGAGTAAAGAATTTCTTTATTCCCTCTGTGGTATGCTTTATTGAAGAAGTAAATCCTAAATGCATCTTGAAATTTTTGTTCATACGTTATATTTAATTTTGACAACACATTCAATGTCTATAAATAGAGATTCCTAAGGTTATTAGAAACAGATGCATTGTTATCAAATCCATGAGAGATTTCCTTTCGATTAATTTAAAAAGTAATAAAAACAAAGCAAAGCAAACGAAAATTCCTATGTGGCTGTTTCTGGGAAGTTTAAACCTATTACTTTTCCTGTTTCTGCCATTCTTTTCTCTCTCTCTCTCTCTCTCTCTCTCTCTCTCTCTCTCTCTCTCTCTCTCTTTTGCCTTCTTTTCCATTTGCCTGGTGTACGCTGAGATGAATATTTCATATTTTTGCTCTTTTTGAAGGTCACTTAGCATTTCTTTTCTTCTTCCTCTTCCTCCTCCTTTTTTATTTTTGAGATGGTGCTCCCTTAGGTAGCTCAGGCTGGCCTCAAACTTGCTGTGTAGCCCAGGACTGCCTTGGGCTGCCTTTAACTCCATGGGCCTGACAATACACAGATTCACCCTCTAAACGTTCCTGCTGTGTCCTGATAAAAACCCACCATGCCCTGAGTAGGACACTGAGTAGTGGTATACAAAGCTCACAATCAGACCCAGGATTCTCCTATTCTGCACTGATGGCATTGGTGGCAATGGAACTGGACTCAGTCTGACAGAGTTACTAGATGAAGGTGGAGGCCTTACCACTTATTTATTGTGTGGGAGAGCTTAGGAAACCAATAATGATCTACAAAGACCTCAAAACATATTCAGAGATTGGTTTCCAATTCATCCAATGGGGCTAATAGGAAAGTGATTTCAAAAACTTGGATAGAAACAAAATTACCCAGGATCTACTGCACAGAATGGTATGGGACTCCCTGGCCTCGTTCAACAGGTTTTAGTAACCAGGTTGTGGGTAAGATCAGAATAAACAAATGCAGAAAACCAAAGAGAGAGGGACGATAGTAGGGAACCCAAAGTTAAGTAATTTCAGCAACTCCAGGGAGATATTTTGAAGCTCCAAAGAAATCCAACAATATTAAAATATGGATATGAAGAAGTAAATTTGAAGTGTACTTAGGGAGTAGACAAGTCAGTTATGTTTATGGTTAATTTAATGGGGTTAAAATAAATTGGCCAAAGCGTGAACTCTGGGTATGTGATAGGCAGGTGGCAGTTTGTTTACTTCCATGAAGTGCCTGTGGAAGAGCACACTTGAGAAGAGGTCTGTCTAACTCAGTAAGGTAAGGGATGTTTGTGTGGCATTCAACAAAAATGCTCACTAAGGAAGCATGGTCAAAAGTTCAAGCTGAGAAAATGTCCAAAGATAGACCTGCATGGAAGAAACATCATCCAAAGGATGTCTGACAAGGAAGGAGTTAGCTGAGGGTTAGACCTTTGGGTTCACTAACTGTACTGGTTGGTTCTGTGTGTCAACTTGACACAGGCTGGAGTTATCACAGAGAAAGGACCTTCAGTTGGGGAAGTGCCTCCATGAGATCCAGCTGTGGGGCATTTTCTCATTTAGTGATCAAGGGTGGAGGGCCCCTTGTGGGTGGTGCCATCCCTGGGCTGGTATTCTTGGGTTCTATAAGAGAGCAGGCTGAGCAAGGCAGGGGAAGCAAGCCAGTAAGAAACATCACTTCATGGCCTCTGCTTCTGCTTCCTGAACTGCTTGAGTTCCAGTCCTGACTTCCTTTGGTAATGAACAGCAGTGTGGAAGTGTAAGCTCAATAAACCCTTTTCTCCCCAACTTGCTTTGTGGTCATGAAGTTTGTGCAGGAATAGAAACCCTGACTAAGACACTAACTTTAAAGACACAGCAGGAGAGGAAACCTGGTGTCTTTGTTACCTTCAGTCAGTAACTTGACACCAACCTAGAGTGACCTAGGGAGAAGGAATCTCAGTTAAGAAGTTGCCTCCATTAGATTTGCCCTGTGGGCATCTCAATAGGGCATTCTTTTAAGCAATGACTAATGCCAGAGGGCCTAAGCCCCTTTGTTTTGTGTGAAGGCATCCCTAGGCAGGTTGACCCAGGCTGCATAAGAAAGGGATCTGATCCTGAGTTTGGAAGTAAGGCAGGAAACACCATCTGTCCTCCCTGTGTCTGCTTCAGTTCCTGCGTAGAGCTCCTTCCCTGGTTTCTCTTAATGATGGACTTAATGATAAGTGTGAGATAAATGGAATCCCTTCCTCCTCCAGTTGCTTTTGATCATGATACTTCCTCACAAAAACATAGAAGCAAACAGGAATCTCTGGGAAGAGCCCTCAGAAGAGGTTCAGAGATGCTGGAGAAGAAATGAGTACTGTGGAAGCACTTTGACTTAACAATCATTTATGACTGTCAGTCACAGTGAAGATGCAGGAACTCAGAATTCAATGGTGCAGGCTCCGGCTATGTTTTGGCAGCAGTGTTCTTGGTAGTCAGTGTACAGATGCAGCCTAGACAACCATCAGCAGATGAACAGCTGCTATTTGACTTTTTGAAGGGTAACACATGGTGTGTGTGTGTGTGTGTGTGTGTGTGTGTGTGTGTATGTGTAATAAAAAATTAAAAGAGGGAGCTACATGGGAAGAAGAAAGGGACTTGTGGGAGGGGGTGAGGGATGAAAGAGGGCAATTAAAGGGGTGAAGATCATAAAAGTATATGATATACATGTACTATGGTGTCATGAACCCCATTACTTTGTACAATAAATATATATGTATACGTATACCCATATACCATTAAACAGTGCAGGTACAGTTTATAGACAAGTTGGTGCATTTCTGACTAAGACGGCCAGTGAAACATTAAAAGCAGATGTTTTGGAGAAGCGAGTTAAGGAGTCAGCAGGAGTAGATCACACGTGTAAGCCAGTTCTGACAAGAATCACCAGATACTTTATTCAGGTCATGTCTGTCATCACAAGTATAGGCCAATCCTGGGTCCACAAAAAGCATCTGAGTTCAGGACGATTTTGCAGTCAGATGCTGCCAGACTGAGGTCTACTAACGACATAAATATTTAGCTGTTTTCCCGAATGCCATTCCCCCTCTTTAATGGTGCATGGTTGCTTCCGTTAGACAGCTGCTCAGCCACTGAAATTTCTAGAAGCCAGTGAGTATCTCTCAGCAGTGGAGTCATTTCCAATCTAAGGCATAACAGGGGAATTCTTCACTCTTTCTCCCTGCATATGTGAGCTCCTTGTGAAGAACTTCAAATTCCAAGGTCACACACAGCAAAGCACAAGGCAAAGGAGTCTTCCTAGTCTGTGTATTCAGACCATCAAGAGCAAACACACCAACCAGCCAACCATGCCACACTGGATTTTCCATATAACCAAAATGTTGGGGCTTACGTCTTTTAATTGCTTTAATAAAACAATATCTGAACAAATTTTGCACTAAAGGTCTTTAGATAATGGACTTATAATTTAGGCAATTGATTTTAAAATGTTTTAATATGTGACTATTGGCATTATAGAAGTATTGGCTATAATGTGTATTTGATGCACAAGTGGAAGCAATACAGCCATTTTCCAATTCATTGTTTACAAACTTTACCAATTTAAAGTTTAGTGATGCTATTGGAAGGTAACAGGTGGTATCAAGCACCAAATTAGCTAATCAATTAACTCAATCCAGAAAGCAAATTAAGATTGTCTGGTAAATAAGACACAACTTTCTGTTGATGATTAAGTCTTAATGATCTTCCTGCTATTTTGTTTTCCTTATGGGTTACATTAAGACATCTTCAATCCATTGTTTCTCTCGGAGATAGACAATTGCTGAATAGTCTTTCTTGGTGAAGGAAACCAGATGTTTTTATTTCTCAGATGTCATCTTAAAGCAAGGCAGGTGTTTACTCTGAGGCAGCCCGGCTACGTGTGGCTCTATACCTACATAGGTTTAGGACAGGGGAGTGAGATCATCTAGTGCTCTTCCCTGGTACACTTAAAGCCAGTGGCCCAGGAGAGATGTCTACAGGGAAAAAGAAAAATTTTCCTGATCTGTCAAAAATGTCTCAATGTGGTCTTGTACATAAATTTAGTAGTGGTTGAGAGGAATCTAGAATAGTCCACACATTTCAGGAGATACAATGCCATTACTTCCTCAACAGGTGTCTTAATAGGGACCAAAGCATGCACCTAATATATTACTTTCTTGCTGTCTCCTGAAATTCTCAGCAACCACTATCTTAAAGAGCTGAAATGTGGCAGCTCTTCTCTGGGACACTGATCCCAAGCCAGTGGGGTTGCTGTGTCCACGGAGGGATTAATAGCCATGCCTGGGGATTATGTCTCTCCTGGGTGGCCCCCAAGTGGCTGCTGGGCTTCAGACTATGAAACACAATTTCCCTCACCTCTACCCATCACCTGATCAGTAGAGCATCAGTAGAGCACAGTCTCCCATTCCTAGCCCTGTGTCCTGTGTTCCCCCCTCAGCTCCTCCCTGAACTCCACTGGAAACATTTCCTGGATAAATCACAAGCATCACAGGTAGGAGGGTCTTTGCAGTGAGGTTTGTGTCTAGAGACCCAAGCCTATGAATTCATCTTTTAGGTTTCAACAAGATGTTTGTGTGTGTGTGTGTGTGTGTGTGCATGTACATTTGTGAGTGTTTGGGGGTGTATGGATATGTGTGAATAAGTGTGTAAGTGTATGTGAGTGTGAATTATGAGTGAGTGTGTGTGTGCATGTGTGAATGTGTATGACTGTATAAGTGTATGTGAATGTATTAGAGTGTATGAGTAGATGCGTGTGACTGTGCATTTTTGCTTGTGTGAGTGAATCTGTGTATGAGGAGTATGTGAGTGTGTGAGTATGTGGGTAGGTGTGTACATATTTGGATGTGTGTGAAGTGTGTGGGAATGTGCATATATTCATATGTGTGTATTTGCAAATGTGAATGTTTTAATGTTCCTGTGAGTGAGTGTGTGGGCATGTGGGTGTGTGTGTGGACTGTGTGTGAATATGTGTGTGAATGTCAGGTGTCTTCCTTAATTCCTTTTTATCTTGCTATTTTGAGGCAAGGTCCCTCACTGAATCTGGAGCTTAGCAGTTTGGCTAGACTCGGTAGACAGTGAGTCTTTGGGACCTGCCTAGAGACATGACACCTCACCTGGCTTTTCCACACTGCTTATATCTGAATTTGCATCCTTACACTGACCCAGTGGGGCTGTGCATATTTTAGATAGAAGTAGGTGTTAGCAAACCATCCGGGACAGTACCCAGGGAATGCCCCCAACAACAGGCTTTAAAGTGTGCATGATGGCCAAACTACTCATCCCACAGGTATAATGCTGTGTGCTTTACAATGGTAGTGGAATAGAATGGAAATAATCAAGACATACAGTGATTAGGGTTTTGTAAGCCAAGGTGCCTTTGCATCATAGGCTATCAGTTGGTGTGATTTAGATAATTAAGAAGTAAATAGACTGAAATGATTTCTTTTTTTTTTTCTAAACCAGTCTTCACCATCAAATGCATACGTGTCTTGTCTTTATTAAGGAAAATGAGTTCATACCTGGATTTTGCAGTGAGTTCATAGATAGCCTTGAGTCATTCCATAGAAGGAAGAAAACTATGTGGAATGACCCAGTTCCAACCCACATTCTGTTTACTTGGTTTGCTCTCTAGGAAACCATAAGCAAATCATTTTGCCTCCATGACTATGAGAAAAATTTTGTGTTCCTTCCAATATGGGGATCAAACCAATTGGGTTTAATCACAAAAGGATTGACTGGCTTTGTCAAATTAGGGGATGGTAACAGAAAAAATAAATAAATCCAAGATGAAATACCAGGCTCCAGCAGGTTGGTAATATTGCCCAACAGTTAAATTGAAGGATTGGGTGAAGCATACGCAAGGCTTAGAACTGTTAACTATTTGCCTCCGAATGTCCAAGTCCATTTGTGTGCAGTGGTGGAAAGATTACTGCATTGCATCTTTTCCTTCTTCAGTAACAACAGAAATGCTTTGGACAGCACAAGTTAAGGCGACTCTTCTTTCCTTCCCTTTAAGGTAAATTTAGCCACATGATCAAGATGCACCTAATACAGTGCAAGAAAATACGGTGTATGGTTTGTGGGCGGTACCCTCCAGGAAGGATGTGTGTCTTTGTGTCTTGTTTTTTGAAATGTGGACATGATACTAAGCTTCTTTTTTTTCCTATATTCTTTCTTTACATTCCAAAGGCTTTCCCCTTTCCCAGTTCTCCCCTCACCATATGTCCCATAAGTCCTCTTCCCTCCACCCATTCCCCTAATCACCCCCCACACACACACACACCATTTCTCTGTTCTGATACTCTCCTACAATACTAGATCAAGTCTCTTCGGGACCAGGGTCCTCTCCTTCCTTCTTCTTGAGAATCTTTTGATTTGCTAATTGTGCCTTGAGTGTTCAGAGTTTCTGGGCTAATTAATATCCACTTATCAGTGATTGCATTTCATGTGTATTCTTTTGTGATTGGGTTAGCTCACTTAGGATGATATTTTCCAGTTCCAACCATTTGCCTACAAATTGCATGAATTCATTATTTTTAATTGTATAAATATACTACATTTTCTGTATCCATTCCTCCTTTGAGGGACATCTGGGTTCTTTCCAACTTCTGGCTATTATAAATAAGGCTGCTATGAACATAGTGGAGCATGTGTCTTTGTTGCATGCAAGAGAATCCTCTGGGTATATGCCCAGGAGTGGTATGGCAGGGTCCTCTGGAAGTGTCATACCCAATTTTCTAAGGAACCACCAGATTGATTTCCAGAGTGGTTGTATCATCTTGCAATCCCACCAACAGTGGAGGAGTGTTCCTCTTTCTCCACATCCTCGCCAACACCTGTTGTCTTTTGAGTTTTTAATCTTAGCCATTCTGACTGGTGTGAGGTGAAATCTCAGGGTTGTTTTGATTTGCATTTCCCTGATGACTAATGATGTTGAACATCTCTTAAGGTGCTTCTCAGCCATCTGAATTTCTTCAGGTGAAAATTCTTTGTTTAGCTCTGTACCCCCATTTTTAATAGAGTTATTTGGTTCTTTGGGGTCTAACTTCTTGAGTTCTCTGTATATATTAGATATTAGCCCTCTGTCAGATGTGGGGTTGGTGAAGATCTTTTCCCAATTTGTTGGTTGCTGTTTTGTCCTTCTGATGGTGTTCTTTGCCTTACAGAAACTTTATAATTTTATGAGGTCCCATTTGTCAATTCTTGATCTTAGAGCATAAGCTATTGGTGTTCTGTTCAGGAACTTTCCCCATGTGCCCATGTCCTCCAGGGTCTTCCCCAGTTTCTTTTCTATTAGTTTCAGTGTGTCTGGTTTTATGTGGAGGTCCTTGATCCACTTGGAGTTGATATTAGTAAAAGGAGATAAGAGTGAATCAATTCGCATTCTTCTGCATGCTGACCTCCAGCACCATTTGTTGAAAAGGCTATCTTTTTTCCACTGGATGGTTGTAGCTCCTTTATCAAAGATCAAGTGACCATAACTCTGTGGGTTCATTTCTGGGTCTTCAATTCTATTCCATTGATCTACTTGCCTGTCGCTGTACCAATACCATGCAGTTTTTAACACAATTGCTCTGTAGTACTGCTTGAGGTCGGGGCTTCTTTACACTACACTGAAGGCCAGAACAGAGGAATATTCATTGCAAATATCCCATGATCGTTGGCTCTTTACAAATACTGATCACAAAAATTAGAACTTTGTTTAGGAATTTGATGACACACAATAGGGGCAAGCATGAGAAAACACCTCAGAATGGTTTATTTCCACAACAGAAATTTATTTCTCATAGTTGTGGAAGATGAGACTCATGATCTCAGTGTTGGAAGATTTAGTTCTGGGACTGGAGAGATGGCTCAGTGGTTAAGAGCACTGACTGCTTTTCTGAAGGTCCTGAGTTCAATTCCCAGCAACCACATGGTGGCTCACAGCCATCTGTAATGGTATCTGGTACCCTGGTCTGGTGTGTCTGAAGACAGCTATAGTGTACTCCTAAAGGAAAAGTAAAATAAATAAATAAATAAATAAATGTTTTATAAAAATGAAGATTTCTTTCTTTCTGTGGTTGCAGGCCATGATGGCCTTGTATAACCTTTGCCCTATACATGTCTGGGGGTGGGGCAGGGGGGAGATAAGAGGGATAGAAGAAGAGGGAGAGAGGTTAGGGTGAGGAGAGAGAGTGAATAAGGGAAAGAGAAAACAAACCAAATGCTAACAAATTAGAGTCCCACTCTTTTGGCTTCGTTTAACCTTAATTACTTCCTCTAAGTTTCAATGTCCAGATACAGACGTGTTGGGCTTAGGACTTCCACATAAGGCTGAGGAGATGCACCAGACACAATTCAGCCTGTAACAGTCCTTTATTCCATAAGTTGCTATCTCTGTGCATTGCCATTGTCAAGGAGAGACTTGGAATACAAAGGAACGTTCCCAGTACTGAAACATCTGCATTCCTCAGTATCTGTCAGTACTTGTTGAGTCATTTGTGTTGTATGTTCTAAAAATCACAACCTGGCTACAAGACAATACCTATATTCTTGGCATATATTTTGTAATATTTGATTATTAATTAAGTTGGGGATATATCTACATAGTGACAGAGAATACTATTTTTATGATGTTAATACAAAGTATTCAAGTTTATGATTAAAAATTCATACCTTATGACTGCAGATCTTTGGTTGGATTTTAATATTTAGGGATAACAGTTTTCTAGTTAGTTTATTATTAGCATATGATAGATGTTCACCAGGGTTTATGACTGGGTAGCTCTTGGGCTTTCTTTTTTACCTAGACAGAAATCCCTCAAGTGGATCAAGTTTTGTACTAGATTTTTCTTTGTTGATCTTTACCACCATTAAAATCTAGCTTGTTAATGCTCATTTAGAAAACCTCTTCCACCTGGAACAGCCTGCAGAGGCGAGTGGTGCATGGTCCCCCTGAGCCTTACTATCTAACTCTGGGCTTGCTCTTCCATACTGAGGAGCCCAGGAGTATCCTAACTCTCTGCCTGCCATCCCATTAGGGACTAACTGGGACACAAGCTGCAGAATGGGGTCTGCCTGAGGCACAGCCATCAGAGTTAGATACCATTGTCTGGACCATGGCTCCCCATACCTTCCTGAGAAGTCCTGCTGCCATCAGAAACATCCAGCCAACATGAGCGAAAAGCATATGCTTAAAAGACAGAGTAAGAACACAATCAACAACACCTAGAGTAATATGGCACCACTAGAGCCCAGCCACCCTGCTATAAAAAACAAAACAAGACAAAACAAAACAAATAAAAAACCCCAAATCTGGATATCTTAATAAAACTGGGGCACAAGAAGAGGACCTTAAATCCAATCTTATAAAGATGATAATGACCTTTAGACGGGACATGACTAAATTCCTTAAGGAAATACAGAAAAATACATTCAAACAAGTAGGGGCATTAAAGAGCAAGCAAATAAATACAGGAAAATACAAACAAATGGGTAAAGAATATGAATAAAACTAAAAAGGAAAATAGAAGCAATGAAGATAATACAAACTGAGGCAAACCTAGAGATAGAAAACCTAGGAGAGAGAACAGAAAGTACAGTCATCAGCATTACCAACAGAACACAGGCGGTGAAAAAGAAAATCTCAGGTGTAGAAGAACAAAGCAATATATCAGTCAAAGAAAAATGCAAAATCTAAAAAGTTCATGACATAAAACATCCAGGAAATTTGGGACACTATGAAAAAACTAAACCTAAGAGTAATGGTAATAGAAAAAGGAGACAACTCAAAGGCCCAGAAAACATCTTAAACAAAATCATAGAAGAAGAATTTCTTAACCTAAAGGAAGAGATGCTTATAAAGGTATAAGAAGCTAACAGAATGCCAAACAGATTGTACCAGAAACGGAAATTCCCCCTCCTGCCCCATAATAATCAAAACACTAAATATACAGAATAAAGAAAGAATTTCAAAAGTATCAAGGGGGAAAGGCCAAGGAACATAGAAAGGCAAACCTTTCAGAATTTTACCTGATTTCTCATCTGAGACTCTAACAGTTAGAAGGGCCTGGGCGGAGTCTTGCAGATCCTAAGAGACCACAGACACCACCCAGGCTACTTTACCCAGCAAAACTTTCAGTCACCATAGAGAAACCTCAACATTCCATGACAAATCCAAATTAAACAATATCTTTCCACTAACCCAGCTCTACAGAGAATACTAGAAAGAAAACTCCAACCCAGTGAGGCTAACTATACTCAAGAATACACAAGAAAAAATAAGTTTGTAATCAATAGAAAAGAAACACACACACACACACACACACACACACACACACACTCAACTACTACCAACATCAAAATAACAGGAATTAATAATTATTGGTCATTAATATCTCTCAATATCAATGGACTCAGTTCCCCAATAAAAAACCACAGACAAATAGAAGGGATGCATAAACAGAATCCACCATTCTGCTGCATACAAGAAAAACATCTCAGAAACAAAGATAGTCATTATCTCAGTGTAAAGGGCTGCAAAAGGGTTTTCCAAGCAAATGGACCCAAGAAACAAGCTGGAGTAGCCATTAAATGTCTAATTAGACTGGAACCTAGCATAACTGTCCTCTGAGAGGCTCCACCCAGCCACCAATGGGAAGAAACGCAGAGATTCACACCCAAGCATTAGATGGAGCTTGGGGAGTCTTACAGAAGGGTTAGGAGAAGGGCTGAGGGACCAGGAGAGGACAGGGACTCCACAGTAAGACCAACAGAGTCAACTAACCCGGGCCCTTAGGGACTCCCAGAGACTGGATCACAAACCAAAGAGCAAGCATGGGCTGGACTCCCTGCACATATAACAGATGAGCAGCTTGATCTTCATGCAGGTTCCCCGAACAACTGGTGCAGGGACTGTCCCTGGGCCTGTTACCTGCCTGTCAGTAGATCTTGAGCCCCTAAATGGACCCCCTTGTCTAGGTTGAGTGGGAGAAGATATGCCTAGTCCCACAGCAACTTGATGGGTGGGGAGGGGGTAGTGTGTGAGGTGGGAGGGAGGCTTCCCCTCTCAAGAGAGCAGAGGAAGCTGGGATGGGGGGAGGACTTGTGTAGGATACTGGGGAGAGAGGAAGGGCTGATATTGGGTTGTAAAGTGAATACAGGAATAAACTATTTTTAAAAAAGGAAAGAATTACCTGAAACAATTTTTCTATTCTAGGCTGGCTGTTTCCCAGCCATGTTCACCGTGTTACTTGTGAATAGTTGTCCTGTCTGTGCTGGATTTGCTCCATCAGGCCGTTCCTGGTTTTCCATCTTCTTCTCTCCCTCTCCCCACTCTCCCTCTTCCTTTCCCTCTCTCTCTCCTTCTCCCCCTCTCTCTCCTAACTGAAGTCCCACCTACTGCTATTCTCCCCAGTAATTAATTGGCTATCAGCCACTTTTATTTAAGCAGTCAGAGAATACTGGTGAGGAAAGTTTACACAATATCATTTGTACCCGTGAGAATGTTCTCCGTCTGGACAGACTTCGGGCTTTGGGGCCAGTATTTAGCACTCAATAGATAGCAGCACCAGACCAACTCCCAGAAGGCTATTATTAACTATTAGAGTTAAGGAAGTTTTTTTTTTTTTGAAAGAATGTTCATCCTTAAACAGTGATTCTGAGTAGGGCAGTGGTGGCATATGCCTTTAATCTCATCACTCAGGAGACAAAGGCAGACAGATCTCTTAGAGGCCAACCAGGTCTACAGGGTGAGTTCCAGGACAGCCAGGGCTACCCAGATAGCCAGGGTTGCCTCAAAAATAAACAAATAAAACAACCCCCCCAAATCCCTAAGGATTGTATATTTTTTGCATAAGAAAGTTGAGGAATGACTCTAGCTGGACTATATCTCAGGAAAGTATTTTTTAATTAAAAAGATATTTAACAAACTGATGGTTTTTTGCAAAGAACTATTATGAAAATTTTTCTTCAGAAGGACCATCCCTTCCACTTGTAACCATTTGCCTGTGACCTTTAAAGACCATTTGTCATAGAAAAACCCTGAGTGGTCTATATCTCAGGTGACAGAAGCCCCGAAGTAGGGACTTAACCACAGGCTCTGTCGCATGGCTAAAAACTCACTATTCCTATGATCTGGGTGCCTCGCACACAAACCCTGGAGGAGGAGCAGTGGGGCAGTGAGCAGAAAGTGGGGAGGAAGACTGAGTCAGTGGAGGACTGAGTGCTGAGCAGAGCTGGGGGGGGGAGGCAGCCATCAGATGCCACAACAGAGAAGCCTGTTCAGTCACTTCCCCAACCAGAAGGGAACTGCAGTTCAATACATTTAAAGGACCAGCAAGGAGACACTAGTCATGTGACTACATTAGTCACTCACTGCCTTTGTTTTGGTTTCACTGAAGTCTCAGACTCTTTCTATCTCTCTCTGTGTCTGTTTCTCTCTAGGTCTCTCTCAGTCTCTCTCCTCTCTGTCTTTCTGTCTCTATCTCTCTCTCTTTGTCTCTGTCTCTTTGTTTCTGTCTCTCTGTCTCTCTCTCTCTCTGTCCCTTCCTCCACAGATCTCCATCTCCTTTCTTTCCCTCTCTTCAAAGTTACATGTCCTGTGTATAGGGAAATACTCAAGTGGATACTTGTCCCATCCCCCTGGTACATGTTCTTGGCCTCAAGAACCTTCTCTAAGACTTAATTTCCCATATTTGTATACTATGAGTTGAGCGGTATGTGTAACTCCGTTATCCTCAATGTTTAATGAAAGCAAGCATGATCTGTCACTATTGTTATTATTGTTGTGATTTTTTTTATTCCTGTTTCTCAACTTCTTACACCTCTCCACACTTGGCGGTGGGCGTGGGGCTGGGGAGAGCAGAACAAGGGAGAAAAACAATGGAAATCCAAGCAGAGTCAGGTTCTGAACACCTATGTGCCACATGGATGCGATTATTCCAAATAATGAAGCTTTCCCAAGCACCCTGACCTCCACGCTCTCGAAGCAGGTGCTCGGTGTAGCCATAGCTTTCTTTATGGTGTTCATACATCTCTCTGCCTGCCGTGGGCAGTTTTTTTTTTTTTTTCTCATTGAAATCTGCTCTGGATAGGCTACTTCTTATAATGATTAAATGAACTGTGGTCACCAGAATGGGCCCTGGCTTCCACCGTTATCCTCTAGGCAAGAAACCTGCAGTGTGACAAGGCTCTTTTTCTCTTTCACAAGAGAAGTTGCTGTTAATCCACTTAAGACGACACAGACACAGGGGCCTCTAGTGTGAGTCTTTTTCTTATTGTCACTGAGCTGAGCTGATCACGTATGTATTGACGGGCCTCTTACAAGCAGGCTGCTGACAGGGCTAAACTATCTGCTGGGGAATTTGAGGGAAACGTTAACTGGGGCTGAGTACAAGCTTGCCAAGACCACAGCTCGCCCTGACATTTAGGAGACATTCCGAGTGCGTAGCACAGTATCCTTTCTCCCCTGCCTTAGTACGGTGATAAATTCCTTTCTCGAAGGGTGGAGTGCAGGGAAACAAAGTACATACTCACAGCCTACATCTGGGCAAGGGACAGGAAGATTGGCTCACGCAGATTCTATGCAACAGTAGCTGTTGGCCCCCTGAGAACAAGGCCCTCTGGGAGTTCAGATGCCTGGGGTGACTTACTGCCTCTCCATCATTGTTATCAACCCCCTCATCGGTAGCAATCAGTGGGATTTTGGAGTTTGCCAGCAGGTCACATGTAGCTGGGCCTCTAGCATGGCTCAGTGCATGCATAAGCTCTGGTGAGACCAATTTAAATGCACCATTAATCCTCTGATGGTCACGAGTAGCTGTGCCCCGTGGGTTCCAATGGCAGGGCCACCGGGGCCTGTGGTTTCATGACTTAGCAATGAAGCCAGAAGTCTCGGCTCTGCATCTTGGTCCCTTTCCACAGCATTGTTCCAGATTCAGTTTGTTAATCTTCCCCCTGCCCCCAGGAGCCCTTTTCATTGGCCAGGCCTGTGCACACCGGACAGGTGCACAGGTGTTGGCGGTGCCTCCAGTTGAACTCGGGCACACAGAGCAAGGGTTGGAGCGTAGGTCGGCTGTGCTGCTCACAGCTAGCATGGAACCTGGAAAGCTGTGCTGAGGGGTATTAGAGGAACCAAGTAGAATCTGTCACTTGAAATTAAACCTCTGAATTTAGCTGCCGGATTATTTCAAATCTTACGCTTGTTTGTTTGGCGTGTTGTGGTTGGCACGTGTTTCTTCCCTTCAACCATATGGGTTCCAGAGATTGAATTTACATCTGCAGATTTTGCAACAAGTGCCCATACCTCCTGAACCATCTTGCTGAACCTGTATCTACTTTTTTTTTAAAGATGAAATAAAGTACTAACTGTTAATCAGGCTCTCTGGACATCTAGAAGTAATAGATAGATAAATATATAACACTAGGCTGGCTTGTGCTATAAGACCAGTAACAGATTTTTACACAATGGAAGGGCTGAGCACCCTTAATCCACAATACCTGATGCCTCAGTGGTCCCAGTCTGGTGCTGAGGCCTGAAGGAGTCCTAGAGATGCTCTACTCCTCAGTCCATGTGGTTCTGATGCCAGGGGACAGGGAACGATGGCATCAGCCTCCTGGGTCTGCTCACTGGCAGTGGGTCAAGGGCAGACAAAACTCCACAGCTTTTCATCTGGATCTCTTTATACCTGGGTCACCACCTCGAGGGACCATACACTTTCTCCTTCAGTCAGCTCTCCCAGGAAATGCCTGCCCCACCCTCTGCAGAGCCTCAGAGAAGCCGGTTTCTTAGTTGGTTCCAGATCTAATCAAGCTAACAAGCGAAATCAAACATCATGCTGACAGTTGCCTTTACTGTGCCACCACAGTTTGGGGTGTTGTTCTGGTCACTTTAGAAAGAAAGTCTGAAGCATTAAGCCTCAAGTTGACTGTGACATGTCACAGCAATGCCAGGCACCCCGCATTTTACATACTCAAGAAGGAAGGCCTGCTTCGTCACTCCGCCGTCACTTCTTGTCGGTCTTGAATAGCGATGTTCACAGATCACTTATTATCTTAAGTAAATGGCAGTTAGTGCTACCAGGATCCCCGGCTCAGCACCACAGCCTCCCTGGGATCCAGGGTAATGTACTGGAGAGACAGCCCAGTTTGGCTCATTGAATCTTAGGAAATTTTATTGATCTCGTGATGCCTGCTGGCATCTTGGGAACAGGCAATAAAATATTTCAAGCTTTCTCCAGTCTCTAGGAAGAATATTCCATGACAGTTGATGCTGCTTTTATGTCTATTCGCGTTGTGTAACTTTCCTGGTTCTTCCTAGCCAACAGATTACCATGACCATCTACATCACACAATATGCTACTGATGACTTAGCAGGAAGTCCAGAGAACACAAAGCTGATGTATAAGCTGCTACATTAGGGATTATGAGTTAAGGTCCCTCCTAGGCACTGCTTGTGGGTGTGTGGTATCACATAATACTTCCTACCTACCCTGCTCCCTACCAACCCCTGCTAAGCCCCCACAGAGCTCTGGGTTCCTTCAATATCATGGCATAGTATCTGTCACTTCTCAGGTTCATCGTCAACAACTAGGACCAAGGCATAAACTATATGATCAAAATGCAAACAAGGGAAGGACTTCTGTTCTAAAATTTCTAAGACAAATGACTATATTTTCCTCCTTCGACATCAAAGAGGTGATCTTGGCTGACAAACTCAGTGGCCTGGGAAGCCTGAAGCCTTTTTGTGTAACGTTCCTGGAACCTTACATTCACCTAAAGGAAACGCTGCCCAACACACAGTTAGCCTCATTCTCAGGCTTTCCCTGATGGACTCAGCAAACGGAAGTTATTCATTAAATTAAAATTACTTTTTGTCCTTGAAATATAAACATGTTTTCTGGAGCAGTAGTATTGCCGAGATGTCTAGAGTGTTGTATTGTTTTGTTTTAAAAGAGATCAATCTGTTTCTTGCTATATGATCAAGAAAGCAGCACTGATCTTTCCAGCTTCAGTTAGAAATACTTTTTCTGTGAATGCAGCAGTGGCTTCACACTGTTTGGGAATTTAGATCCACAAATCTTACTGAGATAAGTCTAGGTTTGCATAAATGTTTGTACTTTAACTGTGTATCAAAGTTCTCTTAAGATTTGCTGATTAGCTCACTGGTGTATAGTTTTGCACACAATAAATCAGTACACATCCATTGTGAATGCAATTTCCTTCTCCTTTCATTCCTTGGTGTGTGTGTGTGTGTGTGTGTGTGTGTGTGTGTGTGTACTAGAGAAAATTTTCAACAAACAGTATCAAACATAATCCAATATCACTCAGAAAGACTCTACATCATGACCAATTGGGGCTTATCCAAAGATTGCCCTATGTATGCAAATAAATATACATACATCCCATCAACAGATTAAACAGAAAAGTAACCATTCCAGTTGATACAGAATATACATTCAGTTCTTTGAAATAAGGAGCCCACAATAAGGATTCTCCCTTAACATAGTAAAGGCTATATGCAGCAAGCCTACAGATGCCATGCTAAAGAACCAAATCCAAATGGATGTTCTTTTCAGTTTTAGAATACAACAGGGAGATCAGTATTCTCCACACCTGATCAACAGTATTTGAAGAATTACTCAGCCAGAGTAATTTTATAAGAGAAGAAAAAGAAGAAGAAGAAGAAGAAAAAGAAGAAGAAGAAGAAGAAAAAGAAGAAGAAGAAGAAGAAGAAGAAGAAGAAGAAGAAGAAGAAGAAGAAGAAGAAGAAGAAAGAAGAAGGGGAGGGAGAGAGGAGGGGGAGAGAAAGAGGAAGAAGAAGAGGTAGAAGAAGAAGAAGAAAGAATGTGTGCGATCTAAATAGAAAAAGAGGATGTTAAATTGTGTTTATTTGCAGAAGGTATAATTTCATGTCTAAAAGTATAAAGACACCTTCAGAAGTTGACAGGACTGATGGAGAAATGTAGTACTTTATGATACAAATCACTACACACAAAAATTAGAATAATTATATAATGATAATATACTAAAATGAAATCAAAATAGCTACTAAAGGAACCTATTTAGAAAAAATTTAATCACGTGGATGAAAAATTTTCTGTAATGACTAGCATAAAGTACCAATGGAAGAATTTATGCAAAAAATATTTATTGGCTCATTGATTAGAAAAGTTAATATTGTTAAACTGTCCATATGATCTACAATTATCCTCAGCTTTAAGGAAAGTTCCACTGAAATGTCAGGGGCATTTTTTGCAGAACTAGAAAAAAAATAGGGAATTCATGTGGAACCAGCATACAGGCCAGTGATTCAACCACTGGGCACAAATGCAAAGAAAACGAATGTACCATATCAAGTACCTGTGCTGCTGTGCTCAGCACAGCACATTCGCCACAACCAAGAATGCAATGCAACTGACGTTGTCTATCAGTGGGAAAAGGAACATGAAAGTCCGGTGTTTCTATGGAAGGCATCGTGTTAGGTGAGATAAATCAGGCATGGGAGGACAACACCCAAGCTCTTGGTCTTTGGGGGAAGCCCAAACCACTGACCACATGGAGGAGTATGGCAGGCATCCATGGGACAGAGGGCAATAAAGGGGCTCCAAAAAAATTAGAGGTACAAAGTAGTTCCAATGAGACATAGTACAGGAGCAAAATGGTAGTATACGACATCTTACTATAGACTAAAGTATCTAAGGGAAAAGAGTTTAGCCTTCCAATGTCTCTTGATGTGATAGAACAAGGGGAGATGGGAATGATTATTACTCTAATTTGATCATATATTTCATATGTGTATTTAATTATGACACTATATCCCATAAATAAGTAAATATTTTACCAGTTAGAAGTCAACATTTAAAAAAAAAAACAAGACTAATAAATAACCTTAAAGTGTACAGATCTCATAAAATAAAATCTTGAAGCAGTTATGTTTCAAGACAGTTCTGAGGGGACAAAAGCTATACAAACAACCCAGAATAAAAGGCATTAACTGGTGAGGGTTAGCGATAGTGAGGCTGCTGGCTGCAGTTTTCTCAGAGACATTCCAAATGAGAAGAACAGACTGGATACCAGTCAGTCCCGGTAAACTGAATCAATCTTATTTTCCTTCCTAAAGTGGTACACACATGCACGTCAGCACTTGAACTGGTTCCATCTTTCACTTAAGCCAATCAATATTTATTCATCTCATTACAGCAGAGCTTAAAATATAACACACAGATAGTTAAGCATTAACTCAAACTCAGCTACTCTGCTAGGTGATGGTGTGTGCACGTCTGCGTTAGAACTGAGGCTTAAACCCCGACGCACTCCGGAGGCGGGCGGTGTCCCCGCATTGCTCATCCTCCAGCTCATGAACATGGGTCATTCGATTGCGGAAGCCCGACTCCTCTGTACCTCAGCCCCGTCTCAGCAGATGCATTTTCTACCGAGATACGATATTTTGCCTTACAACGTGTCCTCACCTGTGCTTTAGCTAAGCCTTGAGCAGCAGGCTCGTTTCAGATGGTAGAACACGCCCTTGAAGCCAGAGATCTCGTAGTCCTCAGCCTGTTATCACATCATGATTTCAGAAGCAATTCTTAGGTTGTTGCTTGTGCTTTATGGTGTTGATGCCTAGGAGATCCCATATACTGCCACTTTTGTTGGTATCTGGCAGACAAGATGAGAGCAAGGAATGTAAAATCATTTAAATCACATGTCCAATCTGATGTTGAACTTCTTGGGGTAGCGCTGTCTACTGGACTCAATCTGCCAGCAGATGACCTGGTGGTCCAAAATGACTGTATTATCAAGAACCACCCTTTCCAAATGAACTTCTATGTTGCTTCTAGCCAAACACTTGTGGAGAGAACTGGGGCTAATGATGAGGGTTACTTTTCTTCTTTGACATGAACCTGAGCTCACACAGGAAATTCATATATGAAAAAGTTGCGACTTTGCTTTTGCTTTCAGCAGCTGGACCATAGGGTTGATGCCCTAGTGCATGCCAGGCACCAGCCTGTCTAGACTTTTTATCATATTTTAAAATAAAAATTATCTTAGTTGGTGTTTAAAAAAATAGGTCTTACTATGACAGTTTCATCAATAAATGTTGTTCATCTATAAATGTTGTTGTGTTTCTTCTGTAAAGATTTATTTTCTGTTTAGTCATGTGAATGTGTGTCTGAGTGTGGATGAGTGTATATGTGTTCTGGTGTTCACAGAGGCCAGAGGTATTGGCATCTTGGATCGGGAGCTACAGGAGGTTGTGGGTTAACCGGCCTGGGTGCTGGAAATCCAGCCCCGATCTTCTGGAAGAGCAGCATTTGTTCTGACATTTGTCCAGTGCCAGGTTACCAGACTTACAAGTTATCAGCCTAAAGTTAAAGAACAATGCACTCTGTGTTTCCAAGAACATACAAGGAATATTCCTACCACGAAGAATAAATATTTAAGGAGCTGTAGATGCTTGTATATACTTACTCGGGTGTATCTGCTATATACATCTTATTTCATGTTATGTCTCTAAATTCTATATCCTTGAAAATTTTATTTTGTAAAGAAACCATCTTTCTAAGATTATATATTATATAGAAGAGTAATTAAAATGACTGCATTCTTCAGGATCCAGAGTGAAGGAGCGGCTCCTATGATTTTCTGGTGACACTGACATCCACTAAAGGAAGTGAAAAAGTGGCTATCTTACCAATCATACCTGCAGTAAGAGGCATGGCTGCATGACCTCAGTGATTGAACAATCTTTGGGTGAGGCCTGCAGTCTTGCTATATCATAGAAACCCCAACTATTAACAAAGTTTTTATTTTTAACGATGCACACATTCAGGGCATTCAAGAGAGTTCAAAGCAACCTTGCCTACACTGCTAGTTCTAAACTCTCATAGGAGGAGGAGAGGGAGGGAAGAAATGGGGAGTGGGAGAGAGACAGAAAGAGAAAGAGAGAGGGGGAGAGGGAGAGGGAGAAAGGGAGAGGAAGAGAAGGAGAGAGAGGGAGAGAAGGAGAGGGAGAAAGGGAGAGGGAGAAAGGGAGAGAAAAAGAGGGAGAGGGAGAGAGGGAGAGAGGGAGAGAGAGAGGGAGAGGGAGAGGGAGAGGGAGAGGGAGAGAGAGAGAGAGAGAGAGAGAGAGAGAGAGAGAGAGAGAGAGAGAATTCTCTCATGGCGCTGTGAAAGCAGTTCCTGGTCCTAGGGAAACAAGAAGCTTGATTCTTTTTATTGAGTTTATCCAGTTTTTCCAACTGTAAACTGAAAGCACAGCTGTGGGTGGGCGTATATATTAAAACACTCTCCAGTTTATTCCTCTGATACAGAAATGTTGAGAAATATCAAACCATAGCTGCAAACAACCACTCTTGGACACAAACTGTCTTGACATTTGCTTTTGTAAATAAAGTTTTATTTTGACAACCACATCTCAAGTTGAGTTTTTGCAAATGCACGGGAAATCCACAATCTTTACTCTCCAGTCCCTTTCAGAGAAGTTTGCTGAAGTGGTAGCTGACATGGGAAGGCACGGCTGAGAGAAGCAGACCTCAGCCCGGAACCGTAATACAGCATTTGGTCCAAAGCAAATAGACATTTGTCTAACTTTCCTGGGAGTCAAGCAATTGCAGGGAACGATTACCCCATCAATTAATTAAGACACATTGGATCCAAAAATGCCTTTAGAAACATTTTTGAATATTTAAGATATGAAGCACCTTTTCCTTTGGGAAAATTGCCAGATACAGCAGCACATCTAAGCCAATTAAAGCAAGATTGTGTGCTAAAGAATATGTTACCAACTGAAAGAACCAGAAAGCAAAGAGAGATAAGATAGGATCAGTGTAAGCAACAGAAAATAAGGAAGAGAGGAAATGTTGAGATTTTGATGGGCTTTAGAGTATGAAGTAGTAAACACATACACCTTTGTTCGGATGATTGGTGAGATAGTTCATTGGTTGATCCACGCTAAGAGTTCACAGCCTGAAGAGCAATGGGAGACAAAGCTGTTTTCTGGACTTGATAGAGTTGCAACATAGCAAGTGGATCCAGTTAATGTCTTAGAGCAAACGTCTATTATTGCCCATATGAGAAAGTTCTGAATGTAGGAAAGGCTCAGCCAGGTGGTTCCAATCTCAGGTATTTCATGAGGTCAAAGTTAACCCAAGGACTGAGGCTGTAGAGGAAAGATTGGCCAAAGTCCCAGCATCTACTTCTAAGGGTCTCAGTCACATGGGCCAAGATGGCTCCAGTCTTGCCAGTTGTAGGCAGGAGACCTTTGTTCTGTAACTCAAGGACACCTACATAAGGTTGACTGGCTACCACCATGAGACAGCGAGTGGTTTTCTATCAGGGAGAAATTCTCATTGTTATTTATAATCTCAGATGGAGACCTGCCATCTCCTTCGCAATATACAATTGTCGAATGAGTTGGGGGCAGGAGGCTAAAAAAGGGGTTGAACAGTTAAGAGCCTTTGCTGCTCTTCCACAGGACCCGAGTTCAGTTGCCAGCACCCATATCAGGTTGCTCATACCTTCTTGTATCTCTAGTTCCAAAAGGTCTGACACTGTCTTCTAGCCCCTGTAAGCTCCTACATGCACTGGGTGCACATCAAAATACACACACACACACACACACACACACACACACACACGGAGAGAGACAGAGAGACAGAGAGATAGAGACAGAGACAGAGAGACAGAGACAGAGTCAGAGAGAGAGATAGAATAGATAGTTAGATAGATAGATAGATAGATAGATGGATAGATAGATAGATAGATAGATAGATGGATAAAAATTCTCTTTTAACAGTGAGTTGGGGGCTGGTGATGGTGCTTCCTTGGTAGAGCACCTGCCTAGCATGTATGGTGACCTGGGCTTGAGCTCCAGCCATGTGTAACAATGTGTGTTGATACATACCCCTAATCCAACTCCAGGGAGATAGAAACAAGAGGATTAGCACTTCAAAGGCAAGCACCCTCACCACTGAGCCGTCTCAGCCCTGATACTGGGTATTACAATGAGGGAAACAGCAAGGCTTTGGGTGGGGTGAGTTCTGACACAGGAGTTTATATGATGTCACTGTCACCTGCTACCCAAGCCTGGGGACCTGAGCTGAAATCCTCAGAAGCCATGTAGAAAGCTGGGCACCTCACACACATCTTTAACCTCACAACTATGGCAGACAAAAGGACCACTTGGGATTTCTGGATACTTCATGCTTACCAAGAGACCTAGCTGGAGGTCATGAGGTCAAGAATGATAGAAGAATACAGCATATGTATTCCTTCTCCCCCATGGGCACCCACAAGTGTACATGTACACACAAAACACAACATCCTCATATGGCTTGATTTAATTATGATTTTTTCATTGTTATTAATGACCGGAGTATTTTCTTTTCTTTTAAACCTCTGTGTCTGTAGACAAATCCTATCACTGGTACTTCCTGGACTTGCCCCCCCCCATACACACACACACAATGCTCTACCTCAACTAAATATAATTAGAGCTGTCTTCTCATTTTGCTGTGGCTTGGGATGGGAGAGCATGCTTTAACAAATAAACAAACAAACAAAACAACAACAACAACAAAAGCTCATTAAGTCTCCCCGTGGGACGTGTCATGGGCACATCTGTTTGTCATGCTTATGGTGAAGGTAAAACACTGAGTAAATTCAGTCTCTGAATTAAGCTGTAACCAAGCTTGTATATTCATTAGAGGATAAAAATTCCCCTCGAAGAAGTTCAAATTGTTTATTGATTTTCATTTCTGTGTTCAAAGGGAGCCTAAGTGAGTCTGCCCTGCACCATCCCCACGGGGCTGGGCAGCCAAAGATGTACCGTCCATCACATCGAAACCCACTGAGTGGTGACCAATCAGAATAGGATTCTTCTAAAACTGTATTAACAAACACGGAGGGATGAGATTCCCAGCTCCAAAAGGTTAGTTCTTAATGAGGAGTAACAGTGTTGCCACAGCTGGCAATAAGTGGCAATTTAAGGGGATAAATGAAATTAAAAATTAGGGAGTCGGAAGCTCATTTGGGTACACACATTTTTACCAATGATAGGTAAGAGGCGGCCTTTTAATAAATTCGCTTTTTCCTTATCTTTAGTAATTTAATTCTATGGGAGATAACTTCACTATATAGTCATGGACTGAGTGTTCCCCATGATTCGTGAAGACAGAACTACAGGGATTCCATTGGCTGATGATCGTAGGTATCTGCATGGATTCACTCTGAGGCATCTCTGAAAGAGGGAGATACAAGTTTACATAAATACGAATATTTTCTATGCTTGTGCAAAACGTAAAGGTTGGATTTTATGAATGGATGTGAGGTGCCCATTTTAGCCCACTGATATCTCTCCGCGGTCACGGTCTTACCACATGCTGGTCTGTATAGGGCTAGCTCTACCAGGTCAGCCTGTCAAACAGTCTGCCACAGTCTGCCATTTTAGTTTTTAATAATCTGCATGTGAAGACAAATCTAGACATTTGAAATTCTAAGTACAAAGATACAGTAATAAAGACGTGCCTTCTCTCAGATTTAAGGCCTTGGCTTATGATTCTTTGAAAAAACATCCACAGTTTCATTTTTGATTGGTCCTGAAAGATTTGGCAAGATCATGGAGCATGGGTCTGCCTTCACCTCAGTCACAATTAGAAAACTAGACAATCCCTGCCTCTACTGCTCTTGTGTGGAAGAGGGAAGGAAGATCCGTGCTTTTTCTACTTCTTTAAGGCAGACTGCAGCCCTGAGTGTCTGTAAGTTGTGGAAAAGGCATTCATTTCTGCTTCAAACAGTGCTTGAGGCTGAAATAAGACATGAGCAACAATATTTTTCGCAATCCTCTATCTTTACAAAATTACTATGCTTATAAGAGTAGGGTTCTATAGGGATGTGGCTGGAAAAGTGACCATTCAGACTGAAGTGAAGCCTTACCCACAGCGTCTACTAGGAAAGCAGCAGAGCCCTTCCATAAGGACATGGCACCACCTAGAAAACCCCAAGAAAATAGTCAAGAGTCTTCTAATTAGGCTGGTAAGTAAGACGCATCCCTACCTCAGAGGAAGTCAATTCTTTTGGTTCTCAGGAACTTTGTCTACCACAGGGGGAGAGGTCAGAGAAGAGAATAAGTAGATAACATGAACAATTTTCTAATTAAAATGTTTGATTGTGGCTGGAGAGATGGCTCAGTGGTCAAGATACTAGCTCTTTCAGAAGATCAGGGTTCAGTTCCCAGCCTACACATGGGGACTCATCTGTAACTCTGGCTCCAGGGTGTCTGCTGCTCTCTCTTGGGCTCCATGGGTACTGCATACACACATGCAAACACATACATGCAGGCAACTGCTCTTTCAAAACAAAATAAAAACAAATCTTTAAACTGCATGATCGATCAGCTAGAGTTTGTCTGTACAAAGACATCCATTTAATGTCTAAAAATGTCCGGCACAATGACAGACCCAATCTTCACTACGGTAATTTCACCTCTGTGTATTAAACTTTATGAACTTTAAGGTAAAAATTAAAAATCAGAATGTATCCAAAAGATAAATGTAGAGTGAGTGCTAGAGACAAGGCCTGCCCACTACCGGAAAGCTTGAGTTTAATCCCCAGATCCCACAAGGTGGAAGGAGAGAACCGACTCCTGAAAGTTGTATTCCGGCCTCTGGATGGGTCCCAAACATATAGACAAATAAGCCAACAACTATACAAGAAAAGAATTTCAAGTTATAAAAAAAATACATTAGAATACACTGGCTCATGCTCAGAGCTGTGAGCTAGTTCAGTGCCAGAAAATCACAACAAGAAACCTGTGGAGAATTCTCTGCTGAAGGTATTTTTTTCATTTAGTAATAAGATTATTTTTTACCATTAGTTTGATATTCAAAGGAAAACCCATTGAGAGACACCATTCAGATGAGAAATCTTTTAAAAAATGATACAGTAAAGCTTGGCCTGAGAGAGTTAAGGTGAAATCTTTTGAGCTTGGTCCTAGATCAAGCAGTGGATTATTATGTTAGCTCGGATGACTTGTTTCTCTTTCTGGTACTGATACCGACTCATGACACATCCAGGGAAGAGTTGAAGAACACAGATACTTAGCCCATGAGTCCTGCAGCTGGAGAGATACTGGGGATGCCCCTAAGAAGTACAAGCTCTGCTGTGTGCTTCAGGATCTCGAATAGAGAATATCTGAAGTCCTCATTCTGTCAGCTAAGCTGAGTGTCATTGCTCCTGCTTGAAGTGATGTCCACTCTGTGGCTTCGCAGGGGTTGCTCAGCTGGGGCCCACCACGAGGTTTTCCTCTACTATTCTTAGACTTCCAATATGCCGTGTGGATATTCCAGAGACAACAGGAGTTGGGCTCTCTCGGTATATGCCTTCCTCCCTTCAGGGCCCTGCAGGCTGTTTGTAGCCATGGCTGTTCTGAACTTCCTCCAATCCTGAGCCACCTCACACCAGACTTTAAAATTCAGACTTAAAACTCAAACCCTCAAGCTTTCCCAACCTCTCCTCAAACGGCCCCACTACTCCTGCCTCTATGCCACGGAGACCGTTTGGTCTTTCATGTGTTTCCCAGGCTGTCAGAGCACTCTAGCTGCAAGTCCTTTGCTACTCTGCCTGGGCCTTGACATTGATCACCTGCTCTGTTGCCTACCAGTGCCCAGTAATGAAGGCTCTGTGGGATCTTCTCCTTTCTCCCCAAGACAGACTGTCAGACCCTGCTTGTCTCACCCTCTTTGTAGGACCAATGCTAACATCTTTCTCTATATACAGCATATGTCACACAGAACATTCTTTGTCCCTGAGAAGAGTTAGTTCAGGCACTCTCTCACTAGGATGCAGTGTCTAACTTCCCTTCCCAGGTCTCTCTAAGAGGAGCTAAGAGCTCCTCTTTGAAATCACATTCACCATTCTCTCTCTCTCTCTCTCTCTCTCTCTCTCTCTCTCTCTCTCTCTCACACACACACACACACACACACACACACACACACAGAGTAGAAGGAAGCAGGCTATGAAGAGAGGAAGCTACCAGGGAGTATGGAAGGGTAAGGGTGATCCAAGTACGTTAGAAACATAAGAAATGTCCTACTGAAACCCATACTATGTATAATTAATTCATACTAGCAAACATTAAAAAATGGTTGCTTGCTTATCACTAACAATCATAATAACTTTGACTAAATGTTTTATAAAACTTAGCCATACGTCACCATTTTTACTAGTAGTCTGTCAACAGGGAGGATGTTTGATCATGTGACCCTCAATAGACACCCTACAGGAGGAGGGGCACAGCATCTTTTCCACACCCAACACCCCCCTCCTAAAGCAAGGCCTCAGTTTTCACTGGGGTCCTAGACTGAACAGTAATCCAGGGCAGTTCCAGACCTCAAACACTGGAACCTTGCTGAACACTCCTGGGGATATTTCTACTCAAGTAACCGTTAGATAAAAGTGAAGAGATTGTATATACACTTGATCTTTATCTGCATTTAATCTGTGCTAATTTCAAGTGTTTATAGTTCCCAGAAATTTATTTTTAATTCCTTCCTTTCCAAATATCAGGTCCCAAAACATGCTTATCACAGCTTTCAGAAAAACTATAAATGAATGCAGGCAAACTACCTTAAACAAAACCCGTGAGAGACCAGCCAATTGATCCTGTGTTAGGGCTTCATTGCACTGAAGGAACCAGGAGCTAAAAGGCTGTGGTTCAAAAGGAAGACTTTGGTACAATACAATTTTGCAGAAAATGGCTCATTTTCAAATTGGGAGTCATGACCTATCAAAGTACAGGAACTTTCTTTATTGCTTAAAAACAGAAAAGATTTATTTATGACTTAAAAATTTTGCAAGTTAATTTTTAAAAAGTATTGAGTTCAGAAATAATGGGTTTAGAAACGATTAATGCCATTGATTTGGAATTAGATAAAAGCTTTGTTCTTACTGTCATTAGTTTTGAATCTACAACGTCAACTCGGTCTTTGCTTGTTAATTACCTTAATTGTTTTTACTGAATAAAAATAGACTTTTGCATTAATACTACCATTTATTTCAATCATACTCATTCCCCATGCTTGGAATGCATCTCATTGGTTTGTAAACTATTTGCCCTGTTTTCAAACAAACCAATTTTCTTCACAGGGGCCATTATAATATAATCAAGGCCTCAAGGACTCTGAAAACAAATGGGAGGCTTAGAAAGATGCGCTTTTCTCTTACAAATATGCCTGTTCTAGACTAGCCACCCCCACTAACAGAGGCGAACACAGAGTACAATGTTTTAAGTGACAGAAAATGCACAACCAATATGTATCCAGATGAAGAAGTCATGTTAATAACGAGGCAGAAGCAAGCAGAGGAGAAAGGGCTGGGAGACACATCTGTTCGGAGAAAAGTGCTTTTATAGAGAACCCACGTGCATCCAGGAAAGGATGCAGCTCCTTTCTCCTCTGAGCAAGTAGCTATTAAGAAACAATTCAGTGATCCAAAACACGTTTTAACATTTATTCATCTATGTCCATGGAGAATAAACTTTCTCTAAATATATTTACTAAATGAATGTGGCTTACATGGCTTCGTAGTGCCATTTTATTGATGAAATTCAATGACTAATGTCCAGATCCAATGATAGCATTTGTTGGTTCCCCAACCAGGTATAATTTGGTTTCCTGCAAAGCCCTAAGTTAAGGAATATTTATACAGGAGTAACAGTGGGCAATGGAAATCCATCCACATCATGAAAGGAAGCTTCTAAAAGACAAGAGCTGCTGTCTCTACCACACTGAATGAGGGAGGGTCCCGCGTGATCTGAAAAGGCAATGTTAGTTCCTCCAGAGGAGAGACCAGTCTCCTCACAGCATGCTGTAAATATTATAGAGATCCAGGGGCAGAGATGTAGTCTCATAACCCACATGGGAATGGGCCACTCACTGAAATAGTGAGTTACAAAGAAAGCATTAGAATCTTGGCAACCATGACTTTGAGGATAAAAATGGATCTGGGGAGATAGGTCTGTTGGTAAGTCAGTCTCCAGAACCCATGTGGAAACCAGGTACAATGGTGTATGCCTGTATTTATGACACATGGTGGGCGGGACAAAAATATCTCTGAGAACCTCTGTCCAGGAGGCTAATCTAGCCAAATCAAGTTCCAGGTTCAACAGTAGACTCTGACTCAGAAAATAAGGTAGATAGCAATTAAATAACACATTAATATTGATCATTGGCCTCTGCCCAAGGCACAAACACAAGAACAATAAAAGCACACACAAATAAAAATAGAAAACAAACAGTTTCTGGATTTGTCTCGGTCATCACAACAGATTTCATGACAGCAGCCATGCGGAGTTCTGTATCTGTGGTGCTCACTAGCTCTTAGCCATCCCAAGAGCTGATGCATTAAAACCGTCTCGATTCTTAGAAGGTGAGAAAATGGCCTCCTTCCAAGGCAACCCCTATGACATTCAACAACTGCCTCCATCCTTGCTTGGTATGCCCCTCTGCTCGCAGACCACTTGCTTCAGGGTAATTTGATCTTAAATCCCATTTGTGTGCAATCTTAGTGCTTATGGGAAAAAGCTCCCTTCTAGGGTCCTGCTAGACTAGTTCTTACAAAATGAACTTTTCTTGGGAACTTTGCCTTTGACTGTTGCCCTGTGAGCAGTGACATGGTCAGTGGAGAGGGGGGAGGAGGGGAGGTGGTGGTAGCTTCCACCCCTTCCCTTCACTTTGAACTAGTATGTTCAACAGCTCTTACCTGGTATGTTCAACAGACCTTACCTGGTTATTTTTGTTGTTGTTTAGTTTGCATTTGCTTCTTTAAGATACCTGTCGTAAATCCCCAACACATTTGGAGATCCTGTCCCCTCATGAGCTCTCAATACATCCTTAATCTCTCTGAAAGTAGATCGAACTGTATCCCGAAAGGTCCATCCCAATCTAGAAGAAACTTTTTGGATAATTGATATCAGAGCCATTTTCTTCAAGGACACTGATGTCACCAGCTGTTTGTATATATTTTCTCTGTGACTCTCAGCCCTAGCAGGGTAACTGGCTTTCCACCAGGCTGGACCCTGGACAGTGACTCTCAGATAGATCTGTTTACAATATTCTTTTCTAGGTAACAATGTCCAACAAGACACCTCTAGCTGGACCCTCCAGCCTGATCCACTCTTTGTCCAGTGCTGTACTTTTTGAACTCATGTGTGCTAATTGTTCTTTGTTGATACATTTTCCTATTTACTTCTTCCTGTTATTTTGAAGCAAATTCCTCCCTAAAAGATGTACATTGTCACATCGATGACTTCTTTCTTTTAAAAAATAGTTTTAAATGTTTTTATTTTGTTAATTAAAATATAATTACTTAATTTACCCCTCCCCTTTCCTCCCTCTAACTCTTCCCACATCCTTGCCTTGTTCTCTCTCAAATTCATGTCCTCTGTTTCTTTAGTTGTTGTTACATATTGTGGTCATTTGGATTAGAATGGCTCCCATGGGCTCATATATTTAAATGCTTGGTTCCCATTTGGTTTAACTTTGGGGGGAAATTGGGAGATATGGCTTTGTTGGAGGAAGCATGACATTGAGAGTGAGATTCGAAGTTTCAAAAGTCCATGCCATTCTCAGAAGCTCAGTTTTAAAGACTGACACTATTTCTAGTTAACCCTTTTTTTGCCTTAAGTTTGTGGGCTGGATGCAAACTCTCGGCAACGCCCTAGTGCCTGCCTGTCTTCCTGATGCCCTTTCACTCACCATGATGGCTGTGAACATGAGTCCCAAATGAAATACTTTCTTTCATAAAGATTTGCTTCATTCATGGTGTTTTATCAGGGCGATATAAAAAATAAAAGTAATTAAGACACACACATATGTGTATTCATTATTATACAGACTGAGAAGGTTCTAGTTATCTAAATATGTAGGCAGATCCTACTCAGTCTGTATAATGTTGGTAGTATGAATATGTTTTTAGGACTGACACTTGGCATTAGATGGCCAATGGATGTGTAATCTATCTCTCATATAATATCTACATCTATATCTATATCTATATCATCTATATCTATATCTATATCGTCTATATCTATATCTATATCATCATTTATTGGCATCTAAGTCTCCAAGAGGTCAGATAATACGGAAATCCAAAAGGAAACACTGAACCTAACTGGGGATTTCACAAAAAAATACTATACCAGAAGAGGATCTCAATGGTTGCAGAATAAATAAAACCAAGAGTGTCATGGATTGGAGAGGAGAGGCCACCAAGGGGGACGGCAAACTGGGAGACATTATCTTCCATAATGTTTTCAGAATAATTGTTTGAGAGAGAAGAGAGGATTTATTTCATCCTGAGTATTGTGTGAAACTAGCTTTGCACAGTTACTTGATTTCTTGGCATTGATTGCTGAAGTCAAATTAACTAGAATATTGAGCGCCAGTCTTGAACAAAATACTACAATCATCTTCTGGGAATTTTTACTACTTTCTCCATAATATTGACATTATACAACCAATATGTTTTTTCATTTTTCCTCTATAAAAATCCTTCTCAGATCCTTTGTTTTAATGAAAGAAGAAAGGCTTCGTAGTGACTAATGTCCTATGGGAAGTTATGCTGTGATGGGTAAATACCCGGTTCCGGAGGTTCTCTAATGAGTTACAGTTAGTTAAGACAGGTTTCAGGAAGCCACCTGTCTGCTCCCTAGAATCTACGTCTGTACATAGGGACCCACTCAGCTGTAGTTCTAATGCCATAAGAAATGATCTGAAAGTGTTCTCTTGTGGCAGAAAATTCATTCTGTCTGGTCATCATGGATGTATTGGACAAGCTTTGATATAGGCAATTAGCTAAGCTGGCAAGCCCAGATAACCAGTTGCAATGGAAAAAGCAGGAAGGATCCTGGTACCAAGATGAATGTGATAGGTAGGACAGAGTAGGGTGGAAACAGAGGAGGTACCCAGTTATCCCACTGAAGGGATATAAGCCATGGATCAACCTGACATCAGTGGTAACAGTGAGAATCTCAGATATTGCTGTCCTGACTTTAAGCCACCAAAACACATTCCTGTCTATCATGTGCCAAAAACACTGAGAAGGTCATTAAATTACTTATAATTAAATAGGTATTTTCTCTTTCATTTAGATAAACTCATAGCCTCTGATCTGGCCACTGTCCTAGAAAAGACCAGGCTTTTCAGAGTCTGGTGAATACCAAATACTATAAAACCGTGTGATTATTCCTACAAATAGAAATGAGTTTTCCATTTATTACATCCGTATGAAAGCCAAAGCGAGGTGTTTGATGGCAGCCGTGTGAGTGCCACATTTACCTAGTACTCAACTTGGCCTCCTACTGAAAGCCAAGAACATCACTGGACAATGTGTATGACAAACCATCTCTGGACATCGAGTGCCATGTAGACCAGGGCCTCAGCCCTTCAAGCTGTGAAGCCACACACAGCGAGTCTCATAATTGTCTGGGTTGCTTGCCTGCAAGATTCTCCCATTGGAGTCAGCTCTAGGGGCCAAGAGGAGCAGAGATCTACCTAATCTGATGAGGCAAAACTCTCGCCTTTCAAAGCAGAGTAGGGCCAGTTAGATGTGTCAGCAGGCAGAGGCATTTGCTGCCAAGCATGATGACCTGAGGCATGTCCTCAGGACAAATGTGGTGTTAGGGTAGAATGACTCCTGAATATTATCCTCTGACCACCATATGGTAACAGACACAGGCAATGATAAAAGGTATAACTGCTGAGGAGATGGCTCAGCAGCCAAGGTATTTGCTACTCTTTCAGGATACCCAGGCTTGGTTTCCAGCACCACAAGGTTGCCCACAACCACCTTTATCTCCAGTTCCAGAAGATTTAACATCCTCTTCTTGCCTTTGTGGACACAAAGCATGCAGTGGTATACAGACAAGGATGATACACACACATACACACAAACACACATATACACACACATATACAGGCACACAAACACATGCATACACTCAAAATCACACATACACGCAAAAATCCACATAAGCACACACTAAATAAAGCTAAACATAAATAAATAAACAAAATGAAAAAAGTTACAAAAGATAGAATGAGCCAGGCAGGAAGAGTCACAGAGAGCAGAGTCCACACATCTCAGGATGGATCTTTTTCATCTCCCTGGCTGAATACCAGAATACAAAGTCACTGCCCAAGACTCTGGGGAATCCCTGAGGGACTTTCTCCTATGAGATTGGGAGCTGGAAATTTCCATCAGAGAGCACACTGTGTGGAGAACACTGAGCCTCTTCTCAGGTCTGAGGGAAATGTCTCGGTGAGCTCCTTGGGCATCTGATCAGAATCAAAGGCTGTAGCCTAAACATCAAGCCTGAGAATCGTTCATGATAAGACTACATTCAAAATTAAAACCTATGCATTCTCATGTTTAAAAATTGCAACCATTATAAAAATTAATATTTAAAGTAAAAATAAGTTTTCATGTTAATACATATTAATATATTAATGCATATCCTTTATATGTAAATATATTTTATTTATTATGTTGGTTTATCAAATAAGTTTGCTACACAAATAATTTTTGTAGTGACTAGCAGTCACAGGAACCAGACCATTCAGCCAGACGTGGTGGTTATTGCCTTTATAAACAGGCAGAAGCAGGCAGATCTCTGATTTCAAGGCCTGTTTTATAAGATGAGTTCTTGGACAGAGAACCCCTATCTTGAAAAACCAAAAGGTGAATTGGGGGAGGAGGAAGAGGAGAAGTAAGAGGAGGAGGAGGGGGAGGAAAAGAAGAAGAAAAACAGCAGTCCATACACTAGCATGTGTGCCCAGGTTTAAGGCATTTTCAAATGTTCTATTGTACAGAAATTCTTTAGACATTACTCTTGGATCTCAAGTGTACAAATACAATGGTGTAGTTATACATTAAAAGTCAGAGGGTTGGGCTGGAGAGATGGCTCAGCAGTTAAGAGCACTGACTGCTCTTCCTGAGGTCCTGAGTTCAATTCCCAGCAACCATAGTGGCTCATAATCATCTGTAATGGGATCTGATGCACTCTTCTCATATATCTGAAAGAAGCTACAGTGTACTCATATATATAAAATAAATAAAATAATTTTAAAAAACCACCCTAACAGTGTGTTAGAAATAGATCCACCTAAATTGTCCTACAAAGAGACCCGCTATCAAAACAACAGCAGCAGCAACTGGGGTCCGGGATTGACCTTGGATGCCCTCAGCCTCGCTTTGACTATGTAAGTGGGTCATCCCGTCCCTGGCATTCACAGAGGCTGCCAACACTAGGGTCAGTCAGGTCACTGGCTTTCTGAGCAATGTCTTCCCAAAGCATCCTCGGACTGTCTGTCAGGAGCGTTTGCGTGATGGAGTCATGAGTGGGGGTGCTTGAGGGACAGTGTGCCCCATGTACACCTAGTTAATAACAATCAGAGTGATGGATTTCATTCTCCCACGTCAGCTGTGCAGCTCTCCAACAGACCAACAGGGACTTGTGTGAGGTCACGTGTGAGCTTGACACATCCCCGTAGTGGTCTGTGAGCTCTGCAGTTACGGTATAAGGAACAGAGGAGGAAAATGGCAGTCGCCGACTCTGCCCTTGTCTGTGAGCACACATGTCGAACGCTCTTTCACACATCTGCCCAACTCTCGCCCAAATTCTACAGAATCTTAAAGATAACTGTTTTCACTAACAGGGCTCAAACAAGCATCAGGTTATCTGTGCAATGCTAACTCATAGCAGAAACAACTGCCCGTGGCGGTTACCAGAAAATGCTGTTAGTTGTTCATTGGCCAATAGACAGCCATACATACCTGGAAAGATTAGCCAGCACCTAAGACTTGATTTATCTCGATTTTATCATTTAAACTGCTCTTAGGTAGCTATTTGGATGATAGATGCACTATTTAAAACACAAACCAAAACTATATCCTAAGTATACTTTAGTGACCCCAGTGGATGTGGTAAATGACAGATGCACTTGCAAATATATAAATATCAGTGCAGAAGTTATGACCCTTTCAGGGACACCATGCATCCTCCTGATCGCCTGCTTGTCTCCTAGTCCATTTTTCACTCCAAACCAAACTGTTAAGACGTAGGGTCCTGCCTTGTAAAGACAAAAGACTGTTCAGTGGCATAGCTCCCTGAAAGGAAATTCTCAGGAGATCAACATGGGCTCCCCCTCACACCCCTCCATCATTTCTTCATGATCCTATAAAAGGGACAGAGGAGAAGGCAAACATTTATGGAGAGAGAGATTTTTCTCATAATGACCCCAATAAATATGCTTGTTGTAGAGAAATAAATATGAAGGGAAGACGTGTAAGCTGAATGCTAGAGAAAGGCTTGCTTATGCTTAATACATTGGAAAGGTTTTGAAGAGCTGTTCATCCATGCTAAAAAAATATTGCCCCTGGATGGCTGACAAGGACAAGAGGACCTATGGTGGCCAGCTGAATGAGTGCTGGCCAGTCAAGTGGAAGTGCCAGGGGCAGAAATAATTTACGTACCCAATTCTTCTAGCATGCCAACAGTTGGGACTTCAAGGAAAAACCCATGTATCATAGGCCTTGGGCTTTTATACACACAGGTGAGTGCACACACATGCACACTCAGATACACATACACAACAGCTTTCCATAAGGGTGCCAGCCTCAGCAGTGGTGGTAGTGGTAATGGTGTGTGTGTGTGTGTGTGTGTGTGTGTGTGTACACCAGATCTTGAGGTTCTCTTCTTCTTTTCTCTTCTCCTCTCTTTTCTCTCCTCTCCTCTTCAGCAGAGGAAAATATATTGTGCACTCCCATTGACAAAAGTCTCCCCAAGACTATTTCCCAGGACCCTCTGCAGGCTGTGAAAACAGTCTGTAAAGCAATCTGAAGATTCCACACGATTTCAGAACCAGAGGTTACATGCTTTCTGTAAGTAAGCGTCCGAGGCAAGGAATAGACATTTTCTTAAAACTGTGGAAGTGGTCTCAGACCTTCCTTTCCAAGGCAAACCACTATAATAATTAAAGGCAGAAGCATGGAGTAAGCATGGTATGCACTCCTGGTCTGCATATACCCTCCGCCAAAGCAAAGCTTGTAAGTAAACAGATGTCTGGGTCACTGGTCTTGGGATCAAGGGTATAGATGTTCTTATTGGAAGCTAAGCAAACCGGTGTTTTAAGCACACTGCATCTAAAAAAGAACAGTGCTATGATATTTGGTAAAGCATTTTTTCTACCCTAAAAGGAAGCATATCCTTTTATTTTATTCTTTCTTCCAAATGAGGCTATTTGCCAGTAATAGGGTAGTTAAAAATTCAGATTCCGTGGCAGAATGGGGGGTGGGTACAAAGTCCCTTTCTGCCTGTGGCAAATTTATTGCGACACTGAAAGTTCTTTGCCAATCACAATTACAGTCACGAAACCCAACTAGTATTGTGGGTCATATAACCAAGTCTTCAAGGAGAGGGAGACAAGATGGATTGGGATTTAATGGATTTATGGTATTAGACAATGAAGAAAAATACCCGTCTGGACTAATCATAAACTTTTCTTTAGCTGCAATTAACCTCGTGCTGAAATACTATATGGAGGCCCCTTAAGTGATGGCACTGCAGAGAAGCCGTGAATGCATAATTGGAACTGGGGAGGGGGGGCTCTTAAAATATGAACGTTTTCACCAAATAATAAAATATTGTACCATATATTCAGAATCTAACTGAGGTCATATTTAGAAGCTTCAGCTGACAAGGAGAGACTCTTCCGCGTATGACCCAGTACCAAGGACAGTGACCATGGCATCTCTGCTTATCTCACACACTTGCTGGGTAGGCAAAGGAACATGACTATCAGAAGAACAGTTTTCTTTGTTGTCATTTCCACGGGCTGTTTTCCTCAGACCATGTTACATTCGCTTCCCCCAGCACAATGCCTAAGAGAAAGTGGGCATTCACTGATTCCTCAGTATATCTTGGTGCTCAAGCACTTATCTAGTGAATGAGGCTCTGCAGTCAAACTCTAACCTCAAAATAAAATGGTTAATAAAGCGGTTTTAGTGTCAGGTCCCTGACCAGGTAGATCTTCTCTCTTTAGCCATGTTCTGCAGTAAGAATTCAGTGTTGTGATGTGTGGGGATCTTCCACCAGGGTAGAAAGGGGAATAATCAGTTCCGTTTTGGCAGAGGAACTCTTGAAGAGCAGTTCGCTTTCCCTCTGCACTTTTGTCATTTCTACATTCTTGGTCTGATTGTTTACCTGTTGGTTTGCTCCATTTGAGGGAACTTTCCCTATATGCCTCTAGAGAAGTTTCACTTCTTGCCTGTCTGGGTCTGAGCTTTGAACCCCAGTCCCCTTTGATCTAGATCCTGAGTATGATTCCTGGGTCTCTTTGTCCCTCTGGATCATGCTCCATCATTCCCGGTCCACATAACATGATAACACTGGGATGTAGGCTCTGTTAACATTTTGGTTTCGGATTTCATCTCTTGGTAATTTTACTGTGTGTGGACAGAAATACTCCCTAGTTGTTACAGGAAATATAAAAAAAAAATCAAACTGGCACGTTCCCACTCTTGTGCTCGCAACTCTTAGCCCCCAGCAGTCTGGCCAGCCATCCACTGGCAGGCAATGGCTGGCCTGTTTTTATCTCGTGGAGACTCTCACTCAGAACTCCACAATCTCTGCCCAGCTTGCTAGGTTCCCACTGGCGGGTCACTACTACCTCAACCCCTGCTTCAAATATCTCACGGCCTTTGTGGAGCACCTCAGGTAAACCCATGCTTGGCCACCGTACCTTTCTTGAACCCAGATGATCTGCCGCATGAAGGAAAATGCAACACAAACTTAGTTCAGAAATAATAGTCACTCAATCTCTGGGTGCAACAGCTAAGACCTGATCTTGTAAGCCTTACTAAAATCTGATCCCTCCAGTGGCGATTCCTTGCAGATCCGCCATGATACTAGGAAACTCTAGCAGCTATATCATACTCCTCTGCTGTCCCAGCTCCAAAGGACCATAACTCACTCCTGCTTCCTCTCTTCCTCCTTCCAACCTGGAAGTCCTGCCTACTCGTCCAGTGACTGACTTCTTTATTCTTTAAGAGATTGAGTCACAAGATCATCCACAACAATGGTGGAGACAGGGCATAGCAGTAGGAACCTGGGGCCAATGTGCAGGCAAGAAACAAAGAGACCACATTTGGTCTGAGCATGAGGAGCACAGTGTGAAGTGGGGCTGGACTATAAAACCTCAAAGCCCACCCCAACAAGGCTTCTCTAAACAGAGCCACCAATCAGGCTTCAGTCAAGCCACCACAGTAATGAAAAGAACAAACCCACAAATTAAAAAGTGAGAGCCACTAAACGTAAAGCCAAATTTTTGTACAAAAAAACTGGGTGTGTGAATTTCATAAGAACTAAGGTTGCTCTCTCTCTCACTCTCTCTCTCTCTCTCTCTCTCTCTCTCTCTCTCTCTCTCTCTCTCTCTGTGTGTGTGTGTGTGTGTGTGTGTGTGTGTGTGTGCACTTCTATTTTTATTTGGGAACTGTTCTCATGACCTGAAAGAGAACACAAATTATTTTTCACCTTAGGCAACTTTGAGACTGAAAGGTAGGTGTGAAAACTTACCAAGGACAGCAAGCATTCAAGAAAACATTTCTGAAGAAAAACGTGATATATAGTCACCTCCCAGGGAAGGGGCAGGCTCATCTGAACAGAGTTGGTAGATACCCAAAGGCAGTGTGCATGGGGACATGGATTTGAGGATACACCCTTGAGAAACCCTGTCAGCAAGCATCCATCTCTGGCCTGTATGGTGAGTCAGCAGTCTTTGGGGCACTGGCCTTGCCCTGTGGGTTTCCACGGTGCTTTCTTATCTGTTTCCTAGAAAGCTTGCCAAGCTCTGGGTTGGACACATGGACTCTCGTAAATTATTCATCTTGAATTGCTCGGAACAACATCAAAACAATAAATTCTGAAGTCCGGGGACAGATACGGCAAGGTTTCTATGAAACGAAGAAGGAGCAGGGGGCTGTGCTTCCAGGCACAAGCCGTTCAGGAAGGGATGTTAGATACTGACAGTGGGACACATGCCACAGGAGTGGACAACCACCTTTTGGTTAGATTTGAGGCTCATTTCATGAGCTTGGACCCCCATACCTGACACTACTAAAGTGGCAAAGAACCAGGGACCGAGAGAAGTCGTTGGCACTGGCAGGAAACCTACTATTATTCGGCTAATCATGACATGAGATGAGCATGACCATGAAATGGTGCCTTATGGCACACTGCTACACACGTAGGTCAAAGTACCACTCGGCCTTCATCGCCGAAGCTTCTTGCAATAGATGGAACCAACATGGAGACCCACAACTGGACATTGTGCAGAGCGTGGCAGACTTTGGGACACCCAGTACTAAATGGATTACCTTTTCAAACCCCTCCCCCTCAAGGCTCAGTGATCTATGTAGAAGAGTTGAAACCATCATAAGATTCAGAGCTGGTGGACCCCAAGGAAACAGAGTCTTTCAGACACAACAAGGCTGTTACATATAAGAATGCCTTGTCCTTGGTATATAAGGTCTGTGGGAAGCATAACTGTAACGCAGCCTCAAAGAGTCTCCACTGGTTGCAATTTCAATTCTTTAAGTGTGATTGAGACCTGTGAATTTGATAGAATATATAGTCCCTTTATTGGTTAATCACATATGACAAATGTCATTAGATAGACACTTTTACAATGAATTGACTGGGGGAAGTTGAAGGTTTTTTTTTTTAACCCATGTAATATATAATATATTATTATTGGACCCACTAGAACCTTCTTATTGCATTTAGTCTCACAGTTGCTGAATATAGCATTATCCCAGGGAAGAACAACAAAAGAACATACTCAAAGAAATCCATAGAACCAAGAGTTCAACTGAGCATGGCCACAAATTATCCCTAACTCACCCATCAGATAACTTGTGCTGTTCCATTCTCCTAGTGGGCCAAGGAAGCAGGTGGAAGGTCAATCTAAAGTGGCCACTTCTATGTGGAAATAGAAAGATGAGATAGAAACAGATTTTCCTTCCAACAGGGAAGCAGAAATGTAAAGATGGGTTTTTGTTTTCTTCCCTTGTATCTGGGTGGTTTAAACTCATGTCCCTCTAGCTAGGTGAAAGAATAGTCTGGGGAGAGCTAAGAGAAATATTTGAACATATGTGTTTTAAGTAGGCAAAAAGACAAGAGCTGAACATATATCTTGTGGGAAAAAATATTATATGTAAGTGTTTGATGAGCTCACTCTCATTAGTAGCCACAAAGATTAATTTTCTTAGAATTAGGGTAATAAAATTTTAACCATTTTAGCCATTTTTCATGTTGCTGTAATAAAACACCTTGCAAGAGCAGCTTGAGGGGTAAGGGGTTCATTTGGCTCCCAGTTTGAGGGTGCAGTCAGTCATGGCAGGGAAGTCCTGACATCAGGACTGGTGACACTGCGTCCACAGTCACAAAGTGGAGAATGATGAGTTCTTTCCTCTGCTCACTTTCTCCTTTACACCATTCAGAATCCTAGCCCAGGGAATGGCGCCACCCACAGTGGACAGGTCTTCATACCTCAATTACCCTAATCAAAGGAATCCCTGACAGGCCCATCTCCCAGATGATGTTAGGTCTCATCAAATTAACAGCTTATTTTAACATCACATTACAGGACACTTCAACATATAGTCCCTAAAAGGCATACAACTATAAAGGCAGATAACACCAAGTATTGGGAGGTAATCAACAAGTAGCTTGCTGGCTATCTATAGAATGGTACAGCCACTCTGGAAAGAGTTCAGGGGTCTCTTAAAGGGTGCATTTACCTCATAATTCAACAATTCTACCCTAGGTTAATTAATTAATTATTTAATTAAAGGGTGTGTTTACCTTATAATTCAATAATCCCACCCTAGACTAATCACCCAAGAAGAATGAAAATGCACATCTTGCACAAAAGCTGTGCATGGCTGTGCACAGCAGTTTACTTAAAATAGCAAAAGCTGAAAATGTCCACAGTGATGATAAGCCAGCATCACTGCATGGAAAACTGGGAGGGGGGAATTTAGCCAGAAATTAGAAAGGACAAGCCGCCAAAGCATACAACAGTCTCTTTGACCCCTCAAAGTATTGTGCTAAGTGAAAAAGCTGCTTATAAAAAAAATCTTGTGTTTCATAAGGTTTTTCTCAAATAGGTAAAATGAAAATCACAGAAAGTAGATTAGAGATAGCTAGAAGTCATCGGCCTAGAGGAGACAATTAACTGGGGAAATTTGGGTGATGGTGAAGATATTCTGGGGGATTCGTTTTGTTTTGTTTGAGCTAGGGCCTTACTCTAGTCTGCAAACTGCTGGTAATCCTCCTGATTCAGCTTCTTGGTGCTGGAATTGTGGGGATGAGGAACCATACCTGGCTGGAAAAATGCCCTGAGTTGAATTTGGTAGCTGTAACTTGTTAACTCTACTGAGACCAACTAATAAAGTGAATGGATTATAATTTATACAAATGACACTCCCACAAGGCATTGCTGTAAAATTACCAGCCCTAGGTTATTTCACCTCTCACGGTCCCTGAGCTCAGAAACTGTAACCAAGCACAGGTTTTCTGTATTGAATAGAATGAGGACTGGGGAAATGCCAGCATAGCATTAGCTGTTGCCAAGTCTTATTTATGTGAACAAAGTTTAGTAGAATTTCTGCATTTTTATGCATAGAATTGAATGTAGGCTTGCCTGTAAACATACACCTTTGCAATATAAAGAACACTTATGTTATAATTTAAGCACTTAAATGTCCCCCACAGGTCATATGTTTAAACATTTGGTCCATATTTGGAAGTAGTTTTTTTTTATGTTATGCAACACATATAAGGTGGAGGTTTAGTGAAAGAAGGGAGTTTCTGGGATGAGTTATGACATTTTATAGCCTGGATACCTTTCTGTCTACTTTCTGTGTCTTGCTGCACAGATGGAGAGAGTAAGGACAGAGTCCCAGCACACACTTCTGCCACCATCAGGGAGCCAACTGCTACCATGCCTTTTTCTCCACGATGGTCTGTGTACCATCAAACCATAAGCCCAAATAAGCCCGTCCTCCCTTAAGTGTCTTCTCATCAGTTAATTGGTCACAACAATGACAGAAGTAACTAACTCAACCCATAAATAAAAATCCAATCATCTAATTATTTGCCTTAACAAAGAAAACCATTTCACCAGAAGGTAATGTGAGTTCACTTTTATTCAACTAGATAAATAACACCATGGTTGACTTTTTTAAATATTTTATATTTATAGGATGTTATTATACTCTTCCAACTATAGTTGAGTACATTTACATTTCCCCCATCTAAGTGCTGAGGCATAAAACCCCTCTTTCCTCTCGCGTCTTTCAGTGAAACATAGGTCTACACACACAAGGAGGCATGAAGACAGACATGAGCACTGTTGGCAGCCACACAAAGAACAGAAAAAAAATATTGCCCACTAAGAGAAGAATGGCGAATAAGCCTTTCAATGACCATGTTACTGGGGGGTGGGGTGGGTGAGAACTCAGTCAATAAAGGGTCTCCCTGGAAAACATGAGGGCTAACATGGGGGGGGCAGACTCAGGGGAGTCACTGGAGCAGCAGACAAGCCTAATTGGTGAGCACCAGGTTGAGTGAAAGAGCCTGTCTCAAAAGCTAAGAAAGTAAAAAGTCACTGATGGAGATACCTGATGTCAACCTTTGGCCCACACATGTACCCACATGCATAACTGCACAAACACAAAAACACATAGACACATATATACTTGCACATTGCTCCCACATAGCTATGTTATAGAATAATATGAAAAGGCTTAAGAACTAATGTATACACAGATTCACATAGGAAGGTTTCCAAAACATCATTGAATGTTTAACAAATTAAGACTTCATAAGAGAATGAGGAAGATTTTCTTTAAATTTAAACCATATGCAGATATAAATATGTATTTACATGTGTAGATAGGACAGAGAAGGACCTTAGAGGCCAGGAGAATATCAATTTCCATTAGGTGCTTTCCATAATAAAAATACCATCATCTTTTGTCAGGTTTTTGACATATCTTTGTGTATGTGTGGGCACGTGTGTGTGTGTGTGTGTGTGTGTGTGTGTGTGTGCGCGCACGCGCGTGTGAGTGTGTACATGTGTGTCAGGTTGCACATGTAGAGGTCAGAGGACAACTTTCAAGAGTTGTTCTTCTCCTTCCACCACATGGATCCGGGGATGGAACACATGACACATTGGTCAGCAGGTGCCTTCACCTGAGCCATCTCTCTGCTCCTGAAAATCACGCTTTATTGCCGGCATAATTATCTGGTGATGAAGCTAAAAGTGAAGTTTAAAATGTTTACTTCTGTCCCAGGGTCACAGACCAGACAGTCTCAAATGGTGGCAACTGTACCTGCCTCCTTGGGTCTACTCTGACAATTCTTTTCTGTTAGTTGTTTTATAGAAGGACCTGAGAATTGCTAAAGCAAACTGGTATTAACCACAGTGCGGTCAGAGGCAAGAGGAAAGAAGACTATGGAAACAAACAGATAAAAACAAACATTGTGTCTACACCCAAGACATCAGGGAGTTTGCTAATGTATACTGTGAAAATAATTATTTCAAAGAGAAGTATGTGAGATTCCGATCAATAAGACGGTCTTTCTAGTTGCCTTTCACATACTCTTAGAAAAATGTAAAGCCCATTGTCCCGTAGAACTGAGATTGATAGCATGCAATAAAGTGTCACAAGAAATCCTTTCTGAGTGAGAGTGGATATGGAAATAACATCTCACTCTATAGTATGGGGTGGAAGGTTTCAAGTTACTCATTAATTCATTCAAGATAGGTCCCGCGCCTTCCATGTGGGAACACATAAATTATGCGGCACATGGTAGAGAGGTAGACAGTCTACAAGCAAGCAGGAATAAGGCTCATAGGTTGCACATCTGCACATCAGGGAGGCATGAGATGATGAAAAGAAGTACCAGCAAGGGCTAAAGGAGGAGCGTAATTGTAGAGTGACTGCCTAGCATTGCAGGGGTCTTAGCTTTGATTCTCAGCATAGGTAGGTAGGTAGATAGATTAGATAGATATAGACAGATGATAGATAGATAATAGATGATAGATAATAGATTATAGATAGAAGATAGATAATAGATGATAGATAATAAATGATAGCTAGATGATAGATAATAGATGATAGATGATAGATAACAGGTAAATGATAGGTAGATGATAGATAGTAGATAGATAGATAGATAGATAGATAGATAGATAGATAGATAGATAATAAATGATAGCTAGATGATAGATAATAGATGATAGATGATAGATAACAGGTAAATGATAGGTAGATGATAGATAGTAGATAGATAGATAGATAGATAGATAGATAGATGATAGATAATAAATGATAGCTAGATGATAGATAATAGATGATAGATGATAGATAACAGGTAAATGATAGGTAGATGATAAATAGTAGATAGATAGATAGATAGATAGATAGATAGATAATAAATGATAGCTAGATGATAGATAATAGATGATAGATGATAGATAACAGGTAAATGATAGGTAGATGATAAATAGTAGATAGATAGATAGATAGATAGATAGATAGATAGATAGATAGACAGACGATAAATAAGTATATTCCTGCTAAGTAGCTTCTTTGCTGACATCAAGGATCTCCAGTAAAATAGACTCAATAAGACATGTGTGTAAACTATTGCATGACTACAACATTTATTATGAATATTTTCTGCAATTATGAAGGCTAGGAAGGCTCACAATCTACAAGCTGGAAAGCCACAGACCCAGTAGTATAGTTCTATCCCAATCACAAAGGCCTGAGAGTTGGGGATCCAAATGTGTAAGTCATGGTCTTCAGTGGCTTGAGAACCAGGAAGAGTCCTGTGCAGACAGAAGAAAATGAATAGCCCAGCTCAGAAGGGAGATTTGCTCTCTGTGTCTTGTAGTTCTATTCTGGCCCTTGCAGTGTTCACCCATATTATAGAGGATAATCTCTCATCCTGCTAATCCTAATTGTCTTTACCCAAACATTCAGAGGTAAGGTTGTAAAGCATCTCTTACTAGCTATCTGGGCATCTCTCAGTCCAATCAACTTGACATAAAATTAACCATCAAAGAAGATAGATAAGATGTTGTATTTCGAACTACTCAGAATCCTAAACTACTTAACAGTCCTATTTTATTTTATCTTTTACATTTTTATATACTTATTGTGTGTGACTGTGTGTGGGACAGTGGGAGTATGTGGGGGTGGGGATGAGTGAGTGCACATGTGTACCACAGTGCATGTGTGGAGGTCAGAGGACAACCTCCAGTAGTCGGTCCTCTCTTCCTACCACGTGGTCCCAGGGACCAAGGTCAGGTCATCGGTTTGGTTGCAAGAACCTTTACCCCTGAGCCATCTCACCAGCCCCATTTACAGTTCTTGGATTGACAAGCAGGTGCAAACAGGCTGATTTTACTTGATTGCTGCCCTAGGTTAGTCAATGCAAATGATCAGTTAAATAAACATGGGATTGTTATTTTTTTTTCAGTAGTCTCAGCTCAGCCTGGGACCATTAAACATCACAAGGCAGCTATAGAGAGTCCTCCTGTGCCCTGAGCCAATCTCATATACACAGACACCATGAAGGCTATTTTCTTCCATATGCTAAGCCATACTAGACCCACTTCGGCACTTTGTCGGCCCTTCAGTCTTGATGTGGTTACCGTTGGCCACTCCAGTTAAATTTAGAGTTAAGGACATTCCTTTTTACCAAGGAGACACATTAAGGACAAAACTTTCTCAGTGGAGGAAGGAATTGCAATATTCCTAAGTTTCTGCATGCTGATAACAACACTAATTAAACCATGTGTCAAGTCCTTTTGCGATAGAGAAGGTAGGTTGTGTAAGGGGTGCCCCTGTAGATGGGAGGCAGGGCTTCCATGCATTGGACTCTATTCCTCCAGAAACAGAATCAGCCATTTGGCCGCAACCTCGGTGGAGCCAGACTGTGAAAGTAATGGCGTTTTTGATAACCAAGTGTAGTGAGGCTGATGCCAGTCTCCTGGTAGAAAATATCTTTGTTTAGGTCACTGTGGCAGAGGCAGGGTCTGAGTCTTCATTTCCTACAGTTGAGCAGGCACTTCAGTTTAGTCTAGCTCTCTTCTCTGGACTGGTTTTCCCTTCCCAGTGTTTCTCTGCTAAGGCCTCATCCCTCCAGTGGCGATCCGATTCTCTAGAGTCTGTAGTGTGGGCGGTCTATGGAGCTTTCAGTAGAAAAGTAAAATACTTTTCTCTCTTCATCTTTTCACATTCACATACTTTGAGTTTAAATCAGAGGTGACCTGGTCCAATTATTTTTTCCCTCCCATTCTTCACGGAATGCCTAGCACACGTTAGGAGCTCATTAAGTAATTATCCCCATGGCATCTAGACCCTGGCATATTTTGATGGCACAAGACTATCTTTCCAGGGAAGGCAGTCTTCCAGCTGTGTTCTTTGGGCTCCTCTGCTTCTCAAGTCCATCTAGCTTCCATAGTGTCGGAAGTACGTGAGAGCCACTAAAACTGCTGCTGTCTGCAGAAGGCGCCATTAAGACTGTGAGCTCAGAGCCTAGAAGCACCCTACATGAGGGTGCAGAGTTTTCCTGTTACATTTAATTAAAAGATCATTTTTATGACAATATCATACGCAGGGTGATAAAAGGATCATAAATTGCTTCATGAGGTCACCAAGGAAGTTCTAATGCCCCATTAGCTTTCATTGTCCTGTCCCTAGATATCAACACTCACTTTTATCACAAAGTACATAAAACAGATTGACCTTTCTGGCTGAGGTATACAAATGCAGCCCACCACTACCACCAAACCATACTGAGCACATTTCACATACTAAACTTATTACTGCCAAGGGCAGATATAAAATGTGAGCGACTCGTTTATGCTATAAAAAGATGAAGTTCTGGAAGATTATGGGTGCCCATGCTTGGATCTCTAGAAGCTAACATGTTGTTGAATAAATACTGCAACTTCAGCCTCCTGGTTTCCAATATAGAATTACAACCCAAGACACACCTCAGGAGGCTGTAAGAAAATAAGTGGTCCAGGGAGCAACGGTGACCCCTGCTTCGTGCAAGCACCCATGTTTATCTCTGGGCCTGGAATGGAATGTTATTTTGATTTTGTTATTTATGGAACTAGAGACCAGCTTGCAAGGATTCATTTGATCACAGTCATTAATAAATGGTCTTAGGGGAGATGAAGTGATCCAATGGGTAAAGGCGCTTGCCATCAAACTAGATGACCCAAGTTCAGTCCTGAAACCCACGCAGTAGAAGGAGAAAATGAGCTTGTACAAATTGTCCTCTGACCTTCACACAAATGCCATGGCACCTGTGTCCTTGAGTACACACACACACACACACACACACACACACACACACCCTACAACACACATATACAACACAACACACACAATGTATACATGGGAGCAGTAGATAAATAAATGTATCTTTTTAAGATAAAAGGTTTTAAATAGGGTCAAAGCAAGCTACATAAAACATCAGTCATGGATTTACAAAACGACCCCATTTTCTTGTGACATGGCTGAGTTCTCATGATGGTCTGGACATGCCTACTTAATATCCATGCAACTCATCATACAAAGTAACTTAAAGAAGCCAGGCCACCAAGTGGCCTTACACAGCACTAATTTCTAGAATCTGTATAAAGTGCTTTTATTAAGATCTTCATTGAAAACCTTGATTTTTTTTTTTAAATCACCTGGTTTGCTCTTCTTTCTGAAGGAAACGAGCAGCCAAAACTGTCTGTAGGCAACAAGAAGATAAAAATTTCAATTAAGCTCAGTGCTGTCATAAGTGGACCACGTGAGGAAGCTTGGGATAATCCACATTACATATTGATGTCTATCAGTCTCGAGACCACAGCCATGACTCATTCCTGGTTCCTCTTATAGGCTTGGCAGCCACCGCACCAATAAAGGTTTAATTGTATTAATTTATGCCCTATCAATTATACATTCAGATTCCCCAGATAGCTTGTCAGATTTTATTCACTATTTTCCAAAATATATGCCTATTACAGTTACTGAGCATATAGTCAAAGTTTCAGGATGGAGATTTTAAAAATATGACTTAAAAGAGGTGGGCTTCCATAATCTATAAATGTTGTATTACACGTCCCGTACAGTCCCGTTTTAGAATCAGGAGCAGTGGGAAGAAGAATGCTACATGAAGGACTCCTAAGAAAGCAAGGGTATGGACCATTTCACTCCTTTTGCTTGGTTTAAACAGTTATTTAAATCACTCTTTGGTCTGTCAGCAAAACACCTCAGATATTGTTGGAAGCAATGGTTTGTGTTGTCCCTTAAGATATTATACTTGAATAAGACTTAATAAGCCCAGCTTGCTTCCTGATTAGCTTCACTGTGGCTGAAGATCTTGGAAGGTCTTTGGAGCACCGATGTGCTATCTTTAAAGACGATGCCTGAGGTGTGTCTCCACACAGACACCGGTGCCTAGGGTTGAGTACAGGTCTAACTTCAAGTCCTTCTGCTTTTCTCTTCTGCAGTGTCCATTTCCCCAGTCAACTACACACCACATCTATTCTTGCATGACATGAACCTCTCCTCGCAGGCAGCTGGCTTTGGTACCACACATCAACATGGCTCAAAGCTAGGCCTTTCCCTCATTGATGAGTGGATATTAGTCAAAGAGCATGGAATACCTACGATACAACTCACGGACCACATGAAACTCAAGAGGAAGGAAGACCAAAGAGTGGATGCTTCAGTCCCACTTAGAAGGGGGAACAAAATAATCAAGGGAAGTAGAGGTTGGGAAGGACTTTGGAAGAAGAGAAGAGGGGGAGGGAAAAAGAGGGGCAGAATCAGGTATGGGAGGAGATGGAGATGTAGAGGATCAGGAAAATAAACAGAGGTGTGTTGCAATGGGGGATGGGGATCTGGGGGGGAGGGAACAACCAGAAAGTCCCAGATGCCAGGAAAGCAATAGCCTCCCAGGACCCCATAGGGATGACATTAGCTGAAACACCCCACAAAGGGGAGGGAGAGCCTGTGGAGACCATATCTAGAGGTTAGACATGATCCCCAGTTAAGGGATGAGGTCACCCACCCATCTCCAAAATTTTAACCCAGAACTGCTCCTGTTTAAAGGAAATACAGAGGCAAAGAGTGGAGCAGAGACTGAAGGAAAGGCCTTCCAGAGACTGCCCCACCTGGGGATCCATCCCACATGCAGACACCAAACCCAGACACTATTGCTGATGCCAAGAAGCTCGTGCTGACAAGAGACTGATACAGCTGTCTCCTGAGAGACTGTCAGATCCTGACCAATACGGATGTAGATGCTCACAGCCAAGTATTAGACTGAGCACAGGGACCCCAGTGGAGGAGTTAGGGGAAGGACTGAAGGAGCTAAAGGGGCCTTATCTGGCATCAGTGAGATGGGAGGCCCTGGGTCCTGTGAAGGCTCGATGCCCCAGTGTAGAGGAATGCTAGGGCAATTAGGCAGTGGGTAGGTGGGTAGGGGAGCACCCTCATAGAAGCAGGGTAAGGGGGATGGGATAGGAGGTTGCAGAGGGGAAACTAAGAAAGGGCATAACATTTGAAATATAAATAAAAAATATCCAATTGACATAAATGCTAGGCCTTCCCAAAGATGGACTGAAAAGAATGGGCTTTGTGAGTGACCCAAGTAGTCTCCTTCACTAGGCAGAAGGAAGAAAACCCTGGGTCCCATTGGTCATTCTTGAGCAGAATCAGAGACTTAGCAATGGTGGTGCTAGTCCAGTGGGGTGTGTATGAGACCGGATGCTGTCGCTTAGCTTGTTAAGTGCACGAAGTTAATATAGACGCTACAAGAAAGGGGGGAATCCCACTTTGTTGAGAAGATCTGGGAAATGGGACCCAAGGAAAGTGACCTTGAAGATCAGGGTTAGGTAGAGAAAGAAGAGTGACCCAAAGACCCCTGTCACTTCCACATCTGGGAAACTACAAACTCACAAGGGCAGAAAGAGTAAGACAAGTAATAGAAACGTGTGGAGAAGTCACTAGAAGCTGGAACCTGTACTTGAAGCTTTGAGCTCTCATAAGGCAGAGGGTGTGGCACGGCCTCTATGGGGGTTGAACCAGGACACCCTGTATGAGAAGGCTGGTGTTATAGTTTGGATGTGAGCACATGGGAGGCTCAGAGACACAGAGGCTACTTCTGAGACTGTAAACACCTGAAGGGTAAGCTACTAGCCATTTTGTCTTTATTAGTAAGTCTTTTCAGGTGTTTCAATCCAAGGATGGAAGTCTGACTGAGTCCGTGGGGACTGTGACATAGGAAAGGATTCATGAACTAGTTACTACTGTACCATACAACCAGCCTCTGATCTGGAGGTTTCTGAGGAACCATACAGAAACACTCAGAGTATGCTAGAGCATAGCTTACTCATTACCTGCTCTCCCAACCGTGCGAGGCCGCTCCCAGGAATGTGAAAACGTCGGCTTTTCTAGGTTGCCACCAACCTAGGTCTTGTGACCAAGGCCTGTGTCAGCAAAGTGAAGAGCAACTGAGGCAAAAGCTTGATACGGGACACAGACAGCACCCCTGAACTGCCCACCCCTGCACTGGGGCCCACAAATGTTACAGGCAGAAAATCTTGAAATCAGAATTCTGATTCTTCTGGTAACATCAACCATAACAAAGCCAGATCCCACCATGATCCCTGGTACCTCTGAAGGCAGAGTGGGGTAGACTAGCTAACAGAGACAGAGTAGAAAGACTGCCTAAGGAATTGTCACTAACATGACACCCCTCTCCAGCCAAAACACCTTCTCTTCCTGTCACAGGGTAGAAGCGTTTGACCAAGGTGCCCAACAGGGACCTTATAGGAACCAACCAGCGGCAACGGCATCTGGGAGAGCCTCTTCCCTGACTAACCCAGCTTTTACCTTGTTCCTCTTGAGGTCTCTGAGTTGCTCACCCTTTCTCTCCATTTCTCCCATTTCTTATTTAATGTGGTTCTGTTACCACCTATTGTGGAGCTCAAATGAGCTTGTGTGAGGACATCATCAGGACTCACTCAAATATCTTCTAAGTTCTTCTCTGGCCCGTGGAAGGCAGAGTCTGCAGTTGCTCTCCCAGCAGACATCTTGTCCTGTCACCTTCATCTGAGGGACTAACCTCAGAACTTCTCATTCTTCAATCGTGTTCAAAGTCGTCCCCTGTCCCCCCATAGCTACCCGACACATTGGTGCCAGACCTGAAAATATCTATTACATCCATAAATATATCATTGGGTGGGAATCATTGGGTGGCTTCCTATGTGCAGAAGGAAAAGGAAACATTGTGAGGTAATGAGGGGAGAGTCCTCATGATGAGATTAGTGCCCGTTACCAGAGGAAGAGGTGCCAGGGTTTAGACTCTTCTTGACCCAACACTCGGGAATCAGGAAGAAGGCCCTCATTAGACTCCATCAAGCATGACCCCTCACATCAGGGGTCAGAACTGAGAAATCAGGTTCTTATTTGAGTCACCAGGATATGTATGGTATTTATTTTCACAGTGATTTCTTTTGGGGTTTGTCTTGAAGTTATGATATAACTACATAATTTCTCCTTCCCTCTCCTCGCTGCACCCCTCCCACGCCCAGCTTCCCTCTCCTCGCTGCACCCCTCCCACATCCCAGCTTCCCTCTCCTTGCTGCACCCCTCCCACACCCAGCTTCCCTCACTTCTTCTCGGTGTCATGGCCTCCTTTTCCTTAATGTCGTCAACATGGAAGGGAAAAGTTCTCAGAGACCCAACCCTAGACAACAAAACCACAGGTACCTGAGAAATGCTGAGGACAGGAGAAATGGCCTTCCTCAGAGAAGAGTACCAGCTTGTTTACCTAACACCCAATGGACAGCCTGGAATCACGTATGTACAGGTAACCTAATGTAGACTGAGAAGGTTGTCTTCATGTGTTTACAAATATTTTACATATATATATTTACAAATATACACTACACATATATATTCCTATATGTGATTCTGATGAGGGCTAAGCATGTCTTCCCTGCCTTTCTCCTTTTGTGTCATTCTGAGCCCATCCTTGCCATACAGATTAGAGTCAGGATCCCGACTTTCCTGTAATAATAGTTTCAGTTTCATCTACACTTTCTGCTTCCTCTTTGCATCAGATTCATTCCTCGGATGCCCAGCCATTCACTGTGTAAAAGGAAACGAACCCTATCTCCTTTATTCTATGTGGACGTCCATCGACTTCCTGTCTTAGAGCCCAGGGAAAGTCCTTGTCTTGGCAGCAGACAGAGAACTTGCAGGTGCTAGGCTGGATATATTTTATGTCTATGAGCACTCTGTCACTTTCTTCAGACACACCAGAAGAGGGCACTGGATCCCATTATAGATGGTTGTGAGCCACCATGTGGTTACTGGGAATTAAACTGAGGACTTCTCAAAGAGCAGTCAGTCCTGAGCCATCTCTCCAGGCCCTAAGGCTGGATTTCTTGAATCTGGTTCCTGAGAATTACGGCACAAGCACGCAAGGGCACAACTGGCCTGTGTGGGTGAGGCATGGAGGAAGAATAGTCCTGAGTGTCTGGAGGCCCCGCCCTCATCACCTCCCAAGGCCTGCTCCCCTCACGCCATCATATTGAGCATGTGTTAGTCAGGGTTCTGCAGAGAAACAGGACTAGTAAGAAGTGTGTGTGTGTGTGTGTGTGTGTGTGTGTGTGTTCATGTATGTGTGTGTGGAAGAGAATTTATTATATTATTTTATGTCAAAATAGTAACAATAGCAGTCTCTGAGAGGCTAAGAAGCCTGTAGTTGCTTAGTCTAAGAGGCTGGGTACCTCAGAAGTCAGGCTGACGCCAAAAGTCTGAAGGGATCCTGGAGAGTTGTTGCTTCTTGGTCAACGATACCTGACAATGCTAATTGTGATTTCAGGAAGAATCATCATTATCAGCAGCAACACCATCATCATCATCACCAGCAGCAGCAGCAGCAGCAGCAGCAGCAGGAGCAGGAGGAGGCTGAAGCAACCTGACAGCAGGAGGGAAAGCCCCTTGTGTGTCTGGGCCCCCACAGAAGGTGCTGCCCGCAACAACTGAGACAATTCCACCAGTGAGGCTCCCTGCTCAGGTGATTCCAATCTGTAGACTTTGACATTAAGACTAACCGTCACAGGGGAGGAGCCCTTCAATGGACGAGTTTTGAGGAAACAAAATATTCTTAACAACGGGTCAGCTGCAAAATAAAACCAGCTCACGGGCGAGTCTGTGCGTCTGTGTCGGAAAGGACATAAAGCGAGAAGACTTCCCTTCCGTCTCCAGCTATGAGAAGTCTGAAGTGAGGGGCCAGGGTTCTCATCCAGGCAATGCCGTGTAACACCTCAGTCACAGCCCTGAGGGGAGCTGAGAGAAACTCGATGGTGTACACGTCTTACAGAGACAGTGAAATTTACCTAGTGTCTGAAAGTCGTGTATTTTCCACTAAAAATAGTTTTCTCATCTCTGATCAAGTGCCATTACACAGATTTCCTCTGACATTTAGGTGAGCTGAGGTGACTTGGGGTCGGCAGTCTTTAAGGATTCACAGCATGACACACTCCTGGCTGGGTATTGAAGACTCTTAATTCACAACAGGGATTGAGTAGCCATACGATGCTTAGAACCATTCTTGGGGTGAATAAAATAAGGTCCATTCTTTCCCAGAGCTTGCATTATTGTGAAGGGAGTCCAGTACACGGACAAGATTACAAAGCAGACATTGATCAGGGGGCAGCGGGTGACACACCAGGGATTCAACCAGAATGAGATGCAAGCAGCCACCAGGCTCAGGGAATACCTGTTCAAGGTACTTTTAATCTGAAGAAGCCTCAGTGAAAAGGAGGGGCCTGCCATGCTCAGATCAGAGAGCTGAAGAACATTCCAGGATTAGATCTGGCAAGCCAAGGTACAGCATAGTAACTGTAATTAATAATAGTGTATTGAATATTCGAAATTTACTAAGGGAATAGATTTCAAGTCTGTTGCCAAACCACTCTAAATGCAACTGACCTTGTCTGATCTTCGAAGATGAGGAAGGTCATATCTGGTTAGTACTTAGGTGGAAAAAATAGATCTTCAATGTTTCATCACATGCACACACACACAAATATATACAATGTTACTTGTAAACTACACCTTAGTAAAACTCGGGGGTTGGGGGAGGTGGGGAGAGGCATACATTACAGAGGCCAAAGAGGTCCTGCTTGCCATGTAAGCCTGAGGTTCTGACTTTAGATCTTCAACTCAACACCAGTGTAAAATGCCAGACATAGAGGTATATGCCTGCAACCTGTGCTCTAGGGGCAGACAGAAGGATTCCTGGAGCCACTGTCCAGAGAGTAGAGCGTACAGCCAGTTAGTTGGTGAGCGCCAGGTTCGTTGAAGGGACTCTGTCTCACAATGAAGGTGAAGGACAATAAACGACATCCAAGGTCAACCTGTGGCCTCCACATGCACAGGGCCAAGGATGCACCTGCACACACCTGAGCTCATCTCCAGCCTGCATACACACGCAGTATTCTAGATGAGGAAGCAGCAGGTCAGCTACAACAAGGTACGCTTTGGCTCAAGAGATCTTTTCTAAAGAGCTGGGATGTTGCTCATCAGGGAGGCTGTGCATGCATGTGTGAATACGAGGGTGTAGGGGGATTTACTGTACGTATACGCTTCCATCAAGTATTTCTGTGAACCTGCAAATCCTCTAAAAATTTCTAATGAGGGAGAGAGAGAGAGAGAGAGAGAGAGAGAGAGAGAGAGAGAGAGAGAGAGATTGGAGGGGGGGTCAGGTCATGCAGAACTTTGAAAGTCCAAGTAAGGATTTAGCACTGTATTCTTATCATTATTGCTATTGTTGTTGTTGTTGTTGTTGTTGTTGTTATCATCATTATTGCTATTATCTTGCTGCAATGTGTCTTTGTGGAACCCTCACCAACAGATGGGATCAATTTCTCCAAGTCCTAGATTCTGGGAAGCCATTTGTTTGAACTGCTTTGTCCATGGATGTTGGCAAATATGTGTAACTAGAAACTAGGGCTGCCCTTGCTCATTACAGCTCGCTTCTCTGGCTGATCCTTGCAACCCTGAACTCATCATTGGCAAAAGCCTCAAGCAGTTGGATAGAGGAAGAGAGAAGCTACCCCAGCTATGTTCCTTCTTGCTGACCAACTAGTCAGTCATGAGACACACGTGAGTCCGTTCTAGACCAGCCAGGCACACTGAGCACTGAAACCAGAATAACCAGTCAACACACCCATAGACTAAAGGAAATAGACTATAATACTGTAGATCACCACATCAGGGCTGTAATATAACAAAGATAACTAAGTCATCATGAGGAATATTCAGAAGGGTGCTAAACGGAGAGCTGGTCTTATCAGACTGGCATACATCCCTTTGACAATCACTGCAGCAAAGTTTTCAAGATGGCTTAGTGGGTGAAAAGACTTGCCAGCAAGCTCAAGACTTGCATTCGATCCAGATCTCAGAGACGTAGAGAACCAGCTCCTGGGGGTTGTCCTCTGATCTCCGCCTGCGCACTGTGGCACCTGCATGCATGCCCATACACTTCCAGACACGGTAATAATGAATAAAATTTCAAAAAGATGGTCACTGCAGGCCCAGTGGAGAGGCCAGGTGGAGAGATGACACCAGACACCAGCGAGCAGGCGCTGGGACCGTTACCAGAGAGGTCAGGCGGGAGCAATAATGGAGGCTTGGGCCCGTGTAGAGATGTCGGTAGACCAGCAAGCAAGCGGGCGCTGGGACCATTACCAGAGGTCAGGTGAGAGCGATGGTGGAGGCTTGGACCCATGTAGAGACGTCGGTAGGAGCTGCTGTTCATCTTTTCTGGTTTCAGGTTTTTATACCTCATGTGTTTGCTAATAACTCTAAAGTGTCTGTGTCCTGAGCTTCCTGCCGGAGGCCCACACTCATCAGTTTCTTCTGGAAAGTTCCATTATGATGCTCTCCATCCAGTGGAGCTTGAAAGACCTCCACCACCGTAGCCTTCTCATCCCATGCCATTAACCATCCTGAATCTGCATCTGCTCAAGCCAAACACGTTAAGGGTTTCTCTGGTTCCTCTCTTAACATGCCGCACATCCCATCTGTCATTAGATCCTGCAGGGTTGACAGTCACAGCGTGTAATGACCGTTCTGATCCAAGCCACCACCATTTCCCATCTGGATCAACCCATAGCCTGACGGATAACTCTGCTTGCTTCCACCATCGCCAGCCATGTCTGACTTTAGGTGCAGAACGCCTTGCTGCGAACAACCTGAATTTATAGCACACTGTAGTTACTTGTTTACTATTGGAGTAAAAAAAAATATTCAACTCCATTTCTGTAGATCGGGAATCTGGAGACAGGTCATCTGGGTCTGCTCTGTATTTCACAGAACTGAAGTCAAGGTACCGGCCAGTGCGCCCATCTCCTCTGACATTTGTGGTGCCATTCAAATCTAAGGGTGTTGGTGACACTCAGTCCTTGAGCTTGCTTGACTAAAGTCCCTGTTTCTTGCTGATTGACAGCTAAGTCCCATTCTGAGTTCCCATGCTTCCCTGCTCCCAACCACATGGCCTCGCCTGTGTTTTACAATAAGACCCTTTACTATCTTCTGGGCTAAGCAGCAAGTGAGAGCTGTGGCTGCTTCTTTGGTTAAGATCCTAGCTGATTAGATCTAGGTCTGCTCATCAGAACCCTTATCTCAGGAAGAATTCCCAGGCCATAGTCATAGGCCCCACCCACACTTAATTGGAGGCGGAGTTGCAGGGTATGCACTCTAGGGGCTGGGGTCCTTAGGATCACTTGGAATCTACTTTAGGCAACGATTTTAGCTGTATTCTCAGGAACACACAGAAGAGTAACTGAGAACTGATAGGACCGGAAAGTTGTGGGTTAAGCAAAATAAGCAAGATGCAGAAAGAGAAATACTGCGTGACATCTCATGGAGGAGGGACGTAGATTTAAAAGAGCGTGCTTGCGTGCGTGCGTGCGTGCGTGCGTGCGTGCGTGCGTGCCTGCGTGTACACTTGTGAAGGCACACACAGAAACCAATAATGAAATAATACCTATAATATGATAGGGAAAGGGAGTGGAGAGAAGAAAGCAAGAAAAGCAGATGGAGGGGAGAGACCAAGAGCGTCATGGGGCAGAAACAAAAGATAGCAGAGTATAATGACTCATTACCACTTAAAAAAAAAGTTTCTCTCCTTCCTCTGTGTGTATGTGCTCACTTGGAGATCGACTGACTAATCGATTCTCGCCTCCCACCATTTGGGTTCTAGGGATTGAAGTCTGGTTATTGAGTTGAGGGCTTTGCCTGAAACCCGCCATTTTCTGTGTGGACCTACAACGATGATAATGAAAAAGACTCCGTCCCAGAAAAATCACACACCAGTGTCGCAGCCTTAAAACAGCAACGAAAGTGAATGAGGTGCTAGCGACCCTATGCTCGAGACACTCCAATAGTATCTCATCTCAGTGAAAGGAAAATCCAGCCTGCATCTCGGGCCTTGCACCTTCGGGTTGCTCCAGCCTATCTGCCCGATCCCCTTCAGTCCTGCTAGTTCAAGCCACTGAAGTCTCCTCCCTGTTGGTTTCTGCACCGGCGAGTATCTCTTCCCGGACCGTATCCTTCCAGATACTGACAAGCTTTACTCTCACATATTACTTAATATTGTCTTACTTTAATTTAATTTCAGGGTGGGGGGAGGGCTTACTTTGGATCACGTTTTAAGAAAGCATGTGGCTCTCGATGACTGGGAGGCATGGACAGAATCGGGAATGTGAGGCGGCTGCCCGTTCCGCATCCAGTCAGAAAGCACATGAGTATTATTTTTGCCCTTGCCCTTTACAAAGTGGATGGAGTTAAAGGCCATTATGGCAGGTGAACTAAGCCAGCGTAGAAAAGAAAACAACACAGGATCGCACCTACTGTAGAATCTTGAACCAAAGCCAACCTCAGGCAGACAGTAGGAAGGCAGTTACAAGAAAAGGTCGAAAAGGGGAAAGAGAGTTACAATTTGTGGAATGACTGAATTCTAGAGCTCTCAGGCCCAACACCAGGACTAAGGTTAACATTGTTCTGCAAACAGGATTTGCTCCAAAGTGGATTTTAGCTGCCTTCTTCTTATACACAGGAAAAGGTAACTGGAAGATGTTAATTTGCTTCTCTGTGGCAATCATTTCACTATGCATATGCAAATCAAAGTGCAGTTCACCATAAATATATGCAAAATGAACGACTAGGAAATTCCTTAAAATATGAAAAAGAAGATAAAGAGGAGAAGGGGAAGAAACGGAGAGGGAGGGATGGGAAGAAAAAAGACAGGAAGAAGTGGAAAGGAGAAGAAAATGATGAAGGAAGAAGAGGGGAAAGGACAGACGGATGGACAGACGGATGGACAGACAGACAGATGCACTGATGGGGGAGGGGAAGGAAGGGGAGAAAGAAGGGAGCAAGCAGGGCCGTGGTAGGATCTCAGGTATACTGTAGCAAGCGGATAAAACCAGCTGCAGCACATACGTGCCATGCAAACCTTTTTTTTTCCTTTATTTTTTTTTTTTTATTTTATGTGTATGGGTATTTTGTGTGCATATTTGTCTCTGTTCCAGATGACACTAGAGGAAGCCATAAGAGGGTATCAGAGCCTGGGTACTCCAGAAGAACCACAGAGAAAGTTTGCAAAGGTTAGTCTGGAAGGAACCTCAACTGACAAAATGCCTCCATCTGATTGGCTTATTGTCAGCAAATCTGTGGGACAATTTCTTGACTAATGATTGATCTGGGAGAGCACAGCCGACTATGGTGTCAGCCCTGGGCAGGAGGCCCTGGGTAGTATAAGAAAGTGTAAGACCCGAAAAAATAAACGAGGGCGTACCAGCACCCCACGCCTCGGAAGGTAACACCGAGATCACTCACGAGAAAAGGTCTTGATGCAACAGCAAGAGGATTTTTATTCCAGAGGCTCTAGGGTTCACAGCCATACACCATGCAGGGGTAGAGAACTGTGAACCACAATTGCAGAATCGGGACAGCTTTTATGGGTTTACAACAAAACCCGCGTACCACAAACCAATCATTCCTTAGCATTGAGAGCCCTCGCAGTGCAACCCAATTGATTTGTGCCACTCCATAGCTTCTAAGCCAATCAGTTTAAATCAGCCAAGCCCGCACTCCGAGGACCAATCAGTTTCCTATAGAAGCCAGATAGCAACTAGTTAGCTCATTATCGCTTACCGGGCCAGAGTCACGTACGCATTTCCTGTTACAGGGCCAGGATCACGTATTCATGCCTAGTTCCTAGCAAAGAGCGGGCTCAAGGAATGTGACCTTTTACCTAGTTTCCAACAAATGGGCTAAACTTCTGACTTTTGGGGGTCATTTAAGAGTTAGGCATGGGGGATTTTTAGGCTGTAATTCTCACCCTTTCGAAAGCAGGCTGAAGAGCGCCACAGGAAGAAAGCAAGCCAGGAAGCAACACCCCTCCTTCAGCTCTGCCTCTGTTCTGCCACCTGGTTCCTGCTCGAATTACTGACCTGACTTCCTTTGGTGATGGACTATGATGAGAAAATGCAAACCAAATAAACTCCTCCACCAACTGCTTTGGGTCCTGCTGTTTATCACAGCCATAAAAAGCAAACTGGGAGAGAAGATGATTGAATTTACTTATTTTTTTTCAAGTATATCTCAGGCCTTGTGATTTGTCTGTCATACAATAAGCTAGACAAGAGGACACACGGCTTGGTAATGATGCGGGATCCCTGCCTTGGGAAGATCTGTTCTGATGTGGGGGCAGGCCCCAGAACTGACTTTATAGGCCATTACTTCTCACCTCCATGATGACTCTATGCGAGCTATGGAAAGGAAATTGGGGACTGGTCTGAACCTATAAATACATCATTAAGAAGACAGATGTTAACCTTGTGTTAGTCTTCAAGGTCTAAGAACAGGAATTTTTTGGATCCAATTTTACTGGACTTTGGCTCCTAACACCATTAACTTTTGTCCTAAGCAAGAAAAATGATGTGGGTCAATAATAATTAGAGTATGGCTCCATGGCTCAGAACTCAGGAGTAATAAGGCAATAGAAAGCCACCCTCCTTTTGATACGTGTTTAGTGAAGTTGGAAGCGGGAGGAAGAGAATTATGCTCTCCTGACACGGGGGGGGGGGGGGTATCGTCAAAGGACCGAGTCCTGATGGTGAGGAGGTGCTGGTGGTGCAGTTTTTATTGAAGCTCAGACCAACTCCTCTACTGACAGGGAGGGAAACAGAGAAGGTCTGTGAAGATGGCTAAGCTCGGTGACCTCAACGTGCATCCCCCAGAGCCCACGACTCAAGTCTGTAAAGCCTAGCTCTCCTGTCAGGAAGTGGGAGGCAGAGGATCCTGGGTAGCAGGAGGGCCAGCTGGGCTGGCATCTAAGTCCCCAGTGACAATGAGACCCTGCTTCAAGCAAGGTCGCAGAAGGCGAGACCAGACACACAAGACTGTTCTGGCGCCTACATATCCAGAGTGACACATGCACACTTTTACTCAAACACACAGCATAAACATAACCAGCATTCAAATACACATACACACACACACTCACACATGGGGGTGCGGGAGGGTGAGTGAGAGAGAGAGAGAGAGAAAGAGAGAGAGAGAGAGAGAGAGAGAGAGAGAGAGAGAGAGAGAGGGAGACAGAGAGGGAGACAGAGAGAGCCTCTTAGGCAAGAACCCTAGACCCAGAGAGTGTTCTATCTAAACTGGATGGATGAGGAGACTAGGGACATTAGACCATTTTCACTTTTCCTTTTAAAACCTGGCTGGATTTTGAGAGGAGTAGTCTATCTACACAGTCTGAGCATTGTCCACAAATTATTTATGAACTTAAAACAGTAGCTTTATAATAGGGAAGCCTGGCAGACACAGCCAACCCCATCATCAGAGCTGGCATTACCAGGGTCGGGACAGATGTCCTGTGACTGCTGATAGAAAGCCCCGAGAAGGACACAGTATCATTGATGGGGTGGCTGCCAACAGCATAGAGACAACAAGTCACTGCAGAAAATTCAAGACAGTGCTGGCACAGTTGACATAATTTGGAAATGGAGTGTGGAGTACACAGTATGATTATAGTCCATGGCACAGTTAAGCTATCTGTTTTTGAGAGCTGCTTCTGATCGTATTGAGTATTATACTCTGAGTTTGTAAGAAATGTCCTTGTGCTTAGAAAATACATACAGACATGTTCATATGGAAAGTGGTACAGTGCTTCAAGAGCTCAGGTAGTCTATTAAAGTGTATGGTGTGTGTGTGTGTGTGTGTGTGTGTGTGTGTGTGTGTATGTGTTTGTATGCGTGCATCCATGAGCATGCATGTTTGTACATGGGGAGAAAAAAATACTTCAAATGAGACAAGATGTTTATGGATGAATATGAGGAAAGGGGGATGCTCTGGTTAGGTGTTTTGTTTTGTTTTGTTTTGTTTTTGCTTTTGTCAGCTTGACACAAGTTAAATTTATCTGTCCGCAAGTCTTCGGGGCAGTCTCTTGATTGAGAATGGATTAGGAAGGACCAGCCCACTGTGGGTTGTGCCATCCCTGGGAAGGTGGTCTTCCACTACAAAAGAAAGAAAACTAGTAAGATTTGTTCCTGGGGTTGGAGAGATCCTCTGAAGTTAAGAGCACTGACTGTTCTTCCCATGGACCCAGGTTCAAATCCCAGCTCCCACATGGCAGCTCACAACTGTCTGTAACTCCATGATCTGACACCCTAATACAGACACACATCATACATGGAGACAAAAAAGAAAGAAGGAAGGGAGGGAGGGAGGGAGAGAGAGAGAGAGAGAGAGAGAGAGAGAGAGAGAGAGAGAGAGAGAATTTCTCCTTTGCCTCTGATTCAGTCCTGCCTCCAGGTTTTTGCCTTGAGCTCCTGCCCTGACTCCCCATATTTCTGGATGTACAAGCAAATTGAATCCTTTCTGCCCCTAAATTGCTTTGGGTCATTTTTTGTGTTTGTTAGAGTTACAGAAGCAATCTAGAACAACTTCTTCTTCTTCTTCTCTTCCTCCTCCCTCCTCCTTCCTCCTCCTTCCTCCTCCTCCTTTCTCCTCCCTCTTCCTCCCTCCTTCCTCCTCCTCCTCCCTCCTCCTCCCTCCTCCTCCTCCTCTTCCTCCTCCTCTTCCTCCTCCTCTTCTTCCTCCTCCTCCTCCTCCTCCTCCTCCTCCTCCTCCTCCTCCTCCTTCTCCTCCTCCTCCTCCTTCTTCTTCGAAAGGGCCTCAAGTATCTCAGGGTGGCCTTGATCTCACTACATAGCTAAGGGTAGACATGAACTTCTGGAACTCCTGCCTCTACCTCCAGACTGCTGGAGTTATAGGAGTGCACCCTTACAATGCTTTTGCTGTTTTCATTGTTATTTGTGGTAGCCTTGCTAGGGATAGAAAGCAGGGCCTCGTGCATATGAGGTAAGCCTCTACCAACTGAGACACAGCCATAACCCCCTTCTGCATATTTTTTCCCTTAACTTTAAAATTAAATCCAAATTTCAAATTTAGGAACCACGTGCTTGGTGTTGTGGACTCCTGGCTAGGCTTGCTTACATGCTTTGGGTCAAATGGGGACAGACATTCTCCTCGGCCCCGAGTTCACTGAGACCCCCTGGGTAGATTTCAGCAACACGTGCAGATAGATAATAGCTTAATAAGGTTAACACGGGTGCTGTGGAGCGAGAGTGTAGCAGAGACTCACAACTTATGCTGCGCAGGGCCCTTGAGCCAAGCCAAAGGATGGAGAGGGAGGGCTTAGGGAGTCCTGGGTGGACTCGGGGAGGCAGGAAGAACTTACATCTCTTTTTTTTTTTATTTTCTATATTCTATGTTTACATTCCAAAGGCTTTCCCCTTTCCCAGTTCCCACCCACCATAGTTCCCATAGTTCCTCTCCCCCCCCAACTGTTCCCCAATCATTCCCCCTCCCCCCTCGGTTTCTTTACTATACTGGATGCAATCTTTACAGGCCCAGGGTCCTCTCCTTTCTTCTTCTTGGGAATCATTTGACTTGCTATTTGTGTCTTGAGTATTTAGGGCTCTTTTTTAGTTGCCAAAATCAGGTCTCTGCTCGCTCCTCGGCCTCAGGATGCTGAGCGCTATGGTCTCATCTCTGAGACCCTCTCACCCTCTGGCATCCAAAGCCCTCAGCTATCGAGACAGGGCTGAGGAGGGGAGCTGTGGTGTTCACTGTGTCCCAACAATGCAGAGCTTGCCTGGGGAAAGCTTCTGCTGTCGTTGGCCTCTCCCAGTTCAGCATCCCCCAAGGTTCACTATCACTCGGCACGTCTTTGAGATCCTCAGTCCTGGGATAGCCGTGGCTCCAGTCACAGCTTCTTCCCAGCTTTTGTGGATGTCCCAACCACTCACTTTTCTGAAAACAATGTCTTCCTGGAGTATTTTCAGACACACTCAAAGTGTGACTCCTGATTCTTGATTGGAGTCTTCTCACACACACATAGGGACCAAGGAGACAGGAAAATGAGGTTTGCACAGACAGGGCAGAGGGTGGAGCAAAAGAGGCCAGCTTTACCTCCTATCCCGTGATTTCAACAGCCCAGACCTCACAGCCAAGGCAGCAGCACTTTGTAGAGGAGAGACGAGGCTGGGCTGTGTGACCTTGGGGAAGCTCTTCATTTGTCTGACCTGCTTCCTCATTTATGGGAAGAGATTAACCTTACAGGGTTAATGTGACGCGTTGATGGGTGAGAGCAGGCTCACCTCCATTCATGACGGTAGCACTGTCTGAGCCTTCCTTCATCCTCAGTGCTGCTGACTGGGACTGCCCCTCCCACCTTTGACGTCCTAATCCACAATTAATTCTCCATCATGTTCCAGGTGTGTATCTGCTTGCTGATTTGTTGTGATTCTCCCACTAAATTTTACATATTTCCAAGAGACTAGCACCCTCCATGCCTCTGACCTACTGGCAACTTCCAGGGCTGACAGTTGGTAAATGGAGAAGGGGGATTTTTCACTGCCATGGCCTTTAAGCTTAGTTCTTTAAACTCATCTGACCTCTCTGGCCCTCTTGGAATATCAATCTAGAACCAGGACACGTGAAAATTCTTTTCTTCTTTCATTTAGCTATTTAAATGTATCTTTTAAAACTGTGTAGGTAACTATTGGTTGATGTTTTAGATCTGTTTTGCTAACTAAAACCATTTAGGAGAGAGAAATCTGGAATGGGTATATATTTTCTAAATTAAGCAATGTTTATAAGCCAAGGGTGATTAGGTGGAACTCACCTTAAATCCCAATACTCAGGAGTCTAGGGAAGGATGATTGTGGGTTCAGGACCAGCCTATAATATCTACAGGAAAATGCCACGGGATAGCAACACCAGTGTACCAGTAAAGGGTAGGCAAGATCGTGAAGACAAAAAAAGATGGAGCTTTAATTTTTGACGTAAAAGTTCCCTCTCTGTGATTGGGTATACTTGAATAAAAGGTCCCTCTCTGTGATTGGAGGTTGGGATAAAATTTTTGTGCTCTGTGTAAGGGTTGTCTTTGTATTATTCAAATGTTGATTTTCATACAGTGTAGGCCAGACCTTGGTATTGTTATTTTTATTGGATCATCACCTGCCTGAGTATTTTATAAACATTTTTCTCCATAACCTTCTGAATGGTTTAATAAACAGCCAACAGTCTATATCAGAACAAGAGAGGTGCTCGCTTCGGCAGCACATATACTAAAATTGGAACGATACAGAGAGATTAGCATGGCCCCTGCGCAAGGATAACACGCAAATTCGTGAAGCTTTCCATATTTTTATTACAAAGTTTCTGTAAGGCAAAAGACACTGTCAAAAGGACAAATTGGCAACCAACAAATTGGGAAAAGATCTTCACCAACCCCACATCCAACAGAGGGCTAATATCCAATGTATACAAAGAACTCAAGAAGTTAGACTACAGAGAGCCAAATAACCCTATCCAAAAATGGGGTACAGAGCTAAAAAAACACTTTTCACCTGAAGAAATTTGGATGGCTGAGAAACACCTTAAAAAATGTTCAACATTATTAGTCATTAGAGAAATGCAAATCAAAACAACCCTGAGATTTCACCTCACACCAATCAGAATGGCTAAGATTAAAAACTCAGGTGACATCAGGTGTTGGCGAGGATGTGGAGAAAGAGGAACACTCCTCCACTGCTGGTGGGATTGCAAGCTGGTACAACCAGTCTGGAAATCATTCTGGCAGTTCCTCAGAAAACTGGGCACAACACATCTGGAGGACCCTGCTATACCACTCCTGAGCATATACCAGCATATAATAAGTATACATGCTCCACTATGTTCATAGAAGCCCCATTTATAATAGCCAGAAGCTGGAAAGATCCCAGATGCCCCTCAACAGAGGAATGGATACAAAAAATGTGGTATATATACACAATGGAGTACTATTCAGCCATTAAAAACAACGAATTCATGAAATTCTTAGACAAATGGATGGAGGTGGAGAACATCATACTAAGTGAGGTAACCTAGTCTCAACAGAATACCCATGGTATGCACTCACTGGTAAGTGGATATTAGCCTAGACTCTTGGGACACCAAAGACACAATCCACATATCAAATGATATCTGACAAGAAGGAAGGAGTGGACACTGGTGCTGGAAAGGATCAAAACATCAGTGTAGGGGAATACCAGAACAGGGAAGTGGGAAGGGGTGGATGGGGGAACAGGGGGAGGGAAAAGGGCATGTGGGACATTTGGGGGATGGGGAACAGAAAAAGGGAAATGAAATATAAATATAGAATATATCCAATAAAAAATTTTATTAAAAAAAAGAACAAGAGAGGAACAGCCGGACTTCTGGGCAGACATAGGAACTCTGGGAAAGACTCAGGTATATGTGGGGGTGGGGGGCAATCATCAGCCAGACTTGGAGGAACTCAGACATCCTGGGACATACTGAGAGGTGAAGGACCACGTGGCAACTGTGGGGTAGTGTAGATGGGGTTAATTAAGTTATATGAGCTAGCTGGGAAATAGCATAAACTAAGCCTGAACTGTAATAAATAATAAGTTTCTGTGTCTTTATTGGGAGCTTGTGGGTTAAGACAGTCTGAAGATAATTGGCGTATTTGGATAGAAGCCCCTCTCTGTGTTTAGAGGACTTGGGACATATAGGGACCTCTCAGTGGTTGTGTAAATTTGGTACTTTTACTGAAGTTAATGGTTTTGTTTAGTTTGTTTTTGCCTCTCCATCCTCTGGAGCATAGAACCTTTCCATCGAACAAAACTGTCCTCAAAGAGAAATGAGTTGTTTTAAAATAAACAGAATTAGGACCTCTATTGCCATAGCACCTGATAGTTTTCTCATATTGTCTCCTCTGTGTGGAATGTTCAGGGAACCGAGGTGCTCAGTGAATAGGAAGACTGCCTCTCGTAAACCAATGCTGAACCACAGGACAGTGAGAAGTGCCCTGGTTCCCTTGGCCAGAGTAACCTCCGGTGTGACTGCCACTCAGACTGTCTTAAATGTAACCCAGTTTTCATAATTCTCCTAGATAAGAAAATGGGAAAACTAAAACTTTGGCTCAGACTCCCAATTGGCTCTGCAAAAGCACAGTAAATACTAAAAACCAGTGAGATGTCAGCATCTTTCTCCCCTACAGGTCGGGAAGGAGTGTCCCAACTCTGCAGTTACCCTGCACTCCAAAAACAATAACCACTACAGGACTAAACCACCTTGTAGAAGATGATCTACAATGGACATGACCCGTCCAGGAGCAGGTTATCTTCGGAGAGACAGATGTGCCACCTCAGGGGATAACGGAGTTTGGATTGACTGTTTCTCACACCATCTTGCACCATCAGAGCTGAGAGAGCTCGACCACATTTAGAGCCAGACCGCTAGCTCTTGTATTCTTTTTGCCACCAGCCAAACTCGTCTATTTTAGCTTAAAGCCCATGCAAGAGGCCTGGAGATTAACTCAGGGGTACTGGAGCCCTTATTTGATCCTCTTCCTGTTGTCATATATTTGATCACATTGTGAATCCCAAGATTGTGTTATTTACTGAAAAAAAATTTTGTTGTGGTGTGGCTCAGCCTTAGCACACCATTAATCCCTCTGGCTGGAATACAGACATACCTAAGGCAGTAAGATCAGGAGACAACAATTACAACCACAGAATAAAAGTTACTTTTAGATTTTCCTTCTCTCTCTCTCTCTCTCTCTCTCTCTCTCTCTCTCTCTCTCTCTCTCTCTCTCTCTCTCTCTGCTTAATCCAAAGCACCATTATTCTGAAGCAATGAGGGTAAAAGTCTGTAGAAAGAAGAAAATGTGTTTGAAAGTGAAGTCTAATTGAGTGGCTTTGACAGAACAGAATATGCTGACTCTCAGGAGAGGGAAGGCAAGGGCCTAAGAGGCAGTGGGGGTGGGGAAGGGAGGTAGTTTTCCCAGGAGAATTTTACAGAGATGGTAAAGACAGAACAAGCCAGACGCCGGTGAAGACAGAATGAGCCAGAGAATGAGAAGGAGCCAGAAGATTAGAACAGACTCCTAGGGTTAGTTTGAGGTCAAGCAGAGCAATTCAGGAAGAACTGAGAGAAGCCAGATGGAAGCAGACAGCATGGAGAGTTTTAAGCCAGAACAGCTGAGCTGACCAACCAGCAGGAGATCAGAAAGAACTCGGAAGGGGTGAGTTTATCCTGCAGCAAGTCTTAGAGGCTGAAAACATTCTAGGCCTGGATTAGATTGTTAGGAGGCTAGAAGCTACCAGGACTGAGCCTGGGATAGCAGACTAAGGCAGTAAGCTCCGGAGACAATTACAACCTCAGAATAAAAGATGCCCCCCCCACACCTGCCATGCTGTTCCAACCACTTGGGGTGAAGGTCAATCTTATCATGTTGGGGCTCCAAGAGGTGGGGCTCCTCTCCTAAATCTCTGCTTACAGGATGACAAGATGTTGCTGGGACTAGTCTTGTCTGGTCTTGCCGTGGCCTTAGCTAGAGGATGGTGTGGATGCTCTTGTGTGGGTTTGAATTTAAAGGAAGGAAGTTGGGGAAGAGGAAGAGGAAGATTAATTAGCAGTTTCTACAGCAGTGGAAAGCTTAAGCTCACTCATCGCCCAGCGCCATGAGAGGGACTGTGGAGGGAACTATACTTCACAGAGATGGCCAGTTTCACAGACAGACACAGAGCCTCTGAGAAGTCTTCTGTGAATCTGTCAGTACTCCCCGGCATCCCCACCCACTCCTGTGCTTCCTACAATGGCAGAAGGGTGTGTCTTCCTTTGTTGTAAGAGTTGTTTGGACCTTCCGTGCACAGCAGGTCAACTGGTGTGCTTGTTAAAGGTGGGCGTGGGGAACTCAGAATCTGAATGTTGTTGGGTTAAGGGGATGGTAGCACAGGGGGTCTAGATAGCACCTGGAGAGGAAGGCTCTCCACACTGCCTCCTCCTACCACCTCGAGTCCTCACTGGTGAGGCAAGCCTCATGGCTTCGCTGAAGCCCACTGCTTCTGAACATGGACATTCACGGATTCACTCTTAGGTGAATGAGTACTGATTACAGTTGTGGAAACATTCACACATTCTCACCCATAGACTTAGCAAAGTCAAGGCTGCTGCTCAAACATTCTGAGCTTCCTAAAGCAAACTGCATAGAGGCATGCACACATGTGTTCACACACGTGCTCAGGGCCAGTGGGACAGTGGCATGGAAAGCCATTTTCCTGGGTAATCAGCCTTAAATAAAAGCAAGCGTTCGCTTCTGTAAACATTAACACCCCAGCACACGAGATCTGTTCTGCTTGTTGAAAGTGGGTGAGATGGACTAGTCTAGGGTCGGGTTCTTTTGGACTTTCCAAAGGGAAGTTAATTTTTGTCTTTTACAGTGAGAGTTTACAACTCCTGGTTTCCACTTGAAGAGTTGCCCTCCCCTAGTCCTTTGATACTTCTGTTTACTTTAAAGAACTGCCAAGTGAGCTCAGGATTCTTTCCCAGTCAGCTTTGTCCCTTACCCTTAATAGAGTGCCTGAGCTGATCTGCTCCCAGATTTCCTCTGGGGCATGTTTACTGAGCCTGTGCATTACTGAGACCACCAGCGTCCACAGCACTCAGAGAAGAACAACTCCAGAAAGTTGTTCTCTGACCTACATACATACTCATGCCGCGGCACAGGTATGCCTCACACACACAACACACACACACACACACACACACACACACACACACACACACCAGTGAATAATTTTCAAATACTCCGCACCATCGCACCCAGTCCCACAGCATCTAGGTGGCTCACATCACATGACACACACCTGGGTGGCTCTGCTCTGCCCTTCCGTTGGCAGCCAGACACACACACACACACACACACACACACACACACGTCTGTCCACAGAGGGGCAGAAGCAGGAGGGGCTGTCCGTAGAATATCCCCACAGATGCACTGCCCTGGAGATGCTCTCTTGAGGACTGCTGCCGGAGGATGCTGAAGTTTATGTGTCTTGCAAGATGACTTGCCCACCCTGTAGCATCTGATAACTTTTTCTGGCAGAAACTGTCTGTTGTGGTACCGAAGAGTTTCATCCTTGGTTTCTTAAGATGGTAAATATTTGCAGTGACTGCTTCCCCATACTTATGGTGGGGGTCGGGGGGTGAGGACTGAATACTTATCTCCTGGTCTCCTGCTTGGGAAGCATGGTTGGGTGTCTAGTTCCACACTAAAGACAGGTTCTCCTCCTTCCTGTGCTCAGGATTTGGTGGAGGGTTCTGAGCAGAAGGGGGTTGAGGGGAGGGAGGGGAGGGAGGGAGGGAGGGAGGGGGGAGCAGTTTATGGCATAGCAAGGTTACAAGCCCAGGATTCCATAACAAAAGGCCACAGGCTGGTGACTTAAGCCAAGGCATTGTGTTTTCTTGAAGTTCTCAAGGATGGAAGTCCAAGATCAAGGTGTTGTCTGAGTTGGTTTTGGTGAGAACTCTCCCTGGTGAGGGGTCAGCCAGCTTCCCCCTTCATTGTCCCCATGTAGCTTCTCTGTGTCCTTGGAGATGGGGACCTTGGGGGCCTCCTACTAATTTTTTATTAGGATGCCAGCTTTTTCAGATTTCCCACTTTACCACCCCATCTGATATTGCTCACCCCCCTGAATTCCTTGTCTCAGAATGGCAGTCCTCCAGCATTAGAGGACTTTTGGACAGGCAAGATTTAGTCTGCAAAAGCCACTATTAAATTTTTAATGAATAAATATTAATTCAAACAATTTTATATAAACTAGATAATAATTCCTCTAGCAAGGATCATGTCTACAACAGTAATTTATTTTAATTCCCCTTTTGTGGCAATTCGGGTACTTGTAATAATTCCTTCCTTAGATTTTCACTGCAGATACAGAATATCTGTATAATGTATATAATTTATTTCTCTCTGTGTCTGTACATATAAACACATATAAATATGTAATACAGATACAAAGAAAGATATATATTTATATTTCATATTTAAATCTGTATATCTGTGATATATATCCATATATAATGCCTATTATATTTGTTTATCTACATACAGTGTACACATCCTCACATATATTGATAAATAAAATTATGAAATGTGTTTACACAATGAGATGTCAAGTTACTTCTATCATTCGTGCATAGCAGAGAGTGAAGGGGCCACGGGACTCACTCGACTCAGGCCATCCAACACACCCTCACCAGCCTATGCACTCATCCAAGTCATGACTCCTCTTCTCTCCCTGACTCTTCCCTCCTCTCCCTCCCCTCCCCCTTCTCCCCTCCTTCTGTCCCTTCCCCTCCCCTTTTCTCTTCCCCTCCTCTCCTCCCCTCATCTCCTCTTCCCTTCCTCTCCCCTCCCTTCTTTCCCCTCCCCTTCCTTCCCCTGCTCTCCCCTTCCCTCCCTTCCCCTCCCCTGTCACTAGTTCTCACCTAGCTGACTAAACAGCCTTCCTCTGGCTTCCCACAGAGTCCGGTAGGTGCTTACTTTTCTCCCACAGTCTAATCTAAGATACTATGGGGGAGGGGAAAGAAAAACCAAAGGAGGACGAAGCACAAACCCAAATGTCTAGTATTATTGCCTTACTCTGTCCCTGACTGTCACCAAGCAGCCTGCCCAGCTGATCCAAACCCACCAGGGTCCCTGTGAGTTATTTCACAGGATTGCTGGGGTGAAATTGTGGAGGTGCCTCACCATATACATTTGCACCCCCCAGATTCTGCATCACATGGGCAAGGCATGCCAAAGAATATCAAGGCCATAGCTCTTGGGAGCTCTGAGTGTGTCTTTTGAACATTTGTGTGTCTTGCTTGTGCTTGTTAGAGATGGCATTTTGCTCTGAGGAGTGTGTGTGTGTGTGTGTGTGTGTGTGTGCACTCATGTGTATGCACAAGCCTGTGTATGTATGAAAGGTTAATGGTCTGAGAATTGTAAGAAGAGGTCCAGTCCTTTGTTGTTTGGAGAGGCAGTGAGCTTGTGTTCACTGTCCTTTGCTCTCGTCTGGGTAGTGTGTTTTCTTGTCTTTACTGTCATCTTGAGCCTTGTTTTGGAGGGCAGAAGAATGCTTAGGTCATGTTTAGTTTTTATAGCCTCATTTAGTGAAAATGGATCCTTGGGGCCCCGTCTATGCCCATTGCCTAAATTTAAAGTTCCTTTTCTTGCAGGTGGCTTAATTTATATTTGTTGATGGCGCAACGAATGCAAATAACCACATGGGTGACCTTTAGGAGGCCGCCAGAGCCAAACCAGTTATGTGAATGACTTGAATTCAGAAAAGCTTTTTGACATATTTTTAGCATTTCTACAAATACTCTTTTCTTGAAGAGAGGGTGTTTTTGGAAGTGTAGAGAAAGCTCGTCCACAGTGAACTAACTGTCAGATATCTCACCACCATAGCACTGTGGGAAGAGGAAAACTGAGCAGAACTGGAGACCCAGTCGACCCATGAGGGATTCATGGCTTATCAACTTTATCACATCCTTCACACCCCTGCCAGGTGCACACCTAGTCCTCACATGCAAACAGGAAATTAGAGAAGACAGAAATAAATCATTTTTCATGAGTTCAGGTCTTTCTCTTCAAAATTGCCTTCAACTGCAGTTAATGAGGAAGTCAGGTCTGAGCCTATTTACCACCCAGAATGGCGGTCTTTGGGTGTCTTTGGATTGTTTATTTGATTTTGGTTTATTGAGATAGGATGTCACTATGCAGTACAGAATGACCTCCAACTCAAGTCCACCCACGTCAGTCTCATGGACTGAGGTTATAGGAAAGCATTTCAATCCTATGGTGACTGAAACGCCCGCTGCAGGTAGTTTTATTCCTCAAGAAAAATGTGTCTGTTGAAAATACAGTAATGATGGCTACGGGGCTCATTCAGTGGTTAAAGAACGTGCCATAGCAGCAAAGGGAACAGAGTTCAAATCTCCAGAATCCACATAAGTGCCGACTGGTTATCGTGGCTTGCCTACAATTCCAGCCTGGGAAAGCAGCAACAAATCATCTTAGAGCAAGTGGGCTAACTAGTCAAACTAGCAGTATTGGTGAGCTGGGTTTGGTTGAGAGACATTGCCTCAAATAGTAAGGTGGAGAGCAGTGGAGAAAGATACTTAACATCAACTTCAGGCCTCCACACAAGTGCACGTATGCATGTGTACACGGACACAACACATACTCAATGTGTACACATACTCAGGCACATCAGACACAAACACACAAGAAGGTAAAGAGAAAAAAATTCTAATAATGAAAGATGTTCAAGATTTTTAAGTACTTGATAAGGTTTTGCTTATTAACTCAGTTGAAAAGCTGTGAACTCCTAAAATGAATAAATTTAGAATTTTTTCATGTGTATCTGATGGTATTCAATTACATCTACAAAAAAGGGGTGAGTATTCCCGAGACACCCCACTAAATGTGGGCTCAAATAGACACCTTATAAAGATAACGTAGCCAGGCCAGTCTGGTGGCACAGACTTTTAATTCCAGCACTCAGGAGGCAGGTGGACCTATGTGAGTTTAAGATCAGTCTGGTTTACATAGTAAATCTCAGGTCAGACATGACTACATAGTGATATTCTGTCTCTAAAAATTAATAAAAAAAATCAAAATAGCATAGCAAGTGTAAGCTACTCTTAAATGGCCAAGAAAAAAAAAAGGGCAATTTTGCTCGGAATTGTATAGATTGTACATATTGAAGATTGACTTTTAGTAATTCAAATGAACTTCTCAGGGACACAAAATCCAATTGACTAGAAAAGCCAAATAGCTGTACAATCCAGGGCCAAACTAAATACACACAGGATGTTGAGTGAGAGGGAACCACTGGGAAAGAATCAATAATTTACCTTGAAAAATGAGGACTAGGAAAATATCCTTCATATTCTATCTGTAAAATGTAGTCTTACCTTTCTTGCGGAAAAAGTTTATTCAGATTGAATTAATACACCTGAGTGCAAGCCAGGCATGGTGGTGCATGCCTGTATTCCTAGCATGCAGGGTGCTGAAGCAAGAGCCTGGGTGCAGGGCCAGTCCAGGCCCACAGGAGGGGCTAGTGCTGGAAAAAAACAAAAAGGAAAAGGACCGAGCGGTGACTACAAATTATACTGAATACATAAAATTTTGAAACAATTTTTTTCTTCTGGATCAAACCAAGAAGAAGACGATGACAGAGAGGTCAGGGAGTTTGGTGTTATCAGATAAGAAGGGAGCCGGAGAGCCCGTGAGGGGCTGCAAGGTTTTACATGTAGAAAACACAAAGGGAGATAGGAAGACAGCTTCAATAAGCAGCCCTGACACCTCGTGACTTTCTTCCCTAGCAGTGACAAGCAAAGATGCCAGAGAGAAGTTAAGTTCCCATTTTGGATATTGCAATAATATGCAGAACATTTGGAATAGGCTAAAGCTGGTCCAACTCTCAGCCTTTCCCAGGAAAGCACACCCCGTCTTCTCTGATCCGCAATTCGCTCCTGTTTGAATGGGAATAATAACCCCAGCTTTGCCCGTGTCACCGAATTTTTATGAAGATCAAAGAGATAATAAATGTGAATTTTGAAAATTGTAGATCAGTATATACATAAGGTGTTATTAGCATATTTAACAGATGCAAATGATGGTGTATTAATTCAATTTGAATGCATTTTCCTATGAGAAAGACAAGACTACATTTTATGAGAACATTAGACCTATTTGTTCTTAGAATTCCCTCTTCTCAGTCAAGCCAAAAACTATATTGTTGTTGTTTTTAATTCTGTTTAAATGTATTCTCATTTATCCAATAGCTTCTAAAGTATTTAAAATTCCAAGATAAGATATAACTCTTGTATTAAATGTTATAACGTTCCCAAGATCTCACCACCAAAGTAAGAGTTACAGAGTTACATGCAGAGAGTGTGGAAATATTTGTATTAATAGGTAAATACGAGCTGTTGGCAAGGTTTGCATTTATAAGTCTGATTTTAAGCTTTTCAAAGAAATAGTAACCAGTTCATAAAAAGTTGCAAGACAGGATTCATCACCTATTGTCCAGGGTAGCATTTCCTGCATCCTGATTACATCATCCATCGGATCCAAGACTGTTCGGTGTACTGGTGTGTGGCCATGGTGCCAGCTGCACAGGACATTTACACGTGCTCATGTGTATGCATGGGCATGTTGAGGCCAGAGGTCAACGTGGGTGTGTTTCCTCAGGTCCGTTGAGTTGTGAGACAGTGTCTCTTAGGCCTGGAACATATTAAGTGTGCTACATTGCTGGCCTCAGCATCTTCTGGTCTCCACCCACATAGCGGTGAGATTATCAGCGTTGGGGGAAGCTTTCTGACCACATGTTTGCCTGGGGTCCTCATGGTTGTGCAAAAAGGTCTTTGCCAGTCCAGCCATCTTCCTAGACTCTACTCAAGAGGTTTGAACAACAAAAATCTTAAAGTGCATGCTTTATTTGAATCGGTCACACTGAACAGAATCCTGATGAGATCACCATCTCTCTACCTATGATTCGTCCAACGTTCACAAACTGCTCATCCTGTGGGGTTGGGTGGTCAGGAGCCACACGTGGCTGCAGATGCGATTGCTGAGTCCAGTGGAGTAGAACCATTCTAATGCCAGCGTTCAGCACTGGGGAGAGATCCAGACTTCCGCCCTCCTTGGTGGGAATGTTAGAATGCCCATTTCCCAAAGACTGTTCTGTTTGTCATCAGTGAGGAGGTGATTTCCTTAGACCCTCAGCCAGGGCTCTGGCAGGCGCTTGGGTCCAACACGTCTAGTGAATTAAGTGGAAGCAACACACAGACACTGCAGAAACACTTTGCATATCCTGGTATAATAAATAATAGCTTAATTGTGTGTAGATTATTTTCTTGTATGGACCAAGTCACTTCCTTATAAGTTACTTCCTTATACAAGAGGTAATTCTAAAGATTCCTGTTTTCCTTTAGTTTTTTTCTCCACAACAGTTAGAGAGAGAGAGAGAGAGAGAGAGAGAGAGAGAGAGAGAACTCCTTTATGTCTTTGATGCAGACTCTGTGATCTTTACATTTGACCTTGTTTATATTTTTCCAGAAGTCGTGTACAGCACCGCTGATGCAGTCGATAATATAATCCAATCATCAATAAGCTACAAACTTCTTGTTTATTAATACACGATTAAAATGTATATGATAAAAAGATATTGACTGCAGCTAACTGTATAGATGACAGCAGCAATTAAGGCTCAGGTTCTTGATCACCTTGTGTGCCCGGCACCCCAGGAGCGTGGATGGTCTGTAAAGTCATGCAGCTGCAGCCTTTCTGGGGTTTTCAAAGTCTATTTTATTTGTTATTAGGTTGTGTGTGTGTATGTGTGTGTGTGTGTGTGTGTGTGTGTGTGTATGAGTGTGTGTGTGTGTGTGTGTCTCTGTATATGGTATGTGTATGTATGTGTATGGTGTGTATGCATGTGAATGGTGTCAATGTGTGTGTTGTGTGTATGTATGTATGTATGTGTGTTGTGTGTATGTGTATGATGTGTGTGGTGTGTGTGTATGTATGTGTGTCTGATATGTGGGTGTATGTGTGTGGTGTGTGTATGTGTGTGATGTGGTATGTGTGGTATGTGTGATTGGTGTGTGTGCTTGTGTGTGGCATGTGTGTGGTGTATGTGTGGCATGGATGTGTATATGTGTGTGTATGGTATGTGTGTGTATGTTTGGTGTGTGGTATATCTCTGTGTGGTGTGTGTGTGTGTATGTATGTATGTGTGTGGTTTGTGGTGTGTATGTGTGTGGTGTGTGTGTATGTGTGTGGTGTGGTATGTATAGTATGTGTGATGTGTGCGTTTGTGTGTAGTATATGTGGTGTGTGTGTGTGTGTGTGTGTGTGTGTGTGTGTGTGTGTGAGACTCATGGGGGTCAAGAGACAACTTGCTGAAATCAGTTCCCTCTTTCCACCACGTGAGTTGGAGGGGATGGAGCCCAGGCTGCCTGCCAGGCTTGCTCAGCAGGACCTTTACCGACTGGTTTCCCTCACCTTCCTTCTCGCTTTCTTTTTTAAAATATTAAAGCCAATTACTGAGATTTACTAAGTTTTGTTTTATTTTTGTCAGTTTTTATTTAGATATGTCTTTGCTTTTCATTTATCTTTATACATTTTTAAAAACACGGTATTGAGATGCAGACCCGGTAGCCCACAGACTCTCAATTCTCCTGCCTCAGCTCTCTAAGTGCTAGGATTACAAAGGAGTCTCACCACAGCCAGACTTTGGATTCACTCGTGGAGCTTTAAAACACCCGTAGCTATCTGAACAGACACCACGGCCTCGTTTCCACACTAGTTTTTGACAATACACAAGTAGAAGATAAAATCTTGTTAATAAAGAATCATGCTGTCCAATGAATAGAATTCTCCAAACTTACCGTTTTACTCAATGTTCTATTGCTGTGAAGAGACACCATGACCACCGAAATTCTTATAGAAGAAAGCATTTCATTGGGGCTGGCTTACAGTTTCCAAGGTTTAGTCCACTACCATCATGTTGTGGGGGACAGGGCATGGTGGCGCACAGGCAGACACAGTGCTGGAAGTTCTACATCAGAATCTGCAGGCAGCACCACGCCCAGATTTAATAAAGGCATCCGGCCTTTTGTTTTTAATGGCACTGGGAAATTGAATCGTGAGCCTTGTGAATGTACCCAAAAGCTCTGCTACTGAGTGAACTACATCTCAGGATTGAATTTGGCCTCACTCCTCTCCTTGACAGTTTCCTTATAGAATCCAAGTTTTTGGTCTGCCCTGAAACTCGCTGTGCAACCCTGCTTGGCCTCAGCCTTTGGTGACTTCCTGCCTGGACGTGGGCGCTGGGCTTACAAGGCATGCCATGCCTACTATGTCTTACCTTTTGAAGTGTGACCTTACCAGATTCCAGATTGGAAGCCGCTGTCTGGTGCTGTTTTCTCAGCACGTGACCCACTTGCTCTCTTTCACGGATGTTGTTATTGCTTTGGTTTGTATTTGAGCTGACGCTGAATGTAACTTTTCTCCTCGCGTTTCCGGACTTACTTACAAACTAATTATTTTTCTGGCTTCCTACGGAATCTTTTCATCTTCAATTTTCTTGTTTGGCCATGCATCTAGGCCTGGGTGGGGCCATTTATCCTGCTTGAGCTCTTTGAGCTTCCTGAATCTGTTGTTTGGTGTTAATCTGGAAAAAACGTTCAGGTATCTCGTGTCAACGTTTCAGTCTGTCTCTTCCTCCTTTTCTTCAGGTGTCCCCAGATGTGTGTGCAGTCCTTTCATGGTTGTCCCACAGGCTGCTCTTTCTTCCTTTCTAGTCTTGTCCTAATGGCTTTGCCGTTTTAGAAACTTATAGAGGAGAAAGTGGGGAAGAGCCTTGAGCACATGGGCACAGGGGAAAATTTCCTGAACAGAACACCAATGGCTTATGCTCTAAGATCAAGTATTGACAAATGGGACCTCATAAAACTGCAAAGCTTCTGTAAGAGAAAGTACAATGTCAATAGGACAAAATGGCAAACAAGAGATTGGGAAAAGATCTTTACCAATCCTACATCCAATAGAGAGCCAATATCCAATATAAACAAAGAACTCAAGATGTTAGACTCCAGAGAACCACGTAACCCTATTAAAAATGGGGTACAGAGCTAAACAAAGAATTTTCATCTGAAGAAACTCAAATGTTTGAAAAGTACCTAAAGAAATGTTCCACATCCTTAGTCATCAGGGAAATGCAAAACAAACAAATAAATAAACAAACAAAAACCCAACCCTGAGATTCCACCTCACACCAGTCAGAATGGCTAAAATTAAAAATTCAGGTGACAGCAGATGTTGGGGAGGATGTGGAGAAAGAAGAACACTCCTCCATTGCTGGCAGGATTGCAAGCTGGTATAACCACTCTGGAAATCAGTTTGGCAATTCCTCAGAAAATTGGGCATAGTACTACCTGAGGACCCAGTTATACCACTCCTGGGCATATACCCAGAAGATATTCAAACATGTAGTAAGGACACATGTTCCACTATGTTCATAGCAGCGTTATTCATATCCAGAAGCTGGGAAGAACCTAGATATCCTTCAACAGAGGAATGGATACAGAAAATGTGGTACATTTACACAATGGAGTACTACTCAACTATTAAAAACAATAAATTCATGAAATTTTTAGGCAAATGGATGGAACTAGAAAATATCATCCTGAGTGATGTAACTCAATCACAAAAGAACACACATGGTATGTGCTCACTGATAAGTGGATATTAGCTCAAAAGCTCTGAATACCCAAGATACAATCCACAGACCACGTGAAGCTCAAGAAGAAGAAAGACCAAAGTATGGGTGCTTTGGTTCTTTTGAGAAAGGGAACAAAATACTCACAGGAGCAAATGTGGAGATAAAGTGTAAAGCAGAGACTGAAGGAAAAGCCATCCAGAGACTGCACCACCTGGGGATCTATCCCATACACAGTCACCAAACCCCAATGTTATCCTGGATGACAAGAAATGCTGAAAGGAGCCTGATATGGCTGTCACCTGAGAGGCTCTGCCAGAGCCTTACAAATACAGAGGCAGACGCTTGTAGCCAACCATTGCACTGGAGTCCCCAATGGAGGAGAGAGAGGAGCTGAAAGGGTTTGCAACCCCATAGGAAGAACAACAGTATTAACAACTAGACCCACAAGAGCTCCCAGGGACTAAGTCATCAACCAAGGAGTACACATGGCTCTAGCTGTATATGTAGCAGAGATGGCCTTGTCAGGCATCAATGGCAGGAGAGATCCTCAGTCCTATGAAGAAGGCTCGACAGATGCCCCATTGTAGAGGAATCGAGGGTAGGGAGGTAAGAGTGAGGTGGGTAGAGGAACACCCTCATAGAAGCAGGGGGAGGGAGGATGGGGTAGGGGGTTTCTGGGAGGGGGGAATCTGGGAAAGGGGATAACATTTGAAATGTAAATAAAGAAAATATTTTCTTTAAAAAAAAAAAAAAGAAATTTCTATTAAGCTAAGCTCACGTCTTTCCGTAGCTGAGACCAGGGCACTCGTGCCCTACAAAGGCTACCATTCTTTCCAGTTTCTCCCGTTGACATTTCTGGCCTTCCCTCCGTGCCAGTCCCATGTCTCTGCTGGTACAGCTTGTGTGTTCTCGCATGTTGCTTGCTTTTATCCTTTGTAATCCATAGCATATTTAGCTAATTAAGCATATGTCTTAACAATTTCCAATCTGGAGCTGGAGTTGCAGCTTAGGTAAAGTATTTGCTGACCTTGCATTAAGTCCTCAGTTCAATCCCTGGCACTGAAAACACAAACACTAACCAACGGGCAGGCACATTCCTGGTCTGGCCATGCCAACATGCTGACAAACATGAGATTGTTTCTGATATTTATTTACTCTCTTCGCACCCTTGTGACATGCCTTGTGGAGCTTTAGAGAGACACATGTGACACATTGCATGAAAGAAACCAAGGGGGGGTGGTGGGGCTCTAGCAGTTAGCTGTAACTGGTCATCAGGAATAATATATATATATATATATATATATATATATATATATATATATATGTATAATACATACATATATATATATATATATATATATATATATATATATATATTAGCTTAGGGTTCCAGAGAGCTAGATGTCAATAACGGTGGAGAAGGCACAGCAGCAGGGGCAGGAGATTGTGAGGTCACTTCTTAACTGTCCTCAAGAAGCAGAAAAAGAAAAGTGAGGTGAGGTGAAGCTATGAAATCCCCCAAAGCCTTCTCCAGTGACACACCTCCTCCAGCCAGCTCACATCTCCTAAAGGTCCCATAATCTCCCCCAGAACAGCGCCACCAACTGGGGACCAAGTGTCCAAACGCCTGAGCCTGTGGGGACATTTCTCCTTCAAACCACAACATCCTGTTCCTGTTTGATTTTTTAAGTTGAACTGCTGTTGCTGTTGTTTCCCAAATAACTTGCTTGAGTAAAGCCAGCTCAGATTCAGTTAAATACTGAAGATCTTTGCAAACTTCTGGGGAGGTCAAATCAGTGAACCGTCAGTATTTGTAAACATCTGGGAATGAGACATAGAAATAGATTATCATTTAGCCTTATGCATATGTATGTGTCGCAGTGCATGAGAGTTTGTACAGTATTGCATGCAACTGGTACTTCTATGTGTCTTAGGAAAGGGAGACGGCAGCATCTGGGTCATTATTGTCAGCTTGTTTCTCCTTCTACGTGGCTTTCTTGTAACTTGAAGAACAATATTGACAACGTAAGTTTTTTTAAAAAGGAAAAGGAAAAGCTGTAAGTGCCCTCGCTGGTTAGCACAATCCTTGCAAGGATTCCTTCTTCTAAGATTTCTGATTGGTTTGCATGGTGGTTTGAATATCCTTGGCCCAGGGAATGGCACTACTGGAGGTGTGGCCTTGGTGTAGGTGTGGCCTTGTTAAAAGAAGTGTGTCACTTTGGGCGTGGCCTTGGAGACCCTCCTCCTAGTTGCTGGTGAGAGAGTCTCTGACTGCAGTTAGATGAAGATGTAGAACCCTCAGCTCTTCCAGTGCCTGGATGCTGCCATGCTTCCTACCATGATGATAATAGACTGATTCTCTGAACCTGTAAGCCAGCCCAAATTAAATGTTGGCCTTTATAAGAGTTGCCATGGTCACGATGTCTCTTTATAGCAATGGAAATCCTGAAATAGTTTGTAATGCCCTTAAACTCAGGTGAAAACATCTGAGTATAATTCAAATTGTTCTATGGAAATTCCATGACATATTGGCTTTGAGTAGAAATGAAGTTTTGGTTTTTTTTTTTTTTTTAATATACTTATGTTGATATTCCTGATTTGGGTATCTGTGTGTATTTAGTTGCCCAAAATTCAAATGTCATCTTCCTTCTTCCCTCCCTCCTTCCTTCCCTTCCTTTCGTCCTTTTTCTCTTCCTTTCTTCCTTCCCTCCCTTTCACGAAAAATAAAGCCAGTTGTGACAGCACAGACCTGTATCCCAGCTCTTAAGAGGTAGAAGCAGGAGACTCAGAAGTTCAGAGCCAGCCTACACAATGGATGAAATTTGTGGCTAGCCTGGCCTGAATGACACTCTACCCTCACATTTTTAAACAAAAGGGAAGAAAGGAACTTTACTTCCCGGCAAGGTCCAGGCTATTGAGATTCAATATGTCACCCCTACCCAGCATGCAGTAAAGACTGTGACTTGAAGAAGAATTCATGCTATGAAATGTCCCTCTAAAGTGCTGTTCACTCAGTAGGGTTACTGGCATTTCCTTCTTTTTAAATTTTATTTTATAATTTTGGAGGCACAGTCTCATGTGCCCAGGCTAGCCTCAATCAGAGGGAAGCATTGTGATAACATTCTTTTTCTGACTTTGGACTTGGACTGCCAGGCCTCTATCTCTAGATGAGTCTTTTATTATAGCTAATACACTCTTAATCCATTATCTTAGTTGAGAGAAATAACCAAGGGAGGTAAGTTTGAATCGTCAAAGACCAAAACTCCTCCAAAAAAAAAACCCTAGCCGTTATGAGCCAATGAGGTTCAATGGACCTCTTTAAAGGGTTTCTTGCAAGCCACTTACCCATTTCCCTTAGGACAGAGGGTGTGTGTATGTGTGTGTGTGTGGGGGGGGAGGATAAATGCTCTGAGGAGCTGGTGCTTTTAATGTTATGCAGATGCTAATGCATATGCATGTGCCATGCAAATGTCCCCAGCAGAAACACATTCTTTAGTTTAAACCTGCAACTGCTCAGCAATAAAAAAAAAATAAAAAAATAAAAAACTTTCCAATTCAAACTGCTGACTCTTTTTTTTTCCCCTCTATCCTTATCAAAACACCCAGCATACATCTTACCAGGCTGAGCAAATCAAAAGAAAAAGCAGCTGCGTTACCCACAGCTTGTTCCCCTACATATCAGGTGTATGCTGCAATTCTACAGATCAATTGGTGAACTGAAGTTAGTAACTGGAATCCCCAGCAATTCCAAGTAAGGTTGTTTGGGCGATATTTGCGATCACTTTCCAGAGGCCTTATCTTTGTAAAGGGGACATTGTAATTTACCAGCAGACAAGGTTTTATCCACGTCTTCCATTACACCTTTATCTGAATATCCGAAGACCTGGCCTAGAAACCCTGGGATCTAGAACGGTTCTCTCTGGGTTGTCTTTTCTATGGCTTTTCTTTAAAAAAAAAAAAATCCATATTAATGAAGAGAGGGAGGTGGAAGAAAGGGAAGAGAGAAAGAGAGAAGGAGGGAGGGGCAGGCAGAAGGGAAAGAGAGAGAGAGAGAGAGAGAGAGAGAGAGAGAGAGAGAGAGAGATTTGGGGAGCGACCTTGTCTCACTAAATGTTCTAAGGCACAGACCTAGTTAGAGCACACAGCTGTGAATTGAGCGTGACATTGTCTTTCATCACACTGATTCTGAGTGAGTACTGAAAAGTTCTGTGTTGGGGAATGAAAAATGTCAAACAAGAAACTTCCACTGTTACCTGGAGGAGATGTTAAAGAGTAGCTGGGGAGTGCTCTGCTCCGACATCTTTATGGCTGGGAGAAAGAATACAACTCTGACATTTTTTATGGGCTTGTATGCGGAAGCTAAGCTTTGAGGAGAGCAAGGCAGTTGGGATTAGACGCGGAAAGAGAAAATGAGTTCGTATCTGGGGATTAACCCGCATTTGTGCTCTACAGGGAAGCGGACTAGACACTCACTTGGAAGGCAGCTCTCTGGGGAAGCCATCAATCCTGAATGAGATTACTTAGGGTGAAATTGCATATCTCCAGGTGGCTTGTCTGAACTGCTCTGTGGGTTTCCCTCTCCTTCTCTTCGGGGTTAGGCTGGCCTTAGCCAGCTGAACCCAACGCCCGGGAGGAGGAGCCTAGCCTCTGGGAAAGGCCTAGCGAACTGGAGAGAGCCTCTCTTTCTTTGCCCTTGCCGGGCGGGAGCCAACAGGAAGGGTACCGCTAGTCTTTTTTTGTTGTCGTTCTTCCTTTCCAATCTAGGACCCTGGAGTTAGGGATTTAGCCTCAGAGCGCCTAGGGCGAAGGCAAGGAGGTTCGGAGGAACTGGGCCAGACCTTCAAAGGGGCAACAGATCCGGCCCTTCTCTCCTTCCAACCGGATTCTCGCTATTTTTCCATCTTCATGACCAGAAACTTAGTCCATTCAAAGAGCCCAGAGGCCAGAACCCAGGCCCAGATCAGGTTGTATAGAAACCGGCTTTGTCCGGTCTCTGCTCCTACAATGCATTCCCCTTGGTCAAGTCTCGGGAAAGGATGTAAGGCGCCTGCCCACGCGTCTGACTACCTCTTCTTTTCCTTCGTTGTTTTCCTAGAGGCGAGGCAAGAAAAACCCTTCGCAGAAAGAGAGCGAGCAGTTGCGATTTGCACCCGTCGTGCCCCTGGACGCAGGCAATTCCTCGCACGCATCTGGCGCCGCGGGCCCAGGCGCTTCCAGGCGCCTTGATATCCATAATTCGAGGGGGAGGCTGGGCCGCTGCTTCTTTGCCAGGTCAATGTGTTAATTAAAAGTTGGTCCGAGTTGGTCAGCAAGCAGTCCCAGATGTGCATAACAGCATGCAATTAACACATAAAGAAAGTCTTTTTGAAGATACCAGAATTGAACACACACACACACACACACACACACACACCTCTTAAAGAAACTCCACCCTACTCCCACCCCAGAACCGAAGTTAGCTAGCACTGGCAAATGCTGGAAAAATCATTAAAAGACGCAATTAAATGTGGGCCGCTGTTCTTGGAGGGGTCGGGCTAGGAAAAAAAAAAAAATCCCTAAATCTATATATTTCAAAAATAAATAGCAAATTGATTTTTTTTTTCTTTTGCAGGATGGGCAGGGAGACCGGCTTCTGTAGGTTCCCACCCCATGTATATTAAACAGGCAGCGAGTGGCGGCTGCGTTTCTCGGTGACCCAGCGAGCGCAGGGAGTCCCCGGCCACCGCTCCGGCCCGCACGCTGCCGCTGCCGCAGCCGCTGGCAATTGCAGAGGGGCCTCTTGCAGCCAGATTGCTTCCCAGGCCCAGGGATAATTACCGCGCGTTCATTCGCCTAACGTTCTTCATGGCTTCAAAGAGTGTAGGGAAGTGTGGATGGGGTGCTGGATGGGGGTGGGGCGACAGTCATTTTAGATAAATGCATTTATATGAGAAGCAAACGCGTGTGTGGAGATACTTAATACTGTCACAGACCCCGTAGGAAGAGCCGAGCGGCTGGCACTGGCCCGAGCGTGCACCTGCTGCCTGCCGGAACATTTCTGCCTTTTTCCGCCTTTGCTCGGGGCTCTCCGGAGCCTCCTTGACTTTTGGCTTTCTTTCCCGTGGGTTCTCTGGGGTGGTGACCAGTGAAAGGTCTCAGACCCAAGACACTCTTGAACTCATTCAAGAGTATTGGCTCCATCTTCTCTCCGAGTTGTTACCGCTCTCTTCTACCCCGTGATGCGCTCTTTCCCATCGCACCCCCGCACCCTTGATCTAATCACGCCAGACCAACCCCATCTACAGCCTCTTATTGTTTCTCATCCAAGGCATCAGGGACAAGTGATCCTACCCACCACACCCCCAGAACGGGCCTCCGGACAGCCATTCCAATTAATTAATACCGAGTGTCTATAACCTAAAGGACATACCTCATGGATGACACCCAGGAACCTGGGTATTAGGAGTACATGGGTAGAGATGGACAGAAAACAAGAGCGCTAGGGGGTCAGAGATAGTTCCCTCCTTCGGAAAGGACCTCTCTGTTGGGTGTGAGTTTGAAGGCGGAAGGAACCCTGGTTTAAGCCTGCACAGCCCTGTAGTTAACTAGCTCTGACTCCCTCCACCCTGCCCTGTCTTTTTTTTTTTTTCCTTTTGTAGGATGCAGAAGGTGAATAATGAAACCATTTTGCTAATAGTTTATGAGCCATGAGATTGGAAATGTATATGGATGGACCGGAGCACCAGACTAAAATCATCCGAGACGCGCGAGGCTTGGCAGAGAGAAAAACCCTCCCAGTCCCCTCTTTGAAGCCTGGAGCGGAAGGATTGGCGCTTCTCCCTCTCCGCTCCATCCGAGGGCAGCAGCTCGGCCCACCCTCCCTCTAGCCCTTCACCCTCCTCTTCTCCCCGAGGGGCTGGAGCGAGAAGGAGATGAATTGGGGTGATGGCAAGATAGCTCGACCGGGAGATAATCGTTATCAGCAGGATTTTTCTTCCAGTGATGGGATCTACAGAGATCTATCACGCTAGGCAGCTTTCCCCCAGGCATTAAACAATAGACGGGAACCAGGCACGGGGGCAGCCGTGGGGACGCTGTCTGTCCGTCCATCAAGTTCATCACCCTAAGGCCTGTTTCCCTACAGTGAACACACTCAAACCCTTCCAGAACACCCACGCGCTTCCTGCAAGTCTTCCCAGCCTTTCTCCTTGCACAGCCCTCTCAACTCCAAAGCCCGGGATACTAAGGCAGGACGCAGGGAGACTCCTGCGGACCTGGGGGTGGTTAGGGGTGGAGCAGAAACCAGTGAAAGTTGCTCCGGTGGTGTGGACTCACCAAGGGGTCGTACAGCCTACAGATAGCCTCGCAGCAGGCTGAGAACCTTAGCCCACAGCAGCAGCCCCAGGAAAAAACTACCCCGTTGGTGTCAGGGTAAGGCAAGGCGAGCAGGGGGGAGGAGGGTGAGGGCAAGAGTGAGGGTGAGGGCGGGCTCGCTGGAGGCTGCGGGCTCTAGGCCCAGGTCCCAACCTGTTCAGCGGCCACAGCGGGAAGGACAGGACAGGTGCGTAGCATTGGGCGGGCAAGTCAGGCAGGGGGGGTCCTGCGTTTCCGGGTCTCTGTTCCAGTCTTGGGGCACCTTCAATATGTTTCTGAGCCCCGGCAGGGGCCGGGGCCAAATGGCGCCCGAGAAGGACTCCTAATCCCCGCACCCGTCCCACACCCACACGGGAGGGATGTTGAGGCAGCGCGGTTGTGTCACAGCTCCAGTGGGAGGGCAGGAGCACAGGCTTGGCGGGGGCTGACCGAGAGGACGCGCACGCACCGGCCTGCGTGGACTCGTGGGCTGTGGACACTGCGGGGCAGCAAGGGCTGCTGCCCAAATACCCCTTAGCCCTTTGACCTTTTCCGTTGGGTCCAAGCCAGGTTGGACTCTTGGGCAAATAAGTTTAGGGATCATGAGGTGACAAGTGGCAGGATGGGCTGCTGGGAAAGCGCGGTTGAGGACAGTGACGTCCACCCGCGGAGATCCTCAGCTCGTGCCCGCACCGGAATATTTGACCTTTACGTGGGTAGAGGGTGGGCGGAAGGTGTTAGGGGAGGTGGGTTATGGGGGTGCGGGGACGGAAGGACCTCTATCCTTACTCTCACAGCTACAGGTCTCCTGGGCCCTGTGATTCCGCAGGCCCCGCGTGGGTAATACAACTTCCCAAGCGAGCAGGGCAGAGTTCTTCCCGACACAGTTCCCACACCAACCCACGTTAACATTCCTTTTGACCCTGGGGCCTCTTCTACTTTGCACCATCTAGGAAAGCTTCAAAGCCGCAACCCCGTGAGCTTAGGGGCCTCGGAGTGGGTAGTGTTTCCTGTTGCCAATGATTATATTTTTGAGGAAACAAGATGAAAATGAAAATCGAACTAACCCATTCACCTCCGCCCATTTCCCGGCCCGGTCAGAGGACCAGAGAAAGGTGAATGCGTGGAATGAATGAGCTTCTAAGCCAATTAGACCAATAGCCGATTCCTGATTGCTGGTGTGAACCCCGTGGGAAAAGGCGTCTGCGGGGTGGTGGGGCACCTTAGGGTGGAGAGGGCTAAGCCAGGAAGACCCGCTGCTGCCATTTCATAGCACCAGCTGCTAGGAAACCCTGCATCTGGATAACAAGCGAAAGGGCACCCCGGCCACCCCCAGCCCGGTCTACGCCTTGGCTCTCCAGGGTCCTTCTCCGGCTCTGAGTTCAAGGAAACTTAGCAGAAAGAGGTCGCTCTCACTAGAGGTCATTGTTGGGTCCGGGAAGGGCAACCCTGCCCCCACCCCCAGGTTACTCTAGCAGCTTCTAAATTCACCCTGTTGCAACGCCTTCACAGTTGCGGGATTGCCCAAATTTCTGTCGCGGTACCTCAAGTGAACCCCGAGTCCTGGCAGTTTTCCTGTCTCCCTAAGGACTGAGGCTCGCCTGGTCCTCCCGGGAAACCCGCCCCGGGCCTTCTCCCTCTCTCAATACCAGGAGGATTTGCCCTTCCTGGCTCGTGAGTTGGCCGCGAGTGGGGTGAGGGGGGCAGTGGGGGAACGCATGAAGCAAAGCAACAAAACGCTGGGAATTCTGGCGATATTAAAATGCAGCCCGTGCCAGGAGCGTGAAGAGGAATGTCGGGTCTTTCCCCCAAGGTGTGTGGGTGGGGTGGGGTGGGGGAGGGTCCTTCACACATTTGCAACCGCTCCTCTCATTTGTTAGCTGACTCCATCTAAAAGTTTGCTATTTATAGTCTACACCGGGCAGCCCGAACCCTGCGCCCGATTCCTGGTGCGGAGTGCGAGAATGTCCCCGCGGCGCCCGGCGGCCGGTCTCGCTGGCGTCCCGTGGTGACTTGTTTGTGTTGGTTTTCCCCTTTTGCAGTCGGCGACCAGGCGGACATCCTCCGGGACCCCCAAAGCCACCCACTCCCGAGAGCTCGGAGAGCGGCTCTGCACGCGGGACCTTGTGAGTTGGCGCCGAGCCTCCGGGTACGCGCGGGAGGCGCTGTCGCTTGCCGCGGCGACCTCGTCGGTCGCGTTGTCCCCAGCTTCTGTCCCCTCCGACCTCCGGCCGGGCGCTCTAGCTCGCTCTCTTCTTGCTGTCACACACACACACACACACACACACACACACAAACACCCTTTTCATTTTTGTGCACACACACCCCAGTTCCCCGCTCTAGCCTGCTGTCAACTTGAAGCCGAGTTTGCTTCTAGACTCCGAGAGAAAAGAGCCGGGCGGGCGGCCTTTCAGCGGGAGGCGGGTGTGTGCGCGGTGCGTGCGGGAGACCATGTGGGGCCGGGCGGGGAGTCTCCGACCCGAGGGCGCCCGGAGCCCGCCGGCTGTGTCGTCCTGGGGGAGGGGACGAGGTGCGTTTAGCTGAGGACCTTGCCCTGAGTCGCTTTGGCCGCGGCGCCCTCATAGCCTGGCGGTCTGGAGCCACCCGGCTGGGCTGCCGTGCGATCACCCATTGGTCTGAATCCCAGCCCCTCGAATCACCACTGAGCAGAAAAGAGAGGAAAGAAAAGAAAGCTGTGGTCCCGGACTGGTCAGAAAGAGTCAGGGTAAGGTCCCTCAGCTCCAGCCAAGCGTAGTGGACTCTGCCATCCATTTTTCCAACGAATGGATGCAGGTAGAGCTTGCTTAAGGCGGGGCAGACGGTGGCTAAGGGGAGACCTTGACCTTGTCCTTTTTTCCCTAAGCGTCAGAGCCTCAGACTCGGTTTCTATGGTGTTAGAAATCAAGAATCTCGGGGTAGTGAGTCTTGAAAGCTCTCCCGACCCCGGGGCAAGATGAGCTCTCAGGCATGCGTGGACGTGGATGGCGACGTGCGGGGCTCTGGGTGGTTGTGCGCTCTTAGCCTCGGTCAGACACTTTCCCGCAGGCGCGCTGTGGCCCGCTTGTGGCTCCTTCCTGGTGTGTCAAAGTGTCCTTTGCTATCTTGGCAGTCAAGGTCTAGATGGAGAGCGACGCAGGGAAGGTTGTGATTGCAGAATGCTGGTCTCTTATCAGTTTGGCGGAAAATGAGAGCTCAGGGTGTTAGGATCCAGGAAACGTACAATCTGGGGTCCGCGTCCCTGCCACGTGTCCTTGCCTACTTCTCCCCCCCTCCCGCGCACCCCACCCCCACCCCCGGTGGCAAGCACATCCTTGCAATTTCTCCAATATAGTGGGTCTCAGTTTTAGGATCTTTCCTGGAATCTCTTCCCGCTCAAAATTGCCAGGGCTGTTTTGGCGATAGACTGGGAAAAGGGCGAAGGCTGTGCTCAGACTTGCAGTGGTGCCCTATGAGTGGGCCTTCTCTGCACGCCAGGGTTTCCCCACTGCCCACAGGACAAAGGGATGGCACGCTGGGTGTTGCCAATCTTCCGCCCTCCTCCCTCCAGTCTTCACACTGCAGGATCTGTCTGGTTCAGGCTGGATAGTGGGTGCCCACAGCTAGTTCTGATCTGCCCAGATTTTCACCCCAGCGTCTTGAAAGACAGTTGGCAGTTCCTCTGCAGAAAGCAAAAGCCAGTTTCTGCCGCTCCTGGAGCGATGGTTAGGAAACTGGTGGCATTAACATTTACAGTCCAAATCCGGGAGTAGAAGTCCTATGTCTTAATCTCCTCCACCTATGTCTCTCCTGCCCCTCCCAAGATGCCTCATCTGGATTTTAAGAGGTGCTTGCCCTGTGCCCAAAGGGAGGGAGAGAGGGACAGAGGGAGAGAGGGACAGAGAAAGGAAGGAAGGAGAAAAAGAAGGGAAGGACAAAGAGAAGTCAGGCACAATGAAGGTAGTCAGGCCTCTGTAAAACAGAATGGCCCCCTTGCTGGTTTCTTTCCCTCTGCGTGGGCTTTGAAAGGAACCGAAGTCTTGGAGAGGATAGTAGCCACCAAGAAACCAAGCCTTTCCTCACCCCCTTCCCCTCCCCCCTCCTACATGAGCCTTCCCTATTTGTCCCTTGCTTAGAAGACACTAGTTAGAGATGGAGAAAGCCAAGCGCCCCTCCCAGCAAGTTATTCTATTTAGGTGTAGACTTTGGCTCTTGAGCTTGAATCCAGCCCACGAGGCTCCTGGACTCCCCCAAAGCATTTGGCTTGTATCAACTTGGTGATCTGCAAGCTCCTCCGGGTATTTGGATGTGACCTTAGGACTAGGAAGCCTTGCTTTGGCGCGACTTCATGCCGCTGTGCTGCTGCCGGACTCCCTGGCTTCTCTGCTCCCTGGCGCAGGGTCAGGTCCATCCTCTGCACTGGTCTTGAGATGGCTTCCAACCCCCTGGGGCCTTTCCCCTTGTGTCTTTAGTGAAGAAGTTCTCCTTCAGAGTATGAAATATTTGTGGCATTTCCACTAAGCAGATAAGACCAGAGGAGGACCAGGCAGAGTGAGAAAAGTGGGGCACAGGGAGGCCTGTTTGCTTCCAACACGATAGTGAATCTTCTTTAATATGGCCCATTTCAAGGAACTCTGGACAGCAGAAGGAAGGCATGTCCTTTTATGAACTAGTCACTTTTGCAACTTAGTTAGCCCCTAACAGATGTGAGCAGGGGAGGCCAGAAGACTTCCAGGCTTCTCTTACTTGGCCTTCTGTTATGGTTACAAATAGTTGCTACTTTTTTATTCTTTATTTTCCTCCTTTTCTTTTGGTGGCTACTGAATGCCCTGGAGCGATCCACCCAAACTCTCCCATCCAGACCAAGAGAACTTTATAGCCCTAAAGTCTCTGGCTGGAGGCCTTCAGTTCCTCCCTTCTCCAGGTCCACCTCCATGACTTTGGCTACAAACTGCACCTTGGTTGGTGGGTGGGAGTGTCTGAACTACCCAGGGACTAAGATGGCATCAGAGTCAACCACATTACCCTTCTCACTCCCCCAGCTAAATGTTGCTTGGATAGAATCACAAGACAATCAATCCTTTTAGCTTCCTGCTTTTCCACTCTGGCCCTGCCCCCAACACGGCAGGGCCTTGCCTGGGTGAGGAAGCTGTGCCCCCAGCAGTGGGATATTCCCAGCCTAGGTGCTGCTTGCTTTGAGGTATCTATTTGCTGAAAGTGATAGATAGTGAGCTTTCCTTACTGGATTTCATTTGGTCATTACCTTTACACATTTCCAGGCAAAGGGCTGAGACCTGAGATGCAGGTGGCAGGAGAGAAGGGACAGAGGAAGGAGCCGTCCCTGACAAAGGACTCAGGTGTCTCTGTCATGTCTCCCCACTGTTCTGTGTGCCACATCATCATGCACCTTGAGTGGGGGAAACAGGCCTCACCGATTCTGTGACTACCTCGGCCACGCCTTAAGGGTGAAGTCTGTGTTCTGGCCAACGACTTTCACAATCTGACTGCCAGAACCATTCACAACCTACATCGTTTTCTGTGCCCACCTCTGTCTCACTATTTTGACACAAAGTAGAGATGTTTCTTTTCAAGTTCTTGTTCACCTTCGACATTTGGTTGAAACAACAGGTTGGTTTCAATTTCTGTTTCTCAGATTTCCTTACAATAATAATAGTGCAGGAACCAGGTTGTGTTTAGCCTCTGTGGGGCAGGGTGATTCACCTCACAGTTTCCCAGGTTGTTCTGGCTAAAACTGCCTTTGTTCTCATCTGAGTTAGACACATACTTGAGATGAAAGAAAATTATTTAAAAAAAAAAACTAGAATTTTCAAATACTGTCTTCCTCTCCCCATTCCCCCTTTTTCTCTCCCCCTTTCTCCTCCTTATGCAGGTTTGGAATAAATCTGATCATGTTAACATTTAAAAACTTGTCATAAAAGATCAATGTGACTTTTATGTAGTAAATTATTTGAGATATTTTTCAAGTCATAGGTCAGATTGTTAAAGCAACTTCAGAAAACCGTCCATTTCACGGGAATTAGCCAATATGCCCATTTCAGACACATATAGCTTACTTTATTTTATGTCTTTATGTCTTTATTCTCTTATCCAGTTAGTTTCTGACCTACTGTTTGAATAAATATTCACTTAAATAAACTCCTCCCCCATTTTAAATATATCCAATTTCCCCACCCATGTGACCTTCTTGATAGAAGTTTGCAGCTCAGAAAAATAAAATACAGAAGGTGTGGTATGTTTCATAAGCCTGGTTTCTAAAACTGTATTTTATTATTTTTTTTCTAAATTTTTATTTTGAAATATTGGAGATTAAACCCAAGGCCTCACACATTCTAGGGAAGGACTCAGCCGCCCAGCTTTATCTCAACACTGAAAGCTGTATTTTATTGCGAATGTTGTAATAGTAAATAAAACTCAAACCAAAGAAACATTTTTCTTGTGGGAGAAAAGTATATGTCATCTTTTTCCAGGAAGGATTGCTGAATAATCAGTTTGTCTCCCACGCTCTTTATTTCCCTGTATCAGATGGAGCGGTCTTACTGGACTCACTTACTCGATGCCAATTAAAGAAAGGTTCAAATTACTGATCTCAGAAATCCTATCCCTCTTCCTTTCTTTCCAGTAGAATTAATGTGCAAATATTTTTAATTGGGCATTTCAGTGTAATTAGCAAGGGAGGCGGTTCCACTCTCATCCCTTAATCGATGGTGGCCAAGTTGGCTCAACTGTTTACAGAGGACTCTTGAAAATGGGGATGTAACCTAGGATGGATTCATGCTTCTTCCGGCAGACTGATAAGCTCAGAAACACCTCTCAAGGGCAAGGGACTGCAGACCATGGTCACAGGAGAAAGAGCTTCAGCGTCAGAGCTTGGGGTGGAGCTCTGGTGTACGAGTAGGAGGCCAGTCGAGGATGTGGGACTCACTGGTTGGAGTTCCAGCACTGGAAAATAAATAGATATTGAGGTGATGTGTTTTGTAAGTGGATAGGGCCTTTGCCTTTTCTGACTGGAGCCTTAAAAGTGTACTGTTTTAATTTTTCAATGTAGTAAAGTTCAATAGTAAAAGCATTATTATTTGTGTGTGCTATCCGTGTACATAATAATATGGGTGTGTGTGTGTTTGTGCACATGCGTGTCTATAGAAGTGGACTCCAGAGGTAGATTCTGGATATCCTCTTATAACTGTCTGTCTGTATTATGTCTGTATTATGTATGTAACACACACAACACATATGTGAGAGTATGTAGAGGCCAGAGCACAACTTTAAGAAGTGGGTTTCCCCTTCCACCTCTGAGGCAGGGTCTCTTGCTGTTTGTCCTGCAGTGCTGCTAGTTACCCACTTGCCAACCTCTGAGCTTCCTGGTCATTCCCTTGTCTCCATATTCCACACATCCCGCTTCTTCCATAGGGACCATTAATGTGGGTCCTGGGGCTCAAAGCCGGGCATCAGGCTTTCGCAGCTATGGCTTTTTCTGTTGAGCCTCCTCTCTGGACCCCATTTTTGAGCCAAGGGTTTCTCAGCAACCTGGAGTTTCTCAATTCACGTACACTCAATTGCCAACAAGCTGTGGTAAGTTCTTTGTCTTCACTCCCTTTCCCACCTCTGGGATTACAAACAGCCAGGAGCCTGCTGTTCTCTCCTTGTCGCTGGGAACCCAAGCTCAGGTCTTCATGCTTTCATAGTCCTGACTTTGCCAACTGAGCATTCCTTCTCCCCAGCTCCCAATTTTGATGAATGCCAGTTTCAGTAGTTGCTTCTGATAATGGGTACATTCTGTATCGAAGGACTCAATTTAGACACAGCTGAAAAGAACCAGAACCCAAAAAACAGGACTTCTAAGTAAGAGGACTCTTTAGTACCATCTCTACTTTATCAAATACTGACTAAGACTGAGCAGGAGAAACTACCTCTGTTGTTCAGGAAAGGACAGGGAAGTGGGTGTGGCTCCAATGACCTTTTTACTAGAAGACATTCTGACTTGTCCGGATAAGGGATCCTCCGTGAAAGAGACCTTTTATCTCCAGGTGATGGCCATTGTTATTTTAAAATTATTTCTATCATTCATCTACCAAGAAATTTCAAATCGTCTCCTCTGTTTAAGTAACATTAAGGATCTGCCTTAAGCCAATAAGAACCAGGAAAATGTAGTTGACAGACTGTTCCTAAGTTAGCAGTTTCTAGGCCACGGGGCCTGGGGAGTCAGATAATCTGCTGGTAAATTTCCTGGGAGAAGGTTCTTGGAGTCAGAAGGGAAAGTAAATTATTACAAGACATTGTTAAAAAGTTAGCTGGCACAGTAGTCTGTGCTTGTAATACTAGCATCCTAGAAGCTGAGACAGGGGGATGGCTATGTGTTCAAGACCAGCCTAGGCTGTATTTCAACACACCATTACAAAGTTAGTAAATGGATCCTGTAATATAGAAATGGATCCTGTAATATGTAAAACCATCTCTCAACACCAATTTGAGTTAAAATTGGTTACACGGGACAATTCAGTTATTGATTGAAGTAATACACACATTGATTTGAATCAAATTTTTATTTCACTTATTTATTGAGTTATGGAATAACAAGGCCTGTTGAAAATGCAAATTTAAGACCTCTTATTTTTCCAGTTGACTTTGTAGACTGTGTTTCTAGGTGTGTTATTTTATGGAAGGTGCTATTGGGTAGAACACTGGACACTTTTATAAATGCCATGCATAGCTGTTACCAGGCAACAGTCCGGAGGAACTCCAGGGTCACACATCTCTTCTCCATGGAGTGATTCCTCCATCTCAGTTATAATGTGGACAAAAGTGAAGGAATACATATGAGATGTCAAACTGTTTAAGTGCGTTGTGTATTTTCTTGTTCATGTGGGTATTATCCTAGAACTTAACATTATTCTACAAAAGCTGAGGATGGTGAGACACGCTTGTAACACAGTATTCAAGAGGCTGAGGCAGGAAGATCATGAGTTCAAGGCTTTTCTGGGCTACAGAGACATACCAATACTACTGTAATCACAATGACATGTAAGGAACATAGCTGGGGGATGTAATACATAGTATGTAGCATGTAGCATGTTATGTGTAGTATGTAGCTAAGTAGTAGAATGCTTGTGTAGCATGTATAATGACTAGTTTCCATCTCCAGCAAAATGCACACACACACACACACACACACACACACACACACACACACACAAGCACACACACACACAGAGGCACATGAGCACACAATTTCTCAAACAATATTGTAAACTATGTACTCTCATTTCTTTGCATTTTAAAGGTTTAACAAACATAGACATGTTCTCTCAGCTAATAAGAGGCAGGGCTGGAGCTTTTGCTTACTTGTTTTATGCAATACAGTCTCATGTAGCCTGAGTTGGCTTTCAGTTTGCGATATAGGCAAGTCTGGTTTTGAACTCCGAATCTTTCTCCTTCTACCTTTTGGTGACTGGAATGGCAGGCCATTGCAACCACCACAGGTAACGAGTAGACATAGAAACACAGAGTCTGGTTCTAGAATCCTTGTTCTGGCTTATCTGCTATAGTATAATGACTACTTCAAATTAAATACCTCCAAGTGTCTAATGAAAACCTAAATCTATATATTAATTGTTTCAGCATGTATCAGTTGGCTACCTATTACCTTATCAGACTGCTCTTGAAGCATGGAAAATTCTAGCAACACTAGGCTGTCTTCCTCCACGCTGTCACAGCTCTAATCACGTGAAGTGCGTTATTTCTGTCGGCTGTTCACAGCCGCCCAGCTTGGCCTGATTGCTCCCTCTTCTACTGCACAAGCCCCACTGGATTCAGCCATTTTGTTACAACTAATATAGGCTGAAGGCAGGGAGCAAAACCATGATAACCAAAGCATAGGGAAAAGCCAGTGATAACCAGGAAGAGGCCCTTCTGGCACAGCCTCTGTTCTACTACGGCCCTTCCTGTTAGCAGTGATCTGACCACAGAGCAATGAGTCCTGGAGTTGGTTGGTGAGTTGCTGTCTCTTCTGGTTTGGACCTGTTATTTCCAGCTTGAGGAGGAGCAACGATGATGATCAGCTCTTCACAGGATCAGTCCCTGGAGGAGGGGGGTGTGAGGCTCGTGAGCAGCATCCCCCTACCCCAAGTCATAGCATTATGTAAGTGAAGGGGGTGGGGAGTGGGGGGTGGGGTGCCTCCAGGGCAGGGTAGCTGTTTCTTCAGTGGTACAGGTGCCTCTTTTTGTGATTTATAGATGCTGAGGTAGAACTCCAGTGAGGAGGTTGACTTGGGTGGAATCAATTTTCCCTCCCTCTCCCTCCCTCTCTCCCTCCCTGCCTGCTTTCTTTCTCTTCTTTCTTTCTTTCTTTCTTTCTTTCTTTCTTTCCTTCCTTCCTTCCTTCTTTCTTTCTCTCTCTCCTTTCTTTTCCCTTTCTTTCTTTCCCTTTCTTTCTTTTCCTTCCCTCCCTCCCTCCCTCCCTCCCTTTCTCTTTCTCTGTCTCTCTGTCTCTGTCTCTCTGTCTCTCTGTCTCTGTATCTGTCTCTCTCTGTCTCTCTCTGTCTCTGTCTCTGTCTCTCTCTCTCTTTCTGGTTTTGTTTTTCAAGACAGGATTTCTCTGCATAGCCCTGACTGTTCTGGAACTCTGATTGTAGACCAGCCTGGCCTTAAACTCAATATCTGCTTGCTTTTGCCTCCTGAGTGCTGGGATTAAAGATATGAGCTACCACGCCTAGTGGGATCCTTTCTTTAGGATGACCTGTTGATGACCTCTTTATCTAGAGCGAAGAGAAGAGAAATACACACTTCTTTCCATGGCAAGTCATGTGATTCTCTTTGAAACATGCAGCAAGCACTTAACACAAAGTTTAGAGATCAGAAAGGTATGCTGGGAATGTGCCTTGGTTTGTAGAGTGACTTCATAGCATGGCCTAAGCTCTGGTTTTGATGCTTAGTGATGAATAAGCAAGGCATGATGTCACATACTAGTTCCTGGGGTGCTGGAGGTAGGAGGATCAGGAGTCTGTGGTCATCTTCAGTTACACAGTGAGCTCAAGACCATGTGTCATACATGAGGCTGTTTAAAAGACTCCAGGGTGGGTATAAGCAAAACCAGCTTTACTGTGGAATAGTTTCCTAGGATGGGCAACCTGGTTGCACATGGGTACAGTTGGGCCAGCCCTGCTTTCTATCTCTTTCAATGTCAGAAACCTGGTTTGTGCTGCCATGATTTTGGTTGGCGATTTTCTTTTTCTCCTTAGAATATAACAGGACGGAAATGCAGCTGCAGGCTTGCTGTGTGGTTGAGCATTGTGTGTTTCGTGTCTGCTGGCTCCTACGGCAGAATGTCATGCCTGCCTTCCTTTTACAGTGCTGTGGGGTGGGCGGCTTTAGAAAGGGTGACATGAATCCACAGAAGGAAGAAGCAGGGCTCAGCAACTATTTTCCTAGGATGGTCTAATTCGTGAGGGGACAACCCTGCACCTGGAACCCATCCCTCCAATGCCCAGTCCCTGTCTCTGACAGCATGAAGACAACCTGTAGTTTCCAGACAGAAGATGCTAATGTGTGTTTTACCCACAAAAGATTTCTTGGGAAATGCGTTTCTGAAGTCACGAGTTGCATAGCTTTCATTACAGGATGCACTAGAGCCTTGCGTGGACTCCTGTGTCCCGTGACTGTCAGAGGGGATTTGAGGTGTGCTATCTTCCAGACTCTCCAGTTTCCTTTATATAGAAAGCCAGCAGCATGCAGAACACATCAGTGAATTCCGGGGGGACCTTTGAAGGACCTATGACTGACTAGTCTAGACACAGAGAGTATCATCCCTAAACATGGGACCCACTGTACCTCCCTCCCCATGTCGGCGGAGTCCTCATATCCTAGAGGACATATGTCTTAGCTGTGAGCACTGGGGGCAGGCTATAGTCAGCGGCTGTTGCCTAGGAATCTATGTCATCTTGGGATCGTCTTTGGAGGTCCTGAGATAGGTGCATGTTTGGACATGGAGTGGATACTAAAGGTGTCCCTGTTCTCTCCAGAAGATGTTTGAGGCAGAGGAGTAGCTACTGCCTGTCTTCCAGTGAGTCTGAGACCCTCCAGGAGCAGTCAGTGTGAGGACAGTCGTACCACAGGAAACTCATACCAGTCCACCCAAACCAGTGGCTACAATTCTTTAAAGGGACTCTCACCCTCTGGCTACGGACATAGGATGAAGTTATTATCGAGGCTGACCCTCTGCCTATGCCATGTCTATCTTTGTCAAGATATCTGTGGGGAGAAGAAAAATATAGGCATTTTGGCTGAGTTACCTTAATCCCGATATGTAGCTGTTCCCCTTCCCTCACCACCACCTCCTCCTCCTCCTCCTCCTCCTCCTCCTCCTCCTCCTCCTCCTCCTTCTCCTCTCCCTCCTCCTCCCTCACCCCTCTTTTACTGTCAGGAAGTATCTGTATCTAAACAGAAGGGCTTGGCGACTGCTCAGGTAAACCAGGAGCAGTGTCCCCACCTGACGGACAGGTTTAAACAGTTTAAGCTGCTGACATTTATCAAGTTACGCCGAACCTTCCACATCAGCATCTCCTCCGCACACACACAGCCTTCTTAAGGAAGCCTTTTCATGTTTGCTTTTCTTAGTAATCATCACATTCAAAGAATGTGTTGCTTTGTTGTTGTTGTTGTTGTTGTTAAGTGTGTACTGTCCACATAAGCCAGCCCTAGCCACCCCTGCCTTCTTGTGCTTTTGTAAAATGAAATAAAGACATGTTGCACTATCCTGATACTTCAGGTAACCGTTACCTGAACATTATATTCTGGAGGCAAATTATATTCTCAGTGTTTCCAGAGTGGTTTGAATAAACGTTTAGCTCTTTACTGGGAGGATTCTTAGGCTCTGTGTGCTAGTCTCCTCGGCTCACATGTCTGCTGGCTTCCTCTGCTCACATGTGTGCTGACCTCGGCTCACATGTGTGCTGGCCTCCTCTGCTCACATGTGTGCTGGCCTCTGCTCACATGTGTGCTGGCCTCTGCTCACATGTGTGCTGGCCTCCTCTGCTCACATGTGTGCTGGCCTCCTCTGCTCACATGTGTCCTGGCCTCCTGAGCTCACACATGTGCTGGTCTCCTCAGTTCACACTCTTATGGAGTTTACTCTTCTCATCGCTCTCAGTGAGGAAGACTAGAGGTTGGTGGCCGCCTGCGGGAAAACTGTACCTGAGGCTTCCTGAGAAAGAGTGAGACTCGGCCTGAGCCGGTCCCAGACAGACATCTGCTAAGCTCGAAATGGAAGGGTTATCAGCACTGTGATAGGCCTCAAGGAGCTTCCTCTGGCCTTGAAGACTAGAGAGGGCTCTCTCCAGGAGACAGCTTTGAGAGCCCAGGTAGAATTGGTGAGCTTTTGACAAGGGAAGGAATGGGCCTGGGGTTTTATGTAAGAAGTCACTACTGTGAATAGAGACAGGAGTGGATGGTGTAAGGTTACTGGGAACACATTAGAAGTTAAGTTTAGGATGGAGGAGGAGGGGGCCAATCAGGGAGAAGATGAGGACTGGTATTACTCAGGGTTCCTCAGGTACCACTGACTGTAAGGTCCATGGCCTAGCTGTCCTCAGCATTTAGTCCCACAGCAAGCAAAGCAGATTGTTGATGATTGTTGCACCCTATCCACTGTGTAGCTTTCCTGCTGTAAAGTTATTGCTAAGAAGAACAGTGTTTCCCAGAATGGAGGTCCCGCAGTCGTTATTGGTGATGAGCAGTGCGCTCCTTCCGCTGAAGCAATTGGGAACCCAGAATTCCTCTCTGTCGTGGGCAATAGATGGGCATGGGTATAAACAAAGGACTCTGCCATCTCAGCGGAAGGAGACCCATGAGAGGAAGGAGGGTTTACCTGGGGAGAGGCGAATCTGCTTCGGGTGAAGCTCAGAGCTGTGTGAAGTGTCTTTGAGAGCATCCGGGATGGCCTTGTGGGCATTAGTACAGGGCACTTCCCAGTGGCTCCTGTGCCACTCATGGCCACATAACTAGAAAGAGAGAGGACCAATCTGCAGGACCCAGCTTGTCTTCGAGGTGCTTCTCTGGGTTCAACTCTGCCTTCGTGCTAAGGAGAATCAAGCCCATTGTTACCACGGAAGTCATTTGCAGGTCAAGACAGGTGGAGGTGCCTTGACAGTCTGTAGTATGAGGGTATAAAAATGCGTGCCTTTGGAAATAAGGGTCTGTGGGCTGGAGACATCTTGCCTTTCAGATATGAAGGCCTGAGTTCTCTGAAACTCACATACAGCTGGGCTGGGTAGGATGCATCTATAATGCCAACATTCCTAAGGTTAGATGGTGAGAGAGTAATAGTGACTGATTTAAAACACACACACACACACACACACACACACACACACACACACACACAAAAACCCCAGCTTTCTTTTCTCATTTTCACCTCTTTTGATCTCGCTCGGGAATAATCTCTGAGGTAGACTTGTAGCACGGTCTCCCAACGGATCAACCCGTCGTCTCTCCCACCAACCTGTCAAGGGCATTCTTCATACAATCAGGAGAGTGATGGTTCTAAAATGTAAATCCGGACACTATTTCACTCCTGTTTTACAACCCTCCCCTGATGGCTCATGGCACACAGCCAAATCACTTTACAGAGTACAGGACGCTTCCACAGCTCCACCCTCAAGTCTCTCCAGCCTTGTGTCTGCTATGATGACGTCACAGTCCCTCACCCCAGCTCCAAACACAGTGAGCAGTGACAGACTGCCTCGTTTCTGTCTGCTTGCTTCTGTGTTCCTTCTGCTTGATAAATGATTGTGTGGCCTTCAAGTCATAGAGGGGGTGAACCCTTACACACCCAACACGGTGATGCTGAGACAGCCCTTGTCCCAGGATGGCACATTGCTCTTTTCCTGTGTCATTTGTCCTCAGGGATTCAGTTTTGGACTTGTCTCTTGGGATATTGGCTAAGCATTAGTTGTGAACAGAAATAGTTCTGGTTTCTACCCTGTCAGTTCCTTACACTCTTACTACAGAACCAGCTACTAATCAAATATTCTCACAGGTACAGGTAAAGCTACCACCCTGATACACTATGAGGAAGTGGAAAGGGCCACACCTAGAAGAATTGAGCTGCTATGGGAAGACAAGGGAAACTTGGACTAACAAAATGTACTTAGGTTGAGATGTGGAAGTTGACCTATGACCTGAGGGAAATGGGATGCACATAGAGGGGGATGGGGAAACCCCATGGGAGTTTGAGTCAGTCATAGTGAGCATGCCTATAATCACAGCCCTCAGGACACTAAAAGGAGGGCTGTGAACTTGAGGCCAGCCTGGGCTGATTTCTTATCCATATTAATTTTTTCGATCAATTGTCTGTTCATCTTTGTGAGTGTCTATGTACCTGTGTGCATGAGTGTCTGTGTGTCTATGTCAGCCTGAGTATCTGTGTATGTCCCACGATTGTGTGATTGTGTGAATGTCTATCATGTCTGTCTGTCATCTGTCTGTGTATGTCCTGTGTCTGTGCATCTGTCTGAATGAGTATGTCCCTTTGTGTGTATGCCGTGTGTGTGTGTGTGTGTGTGTGTGTGTGTGTGTGCGCGCGCGCACGTGACTGTCTAAGGAGGTCAGAGATATATGATTTTCTGAGACTGAAATCTCAATATCTGTGAGCTGTCTGATGTGAGTTCTGGGGTAGAATGTGGACACTCTGTAAGAGTAATATACACTGAGCTCTGTCTCCAGCCCCTAGCCCAGGCACAGAGTTAGGCCTTCCTTCACACAACAAACCACCCTCAGATAAAGGGGGTTATAGAGACTCAATAAAAACAAAGTGTGATGAGTTGTGTGAGGGAAGCACAGAGTAGGTTGGAGCAGTAGGGCTGGGCAGTAAAGAATACTGAGTCGTTGACATTACAAGGGTTTCTTTCTTACCCACCAGAAATTAGAAGCCATTTTAAAAGAGAGAAAGTACTAGAGATTTGGCCCAAGAGTAAATCAGTTACTTGTCTAGCAAAGCTCTGAGTCCCCAGCTTTGGGATCAGGAGAGGTAAGAGATAGAAGACAGGAATGTTTATCCTAGGCCTGGAGAGATGTGTTGGCTGCTCTTACTGCGTCTATATTGGGCAGCTCACAAATGCCTGTAATTCCCTATCAAGAGGAAGCTGAGAACCCCCTTCTGGCCTCCATGGACACTGTACTCTCTGCATATACTGAAATACAGGCAGGCATATGTAACTCAAAATGGAAAAAAATAATCTTAAAGAATGCATTCTGTCTGCTGTGTAGATAATGGGTTCAGGATTACTTAAATGGGTGATGGAAGACTTGTTTGAGAAGATGTGCTGTGATGTTGAATGAGGGATGGGATGGACTCACTTACAGTGGGTCCCTTAGAAGAGGTCATTCCATGCTCGCATGGATGTGAAGGCTGGCTGTGGGGCTGACACTCGGTTGGAGAAACTCAGTGTACAGGTTGTGTAAATGCGAGGCGCTGGATAACGTACTTTGAGGCTCTGGGAAAAACAAAGTTAGATAGAAAACTTGAAATAAGAAAAGTCTGCTTGAGTTCAGCCTAGAGATTCTAGACTACCCTTAGTTAGGATGTTTCTTTTGGGCTCACGATGAGACAACACATAGAGAGAGCATCTGACAAGGAAGCAGCTTACCTCACAGCGGCCAGAAAGCTGAGAACGAGAGAGGAAGTGGGGGACAGAGGGATGGATTGGTGTCCCAAGTTTCCTTTCAAAGATCTACCCGTTGACATAACCTCCTTCTGCAAGACCCAAGCCTTGGAAGTCACCACTGGCTCCCGAGAGAATGTCACTGGCCTACAACCACACTTTTAATACGTGGGCTTTTGCGGGGACATTTAAGATAAAAGTATGGCAGCTACCTTGGGAAGAACCAGGAGGGCTCATCCCACTGAGTTCCACATGCATTTCCATCCCTTCCTATTTGTCATGTTATAATTGTATTTATGCAAATCCTATAGTGACAGTCACTCAAAGCAGCGAGACGGCATTTATTATTGTTACTTTTTTTTCACCTTTGTGTCTCTTATTCCTATCTCTGCAACTGTGTGTAATCTTTGCCAAGGAAATGCCTTTGCACAAATACTCCAACTGACCCTGAAGGCCTGCACATTTTCTCCCACACCAGTAGTAGAGAGTAAGGAACCAAACTGGAAAGACAAGTTGGAACTCAACGGCAGAGTGCTCTAAATCTCTGACTAAGAAGTTACATTAAGGCATGGGGATGTAATTAAACTTCAAGTTTACATTTACTTTCCAATCCAACCTTTGTTTCAAATAGTGCCTCTGTTATTTTAAAAACATTACAGTGTTTACTCAAGGGACACTCACTCCTAAGTAAATCAAAGCCAGCAGCCAAGCCAAGGGACGACTACACAGGTGATGCTGTAAGAATCAACCAAGCTTTTATGACGAGGACCAAAGGATTCAGAAGAAATCCACAGGAAAAAGGCTGGTCGGACAGAAGAAATGTTATGGCAGCTTTTTTTTTTCCACTTGCTGTCTTTTGGGTTTGTGTTAGAGGTTAGGATTTACTCATTGGGACAAATCAAGGAGAAGCCGAACATTTCCACAGTCTGTTGCTGCATTGTTTTCAGAGTACAACTCTGAAGAGATTAATGTTGAAGGGCTATCCCTGTTTACTGGGGTCATGGTCATAGAAAAAAATAGTTTCTGTCACTTTAATTTCGTCAGAGCCATATTAGACAACCTCTGTGAGACACTTTGCAGTGAGACAAAGCTGAGTCTATAAATGTCCCAAGAAGTGTTTGGGATTAACATTGACTTATGCAAGATTTGTCTGAAGCCAGTTTATAGTCATGAATGAGGCTGTTTTGAGTTTTGTTAGCCAGGACCAGGATGAGAAATTCTTCAATCACTCCTGAAATCAGAAATACACTGGCCTTTGTTGCCTCATTAGAAATCTGTGTTATAAGGTCTCATATTTGTCATCCACATGGGATAGCCTCCTTCAGGATAACTGAAGAAAAATAATGTACCCCCCCTTGAGTAAACAGACTTTGTACATACAAGACATTCCTTCGTGTGATTATAAAATCCCTATCATGTGAGTCAGGCAGACAGTGGTTTACACTCAAACAAACTACAGCTCCTCCTTGCCACTCTATTAAAAGGATTTATGTTTACTTATTTGTCTACTGTGTGTGTGCATATTCATGTACACGCATGCCACATGCAAAGTTCATAAAACAAGTTGTGGGTACTGGATTTCTACATCCACCTTTGACACTGTGGGCCCAGGGATTGAGGTCGAGCTGTGAGATTTGGTGGCAGGAGCCTGTAGACACAGTGCCACCTGGCCAGAACCCTTCTTGTCAGGTGTAATGATGAGAAATAGAGTTGAGCACCAAACAAGTCCAATCCCATTGAGTCCAACGCCTGGCTGTGGCAAGTCTGTTGGCTATAGCTGTACTTTGAAGTTACATCTCTAATGTGAGGAGCATAGCTCTGACAGGTTTCCAGTAACTCCAGGCACAAACAGAGGTAAACTTCTGGTAGGTCTCAGAGCCCCTAATGACTGTATTAAGAAGGTTAGTGTGGTGGGTAAGGTTTCAGGATCTTGAATGAAATGGCTTAGATTCGTATCTCCTGCTAGCCACTCCCTAGTAGCACGGTCTTGGTTTATCTGTGTAGCTCTTTGATTCTCAGTCTGCCCCATGTATGGTGGGGTTAGTAGTATACTTACTGCCCAAGGTTCCTAGGGGAATTAGAGGTTACTATCAGCAAAACAGTTAGGACAGGGTCTGCTACACACACAGTAAGTAATTTCTAGCTGCTATTATTAGATTAGGAGTATGCTCAAGAGATGAGCTTTAGAAAGACAAAGATTAATGAGGGCAGAGGTCAATGGAACTTCTGGTGAGATATAAAAAAAATTGAACTTTTTGGTCAACCATTAAATACACATCATCTGCTTGACCTTTTAAAAACAGAATTATTACAGAGATTACTTTCTATAAATAGTCTCTAAAAAGTATTAAGACTATCAAAAAAAACATCCAGAGAAGCTGAGATAGAAGTGCTATTTAGTAAAGATTAGAAATCTTAAAATGCTCCAATTTGGTGAAGAGAAAACTCTCAAAAGTCTTAGAAATGGCTTTAGTAATGTATGTCATAACACAAAGTGTTGACTTAGCAATTACCGCTAGGTCAATGGAGTTTTGTTTCCCCTTACTCATTTGATTTCGTTTATTTTTTTTAAGCTCAGTAACTTCATTTGGTCCTCACCAGACTCTGTGGAGCCCAGTCTCTTTTAGCTCATGTGCATCTAAACAGAGGCTCCACACAGGCCTGAGGCCCTCTGGAGGCTCAGGTAATGCGAGTCTCAGTGGTGCATCCCTGTCCAGCTTGACTGTCTGCTCTGTAGTGTTTCCCTCCATTTGTTGTTGATGATGTTCATACCTATCGTTGCTAGGGCAGTTTTAGTTTTGCAAAGCACTTAATAGTTTTGTAAGTTATATACTCTTTCGTATATGTGTATACGTGTAGAGGTATGTGTGTGTGTGTGTGTGTGTGTGTGTGTGTGTGTGTGCTTGTGTGAGGGTGCAGGTGCACATGTATACAGGTGTGGGAGGGTCAGAGGTCATTCCCATATCATGTTCCTTATGCGGTGTCCGTTTTGTTTCTCTGAGATGGTCTCTCACTGAGACCTGGGAATCATGGGTCAGATAAGGCTGGCGGTTAGGGAGCCTCAGCATCCACCATCTTCCCGCCTCTGCTTCCCCAGTGTCAGGATTACAAGTGCAGCCATGGCACCTGGTCCTTAAAAGGACATTCTGGAGCTGAACCGTGGGTCTTCATGCTTGCTTGGCCAGCACTCGAGGCCTGTGTCACACATTCTTTAAGTGTCAGTTTTCTGGTGAGGAAACTGAAGCTTTCTGAGGTTGGTTCACCCAGGCTTCTTCTTCAGGTCCCTCATGCTATAACCAGATCCTCTGACAACGGTTTCTTGCCAACTCTATGACTACCGCACTCTTCTTGACTGATGGAAGGAGAGAGAAAGAGAGGGGTGACCCCAGTGAGGAAGGAAGACAAGCTGCCAGGAAGCAAGGAGAATAGAGAGCCCTCAGGAATCCCATCTTGCCTTTAAAAGTAGAAGGTATCTGGGCAGCTCCCTTCTCAGTACCACAATTGACTGATTTTTCTGCCCTTCATCCACACCATCAAAGTAAGAACAGAAAACATCCTAGTTAGACTTCAGAAAACATAACTGAAGAGAAGGAATATTAAAATATGAGGAATGATGGAGGAAACTGCTTTCCCCATAACTTTCTAAGACATGTTGTCATCTGCATGTTATTATACTATATTTCAAGTGGACATTATGTCTAGCCTTTGGATGAGACCTTGCCTGCAAGTCTGGTAGATATTACAGAGCATTCACCTTAAACATGTCAAGAACCTTATGAGTTGTTATTAGTTTGGTTTGAATTAGTAGAAAATTGTTAGACTCTCTCTGGGACTTTGCCAGTGTGATGACAACCAGAGTTAAGAGCTGCCAGCAATCATTGTTATCCTTGGTGATGGCTTTATGGCTTTAGACATTCCTCTCAAGGTAATTAAGATATTTATATCCATAAAGTAGAAAAGTACCTACCTTAATCTATTTTATCTGTAATGTCTACATAGAATCCAGACACTTTAGCAGTCTGAGCAGGATATCAGGATCTTAGGGAGAAAAAAACATATTAATAAATCTTTCATTCATGTATATAAAAATTGCCATTGAGAAAAATCTTCAAAACTACTGTTCCATGGGTTGGAAGTGTGCCTGCTGCCAAACTGCCCTCAGATCAACTGGATATTAGAGGTAGTCTGCTACGAAGTCATTTGATTCATTCATTTATTCATTCACTTATTAGTTATCTTCTTTACACTGGGCAGGTATGGATTTTACATTCAGGATGGTAAACAAAATAGACAAAAATCCCGGGGCTTTTGTATTCTATGTGGTAGCTTAGAATGTGTAGAGTATTTGGTGATATGATACCCTATGGAGAAGGGTGGGACCCTGAGAGGCTCCAATGAGCAGAGAAGACATTGGTGAGGGAGTGATTTGAATACAAGCCAGCAGGACTTAAGGAAGTTAACTTAACAGGTGTCTGAGCAAGGACATTTCCTGGGGAGGGAACAGCATGCCTATTGTGTTTGAGTAAGAGAGCAGAGCAGAAACACAGACCCAAGAGGGCAAGCATAAGAGAGAAGCTGAGAGGTGGGCCAGCATTGGAGAGAAGCTGAGAGGCTTTGTGGGGGATGGTAGGGGAGCATTTGGAGATGTTGGATTCTATAGGTCAGTGGGGTTGACTTCTCATTACCCTGAAACCAAGAGTTGGCAGCACACAGAGAGGAGATGCTCTCTAGTGTGTGTGGATGGGGCTCTGGAATATACATGGGTGGGGTGCTTTTCTTGGTGGCTGGTACTCATCAGTCATCAATCATGCATTGAGCATCATGCAAAGCTCTGGATTCCAAAAGAGAAAGCCATCCTCCCAGCAGGCACGTCTAACCAGTGACCCTGGGCCACCTCACTCCAGTGCAGATATGAATGTGACCCCCCCCAAAAAAACAAACTGTGAACTCAAAGATTATGTGATTTCTTTTCATGATTGTGTTTTGTAACTTGATTGTGTAGTTCTAGAGCACAACCCTTTCAGATGTTATTGTAGTGTTGTGTAAAAAGATTGGACATGCCTAAATTGTCAAGTCTGGTAGAGGTAATCCACATACATTCTGATAGAGACCACACACCCTTGGCAATATAAACATTTTTTGTCATGCATATGTAGTGATAGGGTACTCCATTTTCTGTGGGTATCTTTCCTTTTTTCTATGGGAGGAGATCTTCTACCTCCTCCTGTTTGATTTCACCACCTTCATCCCGGAGAACTAGTATGTTCATTAGCTTTATTTAAGAATATATTCTGAACAAACTCTGAGATACCAGTTCTGCTGCAAGTCTCCTGGTTGTTGCCTTATGAAAAGGAAGAGTTCCTTCTGCTTTGTAGTAGATTTAGGACATTGGTTTTAGCAAACATTTGATCTATAATAATTCCTGGTTTCTGCCTTCCTCACTTGCAGCATGCCAACATATAAAGGCTTGCCTGCTGGCAAGTTGGTACTGCCTTCTGGGTCCATGTCAACCACCTGAAGGCAAAGGCAGAATCAGGATGCTTCTGAGGCTAGAACCAAATTATAGTGTAGGAAAACACCCTAAGTCTGCTTGGTGAATCTTATGAATAGATAGTATTATAGATGCACCATGGTTTAGGGTGGTTTAAGTATGTACCTTAAAACTTATGGTTAGGGAGCTTGGTCCCTAGTATAACTGACCAAAAATATGACAATTTTGAAAAGTGATGGGAATATTTTTAAAAGATTGATTTTATTGATGTGTGTGTGTGTGTGTGTGTGTGTGTGTGTGTGAGAGAGAGAGAGAGAGAGAGAGAGAGAGAGAGAGAGAGAGAGAGAGAGAGAGAGAGAGAGAGTTTGTGAGAGAGAGGTGTGAGTGCAAGGGCCGATATGAGACCAGAAGACAGCCTAGGATCTCCTGTAGCTGCAGTTAGAGATGCCTTGAGTTTGGTGCTGGGAAGTGAACCCAGGTCCCCTGGAAGAGCAGCAAGTGCTCCTTGCTCCTGAGACAGCTCTGCAGAGCCCAGTGATGCACATTTAAGAGGCGAGGCTTCATAGATGACTGCAGGCCCAGTCCTTCCCCCATCGTCTGGCTGCCATCTTTCTTTGGGACATCTCCTTGTGTTGGCACTCTGGTCATTGTGGTGCCATCTTCCAGGAGCTCAGCCCAGAACCTCCCTGTCCTGATCCTCTGCACTTAAACTAGGATAGTAAACTAAATAAGCCCCTTTCCCTACAGACTTCTCCAGCCTTAAGAAGGTGGGGCACGATAGGACCAGAAAAACAACTAATATGGATTTCATTTTCTCTTGTCCGAATCCGTGAAAGAAAGAACAGGCCAGAACTGGAGGATATCTGTCATTGCCCACTGTTTATCTTCAGATAACAAAAACTCAAGATCCCTTCTGCAGAGGTGGCCTACTGCCTACAGTTTTGTTATTTAAATCAGGTCTTTTAGATGTAGTGGATAACACCTTTAAGCCCAGCAGGTGGGAAGCTGAGGCTGGAGCCTCACAGTGAGTCAGTTGTAGCAGCCAGGACACAGTGAAGACCTGTCTCAAAAATCCTAGCCCTCAAGTAAATAAATCATAATTCTTGAGGAAGAAGTATAATTTGGTTCTAGCCTTAGAAGCATCCTGAGTTCTGTCTTTGCCTTCAGGTGACCTACACGGAAGCAGAAGACATGGGGATTCCTGGGAGCTGTTTGTTTGCACATGGTTCAGGACAGATTGTCTGCCACCCACCAATCTATGGTAGGACAAGGCTAGCACCCCCAGCTGAAAAACAGGGAAACCGGGGAGGCCAGAGCAGCTGCTGGTCTACACAGAGCCTCTGATGTGTTGCCTGTCTATAGGTAGGGTCCTCCAGGGCAGTCCTCGTGTTCTGATACTAGTCTCTTCTCTTAAGAAATGAAGCTCCTTGGAGCAGTGGTCTCAGCCGGTGTCCTCCAGCGGAAGGATGGAATCTGCACTTCCGTCCCTTCTGCTCAAGGTCAACATCTCTTCTCCCAGCACAACTGTGCTGAGAATATTTGAGCTTTCCCATGACCTTTGCTGTTTACTGGTCAGAATCTCAGCTATGGAACCCATCAAAGCACAACCGACAGGGTTTGTGTAACCCACCTGGGGCTGCTGTGGAGAAGCATGCTTCCGACAAATCAAACCAAGGGTAACAAGCTTCTGTGGGGGCCATCTTCAGGCAAGATGGGATTTGATCTCTCAGTCCTCAGGCACTTAGCCATGTCTTTATTGGAGAATACTTTTTGAAAGAGAGGGAGAGGGGAAAGTTTACTTTTAAATTCTTCTAAGTTTTGCTGAAGTGGTTTTGAACCATCTTCCCTCCCTCCCTGCTCCTTGTCTACAATGACCAGCCTTAAACAATCTTCTCTCGAAGCCACTCCTCTCTTCCTGGGTTTTATTATATGTGGCCGTGAGAAGCACTTTTCAACACTCTGCCTGCAGGACTTCCTCATAGCTTGTCTCTTCTGTATTCCACAACACTCTAGGCAAGCTTTTTGTGAACTGTATTCAACTTAGAGTACCCCCCCCTCCCCACTCCCTGACACTTTTTTCTCTCTGCCTTTCAAATTCTCACTTGTTAGTTAGAGACTCTTTCCGTTTTCAGTGTTAGCTATCTTTTCCAGGCCCTGAGAGCTAGCGTCCATCATTTGGTCACAAAGACAATGAAGGCCATTTTGCATTTCTATGATAAAATGTTGTCTTGTAACAACTTTTCTCTAGTTACATACAGCCACGTGAAATCTACCTTAACCACCGGTAGTTTAAATATACTATTTCATTTTGCTCCTGGTTTTGCGGGCCAGGGGTTTGGGAAGGCCAGGCCATTCAGTTCTTTCTCTGGGTATCTTCTGCAGTTGTAGGCAGTTGGACGTTGGCTAGGTAGGACTGTGGATATGGTTACATCGGAAGGCCTTGACAGGCAGAAGGCCAAATGGGTCACTTACATGGCAGTTGATGTTGGCTGTTGCCTGGGAACGTAGGAGGGGATGTTGACCTAAGGCCCTGAGCCATGGACTTTACACAGCATGGTGGCTGTTCTCCAGGAGGGACAGTACAGAAAGAATGTTTCAAAAGACCTGAGTAGTTTCTTATATAAGTTTTCCTTGGAAGTTTCAGAATGCTGCTTCCACTAAATCCTAATAACTCATATTCAATCAATGGAGAAACTACCTTCTTATTTGTAATAGTATTTTTATTTATTCTTTAACTATTTCATAAGTGTAGGTGGCATGTCAGGATCACACCCACACCCAGGAACACAACCCCACATGGTTCTTCTCAGTTTTATATTTTCTTACATGACTGTCTAAGATGGAGATCGGAACTCAGTCCTCACTTGTGTGGCAAATTCTTGGTTGACTAATCCTCTCCCTTTGCTCTGTAAATATCATCTAAATGAGAGAAGCTGCAGATATTTTATTGTTCCCTTTGGTTGTCCACAGCAATGGTCAGAGCCTTTGACAACTACCCCACCCTAAAGGAGATGCTGGTGACATGAGATCCCAGAGCTAAAACCAGGGAGGGCTTCCATAGGGTTCTAGGCAAGAGTCAAAGGAATTTTAATCCCTTAAAAACATTTCTGGAGATAGCATTTAGCCACGTAGCCTAGGGTGGCTTTGAAATCTTAATCTTCTTAATCCTTCTAAATGCTGAGGTTATTGGTTTGTTCCATCATGCCCAGCCTCAATCCACAGGAAACAGAAATCTTGCAGAGTCTTTTGTCCTGAAAAGCGTCTAACATTTACGAAATCTTGCAAACATTCTCAACACAGCTCTTTTTCTTTAGAGTGTTCTGGTTGTTCTGAGTTTCAATGCCATGCAGGTATGTCCAATCCACAATCCGAGGACAAATGCACCCTCAAGTAACTCTGAATTAGAGCCTAACACAAAATACTACATTTACTTCAAACATGGGATTCTTAAAAAGGCAGTTCTGGACACTCAATTGCATGGTTCTTAAGTACTGTGTACTTGGTATCTATCTCAATGTTAAAAAGTCACAAGGGCAGATGCTTGGCAGATGTTCTAAAGTTGTGTGGATCCCTCCCTGTCACAGAGATCTATATGTTGACTTCACCTGAGCAGTGCACCCTATTTTGTAGTCTCTAGCAGGACTCAGTGACCTTTTAACTGTGGTCCACTAGAATCTTGACCTTTTGGGGGCTTGGGAGATTTCTCCATTGGCAAAATGCTTGCTGTGCAAGATAAAGGACTTAAGCTATATCTTCAATAGCCAAACAAAAGTCAGCTATAGAGAGTGTACCTATATAACTCCAGCTCTAGTGAAGGAGGAGGCAGGAGGGTCCCTGGGGCCTGTTAGCCAGGCCAGTCTAGGCAAATCTCGGAGGCCAGGTTCAGTGAAAGACTCTGTCTTAAAAATTAAGGTGGGGAGGAATTGAAGAAGACATCCAGTGTGAACTTCTTAGTTACTTTCTCTTGCTGTGGCAAAACACCAAGGCAACTTGTAGAAGAAAGAGTTTATTTGGGGCTCAGAGTTTCAGAGAGTTAGAGTCCATGATCGTCATATCAGGGGTCATGGCAGCAGGCAAGCATGGTGCTATAGTAGGACCTGAGAGCTCACATCCTGATCTGTAAGCATACAGGGGAGAGTGAACTAACTGGGAATGGCATGGCTTTTTAACTCTCAAAGCCAACTCCCAGTGACACGGAAGACCACACCTTCTAATCCTTGACAAAGTGTTCCACTAACTGGGACCAACTTTTCAAATCTATGAGCTTTTTCATTCAAACTGCCATAACCTCTGACTTCTACACACACATAGACACACAGACACAGACACACACACACACACAGACACACACACACACACACACACACACACACAGCCCTTGACATTTTGTTTTGTTTGGGGTTCTAGTCATGACATTTTGATGTAACAGTGGACCCAATCCCAAATCTGGTGGATGTCAGAGGTTGTCAGCAATGCATAGGGCTCTGTCCTCCTGAGCCACATGTTAGAGATCATAATGAGGGTGGACCAGAAATGTCATGTAGCACTGACAATAGTATCTTGACATCATGACCACAGTGATCCACTCTTACTTTTCTTAAATGGGACCTGCTCTTAGATCACCTTATTCTACGGCTACACACTTGGAGCAAACAGTGAATGCCATTCAAGAAACTCAAAGACAGGATGGATGTGGTGTGATTCCAACTGGCAGACAAAAAAAATTGGGGTGAGATTCAAGATTAGATGCATGCCATGACCTGGAAAGAGAAATATATCACAGTGTAGCACAAATCAGTGCTTCCTTAGGGTTGCTGACTTCAGAAGACCAGAGCATGGAAAAGATCAACATGAGCACGGGGGCAGTGCCACCTTCTAGAGTCTTCTCTAATACCTTAATTTGACATGGAAAAGTCTTCACTGTAGAAGTCTTTTACCTCCTCAGGGCTGCCTAGGTTTCCTGGGTAGTTCATCTTATATTTTTGAATCTCTGTTGAATGGTATTCCCCCCTCTCGTTTCCTTTCCTGGTAATTCATTATTCCTATACAGAAAAGCTACTCATTTCTCTATTTTTAAAATAGGATTTTGCTCTGTGGCCTTGAACTCCCAGCCATCCTCCTGCCTCAGTTTCCTGAATGCCAGGATTACAGGCAAGTGCCACCGATCCTGGCTTCTGATTTCTGCTTGTTGATTTTCTGCCAAGCTGTGTGGCTAATAGTGCTTGGCAGATCTAAGAGCCTTGTGGTGGCGAGTTCAGAGAGACTAACACTGCATTGTCTCTTATAGGCAGGATGGAGATGCAATTCTGTATTTGTGTACAATAAGCATGTATGTGCAACATGAAAGCGGAAACTAGATGATTGGCAGAGGATAGAGACCAATAAGAGGTGGGTGGGGGAGGGCAACACGAGTGACAAAGAGTGAAGAATGATGATCTATTTGTATAAAATATGGAAACAAGGTTATTAAAGAGAGGCAAGCAGGTGATCTAGAGATTCCCCTAGTGTAGGTTTCAGGTTTCTCTGACTGACAGTTGGTTTTTAGAGTGCTGTGTTGATTGCCCTGCTTGTTGTTTGTATTTTGATGTTAATTCTGCTTCTTCAAGAGGGCTTGCTCCCACGAGCAATGGATCACATACTCTGGTAATTTCATGTGAACCTTCTCCCCATTTTAAGTGTTCAAATAAAGGCTAGAGCCTGCGATTGGGTCATGGAAAGCAAAGGTAGGGCTGGAGGTTTCTGAGAGGGAGAGAGAGGAGGGAGGAGATGGAAGAAGAGAGAAGAAGAAGAGGAGGTTGAAGGAAGATGGAGCAGAAGCCTGTGGCCTTGAGCAGCTGCAAGTAGCAAGGGATCCCATAGCTGGGAATAGAGTAGTGAGGGGTGCATGCCCAATCTAGGCATGCAGCTTAAAAATATTATAACTGCGTTGTGTGCTCTTTGCATGGGCTTATTGGGGTTGGAGATTTACTATAACTATAACTAGAGTCCATGTTTGACACATGTACAAAAGGGTATCATGATTGATTAATAATGTCTGCCACAATTAGAAGGCTGGGTGGGCATGGGCATTCACAGGCAGTGCACTTGTTGTCTGTAGCACAACTAATGAACTGGAGGCTGACCTGGACTTGAAGATGAGGTCTACAAATATATCCAAGGGAACACCAAAGCAAGCTAATACTACAGCTGAGAAGTAGAAACCTTACCCAGCAGAGATGGTTTGTCCCATGCAGAGGTCAGGCCTCACCATCGTTAACTACATTAAGAATTTATGTGTTGAAATATCAGCAGGGGTTGTGGAGACTGTTGGCAAACTGCTCGCTGAGCGCGTATGAAGACCTGAGTTCAATCCCCAGTTCGAACAACTGTGGGGGCATGAGCTAGGAACCTCAGTACTGGGGAGACGTGGACTTGCTGGCCAGTGTGCTTCACCTGACTGGTGTGACCTAGGACCCAATGAAACACCTTGTCAGGAAAACCAAGGGGGGAGGGGCAGCTCCTGGGAAACAACAAACAAGGTTGGAATCTGTCCTCCACATACACGTTCATGCACACTTGCAGATGTGTACACTGACACACACACACACACACACACACACACAGACACACCCAACTTGAGCACACGCAAAGTAGAAGACAAAGCAGGGAAAGGTTAATGGAAAAAAACCTGCCTGCACTTGAATACCAGTTTAGGGCATTGGTTTGTGCTTTGGTAAGTGATGAGGAGAACTGATTTTTTTTTTTCTTAAATAGTAGTAATATCATCAGAGTCAGAAAGTGCATGCTTTAAATACAGTTCATTTCAAATGGACCACTCTGTTTATGAAGATTTTTATCTATATATGCACATAAATATGTACATATAAATTTTCACAGCCAAAGGGAAAGGTTGTGTATTATGGCATAAAATTATATATTTTTGGCTCTGACTCAGCGACCATAAAATCTAACTATTTTCAAGCATAAGAAAGATGGGAAACTCTCCTTCTAACATCTTAAAATAATTGTGTGGCGGCCAATCCAGTGGTTCCTGCGCATAAGTAGCTCAGATTGAATTTTAGGAAAGTTTCTCATGCATCCTAGCACTAACTCTGGGGCATGGAAATAGACCATATATCTAATAGGCAACTTCCCTGTGAACCTTCAGGCCCAACTACCTCCAGTGAAATGTTTGTGTATGCATTTAAATGCAACTATTAAGGGGTGAAGCCCTTTTCTATGTCTGCTGCCTAATGAAGCAAACTTTCCAAACTCGACCCAGAGGAAAATGCTGTAATATGTATGTATATAATGTTTAGGTACCAGAGAATAAGTAGAAGTCACATAGGGTGCTATCAAGAAAACATTGGCTTTCGGTTCACCCCATGAATAAATTATGGCTGAAGTTTGGGTACTTATCATTGTCACAACTTATAAAAATTAATGTGAGCTCAACTTCTGTCCAAGACAGGAAAGTCAGAGCCAGGCAGAGTCTAGCGACATTAGAAAGGGGATAGTTCACCAAATGCTCTCAGAGAGGCGATCAATATTATTATTGGCTTATTTTTATTTTTTCTGATGTGCCATAACAGAGTGGCAAATTTTACTAGTGTTTTTCTTCCAAGTTTTAAGACTATGCCAGACTGTTCCCACCAGTCAGAAGACAGTAGAACAAGTCAAGCCCTGAGTTCTGCCGGAGTCTCTGCTTAGCGAGCAGCTCAGACTGGCGTATTCCAAAGATCAGCCTGTTCACTAAGTCTAGATCAATTAAAACTGTATTAAACATTCCCCATTGTTTTGATTTTTTTTTCTGTTCTAGCTATGTGATAACAGAGGGAAATGGAAGGCCAAGTTTTAAGTCATCATAGGTATGGTAATAATATTAGGCAAAATTATCAACCTGAAGAACGTTCAGAACTGGGCATGCTTCAGACTGGCAGTGAGTATTCAAAGGCAAGAGAGAGCTTGGCAAAATGACGGGCACATGGCTGGAGGCAGAGTCATTCCCAGAAGGAGGGGGCGATCTTTAAAGCTGTCTCCAGGGCCTGAGCATGGTGGTGCATTTCTTTAATCCCAGTGCTTGTGAGGCAGAGGCAGGCAGATCTCTGTGAATTCGAGACCAACCAGGTCTACATGGTGAGTTGCAGATCAGTCAGGGCTGCATAATGAGACCCTGTCTTAAAAAAAAAAAGAAAAGAAAAAAAAAGCCTTTCTCATGTTTGTTAGTGGAACTTATTTGTGGTCAGTTTCTATGAGAAAAATGATGTTATTGTGGAGTTTTGTTCCACAACCCTCTCTGGCTTAGCACAGTGACTTAGAATAGGCTACTCTGCAAGATGTGAATTTCAGGTCAGCCTGGCATCTATGAGGCCCGTTAATGATAAAACAAACTCCTCCATACTCAAAAGAAGCCGAAAATCAAACAGAACAAACAAGAAAAACCCAAATCCAAACCGAACAGAAACAAAACAAAACAAACAAACAAACAAACAAAATAACAAGAGAAGACTAGGAATGGAAGGAGTTTTTTCTTTCCTTATATCCAGGTCCTGGAGTGGAACTGCCTCAGTCCTATACAGCTAGCACAGGTTCCATTGAAACTTCCAGGAATCACCTAGAAAAAGAATGAGTTCCCTTTCTCGGTGTCTGTCTTTCTGTCTGTCTTTCATGTGTGTGTATGTATCTGTGTGTATTTCTTTCTCTCTCTTGTGTGTATGTGTGTCTCTCTCTTGTGTATTTGTATGTCTCTTTCTTGTGTGTGTGTATATGTATGTTTCTCTCTCCCTTGTGTGTGTCTTTCTCCCTTGTGTGTATGTGTGTTTCACTCTCCCTTGTGTGTGTATGTGTGTGTGTGTGTCTCTCCCTTGTGGTGTGTGTGTGTGTGTGTGTGTGTGTGTGTGTGTGTGTGTGACTAGAAAGGAGCTATAACCATCACACCCCATTGAGACCGTTGTTTTCTGTTGATATCCATTCTCAAGGAGAGTCCAGAGACCATTGGCTGTAAAAAGAAACATGAAATAGGGCAAAGGAGACGGGGCATGTTTTCTGGTGACCACATCATTAGCATTTAGCATTTCCCTCTAAGAGACCCAAAAAAGTCACACTGCTAACAACTCTATGTACCTGGAAACTACTGACCAGAGAAAATACACCCTGAGGCTAGAGGTGGCTGCTGGAAGAAGGCAGTGTTAGGTTGAATGTTCCCACGTAGGTCCGGAAGAGGGGAAATTAAGCAGGAGAATGATTTGCTAACTCTGTTACCATGGAGACGTCTCTAAGAGTCAGCAAATGGTAGGTGGTGGCTATGCCCACCCGCCAGGAAATCCAGGTGAGACCAATTGCTGGTGATTCAGAAGAGAGAGCCAAGCTTGGGGTTTTAGAGAGGACTCCTGTAAGGAGCGGCACTCAGGAGCCAGGGATGAGTCCTAGCACATTCTACTGAACCAGGAGGAGCTACTGTAATACTACATCCACTCAGGACAGACAGCACCAACCAGAGCCTCCTAGGTCTGCACAATAGCCTAACGCCTGCCTTGTGGAGTTAGAAATAAGGAGCTAACCCCTGCCTTAAACACACTGAACGTAACGTGATGGCCGCCATCTTTGAGATGGTGCTGACGGCTATACAGGGTGAGGGTTTCCTCAGCAGAATTCAGATGCCTGGCCATCCCAAGGCTGCACAGTGCCGTGGAGACTTTGCCGGTGACTCTGTTGGCCCAGGTAGCTCTCCATAGGACTGATAGCTCACCTTCTCTGAGTTGAGTTTGTTCATCTATAAAAATGGAGTTTGGACTCATAGGGTTGTGGTTAGAGTTCTCTTTGTTTTGAACTCAGCACATATAATAGCAGCAATAAAATCTTTTGATCTGAAGTTATTGTTAATGGTTCTTTTTATTGAGACAGGGTCTTACCATAGAGCAAAGACTGGGCTCAACTTTGCAGTCCTCCTGCCTCAGCCTCCTCTGGGTGCTAGGTGTGGCCCATTTCAATTATTCTTATTTGAAAACAGAATTCACAGCAGAGTTGTGCTGTAGAGACCACAGCTCTGGGACAGCTGCCCGGACTGACCCCCGCCAGTTTCCAGAGGGCTTGCTGTGTAAGCCCTGGAAAGTTGGGCCACATTTTGGTAGCCTGGGCTTAACATCTTCAAAATGGATAACACAATGGAACTGAGCAGAGTCACATTCACAAAGTGGTTGTGAGATTTGTATGATGTGGTATGTATTTCGTGCTTTGGTCTGGCATGTGGCAGTGCCTCTTCTATTGACTCTTCTATCAGACACACACACACACACACACACACACACACTCTCACACACACACAGCATGTACACACACATGCGTATGTGCTGGTCTAGGATGTAGAGTAAGGCTGGAGGGAGAATCCAAAATAAATTTGATTTGGGATTTGATGACTGTACAGTTATTGATGTCTTTAAATAAGAGCCAAAGAGCTAGAATAATTTGAGAAACCTAGCCAGTAAGGAATTCAATTTTATATCTGGTCAATATGAAAAGCTGATAGGTTGGCGTTTCGAATTTATAATTTATGACTTAAAGTGATAAAAGCAGTTAGGTGTGGTCATGTACACACGTCATCCCAGCGCTTGGGAGTCTGAGGATAGCGAAAGCAAGGCTTGAAAATAAATACGCGCTGTGGTCAGCATTGTGCCTTGTCCTAGTACATGGGGTGCTGGGTACCGTTATTCGATACAGTTCACAGAGGTGAAACTGAGGCAAGCCCATGATTTATTTGTTCCAGGTTACCTGATTGAGTGTTTCACTCCGGGTGATTTTTATTGTGGAGCTGGTATTCCTGCCTCTTTTGTCTCCAAGGAAAAGGCGGAAGTCACACAATTGGCTGCACAGTAGGAGAGGGAATAAGTCCCCCTGAGGTACCCCTGAATTTAATCAGTAATGCTTCTTTACTGGACACACCAACAGGCTCCTTCTGTTGACTCAGGAGATGCAGTGTGAGGGAGTAAATATTAGGGATCCAAGCCTTGCTCTAGCAGACACCCCCAACTCCTGTTCCAGTAACAAGATGTTCTAGACCGCAGTTTACGGTGAAAACCGGAGAAAGCATTCAAATACAGACTCCCAGTTCCCAGCCTTGACCCTACTGTGTGTACATCAGGCTCAGCCTGTCCCACTGTGTCCTAAACATGGAAGAACATTGGACTAGAGGCCCGTTCTTGACCTACAACAACAGCAGGCTGAGCCACAGCAGTTTCGTTACATAAAGTAAAGCCAGTAATGAAATGACACTGGTCTTCCATAGGAGTCCTAAAGCAGCTATGAAGGTGATTTTAAAAGAGGAATTCCCAAAATGTTTAGAGCAATCATGGCATAGCTGAGGTAATTACATTGCCTCCCCAAATGACTATTTTGAAGGGAATGCTAGTTTGAATTTGTAGTTGCTGGAGTATTTAATAAATACCACTTTCATTACTGAAAGGGCTTTGCTTCCTAAACCTGGCTTTCCTAGGAGGGGAGGGCGGGATGGAGGAGCGGCTCGCCCTCACTCTGCTCCCTTGTTGCTTTCTGTGTTTGGAATGGCATCAGTCGATCGGGCCATTTTCTGAGCTCCGTGGGCCTTCATCATCCCTGCTCATATTTGAGTTGTTCCCCTGCACTTTGACCTTTCCTTTCCAAAGCTCCACTCAGACAGCGCAGGATTGTGATTTCACCTCAGAGCCTGTGCACGTGGTAGGGAGGGCCCCACTATTCACCAGTGCATCAGGCGGACATGCCACATTCTATAGAACCCTTTTTGGAAAGCAGGTTCACTCTGGGAAATCTGAAAGCAGTCAATAGTTAATGTGTTTTTTTTTGAATGAGGGAAGCTGCTGACTTCTTCGAAGCCTGTTCTGGTGTGAGCAGATGGAAAATAGTTTCCTGGGAGGACCCATTAGGTGTTGTCACAGTACATGGCTGCCCACAGTCTTCTTGGGCCTCACACCCATCATTAGAAACCTCATCTTCCTATTCTCAATCTCCCAATAATTATAGACAACTGGAAGGTCATGCCCAAGGAGGCAATACTCCTCAATAACCAGTGATCCTCTCATCTTAATTCTCTCCCAACGTTTCAGTCAGTTACGCATCTGGTTGACATTCTTAGGTTGTGAAGTTAACTCAAACCAGAAATGGTGCTTAACTTTTTCAAGATTAAGTTTATTTAGGTGGGCATTTGTGTGTGCACACATGCGCACCAAGGCATGGCCGGGGAGGGCCGAGGACTAACTGCAGCTCAGGTCATTGGGCTGAGCATCTCCTCCTCCCACTGAGCCACCTCACTGGCCCCAAAGACGCTCGCGAAGACAAAGGAATGGTGGAGGCGGTGTCTTTGCCCGAGCATCTCCTGCGGCAGGCACACTTCTCTTTGACAAGCGTTTTCTTCTAATGGACTTATTTGAACACTTGCTTGGTTTTTCTAGATCCTGGAGAGATGGTGTGGGGGAAAAATCCCAGGAGCCTGCAGAGATGGCAAGTAGGGGGAGAGAGAGAGAGAGAGAGAGAGAGAGAGAGAGAGAGAGAGAGAGAGAGAGAAGTAAATTATCAAGTGCTTTGCAGAGTGCCAAGGAGGACTTCCTGGAAACAGGAATACGTTTCAGTTTTTTATATAAACCAAGATGGTGGCGGGTTCTCCCTAAGAGAATGATGTCAGGCAGGGTGTGGAAAGTGCTGAGGAGGCCAGAACAGTGTGTGACCAATGGTGTGTCAGTCCCAAGGAGTGCTGGGCTTGAAAGGGTTTTCTAAGGTGGAAAGAAGAGATTTTTAGATGGTGACAAAGCTTGTTAGCATAATAAATAATTTTCAATCTGCTTAAAATAAGCTTATTAAAAATATTGAAAAATACTTCTTTCTCTCCTATCTCTTTCCCCCTTCCTGCCTCCCTTTCTCCCTCCCTTTCTCCCTCCCACTTCCTCTTTCCCTCCCTCCCTCCTTCCTCTCCATCCCTCCCCCCTCCTCCCCCTCCGTCTCTCCCTCCTTCCTTTTCCTTCCTTCCTTCTTTCTTTCCTCCCTCCCTCCCTTCTCTCCATCCCTCCCTCTCCTTCCCTCCCTCCTTCCCTCCTCCCCCTTCCTCCCTCCCTTCCCTTCCCCCTTCCTTTCCTAACATGCAAGGGTGGGTAGAAACTTTTGACATTGCAAGACAGCGCCATTTACAGAATTCCTGCTCAAGACTCTCATGACTAAGTTACAAATTATAATTACACTCCTACATCTCATAATGTTTTAAATACATTTATTGTTTTGGGCTGGGCACATTCCTTATCCTCTTCGCCTGCAGGCTGCCGGGCTGAAGCCTGGATACTACTTTCAGAGCATCTAGAGCATGGCTCTGCACCAGCTTACAGGGCTGATGCGGTCTAGCTGGCCACCATCAGTCGGGCTTCCGAGGCTGATGGTCCAGAAAAGGAACGCAGTTTTTAGAGACTTGAACCTCAGTTTGTTCCCAAATTGGGGGAAGTACTTTTATTTATTTATTTATTTATTTATTTATTTATTTATGGTTTTTCGAGACAGGGTTTCTCTGTATAGTCCTGGCTGTCCTGGAACTCACTCTGTAGACCAGGCTGGCCTCGAACTCAGAAATCCACCTGCCTCTGCCTCCCAAGTGCTGGGATTAAAGGCATGTGCCACCGCTGCCTGGCCAGGGGAGTACTTATATTTTTTTGTTTTATCTTTTATAAAGTGGACATAACATACCGACCTTGCAGTCTTGTTGTGAAGATTAAATAAAATGATGTGTTAAAGCATTTTGTGAATGAGAACGCATTAAAAAAATCATGTTTTTATGTGCCTTTTAAAAAATTGCTTTTTTGATATGTGGGATGAGTTAATCCACTATTACTATTCTGTTTATGGTTCATATAAAGAACTTTCTGAGGGCAGTTTGAAGGCGAAATAATAGGGATTTGGAGTCTGCAAACTGCTCCGTTCTGGACCAGTGTCTAATTATTGATACTAATTAACATCATGTATCAGTTAACTAATTTAACCAACCCATGTGCCATTCATTTGTAATAACTAGTGGGACCTAATCTTTGTTGTGTGCTAGATTGACTTGGAGTGTGTGTGTGTGTGTGTGTGTGTGTGTGTGTGTGTATGTACACGCGCAGATGTATGCAGGCCACATAGCACATATAGAAGCTAGCAGACAGTCTTGAGGGTTGGTCTCCACATTCTACCACTGTGCACCCATGAGCCAGGAGCTCCCTGGGATTCTCCAGCCTCAGCCTTCCATGTCTCTGAGAGAGCTCTGGGATTGCGGACAGACATGCTACTGTGTCCGTCTTTTACACAGATTCTGGGGATCCAGACCCAGGTCCTCACACTCGCACAAGTGTTTAACCTACTGAGCTGTCCTCTTGATCACACACTTGGAGGCTTCCCTTAGCCGAGTGACTCCTCAGCTCCTGCCTTTGGATGTTCCGACCCAGTTGCTGTGGACCGTGACCAGAGCGACCGTATTTCAACAGTTTCTGCTAATTCTTCAGACATTTTGCGGGTGTTTATCACGTTTGTCTCTTCTTCTCCAGATCCTCCCGGATCTACACCCCATCCCTACCCTCCCACCTTTATGTCTATTTTATTTTAAAACCTACCAAGGCCGATGTGTGCTGCCCAAATATTCGTCGATGTGTGGCCCTCCTGTTGAGTGTGGTTAGCGTACATGAGGCTACACTCATAGACAGTCTTCCTCGGTCTCCTACTAGCTAATGGCTGCCAATGGCTCCACAGCTAGGGATGGGATTCCACGTGCGACTCCTCTCCATGTTGGGATTTGGTCCTGCTAAGGCTTGCACACATCTGGTGTATGCGTGGCAACCACTATGAGTTCATACATGTCACCGTCCTGTGTCCAGAACACACTGTGTCCTTGGACTCATCCACCTCTGCCTCGTGCCCTCTTCCCATTCCCTCTTCCACAGGGATCCCTGAGCCTTGAGAAGAGGAGCTGTGCTAGCTGGGTTCCTCTGAGGGCTTTGGACTCTGCAATCTCTGATTCTCTTCACCTTGGCCAGCTGTGAGTCTCTATGTTAGTCCTGATCCACTGCAGACAGAAGCTTCTCTGTGTTGCCTGTGCACTGGACCGACCCTCCCTGCCCTTGGGGGTTGGGGCTCAGAGTCAATGACACATACTCCGGGAGCAGGTGAGAAATGCCACAGCAAGCTCATCTCAGCGCTGCTGCAAGCTCCTTTATACCTGCGCCCCATTAGTCCCAAGAAAGCATCTCTTCTAAGCAGCAGTTCCCGACTGGCTGGCATTGTCTGCACCAGCAATCCTTGGTCTCTCAGGCAGTCCTCAGCTAGGTCCTCCTGCCGGAGATGCTTCTGCGGCTGCGCAGCCCCCTGGGTTTACACAGAGGTGGCCCTGTCGCTCCCGCTGCATCTCTGATGAGGGTCAAGAGATGAACTGAGCAAGTGGTTAGATATGTGGCCAACTCTGGGAACCACAGCCAGGTGTTAATCTCTGGAATGATGTACTCAGTATAAAAGAGCTTTTTCTGAAGCTTGAGACCACGGTGGCTTGGTCTGTCTGTCTGATCTGGGTCTGCTGCTGGACATCCCAGGACATGTGTTAGGGAGCGAAGCCATGTACCTCACGGCAACTGGCAAGTCAACAGACAGGGGAGGGGCAGGGCCCTTTGCTCTCCTTCAAGGGCGTGCCCACAGCGTTCCAACTTCCTTTCTTCCAATGTTTCTCACCCTAGCCCCAACCTCCTGCTCCTACCGCTTCCCAACAGCACGAAAGGCTAGGAACCAAGCCCCTAAAACTATGAACTTTGTGGGACATTCAAGGCACAAATAGAATGGTGGCCAAGCGAAGAAAGCTTACAAGGAGATAAAAATGGATGCAGTCAATTGTTTTGTCTTCTTGACTATGTCAGCAGGCCTAGGGAGGGAGCATCTGCCCGCACTAACCAGACTTTGGCTGTGACATGTACTGTATCTTCCATCCTTTCCCCAACAATCTCCAAACCATTGGTTTCCACCTCGAAGGTAGGGTTTGTGGCCCCAGGAAGATTCCTAAAGGTCCTTAGGAATTTAATCTTGGAATGCCTTTTGGATCCTTCCCACCATACGGTGGCAGCTACACAACTGTAGGGACCTGAGTCTGGATGCTTTCTGGGTTTCTTTTCCATAGCGTTCCAGAAACATCTTGAGTGTGTTTTTTATATACCGTTGTCAAGTAAAGCCAGTGTTAATATTTTGGGGGGTGGGAGAGAGGGTGACCCTTGCATTTTAGCTTTAATCCTGTGTAGGAAATAAAGCTTTTTATCTCCCCAAACTTGCTGAATATATAGTATATAGTAACTGTGGGACTTTTATTATAGAGAGGCCTCTCTGAGCACTTGACTCACATGCCTGTGACTGCCACAGCTCTCCTCTACTTCCCGACAGATCCAAAGCATTTTTATAGCTTGGTGTCTCTGCAGGCTGAGATTCCTACCTGACATTCATTCATTCATTCATTCATCACTTAGGAAGCAACTGCTGTGCTGTACACACTGTGGGTCAAAAGATGTCCTAGACACGGGTTGTGCCGGAGTAACAGTGGTTTAAGTACAAGGCTGATCTCAGCAGTGTGATGATGTAGTGGAAACACAGGAAGTTCCCACAGTGGGAGGCAGGGAGGGCCATCTTGGAAGAGCTCATAAGCTCATAAGAACTGGGCCAGTGGGCTTGATTCCACTCATATTTCCCTTTGGCTGATTATCTCAATAGCACTGCTTTGGGGGGACTGACCTGGGAACGGTAGCAGGGGGTTCAGAGTAGATCCAGACTTTGAAGGCCCAGGGCCTGCTGGAGCAGCCGGAAGGCAGCAGTAAGCCTTTACCTCCAGAGTTCCACCTCTAAGTTTAGTGTTCTTTCCATGACCCCGAGTTTCCCTGCTGGCTCAGCAGCTGGCAGAGCCACGTAGATGAGGACATATTCGGGAGCCAGTGGCGTCAGGTGACGTCGTGAGCATTTTTTCCAGCTGAACCTGGCTGCCTAGGAACGCTCTGCCCCCCTCCTTCTGCCACAGGCAGTCAGTGTGCTATCGCTGATGGAAAGCCAAGCCTCTAGCAGACCAAGAGCGGAGAAGCCCACGCGTGACCCAACACACAGGGTGGACAAAGCCGTCTATTCTGCAAAGGATGGGAAAAATTCAGCAGTCTGCAACTCCCAAATCACCAACATTTGCCGGGGGTGTTATGTATTTTACATAATTAACACTTGATGAAATAAATGTAGTTTTATTTCAGATTATGAGATCATTTTCATTAATATCTTTCCATTATCTTTAATAGCTTTGACTATCACCCCCATACTGGTGGTTCACAAATAAATATCTTCGACATCCTTCCTGTGGCCAGGGACTCAGGCTGTATAGGGTTATGAACTCAAAATAGCTCAATCCAAATTCAGTATTTTCTTAAACTTAATATGCACATCATTAATAACCTACAGTTAATTCAGTTATCCATTACAGACTATTGAAGTCAGCGGATGGAAACTCTCTCCCAAGTCTCCTCTGCTCCTCCCTCCAGACTGTCAGGATTCTACTGTGTCTCCCCTTCTTTGCAGCCTCAACACTTGCAGGCAGGACTGTAAGTGACTCCTCTATTTCCTTAAAAAAATCAAAAATAGAAAGAAAAAAGGAGAAAAGGAAGAGCATTTCTAATTCCACTTCGCCTTGTTTAGCGGAGTGGCCCAGCCAGCGCTAAAGCGTTAGCCCCATTTCCATTTGACGTTCAACTCTTTCCAGCAGGCTAATACTTTTTCCTCTATCAGTTAAGTAAAATACCTTGAAAATAGATTTCTTTGATGACAGAGGCTTTTATTGTGTCTCAGGGCTATCATTTTGAATACTAGTGGTTATTACACACTATCCGTGTTGGGGGAGCTATGGCATTTACCTTAAATGGATATCTATTCTCTTTGATCTCAGTTTTAAAATATGCTTTTTTTTTTTATTCCAGTGGTTCTTAACCTCTTTTTTTTCTAAATCGGGAACATGTCTGGAATACAATGAGAATCATGAATTTTCTACATTGAGAACACTGCCACACACTTCGTTCTCACCTCCTCCCTCGCCTGCAGCCTTCTCTTCTGTCCTCCCTAACCACAATTTCAAAAACACAAACAAACAAACAAACAAAGATACAGCTCGGCTCAGCCGTGTATCCTTGAAATGGTGAAACCTCTACAAGGACGTTTGCCTTATGTAAGTTTATTTGCATATTTTCATGTGCCAGCCATAACATCCTGACTTACCCTTAACTAGTTCCAAGACTCTGTGAGGTTTTATAATGAATTGTGGTGGAAAATCAACCTGGATTCTTGACCAGGGCACCTGAGTGCTTGGCTCTACATGTTTTTCACAACTGTGGAAACCATTTCAGAAACATGACTCAGGTCTAAAAATGCACACCTGATTGACAACCTTTCTGTATTTGTAGCATCCTTTTCTTTTCTATTGTTTTTATCTACCCCAACAAAAACTGGAGAGAAGTCAATGCGTAAACCAGGCGTAGAGATGGAATCTTGGCACGTGGGGAGTGAGGAAGGTAGACCAGAAGTTCAAAGTCATCCTCAGCTCCGTGTTGAGTTGGAGACTGGCACTGACATTGTGGATTATATAAGCCCCTGTTTCAGAAAAAATAAAAGTCCAAACCAAACATCCTGCTACACACACACACACACACACACACACACACACACACAAAGAACACAAAATTCAATGAGTGTAAGCATTTAATTCTAAAGGGAAAACAAGAAAGGAACACATAGAGAGGCATGCTGAGAGTGAACTACAGTCCGGAAATACACAGAAGGTCCCTTCTGGCTCTCATTCCCAAATCTCTTTATTGTTACTCTCTGCTTTTCAAAGAGTATCATCATTTCATTCAAGCTGCTTATGAGTTGAAGATAGCAGGCAACTAGGATTGGATCCTTATATCAAACTTGGCTGCGTTAGAAGGAAAATAAATTACACATAAGCTCCAATGATGATGTCATTCTGGTAGCTGTAATAGATGACTAGTATGCACAATCACTGATAATTTCATCTGGTGGAAGGAGGATATCGCTCTCTGGGCATTTGACTCCAGGAACTTGTGCATGTTAGGCAAGAGCTTTACCCCTGTGCTATATCCCCTATGTATGAATACACTCTTGTCTATAAATTCTGTTTTTCTAAGTATGTCCCTTAAGTATGCTAGAGAATGTGAACTTGACTCGATCAGCCTGAGATCTTGAGCATCTTCCTTTATACTAATCCCCAAGCCACTGATGAGTGCTGGCATGCCCAGGCCTACTCTTGATTCCTCCTTCACACTCTTTCAGGCTCGCAGAGCTAAAGAGACTTTGGGAGTGAGGCTTAATTATACTTTGGGACTAGGGAACCAGAGCCCTCCACCTAAGGTCTCACAAGCTGGTCAATAGAAGATCTAGAGCTGCTTGTGCGTCTGGTGTCCCCAGACTCCTAGTGGCCTAACTTTTTAACCACAAAAATACCCAGGAAAGGCAAAATTAGCTGCCACGACCCCTGCATGATTACATGTTCAACAGTGTTCTGCCCATCCTTGGTCATCACTGTCAGCCCCAGCCCCAGTGCCAATTTCTACCTCAATGTAGTATCATCCTCAAGCTACATAATCTCACCTCTAATGCTGACAATTTTCCTGACGGCCATCCCTCCCTGGAACCAGAGCTCCCCTGACTCAGCCTCCCCTGTGGGTGCTAGGCTTCTGACCAGATATGTACAGTCATGTCAGACTGACTTATTTCCTGGGACTATCTAAGGCACGCTGAAAGCAGTTTGTACATTTTCTGATGAAAGGAGAACAAGCATTCATTACCCAGAACTTTCAAACTCTATTAGTTTGAGGTGCGCTAACCTTGCCCTCCGAAGGGTACCTTTGTGTGGATTAATATACCCGAGGTATAAATGAAAGCCAGTGTTATAATTGGTACCGTGCTGAATAACCCAGAAAAGGTGGGGGTGTGGGGAGGCATATTCTGTTAGGAAAGAAGGTGGAGAATGGATTAAAAATAACCCCCAAATAGAGAACATTCATGTTCTATGTAGCAGTGAACACTGTAGAGCTGTAGAAGCATAGAATGCTAATAAATAACACTGTGGATGAGCGGCCTTCATCAGTGGGTAGAACTGGGACTAGGAATTGAGTTTAAAGAGGCAGAGAGAAGGCCTGGCATGCTGGAGAAAAGGCAAGTGACTCTGAGACTGTGAGAGGGCAGTGTTTACCAGCCTGATTGGTCCTTGGGGGGACAAGTCTGGGTCTGATGCCAGCAGTTAGCAATGGGTTGACCGTAAGAGCTCAGAGCCCTTGAATTTGAATCTCAGCCTTGTAATTTAGGTTTGAACGTCTCCATCCTGGGTTATTCTTTTGGAAGGTAGGGCCACTTCTTATCTTTCCCTCCCGTTGTATTCGAGATTAGATTTGATTTACAAGCTCCAAACACAGCTAAGTTTCCAACCTGGTTTTCAGGGTGTCCCATGATCCTTAACAAGCCTTTTTAGTCCTTCCTGGTTTAGCTAGGACGTTAAAACTGAGCATGCTCCAACTCTATTAATTATTGTGTTTAAGGTCAGAGATAGGAAATAAAACCTTGTATATAGTCCAAGTCTGAACTTGGATAGGCAACAGAGAGGCATTCTTCAAAGAGTTGGAGAGTCTTGGCTTCAAAAGCACCTATGCAAGCGAGGCCTGTTGGTGCCACCTGTAATCCCATCGTTTAGGAGGCTGAGGCAGGAGGTTTGCTGAATAGTTGAGGCCAGTCAGAGGTATAAGATTCTTTAAAAAAAAAAAAAAAAAAGAAAGAAAGAAAAGAAAAGGAAGAAAGGAAAAAAAAGCAAGCCAAGAGACAATCATCCATTCAGAGCTCTGTAGAACTCCAGTTGCCTGCCAAGGAGAGGGGCCACTTGGCCACCGCACTGACTCGTGGCCTGGTGAAGCACAAAAAGAATTTGCCTGAGAAGAAGAAAAACTAATAATGTATTTCAGGGGATTAAAGTTAGCCAATTTTTAAACTTCTTTTGATATCCTGGAGGTAGGTCATCTAGGATTTGGTTCTGAGGACAATGAATGACAAACAAAAACAAAAACAAAAACAAAAAAATCCTAAAATACAAAGAAACAGCCCTGTCATCCCCCTTTCCCCCAGAGAACTGGATATTGCCCATTAACCTGCATGTTCTGGTTACTTCCTGGAGGTTTTCCAACAGCATCTATAGACAGGCATGCTGAATAGGTGCTAGGTCTCCTGAATCAATGGCTCTGGTCACCTCTCAGCACCAAGGGGATGATGTACCAGCTCATCTCCTGGCAGTCCAAAGAGACTGAGCAGAGCCAGAGTATCTGGGCCGACTGTCAAGGGTGGAGAGGCTCCGCTGGAGGCTTGGGATCTGGCCATTCGTCAATAGTCCTCTGACCCTCTTAGTCGACTTCAGCCCAGGCTCTCCTCCAATTCTGATTGTCTGGCTTTTGCATAATTACAGTGTCTTCCCCATGGGGTTTGCTAGCGATTCTTGGATTGTGACTCTAAAGGGAGAAGAGACAACAGGTGCCCGCCCATGCCCTGCTGGTGAAACTTAGTGGAGTTCAGTTAGGTAACACCAAATGGACAGCCAGAGAGCAGGATCTGAGTTAAGAGGCTTCCTTTCAGGCCCTTTTCAGATTTGACATTCTCCTCGGTGGATCTCCCCCCTCCCAACCCCCCCCTTCCATCTTGGCATCTACTGTCATATTTTAGGGACTTGGAATCTGTTGAGGACAGTGAGTGACCTCAACAATACATTCTAGAGACCAAGGTCATGGACAGGCTTGAGGGAAACTCCTCAGTCTGTCCAACTACTCCAAGTAGGCAAGTATGATAAAAACGGACAAAACACTTATCAGGCCTGGGGCTGGGTATGTACATATACAGTGTACAAACATATACAGTATTATGATGATAGAGCATAGTTATGCCAGACAGTGAACACACAGCAAAGGAAGCCTGACAAAAATAAGTTATCTGTGCTATGCAGTCCTGCGGACACACTACCTAAAGCACATCTTCCTGTTTGCAGACATAAGTATTAAGCTCACCCCGAGCCCCTCCCCCACCGGTGCTGGGGAACAAAATTAGTGAAGTGACAAGGACACTGGAGAGTCAGCTGTCACAGCTTTGTCTAGATAGAAAAAAAAAGTTTTACTGCCATTTAGAATAAGTCAAATAAAAGCTCTCACCCTTTATGTCCTTCCAAACTCCCCTGGTGGTGAGTTAGATGCCAGCAGACCCCCTCCCCCCAGCTCTCGGCGGCTGTGTCCATAGAATCCTTCACAGACAGCCTGGGAGCATGCCCCCTCCCCCAGTTTTCTTTGGTGTCCATAGAACCCTTACATACAAGCTGGGACTCCTCTTTCTTCCCTACCCCCTCCCCATTTCAAAAAAAAAAAAAAAAGATTTAAAGAAAAACAGCTCCAGTTGCGTGAGGCCTACACACCGAGTATGCAAGTCAGCCAGTGTGAACTGCGAACACGAGTGGGGCCCTGAGTGGATGCTCCTGCCGCCTTGGTGCTAATCTGCCTGGGCCGGGTGGGTAGAGGGGAAGATGGCTATTTTTGTAGGTTGGGAGGTAGGTTGTGTAGGTCTGGGATGCTGTAGCTCAGGGAATGGAATCCCGGCACCCCAGCACTGGGGCTGAAGGGGTTCTTCTTTCCCTTCCCCCACTCCGTTTTTTTTTTTTTTTTCAAATTTATTTTGCCCAGGCGGGATTGGCGACGGTCAAAAGGGAGCAGTTGGCACTGAATGTCACCCTGAAGGTAAAATGAAAGACAAAAGAGGAACGCATGCTTGCTTTTGCAGCGGCTGCGGCGGCGACGGAGGCAGTAGCAGCAGGATTTAAAGGGAAAAAAAGAAATCACACGCACATACATACATCTATACACACCCAGAGGCGTCGATTATGCAAACGCAGTAATGCCATCAAATCCTGACAGTGCCGGGGAAATTTTTTTTTCAAAAAAATAATAGAGAGATATATTTATTTTTTTTTTAAAAAAGAGGGAGCCAAACGCATGCAAAGAGAAACGTGCACATACCACGCAACCACCCGAGGAGAACCTGGCAGCCTGTCTCCTCTTCTGCCAAGTTATCATTAAGAAAACAGGGAAGGCATCATGACGTCCTGGGTCACAGGGAGTGCGGACCGACGCTACCAAGAGCGAAGGGAGGCGCCTGGGCGCTCCGGCTAGCCGCGGGCGCAGCTCGGCCCCTCGCCGCCCGGCTGGGTGAGTGCTGCGCCGCTCGGGACGCGGACCCCGGGGCCCACGCAGGGCCGCTGCGCGCGGGGACACAGCCTGGGGCCGGGCCCTGGCCGCCCGCCGGCCGCCCGCCACCCCCTCGCCCCGCCGAGGTCGCGGGAGCCCAGCTCAAGGAGGCGTGTGTGAGATGTGCGATGTCCCTGCATGGGGGTTTTGTAGACTTTCCTAAGCCAAAGCAACCGGGGCTGCCTCGGCTGCTTTGAAAAAAAAAATTAAAAAAAAAAAAAAAATCCCCGAGGACTCACCCGATTAACCTGCTGCAGTTCTGACCCTGCCAAAGGTAACTGCCCCATTCTTTAACCGTCAGCTCTGGAGACAGACATTTGCATCTGTGTTTGCAGTCCGGCTTGGAATCCGTATTGCTACCCCCTTCCCCCTTCACTTGCCTAGAGTCTCTTGGAGGAAAAAAAAAAAAAAAAAAGAAAAGAAAAGAAAGAAAAGAAAAGAGAAAAAGAAAAGAAAAAGGACACCCTCTCTCAATAACACACGCATAAGTAGTGCCCACCTCCTGTAGACTTGCCTGGCCCAGACTGCAAAACTGTCAGGTGTGTGCTGGAGACACAGATAAATTTGAATTGCTGTTAGGTTTGTTCTTTCAACACCCCTCCCATCCCCCCTTCCTGGTTACAGACTTCAGTGCTTGGGAAAGTGGCAGAATAACCCTCCGGCAGAGTTAGGGTACCTGGCTTGGGAGGGGATAGGGCTGAGGGGACCTGGGGCAGGGGTCGCTGTGGGTGAAGGGGGTGCCCGGAGTTGGAAGGTGTAGCCATTGGGCAGTGCCGCCGCCGCTCTGGGGCTGCGTGTCCCTCCTGTCCTCTAAGCCTTCCCCTCCTCTCCAGGCTTTCCAATACTGTCACCTTTCCCAGGGAGGAAGTCACCGAAGTTGTCTGGAGGTCACTGGACTATTTCAAACTGCTTATCCTACCTTGCCACCTTTTGATTCTGTCAGAGCGCCTGCAGGATGGAGCCCAGCGCACCCCCCCACCGCCCCTCCCCACCCCTCCTTGGTTGAGAGGAGACCCAAGGCTCCCTTCCCCTCCTCTTCCCTTCCAGCAGGGAACCTTCTTTTAGATCAACTCCTCCTCCTCCTTCCAGAATCTTAACAAGCAGTTCTGGAAGGGCCTGGAACCCTACCCCCACCCCCACCCCCCAGCCTCTGCACTGAGGGGTCACTATGCGTGTTTATTGTGTTGTTTTGGTTGGGCCCATTCTGAGTTGCCAAACGGGCCTGTGCCCTCCTGCTACTTTCAGAAGCCCCTCTCCAGTATTTCAAGATGAGAAGACCTGCAGACTCCCGAAGTATGTTTCAGAGCCGCTGAGTGGGTAGGACTAGTTTTGAAGAGAAACTAGTTTGTTTCCCACACTACCCAGAGACCAAATAGGAGATGGTGTCTGGAAAATACCCAAGTTCAGAAACACCCAAGTTCAGAAAGAGGGTCTGAAGTGTCTGAGGGAGGTTGGCTGGGAACAGACCCAGGCGTGGCTCCAGGCTGGTGTTTGGCTTTGGTTTTTTCCTCCTGTCCAGTAGATCGGACGCTCTCGAGCTGATTTAGCCGTCCTGAGAAACAGTTCTGTCTTTGTGATAAAGAGGAGGAAGTTTGAAGGCCTCTCAGATCTGAACTTAGGAATGGCTGAGGTGTGGAAGCTGATAGAGAGGAAGTGACCTTGAAGGGGATGCTTCCCTGCTTTGAGGAAGCAATCAGACCGTGAGGAGGCAGGCCTCCAGGTTCTTTCAAACATTGATTTGTCTGCTGTGATCTGCGCCTTTGTTATTTTCTCCTAAAGCAATTCTCATAACTCTTTAAACTTGCATTACATAGTATTAAATGCGTGTCTATTGTGAATGGTATCATATTGCACATTAAACTGCCCATTGACTGGGGCTGTGAGTGTAGGTAAAAGACAGACGGCTCTTTCCCCTTAGTAAATCAAAACCGGTTAAGTCTTCTTGTATGATATGTACTGAAACCTGCTGGTATTCTTTGCTCAACTGAATAGACTAGATCAATCGATTGGGTCGCGCTCGCACACGCTCATGCATGTGCGTGTTTGTATTTGTGTGTGTGTGTGTGTGTGTGTGTGTGTGTGTACAGCTCAATGTATTCTGTGCAATCTTTCCAGAAATTAAGAGATTACCAGAGTGCGATGTTCTCATCTCCAACCGAGCCCCACTTATTACCACAACAGTATTTCAATATTAAGTGATCTTCAAGGTCTTTCATCTCTCATTTTGAGCTCCAAATTTGACTCAGCATGAGTATGGCACAGCAGCAAGATAAGAGCTAACTAAGCACGCAGACCACCAGCACGCTCTCAGGAGCATGTCTCCGGAAAACAGCCGAGGAGTGACCTCCCTCACAGGGACCTGGTTCTCAGCTGCACTGAGAGTTCGGGCAAAAGCCCGCCAGGGGTCACGGGCTTCTGTTGGAGACTGCTCTCCCTCTGCGGTTTGTTCTCCAGCTCCTTTTCTACGTATCTTAGGTGGGCACTCAAGGTGAAGTACCTTGGCAATTTTTAACAGCCCAATCAATCCCTGCGTCCACCTGTCACAGAAAAGGGAGTTGTTTTAAAAGAGTGTCTTTTGTGTGCAGATGTGGCAAGCAAGTACCTCTATCTGTCTATCTGTCTGTCTGTCTGTCTGTCTATCTACTTCCTTATTTACTTTGGTGGCTTGGCTCTTTTCATGGCAAGCCCACTCATTTCCAAGGAGGTCAAAGTGTACCCTTGGAGCTTACCCTGCGATGTCAGTTTCTTTTAGACCTGGATGGTAGTAGGTCATCCTGGTGAAAGGATTTTATGAAACAAAGTAGAAAATTGGTATTTGGGGGGAGTGGAGGGTGGGGGGGAGAATTGTTGGAAAACTGTTGGAATAGAAAGCTTTTGAGGGAAAGCCACATTGATGAAGAAAAACACTGAAGAGGTAGGTACTTTTGAATAATAGATTGGCTATGTAATGGTCAACCACAAGATAAAATTTTTACACAGTATTTTTATGGCTTAAATTGGCTGCCGTGTAAACCAAGCTTGCTACTCTATTAAGTCATTATACTCTTCAATTATTTAACATTTCTGGCCAAGCTATCTTCTGTGGTCTTTTTTGTACACATCAGGACTGATGTGTTCGGTAGTAATTGCTTGTTGTTTGTGAGGACTTTGCTTTGGAGCAGGGTTTAATTTTAACTTCTTGGGGCAAATATTAGGAAGAATCTTCAGAAGGAAAGAGCTGTGATAGTCCTAGTGCCGTGAAGCAGGACGTCTGCAGCATGGAAACGCCTCATACAATCTGAGTTATTCTCACTGAGGAGCCCTGATGGGATCTGCCTCTCAGGTACCACACATTTTGAAAGACTATATCTCTATTTAAATGCAGATCTTTGGTTTTCTCCTGGGGGCACTTGGCAAATCTTTCAATCAAAGCATTGGTAGGAGAAAAGCAACTGAAAATTTATCCAGGAACAATAGCATCTGTCATTCTGAAATAATGATTACCCAGTATCACAATATTGTGATTCTTAAAAAAAAAAAAACAAAAAAACACAACAACTCATTTAAAATTATCTTCCTAGAGTAAAATATAACAATGGGGTTTTTTGTTGTTGTTGTTGTTGTTTGTACATTTGTTTGTTTTGTTTTGTGTGGACAAAAGACATCATCGTCTCTTAGGACTGTGTTGGCATAAGTCGGTTACTTGGTTTTACAAGTCAGGCTTTAGGTTAGCTCTGCCGTCTAGTGGAGTCACTGGGCCTCCAGGGAGGATTTAGCCCTGTGCCCACAGGCTGCAACTGAAGGCAGGGCTCTGTGAGAAACGTTGGCACCCCTGTCCTTGCGTTTTGGTGGTACTGGAGCAGAAACCCAGGGTACCTCGGCCAGCAAGAACTCCAGCACTGAGCTGCTCCCCAGCCCAAGGGCATTCCTGCCAAGTCGTGACCTTTCTTTTACTTACTTTGATCCTAATTCATCATTGTATTTGGAATCAGTGGGCCAAGGCTACGGAAACCAGGGGGCAGGGGTGGGAGTCTTTTTTTGACAGGATCATTGTAAAAGATCTCCCAGACTTGAAATAGATCAACATACTTTTCTGATGGTTCTGATCCCTTAGAATCAATGTATTAGGGGAAAAAACAAAAAACAAAAAACAAAAAAAAACCTCCTTTACAAAGTTTTTGAATGAATATTCAGAATTTTTTTTCTCTCCTGATGAAAGTTGTTAGGATGAGGCTTGGGCTCTCTAGGTCCTTAGACCAGGAAGTTTCTTTTACTTGGAAATTAGACACCCTTCAGTACTCAACCCTGACTGTAAAACCTCTTCCTAGAGTACCTCCTCTTTTGTACTGGGTCTAGACCCAGCCTTCCATCCTCGCCTAGACATGCATACTGTACACACAGAGATCTATTTCTACCCTTACACTGGATGACAGCAGCGGCTGTGGAGGCAGCGTCACAGCCTCCTGCACAGTATTGGGTTGTCTCTCCTTATATTCCTATGATGAAAAACCATTAAACTGTGTGATGGTCATAACTATCACAAACGACGAAATGGAGTCCTTGAGATGTCCAGGGTGCTGGAGATTCAACTCAGAGTTACTTTTTTGGCATGTCTGTTCAGGTGAATAACCTTGATCAAACTTTGAAAAGGATGCTAAATCATGACTCACCTAGTTTATTTATTTTTAAGTTACAGAGAAATTATCTTATTTCCTTAGAAAATATCCATTTCCAACAAAGATGTTTTTGACTGTTTTGAATAGTGACTCAGAGTACTAACATTATCTGAAGCAAAGCAAAACGTTTGTATCTCTACTTTCACAGATATTTAAGAGGCTTTGTAAGTTGTGTTTCAAAATATACACTTTCCATTTAAACTTGATCCTCATTCTTAGATATTTTTCAATTAATAAGGCTTATGTTATGACCATGGTAATTTATATTCAAAAATACCTATTTTATTAGCACAGTTGTAGACTGTGAAGCAAATTTCCATATCCGTGAAATACTAACAAGAAAAATAACTAGCATTTGTCTAGTGAGTAATAGTTTATAACTATACATTCCCCATAGTTCTTAGGAAGATTATTTATTACCCATCTTAAGAAGGCAATCACTTTTTACAAGGTAAATGTTATATGAAAATAGACTCTACTCTTCTGTTCTTCCTGCTCACTTCCTTTTCTCCTTAAACCTCTTCTTTTCTTGCTTTCATTTTCTCCTTAATAATGTAAAACCCCTTTTTGGGGACAGAGCATGTATAATTGCCTAACGCATATGTCTCTTGAAAGGGAGCAGGGACAAGCAGCCCCCACAGCTGGGGAATATATCTTCTGCTCACCAGCTTTCTCGAGGAAAATGTTAGGTTGCAGAAATCATTTCATGCCCTGTATGTTTTCCAACATAAATCAGGAAGACTGTTAACAAGTTATAGCCCTTCTTAGAGACTGCAGCTCTCTCTCGTGCTGCTGTAAACACAGCCTATATATTTTTCCAAGTTATTGTGTGTGGAGAGAGCTCCAAAGTTGTCTGTGTAAATGAGCATCCCTTCGGTTATGAGGAGCTCATCTTCTGTTTCGTATGGACACTTGATTTTTGAAGGTTGCAGAATTGGGACACGGTTCTGATGGTCCTTCGGGCCAGTCACCATCAGAAGCAGAAACTTGCTTTTTACAGATAATGTAGATTTGATGGGATGCTGGTTGTCATCAAAGGTCAGAAGCAGAGAAGGGAGCGTTGTGTGTGGCATCTGGTACCAGTTCATCAGCGAGCAACGGTGGACCATTTGCTCTCTCAGCCTCTGCTGCACTTCCCCTTGATTACCCTTTCAGTGATTGAGAACACTAATGAATCAACCAAAAATGACGCTCCAATTTACTGCTTATCTAGAAACTATTTCTTTATGGAGGACCATATACCATGGCTATAAAGGGAATGTGCACATATGTGTCCCAGCTCAAGTTCATTGGCTCCGGATGGACACCTCATGGGACTTAGACATTCAGGGTTGAGTGTAGATGTTTTCTTTATCTGCCGTACATTGGTTGTTCTAAATAGACTCTCAAACAAACAAACAACCAAGCAAACAAACAAAACAATACAAAACTCTCTTATGTGCCACTTTCCTAGGTTAGATCACAATAGCTGGTGTGACTGCTTGAGTCTAATATAATTTTATCAGTGACACATCAGATGTAGGAATAGTTGCTCTATCGTGATCTAAGAGATACACATGACAGACAGTACTCTTCCCTGTCTACACATGTTCTACAAATGGCCAAGCAATGCTTTTCAATGTGTTGACATGGGGTGAGGGAGGCTGAGCTTTAAGGCACTGTACATGAATCTACACGTGAAACGCATAGATGCAAACTCTTGCAGAATGGCTGAAAGGGGTTTCGAGAAATTTCTAGGCATTTTAGAGACTGACAGCAAAATAGACGCTTTACTCTCCTGAAGTAGGGACATGGCACTGTTGCGAAGTATATGGCCTTTGCGGGGAGCAGTCTTTGATGTTGATTTTTTTGAAAATTTTTTTTGGTCACTGAAATTCATTAAAAGTAGGACTGAGAGAAAATGGAGAGAGATAAAATAGGCCAAGATATAAGAGAAGACAAGGTACAAGGCTATTGCAAGTAGAAGAGATATGTGTGTGTGTGTGTGTGTGTGTGTGTGTGTGTGTGTGTCTGGTCTGTGTGTCTGTGTGTCTATGTGTGTATGTGTGTGAAATCACCTGGCCTATTTTTACTGAGCTGTGGGATGCTGAGGAAAATGAAGGGTCCTGCACAATGGCTCATACCTGTAATCTCAGCACTTGGGAGGTTGAAGTAGGAGGGTTGACTTAAGCCCCAGGACTATAGAGTAAGACACTCTCTAATACAAAGTAAAACAAAAGACGACAATAACAAAAACAAGACAAAAACATACAAACAAAATCTACCCAAAAACCCAAGGGGAACTAACGCAGACAACCATTTTCTCTCTTCCCTTGAAGGGATAGCCATGGGAAATACTTGGAGTTAGGTCTCTGGTTCTTGCTTTAGAATTTCTGCTGAGCCACTCACTAACTTGTGTGATTTGGGTAAATTACTCATTCCCTGAACCTTTCTCATTTGTAAAAATGTGACTAATCAAAGTGTCACTTCTCAAGATGGCTGTGAGGGTTAAGAGGGAATTGTTGGGTCCTCATAGTCTGACCAGATGTGACAGATAGTTTCTATCTGATCATTTGGGGTAAGTTAATCTCCTGGAGAGTCTCTGTTTGTTGGTACTTTTCTTGCATCCTGTGGAGCAGGCAGAGGGAGGAAGCAGAGGGGAACACAGGCGGCCAGCACTCCATTGACATGGTGATCCTAATGTAGACAGCGCCAATACTCCAGCATCTTTTTTTATTCCCTCTCCCCAGTGAGAAAACCAGTTCTTATCCAAATAAACAAGTAAATAATCTTAGTAACAAAACCATCAAAACCATGGAAGGACAGTAAAACTAGGCCAGGTGATTTTACACACAGACACACAGACACACAGACACACACACACACACACACACACACACAAACACATACACACCTCTTCTACTTGCAATATTCAGTGATGACTTTGTCTCAAACCTTACCTGTCATTTGCACCTTTACTGTAGCATTGATATTAATTTGAAATGTATGCATTTTTTTTGTGAAGGCTATAGGAATTGTTGTTTGGCAATAAATACTTAAAAGTGCTGCTACAAATTGCATTTGGAAAAAACATGTCTTCATGGGTCTAAGATTAGAAGTAACAAATGGAAGGTCAGTTGACTCTATGTGAAGGTGCAGCAACACATCTTTTAGGGATATTTTTTATGAATGATCCACTGATATTAAGCCTAGCCAATTTTGCCATTATAAATGAACTACATTCCAAAGTCGGTGGTGAAGGAATAGGTCAGAAATTGTTCAAGGAATGGGCTGTCTGTACAGACGATGCACTTAAAAAACAGATCCAGGGAATTGTGTTTGGATTCTATCTGAAACTGGGGCATCCACAGCTGACTTCCCAGATAATGATGGGCAGATGTCTGCACTTTGTGATCTGTTAAACCTAGACACTCCGGAAATGTAGAAATCAAAAATGTTGTGAGACCAAATTTGTCCTTGAAAGCCAATTGCTATTTGCTTTCGTCTAAACCCATGAGGTCCTTGGTCCAGGGTAGATGTGGGCTAAACAAGAGGAAAACACAACCCAGGAAGCTTAATTATGGGTCTGGTGCCATGGCCGTTGATAGACATACGATTATTTGCGAGCTGCAGATGAGCTTCGCGCCATCTGCATTGAAAGCTGCCTCTGAAACTGGTCGCTGTGTAGTCAGCTCGGCTCAGGTTTCTTTCCCATTTAGCAAAGATGTATTGAACACGCTGTGCCTTTACCATCACGATAGGTCAGTTAGCAATACAGCATAGGTTTTAAGAGATGGTCTCTGCTTTTAGGGAAGTATTCTAATCGTTTTGGTGACAGCATTGAAGGCTGGAGTATCAGCTCAGGGACATGGGTCTTGCCCTGTAACAACAAACACACAAAACTCAGGTACAGTATGAAAAAGAATTGTATGGAATATGACCAATTTATACAGATCCCTTAAGGAGTTCTTGGGCTCCCCAGAGAGACCCATTGACACCCAGGCTTCAGGATAATAGCTGTGTACTATTTATGAGATGTTTTTTCCACTTACTAGTAGGCTATAGTTTCATCTGGTTCACAAAATAGTCAAATGAGAGGGAGGGGCTCCTTTAATTTGTTTGTTTGCTATTTGTTTGTTTGATTTGTATGTACTAGAGAGGAGCTCAGGGCATGACACAGGCAGGCCGCTCTTCTACCTTTCCAGCCCTGAGAAAGAAGATCTGGAAATGCTCTTGAGCGGTTCAATACGTGCTGCAGAGATTGTGGGATAGGAAGAAGGAAGACTTCACTGTTAGGGACTTGTGCTTTGAGGGAAGGTCCTGCGTTGTGACTGACTTTGTGCTCACAGTGGCTGGCACCATGCCTGACTGCGAACAGAGACTCAGTAAATGTTTATGAATGCGCGAGCGCCTGGCTCTGCGGTCCGTCCCCAACATATGTTAGCCTTTAAATCTTCACACAAAAAAAGAAATCTTGAATGGTGGTGAGATTGCATCCCTTTCATAGATGGCAAAAAAAAAAATTGGCTATTTTGAGCAACTGTTGATCTTGTGTGGTGGAGGGGTAGTGCCAGGATAGAAGTTCAGCTGGGCATCAGGCTGTCTAGGCTCATGACAGGGCGTGACACGGGGGTGCATCGGTTATCGTTCCTAGGCCGCAGTGTGGCTGATACGCAAAGACTTTGACACGATTCACCGTGTTCCCAGGCAGGTCTGGGCCAGGCTTCGGACAAGGAGGGCAACAGTGCCCTGAGCTGCTTGTCACATCTCCTTCACAGTGCTCCTGTGAAGAGGGGTCCTGGTGTCATCCTGTGAAGTGAGAGGCACAGTGTTGAAAGATGCTTTTCCATTGGCCATTATGCCTTGCCTCGGGGACAGGAGAGATGGGAAGCATGAGTCTCACAGGGAAGGGAGTATGGTGACTCAGATCAGGTTCGATTCCAGCCTCTGCCTGTTCCCTCTTGTAGTCCTGGCTGCTGTTCTTTATGCTCTTTTTACTTTTAACTCCTGGCGGCCAAACAGAGGGCGCAGGGAGTAAAAGTTCCTGCCAACAAGCCTGATGACCTGAGTTTGGTCCTTGAAACACACATGATGGGAGAAGAGAATTGTCCTTTGGCCCCTATGCACCTCCAACCCCCCAACCCCCAGTAAATAAATAGGTAATAAGAACACCTTTCATTCATAGACATAGTAAAGTCTCGATGACTCATCTCTTCCACACTAAGTTGATAATTGAGAGGGTGACTTCCATGCTGGTGGACAGGACCCATGATCTTTATTACTTCTCTGTTCCCAGTGCCCTGTGGCCTCTAAGGATGGTGCGCTCACTTGGGTCATATTTTGCAGTCACCCCCAGTTGTGTCCACAACACAGTTATAAAATGCCTGGCTCTCAGACAACACAGTCTAGATTTTGGTCTGAAAGGACCTTTCTCTCTTCTTAGTCATCTTATAGGAACATTACTGGGGTCCCAGACAAAGGGGTAGAGAGAGAGAAAAAAAAAAAAAGAGGGAAGCATGCTTTGAAATATTGGATTAAGGATCTGGGGGTGTGGCTTTGCCAATGAAGCGCCGTCTGTACAAGCATGGGGACCTGGGCTCTGATTCCTAGCACACTTGTTACAAAGCCAGAGTAGCAACACAAGGCTGCACTCTCAATATATAGGAGGCAAAGGAGGAGGACCCCTGGGGCTAGTGTGGTCAGTCACTCTAACCAGTCATTGAGCCCAGGTCCAGTGAGAGACCTTGTTTCAAAAAATATGGTGTAGAAGGATTGGAGAGGGCACTGGGCATATTTCTGGCCTCTACACATATATGTGCACACATCCATACATACACATACACACGCAATAAGCATATATAAACATGTACACATAAGCACAAACTGGATTAACTGGTCAAGTTCTGTTAGCCTACGGGACACGGTGGGTGAGGGCAGCTGAGACAGAAGCTGTGTGCAGGGAGTGTCTTGCTCTGACGCCATGTCCAGCCTGTGCCAGCCTTCCGTTCTCCGGGTGCTGTGCCGAGAGGCAGAGATGAGACCTGGCGGAGGGAGGGGAGGCTCTTTCCACACTCCTCCCTGACCTGTGCTGGAGTCCGCTGGGGTGAATTGTGTGAAGTTGTCAAAGGTTGCTCGGCTCTCCAGCACTTGGCTCGGGCTCCTCTGAAATGTGATACCATTGGTTTTCAGTAAAGGTTCCTTTCTGCAGGGCTGCAAACACAGCTAGCTCCGCTGCTACCCTGTACACACAGCCCGGGAGCAGACCCAGCAGCACCTTCCCAGCAGCCTTTTGAACCCGACTCTCCCAGATCCCCTCTTCACCCAGGAAGTTTCCTTCCGTGTTGTCAGATTTAGCACCAGCCATCAGATCCGAGCAGGCTCCCTGCTGCACAGTACAGAGGCTTGCTTAAGACATTTGTCCTTGAAACTGCACCAAACTCTTGGAAGAGCCCAGAACGTGTAAGTATGTATGATTTAGGCAGCAATGGGACGAGGCAGAGCTGCAATCAACCATTATACAATATCCGATTAGCAGTACAGGAGGGATTTTTCCGACCTTATGTTACATTCAGTTTCAATTCGCTCTGAGGCAACAGATCAATTGTAGCCTCTGATACAGTGACTTTGCAGTAGACGGAGGTTGTAATATCTTAGCTTTAGCTATTTGCCCTTCTCAGTTAGCACATAGCTGTGGCTCGTGGGCCAATTACTGTGGGCATTAAACTATACAACTTCTCAATTTTTATTAGGGCCGATAATTGTTGGTCTTGTCCATCTTGAGAAACAAGTTAGCTCTGGGGTGGGGACGGGTGGGGGATGCTTTTAGAGAATTAACTACGTAAATTCCTGGACAATGGAATGAGTTTGTCGTGTGCTTGCTCTCCGCAAACTGTACCAGTTTGCAGTTATAATCTACTCATAGCATATTCCTCTGAGGTTCGGTTTTAATTGAATCCCACTCAGTGTTTGTCTGGTGTTTGACGGCCCTGGATGCATCTGTTTAATTTACGTCGCTTGGACTGCAGTCTGGTTAAACCTGTGTTTTGATTCTAAGGGCTGCCAGGTGGAAGAAATGTGCAGGTCTCTGGGGGGAGGCGGGTAGCGAATTTGCTTGTCAAGGGTGGTCTATTACCTCGGAAAGCTTTTTAGGTACCCGGCCTGACCGGCTTGTCAGAAGGACCACAAACCAAACACTGCCTGGGCTCTGAGCTCTCTCAGCCTGCCTACTCTTGCAACTCCAGCCTGTAAAAGCTGGTGCCCCCTTTCTATCAATTTTTAATCTGCAACAATACTTACGTTTATAAGATTAATTTCTCTCAGATTAGCCTGATTGATAGCTGGATTGTGGTTACTTAAGAGCCTGCTCCCTGGAACCCACAGCCTAGATGCATTCCATTTAACTAGTGAATGTAAAACCGGGTAACCATGGAGTCAGCCACCACCTGTGCAGTGGCTTGTTGTAAACAATACAAATGAGCCAGGAGAGCAGGGGCAACCAGACATGAAATGATTTTAATAGAAATTACGGTAAAAGGTCATGTGATTTGGGATCCGCTTATGTTCAGGTTTAAAGGGAAAGTCTTTCTTTTCTCCCCCCCCACCTCCTTGCCTAATTCTAACCCACTAGAGTAAGTTTCTCCTTGAACCTGACTGGCCCTCCTCTGGGCTTCCACGGAGGAAGGTGGCCTGTGTGTGGTGGGAAAGTGTGGGGACTTGTGGAGTTTCAGTGGTAAGTACCTTTAGATTAGAAACAAAACAAAATAAGGCTGAGTATTATTATTATTATTAATTTTTTTTTAATGGAAGGTCATGCTTTCTGCAAATTGCAACTCCTCTAGACTAGATGTAACAGGATCACAGGCCACTCCGTGTCCCTTTCAAGTGGCACATCTGTCTTTGCTTCTTCCTTGTTCTCTGGATTAATCTGTAACCTTGGTCTTTCTGAAAAATGTTATTTGCTCTCAAATCAACTTTTGCAGGATAATAATGAACACAGGCTGGCTTGGGGAGGGGGGAGTCCTGAGTCTAATCTCAGGTTTTTGTTTGTTTGTTTGCTCTTTGAATGCATCCAGACCCTTTCTGGATTCTCAGAGGGCCAGGTCTCGTGATGACATCTGCACTTCTCTGGGAGCAAGGGGCACCGGGTGTGGAAATGACCGTCTTTATAAAATTGCTTTCAACTTAAAACAGCAACCACCACTACTGACCAAACTGTGTGTGTGTTAGGTACTAACTCACGGTTACTTTGATGAACTGTGTCCAGCTGTGCCTGTAAGCAGCAACAAGGAGAGGAGTCTGGTCCACAACTTAGAGGGGCTGAGGGCTCTCCGGAGCTCAGCTATGCCCTTGTCGGGATTTGGAGGTGGACCTTGTTGCACACAGTGTGGAGGGACCAGGATGCTCTCAGTCTCATGGACACTTGACGCTAAGGTCTCCAAGGCATATTTGTCTTAAAGTGCAAGAGAACTGAATGGGTGCTTTGGGCTAGGCTTCCGTTCTCTCCTACGTTGTATGAATGATTGTGTAATACGGGAATGAATTGTGTGTTTATATCTTGCCTCCTTTTGATATATAGATTCTTCTGACTAGCTACATAGTTGAACAGCCTCTGAGGTCTTGCTGAGTTGAATAGACCTCAGGTGTATCTTTTCATATTAGTATCACCGAGGTAGAACCAACCAACCAACCTACCTATGAAAATTGTGTGCTGGGCGCTCAAGGAGAGCTAAAAGCCCAGGCCTGTCCATCTCCTCTCAATATATTATCAAGCAAACTGTTCAGACCAGAAGTGTTAACATGTTAACACGTCTATGTTCTCAGTGGTGGTTGTTTTTAAAATTAGAGTTTGAAAGATGCTGGGGTGGCTCAGCGTATTTAGTCTGGCAAATTCTTTAGAATATCCTGGCTGAGGATGTGGGTTAGGGCTTGCTTGGTACTTTAAGACAAGTTGTGCTTATTAAAACATGATGATGAATCTGAGGTAATTAATATGCACCGGGGAGGGTAGATTCAAGCACACGTTGAGAATATCTTGTCAGAGAGAGGTTTGGGGCAACTGTAATGAAAATACAGTTCCTAATGTTTCCTCACCTTGGTTCCTGAAGCTGAAGGACACAATTGGAAGTGTCACCCGTGGCTTCTTAGAAGGAGTCTTGTTCTGTGGAGATGGGTGTGGAGCCTCTGCTTTTGGCTGAGCAAGCTTAGGATTTGATGCGAGTCGGCCTCATCTGTCCGACCCTTTTATTCCTCTTGGTAGACAGAGGGCACTAAAGCAAGCCAGTGGTGACGAGAGGGGAGGAGGAGGAGACAGCACATAGAAAATGTTCAGCACCCTCTCTGGCGCAGTATGTGCTCAAGAAACTATTGCTGGTTTCATGGCTTATTTTGATTTTAAAAAATGCATAGTTAAGTAGAGTCCTGCTGTGTGCCGGGCAGGGACAGACAGCATTCATATCCCAACCTGCTCCGGGGTAGCTACGCATGTTTGAGGAATGGGAGACAGCAAGTCAGTACATTGCGTCATGCAGTATGCTGCACAGCCCTTTATCAGAAGCCCGAGACGGTATTTTCCATGTTTTTTTTTCATTTTCATGCAAAATTATTCAGAAAGGCCAATTATATTTTTCAAAAAAATGTATTATTGAAGATTAAGACTTCTGATATTGTAGGTGTTGAGACCCAGCTGTATAGAATCCCATGCTAGAGTTGGGGTCAAAAGGACATTTAGACCTAAGACATCTAATTACATGTATGACAACTTTTGCTAGATTTGAGGGCGCACACACAGAGTCATAAAAAAAAATAGAGCCTATGAAGAGATAATTACCCTAATTGTAAAAGTTTAAAGCTTAGTGCTTCTTAGTTGGCCAGCAAGGTTACTATTTGTATTAAAAACCAGTAGCAGCATAAGTCTGTGAGTTCACACCATCGTGCATTACTTGACATGCTGTTTAGCTCTCTTTTGACCTTTGACCTTTGATCTTGTGGCATAAACTGCCTTGTCCTTCCCAGGTCTAGCTCCTTCCCTTTTCCTTGCCTTCCCCTTTCTTTCCTTCACTCCATGTCCCCTCTGCTACACTGCATTTCCTTTTTCTGTATGAATCAGAGAGCTTGGGAAGAGAGGGACAGGAGACCCGAAGCCTTTTGATGCCGGCTCTGCTTTTATAAATGGAAACTTTCAGAGGAGTCAGAGAAATCTGTTTTCCTTTCTCCCACTATTGAACAGGAGAGCCACATCTGAAGTGACCTGCAGACCCCAGGGAAGCCTTGCTCAGGAACTATTTGTTGATTCATTGATTAAACACCGTGGAGAGAGGGGGCATCAAGCGCGGAGAGCCCCTCGGTAGTGAAGGCTTTGAAAGCCCACACTGCAGTGTGTGGTGGGATGGCTTCCTCGTGACCTTCCAACCACTAATCTCCTTTAAGAACCGAATCAAAGCAGTTAAGGGATTTTGTCAGATGGATTGTGTCTACAGTTGGGTTTTTGGCAGTTTCGTGCAGAAAGCAATACATTCTCCATGAAAATATGAATTTCTTCTTCTCTCCCCCCAAGAAAGGAATGAAAACAGATTGCCAGCAGAGATCTCTAGAGAGGAGTCTTGTTTACCCATGACACTGTTCAGGCAGGGACAGCTGCTAGGCGGATGTATTTCTCACACTTCCCAGCCCAGCTCTTTCCTTGACTACCCCTGCCTGATGGTCCTGCCACGGAGGGAAGCCAGTCCAGTGAGCCTGTCCTAGGATCTTTTCTGGTTAGAGTGGAGGGTGACAATAACCCATAATCTGCTTTTCCAGAAATCATGAAGCAAGCAAGGCTGGAGCTCAAAGTACCTCATTTGCTTCAATACACAGGTCGTTCAAGGCCACAAAGCCTGAGAGTACGAAGTCAGGATAGACGTTCAGAGGTCTCCTTCTGAGAGTCCCACCTTACAGTGTAATAGAGCACAGAGAGAGAGGAGAACATATGCATGGGATTAAACACCATCCAGTCTAGGAAAAGGTGGCCATCTTGAAGTGACCACAGAATTATGGAAGCCTAGGTCAAGTTGTAAAGCTATACTCTAAATACCCTTGTGATCTTGAGAAGGACATGTGACCACTCAGGGCCATGGCCTCTTTTGCTGAGAAGATAAGAACGGGGGTGTCTGTAATGCCTTCACAGAAGGTTTGTTATGAGTATTAAGCAAGATTCCCTATGTCAAATGCTTTACCTGGCATGAAAGGTCGCAACTAATTTTGTCAATCTTTTCCCTTTTGAAATGGATGGCGGAGGGAGATGTGTATGATAGAGATACAAGCAGAAGATTGTACACGTGCATCTGGAGTGAGGGAGGGTCCATGGTCTTCAACCTTTCCTTGCATTGTAGTACAAACAGGACACACTTTGAGAGTTGCTGTTGCTTGTCACATTCACGGTGATGGAGATAATGGTGCTGATGGTTAAAATGGCAGTGTTGATGGGTAATGCCTAGGGCTCCAAGAAGCTCTCACAAAATTTAGCTTGGGTGTTCTGGTTTCTTCTTTATACAAGGGAAGAAATCTGAATGTCAGTAAATAAGAGCAGTTTGAGCCCTCTAAACGGGAGGGACGTGCGTGATCTGCAGACACCAGGACTTTATCGTGGATAATTAGTCTTGAAGGTGTCATCCTACATGATCTTCATGATCTCAGGAGATACTTTGTAACACAGCCCTGGAACCAGACTCTATCTGACTGTGAAGGTTCTGGGATGAGGTAGACCATCAACTGAGCCACTGTGTTTCTTTTCTTATCCCCTGTGGGAATCAGAATGCCAGCTACTTCGGAGGACTGTGGTGAGGACTGAGTTAGTGACTGGAGAGTCTAAGAAAAGTGTCTGACTCACAGTAAGTGTTCCGTGCATATTAGTAACAATTAGATGGTTCTTTTGTTTTTGTTTTTAAACACTGGTAGAACAGTGTCTTACCTTGTGATTCTCCTCCCAATTTTCCATTCTTCGGTTTATTCACAATGTTATAAATATATAAAACTGGTTTATAGTTTGAATATAAGAGTGGCTCTTCTTTATTGTGCTGTTTAAATACCCACTGTGCCACGTGCTGTGTGTGGTATCTAATTGAACTGATTCTCTCATTATTCTTTTGTGATATATATTTTTATCCCCATCTTATAAATGAGAACAGGGAGACTCCAAGAAGAGTTGGAACTTGCCCACATCTCCAGCTAATGAGCGACAGGGCAGGGCTTGGATTTATTGCCTTCCCTGTGTGTTGTATGCACTCTGCCCCGTCACCTGGACACTGCTTGTAGGACTTTCTGAAAAAGTAGAAAAGGACATTTCTCTGGAATGAAAGCTGAGAAATGAGAGGGAGATGGAGGGAGATGGGTGGGGAAGAGATAGGTAGGTAGGTAGGTAGATAGATGGATAGATAGATAGATAGATAGATAGGAGATAAATAGATAAATAAATGGAAAGGGACTCATTTTGTAACTAGCCCTTTCAGAAGGGGAAAGTAGGGAATCGGGTAATTCTCACTTTAACTAAATGTGTGTATTATTTAGTCAGAAGCAGAAAAATTGGTTGTTTGAGCTTTGCATCATGACCATTTAACTTTTAGGTCTGGAACAACCTTCTATATTATGCTTGAAATGTCTCATGCAAAAGTAATGGTAGACACAAAACAGAGGAAGAAATCCAGTACATCATCATTTTCCAGATAATACAACCACCTTCACACCCTTAACATACCAACGCTGGTGGGGGAGGGAAGGAGAGCCTAGTGTCCTGGTATGCTCTGGATGCTTGGCACAGATTGGGTTAACATTCATAGAGAAAACTATGCATTCGTATAGTTTGATACTTTTCAGTTAAAGAAATACACCCCCCTGCCCCTTTAAATTAATCATAAAAGATCTGAGCTGAACAAGCCACATCTTCTTCCCACTGTTCCACATTTGGAAACTGAGGCACATGGCTTGCTATGCAGGCAGGAAAGCCACTCTAGATTCTGACTCCCAGACAGAGCCTCTTCTCTCATCTAAGTGGTGTGACTCTGATGCCATTCATTTGTAAGGAGCTGAGACACGTGGCAGAGGAGACTCACACACCTAGGTGTGCAGTGAGGGTCTTGCTGAAGGAAGGTGGAGCCCTCATATACAGGCCTGCTGCAACCTGCAAACTGACAAGCCCATTGCCACATGTTGGAGGAGGGAGAGAAGGCTGTGGTAGCTGATGTCTTCTAGAACAAAGGCAGGGTGCTGAACAGAGCACTGTGCCATCTTGTGCCTTAGCCTCCTGGGGCCCACCGGGTGCTGTGGCATCCTCCCCAGATGGCCACCCATGGCTCTTGTGATGTGGGACTGGCACTCTGTCTGTGGAGCAGATGGGGTTTCCTTGCGAGTGGTACTTCCTGCTCTGCATGTTCATTTTGAAGATGTAGGTTGCAGTAGGGACAGGGGGCCAAAACCAATCATGTGCCAGGCCTTTGTGTTAGAAATGAAATACGATCCAAGGTAGACTAGAAAGAGGGGATTTCAAAAATCCTCATAATTCCCAAGGTCAAGTCAAGGTCAGACTACTTATGACAGTTTGAATGTTATAGAACTGAGGCCACCAGTCGGGGGACTCACAGCCATTCTTGGGGGAGATCCAGGAGCTTCTCTGTCCCACTTCTCAGTGATTTTACTTGCTAGAGGTGGAAGGAAGGGATTGAAGAAGGGAGGAAGCCAGGACTTTGCCTTTCCCTCCCCAAGGTCACAGGGCCATACAGTTGTTGTTCTTGTAAAGCAGTCAGAGTGTGCTTCATGACTCAACTCTTGCCTTCACACTGCTTCGAGTAAAATATACGTGAACTGACTCTCTGTTGCTCTAAATATAAATATTTCTTCTAATAATACTTGGTATTTGTGTTGTGAATGTTTTGAAATCACAAATTATCATTTTCCTTTTACAGCCGAGTTAGCTTTCCATGATGAAGTGGCTTGTTCAGAAAATGCTTGTTAAAAAATAAATAACAATGCTAGAAACTGGGTCTCTATCTGGGTTGATCCCATTTTATAGAATCTTCAACCTGGAAGAGTCTCAATAAAAGGTGGGACTGGAGATTTGAGTGTGAAGAAGCCCGAGAAGCAGGCATAGGGCCTAGGGAATTGTGGGAAGAAAACATTTGCAAGGTCGTTGTGTATTGAGTATGGTAGCCAAGGCTGGGAGGTAGCTCCAGGTCACACTTTTTTCTCCATGGAAAAGCAACTTCAGGGGCTGGAGTGGAGAGAAGGATCAGTGCTTTAGAGTGTTTGCTGCTTGGACTGGAGTTCTGTTCCTTGTATCCACATCAGGGGATCACACAGGCCTGTGACTCTAGCTCCCAGGATCCTGACACCTCTGACTTCTTTAGGTACCTGTACTCACATGCACAAACCTGCACACACACACACACACACACACACACACACACACACACACACGTATCCACAAAACTGAGACTAAAATAAACCTTAACATGGGAGAAAAGTTAGTGTAGTGTAGGAGGAGAGAAAAGCAAGGGAAGGAGGCAGGGAGGGGGCAGGGGAGGTTCAGTGCCCTGTGAACGATTTCCCATGATGCCGATCTCCTCCTCCATCAGTTCCTAGTATCATTCTATTTCTGGGGTCACACAGTAGAGCAGAGACATAATCTAGTCTCACAGGGACTCAGGCCACTCAAAGCAAGAGGAATGGCTTTGCGCTTATCAGTTTAAGTCCTGTGTTATCTAGTTCTGGACCCCGCCTGCTTTCCCATGCAATTGATCCTGTCAGTGACGTCATCTCAAAGAACCAAGGCAGTGTTAGATGCTGCAACAGTCCTTAGTCCAATGCCTTTAATTAAAACAAAAATTCACTGGCATCATCCTCAGTTAAAATATGGGTGCCTGTTTATTATTTGTTTTGCTTTGGAATATAGCTTTTTATTAGTCACGTGGCTGTTTGAAGGTGAAATGGACGTGTGTGTTCTCTCCTTTGACCCTTGATAACTATCAAGTAAATAACATCCCAATACAGCTGGGTGTATTTTAGGATGGATTTCTTGACCCAGCTTAATGCTAAGACCATGACAAAGAAATTATGTCTTTTGATAATGGCTCTGAAATCTTCAAGTTGATCTACCATAGTCAGCATTTGACTACAGATTCCCGGTAGAAAGTCTACTCCAGCTATCGGAATGCTTCAAAAGGTCTGTGTGTCACTGGCAGATGGAACAAGCTGGTGTCATGTGAATGTCAGCTTGGTACCTTTGAGCCATCATTAGCCACTAGCGCTATCACGAAAATATTGGAACATCATCTTTAGAATGTCAAACCTTGACTTAGAATGAACAAGGCAAATATATTTAATTAAAGGATACATGCGTAGGAGCAAAGTGAGTGTTTGGTCACCTCAGGCTTGTTTAAATGCTAGTGCCTTGCTGTGTATTTCTCTTCGCCATGTTGCTAAGTAACCTAATTTTAGGAAAGTTTCACTTTAATACTCCTAACTATTAAGAGGAGAGTACGGTGTGCCCCTGTTTGGTTTGTTACATGGGCACAGTACCCGGCAAAGGTAACAGATTGGGGAACGATTCTTATGTGTCTCAGAGTTCCAAGCTTTCGAGGCTGTATTATGGAAACTTTGTAATTATTGTGGGTAATCTTGCAGAAAATTAAATGTTGAGTTTGCATATATGGAGAACTTTGGACTGTTTTGCTCACCGTAGCTTGTTAGAGCTAAACATCTCATTGACCCTGCCAGGCTGCGGGTTTCACTTACTGCTAGTAAAATGCTATTTGTGGTGTGAGTCGAATCTGTTACAGGGTGAGCGAGCGTCTCATGCCTCGGGCGTGATTTACAGACCTCACTGTGTGTTCCAAAATGAAACCCGAACAATAGTTCTTGAAATAATCTCCCCACAAGGGACACTTGACAATATCTTGACAATTTGGATTAGAAGGGTTGGATAGAAGGTTATGTTGGCATCCAGTGAATGGAGCCTCACAAATTCTTAAAACAAGCAGTGAATAGGTGGCACCCCCAACAACAGGTACCCCAAGGAGTTAGAACTGATAACATCAAGACCAAGAGGTCTTTCTTTAAACACATGAGTTTTTTTTTTTTTTTAAAAAAAAGGCAACTAAGAAGTGGGTAACTAGAGTAACTTTGGGTTTGAAAGGTGGTTGGCATTGTTATGACTTCTCCCCATAGGTCGTAGAAGAGACCTGGGAACATCTAAGACTGCAAACAAGCCACACACTTACTCTGCAGATGTTGAAAACACAGTAAGTGTCTCATGGGCTACCAGAACCACTGACTGCAGCAGTCGCAATTTAAATGGCTTCAATTCTGGAGAACTCACTGCACGCACCAGACACTTTTTAAAGTCTTTGTGCTTGTGTCAATTCATCTAAGCCTCAGAACAGCTTCACAGTGGAGGTACAATGGCCGTACCCTCCATTCCTGAAGCCTGCAGGACTATAATGAGCTCCTGGCAGGAAGCACAAGGAACGGGGCCTTGATGGCAGAGTATCTGGAAATAGGGAAGGTTTGTTTTCCTAAATGCCCTGGTTGCTCAAGCTTTTATTCTATGGAGCTATTACTGCTGGAGCGTTTCTCTGGGACATAAGGGTTCCTGTCATAAAGGAGGCTTGTGTTTGCTTCTAGAGGGAGGAGAGAGAAAGCTTATGTAACACTGAGTGGTTTAGTTCTCCAGAGGACCCCATGCCTGCCTGTCTTCTCTTCTCCTATGGTCATTATTGACTGAACTTGTTTTTAGGCCATGTGTAAGTGACAGAGTATCCCTTGCAGCCCAGCCTTGTAAACATGAGCTCTCCCTTCCCGCCTGTGACTGCCCGCTTCAAGCTGGCTGTGCCTTCAATCTTGTTCTCCCTTTCGCAGGAGGGAGATGGTGGTTTCCTCTTAAATATCATCATAGGGATGAGGTGAAGCTCACTTAGGTTTGAAATAAAAATTAAAAAAAAAATTCTCTAAGCAGGCAGAGAGTATAAATGTATAAGAGTATACATTTAACAATAGGATTTCCTCCTGGAAATGCCACATGGGGAGTCATATTTCCAGTGGAGATTTTGGCTGGAAGCTTTTAGGAGCTGGAATCTGTTGCTTTTATACCTACCAGGGGACTGGGAGTATAGAGAATTAGTTTTGTCATGGCTTCGTATTTTACCTTGGCCAAACTGATCTTTTTGTATTACTCCTAAGTTGCCATCAAACCCAACATTTGTGACAACATCACAAATCACTGGAACTATATCAGCATTCTGAGCAGTGGAATTTATGGGGTACTAATGGATATCCTGGGCGATTTATCTTTGTAGTAGCTGTTCGGGCACCTCTGACTTTTTCTTATTATAGAAGGACTTCTTGAAGAACAGTGGGTCTCCAGACCCAGCACCTGAGATGAAGGAAATGCAATGCCCATACCCACTTCCATGGCGGGATGAAGGGCTAGGGAAAGAGCTCACCTGGTAAAATGTTGGTCTTGTAAGCGTGAGAACCTGAGTTAACTCACCAGGACCTACATACAAAAGCCCAGTATGGTAGCCTGCATGTGTGGTCTCAGCCCTGGGAAGATTCCTGAGAATCAGCTAGCTCTAGTTGATGCATGAGTTACTGGTTAAAGAGATCGTCTTTCAAAAACCAAGGTGGATAATTCCTGGGAAATGAGACTTAAGGATGACTTCTGGATAACACAGACATGTACACACATGAACACACACATACACGAGTACATTGGGGGGGGGAGGAAAGGAGGGGGGAAAGAGCCCAGGATTGATATGATGCTTTAAGGATATATATATGTCCTGAGTGTGGCATGGGGTAGTCCTGAGAATTATCTAGAAAAGCCCATGTCTAGTGGTTAAATGGTTAGCCGCCATTTGTTTATTCCCTGAAGGGGTCTCTGCATGTAAAGGTGGACACCCGTAGATGAAGCGGCTTGACCTTGTTCAGCCTTAGTTCTTATGGCTATCTATGATTTATGTTTTGAAGATCGCATGATGGGAGGGAAAAGGCATAGTGGTTGCTTCTGGGGTCACGTGCACACACTCCTGGACTTCTGAGACACTTACCTTACACATCCCCTTCTATTAAACATGCCCGAGGACTACAAACTTGGGATTTGTTAAAATGCAGGACTCGTGGAGGGGGTTCAGCAGGTAACGGAGCCAGGTGTGGCAGTGCATAGCTGGGGCCTAGATGTTGGGGACAGGCTGAGACAAATAGGTCCCAGTGGACTGCTGGCCAGCCATCCTAGTCCAAAGGGCAAGCTTCAGTGAAAGTCTGCCTCCTCATGAAGGAAGATGTCCAGTTATGGCCCCTGGCCTCCATATATGTGCTCATGGATGCCCACATGCACATACATAACACACATACAAATACAAAGTGCAGAAAAAGCCAAGACTGGGTCAGATCCAGTAACTCATCACTTTGGAAAGAGCTCCAATAGCTTGGGCATCTATGCATTCCAAAGTTTGAGGACCCTCTTTTGCACTTCGTGGTGCTCTTTTTCGGCAGCAGCAGAGCTGAGTCTAGAGACTCTTAACTCCCCTTCTGGAAGGTTCTTCTGGCCCTTCTGGAGTCTAAATCTGAGCCTGTTAGCTAGCTATCCCTATTTCTAAGTGGTGCTGTATTTTTTTTTTATGGTGTGCCCCACGTGGTTGGGCAACGTAAATAATGTGATAATGAGGAGAGACTAAAGGTCACAGGATTGTTAACATGTGTGAGGAGATCGGAGGCTTAGCCTAGCGGGCGAGGGAAAGGCTAGTACACCAACTGTAGGCACACTTCAAAGCGTGGGGCTGGTCTGCTGCGCTAACTTAATTATCTGTGCTATTGATATCTTTGAAGAACATATCTATACCGTGGATACGGTTACTTCACAGCAGGAGACAGCAGAAGGTGGCTTGCTCCCTTGCCAACTTCCTAAAATGCTTTTCAGAGTCATGTGGGTTGCACAGTCTTCTCTTGGATTAAATATAAAAATAACCCTGTACAGCATATCCACACTCTTTTCCCTGTCTGCTGAAACAGCAATCTCCTATGCTTTTTCTAGAACCCATTAAAAAGGGAAGAGGAGAGGAGGGGGTAACAGTATCCCCAAACCCCAGAGCCCCAAACCAGATAAGATACTCTTTCTCCCAGAATGGATCCCAGAGAAGGACCTCAACAGAGGGAGAAAGCAGGCTGCGGCCTCCATGCCCACCACCGCTCCCTTTGGATTACAGGTTGATGAAGCGGCCTGAACTTTATCCTTATTTTTATTGTTCTTCCTTTTCTTTCTGGCTGCGTTAGATTTATTGACATCTCTACCAGAAACCTGCAAGGAAAAGAAATACAACCCAAACCAGGTGATGTTTTCATTTCTGAGCCATAAAAGTGTTTGATGTTAAGAAACACTTGACGCTATACACCGAAGGGAAGGATTTGTCTTTACCCACTTTTTGCTGATCTAAACCAGTCTTGTTCCTGTTTGGGATGCTGGCTACAAGGCTTTCCAGAGAGGGCTTCCATTTCTGAAGTTGGCCTTTGGCGTCAGCTCCCAAGAGCCGAAGCCACTAAGTATTGCCTTACCATATTATAGCTCTAGTGTAAGGTGTACGTGGTTCTGTGTGTCCTTTCTGATGGCGTGTGAGCATGGTTTTGGAGCAGCTAGTTCTGTTGTTTTCTGTGTGTGTATGTACAGTGTGGGTATGTATGTCTTTGTACCTGTGTACATACATACATATATATGTATACATATAAACGTATACATACATATATATGTATGTATGTACACAGGTATGTGTGTGTGTGTGTGTGTGTGTGTGTGTGTGTGTATGTGTGTACAGGTATAACAACATGAAGTGTCCTTCCCCAGTTGCTATCCATTTTGATTTTTGAGATAATATCTCACTGGCCTGAATTTGCCAGATATGCTAGGCTAAATGGTCCATGAACCCCAAGGGGCTGTCCCCCCTCTACCTCTCCAGCAGTAGGATCACAGATGTCCTCTACCAGGCTTCTTTTAACCTAGCTCTGGGGGGATCAAACTCAGGGCCTTATGCTTTCAAGACATGCACTGTTTCTACTGAGCAATGCTCCCAGCCTAGACTTGTCTCACAGCAGGCCAATCTGAAGTGTAAAGAGGCAGAATTACCCAAGCCCCTCACTACACACAAAGTGAATACAGAGCTCTGTTCTTTGACACCACAATGTGGCCGGCAGTTGGGAATCTTGGCTGTTTAATAGGCAGAGCCTGGGCTTTGGGGGAGGAATTTTCATCTTTCTCATTCTTGGAAAATTTCTCCCACAGTGAGTATGGCGTAGCCTTTGAAACACGGTCATTTTCATGATAAGTATGCTATGGAGAACAGCCAGAGTGTCACGCAGAACCAGCTGCAGCATCTTGTGTGACATTCTAAATATTAATACAAATACAGTTAATTCACACGCCAGGGGTGTCACTGGAATCCATTTTGAGTTGACGCTTCACTCCGCTCTGAGATTTCTCTGTGACTACCCATGTTGAAAATGTTTGCTAAACAAAGCCACGCTGGGCCACCTTCAATCTATACGCTCCTTGCATCACATTCCTTAATGAACACTTAGTTCTAAGTGGAAACTCACGCAGGTTAAAGGTCGATGGCTGCTTCCGCATTTGCCTGGCAGTGAGGTCGTGAGGGACGGCAGACCTGGTATCTCAACAAACCGAGGCCCTGGTGTGGGGAGCTGAGGGCGATGTACCTTTTGTCTGTGGACAATTTGTGTGGTTCGTGGCTCATTTAAAAATCCAGTTTTAAAAATTCCCTTCCACTGTTACATTCTTGAAGGAGGAGCTCGCTCCGCGGGTCATGCTGGGGCTTCGTCTGTGACTGTGTAGACGCGGGCTAGAGAGAGCAAGTGTGCTCAGGTCATGCTTGGCTTCGTCTGTGACTGTGTAGATGCCGGCTAGAGAGAGGCAGTGTGCTCAGCCTCTGCTCCCCCCCACCTCAGCTTCACTTTCTATTTCTGCACAGTAAATTTAATAAAGAAACTATCTTGGAGTAATAATTCCTACAAGCCCTGGGCATTCCTTTGGGGGGAGAAGAGGACTGACCTTTTCCTGTTTTTAATAAAACCTCTGTGAATGTGGGGTTGCCTTTGCTACAGTCTGGTGCAACTGTCTTTTTATCCGTATATCCAGGGCAGGTGAGCTCTTTGCTCCTCTGCTTTGGAAGCAGTGTTATGGGAGACAATACTTGCGAGGTTGAAGTTCCTTTAGGTCTAATCTAATTTGCATGCGTTTAGCTTTCTAGAGGTGTGGCATCTCCTTTTGAGGGGGGTCAGTTTGCTTATTTATTTGTGATTTAGGACCCCACTTATTTCTCAGAGAACTGAGAGATGGCGTTCTTACAAATTGGGGTTGAATTCTTCCTCAGTGATTGGCAGGCTATTTTATCCTGACTATGAACTGGCATTTTGAAAGCTTTGATTTAGTCTTTGTCTTAAACAGGAACACTTTTTAAAAAAAAAATACATTATTAACTCTGGAAAATCCCACCCATTATCCCACTAGATGATTTGGAATAGGGGAACTTGAGACCTTTGGTGAGGGAGAACAAATTCGCGGGATGCTTTATAACTGTTCTCTTTGGTCACTGAAGACACTGAGCAGCACATGGGTTAAAAGGGTCATGCCAGGAAACTCGAAGTATTCTGAGACAGAATGAGGACAAAACAACCATTTCTAGGGATTCCCTGCCCACAACCACAAACAGGTCCTGTAAGTTTGCTTTGACTGCTCTGAAATGAGGCATCTGTCTGTCTGCCCACCTCATGCTTAGTGTTATCTTGATTTTAATTCAGAGTTCATTCTCACCTTTGGTTTCTAGCATGTTTCTTAAGAAATGGAACCACTTAGACACTAGGAAGGACAACATCTCAGGACGGGTGGGATGTGGCCCCACCCATACGTTTTCAAGAGACCCTAAGCAACATTTGGGGAGCCTTCACCATGAGCAAGGTACTGGCCTGCACCTCTGCCTCACACACCGCAGTGTCATGGCCTTGCTCTGTTTTACATCCTTTTGCTATATTTCTTCCAATTTAACCATAAAATAGGAGACCCTAGCAAAGGTGAGGCACTCAGGAGGAAACAGGTTGAAAATAGAAGTCTACATGGTCTTCCATGTTAATTCAACTTTACAAAGACATGTTTTTAAAATCTAGATTTCATGTATGAGAGAAAGGCAGCATTATTTTCTTCCTATGTCTGACTTATTGTGCATAATATGATGATCTTCAGTTATGTCCATTTTCTTGTAAATGACAGAAATTTATTCTTTGTTACTGCTGAACAATACTCATATATATATATATGTGTATTTATATGCACACAAATATACACACATACACATATATGTATATATGCATATATGTGTATGTATATATACATACACACACACATATATATATGGGGGGAGTTAGTTAGATAAATACATGCAACATTTTTTTCTCAAACCATTAATCTGTTACTGTATATCTAGGCTGATTTTGTAACTTGGCTATTATGTATAACGCTGCAATAGGTATTTGTCTAGTTAGGGTTTTACTGCTATGAATAGACACTATGACCAAGGCAACTCTTATAAGGAAAACATTTAATTGGGGCCTGCTTACAGGTTCAGAGGTTCAGTCTATTATCATCAAGGCAGGAGCCTGGCAGCATTCAGACAGGCATGGTGCAGGAGGAGCTCAGAGTTCTACATCTTCATCTGAACGTTGCTAGCATGATACTGACTTCCAGACAGCTAGGGTGAGGGTCTTAAGCCCATGCCCACAGTGACACACCTACTCCAACAAGGCCATACCTCCTAACAGTGCCACACCCTGGACCAAGCATATAGACACCATTATAGTATTCAACCTTAGAAATGTGTTCACTGTCTAAAACCAAAAGCCAAATGTCTCAGCTTAGTTGTAGCTCAGGAGAAGAACAGTTGTATAGCAGGCAGGAGGATCTAGGTTCAGTCCTGAAGAAATAGACACCTGATACATTTTAAGCTCTTTGTTCCTCTTGTAAGCCTTCTGTTGATCCCACTCCTGCCCTTGCAGTCTGTGGAGCATCCAGGGCCATAGTGTGCAGTGCTTGCATGTGCCTAAACTGCACAGACTGCACATTGGCAATGATGTCCAAGGTGCTCTTATGTTACCTGCACTTTATGAAAGTTGACAGTTGGATCAAGAGACTGGATCACACGTAGGAGTGCTTGATCCAATCAGAAAAGCTATAGTTTTCCCTAGAAAAGCCAAATGGTTACTGAAATCTGTCTTTTCCCCTCTGCCAGAGGGGACCTCGCAAGCTTTTCTTGAGTCCTTCCAGCACCACTGGAAAGCCTTTGGCTGCTTCCCCACTCTCTGTGAGTATAAGATGCCCCGGGCTTATCTAATACAGCTCCTGTCCTAGACCTAGACTTAGCCTGTTTTTCAAGGGTCCCTGTGTTTCTGGGTAGGAAATGATGCTGAAAGACCCAGTTTGCCTGATGGGATTGTTCATTGTTTCATACCTTTTGGTAGATGACGCATTTGTAAGAGACAGAAGCATGCATGGCTACATACCACTTGTGTACACAATTTACTGCATTCCATACTTCATGTGCTTTTGAGTTTATGCCAGTAGCTCAGTTAAAATTTTCAACTCCAGTTATATTTAATTTCTCTTAAATCACACACACTTCCTTCCTTCTTCATTGGCCTTGCCTATATAGGACATGGGATAGTGGAATTAGATATTCCAATATTACTCACATTTTATCACATATTTTATGGCTAGTAGTTTTAGAAGAAGAATATTAATACTGGTCCCAATGTGGTTATTGAAATTTTAAAGCTTTTAAAAATAGTTGCTTCTCTTTCATATCCTCATTTTAAGATAGTTCATTTATATTAACCCTCTCAGGGCAGATTCTTAAAACTCTCCTCTGCTATGTCCTAGCTATATTTTGATCTGAAACCTATAGCTAAGTATATTTCTAAACACTTGCTTCCAGTTGTTTACTGTAATCATTTTGATTTTTTTTAATGTATGATCCTTTGAAAGGACCCATAGGACCAGGTATAGGTTCTTGCCTAGATTTATTACTATTTGAACCCTTTGTATTTGCAAGATAGTTTAGTTGGTTATAAAAATTGTCTCTTTCTAATACATTGAAGGTTTATTCCCTCTTCCAGCCTAAAGTGTTTACTTTAGAAAATCTGACAGTAATTATACTCATGTTACAAGCCATGCAGTCTTTCACTGTTTCTAGAAAGCTAACAATTTTACAAGAACACCCTTTACTCTTAGAAAACAGACTCAGGTGCAGTGTGAAAGCTATCAGTCCCTCATGTCAACCAGGCATGTCTGAAACCACAGGTCTTGGTGTTTGTTCCAGTCCCCTGTATTGCTTCCTTGGATGTTCTTACCATCCAAATGCTTGAGTCTCTTTGTCTGTCTCCATGATTCATCTCTTCCCTTTTAATCTCTTCTCTCTTTTTATTTCTTTGAGATTTAAGAAGCTCTTCTTTTTAACTTTTGTATTTAGTAAGCATCTCTATTCTGTTTGTTTCTAGGTTAGTTGGGTATTTCTGAAATGAACTTTTGCTTTTATTCTGATTCTCTTCAGTCCTGTAACTACACTGTAGAGCTTTTTGAATCTTATGGCAGAGTCCTTTATATTTTTAATAATTTTTTTGTAATATTTTCAAGTTTCTTTTGAAATGGTTTTATTGCCACCAGGGATGTTTTTCACTTCTTCTGGTTTGTAGTTATGATAACCTTGTATGAGATCTGACCTTGATATTTCTTCATCCTTCATTTTTATATAAAATTAAGTTTCCTGATATTTTGGGATAAAGCATTGCTTAGAAAAAAATCACACTAACTCTTCAACTCTCCCCCTGTTTCTATTATGTCAAAACCATTGGCCACTACTCTCTTGGGTTCCTTGGCTATTGTTCCTCCCCTCCTCACTGTAGACCTTGCCTTTTAGCCCCCCTATCCCTGAGTTTGAGCTGAACTGAGCAAAGGAGTATATTTTCCAGTCATTCCATATGGAGAGGGCAATGAAATGAGAGAATTCTTCCCATACCAACATGATTTATTGAAACATGTGTGACTGTGGCAAATGATTTACAGAAGAGTCTCCATCTCCCAGCAGTGTTTAACTACTTGTATATCTTTGAGAGAAACAAAGGGGGTAGGACTTGTGCCCCTTGTGTCCCGACATTTCAGGAGGGAATGTTAGAGGGCCTAATCTTTTGATTCCTGAGAGTGATGACAGCTGGTCTTATCTCAAGACATCAATGATGACATCCAGTCTAAAGTGTGTAGTCATTCAACATGGGGGCCCAAAAGAGAGGGCATCCCAGTGTCTAAACCACTCAGTGGAGGCTAAAGTTGCCAAACAGCCATCACTGACACTTCCAGTGTTTCCATGTTTTTCGGTGTTAAGTGTGATAACTTTGCTCTCACATCTGGTGATTGTTTGTGGTTGGCTCACCTAGTGGCTCCTTGTTTTCAGGCTCAAGGTTCCATTTTATTTTCCCTCATTCTTTTGCATTTGGGAGTTCAAGAGAACAGTGAATCTCCTAGTTTTGTTGTAAACACTGACAACTGACTTGGGATCTGGTTATCTAGTTGCTAAATTTATATAGTAATGAAAACAATCTTCGCTGTCACTATGGCCAGCGGCTTTTCAGAATTCCCAGCTATAAGTCCCCTAAGCTGTGTTTCTTCAGATGAGTAGCACATACCTGAGCAACATCAGCATTAGAAAATGGTGCAGCCTAGGCCCACAGAGCCATCTCTTGACTCACGAACACGATCTCAATGGCACCATGTTCTAGACAACTAGTCATTGCAGAAAAGAAAACATGTCTAACAGACACAGTTAGAGTATAAATTCTGCTTCTTGCTTTTAACAAACACAAATTTCTATTTACTTCCAGGCTTCTTCCAAAAATAAATGTGTAGCAATCTACAAAAATAACCGTAATTACAAAAGATAGAGTGTAATTAACTATCTGGTTGAGTGTATTAGTCACAGTGGACTAGTTAAGCATTTTGGTGTCCCTGAGTGCTCCTAGGGCTAGGCTGTCACATAGCCTCCTGTGGACAGCAGGGTTTGCTGTTCTGCCCCATGCTTATTCTGGGACTCAGGACCACCTTCAAGGATTTTATACACATACTCAAAGGAAAAAGACAGACAAGGGAAGGGAAGGTGGAGGGAGAGAATTTTAGGGATCAGTGGCACCACACCCCCTTTCTGTGCATACTGTGGTCAGAGTTCAGTCATGCAGACCTCTTGGCAACAAGAGAAGCTGGGAAGGGTAGTGTACCTGAGTGCCCAGGGAGAAATAGAAATAGAGTTTGGTGAGCCAAGTGTCTCCTGTGGTGAGGAAATGAGCCAAAAGGAGGAGGAAAGCTTTAGTAGGGCAGAGAGGGCATTTCAGGCAGAAATGAATTGCATAAAGACTGTACATGGAGGGGCAGCTTCCTCACTGTCAACAATTGAGAGTCAGCTGTCAAGGCAGAGGTTTATAAAATTTAAATAAATAAAAGCAGCGGTGCATGCAGGTCTTCTGGTAGAATGCTTGCATTGAATGTATGAAGCCTTGGGTTTGGTTCCTAGTATGGTGGCCATAAACCAGTACAAGCCTGTGATCCCAGCAATTAGGAGGTAGAGACAGGAGGATCAGAAGCTCAAGGTCATCCTTGACTATAGAGAAAGCTTAGGGCCAGCCTGTGATACCTGAGACTCTGTCTCTAAAACAAGGCAAAAAACAAACAATAATCTGAGTCAAATGACTGAGGATGGAAAAACAAACCAGTAAGATGAGATTGGAAAATGGAGAGAGCTGTTCGTGTCTTTGGAGTGTCACATGTGGTCAGAGAAGGAGCCCAACGTGGCCTCCTTCAAAAAACTTGAAACTTATTTGTGTCTGAAAGCTTAGGGTAGGATTTATGGTTTATAAGAGAGTGCTCTCACCCAACTCCTTAGAAAGGGAGTCCTGAGTCTTTGTTGTTACCAGCCATGCTTTTGCAATTGAAGTGGCCTTCCTTCACACACCTAGTAACTAAAAGCCAGAGCAAATTGGTTTTACCTCACAGGTGCCCACCTCGATCATGCTTTTTGGGGAGGCTCCTACTAATGTGTCACAATCATGATGAGTGTCTTCATGAGTCCTATAAATTCAGACCCTCAGTACAGTTTCAAACCCAACAGGGCCGTGTTGTTCGAGCATCATAAACAATGGTTTTATTTCCTTTCGAAGCTCATAAAGCCACCTCTTTTGACATTTCTCCTCTGTTTTCCCCTGACCTTTTTTTTTCTTTGCCTCTCATGTCTCTTTATTTGTGAAGGCATGGGGGATTATGGCCAGGCATCCTTATAATAATCATAGTAGCCATACATTTAGGGTTGTTGAGGGTGTTACTACATAAATAGAAACCATTTAGCAAGAACTAGTTGTAGGAAGAGGAAATACAACCCTCGTAGGGCAAGACTATTTCTCTTCTATTAGAAGATACCTCAACATGTTGCTGGGTAGTTTTTTGCTTGGAGTTGCAACTTAGAAGACTGTCACATAGATCCTGTCCTGTCTTTTACTCTAATATATGTTAATGTGTTTTCTTATGCATATGACTGTTTCGATGTGTGGAGGTAAGTGTGTGTGTGTGTGTGTGTGTGTGTGTGTGTGTGTGTACTTCTAGAAGTCAGAGGTTGGCATTAAGTGTCTTCCTTGGTTACTCTCCGCCTCATATGTCGAGGTGAGGTCTCTCACTTGAACCTAGAGATAACTGAATGGACAAGTTTTGCTAGCCAGCTTGTTCCAAGAGTCCTTTGTCTCCTCCTCTTAAGTGCTGAGGTCACAAGCAGACTGCCATGTTGGCTTAGCATTTATATGGGTGCTAAGGATCTGATCTCCTCATGTCAGTCCTCACGGTTACATGGCACCTCACCCACCAAGGCATCTTCCTAGCCCTCCTGTCCTTTTGAGATGATTCCCTGGAATTGAGAACATTTCAGAAAATGACCCCAAGTGTTATCCCAGACTTGATGTGGGCATTTCTGCATCTCACCAAAAGCCCATGTGATGTTAAACGTGAAGGCAAATGAAATGTGCATCTTCCTTAGCGAACGTGTGGTTTGTCTGGCATTTCTGCTCCCCCAGTATGACCTTTAGAAGGAAATATGATCGATAGCCAGTTGGATCCTCTCTACTCTGCCTGTCAAGGTCCAGAAGGGAGAAGTGAATAGGTTTTGATGAAAAGGACCTCTAATGGCTAAGTGCAAACTTAGAAAAAAAATAGTCCTCCCCCATAATAACTTCCAGAAGGTTCTACAGCACATGATATACAAAGACTGGCTTTTTTTTTTCACTTTGGGCATCTGCTATCTTTGCCTAGCTCAACATTCCAGTGAGGGGTTTTATTATTATTTTTTTTTCTAGAGCTTAAAACCGAACATGTCAGCAGTGAGCAGCCACCCAGCTTTGTAAAGAATGCCACGGCTGACAAGCTCACAGCTGCTGAGCACTGGGCAGAGCCCTTCTGGTGTAGCAGGCTACACACAAGGGCCTTTGTGCCACAGGACCTAGCAGGGAGGCTCCAAATAGCCTGACTCTTGGCAAACCATGGCAAGCCCTCCCTCCCATGTTAGCCAAAGTCTGGTGATAACAGTCAGCCCATCAGTGGCTCTTGAAAGAGCACAAAGGATTGCTTCTTCCACAGTTTCATTCTTTATGAAAGCCACCATGTTTTAGGGGCAAGGCCAAGACATTTATTTATTATACCACTCAAATTATTTAGAACTAAATCAGTAATTTTAGTAACATCTAAGCATACCACCTAATGTTCTTGAATAATCTGTAGGTGCCCATGAGAATAAGGACAGGGACCACATGCTTTTCTAGAGATTTGTGTTTGGTTTTGCAAACTTCACTAGAATGTGTAATTTTAAAGTGATCAAGGAGGGAGGGAGGAAGAGAAAAGAAAAGGGTTTCTTGCTCTCTGAGTTTATTTTCCTATGACCTGTTCCATAATACGTAGAAGCTCTTTTGGTCACTAAAGATGCCTGTTTGATGGAGAGGGGCTGAAGATATGATGGTCGTATCCAGTTGCCTCCAATTGCTTATGTGAAACCACTGAAGAAACTCCCTTTATTCTTAATTACATCCATTAGTAAAAATTTCACCCTCATTATCTTCTGTAAGTTCTTAATGCCCCTGAGCAAGTCAAGAAATAGTCAGTGAAGTCCAGGGAGTTTAGGCTTATTCAGAGAATTTATGGGTATTGAATTGGACACACTGTCAACAGCCTGGTTTTGGATACACAAAATCTCCCTCTCCCTCTCCCTCTCCCTCTCCCTCTCCCTCTCCCTCTCCCTCTCCCTCTCCCTCTCCCTCTCCCTCTCCCTCTCCCTCTCCCTCTCCCTCTCCCTCTCCCTCTCCCTCTCCCTCTCCCTCTCCCTCTCCCTCTCCCTCTCCCTCTCCCTCTCCTTCTTTCACTCCTCCTTCTTTCCCCCCTCTGTCTCTCCCTCTCTGTCTTTTACTTTTTTACATATCATTTTAGAAGCAACATGGTGGGGGTTGGGGGGCATGAGACAGAATCACATTCTAATGTGAACATAATATATAGTTTCTACTCAAGACATAATGAAGAGTTCACACAGGCCCACTAACAAATGGATGGAGATACCTTCGGTCTTTTTACTCATTTTATCACCATGAAATTTCTTCCAGCATTGGCTTCAAGACTGCCCAATAACCCTCTAGATATGAAGAACCCAATCTTAAAAACCTACCTACAGGAAGTCATCCTGGTTCATGCTGGGGCACTTCTAAAGTTGCCTAAATGCTTTCATTGTTTTAGAATTCAGTCTCTGAAATCCTAGGTCTATTCCCATTTTACACAATTAGTCTCATCTCCTTCCTTCATCCAGAGAGCTCCCTCCCTCTTGTCCCCGTTGTTTCTCAGAACTTGTGTGTATCTCCTGAGTGGGGGGCAGGACTCCCCTGATGGAAGTTTTTTGTACTAATCCATTCAGCTGTAAAATCAAGCATGGTCATAGAGCTAAGCCAGTTTTTTTTGTCTCTGGGACCAAACTTCTTCCCTGTGGCTCATTTCTCCCTCATCTCTTGAGACATAAAATAGAGTTATGATTGGTTCAGAAGAATAAGAAAGGAATGGTCCAAGACAGTGGGCATACACTCACTCATAACCACTGCCCTTTTAATTTGAGGCTCTAACAGATGGGAAATTATTTGGAGGTTGCAGTCACAGCAAAAACACTGTTGGCGTCCTCTCGGGTTTTGCCTGGAGAAGCCCAAGAAGCCTGTTTCTTATAATTAGAAGGTGCGTGTGAATCTGAGGGAGAGCAGAGTCAGGCACTGTAAGCATGAACGGATTCACCTTTTAGAATTGACAAGTGAGGAGCCAGCCCGAGGTTGCCTGGAGCTTTCTTTAGGATAATACCCAAAGGGAAACCCCCATAGATTGAAGCCAAGAATTATCAAATGACCCAGGCTTGCCCCCCTCCTACTTACCCACTCCTTTCTCTGTTGTCTCAGAACTACCCGAGGACATTTAACTGCTGACTTCAGCTCCTTGGCCAGCACATAGGTCTTAGATCCTGCGTGTGAAGTAAGGGGAAGTCTCCCATAGAACCTTTCTTTCTTCCATGATTTCACTTTCCCTTTGTCAGCTTCTATGCACGCACTAAAAATATTCTTCTTTCTACATCAGTGTCTGTTCTACTCACTGATTTCTTCCTAGAGCAGGCTAACTGGAAAGGCCAAAGAAATCTCTGTTGACCAGAGTAGCCATCTCAAGTGTCTCTATTTTTTTATCATATGGAACCATCAAAGGGTCTTCCAAAAGCAAGAACAAAGTTATTTAAGATCCATGGAGCTAGGTCTTGACTATCCTCCCACAATCTGATTATTAGTTTAGTGATTCATTTATTTCTGTGGGAGTCTAGCTGCTGTGACCATTTATCAATCAGCCGATTTGAGAAAAGCCAATGGCTAATAGGACAGAAGGGGAAATGTGAGAACATGGTCCCCATCTTTGTTGGTTTGGGTCATGAGTGGAGGGCATCTCTTCTTCCTCTACTGAGTATCTTGCTTTTCAGCCATAGGTCCATTCTGAGTGCTGGATTTTGGAGGTTGGCATTTCCTCGATCAACCCCTTTGCCCATCTCAGGGTGGAGTTTCTTCCAAATAGGAGGAGACTCCTGGCTTCCCTGGAGCTGCCTGCTGGGTGTCTCTGTCTGGCTCCTTTAATGCACAAACTTGACATGTCCCCAAATGACCTAAGACCTCAGTGGATTAAGCCTCACAGGCTATGGGGTCTAACCCATTTACTAGCGATGATGCCACTTCCTGGGAGAGGGGGCTGTTATACTTTTATCAAGATCTTTCTCATGTTTAGCCTAAATTTTACTCAACTGCATCTTATTTTACCACTTCAGCAATTTTCCTGGGCCAAAGAATCCATTTATTAAGCTATGTTGCCAGAAAGTCCTTTCCTCCCTCCCTGGCTCCGATATCTTGGCACATCACCATGCATGATCCTTGAGGCCCAGGTCAGAGGGTCATGTAGGTATGATTGCCTTCTAATAAGGTTCTTTGACATCTCAGTTATTAAATTCTCTTGAATGGAGTTCAAACCTACCCACCTCACAGCAAGATTTCTTTCATGAGGATCGTGCCACTGGCCTTCTTTCCAGAAGCATTCTCCTGCTTCAGTTCTACATAGATTAAATTACTTAATTCAAATGATGCCACCTCTGTCCAAGGATGAAGTACTTTTTAAATGGGGCCAGAGAAAGCCCATGTTTATTTAGTCTTACTTTCTTCTCCTGGCTACCACCAGACTACCATTCTTCTGGCTTCCAGGAGAGATGATTTCTCCTGGGTGTCACTGTCTAATCTCCACGAATCAGAGATAATTGGAATACAGCCATAGGCACCTGTAACAGTGCTTAGAGCTCAAGTTCCAGCCATGGCCTAGGACGTGGGAGGAGAGCAAACCAATGAGCCTGGCGCTCATGACACAGGGTGAGCTCCCTGTTGTCTCTTGGGCTGCTAAGCATGCTTCTTCCTCTTCTCTTTCCTCTGTCCTGCTGCTGCCTTGCTGGCTCTGAGGACACCGGGCAGCTTCTGTCTACCATAGAGATGGCACTTCTCCAGGACACCCTAATTTCTTCATTTATTCCTGTGGCTTCGAAGACAATTTTCTCGGCTCTGTCATTCTCGTAAGGCCGTATTTGTGAAATCGTCTCTTCTAGATTGCAATTCTGGGAGGCAGAGAAAAGTATAAGCTAGGTGCTCTGGGTCAGCAGAAAGGTCTGTAAAGGACCCGGACATAAATGGGCATGGGGGCCAATGGAAGTGCTCCTGCGGGGTGCTGGTAGAGTCTTTAAGAGGTAGAGCCTAGACAAGGGCAGTTAGGTCATTGGGCAGAGACATGGCTTCAAAGGGGATAGTGATGATGTCACTCCTTGCTCTTTCTTTTCTTGCTTCCTAGATGCCTCAGTGTCCCCTTCCCTCCTGCTGATGTCTTGATGCGCTGCTTTTCCTTAGACCTAAAAGGCACAGGACCAGCCAGCCGCAGACTGGAACCAATCTAACTCTTTGCTCCTCATTTGGTGATTAGCTCAAGTGTTTGGTACAGAGACTGACAGATTCAGGGGCTGTTTCTAATCTAGTCTGCTTTCTTGGAGACTTAACTTGCTGTATTACCTACAGCTCTGAGATCTTCAAAAAGCTAGGGAATCATTCTCTTTGTATATCTATGACATACAAAGAGTATGTTTCCCAGAATATAAAAATTGCAAACAAGGAAAGATGTATATTTTGAGTTGATGGGGACCGGAGCTTGGGCTGAAGGTACAAAGTGAAGAGTTGCCTTCTGCTAGCTCGAGAAGCCCTGAGACCCGTGTGGGTGGAGACTAGTGTCCTGTGGTGCTTCTCAACCTTCCTGATGCTGAGACCCTTTGATACAGTTCCTCATGTTGTGGTGACATGCAACCATAAAATTATTTCCATTGTTACTTTACAACTGTAACTTTGCTACTGTTATGAATTATTACATGAATATCTGTGTTTTCCAATGGTCTTAGGTGATGCCTGTGACAGGGTCATCTGACCTCCAAAGATTCCCTTTGGAGAATCATCACACTACATGATGCAGAAGGTCTGATTATGAATGGTAGACTGGCCATATCAAAGATGCTGACCTTTAGCATACGAGAAAAGATTTCACAACCTATGCAGTATAATTTGATACGCACTATTATACTCTGGCTACCAATTTAGAGTACAGTGGATGGAGAGGATCAAAAGGTCTTCATGCCACATTCCAATGTATAAAGAAAATGCAGACTGCTTCATCTTTGTGACTGTTCCTATGTCACTGAGCAACTGGGAAGCATTACAGCCTAGTTTCTTCTAGTTACGTTTATTCTCCATTCACTTAAAATGTACTGTTCCAGGCAATTTCCCAGCTGGATTTACCTAAGACATGGGTAAAGGGTCCTGGTATTTAGTACATACGGGGTATTCTGTCATTTGCCTAGTCCTCGCTACTGCCATCTGCTGGAATGGCCACCTTATTGCCCTGTTGGCCTGGCTTCTGTGTCTCCATTGGCTAAGAGTTCTGAAGCTCATGACCTCAGATCTTGTAACTCAGCATGGGTAAGGCCGGCTGTCCTCTTCTGCACCTGGCTTTTCTCCAGGAGACTGCTTCATGGCTTTCTGCAGCATGGCTCTGTGTTGGTCTGGCATGAGATACATGACAATGGCATAAGTAGACACTTCAGCCATTGTCAATTGTCACTGACTATTGTTATTGCCAATGACCGCTCCTGACCTACCACAGGGCACACAGAGACTTCTGGATTCTTCCCTATGATAACAAATCCAAGTGAGTATCTAGGAAATAAGATTCAGGCTTTCCCTAATCTCATCCGGGTTTCTCTTTCATTTCTTCTCCTGGCCCGCTGTGTAGGTCAGATCGGAGCATGTACCTACCTTCCCAGATGGTTCCAGAGAGAAAGAAGAGGAAAACTCCTACATGCTTACCTCCTCTAGAGCAAGAAGTTTAGATATAAGAGTCATGATCCACATCTGCTCCTCTGTCCATCTTTTCCCTTTCTTGACACTTTAGTGGTACATGAGCTGGCTGGCCTGTAGTCAAGCACTATAATCTCATAGAAAAACCAAAGCTCTTCGATATGGGATTTAGCATTTCTTCTCATCCCCTCTCCAATGCTTGGTGTTGAGGCTTCCGTCCAGTTACAGAGGTTGGGTAAGTCAGCTTTGAAACTCAGAGCTCAATTAAAGCCACGTGAGGCCTTCCTTTCTGGAAGATCTTCTCCACCATGTCTTCTACTGGAACAGAAGTCCTCACCAGCTTAGCTGTGGAGATGGATAGGTGTGAGGGGGAAATGATTTAATGCATGGGTTTATGCTTTCCTAAATACCCTCGTTGTTAAAATTAGGAACCTGAACTGCTAAACAGTGTAGCTGGATTTTAATGGTACAAGTGAACGTGGGAAAAGTCAGTGGACTATAAACAACCAGATGTACAGTATTTGGAGCCTGATTACATGAGGTGACTTGAGAAGAGTCCCAGGCCTCTGCTCAGCATGAGTGGATGGCTGTGCTGTTTGTCCTGCTGCCTAATGGTTAGGAAGACATACACGTTTATGGCCTAATACGAGATAGTTCTTTAGAAAATCACATTATAGCCAAAAGGGTAAAATTAAATAAGCATGGGGCAAATGAAGCGATAGCTTGATTCAGCCACGCCCCTCTAGGTTTAGGCTGACCATGAGGAGTTAATCTTCCAGCAGGTGCTCCTCTGCCATGGCCAGACATAAGGTTGGCCACCCAGTCTCCTCCTTTTATGTATATTAATATAGTCACGACTTGCCCAGCAGACTAGGTTTTCTCTTCTCTTACCCTTTCTGATGAGGTCATAGATTGCTCTCCCAATCCCATGACACAGGCATCCTAATATTTTTGCTGTCACCAACTTTATTCTGGTGTGTGTTGCCAACAGTTTGCAAACATCTTGATTAAAACAAATGAAGCTAGAAATGTGACTGAGAACTAAACAACTCAAAGCTATTTGGGTTTTATATGAAAGCTGGTGATGAAGACATCATCGGAGAGTCTTAGGTCAAGATGGAGAACGAGGGATGTGGAGAAGAGATGGCTCAGTGGTTAAGATCACTGGCTGCTCTTCCAGAGGTCCTGAGTTCAATATCCAACAGCCACATGGTGCCTCACAACCATTGGTAATGGGATCCGGTGTCCTCTTCTGGTGTGACTGAAGATAGCAACAGTGTACTCACATACATAAAAATAAATAAATAAATCTTAAATATTGTCCTTAGGGACAAAAAGAGGGAGAAGGAGCCACTCAGGATTCTCTTCATCATGATGCGTTTCCTGGTTTAACACTGGCAAGCTTATTTTGTCAACTTAACATGTATTTATTGGTCACCATTTTTCATTTATATCAGAGACCATGCTGGATGTTACAAGGATATAAAATTAAAATGTGATAAACACATCTCCTGTTCCACTAACATTCAACTAGGAACCAGTTCTAGGTTTCCTTTGTCAAGGGATGTACCACACAGAATCTGGATTATCCTGGAGTTGTTATCAGAGATACAGTCTCTCTCTTTCAGGACACGGAGAATTGTGTTTATAGACATCGCCTTTAGAAATGCTGGTCAGTTTCCTTGTTAATATTGTATTTGCTCTGTTGTTTCTCATGATTATTTTTTTCTTTAAATCTCTAAACAAATATATGCTTTAAAAAAATTGATGTTGAGGGCTGGAAAGATGGCTCAGCTGTTAAGAGCACTGGCTGTTCTTCCAGAGGGCCTGAGTTCAGTTCCCAGCGACCACATGGTGGCTCATGACCATCTGAATGGGTTCCAATGTAGTCTTCTGGTGTGTCTGAAGACAGATACAGTGTACTCATACACCTTAAGTAAATAATTTTTTTAAAAAAAGGAAATAAATCACTTTTAAAGGAGAAAAATATTATTATTCATTCTTTGAAAATTTCATCCATGTAGTCAATGTATCTTGACCATACCCAACCTCTCTCATTTCTTCCCAGCACCCCACTGACAGTCCCTAAGGAAACAAGCCCAAGGCCTTTGTGTAACAATGACACATTTCAAATGTGTTCCAGAAGAGTCCTAGCAGGGCAGGGTGGCCGACCTCAGAAGGAGCTGCGTGTGAGGGCTTCCAGCCCTGCACTTGAGTATCTCTGGCCAGTTGGGTGAGAATTGTTTTGAAGACGTATTACATTCCCTGATCAAGTGGAAAAAAAAATGACACCTGCCATGGTAGCTAGGAAACACCAACCTAACATGGCGAAGAGCCACCCACTCTCCCACACCCTTGCTGCAGAAACCTTCCACAGCCCAACTTTGGCAACTCGGCCACCTCCTTGTAGAGATCGGATAACTCCTCAGATCAGGGAAAACTCTAAACATATTTTTACTTTAGAAGTTCTGGAATGTAGTTAATGGGTGTTAGGGGTTTTTTTCTTTTTAATATTTAGCCTAGCAGACTTCCTTTTTAATACCTGGACCAACTTTGTAGGTTCTTGTACTCTAAATACACGAGTCAGGAGGTTTTGTAGAAAGATGCCGCAGTAGAAATCCCTGCTGCTATGATTCAGGGTTGTGCCAGTGGATTCCTGGGTTTTGAACTTCCTATGACCTGATATTGGGCTTTGGTTTGGTTTTGTTGTCTAGTCCCACAAGGGTTAATTTCCTCTGCTGCTTTTAGGGGTGATGAGAATCGTCTTATATTAATGTGGTTTTTGAAATGAGAAATCTGTACTTGCACAAAGAGAGCCTTGGGTAGTTTTGCAATTGCAAATAAAAGCCCTAACAAATGCTCATTTAAAAAAATATATTTCCCTAGATGAGCACATTAAGGCTATAGGCTGCATCTTTGTTTCCAGTTGAATAAACCAGGTGTGCTTCTGAAGATTAGCTATTTTTTTTATAAAGAATGATTTTGAAGCAAATGACAATGGGCTCATTTCTCTTTATGCTGAGGATAACATTAAGGGAAAACTGCCATGATTAGTTTTAATATCTCAGATAGCTTAATGAGTACTTACTAAGACTGTGAGTGTGTGTGCAGGAGCCTGCGAGCACAGAGGGTGGATCTATGTGTACACATGTGCCTGCATAATCGGCTAACATCTTAAGTAATACCTGTCGGGGTTTTTAATAACCCAGTGCCCATGAATTATTCTGCTGGCTGTTCTTTGCCGAAGCTTTCAGTAGGAAGTCCATTTTCCTGGGGAGGATTTTATTTTATTTTTAAAAGAAAGTGTCAGTCAGAAAATATGAAAATGGACCGGGGGATTTTTATGTGTCACTTTTATCAGTGATTGTGGCCTGGTTACACGTCATCCTCAGCCTCTTCTGTGTTTTATGGCTGATCTGACCTGCTGGTTAGAGGCCAAATGATGGATGTGGGGGTGACTTTGTTAGATTTAAACAGTAGCATGTGGCTCGATATTGGGAACCTGTGAGACACGAGTTAGCTGTTTTAGGAAGGGGGCACACCACTTTAATTTCTCACGGAGTAGAATTGGACCATTCCGTCTGCCTTTCTAGTAAAGTCTAACAGATGGAGCAGAGACAGAGAATATGAGAGTCTATGCAGGTGGGGGGGGGGGTTGCAAGGCTTGGGAAAGTAGAGAAGAAGCCTTAGCATTTCCGAGGTCAGCTTCAAGTCTGGGCAAGAGTCCGTGTTGGCACAGAAGTGGGTGGGCACAGGCAGACTGGATTCTAGCCTGTGAAGCGAGGAGCGGCCTGGCCCGTGGGCTTTTACACTTCCGGTTCTGCTGTGCAGTTCAGTAAACTTGAGAAGTGAGTCTTGCTTTACGGATGAGCAGAGTCTTGATTATAGAGTTATTAAGCTAAGTTCAGTCGTTAAAGGATGCATAGTATTTTCTCCCCTCACCCTTGGCTATTTTCTATTATTGGTAGCCTTTTTGGAACTTGGAGAGAGATAGACAAAAGTAAAATCTGGCAGTGTTTTTTTTTTTTTTTTTCTCTTATTCTTAGGTTGAGGTATATGAAGGGCATGGGGCTGAAGCTATTGTCCCTGTTCGGATGGAGGCGATCTTTGATTTCCATGTTCCCAGCTAATGGACCTTGAGTGCATTGTGCCTTCTTCTTGTTTGTTTATTGGACTTTATTTTCTGAGGCAGGAGGCTGGCCTTGAACTTCCCATATCTGAGGATGACCTTGAACTCCTGAACCTTTTGTCTCTACCTTCTCAGAGCTGCAATTATGGGAACAGACCCAGGTGCTTGGCTTGTCCTGAATTATTAGCCACTTTCTCGTTCCTGTGTGGACACAACCTATATCAAGATCATTAACACTCCATCTTCAGAAATAGGAATTAAATTGTTGTCTATATATGTTTTTAAGAGCCAGGATGTGGGTACAAAGAAAAAAATGCTTTTGCCTCTTTTCCTGAGATGCTGGCTCAATAAAAGAGTAATGACAATAGGGGTAAGAGTTGCTAATTTTAACACTCAGGGTTAAGATAATGGCTCGTTAATAAAAGTACCGAGGAGTGCTATTGTCTGAGATCCTTTATAGGCGATTGTCAGATGGAACAGGCTCATCAATGATGCTCTCATTTTAGGAAGTTCGGCTGAGAAATTTGGCCTATCGGAGATCAGTTTGCAAGTGTTCATCTATTATTGATGGGCTCTGGAAATGACACCAACTTTTCAGGTTGGGTCTGATGATTTTATATTGTTTGTATAAATGGAAGAGAGAAGTTTCCTCTTTGTAACCGAAACCAGCTTCCTCCTTTCCATTTATGGAAAGTTCCTTGAGCCCAATATAGCTGCAGTTGGTGAGGGCTGCTCACTGCACCGGGTGTGGGATGAGGATGGGCTGAGATGGCGCTAGAAAGGGAGGAACTTCGTCTTCTTTGCTGAGTGTCTTTATGGCTATCAGGGGTAGAGTGTAGCATGTGTGTGTGTGTGTGTGTGTGTGTGTGTGTGTGCTTGAGCTGTGGAGTGAGTTATCAGTTACACCCTATCGCAAGGAGGATAGTTTTTTGCCACAACAGTGGATGCAAACTCTGCTGCTGTGGGAGCTAAGAGGACTTCTGTGGTCCCATGAGAAAGTTGACACAAAGCAGTCCCTTGTCCTGTCACTCATGTTCACCACAGTGTGCCCAATCAGAGCTTCCTGGCTGCATCCAGTTAAACAAACCCCTCTGAACATCTCTTATTCTTTTTCGTTTTTTTTGTTTTTGTTTTTGTTTTTTTTGCTCTTTTTAAACAAACAGATTGGGTTTCTAATTTTAGCTCCAAGAGCTTATAATTAGAAAGAGCTTAAGCCTTACTTGTTTACAAACACCTGTACCAGTACATGTTGGCTGGGTTAGATTGGGTGTGTGGAGGTAAGGAATAGGGTAAGTGGAAACTGGGAAAAAAATAATGAAGTCTCTATGTATTCTTTTATTGCTGTTGGAAACTAGAATGTGTGTGTGTGTGTGTGTGTGTGTGTGTGTGTGTGTTGTGTAGTGATAGGGTTATGTGTGTCTGTGTGTATAAGCCAGGCAACATGTAATGGATGTGCACACGTGTGTTTGTATGTGTGTACATATGTGCACATGTGTGTGTGTGTGTGTGTGTGTGTGTGTGTACATAGATATATTTGTTTCCTTTCCTCCTAGATAATGTCTTCAAGCTATACAACATGTGCTCTGGGATAGAGCCACACCATAGAATCCTCCTTTCTTAGGAAATGAGCCAGCTGGTGGTCAGTTGTTATTTGGGACAAGGTTAGATTTTTTTTTTTTTAATGACACCCTTGAGAAAAATTTGAGTGACTCATTTTATCAACTCAGGCTCTGCGTTGGACAAAATGCTCTCTCTATTTCCATAATTTCTATATTTATATGTCATTCAGCATACTGTATAGCTGAGTGACTCAAGAAAAACAAATAGAGCTATCCATAATATAAATAATTCCACACTTTATCAAAGCTGAATACATATCTGTGGTTAGAGTGCGCCCACCTGGCGGAGTGATAGGCTCCTTCAGCCCGAGACGAATGCTGTCAGGGAGCACCAGCCGATGACACAAACGGTCAGTTGAGAGCCTACTGGGTGCTCTGCTTTGACTGGAATCTTGATGATTTCTCAGGATAAGCGTCATTATTCCCTTCAGAGAATGTAGAAAGATGTTGCCTGCCAAAGTAAGATTTAAAATCAAAAGTAAAATTAGAAGACACACTCACAGACCAATATACAATTCTAATTAAAGTGGTGATTCTGTGGGAAATGGAGCAGGTGTGGGCTTTAGCTGTGACGATTAAGTCTGCCAACTGGTAGGCTGACTGTCAGCTGCCTGTTTACAGTGTGATATCCAAGAGCTCTTGGTGCTGTAGGGAGGAGCAAAGTAAAAACATTGAACAGAACCTGCGCAAGGCAGCATTTGTCCTGGAGACCGGGTTTTGCTTTTCTGTTCTGTTTTGTTTCTGTTTTTTTTTTTTTTTTTTTCTTCTTTTCCAGAGGAGCAGAGATAGAATTTACTTCCCAAATCTAATCTGGATGTAGCTCCTTTACTGTCACATGCACGATCAAGTAGATTAAACAATCCTTTTAAGTCGCTTCTGAGTCCATCCCTTTGAGCTGTGTCTGGAAGGATGTGCCTCTGTGTGTGTACAGGCGTTTGCTCACCTCTTGCACAGAACTACCTCTATACCAACTTGCAATGAGCGTTTAAAGGATTTAGTGTGTTGGCTGTCTTGTATCAGAACGGTGGAGGATTAGATGAAGAAGAAAGGGCTTTGGGCACAGCTTGCAGGCTGTTATTTTCACCAACCACTGTGTCTGCTGTGATCTTTTTACAGTGCTTCTGACTATGGTGCCTCTTCTCTAGAGATCCCTGGGTCGCTACGATTCTAGGGTTTTTTTAATATATAGGAAAAAAAGGTGGAAATATCTTTCCATGCTTTTACGGAGCACCCATTCTCTGGAAACTGAATAAAGCTAAGCTTCAGGCTGAGAGAGCATGACAAGATCATGAACAACGTGTAAGACTTTCTCAGCTATTGAGGTTACCCAGCACAGGAGAGCACAACTCAGTATATTATACAACAAGGGAATGTGTGACCAGAAACCCCAAATAAAACTTGCTTACAGTGAAATAACGGTAACAGGATTAGTTCCTTTGAGCCCAGAATGTTTGTGAGCCTCCGTGTAGGTCGAGTGGCGTGGGGGCCACCTGCTCTTCCTGAGTTCCACGGCCTTCTCTGCCGAGGTGCAGGGGGATCTAGTTTGGAGGCCAACTGAGTAGTGTGGCGTCTAAACCCAAATGCTTAGCAATGATTGGTGATGCTGAGTACCAAGCCTTACCAAGTCTTCCTGATTTATTTATTTATTATCTTCTATGAAGAAGTGTCGGGGGGGGGACACATTAGGGGGAGCAAATATATTCATTTTTTTCTCAAAAAATACCGTGGCCACAGAGAGAAGAAATTATCATCATAATAGAAAAAAAAAATCTTGAGCTGTTCCAAACTAAAACTCTCACCAGGCAATGAAAACCCAAATAACATAACCCTTTACAATCAGCAAATCGGCAAATCGGCAAATCGCTACATTTAAATTGCATCTGATAGGCTTCTTGTTAAATCTCAGTAATACATAATTTGAGAAAAAATGAGAAAGCCCAGTTCATGGACGGATGATAAGTGGGGTGGTGTTGTCCTCCTTGGTTGGTGGGCATCCTCTGGTGTTTCCTCATGGGATGGTTGCCAGGGAGACAAGGCATTGGCTTCCTGTCCTACGCAAACAACCGGAGACTGGGGATTTGAACTCAGCATCTTTCAGGACTGGTCAGTCCGAGACCGCTCTTTCACTATTTCCGACGCCCCCTGGCCTGATCTTCCGAGGAGAGGGTGATGACTGTGAGGGAACTGCAGTGCGACTCAGCTCAGCAGGCCCGCCCCCTCTCTCAGCTCTTGCATGTAGCATGCATATGTAGGGGAAGGGTGGGGTGTTTATCTCCATGTATTCCCATGGAGCCAGCCTACGCATTTGATTTAGAATTAATGAGGTTGGGCTGACCACTCTGTGGCTGTGCATGGAATTCTACTCAGGTGTTTGACAGGGTTAAGAAACCAAACCAAACCAAACCAAAACAAGACAACCTCTCCAAATTGTTGAAGCTTATGTTTGCCAAGGAAGCTCAGAACACACTAAGATACCTACATGGAGAACAGTGAAAGTTTGTGAAGACACATATAAAACAGTTCAAGAGACCTGTTTTTATAAGTGCTTGAAGCGGGAATTTGTAACGGACTTAGTTAAATCTGAAATGATACAATGAAAATATTTTTTAAGAGGGGTGTAGATGTATATGCCAAATCTACCCTGAGAAATCTTGGGAGTCTGGGAACCCCAACATGGAAAGTGAGATATTTGGCTCCCCAACTCTGTCAGTATCTTACCCAATGTCTGTTGTTATGGCCCAGTCCTGTGGGGTATGTGCGGCCATGCTGTCCAGGGCAAGCAGTCCAGAAGTGAGTCCTTTGGCAGAAGTGATCTGTTTTTGATGGCCTGCACTTTCTAACCGGGCTTAAGACAGGAGTCAGTACCAGCTGACTGTCAGAGCTCAGGAGGAATGGGTAGTCCCTGCTTACAAGCAAAAGCAGCAGCTGGCTCACTGGCTGTGCTTTGCTCCTTCTCAGAATCAAGCCGACTAGAGGTATACATGCTGTTCAAACTAATATGGAAATCCCAGTGTCCTTGGAATGTAAACAAAGATTACAGAAAATAAAAAAAGAAAAGAAAAGAAGATTAAAAAAAAAAAAGACTCTGGTATTCCATTTAGGATGCCTTTGAAATAGTCCCGTGTTCATTCCTGACCTTACCCTACACAATAACTGCTGTTTTTATTTATTATTTATGTTTTTGAAGCTTTTGGCTTTTTGGAATAATCAAAACATCCTATAAAATTGAGAGTCATAATTTAAAAAATCTTCTGTATCTATCTCTTGTGGCTAGTGATCTCGGGGAGGGGCTGCTTCTTTGCAGACTTGCTGGAGGTGGGGGAACCACTAAAAGTGAGAAGATAATGTTGCTTCAAGATTTTGCAGCCCTGGAAAAATTCTAGCCCATTTGCCCAATGCTTCCTTATCTACCCACTAGGAATAGAAGACACAACAACAGCTTTTCTTCCTGAAGACATGACGCTTTTTAAAAATAACATCCATTTACTAGGGTGACATACATACACAGTGCCTGTGTGGAAGCCACAAGACAGTTCTCTCCTTCCACCGTCTGGGGCCAAGGCATTGGACTTTGGTTATCAGGCTTGGTAGCAAGCGCTTTTGCATATTAAGCTAACTCATGGGTTCAAGGCTCAACACTTTGTTAGGTACTTTTCTTAAATGATCTGTTTAATTCCAACAGTGATCCTAATAAAGTACCCATCATGAATCCCATTTCAACAATGATGAAACCGAGGCCAAGTCACACAGAGAAAGCTGGCTGTGGCCATGACATTAATCTGCTGGGATTTGAGCTTGAGGACAGTCTGTCTCATCAACAAGGAAGATTTGGCATTTCATTAGATGACCTTTTAGAATGCTCTGGACATGTTGAAAATAATCAGTGGGATAATAATCAGGTGACTCTCCATCTGTGCCATATAACACAAGAAATCGTGCTTTGGGGTCCTCTAGGGTGTGAGGTTCCATCACAGATGGCTTTTTCCTAGTCTTTGTGTCATTAGAAGGACCACAGGTGTTATACCTCAGTGAAGACTAGCTTGTCCCCATGTTGTCCTCATGGGTCTGTGATCATGAAGAAGGAGCCTGGAGCAGGGTGGGTGAAGGGGGCAGGGACTACTCCTGGCTCCTGAGCCTTCTGCTGGGTCCCATCACCGTCTCCAGTGAAAGGATTACTGGGCGAATGTTGGCTTTCAGCTTAGGAGGGGAAGATGTCAGATTTCTACACCACAAATTAATGGGTTCAATTGTTCTGAGCCCAGCATGTGGATACCTTCTAGGGTCAAGTCCCCCACTGGTTCACAGGAATGAACTGAGTTAGGGATTGAAGTCCCCCTGGTCTTTGAATTTGACTAAAACTTTGACCGAAAGAAACAAAGGGAATCTTCAAAAACATATACATTGGAAAGCTGATCATGTCAGAAAAACTCCAAGGTGTGACTCTAGTGAACATAGTTGAGAAGACTGAGCAGAGATTCTGAGTAGCATCCCTAGTCAGAAAGGGTCTCGGCTCCAATCTGGCAGAGCTCCGAGGGTTGAGCTGTAAAAAATGGTTCTGTTGGTAAAAGGCTCCCTTGTAATCCTGAAAACTCTAGTTCAATCCCCAGAACCCATATGAAGAGCCTGGTGTGCAGGTACAGGGTACACACAGGTAATCTGAGGGAGCAGAGACAGGTGGAGCCTTGCAACTCAATAGACAACTAGTCTAGCCTACTTACTGAGTTCCTGGTCAGTGAAGAGACCCCAGTCTCAGGAACAGAACAAAACATTCCTTAGGCTGGTGCCTAAGAAATAACAACTCAGGTTGTCTTCTAGCCTCTGTGGGTGCGCGCGCGCACGCACGCACGCGCACACACACACACACACACACACACACACATACACACACACACACACACACACACACACACGAACATACGAACATGCAGTCATACGTACACAAAATAAATGGCCTCTGCGACTTTACAGTATAGGATGAATTGTGTACAAGGGCTTGGCCACCGAAGGGTGTAGGAGATTTTGTGGCGAGCAGGCCATGATGTTCGTTGTCCTCCCTTCCCCTGCCCTAGTGATGGGCCGTTTCAGCTTCAGCACTCAGCTATTGCTAATAAGTTTCAGGGGTACTTTGCCAATATCAATTAAATTTTATTGGGGGTATTCCTTTAATCTCTGCCACGCAGTAGCCTTAGCCATGGCTGCTACAAGTTTGTGGCCACAAGGGACCGTCTGTGCTTAAGACTATCAGTAAAGATGACCAGTGAAAACGTTTTGCAGCCAAATTGTGCACATAACAGTGGGGACCAATTGTTGCACAAGAGTATCTTCAATGAAACTCAGAGGGTGCGTGTTTAATATGCAGTATATGACAGGGTTGGCTCCTAAACAAGGAGAGCCCTGTGAAGCTGTCTTACAGAAGGGACGCTCCTGAAAGTTCACCTGTGCTTAAACACGCAGCGTAGCGTCCTGGCATCCAGAATTCAAAAGCACCAGCAGGACAGCTTCAGAGATGCTCCCTCCATTGTGGTATGGGTAACTTCCCAGGATTTGGAGTTTCATTTGTATTTCCTTTGAAGCTGTTGTTTGGCTGTATCTGTGGTTCAAACAACTACAGTGCTGAGTAGTGAGATTGTAGCTCAACCACTGAGTGTTTTTCTAGCATGTCCAAAGCCCTTGGTTTGATCTGTGTCTGTAGGTGGGGGTGAGGGCAGAGATGGAGGAGGAAAAGAGGGAGGAGGAAGAGGGGTTGAGATGGTGAGAGAGGAAACTTGCTGGGCTGTAATCCTCAAGGTTATATACGCTAGCATATGGTATGTATCCTTATAGGTCCACACTCCAGCAGCCTGCTTCCTCTCCTTAGATTCCTACCATTCCCTGAAGGTCTCACAGTCTCTGGAAACATGGCCACTAGCTGAGGAGCACATGATCAAGCAAAGGAGGCTGTGGGACATTTCACATCCAAGTCATAGTTCAGGGTGTGTATAATGTGACCAACACACCATGGTTTCCCAAGCTCTGCCTCATAAAAGAGCTTTGCCTTAGAAAGATGCTGTGAGCCATGTGTCTTGATTTAAAATTTTCTAGTAAACACACACACACACACACACACACACACACACACACTGACACACACACAAGCACAGACACACAAGCACAGACAGATAAACAAATACACAGACACACACAGACACACACAGAGAATGGTGGACATATGTGAAATCCTAGAAATCAGAAGGACTGGGCATACAGTAAGACTGCATTAAATGTAAAATGTATGCATAAAGGAATGGGCTCTCTCTCTCTCTCTCTCTCTCTCTCTCTCTCTCTCTCTGTGTGTGTGTGTGTGTGTGTGTGTATGTGTGTGAGCCATGTGTACACACACACATACACATACACACACACATACACATACACACACACACACACACACACACACACACACACACACTCCTTATTTTCTGTAAACATTACCATTTCCACACATTTTTGAACCCAAGCTAGCAATATCAAGTGCTTAATGGTCACAACCTGTGGCCACTGAGCCTGCTGTTGGGGAGAGCAAGCGCTTCCTCATCAGGTCTAATTTACACATGCCGCGCTCCCTAGCTTCCTTAGATCTGGAGATTGTTAGAACATGACTGATTTTGTTGTTGTGTTGTTGTTAATGTGCATTTATCTGTGTGTACCTCAGAGCCAGCCCCTATGTATGATCTGTGGTAAGAGATCAGGATGGGTAAAGAGTGCGCTGGCCACCTGATTTGGAGGAAGTTAACAAGAGAGTGTTTATGAGAGGCTCAGATCTGGGGACCTCAGCCTTTGCACGTCTGTTGTCCCATGCTGTAGATGACTCTTCCCAAGGTCTTGTGTATGGGGCCAGCGAACCCTTCTGCTGTGGAGCCAGGGTGGCACTATACTGACAAGGGTGTTTTTGTACTCACGATATAGGCCACTCTGTCCTTGAACACACAGCCCTCTTCCCTTCGCCTTCTAAGGGCTGGGATTGCAGGTGTGTCCCACCACACTTGCCTTCCCCTTACTGTCCTGTGACCTCCGGAGCATCCTAGGCTCAGGGCGGTTTGGAGCCGGAGTGTAGCCTTGTGGGTGGGAAACCCACACTCTGGAAACGCTTGTCTAATGAGAAGTCAAAACTCGATAAATATTAGTTGTCTTGGAAGTTAGCAGGAGCCAGAGAAACTGGCTTACTTAATGAATGATTCCTAAAGGGCGTGTTTCTGCAGAGCCTGTCTGTCCTTGCTGGTCTCTCTGGGACCCAGTTCCTCTTCTCCTCCTCACCTTGGGGCTCCGCAGACCAGCTCAGGGGTTGTTAGAGCAGGAAAGCCCCATAGTGCATTTAGCTTGGGGGAAAATGTCTCTGAGAATAGATTGTTTCTGAGTCAAGCATATTAATATTCTGGCTCAAGACTGTATATGCCCTTTCTTCTTAATGAATTGGTCTAGCAGTGGTTAAAGCCAAGTATGGTCTAGCAGAGTAGTCCAGAGAGAAACACTGAATGGACACCAAGCTCGGCCATATTTTCCTACTTTATATAACATGTTTTGCAATGGATTAGAAAATCAGCTTTGTGACAACCGGAGGGACCTGTTGTGTCACTTGGGCAGTTTGAAGCAGCTTAGTGCCTTTGCTGCACCTCCCTTGCTGGGCTGGTGACTTTTGAAGACAGAACCACCGTCACAGGGGCCTGCCAGGGTTCCTGGTCAGTCGCTGGACTTTATCTTCCCTTACGGTTTCAGAGCTAGTGAGGCCAAGGAAGAAATTTTTCAAGAGCTACTTTCAAAGAGGGCTGCTAATCAGTGCTTCTTATTATTATTTTATGTCCTCTGCTTTTCACAGTCCCCCTCCAGCCAGTTAGTCATGCAGAAGCCAAACACTCCCTTAATGAGTGCGAGTTTGCCTTCAGGTATTGTTGTAGGAAACAGGTCCTTTCTATTTACACAGGTAAACTTTGGTTAAAAGTCTTAGAAGGTGCCAAAGGTACAGGTTAGGATTCTCTTCCTCACCTGCTTTTTCGAGAACCCGTTTTTAATCTCTGAGTTGTAATGGAACAAACCGCTTCTGAATTAAAGAACAAATGAATAGATTCTTTGGAGTGGGCTCTAGGCCTGGCGGATGTAGCTTTTGGCACCAGCCTTGCTTTCCAGGAAGCAAGGTAAAGGGTGTGTGATACTTAGTGTTTTTCCAAGGTGGGGCATGGTTGGCTTTGAAGAGGCTTATTCAGAACACAGGAGAGTGGTTCTCAACCTTTCTAATGCCGTGACCCTTTAAAACTGTTCCTTGTGTTGTGGTGACCCCCCCCCCCCATAAAATTATTTCGCTGCTACTTTATAACTGCAATTTTGCTGCTGTAATGAACCATAATGTAAATAGCTGATATGCAGGACATCTGACATAACACCCCTGGAAAAGAGTTGATCTATACTCTCAGGCTGAGAACCCCTGGGACAGACCTTGACAATCACCTGCAGATTCTTCTCTGGAGTCAGTCGCACCATGTGTCCTGCGGTTGGGTAAGGTCATACACTAAGCCGGGGTGCCACGCTCACTTCTATTGTTGGTGGATTTACCACTGGGTGAACTTTTTGGACATTGAAAAATATTCTTTGCCAGTTTTGATTTTGTCAGGCAAGCTACTTATACATTTAGTAATGAGACTCTTGAAAGTTGTTATCCCCGATGACATAAAACCTAAACCAAATATTTTCTCTCAGGATTCTCTTAGAAGAGTCCCTCCCCCCCACCCCCACCCCTCCTCCCCCCCACCCCCACCCCCCTGGGACTGTAGTATCCGAGAGCCCAACTCACAGGCCAAGCTTAAGGTAACGGGGTGAGTCTGGCCTCCTCCTCAGGAGTCTCTGGCTAAGATGTCACCTGAGTGAAGCCTCTGCTTCCCATGTGGGTTCTCTCAGCCTTTCTATCTTCTGCAAAGCTTTCTCAATGGAAGACTCCAGATGATATCCACCCACAGTGTTTCCGGTGTGGATCTCTAAGGCTTTCCTGGTCTGTGTGCAGAGCGCTAGGGCTAACACAGGCTAAGTTAATTCTTTCCATGGACCCAAAATAAGATGCTAAGGAACAAGGTCCCCTCTCCCTATGGCTCCTGCCGAGGGGCAGTCTGTATCCAGAAGCGAGGACTCTCCACTGGGCCTCTGTGTTTCTTGTTCCGGGTTCTAGAAGAAAGAAATGCAGGTCTGTGGAATTGTTACTTGCCTCCTATCTAATTTCCAAAGTAAGTCTTAGTTTAGAAGACCCCAGAAGCCAAGACAACTCAGAGACACATGAAGTGTCCACAGGATGAAGGCACGTGACCCGCACACAGGGAAGGCGTCTTTCATTCACACAGCCATCCAAAAATCACAAACTCCCCTGTGTTCTTGCCTTCCTTGATTTCGTTGTGCTTTTAGCCCAGGGTTTTGGTGGAGTTTCCTAAACTTTAAAGCCAAGAGCCACTTCACATGGTCCTGTTTTCTATTCTCTGCACCTCCCCTCTTCCATTGTGGGCTGAGGATGGCTCTAGAACGTTCTCTGCCTCATGTCTAGTTTTAACTCTAATTTAATGGTGTGGTTTGTGGCTCTCTGCTTTGCAGTTTGAGTTCCTGCCTAAATACTAAAATCTATTGTTGGTCTCCACTTTGAGACAACATAATTGGGTTGCTAACTGGCACAAGCAATTAAGTGTACAGCAATACAGTGGAAGAAAGGTTCCAGGCCCCCTGATTTGACAGGATTTCTAATTATACTGAGTCTGCTGTGGAAGGCTGGTAAGGACTGAGGAATGCTTGCGACAGAGTAGAGTGTCAGGAGAGAGTGTTGTGTCGGTTCAGTGGGCCTTGGGTAAGCTGCTCTTCTCTCTTGGGACCATAATCACCCGGCAAAAAAGATCTGTGCCATTTCTTCTATTTGTAACATGGACTCAAACCGGCTTCCTTTCCTTTGGGGCATTGGAGGTCATAACAAGATTGTTCCCCGTGGTTTTCCAAGAATAACTATAGTCATTAGGAGGTTGTTTTAGGGGGCAGCATGTTACAGGATCAGGACTAAACCTGAAGCTTTGTGGTCAAATATTTTTTAATTGCCTATAATATAAAATTGTTATCTTCACAGGTATATTTTTTCAACTACTCTTAGAAGACTCAGCCTGCAGTAAAACCTAGAAAATAAAAGGCAGTTGCATGATTAGAGACAATCAGCCGTTAGATAAACCCACTTGACTCTGGGTGTGGGGCTGGCTACTTAGCAGCAGTGGGCATTTCTCCAGCAGCAGTGCTCTCTGGGGAATGTCCTTCTTTGCCCATTCTTAAGGCATTGTAGGCTGTTCGGATGGAACACTGTATGACAGGCTACAAAGTGAACATTGTTAATGATCAACATAACTTTTGGGGGCGGTTACTGATCCCTTAGGTGGCTTTGACTCCAAAGCTTCCCCATAAAGAGTCCTCATGTTATACACAAGCCACATATGTGGTGACTCACATTATAAAACATCTCACCCTTTCACCACATTTGGACCAGAGGTTCTGCACAACTATCAAAAGCTTCCCCTGAACCCACAATTCTTTGCAAAGAAGTGATCTGTCCCAGCTACCTACACATTTTCTTGGGCCTTTAGTTAATGACAAGTTGGGTCTTTAAAACTCTTGCCCTGTGCAGGGTCCTCGGCTGTTCGTGTGTCTAGTATGGTTATTAGCCTCTGCTGAGGTGAATGAAAATGAAGCCTTTCTTGGCATGTCTTCCTGTGCCTTAAAGGGAAAGATGTTTCTGTCTCCCCACTTGGCCAATGGGCTGGATCAGGGAGAGAGGCAGCTGTCAGTTTCTTTTCATGCTACCAGCTCAGATCGGAATTAAATCAGGAGTTGCACAAAGTTCTCTGGGGCTCAGTGGCTGGGCAAGATAAGAGGTCAGAGAGACTAAAGACAAAGTGTGAAATCCCCAGAAACAGCCAAGCTCACCGAGGAGGAGTGGGGCAAAGGTTGTCTGCTGTGTGGGATCATGGCCTGAGCTTTTTGTGCTTAACTAGAACTTTCCTTTTCCGGCTATCTCTTCTCATCTCAAACCATGTATTATTCTGAATAAGACAATTAGTAAAAGTAATTAATAGAGAAACACAAGATGGTAGTATGACTATTAATGTTTATCCATACATTATTACCTTGGTTCACTCTTTACATACTGCATCGGTATGACAAACAAACATTCATCTGTATTTTCAGGACACACAGCACTGACTGCTTTTGCAATTTTTGGAGGCAAAATATTTTGTTTGTGGTATTGGTCATGGAACCTTAGGCAAGTGTTCTACTCCTGAGCTACCTACCACCCAATGTCTGGTCCTCGGTCCTGTAATGGAGAAAGGGACTTGTCTCTGTATGTCTCTGACACAGTGTTTCACTAATCCTAATCTCTGGACATCCTTTCCGAGGACTGTCCTTGATCACAAACCCAGTTCATTTTCTTGTATACTTATATATATGTCTGTCTGTCTTTCTGTCTTTCTCTCTCTTTCTTTCTTCCTTTATTTTTCTTTCCTTTGTGTGTGTGTGTGTGTGTGTGTGTGTGTGTGTATGTGTGCGCGCGCTATGTATTGATTAACTGCAGAAGGTAGAGCTAAAAGTCCTGGACTGGATTTTATTTAAGTTTTTTTTTTTTAAGAGCTTTATTCTTGGCTGCAGTTATTTGAAATAGATGTCACCCTACTGGGCTTTTATTTTTTTAATGACCGAAAACTGGCAAAACTCACTCTCTGGGAACATATGCTAAGTAATCTAGGCCTTGTTTTCACAAAACAAAAGCATCCTGTGGACACCTGCTCTCCACTCCCTGGAGTTATTAATACCGTGTTTTAAACCTGATGATGCTACAGGCTCCGGAGCTGACGACTCACCCCCTTTTGTCACCAGGACTGTCTCTCTTCGACCCTTGAGCCTCCTACCTTTGGGGTCTCAGACAAGGGAATTTGGAAGACAGGGAGATGTTTTAAACACACCTGTACAGCAGAACAGCCATGGGGGAATGTGGGTGTTGAGTCTGAGTGGCTGCGTGGATGTGGGCACATTATTATATTTCCTCAGGTAGGAAGAGGGAGAAAAGGCTTTAAAATCTGTCTCCATTGCTGTTTGGCTAGCTAACCTAGAAAGACACCCAAGCTCCAAGTTACAATGAAACTGGCATGATCACAGTACCTACGTCACAGGGCTTGAGAAAGTGGAGGCAAGCAATAGGTAGACGCCAAGAGTGGTTTGGTATTAGTGTTATCATTCTCTGTTCCTAGGAGGGAAGGGCTGAGGGGTGCTGAGGGAGATGCAGAAGACGGTAAGATTAAAGAGGCTCAGGGGAAAGACAAGGTGACCCGCTGTCTCTGGACCACTCTGTCTTCTCTTACACAGGATAAACCAGTCTGGGTGGAACCTCAGAAGGTTCCTGTTGGACCTGACCTCTGATGGCACCAACTAGAGCAACTACGGGAAAGACGACCGCCACAGTCCCTAACTTGAAACACCCGTAGCTCTAAAATGCCTTTGGAAACCAAATGTAATTAGATCTCACCATTAAGCAGGAAACCATTTTACTCTCCAAATGTCACGTTTAGACCTATGGTGGAGTCTGAAATTTCTTGTCTTGATTTCCCATTTGTGAGTGTTAATCTTGATTGCTAAATTTGATAGGGATTGGCATCACTCAGAAGGCACACTGCTGCTCGTGTCTGTCTAGGCGTTTGCAGAGAGGATGCGCTGAGGGGAGACGACAAATCCTGAATGTGCACAACGCCATCCCAGGGGCTGAAGACCCAGAACGGATGAAAGAAAAGCAGGCGCAATGGATGGATGGAGTTGAGCGTCAGCGGTCGTCGCTCTGTTTCCCGACTGTGGTTGCCACGTGACCACCTGCCCTATGCCCTTCAGGTTCTGGGTTGCTCAGGGCACATCTGGACATTTTCCTTCCTTGTTTCCAGTCTTTTTAGCTTAGGGGTTGAGGGTGTGGAAGAGAGTATACATTTCACACAAGGACACTCATACCCCTGGCCTGGTTCCAGGAATGCATCTTACAGAAGGGGATTTCCACGGTTGTTTGAACTTGGGTGGGAGTCGTTCTTGAATAGTAATTGTTCCGTAAACCAAACTCTTAAGTAGCTCCCGCGTATCTTCCTTCAAGTCTTTCCAGTGACTGTAAAAAAAAAAAAAAAAAAAAAAAAAAAAAAAAAAAAATCTACCTTCCCCTCTGGCAAACCCAGTGTAGTGACTCTGTCCCTGCAGTGAGGACCTGGCTTCAGAGGACATTAAACACATCTTCACAAAAGTAGGAGTCAGCTAAGGCTCCAGGAAAATCTCTATGGCTGGCTCGTGGTTGCAGCAACAGCGATAGTTTCCAGAGCATGTTAGGAGCCTACCTAACAGGTCCAGGACTTCTGCTTCATCCCTTGAACAGATCTCATTTATCCGGTTTATTCACTGAAAGGTAAATTGTGGGAACCTTGCTACCTGGTCTAGCAGCCCAGCTGGCTTCTTCTCCCTTCTTTCCTTCACATAGAAGTTGAGTGTCTATAATGAGCAGATACCACTCTGGATCCTGGGGATGTCATATTCAACAGTCTATGATGCCTTCTTAAGCTTCAAAAGGGCCATTTGAAACCTCCTAATCACTACACATACCTGTCAGTGCCTGGCGGCCACAATCCCTGTCCCCATTAAGTGAGCCCAAAGAATGCTATCACCTCAGCCTCCCAGCCATGAGGACTATTGGGCGTGCTCATTTGCCCTATCATACGACATGAAATCTCAGCTTTTAATTTCTTCCCCTCACTGTGCGCATATGAGTGGCCTGCAATTTACATATGGGAATCCTGTCATAACAGTTTCAGGAAGCGATTTGTTAATGATCAAGTTCTCAGAACGGCCCTAAACCGTTCATTGATGTGGATCTGGATAAAACAACCCTTCCACCCTCCTATTTTAGGGACTTTTTTTTTTTTCTTTTTGGGCCTGGCAGGGTCTGAGCCACGATGAAAACTGGCCATCAGAATGAAATTTAGGACAGCTGGGATGCTTTGCAGCAAGGACTTTTGGCTCCACAGTTCAAATAATCACAATGGCAGTTCAATTTAGCCTTTGGCTGAATGGCTTTGGCAGGCCACAATGAAAAATAATTATTTCATGGCCTGCTTATTTCCCCTTAACCAATAAACTCTCAGAGCTCTTCTGGCGTATGCATATTCTGCTGTGGATGAAGTTGAGAACAGTATCGTATCCCTGTGTAGGAAATGGTTGCATTTCGCCCTTGTAGGGGGGAAAGCCAAACACAACCACTGTCTTGTATGATATCTAGTTAGAGTAGGGGAGGCGTAAAGGATAGGCGGAAATTTAAGGCCTGGAAAGTGGGTTCCTAATCACAGCTGGGGAGGGGAGAGGTTGAGTCCCAGACTCTCACTTCAGAGGCAGGGACTGGGGTAGTCTGGTTACGTTTGATGGGCGAGTAGTAGTGCCTGGTGTGCTAATTATAGAATAATTATAGAAGCAATGATCTACTTCCCTGCAGCTCTAGCGGAATAGATTGTATACAATGGGTCTCAACACTTCTTCTGAGTGCCCTTGCTCTAGAAGGCCAGAGGTCAACCTCAAATCTTTCCTTAGGAGGCTGCTTACCTTGTTTGGGGGACAAGCTCTCTCATTTGTCTGGAACTTACCAATTCAGCTAGGTGCACTCAGGTGAGGGGACTGGGGGAGGGGCTGGGGTGGGAAGCAGTGGGCCCCAGGGAACCTTGTACTTCTGCGGCCCCAGCATTGGGATGGCACTCACACAGTGTCACCCCTGCGTTTTTCACATGGATGTGTGAGATTGCACTCAGGCCCTGGGGTTTCTGCAGCAGGCACTTTCCTGACTGAGCTGTCTCCTCAGCCGGAAGTCTCAGTACGTTCTGGTAGGTGCTTGTCTGCTTTGTGTCTTTCCATTCTGTGGACTGTAACTCTCTGTTTGTTCCTGCGTCCCAAGTCCTTGCTTTTGCCCAGATGATTTGAATGGAGTCAGGGAGAGGTGGATGAGATAAATTAAGCATGGCGAGAAGCCCGGCACCAGACCTGAAGCCCTTCAAGGTTTCCGCCCAAACCCCATCAATCTTCTGTATTTTCTCTCTGCCTTTTCGGGTCAGCCGGCTCTTAGCACAGGGCATCGGTGCCACTTGATGGCCAATTCCTATTCAATGAGAGTCCCTGGATTTGCAGCTCACTTGGTCAAAGTGGAGTGGTAATGATATTGGTCATGGGTTTGATCCCTGCTGGAGCCAGTTAACTCCATTCTGTCCCATTAACCCCAGCCAGCTGCTGTACGTTGTGGGTGGAATATGGTTTGAGAATAGGAACGGCTCGCCACAGACAGTCCCCACTCCTGGGCAGTGGCTTTGGAGTGCTTATTCTGAACACGAGGAACACAGCAGATGGGTCGTTAGAAACAGAGAAAGAGCTGTGAGCGAGTGTGAGGCCACCTCATCTGCCCTGTGAGAGAGAGAGAGAGTTGAGGTGGGGGAATTTGCGTTTCTCCCAGTAGGAAGGAGTAGATTTCTCTTCCTTTGAAAAGCCTATACCAAATCAAGCTTATCTGCATTTTCTTTCTCTTCCTTTGTTTTGCATGTATATGTGTACACTGTGCGTATGTATGTATATGTGTGTTTATATGTGTATGAATGCATGGACAGGCTGTACATGTGCACATATGTGTAAGGATGACAGGCCGACATAGAACGTTTTTATCAGTCACCATCTCTTTTGTTTACTGAGGCAGAGTCCCTCACAGAAAATGGACTTTTATCATTTCAGCTGGGCTAGAGAGCCCATTTGCCTGGGAATCCCTTTTTGCTGCCTCCTGAGTGCTAGGGTTATAGGTAAGATGCCTTTCCTGCTCAGTTTTGTGTGGGTGCTCAAGGTTTGGCTTCCTGCTCTCAAGCTTTGTGGGAAGTGCTTCATCTCCCCGGCTCCCCAGCCCCCAGTCCCATCCCTCAATCCTCCTGATTGAAGTTTAATGAGTGGCATCTCTTCTCAAAGTGTCTTTTAAAAATCCGCAGTCATGTCATGCAGTGGGATGACTTCTTCCATGTAAATGAGGTTCGCCCAGTAATTTATTTACATTTGTTTTCAGCTCAACAAACGAGGCCTCACGTAGCTTTATAATTTCCCATGACCCAATCACCAGCATGCAGTGTGTAATTTTCTCTGATTTAAGATCTTTATCTGATCTGTAGATTTTTTTTTTCAACACTGCTTTATAAGGCTCTGCCGCATTTCACAGCCTGCTTTTCTTCCTCTTCAAGCACATGTACGGGGGCCCACTGAAATGGGTTCTGTTGTTTATTCGGTTGAGAATTATTCATGGAAGACAGAAGAGAATGGTCATAACTCTACTTCCTGTTGGGCTATTCTTAGGCGTGAAGTTCTGATAAGAAGGGAGAGAGCCTGTGTGTCCCTTTAGAGGTTAGTTAGTGCTCCTGAGCATCGAGCGGTTTCTGAACAGGGCTCGGTTTCCTCCATGTGAGGCAGCGGAACAATCTCTGTGGTCTCCAGGCAGCGTGGAAGGCCATCTCTATGTCTGACAGACAAGCAAGAATTAACTCACCCACGAGCTTTGCCGATTTGTTAGATTTTTCTGTGAGTTCTATTGTGTTTTTAAAATATACGTGAAGCCATTACGTCAGAGCTACTTAACAGCTGGTGTCCAGTCCTAAATAAAAGGTATAAAGTGTCCCTGAATGTAGCGTGAGCCACTTCACTGTCACAAGTCCCAGGGTGTCCCTGTGCTTCTGTGTTGCCTTGAGTAAGGAGACGTCCCAGGAGTTTGGGGATTTAGGAGAAAAGAGGAGCGGGGATTCTATCTGCCCACGGCCTTCATCCACTGACCTAAGAGAGACAGTTCTGCTCATTCTATTTGAGCCTCTGACCATGAATAAATGGAGTAAAAGAATAACAACAACAACAACAACAACAACAAACAAAAAAACCCAGTCCATCAAAGTCTACAAATTATGGGATGCTTTATAAGTAAGACGGCACACCTCAATTCTAGTTTTCTTGGCAAGTATCCCACCATACTTACAAAGATCTGTCTGGCAAAAGAGTTAGTTTGATAGTGTAAATTATAGATGTCTAAATGTTCTCTTCTAGGACAATAGAAATGGAATCTATAGCTAAGAATTCAAATACCCTCTTGCTACCCTTACACTTTATCCTGCCCCAAAGTAAGGGCAGCTGACTTAGCTGTTGGACCTATAACCCAAACGGGCTGGTTTAAATCCTTCCCGTACTATGTAATTCCTAGCCACACTTGTTATTCACTTTGTTTTCAGATCTGACAATCACAATCCTTAGCTCCAATCTCCTTCTAATACGAATTGGATTAGAGATAGGACTATTAGCCATTGGCCCACCACTCATAGCACATCAAACTCACAATCTGGGGGCAGCAACAAAGGATGCCTTAACACAAGCAAGCCACACCCTCAATGATTTTGCTTCTCTCCATCCTATGAAACTGTAATCAAATAGACATATATGTACAAGATGTCAAAAGAGGTTTTTAAAATGTTTGTTTTTCTGGAACTGGCGAGATGGCTCAGTGATTAATAGTGTATGCTGTTCTTAAAGAGAACCCAGGTTCCGTGCCCAGCACTCAATTTCGAGGGCTCACAACTGCCTATAAGTTCAGTTGCAGGGATCTGACTCTCCCTGGGCCCAGCAAGGACCTACAGCGAGATGGTATATATGTAGAAATACAGTAAATTGAAATTAAAAAAAGTGAAATACTTTTGTATTCTAAGTGAAACATTCTAGTCTTAATAAGCAAAACTATTAAAACTAGAGGATAGGTACTCTACTGAGCACTACAGATTTGTCTAACCCAGAATCTTTGAGTGACGCCTGTTGTGCTCCTTCTAATGAAATAGAATATATATATATATATATATATATATATATATATTATAGTGTATATGTTTATATGTGTATATATGTAAGACTACACACATATATGCATGCACACATATACACATATGGCATGCCTATTAGTTTTTTTCATCCCAAATTAAGCTGTGACATGACCCAAGTAACCTCTCTGAAGAGCAGGCAGCGCCCACAGGTATGGGTGCACTTTGGCCCTAGCATGCTGGTCTTGCAGTATCTTCTTGCACATCCAAATTTTGCTCCATCAGGAACTTTGTGGACATGCTGGTAAGCTCGGTGCTGTATCAGCTTTCTGTCACTGCAGAAGGACACCTGAGATGTCAGTGTTAAGAAAATAAGATGTTGGTTGTGCCTCCTCTTTAGGAGAGTTCAGTGCAGACCCGTTGACCTCACTGTTTTCAGGGCTTGTAGAGGGGCAGCTGTCAGTCACTGGGCTGGAACAAAACCTTCATCTGAAGGTATCTGGGAAGCAAACGGGGGAGAGAAGGGGCCCAGGGCCCTTTGATGGACAGGCCTCTGTGACCTAACTTCCTCCCACTAGCCCCTGCTTCTTGAAGGTTCCACTACCCTTAAATCCTTCCTACAGTGCCATTCTGGCGATCAGGCTTTCAACACATGGTCCTCAAAAGACATTTAAGACCAAGCTGTAATAGGTACATATAATGGATGTTATCAACACTCATTGGCTGGATATGATACCAGCACTTGAGAGATGGAAGCAGGAGAGTCAGGAGTTCAAAACCAGCCTCAGCTACCTAGCGAGGTAGAGGCTAGCCTTGGCAACATGGGATGCTGTTTGAAAAAAGATAACAGCAACAATACTAATAAAAATGTGAAAGAAGTAGATAACCCTTTGAAAACATTGGGAAAATTAGAATTTTGGAAACTGTCTATTGACCAAAATCTTCCCTCTACTTAAATATTTTCTAATGGAAAAGTAAATCCCCATCGTCCCAATTCTAATCACAGTCTAGCTCCGGAAGCCCTGTTGTATTTATGCCTTGGTTAATTGAGCAGGCAAGGAGCAGAGCATTCTGTTCAGTGAGTCCTGGGCCGTTTAGCCTTCCTCTACCACAATGATAGGAAACAAGTCTGCCATTTCTCCTAGGAATAGGAGACATCTGAGTGGATTCCTCTATCTTTCCGGTCACTGGGTGGCGGCCTTTCCTATTCGTTTCACATCTGCAGTTTTGGTGAAATGTTATAGGAGGCCTCTTTATCTCAGGAAGCCACCGCACACTGTCAGAGCCCGTGTTGATATTACAGGAGGGTGTGTACGTGGAGAGTTAACAAGAACTGGAGTCACGTGAAACGGAGGCCGAGGGGCTGTTGGTGTTCAGGAGAAAGGCGACGGGACCGCAGTGGACTATAGAGAGGAAGTGTTTGGGAGGACATAGACAGGGTTAGTGGAGCTCACCTGACAGACTGCTTGGGGAAGCACAGAGAAGCACGCAAAGCGGACCTCGTGAGTGGAAAACCCGGAGCTATGCCATGGACTCCATATTGCCTTCCCCGAGGTTGGCCTGCAGCGTGGGCTTGGCGGATCCGGAACGGAGCATCGAGCAGGAAGGTGAAGCTAGAAAGAGATGGGAACAGATCAGGGGAGGCTTTGCACGTTACACTAAAAACACGGTCGTTACAGGGAATTATGGGAAATCCCTGAAAGATTTTAGCAGCAAGGTGACATATTGAAATTTCATTTGAAGGAGATCACTTCCTCTTGGGTGCAGAATGGTAATGGGGCGGGGGACCAGGCTGGAAGTCTGTCAGGAGGCAGTTGCCTTTCACACCCTATTTTGGGATTCTTTTCTTCCTATTATAGCTGAGTTTGACCTAAACATGTGACACACTGGGGAGTTCTGGTGGTTCCTTTTGATTGTCAACTTGACAGTGTAAAATCACATGGGAAGGGAGTCTCAGTGAGGGATGTCTAGATCATGTTAGCCCGTGGGCATGCCTGTGGGGGATTTCTTAATCGGGTTAATTGGGGTGGGAAGAACGGCCTTAAATATGGCCCGCATCCTTTCATGGGCGGGGCCCCAAAGTAAACGAAGGGAAAGGAAGGGCAGCAAGCATCTGTGTATCCAATGCCACCGTGTGGACCCTCAGCTTCCCCACTGTGCTAGCTGTAGCCTGGGCAGTCCTAACCGCCTTCTCTGCTCTCTGTAGAAAGGTAGACATTTCCCAGGGTTTTTATCACAGCAATAGAAACACAACTGAAACAAAAGTAAGAAGAGCATTGAGGAAAGAATGAGTTGGAATATTCGATCAAGAAGGAAATGTAACAAGAATACTTCACAGGACTTGCAGCGAGAGAGGGAAAGATTTTATAACCACCATTTCCATGCTGAAGAAGGGTTCATAGAAAGAAGCTTAAAAGTTCAAACACAAACTCTATTATCAATAGCTCCGAGATTAAAGAATCTAAATTGTTATTGTTTTAAAGTTTATTTTATAATTTTGGCCACAAAAGTTGTTTGGCAGCAAAATATGACCTTAACTGGCTTCGGTATGTTTATGTTCTTCTTCTTCTTCTTCTTCTTCTTATTATTATTATTATTATTATTATTATTTATCCCATTAATGGTTTGACTATGGCTCTACTGAAGAGTTATATAAGTAGCACTGTGTGTTTTTATTTGACAGTCATTGACCATGGTATTTTGTTTGGGGGATGAGATATTTCTGTTTTCTGAGTTGACTTCAACCTTGTGACCCTTCTGCCTCTGTCTCCTGAGCTATTGGAGTTACAGGCGCGTGCTGCCACGTTCTTTGGTGTGTGCCTTTTGTTACTTCTGCTGTGGCTTACTACTGCTACTACCGGTAGGAACTGTTACTATCAGCTAGCATTTAGATACTGCAAACATAGTTTTCAGAATATTTAAATCATTAAAATTTCTATTGTTTATTTTCAAGAGACTGTATACTACAGATATTATTTCCCTATTCAAAATACATGGAATAAAATTGAGCCATAAAATAAGTTAGGTAGGGCTGGGGGAGGGGAGGAGCTCGGGTGGGGGAATTGTTTCCATAGAAACAGAAAGCCACCTAAGTTTGCTCATCAATGCTCCTGTGAGTTTGCTCACCCACACTCCTGTGAATAGCCGGGTGTTGTGGTGCATACTTAGAATCCTAGCCCTGGGGCGGTGAAGATGAGAAGTCATGAGACCTGGCAAGCTAGCCTGGCCAGAATGGTGAACTCTGGGTCTTAGTGAGAGGCCTTGTCTCAACAATCAAGTTAGGAGTAGAAGGTGGACACTCAAGTTGCTATTTGGTCTTCATCTGTATGCTCACACCCCTGACCCAGCATACACACACACACATACACACACACACACACACACACACACACACACACAGAGAGAGAGAGAGAGAGAGAGAGAGAGAGAGAGAGAGAGAGAGAGAGACAGAGAGAGAACAGAAACAAAGACAGATAGAGACAGAGAGACAGATAGAGAGAGACAGGGACAGAGAGAGAGAGAGAGAGAGAGAGAGAGAGAGAGAGAGAGAGAGAGAGAATTGAAGTCCCACCCTATTTTGACCCGTTTCTATAATTTTAAAGAAAAGAGCAAATGGTCCTGACAATGAGCTTGCAGAAACGGAATGTGGTTCTCCCTCATTCTGAGTTCTATACACTCTTTTTCTGGAATCTTGTAAATAAACAACCAAGTTAGAATCTTTGCTATGCAGCATGGTGTGGATGTGAACGTGTCTGACGGCAGTGTGATTTGTAGAACCCGTGCTTCTTCTTGATGTGTATGAAGCTGAGCGGAATTGTTTTTCTTATATGTAGGTCTTCTTTGATTTGGCTGCTGTAGTTTACACTGTTATATATTAGTCTCCCCTCCCCCACCCCGTAGAACTTGAAGTAAAGAAATGGGTGTGGTGGTTCTAGATTCCCCTTCAGTTCATGAGAAGTAAGCACAATGAGAGAAGGAGCTTCTGGATGTCTCACAGCCGTGGTCCTTCTCACTGTGTGCTGGAGAACATTTTGTCCTGACTTCTGATCTACAGCATGCTTATTGCTGAAGTCAACATCTTAATGTTACAAAAAACTAAGACCCTGCAGCACTTATTGATCTGTATGCTGTTAAAGTGACAACACGCTTTTTTGGTTATGGCTCCTCAGTAAAGGAGTTCACATACTGGGTTTTGGGCTGTGTGTGTGTGTGTGTGTGTGTGTGTGTGTGTGTGTGTGTTGTGAGAGGATCAACTGTATTGGCATGCATTTGTATACACAGCACATGGTATGATTTGCAGTTTGCAAGGGAATTCTGTAGATATGAATAGCTTACTAGGATTTATCTTCTAACGATGATAACGTCTACATTAGATTCATTTATAATAAATTGAGGGACAATTAACAGGATCCAAGAGAGGCAGGAAGGAGAATTTATTTGAAGGGTTCTTTTTTTGAGTCTCTTGGCAAATTTGTAAGTATGCAGACAAATGTGACAGATGAGTGCCAAGACAGGACTTTCAGCTGATTGTTTTCCTCTGTCATGATGACAAAAATGATAATGGTGGTGGTGATGGCTGTGGTGGTGATGGCCATGGTGACAGTGACCATTGTGTTGATGGTGGTGAGAGTGACAACACTGATGACAGTGATGATAAGTGTGGGTAAAAGCTGAGGGAGAAGAAGGGGAAGGAGGCAAAAATGAAAACATGAAATTTAATTAAACTAAATTGGCAGCTTCATGGAATCACAAATAAAATGGCCCCCAAATCCCAAACCCAGCTCAAAGTAGGCATCATCTTAAGGTGATTTGACTCAGAATGCTTTTGAATGTTAGGAAGGTAGAAAAGGGTCTCAGACATTGTTAGTTCCACTCCATTATGTGATATCCAGCATATTGTTATGAAGTAGACTTTGCAGTAGACAGCTTTGTCCAACTGAAGGCCAATGACACTGTGGTGGGTATACTTTGGTAAATTTAGGCACAGCTGTATTTAGTCATTTCCACCTTCCATTTAGTCTCTGTCATGACAGTTCTTGCCTCTGCCTTCTTTAGCTTTTCCCATGGCTGAGTTTTATTCTAATATTTATCACTTGCTCCCTTTCTTAGCCCCATTCATTCTCCCACCAGCTTTACTTAAGATTTGTACTGTCAGAACAAAACTCTGCCCTTACCTCAAAGTCGGTTCTTGAGCCAAATGTGAGTGTCCATTGCCTATGTATGTGGATTCCATTTGCCACTAAATAGCTCATTCCAAATAGAAATGGTTCCATGTGGTTTTTATAGCTACAGCACAAAAGGACACCGTAAATCAGGGTTTTGTTTTTTTTCAAATACGTTGAAGGTGGCATCAAAAGGTGGGTACCAGAGTTGGAAATATCTCCTATAGCTCTCAGATGCAATCTGATAAAGCTTTAGGGATTGGTGGACGCAAAGGTCTTCCAGGTCAAAGCATGCTAAAAAGTTTTAGCTGATAGTCACAAGAATATTAGGTAGACATAGATGTGGGCAAGGAATTGTTTTTAAGGGATTAAGGACAGCCCAAGGGAATTTGGCTTTGTATCTTTAATTTTCTGACTCTATACAATCATAGAGTCCTAATCAGTTGCTCAGCTTTTTGATGTAGGTATTCCCCCCCCCTTTTTTTTCTTCAGGAATTTCAGTCCATTGTATTTACCTGAACTCAATTAGACTTTTGGCAATTAAATTAGAAACTCTGTCCCATTTACCTGACCCTCATATCATCTCACCTGGAGCCGTAGGCAGAGAGCATGGCATCCACCAGGTCCACTCCTCAGCAGCATATTTCATTTCTTTTCATTCTTGTTGTAAATCTAATTTAGAAACCCAAGGTCCCTAAAATGTCACATTGTGCCGTGCCATGCACAATTAAGGCCTTATTTGATCTCATAGATCTTAGGTAGATATTTCCAGTAGGTGAGAAAAAATATGATAAATGGTTTTAATCTACTAAGTGAGTTTTCACACAGCACAATGACATAAACACACACAAGTGGTGGGTAATGGAGAAACACCCTCCTCCAACCCCTTCAATGAAATGATCCAAGGATCTAGAGGGGTCTGAGGGACGTTTCCCTAAAAAATGAATGTCCATTTTTATTTCTGTTACTTCCTTCAGGCTATGAATTTAATTCTTTTGTTTAGGTAGGAAACCCAAAGCAGTCCCATGGGGAAAATCTGCATTCCCGGCAGGGGTCTGGATGATGGTCTTTACCAAATGCAAAGTCTGACATTCATATAGGGGGGAGCTAAAGCAGACCAATAAAAGATAGCAGAAATTGAATGCAGCCAGAAAGAAAATACAAAGTAATGCAAACACCGGGCTCTGAACTCTATTCAAAAATACAGCTGCCTAGTAGACTCTTCAGGGTCCTGGGCTTTGTTGGTTTGGGAATAGCACAAAGAGGGACTTGCTTTAAAAGAAACTAGATGATTGGATTCAGGTTCATAGGAAGACAGGTTTGGAAGAGGGTCACTCTTTATTATTCTCAGAGCAGATGATTCCGGGGGTTTCTGCCTTTCTTTCTTTTCTATAGGGATGTTTGGAAAGCATTCAGAATTCAATTGCTTTGGGAGCTATAATGAACATCTGGGGAATACAAGTCCTCAGAAGTAAGAGATTGGGCCTGATGAGAATTTGGGTTAGAAATCCTGCATTTCATTTAATGGCATATCCAACTTTTTATGACTCCAGTTAAGGCAGAAAAGGGAGAAATGTTTAGAAATAAGGATAAATATATCCAACTAGAGTCTAAGGTGAGTCACCCACTCCTTTTAAAATTATGTATGTGTGTTCAGAACTTTTGAATTTTCTCTTTAAAACCACAACATATAAGGTCAGAGAAGTATGTCATCAGGTAAAGGTCCTTGTCAGCAAGTCTGATGACCTGAGTTCAATCCCCAAGTCCCATGTAACACAGAATGGACCACTGAAAGCTTTCTTTTCACGTGTGTGTGTGTGTGTGTGTGTGTGTGTGTGTGTGTGTGTAAACACCCTGGATAAGTATAATTAAAAATAAAAGATTAAAATGGTAATATGAAGACATCAATGTGTTTAGGGCTGTACTGGAGCTTAGAGGGCCATCACGTCCATGGCTCACTGGGAATTTCTTTGGGAAAATAGCTGAATCCTTTTCTTGTTACTGTAATTTCTGTACCCTATGATTTCTCAGGGTGCCAGCATCAGAAGGGGAATAGAACGAACAATCCAGGGGAGAAGACAACAGCAGAAATCACATTTTAAAGCCCAATGTGACAAATATACGTGCAGACCAGCTCATGGAAGAATGAAGACTCGCAGGTTTTGATAGGTGTGTTATGAAGAAGTCACCAAGCAGTTCCCTATTAATTCTGGAGCACTTATACTATTTTTAAAATATCCCACAAACCTTTGCCTGACAAAAGAAGAGTATGAAATAAAGCTCTAGTCTCTGCCGTGACAGCTATTGCCATGGCAACCAGCCTGTCAATCAGCACCCACTTCATCGAGCCTCAGAAAACACCCCCAGAAATAAATGTCAAAAGTCTTCTACAGGTTCCAAATTTAAATCAAACTTTAAAATAAATTAAAATAAGAACCCAAACACCCACAGCAGTCACACACACAAAAAAGTAAATTCTATTTTGGAAAGAGGGTAAGAACCAAAGGCCAAAAGATGTATCCAAGCAGATGGCAGAAGGAAAGAAAAAAAAGCAAGATTGAGACTAGGAACCTCTGCCATTATCCTGGCATCCTCTGGTCAAGTCATGGTCACCTGGGAGCAGTTACCTTGTGCAGCACAGATATCCAGATATCATTTGTGTCTCCCTGATTTGTCGCCTGGCTTTTCTTCTGCTATCATCATATTCCTCACCTCCCATGGTATAGCAGTGTTGAGATCTCTTTGGGTGCGACGAGACAAGATACTAAATCACAGGAAGATAGATCATGTGCCTGGTCACTCTCAGGGAGATAACATCCAGGCCATAGGGCTGGCCCCTTCTGACAATGAATAATGCCTTTCCTACAGTTTCTGGTCCCTGTGTTGCTGATATGTGCTTCACAGGTTTTGGTCTGTGAAGAAGACTCTCCTCTTTTGTGTGCAGATGTGGAATACACCCGAAAGCCTTGCGCCACACTTTGCAGGAAACGATGCATCTTCCCTTCTCATTCTGTGACCCCCAAATTGCCCAGCACACAGGCATTTAAAAGAACCAAAGTTTGTCAGACGATGGAAAGCTAGTCAGTCCTTCAGCAGTCAGAAAAGGTTGAGCCACCAAGCTCAACTGTCAGTGTGTAAGCAGAAAACAAAGAAAGCTGTTTTCACAGTGTCAGTAAGCACCTTGCCTCTTCATGGTTCCTCTTGCCAGGTTCAGAATGATGACACCTCAGGCCTTCGCTCTCCAGGTCTTTTCTATTATATACCCATCCCCTCCCCCTGCCATTGGCAGCCTAGTGTTCTTCTGTCTGCTTACTCAGTGAGTTTGCTAAAGATTGCCCTGGCTATGCACATTTTCCTCGGTGTCTAATAAAGACGGCTGGATGGTCCTAGTTAGAGGTTGAATTGTGTATGTTCCTGTTACTTTTTCTTCTTTTTTTTTTTTTTTGTGACCAAATACCTGACAAGAAGCTATTTAAAGGAGTAAAGATTCCCTTGGGCTCACGGTTGAGAACATGTCGTCTGTGATAATCAGGGGGCAAGGCTCCATTACCGTGGAGGACGCAGCTGAAGCTGCCCTCGTCTTGTTGAAACAGTCCTCAGAGACGAGACAGAAGGCAGAGTGGCTTATGCAACTTTAAGACCTGGCCCCCACCAACTACTTCCTCTGTGTGGGCTTCCCCCACCCCCAGAGGTTCCAATACCTCTCAAAAGTTTACCTCCACTGGACTAAGTAATTAAACACAGGCCACTGGGGAACATTTTATAACTAGATCATCACCTCTACCCCAAACCATGTGGAACCCTGTCTTACACTGGGTTACTTTTGCTGTGATGGAACACCATGACCAAAAGCAACTTGAGGAAGAAGTGCTGATGTAGTGTATACTTCCACGTCACTGTTCATCAGTGAAGGAAGCCAGGGCAGGAACCTGGAGGCAGGAGCAGATGCAGTGGATTTGGAGGGGTGCTGCTTAACTGGGTTGTTCCTTCTGGCTTGCTCATTCCACTTTTCTGTAGAAGGAAGGACCAGCCCAGGAGTTGTACCACCCACAGTAACCTGGGCCTCCCACAGCAATCCCTAAGAAAATGCCACAGGCTCTCTTCCAGTCCTATTTGATAGAGACATTTTCTCAATTAAGGATTCCCTCCTCTTCAGTGACTGTCTTAGTTAGGGTTTTACTGCTGTGAACAAACACCATGACCAAGACAAATCTTATAAAGGGTAACTTTTAATTGGGGATGGCTTACAGGTTGAAAGGTTCAGTCCATTATCATCAAGTTGGGAACATGGCAGCATCAAGGCAGGCATGGTGCAGGAGGATCTGAGAGTTCTACATCTTCAACTGAAGGCTACTAGCAGAATACTGGCTTCCAGGTAGCTAGGAAGAGGGTTCCCCCCACTCTGCTTTTTTTAAAGGTATTTTCTTTATTTACATTTCAAATGTTATCCCCTTTCCTGGTTTCCCCTCCAAAAACCCTACTATCTTGTCCCCCCTCCACCTGCTCACCAACCCACCCACTCCTGCTTCCTGTTCTGGTATTCCCCTATACTGGGGCATCGAGCCTTCACAGGACCAAGGTCCTTACCTCCCATTAGTGTCTGACAAGGCCATCCTCTGCTATGTATGCAGCTGGAGCCATGAGTCCATCATGTGTATACTTTGGTTGGTGGTTTAGTCACTGGGAGCTCTGGGGGTACTGGTTGGTTCATATTGTTGTTCCTCCTATGGGGCTGCAAACCCCTTCAGCTCCTTTGGTCCTATCTCTAGCTCCTCCATTGGGGACCCTGTACTCAGTGCTCAATGGCTGGCTGGGAACTTCCACCTCTGTATTTGTCAGGCACTGGCAGAGCCTCTCAGGAGTGAGCTATATCAGGCTCCTGTCAGGAAGCACTTGGTATCTGGGTTTGGTAACTGTATATGTGATAGATCTCCAGGTACAGCAGTCTCTGGATGGTCTTTCTTTCAGTCTCTGCTCAACACTTTGGCTTTGTATCTCCTCCCATGGGTATTTTGTTCCCCCTTCTAAGAAGGCCAGATTTGGTCTTCCTTCTTCTTGAGTTTCATGTGGTCTGTGAATTATATCTTGGGTATTCAGAGTTTCTGAGCTAATATCCACTTATCAGTGAGTACATACTGTCTTAGCCAGGGTTTCTATTCCTGTACAAACATCATGACCAAGAAGCAAGTTGGGGAGGAAAGGGTTTATTGAGCTTACACTTCCACACTGCTGTTCATCACTAAAGGAAGTCAGGACTGGAACTCAAGCAGGTCAGGAAGCAGGAGCTGATGCAGAGGCCATGGAGGGATGTTACTTACTGACTTGCTTCCCCTGGCTTGCTCAGCCTGCTCTCTTATAGAACCCAAGAATACCAGCCCAGAGATGGTACCACCCACAAGGGGCCCTCCCCCACTTGATCACTAATTGAGAAAATGCCCCACAGCTGGATCTCATGGAGGCACTTCCCCAACTGCAGCTCCTTTTCCTATAACTCCAGCTTGTATCAAGTTGACACACAAAACTAGCCAGTACACATACCATGTGTGTTTTTTTGTGATTGGGTTACCTCACTAGGATGATATTTTCTAGTTCCATCCATTTGCCTAAGAATTTCATGAATTTGTTGTTTTTAATAGCTGAGTAGTATTCAATTGTGTAAATATACCACATTTTCTGTATCCATTCCTCTGTTGAGGGACATCTGGATTCTTTCCAGCTTCTGGCTATTATAAAGAAGGCTGCTACGAACATAGTGGAACATGTGTCCTTATTACATGTTGGAGCATCTTCTGGGTATATGCCCAGGAGTGGTATAGCTGGGTCCTCTGGTAGTGCTATGCCCAATTTACTGGGAAGAGGGTCTTAAAGCCCACACCCATAGTGACATACCTATTCCAACAGAGCCACACCTTCTAATAGTGCCACTCCCTGACTGAGCATATACACACCATAGCAATGACTCTAGCTTGTTTCAGGTTGGCATAAAAATAGCACAAATCCTAACACAGCATGCCAGAATGCAACCTTATTTGAGGGTAGATTCTTGGATTCTTGAAATAGATAACCAACTTGCAATGAGGTCATTAGTGTGCCTTCTAATCCAGTATGGCTGGTGCCTTTGTAAAGAGGAAGAATATGGACAGAGAGAAAGATATGCATATAGAGAGCATCATGGGAAAGGACTCAGGAAGAGAGGTACCTACAGACTATAAAGAAAGACCAATTTCATAATCCCTTCTGAGAAGCTACTCTGTCAAACCTTAATATTGAATTCCAAGATCCAAAACTAAGATAAAAATGTTTTATCATCTAAGACCTGTAGAATTTCAGCAAGCCTGTTGGATAGATAGGCAGCTTTGCAGTGAGGCTGGGAATCAAATCTAGAGAACTGAGGCTTCTTGCTCATGGTTCAGGATTAGTATGGTTACTGAGATGAGATGTGTTGGTCCCCCTTCTCCTCAGGGGTCATTGGCCACTGACCCAAGAAACCAGTGGAGGGGGCAGGAAAGGTGAGCCAGGTTTGGACAGCCAAGAGTAAGACAGAAAGATTTCTGGAGACAGCTCTACTTTATTGGCCTAAGCATAGGGTATATAAGAGCTTTTAGGGGTCTGTTCGGAAAGGCCTGAGTGAGTGTAACAGTACCTAATTATCATATGATTGGGAAGCTAGAGCTGGATTTGTATGCTGAGTCATGGACAGGGTCATTCTTTAGATAAGGTCAGGCACCTGTGCTCAGGGACACTCTCCAATCAGGCAAAGAAAGAAAGCCCACAGAGAAAGGGAGTCTTTCATTTTGTACTGAGCTTGGAGGATTGTCCAGACATGGTGAACTTCAACTTAAAAGCAGGGTTCTCAGACAGAGAGAACCCGGAAGTGAGGCTGGGCATGCACCATGAGGATTTAGTGGATAGCAGGAAGAGGAGAATGCCTGTCCCATGCTCTTTGGTCCTCTGAGCTTGGCTCCTCCAAATCACCACTATTACCATTAATTTGTTGCTTTCAGAAACTCAGAGCAGGGATTTCTAATGCCAGTGGGTTAGACGCTGTCTCCAAATAAGGTAGATGTGTATTCACAGCTGTTTCCAAAAGAATAATTGGGTTCCTGGTTTTCTTTTACCTCAAAGTTTATACATCAGAGGTTTGGGGCCTTTCTGAACCCATCTTCTCATCGGTTTTATTATTTACATCAGCAGATATTGATTGCAACCTCTTATGGGCATAAACACGTTTAAGATTTATTAAGTTCTCAAATTTTCAAAGAAAACAAGTCCTAAGTACTGTGAAAATGGATGGGCTTCTCAGAACACCAGCCAGAAGCCTTTTACAGCTGCCCCCCTCTGATGGAGTTCTATTCAGAGGAAGATTTACTGAGCAGCTGATGAAATTCAAAGAGCTCGCCCCTCCCCCACACACTGTCTCCAAGGGTTTCTTTATCATTTTTCCATTGAGATTTTTTGTGTTCTTTTCCTTAACTGCAAGTGCAGTTCCAATTGTATGGGCCTCTGTTACTTCATGATGGGGACTTGTCCTTGGTTTCAATGACAATGGCTCTTCTAGGAATCAGGCTGTTGTGCAGAGGTGGGAAAGGCAGCCTTCTAAGTAATCAAGGAACCAAGCACAGAGATGCTGGTCATGTACTGGAGCTGGGGTAGAGAGTAGGGCCAGTGGGGCCATGATTAGGGCAAGAAGAAGCAACCACTGACCAAGCTGGGCAGTTACAGATCACAGAGGAAGTCCTGGAGGGCGAGGCACTGGGTGCGTGGGGTCCACAGTTAGGTGTGCCATACACAGCCATCTTTGCCCCTTTCTTAGGAGAAAACTAATCCTGGAGAGTGATGGCTAACCTTGGTTCTCAGCTTGATAGGATTTAGAATCACCATGGGATCATTTCTAGAAAGGTCTAACCGACCAGGGAAGATCCAGTCTAAATGTGGGCAGCGCCATCTCATAAATTTGAGTTTCAGACTGAACAAAAGGATTGAAACAAGCTGAGAGCCAGCACTCACGTCTGTGTCCTGACTATAGATGCCATATGACCGCTGCCTTACACGCCCACTCCCTTCCCCTCGGGATGGATTTTCCTTATAGTCAGGCTGTCTACATCCCCTGTTCTCGCCAAAGCTAGTGCGATGATTCAGATTATTCAGCAGTTCCTCAGTCTCCACTCAGATGGACTCTGAGGAAAGCCAGCAATGCTGTAGTGTCCCCTGAAAAATCCATGTACTAAATACCAGACAATTACCATTTGTAACGAAACAAAACCCAAATGTAGGACTATCTGGTTGGGAGCCTGATTTTCTCTGTGTTTTATGTATGCAGCTGGAAATTAAATTGTTTATCATAGGGCTTTGCATGTATGTAGATATTTGTATAGTAAGCAGGTCATGCAATGCTTATCATGTGATGCTGTAAATTGGGTGGTGTCTAGTGGGTAACTTTGGACTCCTTAGTATATTTAATTTTTCAACATGGCTTACTGGAATCTGTAAGCCAATCTGTGTTTGAACATGTTAGCTTATTAGTATGGACACCTGGCCTACTAAAGACCAATGACATTGTCAGGTCTAATCTGTCTTGAGGGATAGATAAAGAGCTAAGAGAATCTACCTTCTCTGTCTTCTTCCCTTCCAACCCTCTATCCCAATTCACAGTCTTGCTCAATGGTTTTTCCCAAGGTCATTGTTTCTCTGGTCTTTGACTGTTCTGTTTGAAATTTCTTAACCTCTTTAGTCATCCAGTGACTGCCATGTTCAAAAGGTAAATTCTGACGTGAAGGTTTATGTCCATCTTCGATTCAGGAACTGGAATGCAAAGATAACCATTGACAGTGCTCACTTCTTTATGAAGACCACTGTTGAGTATATTGTTAAATAGACATTGTGTGTATGGGAAAAATCATTTGAACAGATTTTCTACCCCCAAATCACAGTGCTAATCAGAGCCAGTGCTTCATTTCTGATGACTTTACAAATCAGTTGGTCTTCAGAGATGTGGCTAACTACATGACCCTGTCCCCTCACTGACTTGTTTTGGCTTCAAGAGGCTGGCTGCTTCTTTCTCTCCCATTCCCTTCCTCATTTTAGCTACATTGGTATTTTCGTCCTCTGCTAAAATATGATTAACAGGCATTTTCAGATAGAGACATTGGCTCTCTTTCTCCGGAGAGGCACAGCATGTGTGAGCAGGCGAGCGTCAGAGTAATGTGGAAGGACATGGCTGTTCATGGGAAACTGGGCTAATGGCTACATCTGCCCTGCTCATTTTGGGCTGGCTGGGATCATCACTCTTCTGATTGGCTGATGTTTCCTGCTACAGTGAAATCTCTTCATTTTTGTGTCCCATCAACACAGAAGTCCCCGTAGTTGGTCTAGTCTTTGTACTCTAAATGGAAGTTACAGCGGGTTAAAATTTGGGAACCATACTTTAAATGACCTGTTTATGGGCCACAGGGATTCAGAGATTTGGCACACTGAGGGTTCTTTAAGCAACTAAAATATTCAGGCGTCATTAACAACTGAGCACCAACCTGATTTACCAGAGTGCCACACAAATAAGAGGGGTTTTATTTTTCTTCTACAGTCTATCGTCTTTGTTGTTTTTATTCAATCACATAAAAAAGTGAGCATATTTGAGTTCCTTATGATAATTTTTTGACTTGAAGTTCTTAGGCTTAAGCACAGTAAATCTCAAAGACAGTGACTTGAGCCTGTGAGAAGGATCTGAATCTGTTGCGAGGGACTATTTTCGATGACTCTATGATATTGGATTTTAACCGTTCAAGTGTGGGCTTGTGTGCATGCTCATGTGTGAGTATTCATATATGTGTATGCATTTATGCCTGTGTATGTGCATGCATATATGCATATGTGTGTAGTGTTGTGTAGGTGTCTGTTTTGTGTTTGTGTACATGTGTATGTGGGTGCCAAAGGCCAACATTCTAGTTTGAAACAGAGTCTCTAACTGAACCTGGAAATCACCATTCAGCAAGACTTCCTGTCCAATGAGACTCTTACAGTGTCTTCCTTCCCAGTGCTAGGTTTACAGATGCATGCTGTCTTCCAGATTTTTATGCGGATCCAAACTCTGGTTTTTATGCTTTTGTGGCAAGCACTTTACCAACTTAGGCATCTTAGGCCCTAAAGATGAGTTTTTAAGAAGCATTCTCTGTGGTCACACCTTAAAGGAATGAATCAAACAGTAGATATTGTCCTCCTGTGACCCATGAAAAATGTTCTGCAAGAGGGCAAAGGAAACGTACACAGTCTTACACGTGCGTAATTTACTTGGGTTGGATAATCTTTAGCAATGAGGAAGCAGGATGGAAATGAAGAGGAGGAAATGAAGGTGACATGTTGAGACATAAAATGTTTCTCACCATGGGGAAGTGTTTCTACTTCTCCCGGGCCTAGTACCTCAACATATTCCAGTATAATCCTTCTAAACACACATGCATCAGGGGACAGAGAAAATCTGATCTTTGAAGATCCTGGCGAAAGTTCAAGGAAAATGGGGAGATGTTTGTTCAGCCAGTGGTTATTGGAGAAAGCTGGAGTTCTTTCTTCCAAGAAGGAGGTGGAATTTGTTTTCACTCAGTCACACTGTAAAACCTTGGAGACGTGGACTTAATTGGTAAACTAAGAGCCACTGTCCCTGATTAATAAAAGGAGTCCTTCAAAATTTGCCCAAGCAGAAGTTGGGATGCTGTTTCACATGGCAACTTGTCACTGGCGTCTAGGGCTCGCTGGGGTTTCCTTCATTATCTGTGCTTGTCTCCCTGTTCTCCTACTCCCCACTCCAAACACTCTCACAGCTGCTGGCAGCAGCACCTAGAGGAACCAAAGTATCTCCTAAGTAGCTTTTAGATCATTCCCTGCAGGGTGTGGTTAGCAGTCATTCTAGAGCGGTCCCCGAAGGCCAGCACTGGGGTCAACATTCTTCATGGCTCAGCTCTTGTACACTTGAACAGATCACCTTGTTCCTTTGCTAAGGTTCCTGCCCGTTGCTTGGCCACAAGGCTCAAGAGTTAGGAGTTGAGATGGTTTGCAGAGGGTGAAGGTTGTAATGTGTATGGCCCCGCCTTAGGGTTGCTGTAGCTGGTACAAACGCCCTGATCTCCTGAGGGGGCCTGTTTGGGCATAGCGAGGCTGCCACAGGACTACACACTCTGGACAAGATCTGAGGTCTTGTGTTTTCTTGGTCCATCAGGCTGCCAAGGATCCACTCTGGCCTGCTCATCGCCTTACTCTCCTTTGTCTACATCCACCCATTTCCATAATTGGCCTGAAAATGATTATTTTTATGGTCTTCACTAGTGATCTGTCTAGAGGGGTGATGGGCACAACCACAGATTAAATTTGCCATCGCCGACAGGTGGGGGAGGAGAGTCTCTCAGTCTGAATAAGGAGACTTTAGTTACTGTTGTGCATAGGGAGGTTGGTCTCACCCAGAAAATAGCCTAAGAACATGTGAGCTTTATGGAGACATGCATGGTAAACGTATTTACAAGACTGAAGGTTTTCCATCCATTATCCTTCCATGGGGAGTTATAAGTGGCTCCTGCTGCTGGTTCAAGGAACAGCGTTGAGCTGAAAGGAAGGGAATTCCCAAGTCTCGGCAGTGTTCAGAGCTGGTTTTGACAAAGTCCCTGGCCTGGTATGTCTTTCTCTCACTGTCTCCCCCTTGGAAGGAAGTTGTTTAGTTGATAACTACATGGCAACCTGGGAAGGTTCTTATATCTTAAACTAAACTAACAATTCCTTCCTTCCTTCCTTCCTTCCTTCCTTCCTTCCTTCCTTCCTTCCTTCCCTCCCTCCCTCCCTCCCTCCCTCCTTCCTTCCTTCCTTCCTTCCTTCCTTCCTTCACTCCTCCCCCTTATGATTTCTAGACATAACTGAGATGTTTCATTCCAATGCTAACATTTGGAGCTCACAGTGGACATTCTACTGTGGTTTCACATATCTACGCAGGTATGGTGTGATGAAACATCCCTCTTCTCTTCTTTTGAGCACCTCATTTTACTCTGTCATTTCTGAGCTCAATACTGTTTTTTTTTTTTTTTTTTTTTTATCTATGGAAAGATTCTGGTGGATCATTCAAAGGCCTAAATTATATAGAATTATGGTTGCTATTGTAAGCCTTAAATAGGATTTATCTAGTGTTGTGGTGAAGCTAAGCTTTATCATTGGAGACAATAAATAAAGTGGCAAATAACAGATCTGAGAACTAAGTAGTTAACACTAACTATTGTTATTTAATCCAGTTCCAATGCACTGAGAATGGATTCTCTACGTACTTTGGAACTGACTTAAATGAAAGCTAAATGAAGTTATCCACAGATTAGAGTCTGGGTAGGAATGAGATCAGCTGGGGTGCAGCTCAGAGACATTTAAGTTGGAGAGATGGCTCAGTGGGCAAGGGGCTTACAATAGTAGCTAACTTGAGGACTTGAGTTCAAAACCCCAGACTGCAAATAAAATCTGGGCACAGCAGGGACCATTTGTCTTCTCTCTGGTCTTCTGGCAAGATGAGAGGTTGAGAGAGAGTCTTTGGAAAATCCTGAACCAGCTAACCTGGTATATATAGTAGCAAAACAAACCAAAAACAAACAAACAAAAAAACAATGAAACCTTATTTCAAACAAGATGGAAGACATCGATCGGTACCAAAGATTGTCCTGTTATGCCCACATGCATGACCCTGCTTACACCTATAGACACAGAGGCACACACACTCACACACATACACATATAAGACATCATATATATATATATATATATATATATATACACATATATACATATACACACACATATATATGTATATATACATATATGTGTATGTATGTATATATACATATATATGTATGTATATATACATATATGTATGTATGTGTGTGTGTGTATATATATATATATATATATTCCCTATGAGAATTTTGGTATATAATGTAGATTTAAATCTACTAAAGTCTTTTATTAGTCAGAAGGGTTGTTTAGAATCTCAGTTTAATGTACTATACAATGCATCTAGAAAGATTTGATGTGGATGTGGATGTCAGATTATCTTGTAGGCTGCCCCAGCTGTTCAACGTAATCTCCGTTTTCTTGCTTGTTGATCTCTTATTGGTTAATGCAGGAATCTGTGACTAGAATGTTTTTTGGTTTAGCTAGCTGACTAGGTCACACCAACTCCAGCCCAGTGCAAAGAAGGTAGATGCTGGGTTTACCTCTCACGCCTGATCACGCCTCTCATTGCACTAACCTAGAACCTTCTGTTCTGGAGCCTCTGCAAGGAGAGGCAGCTAGATCTGAAGATGTCTGTTTAGAATCTTGGAGGAAACTCTTTGAGAATAAGAACACATTTTCAGTGTTCAAAGACACACGATAAACATGACTTCAGAGCCCAGGGCACACAAGCTAGTTGAAGCATCTCCTAGCTCTGATGCTGCTCAGGATTATGCAAGCCCTACCCCTCCCTCCTGACCACAGAGGATGGTCTTTGGACCTCTTCCTCCACTGGAAGCACTGTTTTATTCATTCTTCTTCATCTTACCTCCATAATTCAAGTCTTTCTCCCAATGTTAGTCTTTCCAAGCAAGTCCATACCACCCCACTATTGAAAGGCTCTATAAATCTCTGTTCCACCGAGGAAAGAATTATTCGTGAAGGTGAAGGGAGAGGGCCTTGCTGCCTTCTACTGCCCAAGGCAGGCTGGAATCATCCCCTTGACTCTGGTGCAGACCCTGTTCTTTGAAAGGGCTCTCTAAAGACCATGATCAAGTGTGGCCATGCTGAGTTTCAGGGGAGCCTTCCTTTTATTCAGAAGTCAGTACTTTTATACTTTTACATCCCTGAACCTTTGAAGCTCCAACATAAGAAAAAGGAACAGAAAGAAAGAAAGGAAAAAAGAAAGAAACAAAGAAAGGAAAAACCACCTTTGTTAAGGTGTATGACAGGGGCCAGGTGGATATTACTGAGAGGAGGAAATTAACCAGACCATCCCTGTACACATTAGGTAAATTGTTTCACTCCGAGTTAAAAAGCAGCCAGGGAGTATTAAAGTCCAGGGTGCCTGCATGCACTTTATGATGGTCTTAGCTTATGACCCTATATCGTTTTTATTTCTCTATTAAATCAAGATATATCTCATTGAGCTGCCATCCCATATGACAGGGAATGGTTCATTTCAGTGTGTGCGACTAGACCTGTCCCCGATGAAAGGGAACGACATGTCTGTTTTCCCTATGTTCCCAGCGTGGACAGCTGGAGGTCCTGTTGGTGTGGATGCCATAGAGAAGATGTCACTTATGGGCTGTCCCCAAGAGCATCAAAGTGCTTATACCGAATATGTCTGCATGTGACCTTAGTTGGAAGCAGGTCTCTGTAGATAATCACATTAAGATGAGGTCATGAGCGTGGCCCTTAATCCACTCAGACAAGTGTCCTTATGTTGTGCTTTAAATGTAAAATGACACACACACACCCTCATTGGCCTATGTGTTTGAACACTTGGTCTCAGATGGTGGCACTGTTTTGGACAGTCATGGTGCCTTTAAGGGGTAGACTCCCTCTGAGCAAACGGGGAACTGCGGACAAGCTCTGAGGATTCGGGTCCTAGCTTACGTCCAGTCTGCTCTCTGCTTCCTGACTCTGCATGCGCTGTGTCCAGCCACCACCTGCCCCTGCCGACCTGCCCTCTCCTCTGTAATAAACTCTATTCTCTTTTAAGCTGCAAGTAACTCCTCTTTTCCTAATTTGCTTTGGTCATAGCAATGATGGAAGTACCTCAGACTCCTTATAGATGGGCAAAGGCAGGACGATTGGAACTGTGCTGCCACAAATCAGAGAATCCCAGAGACTGCTGAGGAGCCACAGACAGCAGGGACAGAGGGACAAGCTCATAGCCCTGTGCTGGCTTGTAGCCCTGTGGAGGACTCAGCCCTGTGCCACCTTGACTTTGGATTTGTAAGCTGGGACTGAGACAAAGTTCCGTTGGTGAGGCCACCCAGGTTGTGATCCTTTATTTCAGCAGTATGTGAGTACAGAGATTCTTTGATTCTAGAGAACAGCGTGACATTGAGCGTCTTGAAGGTACCCGCTCAGCCTCAGCATCATAATGTCTGTTTGTTGGCTGAATAAGTGAACCCAGAGATTTTTAACTTAAGCTTTGTGTGAAATAACAGGTTTTTAAAAATGGTAGACAAGACTGTACCTTTTGGTTTAGGCAGGAAAACAAAAGATTATTTGATTATTTGTGGGGATCAAATGATCTTATCTGTCTTTTTTTTTTTTTTTTTTTTTTTTTTGGATTTAGTTTTTTTCAAGACATGGTTTCTCTGTGTAGTCCTGGCTGTCCTGGAACTCACTCTGTAGACCAGGCTGGCCTTGAACTCAGAAATCCGCCTGCCTCTGCCTCCCAAGTGCTGGGATTAAAGGCGTGCACCACCACCGCCCGGCTCTTATCTGTCTTCCTAAACCCACAGGTCTTATGAGCTTTGCCCAGTTAACATCTGAGCCTCCACCACTAGATTATCATACCAGAGATGAAAATACCTTGAAAATGTATTTTAACCATAAGATAATCGAAGGCATGATTTCTAGCTTAGATATGTTTCATGAGTTAATTCACTTCTCCCTCCTACTCTTTCTTTCTCCTGATGCCAAGGATTGAACTCAGGGCCTTGCACATGCCAGACAAACTCCTTATCACCCAGCTACAACCCCAACCCTCAATGTGGCTCTTGGTGTAACCCCATGAATACTTTTCTGCACACCAGTCCGGCAGGTGAACTCGCACTGACTTTCTCCTAGTATCGATGAGATGCGAACTGTGTTCCAGACTGTGCCTTCCTCCTGTGTTCTCCTTAAGGAACATCTGTCCTTATGAAAATAACTGAGAGAGTGCATTCCTTTCTGGCACAGCAGAGTTGGTAAAATGAGGTTCTGTCACCAGGATCTCTCGTGGAACTTCTCTTCGCCTCCTGTTCCTTGTGATTCCCGTTAGAAAGTTCAAAGAGAGCATGGAACACGGAGCACGGGAGATGGGAAGGGTTCGTTGCAGAGTCTCAGGGCTGAGAGTGGACAGTGGCCAAAAGAGGCCATTGTGCCGATCTAGTTTTAACAAGTGTCATGTTATTTGTAAAGTCTCTAAAATGGGCACGTTCTTAAAAGCAGCATTTTCTTGTCCAGGTAAGTGGCAGAGCATTTGAAGTGCCTCATGGGAGAAAAAGAACGTGTCTCTGTCCTTTATCACAGAGCCTCCATTAGATATGAATAAGTTTTGTCCGGTAATACAGCTCAGATTCCTGCCCTTTGACAGTTCTGTAGCCTTATTTGTACAAGCTGTTAAGTATGTGTGTGGGTCTTCCACGTGCCTTGACCCCCGCAAGCTTGTTATTACTTGACCTGCTGCCTAACAGTCTGCATGCGACTCTGACCCACAGTCTTCTCTCTTATGCCATACGGCCATTCTCAGATGTTCTCATTTTGTTTCTATTGCTTGGATAAAATACCCCGAGACAAAGCAGCTGGGGGGGGGAGTTACTTTAAGGTCACGATTCCAGGCTGTGTGTACCGTCAGTGCAGTGAAGTCACAGCTACAGAAGCTTGAGAGCTGGCTACAGCATATCCACACCCAGGAGCAGAGATTAATGAATGGATGCTTACTTAATCCTCAGCCAGCTTCCTCTTTTCCAGTCTAGGGTACCAAGCCGAGGGAGGAAGGGTGCTACCCACAGTCAGCTGGGTCTTCTCACCAGTTAGTCCTGTTATAAATATGTCCCACAGACATGCTTGAAGGCCATGTTATAGACACTCCTTTATTGAGAATGTCCCTAGGTGGTTTTACATTTGTCAGATTGACCATTAAAGCTAACTATAACATGAAACACAAACCAATCACAAGTAGTCAGAAGTGCCAGGCCCTTGCCACAAGTGGTTCTTTCATTAGATTGTAAAAGAAGTGCTTATTTTATCTCTGGCCCAAAGGTCGTGGGCTGCATGAGTCACTCAGATGTGAATGTTTGCCTTAGGTTGTCCTGTCTGGCATCTACTTTCAAAGGCTGTATAGCACTCAGGTTCTCTTAATGTCCACACATGGTTTTATCATAGTTTTTCAAAACTGTATAAGCTTATCAAAATACACTCTCCGTTCATTTACAAGTTTCGTGTCCAGTATTTTGGAGTTGGTGAAGTCTGGAGAATTACTTTATGCTGTTTGAAGGACTATTCCTAATTGCCTCCTGGAACTGAAGTATACATGGGTATATTCAAATATGTACATTGCTCAGACTAAACGCACTGAAAACTGATTTTAAATCCTGATAATGAAAACAACAAAATGTCAGCAAAATGCTAAGTTACGTAGGGGCGGGAAAACAATAGACAATGCTGTGAGTAGCTTTACCCTTGCAAAACAAGCGTTCGTGCCTCGATAGAACACCGCGACATTTGAAAAACCCATGTTTAGACTGATAACACTCACGGGTTGTGGAGAGCTTTATAAAATGAGAAGTGGTGCTGTCCGGTGTTAATAGGCAAAGAGCACTGGTCAGAGGAAGGAGAAAGCACGCCACTGTTAGCATTTAAGAGTCCTTTCTGTTTTCTTTATCCCAACGTCCCCAGTAGCTTTACAGGTGGAGAAGCACAGACAGCAGCCCGTGTGTCCCACAGATAAAGCATCTGTTTTATACTACAAGCATTTAGTTTTCTTTGCATTTTCAGAAACAAGTGCTGGAAGTGAGGGTTTTGAGTCTTGGGAGACTAGCTGGTTTCTGCTTGAAGCCACAGGCCTTTGAGATACCAACATTAACTCCTTTGCTGTCACCAAGGCTGAGGGTTGCAAGGGCATGGGAGGGCTCAGCCTGGGAAAGGAGGAGCTGTCATTATGCAAATTCCATTAGTGATTTAACAAAAGGCAGGGGAGGGGCCAGACCTGCCCCTGACAAAGGGCTATTGGCATTATACTTTTCAGAGGAAAGCTATTCAGTCAGGCAAAGAGATGACCTTTACAATTCTCACAAGGTCCAGGGAAACAATTTAGATTTCTTGGTTCCTTCTCTAATTCCCTTCCATTTTCTCACATTGTGTGGTGGAGGAAGAAACTGCTTGTTAGAACGTGTGTGTTCGAACAAAAGTCCCCATGGCTTTTCTCTAAGCATTGGTTCATGTACATCACAAAACCAAACCAAACACAAGTTTAGTAAATGGTGTTCTTCCGAGGAAAGTCACAACAATCGAAAGGTAATGTGTTCAATCCAGTTTGGGTTCCGTGTCTTTGCAGTCTACCTCAGAGGTCTCCCCATCCACCCGTGGCAAAGGGAATATGGCTACTCCGGTAGGGGAGGCCAGACGTGGACCGCCTGTGGGCAGGCATGCTGCTGCCGGAAGCGGATGGCTATTCACTTCCTGCGGGGAAAACCCTGCCTGTGGAATCGCTGCAGGTCTGCCTCAAGGAGCTCCTGAGAGCAGAAGTGTTTTGGTGTTACCAAGAGGGGCTCATTATACAGAGGAGGGAATCAATTCAGACTGGCTTTAATGGGATGAGGACTGTAGCCCATGACAAAGGGAATTTAAAGTGCCCTGTATTTATTATGCTTTTTCTCTTTAATTATGTCTGCCTTTAATATTACACAGTTAGCACCTTTAATGTTTTCTCTTCTCCACGTTTTTGGCATTTTTATGATTTGCAGTTTCATTCTAAATGGACACATGTCATAATGTCATCTAATTTTATTGATAAAAAAAAAAAGCCCCTGTTTCCTGTGGCTCTGGGCCAGGGCATACTGTTACGTATCAATCTATTTTTTCCCCAGATTATTAGCCTATGTAATGTAAAGTAAAAGATTGTTTCCCATTTGAAAAAGAGATTTAGTGCTCTCTTGCCATCACCTTGGGAAGTGAACGGTGAGTCTTAGAGTCGGACTTTTTTTTTTTTTTTTTTTTTTTTTTTTTGAGACAGGGTTTCTCTGTGTAGCCCTGGCTGTCCTGGAACTCACTCTGTAGACCAAGCTGTCCTCGGACTTAGAAATCCTCCTGCCTCTGCCTCCTGAGTGCTGGGATTAAAGGCCTGTGCGCCACCACCGACCAGCTAGAGTCAGATTCTTGACATCTAAATCGAGAGTACTCAGCAAATGTCTGATGGATGAATGAATGATGTTAGCACCAGAGTTTGTGTGTGTGTGTGTGTGTGTGTGTGTGTGTGTGTGCGCGTGTGCGCGCGCACATGTGTATGTACAAAAGCATGCATTTCTGTGCAGGTCCACCCCAGCCATCAGGGTCTCACACTGGTTTGGACCTCAGCGAGGAGGCCAGGATGGCTGGCCAGTGAGCCCCAGGGCTGCTCTTGTCTCTGTCTCTACAGTGCTCGCATTACCTGTACACCCAACACATTTCATACGATTTTGGGAATCAAAGGCAAGCACTTTACCCCACTAAGCTTTTTCCCCAGTCCTCTGGTTACTATGGGGCAGCGCGGGTGGTGGTGGTGGTGGTGGTGGTGGGGTGTTCACTCTGCATGCCCTCCTGTGAGGAGGAGACCTGGCGCCTCTGTCATGAGTACAGAATGTGGTCACGTGGAACCAAATTTTAAATGATCCCCCCCCCTTTTGGTTATTCCTTTACTGCTCCACTTTCTCTTTATTCTTTAAACTGACAAAACAAAGCGCACCTGCTAACTGCGCATGCGTTCCCATCCTCCTTTCCTCTCCCTTCCTCTTCCCTGTTTGTCAGATCTTAAGGGAAGGCTCCATGTGGCCCCCTAATCTCCCAGCACACCCGGGGTTTATTCCCAGCAACTACAAACCTAGTCCACTCTGTTTTCAGCAACTAAGGTTCTGCTGAGACTCTCCAAGCAAGGAATAAACTCCCCTTTTCATTATTTGTAAATAAAAGCCCCCCCCCCAGGAGGCTGTGGTTTAATTTTTCTCAGTGGTCCAGCCTTGGAATCTTGGCTTCAGGCCCTTCTCTTCTGCTGTTCTCCTCGGTGTGAGACTGTTAAGAGCAAAGGTAAACCAAGCCCGCAGCCTTAGGAGATGACACCTGCTCACAGCACAACCAGAAGGATCGGGTGGAACAGACTCACGAGCTATAGGAAACACTGAAAGCCACTCTTAAAATTCTGACCTCATTTATTTGTTTACATTGTTAGGACCTAGATACCATGTCAGTGACTAGGGCCTTGCAAGATTCTGGTCCTACCTGAAGAAAATAATATCCTTGCAGTGTGCAGAATGACAAGAGGGGGCATAAGTGCCATACCTAATATTGAACTTGGAAGTTTCCAGCACACCCAGTGACAAAAGGGCTCAACACCCTGTGCCTTGGAAGTGTGTGCTTCACAGGAGAAGAAAGGAAGCCAGAGCTGTCAATCGCAGATCTGATCGATTCTGCAGAGGAGGCGGACCTCATCCTGAAGACCAAGAGGAGCTTCTGGAAGGCTTTAAACAGGACAGTAGCATTTGGGGGAGATGCTCTGGTTATACCCTGGAGAGTAGTAAATTCATATGCAGGGACACAGTTAGAAGGTCCACATAGGAATAGAAGGTAGCAGTAGTGGTTGCTTACTGAAGCCAGTAATGGGGACAATGCCCATAAGGGTATCTATGACAAGACTTGAGAGACATACCATGCTGGTATGATTGGGTGCAGAAAAAGGAGGAGAGGCTGGGCCAAGCACGGCATTGGGTCTCCTAGATCTCGTGAAGGACTCTGAGGAGTCGTCTCGGTTGTCTTTGATCTGTAAGTATGGGTTAGTACGCCTAAAAGCTTCCAGATCGACATCCCTGAAGGCCGGTGCCATCTTCTGTTTCATCACAGTGGACAGCAAGGCAGGCACGAGGAAGCCTGTGTAGCTTTGCAGAAATTCAGCAAAGGACCACAGAGTATGGCAGGCACATGCCAGGACTATTGAGCAGTTTGAGCTGAACCGAGCATGTAGGATAAAAGGTTAAGATCTATTTCCTCGAGCTGGGGTGATAGCTCCGCTAGGAAAGTACATGCCTTGTAAGCATAAGGACCTAAAAGCAAAGCCCCAGAATCCGCGAAAGAAGCAGCAGAGTATTGAGATGCTGGTTTTTAATCTCAGCACCAGGGAGTCAGAGATAGGTGGAAACCTGGGACTGAGTAATCAGCCAACAGGGTCAGCTGGTAAGACTCAGGCCAGTGAGAAAGTGTCCCACACACAAGGCACAGGGCAACTGAGTAATGGCACATGAGATTGTCCTTTTGGTGACATAGTCAAATGTACACACGGCCACAAGTGCATGTGTACCACGTGAATGTACATGATACAGTTATTTCTTTTTAAAATATTTTTTAACATTTATTTTTTTTGTCCTATAACATTTATTTTTTTTAGAGCATACATTTCTTTTTTTTAAACTTTTTTTTATTTTCTATATTCTTTGTTTACATTCCGAAGGCTTTCTCCTTTCCCCATTCCCCCCTCACCATATGTCCCATATGTCCTCTTCCACCACCACCCCACCCCCACCCCCACCCCCCCACCCCCGCCTATTCTCCAATCACCACCCCACCATTTCTCTGCTCTATTCTGGTACTCTCCTACAAAACTGGATCCAGTCCTTTCAGGACCAGGGTCCTCTCCTTCCTTCTTCTTGGGAATCTTTTGACTTGCTAGTTGTGCCTTGAGTATTCAGAGCTTCTGAGCTCATTAATATCCACTTATCAGTGATTGCATTTCATGTGTATTCTTTTGTGATTGGGTTAACTCACTTAGGATGATATTTTCCAGATCCAACCATTTGCCTACAAATTGTATGAATTCATTATTTTTAATTGCTGAGTAGTATTCCATTGTATAAATATACCACATTTTCTGTATCCATTCTTCCTTTGAGGGACATCTGGGCTCCTTCCAACTTCTGGCTATTATAAATAAGGCTGCTATGAACATAGTGGAGCATGTGTCTTTATTGTATGCAGGGGAACCCTCTGGGTATATGCCCAGGAGTGGTATGCCAGGGTCCTCTGGAAGTGTCATGCCCAATTTTCTGAGGAACCGCCATTCAACATTCAACATTTAACATTTATTTATTTAATGAATATGAGTACTCTATCTGCATGTACACCTGCGTGCCAGAAGAGGGCATCAGATTCCATTACTGATGGTTGTGAGTCACCATGTGGTTGCTGGGAATTGAACTCAACACCTTTGGAAGAACAGTCAGTGTTCTTAACCGCTGAGCCATCTGTCTAGCACCCACAGTTATTTCTTAGTGTTCTTAGTGAATTGGTTCAGTCACAATAGTTGTGCCATGTTCTGTGTGTGCTTACCATGTGTGTGTGTGTGTGTGTGTGTGTGTTTATGTGTGTGTGTGTGTGTGTGTATCTATATGTGCATGCATGTATATGATACTTCTTGAAGATCACCTGTCACTGGAGAGGGTCCTCCTTGGTCCCTCTAAGGTGGTGTGGTACTTGTGAAATGGATAACTAGGAACTGGAAGGTAGTCACTAACTCATCTTTTACTAAAGCAAGTCAAAGGGCACAGTGGTAATGGTTTGCTTTGGGACCATAAACTAAACTAAATTTGAACCCATGGCTAGAAAGTGAGCAAGCCCACAGCCACTGCCAGTCTCCCGAGTCGTATAATCTACTGTAGACATTCCTGTTGACCTGGTTATGATAGTGCCTGGCTATCGTGACAGCATTTGGGAGGCAGAGGCAGGAGGATCAGGGATTCAAACCTAGCCTTGGCTCCACAGTTTGCGCTCAGCCTAGGTTACGTGGAACCCTCTCACCCCTCTATTCTCCAAAGGAAAAATAAAAATAAAATTATTGTTTTATGTAAATTACTATGAGAAATGTAGCCAGCAAATTCATAGTTAAAAAAAAATACATTGGGAACTCAGAAACACATTACACATTTTTTTTTTAAAGAAAAGTATAAAGGATAAAAATGTGAATGAAAAAGAATGATTCATTTTATTGGAGTAATTACAACAGCAGCTCCTGTTTTCATCCATCATACTCATGAAATAAAAATATATTGAGGGAAAAGTAATATTTACCTGAAGATGAAGTTTAACATACCACGCAGATAAAAGTCAGAGGAAGAAACTGAAAATGAGCTGCAGATCATAATTCCAGCAGAAACTCATCATTATGGACTAGGAGTTGGGGTGAGATCATTGTGGAACGGGAGCCAGAGTGAGCGCAATCTCTACCCAATATTTTTTTTTTTTGAGGCACAAATGTAGCCAGGAGTGACTCATTCAACAGGGTGCCTCTGAGGTGGAGGGTCGCGGATATAAATGGGCCAGGCTGCAGTGAGGGAAAACCATAACCTTGGATCCACCCTTGTCATCGTCCGGTGAGTTCTGAGGAATCCACTGCTCAGATCCTGCTCTGTGCCTTGTGGGTCCGTACATACTGCAGGGACTTCAGGTGACTCAGCCGGCTCTCTCTGCCGGGCTCTGTCTCTGCTCCTGTACTGCAACTATGTAACTCTCCTTCCTGCAGACTGGCTAGCTAGAAGAGACGGAATGTGAGGAAGGCGCGTGGACTCTGCTCCCTGTGTTCCCCTAATAGTGGGCAAGGGCAGCTAGAACTGGGGATCTTGGTGCCTACCAGATCAGGGAGGAGCCGGAGGGAGCCAGGAAGGAAGGGGTGGCTTTCCCTCACTTTTTGTTTATTTACTATGTGGGGATGTCAGCGTGTGATACCAGGAAGAGAATGAGGCTTAGAGAAATCTGGGTGCAGTTTTCTCGGGCTAAGTGTCTTATTTGCAGATGTGTTTTAAAAGGACAAGTCAGGCCATTCATCTATCAACTACTAATTGAGTTTTTACTTATTGCTGAAGATCCTGGAGTTAGCATCAACACTGGGTTCCTACTTTTGTGGAACTTAGTAGTGCTTAGTAGTGCTTAGTAGTGGTGTCTTATAGACCACTGGATGGATGAGTAATCGGCGTGTGCACGAAAGGCAGGGTAAGGGGTGAGAGAACAAGCAGGCGCAGGCGATACTTCGACGTGGCAATTAAGGGGAAACCTGTTTGCTATGACATGTGACTGAAAGGGACCGTGGACACATTTAGCTCAGTGCATGTCTCCTAGTTAGCTACTGACCAGTGCCAACTGCTCTCAGGCGTGCGGCACCCTCTGTCGGTCTCTGTCACCTGTGAAGCATAGGGACTTCGGCTCAGGACATGTTTATAGTGGCTTTCTATATCTGTATATACAAACCAAAATTATTTGCATTTGCAATTTTAATTCCAGAGCTAGCTAATCATGTTTCAAGGAAAAATCAGAATAAGTTAAATGCTTCATGTAGATAAATATCTCCCGTGAATATCCCGCCGCTGCCGCCACCCCCACCACCAATACAATTAAGCAAACCTCGGTGCCCATTGACTTTGTGTCAGGGAGCATTCTGGGTGCTGGGGAACAAAGACGTAAACTAGAGTCTTGGCCTTCAGGGAGCTGCTGCTCTTCCCCCACTATTGGCTTTAATAGAACCTTCAGTAGGGATTTATATGCTGACGAGGCTCTGAGTTTAGAAAAACAAGTTGCACTCAAGTGTTAACTTTGATGTTTGTTTAGTTTTATAAAATATGTAAGAGGCTTTTCCATTAGTGAATAAGACTTTCAAAAAGCTTTCAGAATCTCCTGTCACGAGTAGTTAAATATCACTAAAGGAACGTCTCAAAGCTCTGGCGGCTCGGAAGCTTAAGTACTGTGTGCGGTTTGGACGCCTGGCCACACTGAAGCCCCCGTTCCCATCTGATCTGAGTCCACACCAGTCCAGCTGATTCATTTCATCTGAAAAAATCCAGACTCCACGTGCCTTCTGCAGCTCCTCGCTATTCTGTGGCCTTTGTAAGCAGCGCAGCATCCTCTGGCATGCTGGGAAAAGTTAGGGGCAAAGCTCACAAACAGGACATGTAACAGGGATGGGGCGGAGTGCTCTGGGGCAAAGAGCTTTATTCTTGAGGCACAGATAGGGGGTCAGTGAAGTCAATAGGCAAACCACACTCAGGAGTTGTCTTTCAGAGACAATTTGTAGCAAACTTTACCCTAGCACCATTCAGATCAGATACCTGCTTAAGGGCCAACCCTGGATTTCTTTCACATACTATGTTGTGTTGTGTTCTGCCATCATCCTTACCCCTTAGAAGGATTTCACCTTTCTTTAACATATATATCTTAAGAATATACAAAGACAGACACAGACATACACACACAGAAACACACACATGGACACAGATGCACAGACAGACAAATACACACAGACACACAGACAGGCATACACAGACAGACACACACACACATAACTCAGACACACACATACACAGAAACACATACGTATAAACACAGAGACACAGACACACACACACAGGCACACACAGAAACACACAGATACAGACACACACAAACATAGACACACAGACAGGCACACACAAATACACACACAGACACAGACAGGTACACACAGACAGGCATACACAAATACAGACAGATAGATGCACACTCAGACCCACAGACAGACATGCAGACGGGCATACACGGACAGGCACACACAGAAACACACACAGAGATACAGACACACACAGACAGACAGGCACACACAAACACAGACAGACAGACACACAGACAGGCACACACAGAAATAGAGGCACACAGGCAGACAGACACATACACACACACCATTGGTTGTTTCCCCCAAGTAGATGAGAAAAAGACTTGTGAACACAGACATTATGTCCCGTTCATTTTTGTTGATCCATTGCTTTATCTGATGCAAGGAAATTAAAGGGCATGGATATTTGCCTGAGATCTGATCATGATGGAGGGAAAAGACAGCAGCAGTAACAGGCCCTTGGAACTCAGGGGCGCTTCCATGGAGACAGAATCACATCAAATCCAAGTATCTGTTCTCTACTCAGGAGATGGTGCTCCTGATACACTTTGGAGGGCCAAATGAAGTAGGCGAGAAATGATTTTGTGCAAACTCTAGGATGCAAATATCTAGTTGTTTCAGACGTTAAAGAACATTATGGTGAAGCTAAAAGGTCGTTTACAATGGCGCCTCTTAAGTATTGTTCTTACCTATTTATCTTTGTAGTGTGAGTAGCAAGTGCTGTTACTCCATTTCTGAAACAGGATCCATTGTTTCTAATTACAAAAATCTAATGTTGTAGGGGCTTGGGGAGTCCATGTTGGTTAATTGGGAGGACACTTGAACCATCCACTTTGAATCTCCTTCTGGTCCATGGTGACCATGGTTCAAGTGTCCTCCCAATGGTTTGGGTCACACCGTTTGGTGACTGCACTGGCAGTGTCTGGAGGGTTAGACCTGAACACAGACTTATTGGAAAACATCTACTGATGCTCCATTATGCATTTTATTTTTGAGACGGTCTCACATAGCCCAAGCTGACCTTAACATCCATGTGTAGGTAAAGATGACTTTAAATTCCTTACCCTTCTGCTTCCATCTCCCACATGCTATGTTGACAGGCATGTTTGGTGTGGTACGAAAGATCAAAGCCAAGGCTTTGTGCATCCTAGGCAAGCACTCTGCAGAATAAGTTACATGCCCAACCCAAGTTCACATCATTTTGAAACCCACTGATTTCTGAGTTTAATAAAGAATCTCTTAATGTGCTGTGGACTACCTAAGTGAAAGACAGACTACTTTTCTCAAAAGTAAATGTTAAGAAACTGTTCAGTGGTTTGTGGTTCAAAACTTTTCAGAATGCTTATCCGATAGAAATGGACTTGTCAGCCGTCTGCTTCAGGGTCTCAGGAAGAAATAAACCTGTGGAAACTAGATGAGAGTGAGGGGGATGAGCCATGGCTCAGCAGGTGGACATAGGTGTGTGTGAGTGTGTGAGTGTGAGTGTGTGTGTATAAGTGTGTGTGTGTGAGTGTGTATGAGTGTGTGTGTATAAGTGTGTGTGAGTGTGTGTGTGAGTGTGTATGAGTGTGTGTGTATAAGTGTGTGTGAGTGTGTGTGTGAGTGTGTATGAGTGTTTGTGAGTGTGTGTGTGTGAATGTGCAACCGAAGGCGTGTGAATGTTGTATGTGGATGCTGTCAAAGATGTGGGTTGAGTTTCTGTTTTCTTAGTGGTGACGACAAAGTCCGTTTTCCCTTACTAGTTGTTCATTTAATAGGAAACAAAGTGATACATTGGATGAATCTCTCTTTGGAATTAGCTAACTAATTATATCATGTTAAGTTTTGTCTTGTGTGAAATTAACCACTCTCTAATTTTTAGATGAGAAATTCTATAAAAATGTATGTATAAAAACACCTATCCTTGTATTGGAAGTATAATTGCTGCAATTCTATTCAGTTGCAATTAACTGTGATACTTATCCATTCCAGAGGAAATGATAACTCTCTCTATATATATATACACATACATACATATATACGCATATATGTATACATACATACATACATACATACATGGGTGGATGTAGATATAGATGTAGAATACAGAGAGTGATGCACCTCCTCTAGTGAGTCTGCCTCTCCTAAAGATCCCATAACCTTTATAAACAATCACCAGTGGGGGACCAACTGCTCAAATACATGAGCCCACAGGGGACCTTTCTCATCTAAACCACCACAAGGTTGCCCCCTGACTCCCATTGATTTATTTTCCCATCCAGTTTTCCTGGAATAATTATTCATAGTAGATCTTCTTTTTCAGGATGCAGTAAACTACTGGCATTAGAGCAGAAGGCAGCCCCAGAGGCACCCAAGGCTGCTTTTCCAAATGCACAGATTTTTTTTTCTGGGAAAACAACCACAGGCGAATGCAGGGAAAGCAAGCAGTAACTGTTATTTACCAATCAGAGAATTCAAGGATAAAAAGATAAGTTCCAGTGATGCAGAGCCCAGTGTACCTACAGATGATGTTCTTAGACAGACAGACAGAGACTGAGAATGACTCCAGACCACCTGCTGTCTGAGCAGACAGCAATGCTAAAGAGGGAGTCTTACATAACAGGTGGCAACAAGGAGGCAGCAAGTTTGTAACAAGTCCCTGTTAATCAGCGGAATTATAACCTGAGAACAGAAAGTTACAATAAAGCGAACCTCAATGGATAAGGTAGCTCAGCAGTTAGGAGTATGTACTGCTCTTGCAGAAGACTAGAGTTAGATTCCTAGAACCCACCTGGAGGTGGGTGGGAGCAATGCCCTAAACACCAGTAGCTTCATCTCAAGTGGATCTGGTGCCCTCTTCTGGCTTTCACTGGCATCTACACCCATGTGCATACATCCAGCACACACACACATACACAATTAAACATAATCTTTATTTTTTTAAAAGCAGTCAATGAAAAAGAAACTGTTTAGTGTGAGAGATCATGTACAGAAGCAGATAAAATGAAAGACAGACACCCACAGTTCAAAAATTCTCTAGAGTGATCAAGCAGGACAAAAGTCCTAGAGATAGTTTTTATTTCAAATCTCCTATTCAGAGAAACTAGAAAACAGAGAAGTTGATAGGCATAAATACAGCAAGGAACTGTAATCATGCAGTTCTGGTATCTTCTTTATTTCCCATTGTGTGTGTGTGTGTGTGTGTGTGTGTGTGTGTGTGTGTTTGTGTGTGTTTGTGTGTGTGTTTGTGAGTGTCTCTGGGTGTGCATCTAGGTGTGTGTGTGTGTGTGTGTGTGTGTGTGTGTGTGAGAGAGAGAGAGAGAGAGAGAGAGAGAGAGAGAGAGAGAGAGAGAGATGAGGGATGAGGTTTGACTCTCCCAGCACTTGGATTGAGTTCCCATAGAGACAGACCCCAAGACAAAGACTCTAGGCCATGGTCTATATGAAGAGGGGATGCCAGAACACAAGGAGTATTACCTAGAATGGGAAGGAGAAGGTGTTCACTGGAGGTTGCCTCTGGAGAGTGATATCCTACTGGGAATTTCGGAAAGGTCAGAGTGAGTTCACCAAAGGTAGAAAGAGATAAAATATGTCATAATTCCTCTTCAGTCACCCAGTGGGTGTAACCATATTAGAGGATGGATTCCCTGGTACATTTTTACAGCTGTATAGACAGACCATCACAGTAGAGCGGGAATGAAGCAAAGTTGCAGATAATGGCCACCCTTCTCTGGACTAGAAGGAAAAGGGCACTGCTCTGTCAACAGACTATTCATGTTCCCACACTGAAGCTCCTAGGGCTGCAATGGTCAGAAATGGGAGCCCCCATCAAACCTTTGACCCAGCAGGACTGATGGTCAGAAGTGGGAGCCCCCATCAAACCTTTGACCCAGCAGGATTGAGGTGGGAAGCTTAAAGGAAACCCTCAGAGTATTAAGTAGTATGACAATGGTCGGTCACCTTTAGTACTAGAGAGATGAGTCAGAGGCCCAGGTCACCAGCTGTGATGTCTCTTTCCCCCAGAGACTCACAGGTGTTCTTGAAGACTCCTTCTCCAAACTGACTGGTAACAGACACATGCTCTCTCTCCTTAGCTCTGGGAGAGAGAGAGAGAGAGAGAGAGAGAGAGAGAGAGAGAGAGAGAGAGAAGGGGAGGGGAGGGGAGGGGAGGGGAGGGGAGGGGAGGGGAGGGGAGGGGAGGGGAGGGGAGGGGAGGGGAGGGGAGGGGAGGGGAGGGGAGGAGAGGAGAGGAGAGGAGAGAGGGGAGAGAGGGGAGAGAGGGGAGAGAGGGGAGAGGGGAGAGAGGGGAGAGAGGGGAGAGAGGGGAGAGAGGGGAGAGAGGGGAGAGAGGGGAGAGAGGGGAGAGGGGAGAGAGGGGAGAGAGGGGAGAGAGGGGAGAGAGGGGAGAGAGGGGAGAGAGGGGAGAGAGGGGGAAAGAGGGGGAAAGGGGAGAGAGGGGAGAGAGGGGAGAGAGGGGAGAGAGGGGAGAGAGGGGAGATGGGGGGAGAGGGGGGAGAGGGGGGAGAGGGGAGAGAGGGGAGAGAGGGGAGAGAGGGGGGAGAGGGGGGAGAGGGGAGAGAGAGAGAGAGAGAGAGAGAGAGAGAGAGAGAGAGAGAGAGAAGAGAGAGGAGAGAAGAGAGAGAACGAACACAAAATTAAAGCTGTAAAATTAGGCACACAAGCAACTGTGTTTGTTCAGAAGAGGGAAGAAAATCACAACAACATTTTAATTTAACAAAGCTTACAAATATCACACTTAAAAAGCCAGAAAAACAAAATTTTAATTAGTTGTCTGATGCTCTTCCTTAAACTATTTCTCTTTTCTGCCACGTGATCTTTGATTGCCTCCTCATATGCCAGCCATGATCTCGTAATCCCATTTCCTGTGAAGAATAGAAATATAATTTAGTCTCTCCTCTACTATGTTGATTGGATTTAAAAAAAAATCTACCATTGCTAGTTTTAAAAGGCTTTTTCAGTTACACTACTTACTCCTGGAAATGTTACAGACATTTTTGAAATTATTGTTAACATTTACGAAAACTCTTTCAGACTTCTTCCATACATACGCTACGAAATGAGAAGAATTTTTTGAGATTTGCATTTGGCTTAGTGCATTTGAAACCTTCTTTCTTCTTCATGATGATGTCTATTCAAGGTTCAGTCTCCCAGGCTCCCTCTAGACTCTACTTCATCTCTGGGCCTGTGATTTTACTTTTGCAGGAAGGTGTTGAAGGGAGAGAAACAGTTCTATAAATTAATATTGGTCTATGGGAACCATAAACAATAGTTTGTTCTGCTTAGAAATGCTTATGATCCATACAAATATAAGATATTACACCAATTATTAAATATACTAACACAAGATTTTCCTTCAGCAAAATTCCAAGGATACTTGATGGTTACACCTGAGTCACCTTAGCCAGGGTCGTGGTTCAAATGGATTGCTTTAAGAAATGCCATCAAGATATTTGATGGTGTGTAGACTATAGAGGGGTTTCTATAGTGAGGAGGCTTGAAGTTTCCAGCTTGTAGCTTTAGAGTCAGCTTGTCTTCTCTCCAGCATTGTTTCTGGAAGCTAACATTCAGCTTTACCTTGTAACACCATCTGGGAGATTATTATTCCGGCTCTAATATTGGTGTTTGGTGACTGCATCTTTCTTGGGTCTTTTATTTCCTGTCCCTTGTCTGCTTGTATGTGACAGAGTCTATCTTGATACTTAGAAGCCCTTCCTTACCCATCCCAGTCCTGGATCAACGCAAAGATTTGAGTGCCTTTGTCCTCGGAGGGCCTTGTCACCAGCTGTCCCCACATGTCTTTGTGAATGATAAGACCATGGTAGTTGATAAACAATACCACACAATTGGCTACAAAGCAAGACTTGACTGCTGTACTTCCTATGGTATAGAGTAGTTGAATAGCATCCCATTAAACCCTATGGAAAGGCTCCTTATTGAAAAAATGAAAATCCTATCATATATGTCAGAGAGTCGGCAGTGGGGAAATAGCAGTGTCATAGGGAGATACAAAGTCACCAACAGGCATTTTGTCATCAAAGCAGCAACTTTACCTTGAACTACTTAAAGAAGCTGTCTTCGTGTAGCCTACTGTAAATGGGACAGTCCCTCATATCTCTCTGAGTTTTATTGAACAACCTTTTCAAGTGTGTGGAAGTTCTTTCGGGGGAGGTATATTTGCTGTTAACACCCCCCCTTACACACACACACACACACACACACACACACACACATTTATCTTTCTACCTTTTGCATTAGGGACATCTAGAAGGATTACAAAGCTGTTAAACTAGAATATTCTAGCATCCAAAAGGATCCTGGTAAGTATCCTGGTAAGCAGAGCAGGCAGCCTCTGACATAGGTCAATACATTTCGAAGTTGAGACCTGTCATGGACTCTACCCTCATAAGGAGTTTGGGGATTTGAACCTGCTGTGAAGGGGTTTTCACACTGGCAAACTCTGTTGTGACTGAAGTGTGAGATCCCCTTTTTCCTGGAAAGAAGCCATTGTGATAATGAGAAGTAATAGTTCTACATACTAGTGGTTTGGATGAAATTTTTCTTGAATTTGTTGTTTAATAAGGAATATCCAGAATTAAGCATGTTAGAATGTCAGTGGTGTCACAGATGAAAAGCAGCCAGCATGTATGACTGGGGCTCACTCATTGCTTTATGGGTGTACCCTGGCTTCTGCTGAGATCCCACAAACCCACATGCATACAGATCTCGTTCTATTGGACAGGAATGCACATCAGTTACAATGTACCTGTGAATAGCCTTGGCTATCAGTTACAATGTACCTGTAAATAGCCTTGGCTTGGCTATCAGTTACATTGTACCTGTGAATAGCCTTGGTTACACAGGTGATTCTCCAATGACTCCAGTCTCAGACTCTCTTCTACAGCAGGTACCTTAGAAGCTTTAGTCTAGTAGAGACATTCCAGAGATTTTCAGCCATGTTTTTGCGGAACAGATATTCCTTTCCAGATACCTGGGCCAGTCTCACTACACATCAAATGTTCTTCGCATTCTGTCCAGTCAGCACATTCCCTTACACGTTACAGGTGTGGTTAACTTTATCAGGTTTCATTCTCAAAACATCATAAAAACTTCAAATTTGGATATGTCAGAAAAACAGATACATGCGAGTGAAAGATTCAAACCTCTGTTGAGACTTTGCCAAACCAAACTTTGGTGTTTGGGTGCTCCTTTGTGTGAAAGTCACATTCCTGAGAGTGGCCGGCTGTTCCCTCAGAAAACATGGAAGAATATATATATATATATATATATATATATATATATATATATATATATATATATTTTTTTTTTTTTTTTTTTTTTTTGAGAGTCTGTTCTTGTCAGGGTGTCCCAGGGAGCTAGATGTGACTCTGGTTTCTTTTGTTTTTGAAACAAAGCATGAGATTCAACCAAGTCCTTCACACGGGATCCTCTAACTGCGCCGTATTCTTTGGTTATTTATAGTGTGAAGGCCTCCACCTGCCTTCCCTCTTATTACCTCTGCACCCGCCCCCAGCCTCACAGTGACCCTATATTTAGATCTGACGCATCAACTATGCCCACAGCAAGGTTGTAGCTCTGACAAGGATGGCAGGATGTGGGGTTATTTCACCATATGGAGGAGGGATCCATTGGGACTCTCTCACCTCTGCGAGATGAGTCTTTGCTTTATATCGGGAACCCAGTTAGCAGGCAGGGCCCTTTTGACATCATCTCATAGGAAAAAAAAAACATTTTTATGATATCTTAGTTCATATTGCAAAAAAAAAATTCAGTTCCATCACTGAATATCGTTCACTTGGGGGAAGCAGATTCATTTTATTTATATGTGTATAACACAGATCCTTTTATTCATATTTAGGTGAAAATATAAATGTTTAATGACAAAACTCTTAATCCAGAAGCAATGTTAATACCTGCTTTTGATAAAGATGAAATAAGTATTTGAAAATATATCAGAAAATGTCCAAAAAGGAAAAGAAATCAGAGCTGCCGAATTTGTTACTAATTCCAATAATAGCAGACAAATCAGTCAACCACTGCCTTGCCTATGTGGTAGGTTGCAACAGTGCAAGTGAAAAACAAGAAAACCTAGGCTTAAAGCAGTAAGTTACTTCCTGCCATTATGACGAATAGACTTGTGATTCCTGAGGGAAAAGTTTTAAACACTACTTCTGATTGCTTAGAGACCCACAGGTACAGACATGAAGTTGGTGGTTATTGTGGCTACACATTTGTAGGGGACGTTACCTTCTACACAGGCCAGGTTCTTATTGTTCATCGAACTCTATGTTTTGATTCAGATTTAGTCACATAGCTTGACACTTGCTGGCTGTAGCGCGTCCCCCCCAGTTCGCTAGCTGCTGAAAGCCAGTCAGTCACATAGAAGAAGACTACGCTTGGGAACTGATTCCATGTAAGGTGCGGTGGCCTCGGTGATCCACCTTTCTGTTTCAGGGGGAGAATTTTCTCTCTTTCCCCTTTTCTCTAGAGAATGTCTAGTGGAGTGGAAGCTGCAGACATTACTCCTACCTACCTGCAGTGTGTGCCTGTGTGTGAGTGTGGGCTCTAAATGGGCCCACGTGCCCTGCAAAGTGGGGGTGCTGGAGGGTACATTCCAGGAGAAAAGACAGAGAACTTGACCTTCCATTGCTCTGGTCTGCATGTCCTTACCACATTAGCACAGACAACTTCAGCCTCCATCTTTCAGATCCAATAATATATTAGCAGCTATAACGATAATTCTTTCTTCTCTGAGAACACCCAGCTTATGCCCACATACTTACATTGAATGAGAGACAGCACCATGGCTTGGCACTATGAAGCTTGTATTTTTATTTTCTTCTTTTTCTTGGGGTGCCACTGGATACAGCTGAGTTGTTAGAGATGCGATGTAAAGATTTGTTTTTTGCAGTCAAAAATTCACCCCCCTTCTTTTTAAAGGGGGAAAGAACAAGTCCTTGCATTTTGGGGGGAAAAGATTTTTCTGTAAAAGAAGGAGGAGAAAATGCAGGGAATAATGAATTCATCAAGCTGAAAATGCACGAGGCAGCGAAGCGCTCAGCCTTCAATACATGGCAAATGGAAAGGGAGCTCCCATTACTGTCGAGATGCATGGACACAGCCCCGCTAATCGCTTGGTCATGCTTGGGAGACACTAAGTCATCACAGGCCCTGACATGGTGAGAACAGGGTGCAGAGGTTTGTTGTAAGAAAAAATTGTTTATTTAACATCCATAACCACCAGCCCTCCTTCTTCAGCTCTCATCCTCAGACAAGCAAGCCTTGGTTGGAAAAATGTGCGTGCGTGTGTGTGTGTGTGTGTGTGTGTGTGTGTATGCGCGTGTGCATGCATGTGTGTGTATGTGTGTGTATATGCATGTGCAACTCTATATTCAACACAATAGGAAATCATAGATAAGGCAGGGATTGTACAATAGGTGACCTTTTAAGAAGGAATTAATTCATATCTAATGCTATTTCTTTGGTCCTTATGTGCATTGATTCAGTACTAAGGCAATGGGTGGTAACATCAATGAGCGGTTGTTTTATGCTAGTGTTGTTTGGGCTGTTTGCAGTGATTTGTCCATATTGCCTCACTGGGTCCTTGGGGCAGCACTAGGGATATACCATCGTTAGCCTCACTTCACAGAAGAGGAACAGCCTGATCCGAGTCACCTCGACCCATAAGAGTGGAGTCAAATGTTAAATTGGGTGCAAAGCTGGTGTGCGTGAGCCCTGCTCTTTTTAGCTTATGGCCTTTGAGAGATGTAATGGAGGCAGAGGACAGATCCTCTGAGGAGTCGAGGCTAGGCTCTCCTGTTACCGTGGTCTTGTAGAACACTAGGCATTATTAGTATAGAGATAAGGCATGAGAATACAAAATCCTTTCTTAGTTATATTCTTCAGTAATAACAGAAAGATGTGAGGGGCTCAGGGGGAACCTTAAAGGAAAAGCACCTCTTTCTCTGGAGATTGCATTCATCTGTGCTGCTGCACAAACCCTAATGGACAGCTATCTGGCCTTAGTACACCCTCAATGCACAGCATAGTCAGGACAGTGCAAATGAATGGCCTGATCGTGGTTGGGCTTTTTTTTCCCAAATAAAGTAAGAATGGATGTGCCAAGATGAAAGAAGGAAGATAGCCAAGAAGGAGAGTGCCTGGGACACCCTAGAAACTACAGCAATGCAAACGATTGGTTCTGTGTTACTGGACCATCACATGGACAGGTAATTGAACAGAGACAAGAGAAGCGGCCTCGTTAAGTTAAGAAGCTGGCCATGATGGGTAATATAATGTATGCTGTGAGAAGAGCGCAGGGTGGCTCGCAGTAGTGCGAACACATGAAGGGGTAGGCCATGCAGGGCTTCAGGAGACAGCGCAGCCTTGTGGGAGGGGTTGCCAGCAGAAGGAAGCAGCCCCAACTAGAGGTTGACAATGGTGCTGGGTGAATTCATGGAGGCTCGGATTGGTCGGTGCCTTTGAAGTTGGAGTTCTGATTAACAACAGCATCCCACTGATGGAGTAGACAAGGCTCTTTAGATACGAGCGAAGAAGAGATGGGGGAGCCAGAGACGAAGTTTCTGCTTTGAAAAAGAAAACACAGGCAATGTCAATGACCATGACGGGGCGTATGAAACGGAATCGGCTTGGAGTGAACAAGCAGGGTTTTTCAGTCTTGGAATACGGGAACCTTCCGAGCTGCTCTGGCTAGTGCTATGTAGAAGCAGTCGGAGGCACAGACTCAAACTCCAGCAAAAGACCTTGTTTGGTCAAGGATTGACAGCAGGCTTGAGGAATAGCTCATGAATGCTACTAACCACAGTTCACTCTCTGTATTCACAGCTTAGCATAGTCAGTACCTCATGCAGTAATAGCCAGGCTAGAAGAAGTAGGTCTTAGTAGACCAGCAGTGGAGTTACTCAGCGTTTTACGATAGAAGGTCTTAGGCACTAGACACCAAGATTTTAAATTGGGGAGAAGGGGAGGAAAAGAAAACTTTGTATGGGTGAGGTCTTGAGGTTAGCAATGTGATCTTTGAAAGACTTGGTTGAGAGGCATCTGAGTCAAATACTACATTCAGGGTTATGAAATCGTGAGAGCTTTAGAAATTCTTTCAAAATGACTAGCAGTTCAATGAAGCATCCTTAGTTCCTTGTCATCTCTTGATTCGTGTAGCCAGATTTATTCTGGAAAGGCTAGCCCTCGTAAAGAGGAAGACAGAGATAGAGGAACATAGGGGAGGGAGATCTTGGCTGCCTCCTCTTAGAAGGTCAAGTGGCCCATGATTTCCATAGCTGAACACATGACAGAGGCGTGACACACATGCTTTAGGGCATGCACGCAGAGCTGACACCTTTCTGCTTACTCACTGAGGGGCCTGGCATCCAGGAGCTCGGCACACAGCACCGGCTGCTGACAAGCTCAGAACTAGAACTGCAGAGAGATTGGAAAGCCGCACATCGGATCTCCATTTGCAGAATTGAGCCCATAGTATCCTGGAGAGTCATTTTGGTTCTGGAAAGTTGGTGTATTTGGTCAGATTGCAGGTTATTCCCTGGGTGAAAAGAAGCAATCTGTAGTGGACTGGAGAGATGACTCAGATGTTAATAGCATTGGCTGCTCTTCCAGAGGACCCAAGTTAAATTCCTAGCACCTACTTGTCGGCTCAGAAATACCTGCAGCTCCGGGTCTCAGGGATCCGCGATCCCGTTCTGGAATCCGGAATGTGCATGTGGTATATATTCACACACGCAGGCAAAACACACAGTCACAGAAAAGAAAAGAAGTAAGTCTTTAGAAAACAGACAACCTGTGCTCTTATATGGCTTCTGGCACCATCTGTACATGTTGGGTCTGGGCCTGGCAAGCTGGTTCTATAAACAGTGAATAGTAAATATTTCTGGGTCTGTTGGGCATACAACCCCTGTGGCAGATTGGTTCAGTTCTGCTCCTGTCACACAAAAGCAGCCCTAGGCAGCCTGGGAGTGAGGAAATGTGGCCACGGCCTAATGCGACTTTGTTTATAAGAGCAGGTAGACATGTGTTTGCAAATACATAGAGGCATGCAATATTAGTGAGAAAAAAAAAAGAAGCCAGAAATTTGAAGGAGAACAGGGAGGGTTGTATGAGAGGATTTGAAGTGAAGAAAGAAATGTTGCAGCTAAATTATACTTGCAAAACCAAGAAGGGTTCAGTGGATGGGTTGGATCGAGCTTAGTGGCCTGCTCGCTGCGCAGGAGTATGGAAGCTAATTTCCTCCCTAGAACTCATTTCTAAACGTGGGCACAGTGCAGATTACTCTTGCAGTCCTCATGCTGAAGAAGCAGAGACAGGCAGATCCCTGAGCACAGTGGCGGTCTAGTCTGGACAAGCTCCAAGGCCCAGGAGAGGCACTCTCTCAAAAACCAAAACCAATTAGACACTGCTCTGAAGAAGGAGGAAACTGGAAACAGTTCCCTACGGTAGGTAGTACCTTCTCCTGGCAAACAGAAACTAAAGGAAAGAAGACTAGAGATACAGCTCAATGGCAGAACCTCTGGCCAATCCTACTTAAGGATTTGATCCTTAGCACGGCGCAGCAGATAAACCAAACAGGAGGCAGTGACAGGGTACACGGCAGCCCACCACGGTTATTTGCTAACCGTGGAGTAAGTAATGCCACCTTTCTGTCTCAGTTTCAACATGTGTCCAATTTGTTAATTATTCCCACCCACCGGCCCACCGGACTATGGAGATTACACATTAAATGATGCCCAGAGGAGAATCAGGCATCCAGACCATGCGCACGCACTCACGTGCGCATGCGCACACCACAGAAAGAGACGGGGAGGGCCTAGGCCTAGATACTGAGACTAAATTGATTTCCATTGTTTCCTGGGTATTAACATAAATGGTACTGCAAAGAGTACAAACTCGGATGGCTGCATGCATGCCTGTGGCTGCTGTAGACTCTGGAGGCCTCATCATCGGGCTAATTGAGATAAGAAAAACACCAACAAAAAAGCTCTAATACCCCTTATTTTCCCCTCCAGCCCTTGCTTTTTCTAATCGTGTGCTCTCTTTCCTTATGTAAGCTGTAAGAAAGGAAATAATCATCCGAGCAAATTCTGTGGCTGATGTCCCAATCAAAACACAAACCTCATTATTGAAAGAGAATAAAATGGGTCTAATCGGCAGTTCAGATCCTACAAAGAGAAATTGCAATGACTGCTCCCCTGGCCTGTCTTTCTGAATGAGAGTTGCCTTTAAAGAGAGGTCACGATGAGATGAAGAGACATTTAGGGTTAATGCCACGAATGCTATAATGTTGTCCTATAAATGCCAGACTCGTGGAGAACCTCACTGAGAAGCTTACGACGACGCTGAAGGGAAGTGTTAGGACACAGGCCTTGCGTGGGTGAGAGAGAGTTACTCAAGTCTGTGGTGTTTTAGAGTAGCACCTGAGTTTGAGTCTCTTCAACTTACCTTTCTGTGTTACCGAGGAGAGCAGGATGGGAGCAAAAAGGACAGTGACCACTTTCCTACGCACACTGAGAAGCATTTTCTTTTCTGAGGGGCTAGGCTAGTCTTCCATCACTTAAAGTGAGTTATTGGCTAGAGCAGCCACAGCAATTGGTAGATTACATTGTTGCCTGTGCCGTGGACTACTCGACCCTCCCTGCCCTTGGGGGTTGGAGGTGAGGTGGGGCAGAGCCAATGACACAGACGTGGGGAGCAGGTGAGAAATGCCACAGCAAGCTCATCTGAGCGCTGCTGCAAGCTCTCTGAATACCCTCTGCTGGTGCCCCATTGGTCCCTCAAAAGTATCTCTTCTAAACAGCATTTACTTAGAGGCGAGTTCCTGCTACATTACAGATCACATGTGTTCAGAGACTGACACTGTTTCATTCCACTGCACCTGTAAAGCACTTTAGAGGTGATACTGTTAGCCATATCTGTTGCTGAGGAACCTGCTTTAGGGATCTCTTTTGGTGTTGGATGCAAGGCAGTCTGTACTCTTTGGCCCTCAGGGAGACATGAAGCTGACAGATATTTGGAAGGTGTTCAGAGCCATCATGGAAATCCACTCTCCCTTCTAAATGTTTATTGCTGATTAATTCAAGACTAGGAAGATGGCTCAGTAGATGAGAATATTTGCTGCGAGGCACCAGGACCTGAGTTCAGATCCCCAGAATCTGTCTGTGTACAAAGATAGGTATGGGGGTGGCAAGATGGCTCACTACATAAAGGTGCTTGCAGCTAAGCCTGAACACCTGAACTCGATCCCCAGAACTCATATGGTGGAAAGAGAAGACCAATTCCTCAAGGTTGTCCTCTGAGCTCCACATGCATGCAGTGGTACCCTGACACCCTTCCCCCTGGTAAATAACTAAATGCATTTTCTTTTCTCCGTGCTGGGTATAGCTGTACATGTACTGTAATCCAAGTACTGTGAGAGTGTGGAGACAGATTAGATGAAAAGTCTTGTCTCAAGGTAATATAACAGAGAGTAAGAAATAAGCACCCTAAATGGTTTCCTCTGACCCTGTATGCACCCCCACCCCATCACACATGCACAGTAATACGCACACAAGTATACATATAAAGGACAGTTTGATGCTGATATTTTGGGGGAAAGAACAAAGCGAGTATCTCTTTAAAAAAAAGTATAAGTTACTTTCCTTAAAATTGTGTCTGTGAAGACTTCTATAGGGAGATGACATGAAGTAGCAGATCAACAGACACCCCTGGCATAGAAGATCTGCCCTGCTCCCCTGTCTGGATGCCTGCTTCTTACCTGCTTGATTACGGATGGCTCTTTGCAATCAAATAGATTAGATTCCAGATCTATTTGTCTGTTGCCTTTTCCCTTATGGCATAAAAGTAGAGCAGCAGGATATATCAAGTTCTGAACTGAAGCAGATACATTCAGAATTCTATGAGTGCCTCCGTAATGAGCCTGTGCATTTCCAAAGTGCTTGAGAGTCATTTGTCTCTGACTTCATGGAGACCAAGGCCAGGATAAAGGAAAGGCCCTTCAAGATCATCTGCCCAGTTGGCCCCGCCGCTACATCACCATGAAAGAATTTACGGCTCCAGTTACCTGAGCTCCTGTACCAGCTTCTAGTGCACTCTGGTCTTCTTCCTTTGAAGATTAGCTTGACATGCAACTATAGGGGCCTTCCTTTTGTTTTGTTTGTTTGTTTTGTTTTGTTTTCTGTTCTAGAACTGCCCTTGATCTGATCAGGTGGTTGTATTAAGCGTCAGCCTGGGTGATGAAGCAATCTGACCTTCTCTCTGGGTTCCCAGTTGATGTTTGTGTTTATTAAAAATGTCCACGAGGACAGCTGCTTGCAGCACCCTAGCCAAGATAATAGCATTAACTGGCTTTGCTGAAGAATCAATATGAGTAATGTGTGTGTGTGTGTGTGTGTGTGTGTGTGTGTGTATATGTATGTATTTGTGTGTGTGTGTGTATGTATGTATGTGTGTGTCTGTGTGTGTGTTGGTTTATTAAGAATGACCTAAAATGAGATTGCTAATCAAAATAATAACAATGATTGAAACAGACATGAACTCGGAATTAAATCCCATGTGCATGTCCTTAAAATTATTTTTTTTTTTGTAAATTTCTTTATGCCTCCTGAGAATATTCTGAGTGTAAATAGGAAGATTAGTCCAGACGCTGCCTCCACTATCCTTCTGAGGGCGGCAAAAATGGAGACACGCTGCTGGGGATGGGAGGAGAGAAACCTGTGTAGTGCATCCTGGGAAAGTCATTGTAAATGCTAATTCTGTGCCCACAGACTAAAACTTTGAAGGACAGGTCCTTATCATTGGACTCCTCAAGAAACAGCAGAGCGGAAATAAAAATAGATCATTGACCAAAAATAGCCCTTTCCAACTGAGACAGTTTTAAAGGGCTGCAGCCCCCCCTTTTCTGTTTAAAAAATTATAAACCAGGCTTTTTATTTCTCACCCAAAGAATGTTGGAGGCAGATCTGTAGGGGGTTTATGGTTACGAATCCTGGGAATCGCTGCGGAAGCTGAGTGTTAAGTGGCGATGAGTTTACTCCTGCTCTCTCCTCTATACTGGAAGAAGAAAACCCAGGAGGCTCAGGTCCTTGTGATTGTGAGGTTGGACATCTCAGAGGTTCACGCCTGTCAGCGAGTTTTTTGTTTTGTTTTGTTTCTTTTTTGAGAAGTCAATATAGTTAAATGTTAAAACAGCTTTCATTCTGTAAAGGAATGGATTTGTTAACTCTAATAGAATTATGGTCCACTTCCACTTAAATTTTTCTCGGTGCATTTGGTGAATGTCTGTGACAATATCTACCCATGCATGGGAGTGAGGTAGCCAGAGGCTGAGCTGTTTTTTTTTTTTTTCCTCTGATGATGATGGTGGTAGTGGTGGTGGTGATGATGACTTAAACTTTTATTTCCTCTGTTAATTTCATACCTGAGAACAATGTATTTACATATTCCTTCCCTCCACCTCCCAACTTCATGTCATGTTCATTATCTTTATCATCTTTTATTTCTTCTTCCTCTTCTTTCTCTCGTTTCTATTTTTATTACAGCCAACTGAGTCTATTTAGGTAGCCTCTACGTATGTGACTAGGGTACCATTCACTGGACCATGGACAACCTACCATGGGCCTTATCACAGAAGAAACGAACTCTCCTGCCCCCAGTAGCCATCAATTGCCTGTATCTTTTAAACAATAGCAGGGTCTGGCGAGACCCTCTATAATCATGCTGGAGGATGACTAGCTTGATCTTGTGCAGGCTTGTGCCAACAACCATGGCCATCGTAAGTTCAAATACCTGCTGTTTTGAGACAGTCTCTCCCTGATCTTACTAATTGACTAGGATGACTAGCAGTGAGCTCTATGGCTCCTCCTTTCCCCACCTCAGCTGGTATCACAGGTGCATGCAGCCATACCTCGTTGTTATTTTACTTTATTTTTGAGCTCTGGAGTTACAGTAAGTGTTGTAGCTGATTGGCAGGGATATAATATCTGGATAGGGCTGATTCATCAATGGATTGTTATACTAAGGATGGACATATCAGCCCTAAAAGTCAAGACTGGCATTACCATGCAGGCTTGACTTGGAATCTAGTCACCCATCCTTTTATTCTTTGGCCTACAGGCATTGTCCCAGCACTGCTCTGGGTCCTGACTAAGGCCAGAGCCATAAAAGCTCTTGGTTACACACAGTCTACATTCTCTTCTGACATTGACTCAAGAAGAATTAGCTCTATATCTTGGTGGGTCAAAAAGGAAACAAACAAAACGAAACAAAAAAACCCCAGCAGAACAAGAGAGATGATGTAATTTGAATTGTAGTTTTTACTTAAAAAGGCCTATGAGGAAAATGATTCAAAGGAGTTACATGTTTGATTTTGTTGGCATTCCAGGTACTGGGAATAGAAGCTGGTGATGGTACTGAAGTGATGTTTGCTGAGGGAAGAGCAGGAGGGCTGATGTCTGAGGAGGAGGAGGGGGAGAGGAAGAGGAAAAGGAGGAAGAGGAGAAGAAGGAGGGAAAGGAAGAGGGGGAGGAAGGGGAGGAGGGGAGGAGGAGGAAGAGGAAGGGGGAGGAGGAGGGAAAGGAAGAGGAAAAAGAAGAGGAGGAGGGAAAGGAAGAGGGGAAGAAGGGGGAGGAGTAAGAGGAAAAGGAGGAAGAGAAGAATGAGGGAAGAGGAAAAGAAGGAAGAGGAAGAGGGAAAGGAAGAGGGGGAGGAGGGAAGGAGGAGGGAGAGGAAGAAGAGGAGGGGGAGGAGGAAAAGGAGGGGATGAGGAGGGAGACAAGGAGGGGAAGGAGGGGGTCATGTGAGGTCATTAGATCACTGTCATGGTCATGGTTTTTGCTCTGAGTGGAATTAAGCCACTCACAGGATGTCAGAAAAAAAAGAGTCATGTGGTTATGTTTCTGAAGGATCTTTCCAACAACTCTTGGGGAGTAGACTGAAGAAGGGAAGCCATGGAGGCTGCTGCCTGCTCCAGGGAAGAGGACAGAGTGGCTTGGGCTGCAGAGAAAAACACAGAGCTGGGAGGAGTGGTTGGATTATGGATGTATTCTGAAAGTTGTGCCAGCAGGATTGGGCAACAGTCTGGAAGTGATGTTAGAGGAAGAGACTCTTCCTACAGAGAAGATGATGTTGACAGACATTTACAGAGACTCTTAGTCTACAGTTTCAAAACCCTTGGAGAAGGGGCTGGGCACGTGGATCAGTCAGACACAGGCATGAGGTCCCAAGCTGAATCGTCAGCACTTGTGTGAAAAGGACAGGTGTACATACGGGCATACATTCTGGCACTGGGCACCGAGACACAGGAGGATCCTTGGAGACACAGTGGCCAGCCAGTCTAGCTGACCGGGTGATCTCCAGGCTGAGGGAGAGATCTTGTCTCGAAGATAAGGTAGAGAGTGGTTGAGGAAGGCACCTGCTGCTGATCTTTAGCCTATGCATGCATTCACATGTGCACATACGCCTCCATACACATGTACACTTACACAGATGTGTGTGCATACTTTAAGCATCATTTAACAAACATCATAGCTTCAATTAAAACAGCAGGAAAAGATGCACCTGTACTGTGCTTTCAAGACTAAAGAGCTTTTATCTGCATTATTCTGAGTGAATATATGCAGTAGAGATTATATCTCATATTTCATACGATGTGGGGACGATCCAGCGCTGTTCAGCACTCCGGGCAAGCTTACCCAGTCAATGGAAGATCAGGGCCTGGAACTCAGTGTCCCCGCATGCTTAGCATCATACAGTAACCTGCCTCGGTCAGTGCCGGGGCGGTAGCTTATTCCAGTCTCAGCATCTCGGTCCTCTGAGGGGCTGAGTCAGTGAGAAGCATCCCTCATGCTCTCACTGGCTATCACATGGTCATGTGAGGGCTGTGAGGACGCAGCTGCCGACTTGTGGTGGAGTCCATGTGTTCTTGCCCTTGGTGTGAACTTGTCTCGTGACCGGTGTCTGCTCCACCCACTTCCGGTCGCTCGCTCTGCTTTTATCTTGTGACTGGGTTGATTGTCTGTGGTTGCGGGTCACACTCTGAGTTTCTAGAATTGAGCAAGATTGATTAATACAATGAATAGCTACCACCATTACTTCAAACCCCAGTCACTAACTAGTCAGTATCCTAGTTACCACCATTTTATGAATGTGGGCAACACCTGGCAGTGAGGTACTGTGTCATGCTCTTTGGCATCTTTAGAAAGATTGCCTCCTCACTCCTTGACCTAGTGGGTGGATTCAGGGTTAAAGAGATGGACAAGATCTATTCACGGGAAAAGAATACATACATACATACATACATACATATACATATATGTATATATACAACAAAACAAAGCCTTACCCATTTAGTTCATCACTCGTAATAACATCAAAACACCTTAACCTCAAAATCATTAGTCTTAAATATCTCAATCAATATGGATTCTCTCAGAAATCAATTTGCAGCTACAAATATGATTGTTTAATAATTCACAAGCTGCGGGCCTCCAGGCTAGGGAAGATTAGTGTGGCAGAAGGTGCAGAGGTGGTTTTTTTTTTACCTCAGATAAGATTTCAATTAAAAGGGGACAGCACCTGTGAATACTTTCATGAAAGCTGTGTCCATCTTTTCTGTCTGTCTATATTTTGAGGTGTGTGTCCTATTTGGGGGAAATCAATTTGGTTGTGCTTCATTGTTCTTTCTCAGATTAGAGTTATTTAGCTATCTTCCTGAAGTATCATAAATATTTTATTAAGACAAATCATCACAAATTTCGGTTTTACTTACTAGATTAAAAACAATAATTTTAAATGGCTAATGACTGGTGCCAACTCACACGAACAGTTCTTGCCACAGAACTGGGGAGGAAGGAGACATGCCCCTTCGGATGCATCTGGTGACTGTTCCCTGGCTGTTCTGCTTGCGATGAGCGAAAGTTAATTTTATTTGGTAACCTTTGCATGAAGGGGCCCTTACCTAACACCATCAGTTTGGATGACATGAATTAGCAAGGCTTGTGATTCTACCTCACATGTAACTTTCACAACTGTTAAACACACACACACACACACACACACACACACACACACACACACACACTTTATTTAGACCTGGCTGGCTTCATGCCCGCTTTCCATCCCACTATTACATAATGTGGGGACAGTGTTTACTAATAGTCCTTCCAGGTTACACGTTAATTCTTCCTTCCCTGTCTATTCTGGACCAACTTCTATGGCCCACAATTCTCTGCAAACCATAGTAAGAAAAGAACAACCCCACCCCCACCCAAAGCAGTTTCTCAGCCACTGACTGAAATGTTCTACATGATTTCATAACGGAATAGATAACTGTTGGAATGAGGGTTGCCAGGGTCACGACTGTGCACACTGGAGGATGTCCTGTCACCTGAGTGACTTGGTTCTGCCCCCGCCCTGGGCCACACCCCCATGTAGGGCTGAGTGACCTTTCTGTCTATTTGCATAATCTTCCTTCCTTAGATTTATTCTCTGTGCCTGGGTCAGAAAACGGGGCTCATTAATAAACATTTATTGAGCACCAACAGGGTATTATGTTCCAGACATATTCCCTTCCCTGTAGGGTTGGAATCCACAATTTTGGCTCCCAGCAGTCACCTCTGCCCCGATTTTGAGAAGGGCAAGTTATGCAAGCAATTGAGAAAGGACATTCAAATATTTGTGTACTTCAAAGGGAGATAGTCCTTCATCTCAAACGTCCTTCTAGGTGGCCAGAACTTCTAAATATTCCACTTGTCTCCTGAAGCAGAGTGAACTCCGAGTCTCTCCATTCAGATAAGCCAGGACATGGTTAAAATATTAACATTCTCTGATAATAATTAAATTCTCAGGTTAAGCATCTGTGCAGTTAGGTATGAGGACTGGAGAGGAGAGGGGGGCACCTCATAAAAGAGGAGGATGGTTTCAAGGTCATCGGCATATAATTTTTAAAGTCACTGGGCTAGGTAGCCATTGTGCTAAAAATGCGATCAGTAGGCAAAGTTGGAGCCGGCGCGATGTTGTTGGGACGTGTGAAGCTTTTTACTGAAGCATGATAAATAATTGAAAATGCCTTCAGCAAATTCCTGCCTTAATGGGAAAATACTTTGTCATGCAGCTTTTCAATTAGTACCCACTAATTCAAATTGGTTTATCATTTCGCCAACTGCACATTAGATTTTTAGTGATGCATTTTTTCTCATCTTCGTTTTTTTTTTTGTTGTTGTTGTTTGTAGGTTTTCCAGTTGGTAGTAAAACTTGGAAGGCTCCTCTAGAGTGTCTCCTGTAGTTCTTGCTATTTTAAAAAAAACTATCAATAAACACTCAGAAGATTATCAAAAACTAAGCACTGAACCTGGCTTTGGAGAAGCTAGACCAATCAGAGTGTGCAAGACTGGACAGGGAGGAGAGTGATCTTCCCATGTGAACCAGCTTCCCTTCAGACCCTAAGCAGCCCACACATGGAGGCCTCGGAAGGCACACCGGGTCACAGATGTAAAATCCTGTTTGCAGATTTCTATGGAAGGCCTAATAGTTAAAAATGAGGCTCCAAAACCATCAGCCAGTCAGTCAATTAGATATTTATTATGCGCTGAAGGTGAACTCATTGTTGAATTAGATCAATTGTTGCAGTCAGGAGAAAATAAAATCGATTCATCTCTGTATGCACCCCAACACACACACATACTTTGATGAAGAGGAAAGCCAGCCCCAAAATAAAGTAACCCAGACACCAGGAGGAGGCTCCCAGCCTTTCTCCACTAACTGCTAGTGAACATCTCCACATCTAGGTGATTTATAGGACAATTTTCCTTCAATCTTCACTGCCCCCCCACTTAAATATAACTTCTTGATAGTACTAATGATATGTCTGTGCCATATTTCCATAGCACAGAGTAACAACTGGTCCCCAGTAGACAGGAAATGAACGGATGCAGGAAGGTAAGAATGACAAAGTCATGTTCTTTGCATTTCCCAAACAAGGTAACAGAGTGTATAGAACACAAAGGCCCAGTAGGAACAAGTTCAGGAAGGAGGAGGAGTGGAAACAGAGAAAAAACTCCTGCCAGATACAGCAGGGAAGGCCAGACATTTATGTCAGTATGCCCCAAGGTGGAATATATAGGCATACATCTAACAAAACATAGGCAAGATCTTTATGAGGAAAACTACACAATGCAGGAAAGAGATCAGTAAACTAAATAAACAGATCATTATTCCATATTGATGGGAAGGCGTTCTCAATAGCAACAGGATGTCAGCTCTTCCAACCCTCATCTAAAGACTCAATGCATCGCCTGTCAAAAACCTCAGAAAGCTACTCTGCAGTATTGACACACCCATTTGTAAATAGCCTTAGAGCAGCAGAAGACTTAGGCTAGTGATGCATCCGTTGGAAGAGAGCAGAGTTGGAGAGCTAGCAGTGGACTTAGCTAGAAGTGCATGGTAGTCACAGCAATATTGGGCAAGGATAGATTTAAGGAATGATAAAGTGGAGTGGCGAGCCCAGAAATACAGTAAAAGGTCAATTGATCTCTGAAGAGAAGAGCAGTGGTAATATAAAGGGGGAAGGGCATGCTCCTAAAAGAGGTTGGAAGAGCAGGCGTCCACATGCAGTAACTAGATCCTACTCAGATCTTATATTCTTCTCAAACGTGAGCTCAAAGTGTTTCATACAATTACATATAAGAGACATAAGTATGAAATCCCCAGAAGACACCTTGAGGTGCCATTTACCTCTAATGTGGCAATGAACTTGTGGTGATACCAACATACAATTAGCACACAGAGGACATGTGTGATGACATCAGTAACATTTAAAAAGATGCTTTATGGAAGATGCTGTCTGGCAAAAGAAAATGGGACGGCAGCTTACATGCCATGAGAAAAGATTTGCAAGCAACGTGTCCAATGAAGGATTGTTAATCAAAAGATACAAAACCTTAACCAGTAATCCAAAATGTACAAAAGAGCTGAACAGACACCACCAAAGTAGGCTGACAGATGGCAGGCAAGCGTATGAGAAGGTACTCCACATTCCACCTCTTTAGAGAGCTTCAGATGAAAACAACAGTGGTCAGACTAAAGCAAGAGCTCTTGCTCAGGAGAATTCATGGAGCCTTGTTGACAAGGGTAGAGCACAGGAGTGCTGAGGTCTGTGACCTGAATAACAAGAAGGACCAGACAGAAGGTAATCAGCCTATGGGCTGGGAGTTTTATCCTTCTATCTTTAGAATACACAGTGCTTATTCTTACAAAGGCAACCATGCTCTGTGGGGCTGATTGGTTTGGCAACCAATGGCTGTTTTTGTAATGTTCCACAGTATGGTGGTCTTTACAATAGACAATTTTAGAGAAAAAAGGTGGGTCTAGCATTCCTCTGCAGAAGCGAACTGAGGCTCCCTGGATTCTGCAGGTGGAGGATGCGGAGAAGTAACTGCGGGGGAGAAGAGTCCTGTAGAACTGCACTCTCCGAGTCACAGATGAGCCTAGACCTCTTAGGTCCTCCACCTTCCATGGCCAGACTCTGCTCTGTTATGATAACTCTTGGACATGAAGTAGGACTTGAGTGTGAAGAAGTGATGAGTGTGTCTTCAAGAGAAACCAGAATGAAAACTAAGGTTCAGGAGAAGCCTGGACCACTTTCGGAGGCAGAATGACCAGATGCAACAACCCTTTGTTAGAACTTTGTCCTCCAACCAAATTCTTTCCTTGGCAAATATGGCTCATAGCATTACATCATTGCCTCGAGTGTGGGCTGAACACTACAGTGTCCACATTTTCTGGAGCTCCTGGGAAATGCAGACTTCTTCTAGTCTCCAGCCCAGGCTGATTGAATGAGAACAGGGTCTTTGACAACTTAGTTAGCACAGTGAACTTTGAGAAGAATGATCGGGAAGGTCAGTTTCTAATTTAGAACTCGGGGATTGGAATGAAGCCTTGGGGCATAGCTGCAGAACAAGAGCCATCCCAGCACCTGCCAGCATCCCACACTGTGGTGTTGTGTGCACACCTACACATTTATATCATTTTAGAGTGGCTCCTTTCAGGACTAGGAGTTCATCCAATTGAGTGCTCAGTCACTGAGATGATGGATTCAGGCCATCGGAAGGCTTAGGACAAGTTAAGAAGGGAACTAGGGTTCCAGTACACGGACATTTTAGAAGTGGGATGTAACCCAAGATAAGCATAGCCCTTGTGAATGTCTCATACACTGAAATACAGCTGTAGGCCTGACAGCTAAGGTTCAGGATGTAGGTAAGACACCTTCTTGTCCTGGTTTGATAGTCCTGTTAGACGAATGTGTCTCTTTCGTGTGAGAGTATCCTGGTGATTGCAATCAAACTAGAGTTTCTCCAACCAAGGGAGTAATGAGAAGATGGAAATTTTGAGTTGAAAGTTCATCTATAGAGATAAAAAAAAAAAAAGATTTAAAAAAAAAAAAAAAAAAACATGAATCTGCTGGCAGGCAGCCAGGGTCATAGAACACTTTCGAGGTTGACAGCTCAAATGCAGGTCTGAATTTTGTGACATCTGCATTCTTTAGAGAAAAGATATTTCTCAGGGATGTTAGTGGATTAGCCCTTGGCACAGGGAAGCTGTGGATGAGGCAGGGACACTGACCATGCAGGTGATTTTAGGTCATGCTCTGCTTGACACGTTCACAACACACTTGGCTGACATCTCCGTGGTTAATCAAAAACTAGCTCTCCAAAGATATTTTGTACCTTCCTTCAAAATCTGACTCTCCATCAAATGGAATTTCTTAGAGAAAAAAAAAAGTAATGAAATGTGATTAGTGCAAATGTCTCTGAAATTTATTGTACTATTAAAATCCTATTGGGTCTTTGTTTATGAAATGTATTTTTCTGTATTTGAGGTTTAGGAAGGCGTGATAATGAGGCTGTGAAGATTCATGGCCTCTTTTCTATGGCTTAATTTAGGCTCTATATCAAATATGTAAAATAACATTATATCTTCCCACCACCTCTGTGCATCATACATTTTATTTTTATTTCCCTGCCGAAGATTTTTTCCCTTCTTTTCTCATTTTATAAATACAGAACTACTAACATTTTTAATATAGACAGCTATTATCTAGACCCGAATGAAGAGCAAGTTTTGGTGATGAGTTTTCCCTCCAGGACCGCCTAGGGTCAAGTGAACACAGGGGCATGCTCAGCGTCAGCCGCTCCCCTCCTTCTCCGCCCGTGTCCTCCTGAAGCACATACTCCACTCTCCACCGCCATTGTCCAAGCCTCTCAGTGTCTGAGAGCATCTCAGTAGAGTTGCCCATGGGGTACAGACAGACCTAGGCAGGCTGGACATACACTTGGAAGGGGGAGTGATGGGATTGCAAGCCCGCCCGTGACCTCAGAAGGCGGCGTTCTTTGATGGGTCCATCTAGGTAAGGCATCCTGGATCTTTCTGCATGTGATTCCCAGGCTCGTTCCACAGTCCTTTGCTCTTTGCCCGAAGTATTGGAATGGTTTCACGTGGTCCCAGAAGGTAAAGATCGAGGGCCTGCCCAGTGCCAATAAGTCTTGTCTGACCTTCGAAGCGTCTTCTAGCTTTTCTCTCGATGGTGCTTTCTGCCCAGTGAGGCTGTCCTGTTGCCCTCTCTTAGATCCTTGGAGTCATCTGGATCCGCACACCTATGGTAATGCCTTCTTGCTGATCCAAAGTCCGTATGCCTTGTGTTGTCTAGTTCATATGCCTTCCTCTTTAAAATAGCATACTTCCCCTCTCATCTTCTGATAGCCCTGCCTGGCTTTCCTGTCTCATGCAGGTTCTTTTGAGTACTCCTCTCTTATCCCTTATTATTGTTGAATAATGCCCTTCTCTGCATGGAACAGATTCACTAAGGTGAGGACTCTATTCCTCCAGCATGTCTACAGAGCCCTGCCCAGAGAAACCATATACACACACCCTATCAGGGAATCAGTGGCTGCATTTCTCTCTTCTCTCCTCCGAGACTCTCTAAGGGCAGCCTGCATAGTTAATTCTTGCTGTGGTGTCATTAAAAGGCTTTTATAGGTCAGAGGCTCATTCTTAAAAACTCTATCTGGAGATAATGAAGGTAGAGAGACAGGTCCCTATTCAAGTTTTGCAAGAGGGAGCCGACCAGTGCTGTGGCAGTGGTTAGGATGGTGCTTTCAAGTCCTTTGGGACCCCCCCCCCAAGAAGATGGCATAAGTGAGCGCTTTGGAGTCGAGCTGGTTAGTGCCCACTTACCTCAAGCACAGTTCTGAGGGTCAATACCGCCATTCCTCTCCCTTCCCTTCCATTCCAGGCAAGATTAGGTCTCTAAAGCAATGCTGGCTTGTAGCTGCGGAAGGCGGCTCTGCCATCTCTCTTACCATTCCCACTATGGATACTTCCTGCTGCCCTACTGAATTTCGCTCTCACCGACAAATCCTGCTGTCTTCTCTACAGACAAACCACACTTACCTAGTGTCTTTATAGCGTGCAAAGTGTTTTAAGTACGACGTCCCCGTTAAGTTTTCCAGCAAGTCAGTGATGTTGAATTTCATTTTCTCTCCTTTCACGAAACAGCCACGAGCCATTGTGGAGAAAGTGCCGAGGGCCTTGTGGCTCATTCATGGCAAGGTGGGTCTTGAATGCAGGTGACTGGGTTTGTAAGCTGCGGCATCAGAAGCTGCTGTACCCCTGCAGGAAGAAGGATGTGCAGACACGGGTCTTCCCTTGCTTATCTCCCATCATGCCATGTTCATTGTTATGTAATTCCTTGGTTTGTAGTTTCCAGGCCTCTGTTTGTTTGCCCTGTTCTTATCTCAGCTTTCATTCTTCCACAGACAACTGAGGATGTAGCCCTGAGACGGGGCAGCTTTTCTGAAAGCTTCAAAATGATTAGATGTTGATGATCCTGCACTGTGTTCCATTAGACACTCTGCTGTTTCTCTGGCTTTGTGTTTTCAGTGACAGGATCTGTTAGACTAGCAGCAGCTTTTAGAGTTTAGCACCCCAAACCTTTGTTGCTTGTGGGAACCTGCTCTCCAAAGGATGAGGCATCAGACCTAGGACTTCACAAGCTAAATTTGTAGTCTGAGATGTTCGCTGGTGCTTCTTTCTGTACCGTGCTCTCCAATGGGAAGACATTTTCATACATTCACAGATAAGGAAACTTGAGGTACTTAGCTCTATTAAATCCCATCCTCTGGCATGAAGACAGAGGAGAAACCATGGACATAAAGGCCCCCAGTGTTCCCAGATGGGAAGAAATAGTTGGGTGAGCAGTCCTGAGTGTTAATCAACATCAGGGTTCCCATGAGGTTCCCAGTTGCCAGCATGAGGCCTGTCTGAAGGAAAAGAGATGTTTCTCCAAGTCCCTTCTTTCATTGTGCCACCTCTATATTAGTGACTTCCCTTTCTTTTTCCCTCTTTCCTCTTTCCTCTTCTTTCCTTCCTTCCTTCCTTCCTTCCTTCCTTCCTTCCTTCCTTCCTTTTCCTTTTTGGCAAAATATCAAGTAACCCAGACTGACCTCAAATTCACCATGTAGCTGAGGTTAAACCTTGAGTTTCCAATGTTCTTACCTGCACTCAAGAACTGCATTACAAGCATGTGCCACCATGCAGGATTTATGTGGCATTGGCCTCTGCACTCAGGGCTGCATGTGTACTAGGCAAGGACTCTGCTCGTGGGACTGCCTCATTAACCTTGTGTTAGTATCGCAGGGACTACTAAATATTAGACAGAGACATCTTAAGGGAGTAAGAGTTTATTTTGACTCAGAGTTAATGGATAGAGTTCTTCGTGGTAGAGGCCATGTAGCGCAATAGCTTGTTCTGCTCCCAGTGGTGTCTTCTCATATAATACCAACCAAGGAGCAAAAAGGGACCCAGAAGCAGGCTGGACTAGAACACTCTAAATCCTATTCTTAGAGATCTCCTTGCCCTAGCCATACCTTCCTTCCCAAGGTTCCAGAACCTTCTAAAACAGCACTGGCAGTGGTCAATGAAATGTGTACACACACAAGCCTGTCAAAGGGACTTTATATCCAAACTGTAGCAATATCTTTCTAGTCCTTTGCACGAGAATTAGAACAAAGCTTTAAAACTTAGACTTTCTGTTCAGGGGTGAGAGAAAGGGGGAAGGAATTCTGTCTTATCCAGACATAAATTATTCAGCTATTGCTTAAGAATCATAATCAAAAATTTTCCTAGACAAGATAATTGAAATAGTGATCTTATCATGAGAAGGCTACTAGGTAATTCTTTTAAAGTGAATAATCTGTAGTAAAGATTATGCCACAATTTATTTTTGTGTGTGTGTGTGTGTGTGTGTGTTTTCTCTTTTAGCCAAATGGTTTTCAATAGCAATTACTGAAGTGTCAATGACCCTCTCCTTCAGTGGAATTAAAAACCTTAAATGAAGTTTTACCGTATCCGTCTTTGCTGTCATCCAGGCAGTTGAGAACAGGAAGTGTGCAGCAACAATGCCACCTATGGTTAGCCGCTTTTCTTTGAAGCAAGGTAGAATTGTATGTGGGCTTCAACGAAGAGCAGCCTTGAAGAAATGTGTTAAGTATGTTAGCGTCTCTTCCTCCTGTTGGACAAAGAACCAACCAAACAGGAAGGTCGAGCCCCCCACCCCCCTTGTAACTAGTTGGGGGAAGTCAACACCCTTCGTTAAAAACAGATTCCTCACGGAGATCATAGATGCATCCCACGCTCTCTAAGAGTTTACAGCTTCCTCTCCTGTTTTCTGCCTTGTATCCTTTGATGATTTTTTTTCTTTTGCTTGGATTGAATTTTCAGTCTTGTCCTTTATGGCTTACTTTTTAGTTATTATAAGAATAATAATATTCTTTTGATGACTGGATAATCATAAAAATATTCATTAGTATTGTCTGCAATGTTTAGAAGTTCGCCCTTTACAGTTTCCCAGGAGGCTTTCATTTGTTGTGCAGAAAGCGGGGAGGCAGTTCTTTAAGATTATTCAACTGTCCAGGAACTGTTTACTGAAGAGTTCATCTTTTCCTCTCAGCTGCAGGGGTTTCTTTTATAGATAGAGTTTCCATCTGGTGTGGTCCTGGTGTTAGAGACCTCCATGATTCTATTGATCCATCAGTCTCCAATTGGATACATAACATTCTGTCAAACGATAGCTTTATGATATATTTTATGTGTCTGGTGTCAGCAGGATGATGAACAAATGAAAGCAATGTGTTCATACAGAGACATTCAGGAGAGCTGTGATGTTCATGATGATGGACGCTAGGGACTCAAAGGTCAGCTATCTTGTGAGGAAGCAAGAGTCAGCAGGGAGGGGTCCTGACAGCTGTGTTGGGGTTGTCTAAAGGAACAGGAGTGACTCTGTGTGTGTGTGTATGTGTGTGTGTGTGTGTGTGTGTGTGTGTATGTATGTACCTATGTGTGTATGTATGATGTGTGTATATGTGTATGTATATGTATATATGTGTGTATGCATGTGTGTGTATGTCTGTGTGTGTATGTGTATGTGTGTGTATGTGTATATATATGTATGTGTATATATCTATGTATATATATGTGTATTTTATGTATGTGCACTCATGTATGTATGTATATGTGTATATATGTATGTGTGCATGCATGTGTGTGCATGTTTGTGTGTTTGTGTGTATATGTATGTGTGTACATTTATGTGTCTGTGTGTGTATGTATGTGTGTATATGTTTATGTATGTATATGTGTCTGTATATGTGTGTATCTGTATATATGTATGCATGTGTGTATATGTATATATGTTTGTATGTATGCTCATATGTATTAAGAGGGGATTTGTTAATGTGGCTTACAGACTGTGGTCCACACAGTCTAACAATGATGTTACCCAAAGGAAAGGCCAAGAATTTGGTAGTTGTTCAGTCCATGAGATTGGATGTTTCAGCAGTCCCAGTCTGGAGTCCTAGAAATCCCTAGAGAGCTACCAGCCTTTAGTCCATGTTAGAATCTTAAAGAAGTAAGTTCTAATACCAGTGAAGAAATACATGCCTTAGCAGCAGGATAGATGAACTTGCCAGCCAGATTGAGGGCCTCAAAAAGTTTTCTTTGTCTAAATCCTTTTATGTGGCCACAGAAGGGGTGACTAGTTTTAGGATGGTTCTTTTCAACTCAAATGATCTAATCAAGAAAATTCATCAGTGCCAAGCTGATGGGGTTTTAGTTGATTACAGATACAGTTTAGCCATTCACAACTGTAGAGTGGTATCTTGCAGGAATAAAAACAAGAATATTTTAAGAATGCATTTGTATGATAAAACTACCAAGGAAATCAAAGAATAGCATTTGCATATTAAAGGTGGTATTTATACTTCAGAGGAGTAGGGCTGGGTATGAGTCTCACTGCTTTCCAGACAGTCTTTGTGCTTGGGCAGTAAGCCTTGCTTACATCAGGAACTAGGTACAAGACACTCCTTGGACTTCTGCATTTCATACAGTACTTATGTATAGTAACTCTTCAGTTTTACTATGGAAAAAAGAAAATCTATTATCCACATATATGCATTGTAATAATTTTTAAAAAGCAGTTCAAGGCTGTTTTCTGTGTATTGCATACTTCTTGAATGTTCTATTTCTAATTTAAATTAAGTTTATACATATCCCCCGCCTATGTGTCTATGAAATATTAAGGTGAACTGATAAAATATAATAAAGCTGAAATCCTAACTGTAGGAGAGACTAGTGATAAGGATTTGACAACTTACTTAAATATCCTTCGCTTCAACTTAATCTGCAAAGTAGGAAAGTCCCTTGGGGATATTTTGTGAGGATTAGTGTGTGGCAGGAACTTAATAAAGGACACATTGCCCATTTTATTATTACTTCACTTAGCTGGATCTTTATGCCTGTGTATACTCAGGTGCATAAACACAGTTATAGATATTCATTACTTTGGCCATTGCTGTGACCAAGTACCTGCCAAGAAGCAACCCAATGGAGTGTTTTCTTTGTCTGAGGCTGTGAAGGTGCATGCTCTATCAGGGACTGGAAGGCAGGATGCTGATGGTTACATTGTATCAGAGTGTTTTCTTTGTCTAAGGCTGTGAAGGTGCATGGTCTATTAGGGACTGGAAGGCAGGATGCTGATGGTTACATTGTATCAGAGTGTTTTCTGTGTCTGAGGTTGTGAAGGTGCACAGTCTATTGTGGACTGGAAGGCAGGATGCTGCTGGTTACGTTGAGTCTGTACCCAGGCAGCCGAGAGCTGACTGAAAGTAGGGCCCAACTGCACTGTTTCCAGCTGATCTCCTGTGACCCATATCCTCCAGCAAGGTTCCATCTCCTAAAAAACGTCGAAAATAGTGCCACCAGCTGGCGACCAGCTCAGAGATGTAAGTCTATGGGGGCATATGTCACATCCTAACCAATGGTATGGATGTGTATATAATTTTTTAATTTTGTTCTTGAAAGTGTTTGGCTCACATGTGTCCCAGTAAGCTTGCACCAGCCACTTGACAGAGCCTAGAGTCATCAGAGAAACAAATTGTCTAGATTGGTCTGTGAACATGAGGGTGACAGAGAGTGGCAGACACTATCTTTAGGTAGGTGGTCCTGGGCTGTAAGAACACTAACTGCACAGGAGACTTTGAGAGAGTCAGTGAGACTGCAGCAGCTTCCACAGGTCCTCTGCACTCCCTGGTCTGTCAAGAGAGTGCCCTGGTGAGAGGCCATGCTGTGTGCAATTGCAAGCAGGCTCCTTTGTGACCCACTCAAGTGCTTGCTCTGACTTCCTTAATGAAGGACTATGTGACATAAGGAAATCCTCTCCTCCACAAGGTGGCTTTTAAATAAGGATGAAGATAGAAAAAAAATGGTTATTCAAACTCTTTAAATCTCATAGATTTTTCTTAACTGGCTACTTGAAAGAAACAGTTGTAAGATTATAATTTAAGCAGGTACACTTTCGGTTGAGAATTAAGTAACAATTTGTTTATTTAAGTTGATAACTATTCCAGATACATCTATTCAGAGGTTTAGGTTTTGTTGAGCGTAGAGAACCAGGGATGAGCAGGATAGCTATAGAGCGAATGGGGAGCATTCTTGGTCTCCTTGTTTACTAAGAAAGAAAGATGGAGCCAAAACAAGTGCAAATAAGTTTTAGTTTGATCTTAATGGTTCTATGAAGAAGATAAAATTAGAATTGGGTATAGAGAAAACTGAGGATGTGGCGGCTATTTTATGTAGAGTATTCTAGAAAGACTAAAAAGAAGTGAGAATGTAAATGGGTGTCTGGGACAGGAAGGTTCCTGGAGGCTCTCCAGGTGTGATGTGATGTGTGCTGCTCCAGGTGTGATGTGTGATGTGTGCTGCTCTAGGTGTGATGTGTGCTGTTCCAGGTGTGATGTGTGCTGCTCCAGGTGTGATGTGTGCTGTTCCAGGTGTGATGTGTGCTGCTCCAGGTGTGATGTGATGTGTGCTGCTCCAGGTGTGATGTGTGCTGCTCCAGGTGTGATGTGTGCTGCTCCAGGTGTGATGTGTGCTGATCATGGGCTGAGGCATAGTCAATAGGCTAAGCAGCCCTGTGAGAATTAATTCTCAAGGCTGAGTGTCCAGATGATTGTGCTGTGGATATGTCAGGGCTGGGAACTTTACTAGGAGATACAAATGCCATTGGACTGCTTTGAGCAGAGAAATGATGCTAGTTGACATATTGTTTTAAAGTCACTCTTAAAAAATGGATTTGAGCAGACATATTACACAAGGAGATATAGAAATGACCAATAAGTGTATGAAAACATGTCAAAATCATTGGCTATCAAGGGTAGTTAGGACTCTAGTAAAGGAGCATTTCATACTTGACAGAATTACCAAAATGGAAAGAACCATTCACAATAAAATTCTGACTGACAGTAACCAAATGTATAATAATCCAACAGATCTGGGCTTAAACCTAGTGTGTGTGTGTGTGTGTGTGTGTGTGTGTGTGAGAGAGAGAGAGAGAGAGGGGGGGGGAAGGAGAGTGATCACACAAATATTTGAAAAACAGGTAGTTTATATGAAATCAAAATTTCTACCCTATGTTGTAAAGAAAGAAACCAGATATTATATCCACTCCCAACACTCCTGTATTCTTGTTCTTGTAAATGTCTGAATATGGCAAAGTAAACTTTGACAATTGAAACCATGCCAGAACTTCCTGTCATGTAACTGACTAGACCATATAAGAAGGAACTTTCTAGAGTAATAATGTCTAATAATTGTAATGGTTTTGAGAAGGTATGCATTTGTAAGTTTATCAAATTTTGCACCTTATTTGTATATGTACATGCACGTGTGCAGTATATGTGTGTATATAGGTGTGCAGTATATGTGTGTATATGGTTGTATATATGGGTATGCAGTATATGTGTGTGTATGGGTGTGCAGTATATGTGTGTATATGGGTGTACAGTATATGTGTATATATGGGTGCATAGTATATGTGTGTATATGGGTGTGCAGTATATGTGTGTATATGGGTGTGCAGTATATGTATGTATATGGGTTGCAGTATATGTGTGTATATGGGTGCACAGTATATGTGTGAATATGGGTGTGCAGTAATATGAGTGTATATGGGTATACAAGGCTGTGGCCACCAGAGGCTAGTGTTGGTTGTTTTTCTCAGTTACTCTCCACTTTGATTTTTGAGACAGGGTCTCTACCCACTGAGCCCCAAACTTCCTGACTTGGGTAAGCTGGCCATCTAGAAAGCTCCAGGGGTCTGCCTGTCTCAGCCTCCTCAGTGCTGGGATTGGCGCCATAGCCAGCTGCTAGGTGGGCATTGTAATGTGACCTCTCAATGACAAGACAGGCAGTTTGCTGACTAAGCCATCTTCTGGCCCTAAATTTTACTTAAAATTTAATTACTTAAAAATCAATGCATTCCATTGTAAGCATTGGTTAATACATTTACTAATAACCGAGTGTTTTCATTTCCAAGGAACAGGCAGGAGAGGGCAAACACGAAAACAAAGATGCTGTTATATCAGAGTGTTCTGGGAGAGTAATGGCGGAGATGTGGACAATGAGACGGGACATAGCCAGCCCCAGTGTGTTTTGATAGAAGAGACAACCAAATTGCACGGGAGGCATTAGAGGGAGTGGATAATGATTTTTGTTGTTGGTGGTGGTAGGTTTTTTTTGTTTTGTTTGTTTGTTTGTTTGGTTTTTGTCTGAACCACCAGAAAAATGCAAAATATTAGAAGATTGGAAAATGAGGTAGATTTGGCTAAAGGATGTAAACTGGCGTCATTTTTATAAATATTTGATATTCATATTAGATATCCAAGTTAGTGTTCTATGTAGGAAGATGAGTAAATGAGTTCAGAGAAGACACGTCAGCTAAAGTTAGCCTTTTGTAGGGTTGTTAGGCGTTCATATTTTACACAGACTATCTGTGACCATGTAGACAGGGAATGCTGAACCATAAAAGGAGGGTCGAAGGATTTAGCATTTTACTTCTTAGGTCATAGTGAGGGTGAGGAGCAGCGAACACAGAAAACACAATACCCAATTCAGCAAGATCTGCCGGAAGCTGGACAAGGCTCTCCACACCTGACGCCACCTGCCGTCAGAGTGATGGATCCAGTGTTCCCCGAGCCTGTTATGCCGAGTGCCTCACAGGATTATGTGTATATATATGTGTGTGTGTGTGTGTGTGTGTGTGTGTGTGTGTATAATTTCAAGACTTACAGAATCCCAAAGTTTGGTTTGTTTGTTTGTTTATTTATTTGTTTATTTATTTATTTATTATATCGTTCCTTGATGAAAGCCTGTGGCAAATCTGGGATAACCGCTCCGTTGATACAGGCATTGCCCACAACCACTTTTATTGTCCAGTTTTATGGCGTCTTTTGGAAGACGTGGCCATTTTCTGTTATTTGTGACCAAGTGCTAGACATGGCACAGGCCAGCTCCATCTGGTCCTTTAGTCAATGAATAGGAAAGGTGAGACAGAGCAGAGCCCTCGTGGCTTAACTGTTCAAGGGGTTTTGCCTATTATGGTGAGGTTAGGTGTGGCTGTACTGTGGGAGGCTGCTGGTCCTGCAACCACTCAGAACCGGAAGTTAGGGTAAGCCCTCAAGCTTCAAGGCCCGCCACGGTGAACCACTTCCTCCACCATGGCGGCACTATCTCCTGGAGGTTTCACGATCATCTCGGATGGCACAGCCAACTGAGGTTAAGTAGTCAAGCACCTGAGCCCATAGGATGGGGAACATCTATCTCACTTTTAAAACACAATAGGCGAGGACTGTATTTTCAATGTAGCATCATGGGGCAATCATTTCTGAAGGCATTTCGAGGGATTCCAATTTCAGTTCCGCCCAGCCCCGGGTGCAACTGACAGCGGGATCAGATGGTTCCGAGTTCCCACATGTTCACCTCTGAGATGGGACACCTTCCTCCTTTGCCTGCCAGCTGGCAAGCGTCTGAATTGGGGAAGTGTACAGTGGGGATCATAGCCACGTACACACCGCAGCCTTGATGAGCCAAGGCGTGCATCTTTTACCTTTAGAGCCAGATTGCACAACCAGAACACGGCTCAGTGCACAGGTGTCTCAAGCCATGATATTTAACAAACAGTATATAAAATCATTTTGTTAACACTTGCTTAGATATAGTCGTGAGGAGCTCTTGGGTGTTTTCTGTTGAAAGTAACATAATTCACCCTCCCTCTGTTTTTCTTGAAAGTGCCAAGCTTTGTCATATTATGTTAGACATCAAGAATTAGGAATAGGACTGAGGAATGGCTTGGTGGTTAAGCGCACTGGCTGCCCTTGCAAAGAACCTGGGTTCCATTCTCAGCACCCACTTGGAAGTTCTCAGGATTCGTATGTAACTCCAATTACAGGGCATTTGACACCCTCTTTTGGCTTCTGTGGGTATTGCATGGATGTGGTACACATACATCCATGCAGACAAAATACTCATATGTAAAATAAAAACAACTAAATCTTTTTTTAAAAGAACCCCTAATAAAGGTAATATCTTTAGAGAACACAGTGAAGTTGACAAAATTTGGTTTTGTTAGATCTAGTTCAGGGATAGTTGAATGTCCTCACCAAACATTCTGGAAAATGGTCATCAAAAACGTGTGAATGCATTTGTAGTGGAATGAAGTTGTGTTGTAGTTTCCAATGCATTTCATTATGCCAAGACATTACTTCGACATAAAAAAAACCCAAGCAGCTTTGCATTTAAAGTGCCAATGAAACTCACATAGACTTTGTCTCAGAAGTTCTTAAAGATTTGTATGTATTTATTATCTTATTTATTGTGGGTGTGGGTATGGGAGTTCCTGCTACATCCCAGGCTTGGAAGGTAGAGAACAAACCTCGGAAGTGAATTCTGTCTTCTCACCCTCTGCGTCCTGGGAATGAAACTCAAGTCCTCTGACTTGCACTGTAAGGTCCTTATGCAGTGAGGTATCTCTGCACCAGCCCTTGTCTCATAATTTTAAAGCATGGTGAACTAAGATATTACATGTAATATGTCTTACAAACTAAGGAATGGAGGTGACTATAAGCTGATATCCTGATATCCAGAGATAACTCTCTACCCCCTGACCAACTGAGAAACTGGAAGGCAGGTGGGGCCCATAGGAAATCCAAAGGAATGCTAGTATAATAGCATCAGGCTTTTCCTTTTCCACTTTATGTAGCTATTTAATGACTTTGTTTCTTCAAAATGAATGAATAATAAACAGTTAACACGTGTGTGCATGCGCACACACATTTACCTTCAGATCCTAGAAGAGGGTATTGGATCTCCTGTAGCTGGAGTTATAGGTGGTTGCAAGCTGCCTGAGATGCGTGTGGTAAAACCTGAGCTCAGGTCCTTTGGAGGAACACCGAGTATGCTTACCTGCTGAGTCATCTCTCTGCCCTGAAAGACATGCTGGCTATTTTAAAACAATGCATGAGGATGTTTGTGCTAACTTTTATAAAGTTTTAAGGTCTCTTTATATCCTGGTAAGTGGCATGTTGCCTGGATCATAGTTCTGTGATTTATGATGGCATCACAGCCTTTCAGAGATGACAGTGTTGTGTCACTGAATCTGAAGTGGTGAAATCAAAAGGGCTCCTGAACAATTATGGCTCTTGCTGTAGTTCAGGGGGAAGCAAACAGAGTTGAGAGGGACAGTTGTGTCCAGGCACAGGAGTGAGGAAAGATGGATGGGAAGCAGCTCCCAGCAGGGTGTGGCCATTGGCACAAGCAGAGATCTTACCCTCAGCATTTCCTACTATGCTTTGGGAAATGAAAAAAATTAATGAAAGGGTGAAAAAAAAAAGCCAGCAAGGTATTGAAACCTTGCACTGTTGCATTCCTGAGAACGGCTTTGGAAAGCAGGGTGGGGTGTGTGTGTGTGTGGGGGGGTCACATAAATGGCAGCAGCTGCAGTCACGCAGAGCAACTGCTCAGCATATGTAAGTGCGGTTGGAAAATCATTGTCTTGCAGAGAATGCTCGAAATTGGTCCCTAATGGCCTTGGTTTTTGTCATATGGTCTTGATTATAAGGCTAAAATTGCATTGCCATGCCTTTAGTGTGAACGAGATGGATGGATAATTACTACGTGCTCTGAATACCTTTCTGTGTAGGGGAGCTAGGACATCCTCTGGCCACGGTAGCTACCACTTCCACGATCTGTCAGAAGAGCTTTGAGAGGCCAATTCATCACCATCCTGGTGGGGAGAAATGGAATCTGGCCTTCTTTAGTTGGGTATCCAAACATCCCAGCCATATGCATATGCAAATTGTGGACACACTTAAGTAGCCAATGGGAGTGCAGTGAGTAAGTGTATAAAGTAGGGGGCGGGGCAGGGCAGGGGGGCGGGGTTACTGGCTATGAGAGGACTGTAAGTAAAAAGCGCCCTCAAGAAAGCATCTGGCTTTGGTATTATTTGTGGGCTTATATTGCTACTGAAGCAATGAGGAAGACCTTGGGGTTCACTTTGAGATGGTGCAGGAAGTTTAAAATTACCAGCAGGGATGTCAAGTAAGAAACGCCCGTGGAAGACCTTTGACATGGAAGACAGGTGACGTAAAAGACCAGTGACGTAGAAGAGCTGATGATTTCAGAAATGCTGAGAATGAAGCTGGGGGTGGGGAGATGGGCCTGTAGTTAGAAAATATTAACCAATCTTGGAGAAGGCCCTGTATTGTTTTCCAGCATCCACCCTGTGGCTCACAGCTGCCTACAGCCTATAATTCCTGTTCCAGGGGATCAGACACCCTCTCCTGGCCCCCACAGGCACCAGGCATCCATGTGGCACACATACATACATATAGGCATTCACACATGCACATAAAATAAAAGTAAGTAAATCATGAAAAGAGAGATGAAAAGAAGCAGATTTTTCTGTTTGTGACTATTCCCCCTGAAGGGATTTTGCTCCTTGAATAGCCCCTAGGGGCCTCCTAAAGGTGACATAGTGACTCTAACAAAGAGGCATTAAACCAAGGAAGGGGCCAGCAAGATAGCACAGATGCCTCGGAACCTAACAGACACACCTAGCTTGACAACTCGAGTTTGAGCCCCAGCACTCACCTACATGGTAGGAGAGAACTGAAAGTTAGTTGTCCTCTGACCTCTACACATGCGGGATGATGTACACCCCCACATTAAATAAAAAATAGAATAGTAAAATTAAAAATGAAAAAAGAACTAAGAATAAATGTTTCTTTGTATGTTAAAGAAAGGGAATATAAAAGGAAGAGCACTATCTGAACATATGTGTACACATGTGTATGCATGGTATATGCACATGTGCATATACATGTGTCTGTGTGTATACACTGTGCATGTGTGTATATATGCACATGTTTATGCATGAATATATGTGTTTATATGTATGTATGCATATATATGTCTGTATACAAATGAGAATGTATATGAACATATATATGCCTGTATTCAACTGCATACATATTCATGTGTATGCACACCGGATATATGTATATGCATGTACATATATGTGTATATATACATTTGTATATACATTCACACATATATTCATGTGTATGCATATATATGGCATGTGTATATTAATGCATGTATATATGAATGCATGTATATGTGTGTGTATGCAAGCATATATACAAATATGTTTTCTTGTGCAAAAAAGTTTAGCAAGGATCAGACACCAGTAATAGTTGATCTGGCATTCTTAATACAAGCTTTTATTTTATCATATCTGCATAGTGATCCGGTTTGGTTGCACCCATTATTACCCTCCAGAGTAGTTAAATCCGGGATTCTGGGGCAATAAGACATAAGGGTTGTACTATCTTGGTGCTGTTTTTAGCTCTCATTTCTATCGAAAGCTGCCAAATTAGTAGCATTTTGTGATTCCCGATTTAGCTCTTAATAAGAAGCAGAGCTAAAAGCAGCCGACCAGGCAGCTGAAGTCTCATCACGAGCCAGAAAGATCAATAAGCTAAAAGAAAAGTATGAAAAGTTTTTGAGTGACAGCTTAAAAATGGAAATTTTAAATATATACCACTGCCTTCTGCTCCATTGTGTAACACATAAAGCCCATCTTGGCAGTGCATCTCTAAGCAGTCAGGAGGCTGATTTATTTGAATCACCAGATTTGTGTTTATGTTCCACGCTGTAAACTATGTTCAGAGCTATATATCTTTAGGTAGGTAATATCGGGAGTGTTACCTGAGCCCAGCATTGCTAGTATTGTTCAAAGCGTGGTTTATTGAGCTATCAATAGGAATGTCACTATTGACACTTGCTGCATTATCTAAGTCCCTGAATAACTTGTGTGCACTGCATTTGAGCTTCAGAGTCGAGAGTGCTCTGTGTGCACAGACCCAGACCCACTGTCTGTTCAAGGGGTACAGTTAGAGGAACTCATGTCTCAGTTTTAAACATTCTCACTTCCTGTGACCACTAACTTTAAACTTGATTCCATGGTCAGCATTCTGTGAAAGTCTACTTCTGATCTTTCATTATGTGAAGGTTACATACTTTAAAAGTACATATATCAGAGGCTGGAGAGATGGCTCAGCAATTAAGAGCTCTGGCCATTCTTCCAGAGGACCTGGGTTCGATTTTCAGCATCCACACAGAGGCTCACAACTAGTTGTAACTCCAGTTCCAAGGGATCTGGTGCCCTCTTCTGGCTTCTATAAACATTGCATGCATGTGGTGTACAGACATATTACAGCCCAAACTTCCATACAGATAAAATCAAAAAATAAATCTCTAGGGAATACATATGTTAGAGAAATAGATTCTATACCTTAAAAACATATAGGATAGAAGCACAAAGCCAAGATAAATAATGGAATACCTGTTTCTGCTAGTTGGAAACCCTTCCTTGCTGATTTTATCCTTAAGCAAGTATTTATTTTGTAGGCTTTGGTTGCACTTTTCTTGGATATATTCCCATCTAATTTAGGTAACATGCTGAATATCTTCAATAATTGTAAAATAGCCTGTTTCTCAAATAATAATCATTGCCTGGAATAGTGGGGAACAGTTTCTCAGTAGAAACTGAGCATATGTTCCATATTCTGTGTTCAAACCCTGGCTTCACATTGGCAGGAACCTTGCTGCTATCCCCTGGTTCATCAAGCCTTTTATTTCTGGATTGATCCCTGCACGGGGGATGGTGTTGACATACACAAGTAAACCTAATTTTTCTTGTTCAAGACAGTATTTCAAGACCGTTTGCATTTCACCAGATACACTCTCCTTTATTAAAGGCAATAAACAATGAGAAGGCTCTTTCGTCAATTTTACTTTAGAAATAAGAGCAAACAGACATATAAATCATGAGTATGGTGATTTACTTAGGTGTTCCTAATGTGGTGCCATGATTTTAGCTAAGTTCTTAGATCATCACAATTGGAGGCGAATGGTCACGTCTGCTAGGTCATGTCTTCATTTATTCTGCATGGCTTAATGTGTACCACCTTCATGGAAGCGCGTGCTCCCTTCTAGGTGACTCTAGTTGTCCCTTAATATTCATGGAGATTGAGAGCTCTATAGATACTCAAATTCCAAGATCCCCAAATGCTTTATAAAATGGCATGCTATTGTCTTTAGAGTATCTACATATTAAATAGTAGATGAATATTGCGGGAATAGTTGTACTGAACTTGTTAGGGAAAATGACAAGAACTCTGTGCACGTCAGGACAGATTTTTTCTGAGACCTTCTGGTATGGGATGAGTGGGACCCATGGTTCTGAAACCCAAGGAGCAACGGGGGTGATGATGGTCATGATAAACACGGTATAGCTTTATCCTAAACCCAAGGAGCAACGGGGCTGATGGTCATGATAAACATGGTATAGCTTTATCCTAAACCCAAGGAGCAACGGGGCTGATGATGGTCATGATAAACATGGTATAGCTTTATCCTAAACCCAAGGAGCAACGGGGCTGATGGTCATGATAAACATGGTATAGCTTTATCCTAAAGACACTGTCAGGTTGTATCAAATTTGTGGAAATAATCCTACAATTATAAAAAATGTTAACTTCCTGTGGAATGAACAAGAGAAACATGAAATACATCTTGTGGTGACCAAATGTATTTCTGTGGCCCGTGTCTTCTTTTGATTTGTTATTGAATGTGGTGCAGAGCTCATTGGCATGCTGACATCTCCACGGAGTTTCTTGGTGCATTTCACTCGAATATCTTAATCTTGGGAATTCATTGGCTGATGATGAGCAATACATATATATATATATATATATGTATATATATATGTATACATATATATGTGTATATATGTGTATATATACATATATACACATATATATATATATATATATATATATATGTATGTATAAATTATAAATCTTGACACACCCAGGAGGAAGACATTTCAAACAAGGACTTGTCTTCGTCAGATTGGTCTGTGGGCATTGGCTTCACTGCTGACTGATGGAGGCTGAACCAGCCCTCTGTAAACAGTGGTATCCCAGGGCATGCAAGCCTGGGCTGGGTGTGAAAGATAGCTGAACCAACCCAAGGAGAGAGCACACTAGTGAGCAGAGACCTCTTCGGTCTCTGCATCAGTTCCTGCCTCGAGTTACCGCCTCTGCTTCCCTCCATACGGGACTATAACCTGTAGGTTGAAATAATCCCTTTCCTCCTCCAAGTTGCTTTTAATGGGGTCTTTATCATAATGACAGAAGACTACTTAGGACAGACAGCTTATGGTCCATAGACACCGGGCACTCCCGCTACGCTGAGCCAGCCGCCTTATATTGTTGAAAATGGTGCTGTGTAGGAAACAGGCATCTTGGTTTCAACTGAAAGATGCTGTTGCACTAGAATAGTCAGGGGAGAAGCAAAAGTGATTTCTTACCTAGAAATCAACAAATACACAAACTACAAAAAAAAAAAATTCGAAGCTCCGTGCCTCACGGGCACCCTTTCTGCTCCTCTCGGGCTTCTGCTGTGTGTTCTTGGATCTCGCAGCAAGCAACCCAAGGCTTTCATGTGTCTGCAGGCACTGTCTCATGGCTGTGACAGGAATCAAGGAAGGGGGACCTCAGTAACATCTTCTTTCTTTTGTCTCATCTCCTCCTAGAAGGAGAGAGTTGAGGTGAGTGTAGTTGCTCAAATCAGCTCAGGGCAGGAAGTGGTGAACATCATATTCTCAGGCTGAGCACACAGCTAGTGATACTGTTGGGAAGGCAAGATGTATTCTTTCCCAGTGGTCCACGGATGGCATTGGGAATGATGTGGAAGCTGAGCCCATGATGTACAGACACCTAGTCTGCCCCAAAGTATGATAGAGTTTCCTAAGGAATCCAAAGTATACGTTTTATCCTCACACAGTTCTCTGTAAAAGTTGGTGACACAGTGGCAGAGGAGAGGCAGGGAGCCAGGGACCCGTGAAATCTAGGACTTTTTTTTTCTTTTCATTATTCTTTATTGCCTCTTTTCTGAGCTAAAATACTCAGCTTTGGTCTGAAAAGAAGCTAAAATCCTTATGCAAAGAGCTTGTAAACAAACGCCCACTTGAACCATCTGGTTTTCTAACACATACAAGTGATTAAGCTTCAGAGCCATGATTGTTAAAATTTTAAAAACACAACAATCCCAAACACCTCCAAATAGATGCCTTATGCAAGTTTATAAGGGGAGAAACATATGATGTCTTATATAGTAAATAATGTGGAAAGGTTGAGACAAGCTCCTTAATTTATTCTGCTCCCTCCCCCTCCCTCCTTTCCTCCCTCCTTCCTCTCCCTCCTTCCTTCCCTCCCTCCTTTCTTCTTTTTCTTCCCAACTCCTTCATTATAAGTGCTATGGAAAGATATGATTTATGCACTTAAAATATGCTACAGAGCCTACATTTTCAACAACCTGGAATAAGTCCTCATCTCTACATTTGGTATTATTTTCGCCCTTGATAAAGAAACACGTATGCTCAAATATATGTGTGTGCCTGCTCATATGCGCGGGTGTCTTAGTTCCTCCCAGAATATATTAAAAACCCAAGGGCTATTTGCAAATTATGAATTCATACTTTTTGTCCGTAATGACTGAGGAAAGTCAGGTCAGGGGGAAATTAAATATGTTGAGAGCTCTCATTTTAATTGTATAATATCGATACTGTCTTTATAGTTAATTTCCTTGACAAGTTGTAGAGCATATGGTTTGGATCCCTCATCCATTTCTTACGTGGAAATGATTCTAAGTTGGGACATCTCACTGAGGTGACACAGCTGGAGGAGCAAAAGAATAAGCATCAGCCTGGCCTGCGGGGTGGTGGCGGTGGCGGTGGCGGTGGCTCAGCGTCCTAGTTGGCCCCAGTTGGAGTGGACACCGCACATAGAGAACCTGGGAGGAAATAAAGTCTGTATGTGAGGAAGAAACCAGGATCAGACCTGCTATCTCTAACTCCCCGATGGTAACCAGTACTCATCCTTAGATACTTGTATCTAGTGAAGACAGAAAACCATTAGGGAGAGTGTTTAGTCATTCTCTAACTCCCCAATGGTAGTCAGCATTCATCCCTAGATACATTGTATCTAGCAAAGACAGAAAACCATTAGGAACAGTGTTTGGTCATGGAGCCGGCAATTCAGGCATCCCAGAGCTGTCCATGTGATAATCTATACCCCAAGATGAACAGTTTGATAAGCTCTTGCCATTCCTTATGATCCATACCATGTGCTTACTGTTGGTCCGGATGGCCCATGAGGCCCCTCGCTGCACTGGACTTCAGTCACTTTGCTTTAGCGGTGCATGGATTGTTTCCACAAATCCTGGGACAACCCCTTCATGCATGCTTAATATGCACTCAGCCTGGGGCCCCAAGCGTGTGTTACCATAGCTCTCAAATTCAATGCAACTCTCAGCCATCAAATGAACAACAGTGCAGGCCTGATCTCCACTGTCCAGGCTGCATGGTGCTCTGTGGAGAGAGTCCTATTGATAACCTGGAGATTCTGTTTTGTGCATTTAAAACAGAAAGAGCTCTAAGGATGATACAAACTTGTGATGTACTGGTTCTGTTTGGTTTCAAGTTCATGTTAGGCTATGTGTTATATCTTTGGAGTATATTAAAACTGGGAACAATAGACTCAGGCAGTGGGCTCTCTTGGAGAGTGACATCAGCTAGTTCAGGAAATGGTAATGAATGGTCCCAGGGTGAAGGTTTCTAGATTTTCTCATGATGGTGAAGAGTACCATGGGACTAGCTTTCCTTAGGTCAATGTGTTTACTTTTTCTTAGCTGCTCCCCTCCCCCACCCCCCAAATATCAGAGTTAGGGCTTGGTAAACTGGTTCTGGATCAGACCTGCAGTCAGAATCATAGTGCCCGAGTCTAAAGTCCACTAATTGAATTTCATCCACCGGCTGAAATAGAGCAGCCATAGAAACCTCGGAACACTGGCTGCCTCTTTTTCTTTTCTTTTCTTTTTCTTTTTTTTTTCTTCCCTTAGGTCTTGAGTCTAAAGTCATTTTTAAACGTGAGCGATGCAATTTCTTGTATCTTTCATTTAAAATGCTACTTGGTAAACAGCAGTGCAGATTAGTGTATTTGTAATTTAAATGAAGACCATACATCAAGCCAGAGTCTGCAAAGAAAGGAGAAGTTTAGGGGATGATTCATAAGACCCTCTCTCTGTGTGATCTACAGTGGAAAATAACAAACAGGGGAGGGAAAGTCTGGAAGGAAAGGTCTGTGGATTTGGGGAGACAGAAGCTGAACTCTTTCTAGAAGTCACTCCCAATAGCTAAGTCTTTGTTTTCTTCAAGCACACTAATAAATTCTTCCTAATTCATTTTTTATTTTCTCTCGGGGTCTGCTAGCTGATTTGCTTCAACAAAGGAAGCATCATGTTACACCTTTTAAATAATTGATGGCTCTCAATCCGAGCCAGCTTGAAGGAAATTCTGAAAATAGGAACCAACTGAGCAGCTGCCTCCTTCCTCCCCACAATTCCTCTCTAGCACTCTCTGCGCTTAATGTTTGTTAAAAAAAAAAAAAAAGAATTCCCCACCCCTTTCTACCTCCTTGATGGAGCAGATGATGCCATCTACCACAAGGGCTTGGGCATTACCTGGTACTCAGCATCTCTCAAGTTTTTTTTCACATCATTCTGCTTTGTTAGAGATTACAGGGAGCTGTTTGTTGTAAGTGGATGTAATAAAAAAGCTCTTAATTAATCAGCAGAAATAATTAGCAAAAAATGCTATGTCATCTTCTGTACCAGAGATGGTTTGTTGGAAATATAATTTTTTAAAAAAATATGGGCTTAAAACATTGTCCTTAAGAATCTGCAGTATGATTTTCCACAAGCATCACATTGCCCTGAAAGTGGGGTCAGTGTAGCTGAAGGTTCCAAGGAAATGAGGTGATCTGTGATTTCCCCCAAGAGGGGGGAAGATGCTTCTATCTTATCTCCCTTGTGATTGTTCAAGGTTGGAAAAGCTATGGGGGCTTTTAGGCCACCATGGTTGGTAGAACATTAGACTAGTCCACAGTAGTCTTGAGTTGATCTTTCTCTGTCTCTATGTCTCTGTCTCTGTCTCTGTTTCTCTCTCTCTCTCTCTCTCTCTCTCTCTCTCTCTCTCTCACACACACACACACACACACACACACACACACACAGAGTGGCCTTCAATCCTAGGGCATGAGAAGGAGAAGACATGCTCTATTTCACTTAGGCTGCTCAAAACGTCTTCATCTGTTGTGAATAGAAGATAAATTTTCCATTCCGTTCCTTCCCATGGTTTCTTTAGTCGTTCAGTTGGTTTTTTTTTTCTCCCTTGATGTTTCGCCTTCTTCCTCTCAGACTTCTACAACTCAGAGATAAGTGGAAGAGGAGCGTTTGACTGTCATACCTGAGGATTTTGGCTGAGTTAGTGAAGAAATCGCATACTTTGAAAAGTCTCTTGTTTTCATTCACAAGAGAGCTTTCTCTATTAGAAACTGCACCAGAGTTACTTATCTACTTTGTTGAATTTGGGAGGGACCCAACACCGGGAAGGCTGAGCTTGAACTCACACCATGGGGACTTTCCTATTTCTTCCTTCATGGGGGTAAAGATATATCTTATTACCCACCCTAAAACCACCTTAGTTGCTTACCATATGGATTATTACATTCCATTTCCCTTGTTAGAGATAGTTTCCCAGGGGCACACTGAAGTCCTTTTTGCTGTCTACTTTCCCAACTGACAGTAGCTCCTGTAGAAGATGTCCTGCACTTACCAGTATTCACCCTTCTAATGCAGGTTATGGAACTGCCCCCTGTCAAACCCTCAACTAACCAAATAGTTCACACCCACATGAACAATATCTGATGGGAAGTTTAGGAAGCTGAGACACTAACTGCAGTTGGCCCCTGCTGTCTTACTCTATTCTCAGTTTCTGTGCAGAGGGGGTGGGGGAACGACAGGAACCTCCTCTCTGAGAGCAGCTTTGATTGTGTTGTTCATTTGTTAATCTTGACGGAACTGATAGCTCAAACCTGAGTGGAAGTAGGTTCCAAGGCTACAATGAATTCATGAAATTCTTAGACAAATGGATGGAGCTGGAGAACATCATACTAAGTGAAGTAACCTAGTCTCAAAAGAATACCTATGGTATGCACTCACTGATAAGTGGATATTAGCCTAGAATCTTACCAAAGACATAATCCACATACCAAATGATGTCCGACAATAAAGAAGCAGTGGACACTGGTGCTGGAAAGGATCAAAACACCAGTGTAGGGGAACAGGGAAGTGGAAAAGGGTAGATGGGGGAACAGGGGGAGAGAAAAAGGCATGTAGGACCTTTGGGGCGTGGGGAACCAGGAAAGGGGAAATGAAATGTAAATAAAGAATAGATCCAATAAAAAAAAGAGATGGATTTAACATGGGGTTTTCCCAAGGATAAGTATGTTGCCTTTGACTGTGTTGCCAATGATGTCAGGACTACAATATATCTAATGCTTTCTCTCCCTCTCTCTTTTTGTAAATGTCCATTCTTAGCACAGACTAGGAATTTAGCATCCACTTTTGCCCTCTGGAGGTGAAGAAGTGCTTCTCTGTCATAGAAGTGTCTATAAAATGCAGAAGCCCCTGCAAAGTGTAGTGTATGGTAAAGAGGAGACGGTATAAGAAACTCCATTGCCCTGGCATCAGTAGCTTTGTGGCAGATTATATCTCTCCATGATATAAAAACATTCTGTGGGATGGGGTTGGCAATCATGATGCTTGATCCCCAACCCTCACATGTCACAGCCAGAGTGGAGTGACTTTATTCATACTGGGAAGAGATGGGAAAGTCACCCACTGTACAATACATAACCAAGCCTCCACATCTGGTTCCCAGAATTACTTCATTGTTGTCAGCTTGTACTTCCAATCTCAATAGTTAGCTGGGTACAAGTAACACCCAGTTTATAAAGCTGATGTGTTCCAGTCTCTGTTTTCTTATTGTTTGAGATTCGGGGAATCCAGCTGAGATAAGTGGTCATGAACATCCTAGGTTACCCACAGAATGAGTGTCCTTGTGAGCATTCTAGGATACCCACAGATGAGTGTCCTTGTGAGCATTCTAGGTTACCCACAGAATAAGTTTCTTTGTAATAAGCATCCTAGGTTACCCACAAAATGAGTCTCTTTGTAATAAGCATTCTAGGTTACCCACAGATGAGTGTCCTTGTGAGTATTCTAGGTTACCCACAGAATGAGTCTCTTTGTAATAAGCATTCTAGGTTACCCACAGAATGAGTGGTAGAGTGTTCTAGGTTACCCATAGAATGAGTGTTCTTGCGAGCATTCTAGATTATCCACAGAATGAGTGGTAGTGAGGGTTTTAGGTTATGCACAGAATGAGTAGTTGTGAGCATTCTAGGTTATACACAGACATCTTCTCCCTCACTGATTTTCTCACTAATTTTTTCTCATAGATTTTGAGACATGGGAGCATGTAGCTCAGGCTGGCCTTAAATTTGCTGTATAACTGACTATGACCTTGAAAGCTGGAGCCTTTTGCATCCACCTTCTGAGTACTGGGATTGCAGCCATGTGCTACCATGCCCAGTTTATGTGGCATGTTAGTCAAACACCCTACTCATTGAGCATTGAGCTACACCCCTAGCCTTTGTAACTGAAATTCTAAAAATTGCTTTTACCATTCTTCAATATATTATTCACATTTTAATTAAGAAATTGTTTGTCTTGGTTTAGTATCACCCCTAAATCCAGGATGTTTTTTGGGGGGGAATTAAAGTTCATTTTATTAAGTAGCTATCATAGAAGGTATAGGACTTTCTGTCATTTTTTTTCTCACTTAGTGACCTTGGGTACGTTGAATCCAAGAACTACTTCCCAAGGTCATCATTATAATTGTTTTGAATTTTTGCCAATCTCAGATATGGGGCTTGACAAATAATTCACTTCGTTTTGTTTAATACCTTTTAATTTACATCAACACTGTGTGTGTGTGTGTGTGTGTGTGTGTGTGTGTGTGTGTGTGTTCTTGGATCATATTCAACTCCCTATACCACATTTTATCCTTCGTGCTGTTTCCTTTCCCCCATAAATAGTCCCTGTTCTAGACAAATAATATATTTTATTTAAAAGTTAAAATATTGTTTCTATTATTATCATTATCATATTATTATTATTTGTGTATGTGTGTGTATGAGAAATGGGAGGGAGGAGGGAAGGAGGAGGAAGGAGGGATGGAGAGAAGTGTTTGTGTGGGGGCATGAGGCAGCTTTGTCTCGTCACTTCATTCCCTTCACCTTCATGTACATTCTGGTCACCAGGCTTGCCTGTCAAGAGTCTGTACCCATAAGCCATCTCCCGGGCCCAAATAACACATTTTCAGTGTTGCCTTGAACTCACCAGTTATGTCGGTCACAGCCATAGTCAATGTGTTTGGACAGCAACATAAATGCCCAGATCAGCACTGTCCCACGGTCCCTCTGTCCCTCAGCATTCTTCAAAAGCACGAATCCAAAGGAGCCTCCTCCCCAGGCTTCCAACGCTGCCGTGCCATTTGGGTAGGATCTTTCCTAATGTTTCTTCACACTCACACAAATTACAGCTTTTCAACGGGCCTCCTGTGCTCACAGTCTTGGAAAATAAATAGGGTTGGATCCTCACAGCCGTGTTTTCCCGCATCCTGTCTCATTCAGGACTATACTGCAAACACTCTGGCTTTCTCTTCCAAGCAGCCTCTGTTCCCTGCCAGTTCCAGCCTACAGCAGACCTCCTTCCTCTTCTCTGGTCCTAGCCAATCTTCGGCTCTCGTTCCACCCAAAAAATTCCTTTCAAAATCACACCATTGTTTTCAAATTCCCCAATACTTTCTCGAAGCAAATAAAGTATACTTCTAAGTGGGTATTTTGGAGTCTCAGGGTATTAGGAAACTGTGGGACTGAAGCTTCAATCCTGATCATTTATCATGCACTGTAATTTTAACTCCACCATTGCCAAGGATGCCTGAAGAAGCAAGACTGTGCAGGGTGGGGTGGTGGAGGACTATGTGCCTAAAGATGTCCCAGTGAAGATTTTGGCGGTTTTCTGGAGTCAATACAGACATCCCCTTGAAAATGTTCCCTCCTAAGGTCTACATAATCAGCACAGTCATGTCCCAAAGAGTGTTAGGGAAAATAGTCTGGTGCCATCTGGCTACTTAGTTGTCCTATACCTTTTACATAGATCATTGTATCAGGCCAGACACCCAACCAGTCACCTGCTGGTTGTGAGCTTTTCCATGTCCCTTCCATGAGGTGTAAGTCTACGTCACCGTCGCTCAGAACAGCTCTTGTATGTAACAGTAATGATATGAAAAGTGTCAAGGCCTATGTAATGGTCTCCTTTATATTTCAAAATTGTAAAATACAAGCAACTTAGTAGGATTTGGCCCACCAGCTTCCTTGGAAGGACAAACTTGGAGAAATAGCTTTTGTTCATGTTCGGTTAAAACCAGTTGAGAAGTTATTTTGAGAACCTGTGCCTTTCTGTCCATTCCCAAGTAAGCAAAGTGTGGAGGAATGCATGCAATTTCCAAGCTGATGTCTAGTGAGTCCACTGGTCTTGGAAGAAGATTTTTGTTTTGTTTTGTTTCTCCTTCCAAAATCTACATGTGGGTATTATAGTGGGAAGTTATTTGAAACCTTTGCTGGTAATTCACCATATATAAGAGAGGAATAGAAGATTAATAAATCCAAGGAAACTGAAAAAAAAAGAGAAAAGTAAAATAAGATGGAGGACTAGTCCTTTGTTGGGGTGTTAATACAGTCCTGATGGTATATATAGGAAAAAAATCAAAGACTCGCCAAAGGCTCAGCATACTATTATAGTTATTAATGTGTGCTTAACTCTATTGCCTGGGGGATTTTATTAAATGCAGTGGCCAAGAAAGTGACCTCACTTTTTCCTGTTTTTTTTCTTCTTCCTCTTCTGGGTTGGACCCTTGCTTCTGTCACATCAGAGCTGCTCGCTGGTTCACCAATGCAGCAACCCGAAGCGATGAAGATGTAAGGAGAACGTTCTACGCCTACACTGTTGCAGTTGGAAAGGTAAGGTCCTCCCCATGAGACTGGAAGATATCCATGTCCTCTTAAGATCCGTGTGATGCTAGGCCCAGAGCTACACACCGGGGATAAAGCAGCCCATTGACATCTCTGTCCATTGTGCCGTGTTGAGTCTGAGTTTAGCTTATAACCAATAATGCGGTCAACAGAAAGGCCTGGGGTTTTCCTTGTTTTGTCTTTTAAAATATAAAAGCAGCGTTTATTTATTTTAAAAAGGTAGGGTTTCACTAGGTAGTCTTGTCTCACTGTGTATCCTTGGCTGGCTCAGAAGTCCTTATGTAGATCAGGCTGGCCTGAAAAATCACAGAGATCTGTCCTGCCTGTCACCAAAGTGCCAGAATCACAGGTGTGCATCACCGTGGTGCCTGACTCCAAAGCGGCATTCTGAATGCTTTCCAAGTGCTTCTTTTGTGGCTTGTGGCGTGTGCCGATGGGTAGATGTCACTGCATGTGGGTGGCAGGGAACATGAGGTTCTTTGGAGAGGCTGTGCCGTCATTGGACTGATGGCCTATGCTGACCTGTAATAGCCTGTTTCTGAATTCTGTATTTTGGTAGAGTACAAAGTACAAAGTAATACTTTTCTGTGCATCTTGTCCTGTGTTTACGGTAGGCAAAGCTCTCTGACTATAAACTTACTTAGGGACTCATTATCTATTGAATGTTCTGTTATTTTCATACAGCTTGGGTTTATTTCACTTCTGTTTTTTGAAGGGAAACCATAGATGTAACAGGTCCCATCCATTACTCTGCTGGTATTTGGGGCACAATGCCTTCACTTGGTCCTGTGAACCACACAGTGATGATTGTCACTGGAGGCTCACAGGGATGGCTTGGGGACCTGTTTCAGCATCTTCCCACATAGGTAAAGGGGAGGCAGGGTGAGCGCTACTGCCCCCTCCAGGTAGAAGCAGCAATGGAATCCCTGCTGCCAGTCCCTGCTCAGCCCATGCAATAAGGCCTCATAAAGAAGGGCTTCTGTAAGAGTGAGTGCCCGTCCTGTCCCTGTTCTCCAAGGTGTTTGCTCCCCAGCCTACTGAGCGTGGCAGACTTCAGAAGAGAATCAACAGGTTTTGGCTTCAGTGTGAAAATGGCACTTTCAAACTGAAATTCCTTTCACAAAGCACCCGGGTTTATTTCATTCACAAATTGGCAGTGTTTCACGGGTGGAAAAATAGATTTCAGTTCTTAGAAGCTGATAGTAATGAAGGTAGCCCTAGCTTTGTTATTTCAGGTCAAATTCCTAAAAGGGAGTTCTGATCCCACACCCTTTGGTCCTATGAGTCTGAGGTATGATATGTTGCCTGGTATAGTATCCTTTTTTATTTCAATTTTTTTTTTTTGCACTTAAATCTACTTGTCTGAACGTATAGGTATTGTTTTAGAAAGCACGAATGTACTTCAAATTCATACTTGCTGTGTTCTTTCTTACAAAAAAAAAAAAAAAGGACCGATTATTTGCACATTAAAAGCAGGCTGGCTTTTATAAAGTATTTACCACAAGACTGCTTTCAATAGCAGTTCTCTTAGAGATTTTCAAATCTGACGAGTTGAGAAAACAGTGGTTCCTCAGCAGGCCTTGGACAACACATCTATTTAATGTGGGGCATGTAAGAGGGTTGAAATCATGGAAAGAGGTCTCCAGTTAACTACAGAGACATAAATGGTGTGTGTATGTGCGCGTGCGCACGTGTGTGTGTGTGTGTGTGTGTGTGTGTGTGTGTGTGTGGTGTGGTGTGTATGTGTGCACGTACATGTGCACATGTGTCTATGTGTTCATGTGCATGCATGTGTATGTGTGTATGTGTGTGTGCACGTGTATGCATGCATACGTGCTTGTGAGTGTGTGTGTATGTATGCACTGATGGATTCACCACACTTGGTGTCTGTGTGGAGGCCAAAGGTAACTGTTGGCATGCTTCTTCAATCGCCTTCTACCATATTTTTAAGACAGGGGACGCTCCTGCCTCCACGTCCCCATGACTAAGTTTCATGCCCCTGACGGTTCACATTTGTGACTCAGACTCGAGTCCTTGTGTTTGGGCAGCTATCATTTTCCTCCACAGAACCGTCTTCCCCGTCCAGGAATTAAATTTAGAAAATCACTTACTTTTGTGAAGTTTTCTAGAGAAAAGACACCTTTATTGGTGCCAGAGTACATCACAGAAAAAGAAGAAAGGAAAAAGAAAAAAGAAAGAAAGAAATCAGGCCAGCTCAAGTTTGGAAAAGATAAATAAATCTATTTGCTTGTCGGGTAGCATTCTGCATTATGCATGTACGTGAGAGTGAGGTTTGCTTTGATCCTGTCTATTAAAAGTTTATTTTTAAACTCAGACTGGGCAGGAATCCAGCAATGCTCTTTGTCCTGAAACACATCCTGGGCTTTGGGTCCCCAGCCTGGCAGAGCTGTGGGTAAGCAGGAGAAAGAGGGGACCGTATGGATGTGGATGCTGATGGCTGCTCGGGGGTTTCCCTCCCGTCCTCCCCTCCAGTTTTGAAATTCAAATTGAATGCAATTTTCAGCTCATTTGAGCCAGAATATAGTGTTGCCGGGCTTCAGTGACTCCTAAATTCAAAACTCAGGGGAGGAAACAGATATCATCTGTCACTGTGGTGGGAGAGAGGAGGCTACACATTTTATTCAGAGGAGGCAGACCCCTAGTCACTAATTCCGTCCTTCCGAGGACTAATCATTCACCAACCAACTGATCAAGTAATCAATGAGACCTTCAAGCCACCCAGCTCCTGAAGTCTGGGAGTGGCTGCTCTCCTCTCCCAAGCTCTTAAGAATAATTGCTGGTCTATTTTTGTATCATTGGTATTTTAATACCTTTCGTGGCGAGCTGAGACAGAATATCTTGGCAGTCTTTTTTTTTTTTTTTCCTGCCCTTCCTGGCTGTTTTATTGTTTCCATCTTTAGTGACTTCGTCAATGTTGTTTACTTATGACTGAGAATTAGCAGAAGGCTTGAGGCTGGCTCTGCAGGGACAAAATTTGAGCTGTGTTTTACCAAATAGACGATTGGGGGAAAAAAAATAAGCGTCTTTCTCAAGGCAAGCTTAAGTGGCAATTAAAACGGGAAGACCCTCTCACAGTGCACTGGAGCCTGAGAGTGTGGCTTATCTGCAGCGTGGATGTTTCAGGAACCCTTGAGAATGGCTCTCTGTGAATTTCTGACACACTGGATATGTGCCCTGGGAATACAAATGGATTTCAGCAATGACGATCTGACATCCTTCCTCTGATTTCAGCAATGATGTGGGACGGCAGTCCTGATCCTGATGTGTGTGTTACAAGCTTTGCCCCTAGTGCTTAGCTTTGCACATTTAGTGTGAGCCAAAATTTCCAAGGGACAATGGAAGCCATTAATTAGTTCTTCTTAGGCAAAATTTCCCCCAAAACTCCATGAAAATTTTTATGATAAATTAGTTCTTAGTATATAGCAGTGACACTTAGAAATGCAAATGTAAGAATACGATCTGGCAGCATACATACTTATATACATATCGTGTGTGTGTGTGTGTGTGTGTGTGTGTGTGTGTGTGTGTACTATCAAGGCCTCTAAGTATGTGCCAGCAAGGGCCTCCAAATACTTACTTTCACATTAATAAAGTGATCTGTATTGGCAATGCTCCTGGGTCTTAGAACCCTGCGAGCAGGCCTTTACAACATCTCCCAAGAAATTGTGCCCCAGCACATCAACCTGTTCTTCCCCTGGTAATACCGCAGTTCAGTTGTTGACAGGAGTTGCAGGAATCCAAGAGAATCCGGGGAAATGTGATGGATATTGGAAACCCGTGTTAGGGCTCAGCACCCATTCTTGGAATTTCCCACTGGATGAGAGCATCTCTTGCAGCACTGATAGCCATCCCCCCAACGCCCCCCCCAAACACCCCCCCCCCGGGCTCCTGGACAAGAGCATCTCTCTGGAAAGATAAGGCCATGGACAGAGGTTAGGGGATTTCAGCCCCACCTCTCATCCTCAAGGTAGAGGGAGGAGCTGGAGGTAGAAACAATAACCTGTCAAAGCTCCTTGGTGGAGTCGCCATGGGAGCCAGGAAATATGATATCCAGAGAGCACATGGAGGTCCTGGGAGGGCAGAGGGGACTAGGGGACTAGATCATGGTGTTCTGTGCTCTTTGCATATGAGCCTTTGTAATATCATTTACTAATATAACACACAGGGTAAAGCACTTTCCTGTACACTATGAGCTGCCCTAGCATATTACTTAAATCAGAAAAGGGGTTCAAAACAGGCTCTAATTTATAGTCAACAAAAATTCTGGGTAGCCAACAACTTTGGGTAGGTATGTAAAGGGCAACTCATTCCTATAGAGCTGATTCCTAAACCTATAGGCTGTAAGGCAGTCTTCAGATGTGTGTGTGTGTGTGTGTGTGTGTGTGTGTGTGTGTATTTAGTAGATAGGTAGATAAGGTATGTGTGTTTGGGTATGTACGTGTGGTAGATGTGTTACTGTGTGTGATGGGTATGGTAGTGATGAGTGTTGTATATATGATGTATGAATAATATGTGTGTGTGTTTGTGTTTGTGTGTGTGTGTGTGTGTGTGTGTGTGTGTGTGTGTGTGTGTTGATCATGCTGTGTCAACATTGCATTAAACTGTGTGGCAGTCAATTGTTGACAACTGAAGAACTGGTATTTGCATGTGGGGGTACTGAACAGATGGGAAGCTGGAAATATTGAGTGTTGAGTGTAAGGTAAGGCAAAGGTCTTGAGTATCCTATGCACACTCTACCTACTTTGGCAAGGAATCTGTATCTTAAGCTAGTTCTAAAATTACTTAAAAGAGCTTTAATTTTTTTTTCTATTCAGAAATACCTCTTCCATTAACACGAAGGCCATGCTGCCACAAGGAAGACATTTGTCATGCTGATTTGTGGTGGATGAAATAGTTGTTCTCTAACCTAAGGGAGATAGCAGATAGAGAGTTGAAATACCAATCTGTCTCAGATATACACCATGCACTCTAACAGTTTAACTCTCTCAGTAAAGCAAATGTGCTCTGTCTGGAGCTGGGAGATCTGAGGGTACACAGGGCTGTCAAGGGTAAGGATTCTCAACTGCTAAATGAATGGATTCTCCACAGATGCTGGGAAGTCTTGGCCAGGAAGAGAGCAACCCATGTTGCCCCGGAAGAAGACACTGGAAGGCAGGCAGACAGGGTTCAAGTGGGCAGGCAGAAGAGGCAGAGTCTGAGACCCAGGCACAGCGGGTGTCCAAGGGACATGGAGCTGTGTGGGATTAGGGGTGGTGCCATTGCATGTTGGTCTAAAGGAAGAGTATAGCCCCGGTTAGAGAAAGCCCTTGGCAGACCAGGATAGACATCCCAGTGACAGAGCTAGCAAAGACAGTTTTATAGAATCTAGACTTTGGGGGGGGTGGGGAGGGGGGAAGAAACCAGTAAGAGAAATGGACATGGAGAAGAAGGATAATAGGCCCAGACAGAGAGAGATCGTGAATAGCTTGTGGGAAAGTGGTGGAATGGTTGACATTTTGCAGATTATTTGACAAATAAAATCACCTTGTAGGGAGGGGCTATTATCAATCATTATAGTAGAGGGGCTGGAGAGATGGCCCAGTGGGTTCCAGACGACCTAGTTTCGATTCACAGCCCTGACTTGGTGGCTCACAACCATCTATTATTACTCCAGTTCCAGGGGATCTGACAGATGCTTCCTGCCTCCTTTTAAGTTGATCTATATAATTTGATCATTCTTTTATAGGGTAATACCTCATTCAACTTCTTAAATTTATTTTCATTGCTTCTATTATTCTGCTAGATATTTTTATTACTATGATATAATAGGAAAAGAATAGATATACAAAACAAGATTTCTGAGCAAAAGATGACTCTGTATTCTCACTTCTATAAACAATTGTCAGCAAACTTTAGGAAATTGTACAAAAATAGATTTCCATCAACATTTCTAGCAATCCATACTTCAAAACACATCTTGTTGGTTTATTATTTGGAGTTGGCATCTTCATCTGTTTGTATTTGCATCTTAAACTTTTTAAATAAGCAGAATATGTTTTATAATTTTTATTGGTTGTTTGAACACTTTTTTGTTAATTTACATGTTGATATTGCCTCCCCAGCTTGTTTCTTCTATTAAACTAGTTATAATTTTTCTTAAGTTTTGAAACATTTTCATATACTAAGAATACTAACTCCTTTTAAAAACAGTGTTATTGGGTGATGGGGTGGTCCACAGGGTAAAGGCATTTGATGTCAATCGGGTGGCCTGAATTTGAACCTGCATCAAAAAGGCAGAGAACTGACTTTTAAAAATTGTCCTCTGACCTTTACTCATGTGCCATGGAAGGCTGCCTTCACACACCCAAAGAAATCATTAACTTTAGTGTATAAATGTCCTCTTGTCTTCTGTTTATCCTTTAACTTTGCTTTGCATGTCTTTTCATTGTAGGATAGTAGTTAACTATGCTGAGGTGGGTGTTTGTAATTTCATCCACTCACCCCCCTGTTTTTGATTAGAGAAGCTTTTCCTGAAAGAAAGAAAAATGATGTCGCTTCAGTCTTTTGTATACATTTTTCCAATATGGTCCTTGATCCCTGTAGGTTGTAGACTAGCTGTAGATGTGAGCTTTACAGTGTAAAAGTGTCTGCATTGTGTAGTCAGGACCCGAGTGATGTTTTTGGTGGTTTGGGGACCCAGGGGAGGGTCCTCTGGGAGGGTGGGACACAGCTGGGGCTCTCTTGAGGACTCTGATGATTCCAGCTCGGGGGAAATGGCCAGCCAGGTCAGCTTGAGCAGTAAGCTTTCCAGAGCAGGGAAGACAGACTCACCTCAGGTGGATCTGACTCAGTGTTAGTCTTTGCCTACAGCACAGAAGATGCTGGCTCCCAGCACCACCGAAATGAACTAAAGAAATGGATCAATGGAGAGTATATGTAGCTCTTCACTTTTTTTTTCAGACTTGCCACGAAAATGATTGTTGTCTCTGTGGCTAAGAAAAGCTCATAAGAAAAGAGAATGCTGAGAGTGGAATTTGTAGAGCTAAGTGATAGAGGAAAAGAGGCGCTTGCCCCCAGATGCCTAGGGCAAAGGCAATGGGCATAGGATTGCTTTGAGAAGTGCACACATCATCCGTGACAGCCAGCTCTCCAGAAGGGAAGTCCTCACGTACCGGAGGAAATGATAGGGAACTGGAAAGTCCAGTCATCCGGATTGGACCTTTACACCTCCTGATGGTCAGTGTTGATGTTCAGCTCGGCAGCATGGCCTCTAGATGTGCCTGTGTTGATTCATTCATGTGCAAGGACCCACCTCCCGTGGGCGGCCCGTTCCTTGGCTGGCGTCCCAGTCTGTATGAGATGCCCCCAAGTGACTGCCGTTCTCTGCTTCCTGATTATAACACGGTCTAACGAGCTGCCTTAAACTCCTGCCATCTTGACTTCACCTCCAGGACGGACCATGCCCTTGAATTGTGAGTTCAAGTAAACCCTTCCTCCTTTAAGTTGCAGTTCTCAGGATATTTCATCTTAGCAATGGAAAAAAAAAAAGCTAAGATGAATCTTATACAGTTGTTTTGAATGAACACATCCAACTGTTTAAATATGTACAATAAATTAAATCCGACTGCTCTCCTTTAGTTTCTTGGGACCAGCTGATAGCTGACTCACTCTTCTGCACTTTAGCAGTGAGTCTCAGTGCTGGCCCCAACCAGAACAGCATACCCTTCACGACTCAAATATCCCTACAGAAGTCATGTGGATTTATCATATCTTCTCAAATTTGGCAATGATCTAAAAAAAAAAAAAGTTGTATTAATGCATCATGTTCTTTTGACTGTTAGTCCTTTGGCTTAGAAAGCAATTCCTAGGGGACCTTATGTGTTTCCATTCTCACTCCTGGTTTGTGGACTTCCCGTCTTTGACTTCCAGCTCCCCACCAGCCCACTGGGCCTCCTTTCAGGCTTTCCAAAACCTCAGCTATTCTCCAGGGCTTGCCTTACACGTCTCCTTTCTGCAGCTGTTCCTGTCTAGGTTTGCAAGATGGGATTTGACTGCTGATAGGCCCTTGAGTATGGTTTTATACCTAGCTGGAGACAACTCAGTCCGTTATGATCTACCCCTTTATGTTAGCTACCTTAACCATTTCTGGAAAGACAAGACCTGTATTTTACTGTGCTTGGTGGTCCTTTCTTTATCACAGTGAAGTCCTTTATTTTCCCTCAGAAAGTCTGCATAGTGGGTGCTTCTGTAGATAGCGATCATGTGTGGAGAAGGCAGGGACAGGGGGTATGGAGTGAGAGTGTCAGGTTTCTCTCTTACATCAGAGGTGGGAGCTCAAGCAGAGAGCGATTCCAGGGAAGACCCAGAAGGACAGGTGACACATGCTCGTAGGATGGATAACGGATCCCGTACGTGGTGAGCAGCAAAGTTGGACTTAGACAGAAGGAAGCGGAAAAGAGTCATGTCGAAGGCCGTCTACAGGGAAACCGATTAGAAGGAGATTAAAGATGAAAGGGGAAAGGGTGAGTGTGAACAGGGAGAAGTCAGAGGGAGGCTCCTCAGAGGGTCGGTGAGTCAGAAAGGAAGATGACATCATGAACTTGGCAGCATCTCAGAAGCGTGTGTGTTGGGGAGGGGCGGTAGGTGGCGAGGGGCTGCTGTGGACGCGGAGGGAGGGGGACGGTCTCCCCTGTGAGCTGCTCAGTGGCTGACGATGCGGATGAGGTCAGGCAGATGTGAGGGCATGAGTGCCGGTGTGGGTGGTGCTCCCGGAGGGTGAGGACAGTGGGTGATGGCATTGTTGGCAAGCCGCTATGCTTGGACAGGGCTCCCGGGCTGAGCATCTTCATAATTGAGTGCATCGGTGAAGAGGAAGATGGGGGTGGTGTCCCGCATTCTCATTCAGCTTTTATGGAAAATTGTCTAATAGGCTTCATGTCGTTTCTCAGCCCTCCCCCCCCCCCCGGGAGCCACTGTGCCCCTTTATTTAGGCTGACGCATGCCTCTTGGCTCTTTGAAGCTTCAGACAGGCCAAACCACCTCTGATAAGTTTTCATTCATTTTTGTTATTATCGTCATTGGGAATGCTTGTCTACGTACTCTTTAGTTTTGACCCTAGTCCTCATGGAAGCCAACATCCCAGCTCACAAAGCTTCCCTTCCGAGCCCCGAGTCCTCCACCCACTCCCACCTCGGCACCCCACCCACACTCACGCGCACCAGTCCTTCTTATTATCTTCTGTGCATTCACTTGATACTTTTCAACTTTATGGGATATTCTGTTACTTCTGACCTGTTCCCTGTCCCTTCCAGATAACGAGTTCTAGTGTGTCCTATCTTCTGGTACTCTCCGTGACAAAGAGTAAACCGACCAACGAAGATTTAGAAAGATCAATGGATATTTAGAAAGAAGGAAGGCCAGAGGACAGTCTTAGGGGTCATTACTCAGGAATACCGTCTGCTTTGTTTGGGAGACAGGGTCTTTCCGTCGCTCCCACTGGAGTAAGTGAGCAGCTAGCGAGCCCCGTGGACCCTCCTGGTTCCATCATTCCACTGCTTGGATTAGGAGCACATCACACCGCTCCTGGTTGTTCTTGAGTGTTCTGGAGATTCTACTCAGGCCCTCAGGTTTGCAAGGCACAGGCTTCACCTGTGAGCCATCTTCCCTTCCCATAGCTTCCCCTTATAGATAAAAGTTATGGAGTTCTGTGGCTCTGGATTCATTCACACGGGGTGTGATATTTTCTGTAAACCTGTGTTGTCATCTCAGCTAAAACCTCAGAGCAGCACCTTCGAGCTTCTCTCTAGCCCTTTACACGCACCACTTCCGGCGTCTCCGAAGGGCACTCGAGGCGCCTCACCTAACTGCCCCCTGAGAGGACTTGCCTGTCCCTGTCAGCCTCATTTCACTAACTGTATCTTCCAAGGTTTTCCGTTTGGTCATAGGTATCAGAATCTCCTTTTTTTCAAGTGGAACGATATTCTATCATGATTTGTTTCCCCACTCATTTATTTATGGACATTGGGTTGTTTCCGCAGGGGGCCATTGTTCTGAGCATGAAAATACCCCATTCATCGTGTAGTGTAGTCTCTGAGGGCATAGTTAGGGCTGGTAGCTCAAGAAGAGAAAGGCAGAGTTGATTGAAGAATCATCAAGAATCATCTTTGTGCCTGGCAACGTCATCAAGTTTGGGAGATGGTGGATGCAGAGAGTTGACACCAAGGGGGACTCCATCCACTCCTCTACCCTGTTCTTAAAGTGGGAGAGCAAGGTGGATGTGAAGTGGTGAGGAAAAGTGAGTCAGCTGAGGAGAGACACCATGGGAAGGAGGTGTGAGGGAGGGGCGTGGTTATAACAGGGAGTCTATGGGTGCAGGGCTCCCGTGAGTACAAGGGACACTGTAATGAGAAGGCCAGGCAGTCTACACAAAATGCCTTTCAACAAGCTGTAGCATAAAGAGCTTCATGACAAGATCTGCCACCTTATAGCTAATGACAATATATAAAACTAGATCCCACCGGGAACTCTGGGTACCAGTCACTTACACTGCACTTTTTTTTTTCCCAGTTAGACTGGTTTTGACTACTTTCTTCTCTTGACTTCTCAGCACCTAGAAAGGGATTTTTGAGCTCATCCCATGGAACTTCTCTAGAGTGTTGCTGTTAATGGTGGGAACTGTGCGTGTGTATGCCCATGTGTGCGTGTCTGTCTGTGTGCGTGTGCGTGTGCGTGTGCGTGTGCGTGTGCGTGTGCGTGTGCGTGTGTGTGTGTGTGTGTGCGTGTGTGTGTGTGTGATCTGATGTGTTGGGGTATATACAGAGGCTAAAAAAAAATAGGGTTTTAGATCCCCCTCCCCCCAAGCTAGAGTGGCAGGCAGTCATATGAGTTACTCTGACGTGGGTGGGTGTTGGGAACTTCCTCTAGGAAATGGAGAAGTATTCTTAATGGCAGAGCCTTCTCTAGCCCCATCCTTGGCAGCTTCGTAGCTGTGCCCTAAGCTTTTAACACCCATGGATTGTCTAGCAGAATGTCTCCTGGTTTAAAGGGTAGGAGAGCTAGATTTCATCAGACCCTCTTAGAAGCCACAGTCCTTCCGCCCGCTCCTTGCCCATCTCACAGTCCCAGTATGAGATTCACAGCCACTCCCTAGACTGAAAAGGCACCCTAAACAGGATGTTATTGCATGCCAAAGCCACAAAGTTCTCGGCCTCTCTGTCTAACAGCACGTAACTTTAACTTCCCGAGGTATTTCCTCCCCAAGACTGAACTGGCTGCCTTTTTGGAAGTTTTTTTTTTTTCCTTTTTTCTTTCTTTTCTTTTCCACTTCAGACACTTGGTGCTTTGGCCCATTTCAAGCAGCCTCTGATCCTCTGCCTCTGCCTCCCGCCAGCCCCTCCAATCTACCCTTGGGGAGTCTCACTGGTCACTTGGCAGAGGCCCCCTCAGGCCAAGAAAGCTTCCCTCACTTTGTTTCTGTTTAACCCCTGCCCTTCGGGGCGCTGAGGGGCGGGCTCTGGGCCGCCTCCCTTGTAGTCTGTTCTTGCTTGCAGGTGATTAGCAGGTGGCTTCTAAGCAGAAAGGAACTTCGCCCCAGGCCTCACTCTCCCATAGGCTCTTGCAGTTTTGCTACAAAAGAGAAAAATGGAGCCTTTGAAGAGTGTATATACACTATTCATGTACTTTTCAGAAAGAGAGAAGTGTCTATAAATTTCCAGGATCGGTATTAGATTTTTACTTTGTTACCGGAGAGCAGAACTAACGGGTTATGGCTCGGATGGCTTTTGGAATGAAAAAGAGCCAGTTGCCATGTCTAAGTATCTAGTCTTTCAGCAAAGCTTATTTGAAAATTTCTCTCTCAACACTAATTCCCAACAAGTGGTATTCCGGTGGGACGCTGTGGCCGGTTAGTACAGTGGCTTGGGCTGGTGTCTTCCTGAGTGCTCCTCTGGGGGAGCCAGCTTTCCCACCCACAGTGTGGAGCCCCGTGCCTGTCCATCTGCTGCTCGCTGACCAGAGGACAGCTGTCTTCTTGCTGTCTTCTCTGCCTCAGTCCTCCAGGCTGTTCAGTCACCAAGCTGTTGCCTGCAGATCATAAGGTTCTTGCAACAACTTGAACCACTGTCCTAGCACTAAATGAAACCTGATACTCCCTCACCCAGCCACCCCCCCCATCACTGAGCTACTGGGGACAGTGTGATATTTCCTCAGACCCCCAAAGTTAAGATCAAATAAAGGAAACCACTTTTTCCTAAGCCTTTTCATTTGAAAATTGTATTGTATTTATTTGCCTGTGGCACGTGAGTATGTGTGGACAACTTGCAGGGATTTATTCTCTTCTTCTACCAGGGGTCTGACTCAGACACTCACCACGGAGGCAGGTGCCTTTCCTCGGTGGTTCTCAGTCTTCCTGATGCTCAGACCCTTCAGTACAGTTCCTCGAGTTTTGGTGACCCCACCCATAAATCACTTTATCACTACTTCTTAGCTGTAATTGTGCGATTGTTACAAATCGTGATGTAAGCATCTCGTATGCAGGATACCTGATAAGCGACCCCTGGGGTGACCCACAGGCTGAGCTTTACCTATTGAGTCATCTTGCAGGCCCCTTTTCCAAATTTGAAACACCTCCAGTTTCTCTTCTATTGTCTCTAGTAATTAAAGAAGTTCTTTAGGTCTTCGCTCCTGGATAGGCGTTTTTTATGCACCGAGGTTTGAACACTTGTGTCCACCTGAGCATCTGTGCCTGTCTTTTGGCAGTGAAGGCTGACCTATGGGGCAGAGCCCTCAGAGGCCTGGTGGGCACTCTGCATAGTGAGAGGAGCACCCCTGGATCTGTGAGTCTGGGAAACACAGATCTGTTCATTCTGACTTTTACCTAGCTGAAGTGTGTTGGATCTGGGGGTGTCTGTTAAAGGCAGGTAATCGATTACCCGCGAGGTTCTTATTTCTAACTTGACTTAGATTATCTGGTCCTCGGGAGTCTTGAACATGGAATAGCATGCTCATCTTACAAAGACCAGGAAAAGAGGGAGTCTCTCTCTCTCACACACACACACAGGCGCGCGCGCACACACACACACACAGACACAGACACAGACACACACACACACACAGAGGGAGAGAGGGAGAGAGGGAGAGAGGGAGAGAGGGAGAGAGGGAGAGAGGGAGAGAGGGAGAGAGGGAGAGAGGGAGAGAGGGAGAGAGGGAGAGAGGGAGAGAGGGAGAGAGGAAGAGAGGGAGTTATAAAACCTCAGACTGTGTTCTGTGTTTGAGAATAACCTTACAAAGGTAGAACTTTGGAGTGTCCCTGGGAGTGACCGCTGAGTTCTGGTCTCAACATGTTTATATGACAACAGTCATAAAAGCTGTTTGGCCACCTCCTTGTGGGCACAGAATCAAGACAGCCTTTGTTTCCCAGAGGGAGTGAGGGTGCCATGGAGTGTCTAATGTGCTCTAAGATGGCTCGGGAAATGGCCTTGTTTCTGTGACCTGGGATTCTTTGAAAGGCATAGATAGTAAAGAAGAAAGCATCAGGATGAGCCGAGAGAGCTGCTGGGTGAGCCTACGTGGGAAGATGGTGGCTTTTATTAGCTACTGACTGTGGCAGGCTGGGGCTGCCTAAAGGACCACCAGAAGCAGGACCTTGGGTACCTTGCGTTTGTTCAAGTCACGTACCTGCCCTGCCTGCTGTGAATAAAATTCAACTGAGTGCCTTGCAAGCAAGGACCTAAGCTCCTTCCCTCAGATAAAATTGGGTACGGTAATACCCAAAATGCCAAGGAAGAGGAGGAAACAGGGACCCCCATGATCTGCCGGCCAGGAAGCTTGGCCTGTTTGTCAGTCTCCAGGCTAAGAACACACTCTGTCTCAAATCCCAGGATGGATGGACCCTGAGAAGCAACACCAAAAGTTGTTGTCTCTCCTCCATGTGTACCTTCATTTTTGAATACATGGATGCATGCATGTGCGAGGATGCATGTGCATGCATGCACACACACACATGCACACACACATACACACACACATATACACACATGCACACACACATACACATACACACACATATACACATACATACACACATACACACACATATACACACACATGCACACACACATACACACACATACATACACACATACACACACACACACACATACACACGTGTGCCTGCACACTTGGTACAGTGAATGATACCAATACCAACACCAACAAACAGGCCACTGCATTAGCCTTCCCTGGGCTTACAGTACTCTTTGAGTTACCATGGCAACAATAGTTTTAATTATAGAGAGCCAAAAAACCGATACCTTGTATATCAGATGGGGCTCTCTTTTTCCCTATGGACAAAAGTCTGACCGCGGGAAGCTTTCGGTGGGTTTTCCTTCCAGGCCGGATTTGATTATCTTCTCTAACAGATAGCTCTTTTGCTTATGAGGTGCGTGAGAACTAACTGAAGCTTTACAGGGCTGAGGGCCTGATGGGCAGAAGCCCCTGTGACACCACACTGGAATTCTTGGTCCAGGAGGCAGCCCTGCCAGCTCCGCCGCACCCCTGGCAGCCCGGTGAGGTGCAGCCTCAGGACCCACGCTGGCTGCTGTTTTAGCCCCTGGAAATCTGCCCGTGAGGCTATAGAGTTGGGCGAAGTATCACCTGATAATTATCCTTGACAATATTTAGGATTAGGTAGGGGAGATGAGCAAGTAATCCCACCGAAGGGGCAGTGACAGAGACACACACTTCACAGCGCTTTCCTGACCAGAGCATTAGCGGGGACCCGGGGCTTCAGGGCTCACCAGCCTCTTCCCCATCCGTATTACTGATACTGCTTACTCTTTGAATTTCCTGTCAGGTTTGTCGAGGGACCACAGCCTATCTGACTATGTCTGGGCTCCCTCGTTTTCAAAGCTCCTGCAAAGCTAAGTAATCTCCCCCTCAGGTAGACATAAATCATTGTCTACCTTCTTTGCTCCTTGAGTAGACCTTCTGATGTATTCATTAATTATGGCCGCTGCCTAGTGGCGGTGGTGCGGCGATGGCTGAGGTGTACCTGTGAGCATCTTTCCTAGACCGTCCCCGTTCCTGACACTCAGCCTTGAACTCCCACTTGGTGTTAAAGAGGTCCTTCTTCTGAGAGATGGACAGCCAGATGGTGGCGTATCAGTGTGGGTACATTCGTGAAGTTTCCAGAAGGGCAGAATGCTGTTGTTCTTAAAACCTGGCACAAGGCTGGAGGAACACCCTGCAAAGACAAGGCAGGCAGAGAAGAAAGATTGGTGTGCTGGGTGGGAGGGTGGGGGGGAGGGAGGAGAGGGGGGGAGGGGAGGGAGAGGGAGAGGGAGAGAGGGGCCACAGATTGACACAGAGGGGAGGGAGGGAGGGAGGGAAGGAGGGGGGGAGCTAGTAAGGCTAGTATGCCTGTTCCTGGCTTGGTCACCAAAACATCTCCTATTTCTCCTTCGTTACTGTCCTGGTTTCCTTCCTGCTCTGGATCCCTGTCACAGTGAAGCTAGTCACAGCCCAGGCTCTGGAGGCCCAGGACACCTAGGCAGAGACCACTTGGCAATAGGCGTCATGGTTCCGATTTCTAATTCTTTCCCAGATTATTTTTCAAAAGAGAAAACAAAAAGTTCCCATTTTGGGGAAATCTTGCTTAAGTACCTAAGGACAGCCTCCCTGTTTGCCTAGCTTCCGCGTTCAGGAGGCTTCTCCGACTCTGATTTTGATTTCGGAGTTCAGGCATGTTAATGAAGTCTTTGTATGAAAGCAGAGGGGTTCTGTTTCTTGTTTGTTAGTTTAATGAGATTTTGTGTTAAGAACGGCACCATGAATCTGTCAGAATTAGCTTGGCTGCATGTGTGTAGCTCAGCAGCTTTGAGACCCTTGAAATGTCTGTTTTTAGGATACCAGCAGGGGGCTAATGAAAAGCCTTTGTTGATTTTAACGAATTGCAAGCCACTGTAGCCAAAATAAATATAATCTGCTTTTTTGGATTAGTTGTCACAGATGATTTTGCCTACTAACAGTGATTAAAGAACGCATGTGGACCAGAAGCCTAGCCGTTCTCCAGTGACTTTGGCTAAAATAGCAATAAACAGAAGTAAATAAAGACTTAGGGTATTAGTTATCTTTAATAAACAGCGACACCAAATGTACAGTATGTAGGCGCGAGGAGAGAGAGGGGTGTCAGATACCTGTGTGGCTCACGGGACTTCAGCTCTTGCTCCCACAAAGCATAAAGCACAAACAAAAAGAGACAGTTGCTTATTAGAAACGAGAGTGGCGCCTGGCTGGTGCCTTCTGTACTGCTGTAGATCTACCTGCGTGTGGGGCAGGCGGAAGCCCACAGTCACCGCCTGGTTCTCAGGGACTCTCAGGGCAGGTTGGGCTGGCTCATTCTGTTCTCATCTTCCCTTGGACTTGCGGACCAAAGTTGAAATCCTGCAACTATAGGATTAGGGTCTAAATCTGAAGGCAGTGTTAATTACTTGTATAATTATTAACCTTCTTGTCTGGTAATTCTACCCAGCTAATGAGCAGGACAGTGGAGCAGCCTCATCCCGCTGTATCCTCACTGCAGTGAAAAGGCTTGCCCGGCCAGCAAGCCCCATCCTTCCATTTCTCCAGGGACGTCTATGAATGGGGTTTTCCTTCCTAGCTGCTTAACTATGTCCCAAAGAAGGAAGTGCTGTGGCTGAAATCCTCCTTGGCAGGGCATATCTGTGCACAACCTAGAAGATGACTTCTGTAGTCAAAGACAACAAAAACAGAAACAAAACAAAACAACGAAAAACAATCAAACGGCAACAACAAACCTCTCCAAAGCAGAGATGCTGTGACGACTCCTATTATTTCTAACTGTAGCAAATGCTTTAAGGTATCCTTGGGGTCCTGCGTCTCTGATGGCAAATTACAAGCCATCCTTGGCTTCTTGCCCTCCTGCCAGGCTGGTACGGATATTTTTGTTGGCAGACGCAGAACCAGGCGTGTTCAAGGCATGGGAAGGGATCATGGAGCCATCCCGCCATCGAGCAGTGGCTTCCCAGTCTCATGTGTACTCCTAGTACAGCACATATTTTACCCTGGAAAGATGTCATGTCTTGTGGCAGCCTTGCCTTTAAGGAGATAATAGGATGAATCAGGAAGAGCTCTCGTCTCCTTATAGTTTCTGGTCTGGTAGAAGACGCTAAGGCAATGCACACAATAAATTTCAAAATAACAAATCAGCCCCAGGCTGGATTATGGAGAAGGCAAGAGAGTGGCTAGCAAGGGGTTGCAGTCCTGAGGGAGGTAATGTGAACCCCCCTCCCCCAACAAGTATGGTTGGAATGGGGCTTTGAAGGCAGCAGCTGTGAGTCTGGGGAAAAATGCGAAGTGAAGCAGAGGAGCCCCTCCCCCACCAATGGAGCCTAGCCCATGTCACAGAAAAAGCAGGCTGGCCCGCAGGCAAGGGACAGCAGCAAGTGCCAGTGACAAGAGTCTGTCTGGGTGTACAGCCATTGTCAGGACTTTGTGAGGTTGAGGGAGAAGAGGCACATGACACCTGTCATTTCTGAAACCCTAAAGGTCAGTTGTCTTTGTCCTCATGTCAAGAGGGGAGCACTCAGGTCAAAGGCCACCTGGCTAAGAGGCAGAGGACGCTGTCTTGCTCCACAGCACTGACTGCCCTCCACCTCCTAGTAGAACTAGGGAGAACTACTTGATGCCCTTCTTAATGTCAAATGAAAAAATCGCGTTAAGGTCACATTTTTAAATGATACCTTTGGATGGAAGTGTTATACATCATGTAGCACCTGGTCATTCACATGAATTTGCATCCTTTGGGTTGCTTTACATGTATATGCATGGATGGTGAGGCTCTCTCTGTGTGTATTTGCATGCAAGTGGGTTCATGCATGTGTGTGTGTGTGTGTGTGTGTGTGTGTGTAAAACTTCAGAGACTCTCCTTGATTGTGCTACACATTGTATACTGAGGCTATATCTTTTACTTGAAAGGCTTGGAGCCCTCCAAATGAGCTACCTTATTGGGGAATTTCCTATCTCCCCATCCCGTCTTCTGAGATTACAAGATGGCCGCCAGGCCCACCTGGCACTTATCTAAGTGCTGGGGAATCCTAATTCTGGTTCCCATGCAGCCGTCTCTTTAGCCCCCCTCCCCCATTTGCCATTTCAAGTCTATTTCCTAAACGAATTAGCAAAATAGATTCTATCCTGTCAATTACTATGAGAAGCCGTGGAAGGTTCCAGGTGAGACTCAAACCTGCTCTGCTGCCAGCCTCTGAAATGCCCGTGGATCTTATGGCTACATGTGACTTCCACAGCACTGGGGATATAGACACGAAGGTGTCTGTTACTGTATGTTCTATGCTCATTTGTGAAGCAGATGAGGACACACAGGACTTAGGGTTTCAGCTGACCATGATAGACAGACCCTCAGTCCTCTGCCACAGACTCCCTAGGTTTTCCTGTGTTCCTATGAGGGAAGAATGGGCTACTACTCCTGTACACTTAGCAGACTTATTTAGTCACCCCTTTCTTCTTGCATCCAATATCTGTGAGGAGTGAGGCATCCCTGGCTTTGACCCCTCCTGCCCCATTCAGCAGGTCCTAGGCCTTGACCTCTCCAGGGCAGGTCCTGGGCAGAGGGCCAAGTGTCTGCCAGGTGCCACTGAAACCGAGAAACTGACACTGCTTTGCACAGAGCAAGCCTGGAGGGCTCCCCTTAGATTCCATTCATCTTTAGAATTCATTTTGCAAATCCCATAAACTCCCACAAGGAGATGAGATGGACCTGTTCTACATCGGCAATGGTCTAATCTCCTGTATTTCTTTCATAGTAAACTCGGAAAGTTCATTAAATATGCTCAAGGAATACTTATAATGATCACAAATGTCATGTCCAGGCGGGTAAACACAAGAATACATTTGTACATATGGACAGATGTACGCACGTGTTCATGGCATTCAACCAGAGTTCAGCTCCCTGGGTCTTCTGGGTACATCTGCTTTAAGTGGGCTGCCTTGATCAGCTCTGTCTATGAGACTTTAAACATTGCATTCTGGTTTGTGAAGAGCCATGGCTGGCTGAGATCAATATCAAGTTCTGCCTAAATCCTTTCAAATTAAGCAGGCATGCTCACACTGGTGTCTCCCTCTCTAATAACCTTGGATTTCAACCTTGCGTTTTTCCATGAAGGAATCACTCCTCTGCGGAGGAATGATAGTCAAGTTCAGCTTGTTTCTGCAAGTGTTTTTTTTTCCTAATATACATCTACATTTCTCATATGCTACATGGACCAGCCTTCCTACATTTATTTAGGGTGTATGTGGCGTCTGCCGTCATTTCTATGAATAACATAACAATGTCTAGGGACACTCAGTCATACACTTATTAGAATAAAATTTTATACAGATGCTGTGTTCATTTTCCATGGAAGTCTGACTTGGGTGTCTGGCATTTTGAAATCAGAGGAAGTAATTATCTTGTTATACTACTATACCCTGACAGGTGGGATGGACTTGAGCAAAAGCTGGGTTCTGCTTAAAATTCAAATTAACACCCAGGTCATCTCTGTGCTCCTACGGAAACATGATATTCCTTCTCTCTGCGAGACTAATTCACAACTAGAATGTGAGTTACTCTTGTCTGATTTCTCCAGAAGAAACCTAGCGATGCTGTTCTGAGCTCCTCTTTGTCCCCTACCCCTTTGCATTCTTTAAGAGAAGAATAAAAAGAGTGTGTTCTCTGTTGGTAAGTTATTAAAGAGAACTGTTTACCAGGAAACATCGTTAACCTGGCACATGGTTTACACTGGTTGGTATTTAAGTATCAGCTATTTTGCAGCTGACTCTGAATGTTCTAGCTGTGTGGTTAGTCTTTACCAACGCCTTTGCAAGAGAACTTTTCTCAGCTCAGACCCTGAAGTACTGTTTCTTAAGTGTCTTAGCACTGACAAATTTCAGTGCCCAGTGAATTTTCTCCTCAAAGGATAGACCTGAGAAGAGTTCTGGAACCAGAGCAGATAAGCTTTGATGTGTGTTTGTGTGTGTGTGTGTGTGTGTGTGTGTGTACATATATGTATGTTTGTGGCTCATTCCCATGATCTTCTTTGTTGCTTAGTATAAATACTTTTATTTTGAAGTGGAAGGTTAGGGTGGCTTTGGCTATTTTACATCTTCTCAAACTACATATTTCACTATAATTCCTGATACTGCCTGTACATGAAATGTTGTATTATTCATTTAATACCCTCAAATCCAAGATGGATACAGCGGGGGTGGGGAGGGGCACTTCCTTTTCTTCATAAAAATGGATTGACAACATCTAGAATTTTATTGATGGGCCTGGAACCATAGATATTAGACTGAGTTTCAGAGCTTTATAACTTCAAATAGAAGGCTTCCCAGCTTACCTAGAATTGACTTTTGTAGGTTTTTTCTTATTAGCTAACACTCCGCATTGCTACAAACATTTTGTTAAAATCCAAAGTAAGCTTAGTTGTAGACAAAAATATCTGAATCCTAAAAAGAAAAAAATTACTTTTCTCATAGCAAAAAAAAAAAAAAAAAAAAAAAAAATCTCATAGTGAAAAAAGTTAGTAACGGAGTGCAGGGGGAGGGGAGGAAGAAGTTGGGGAAACTTGAATTCTGAGAGGAAACTATGCACAGAAGAGATGGGCACTCAGAAGCTGTGACTTCTTCCTGATGGGAAGGCCAGCCCTATATCCTGTCCTTAAAGACAGGTGGCAATCAGATTAAACTCCTCCCACTCCACATAGACTCCTCCCACTCCACATAGACTCCTCCCACTCCACATAGACTCACGGTAGAGCGAGATGAGATGTGAGACCTCAGAAGAGCCAGGTATTCCTTTGAAAGAAACTGGGAGTCACATGTTGGTTTTCTCCTCCCTGTGGCAGTGACTCTCACTAAGATAATTGAAATGAAGAAGAGAATTTAGGAAACGGTATTAAAATTGATCCCAGAAAACAGGAGTTTCCCCAGAGTAAACAAAATGAGCTGTCCCAGAAGCCAGTGTTTGGAACAGTATTACAAATGCCTCAGTAGACTTTAAATGAGGCAAAACATGTTCCAATATCATTTAAAAATAACAGCTTAAAAGGGCTCATATATAAAGACATAAAAGGCATTTTGACATTTAATATGAAAACAGCATTTTGATGAGCTGGGTAAAAATGAGGCAGAGACATATGGATTACATATTTCTTATAGTGTGCCCGCATTTTAAAAATGAGGCAGGAAAAAAAATCTGGCAAAATATTTTTGGGGAATTTGCTACATATACTATATTTAAAAAGAGGTGAGGATGAACTCCAGACTGCTGTGACTGCTCATGACATTGAATTTGATAACTTTTAATTTGCGCCTCCCTGATTCCTGTGAAAGAGCTCAATCTGTCCATGTGCTCTGGAAGTGAGTAGTCAGAGAAACTCTCCAGATTTCTTGGTTATGAATCAGTCACCAAACACATACCTGCAGGAGCATGCCAGATGCCAGGCACTGGGCTAGACTCAGACAAACTGGGAGACCTTGCCTTATAAGAAGGGTTCACACTGTTAGGAAGGTGCTTACAAGTTTGTGTGACCAGGAATTCCAAGTGCTTTGGGATGGACCGAGGATCCTACTGGTGGAACATTTTTAGTGTGGTGACGGGCTCAGAAGGGGGTTCTTGCCCCATATGGACAAAGCCATGGGTTTGGTTGCTAACCCTCCATAAACAAGGTCGATAGTTCAATCAATGATCCCAGCATCCAGGAGATAGAGACAAGAGGGTCAGAGCATTTATTATACACAAAAAAGTCAGTATAAAGACTTTTATTTTGAAATGGAAGGTTAGAATAGCTTTGGCTATTTTTCTTCTTCTTAGACTACATATTTTACTATAATCCCTGATACTGGCTGTACATGAAATGTTATATTATTCATTTAATACTCTCAAATCTGAGATGGATGGAGGGGAGGTGTCTTTTACTTTGTATAATGGATTAACAACATCTAGAATTTCTATACTTTAACATACAGAACTGTTAGATACGTTAGATATGGCTTTATTTTATAAAACTAAATTGTGTGTCTGTATGTGCATACACATGCAAGTGCGTTTGCATGAGCATGCGGGCTTGCTTAAACCATAGTCCATACATGTGTGTAGGTTGGAGGATAGCTACTAATGCCTGTCCCTGCCTTCTGTTTGGTTAAAACTGAGCCTCTTTTCTTGTTTTATTTCTTTCTCCCTGCTATATGTGCAGGCTTATGACCCAGGACCCTCAGGGACTCTCGTGTTTCTACCTCTTCTCTTCCTACGGGAATGCTGTCATTGCAACTGTGTACTACAAATATACCCTTTATGTGGTTTATGGGGATTTGAACTAAGGTCCTCAAGCTTTGATGACAAGCATCTTTTACCCACTGAACCATGACCCCAGTGCCTGCTTTTCTATTTTCAGATGATGAAGAAGTCAGTGTGACAGTCACGCATGCACATTTGGTGATCCACAGAGTGTTGACACACTCAGACATATTGATACCTTTTAGCATTTCCATTTGAGTTGATGGACTCTTGAAACTCATCTGACTGAGCATTCATTTGAACCAATAGCTTGTAGCACAACTGAGGTTTGTTCAGGACACATCTCAGCATCAAGAAAAGATAGCAGCTTCTTTCCTCATCTTTAAGGCCCAGAGTTGCCCCGTAAAAGAAACAAATGAATAAATCCAGTTACTTTGTCAGAGACCATATATACAGGGAAGAAGAACAGGCACAAAGAATGCAGGGCCAGAGAAACCCTCTCAGCCAGGCATTTCTCATTCACATCAGCAGGCACCACGAAGCCACAACCATCAGGAAGATAAATTCTGGTAGAGACCAGCCCAGATTGTATAGCCTTGGGAACCAATATAGTGACAGCTGTCGATAGCCAGGGTACCTAACTAAGTTAGCTGGGTAGCAAAGGAAGATGGAGACAGTCTCAGCTCAGGCTGCGAGTTCAGGGCACAGCGACATAGACTTTTCCCCACTGTGAATGCTTAGGGCACCTGTGGCATGCAGGTGGCATTCTAGTGATGCTGAGCACAGTTCAGAATATTCCATCTGCATTTGGCATGAGCAAATGAGACGAGAGAGAGCTAACACAGCACACTTTGTACTTTACAAAAAGAATTGGTATGCAATGTACATTGGTATGCAATGTGACATTCTCTGTCTAGACTCAGATGATCTTGTGAGCTATTCACCAGGGAAGACATCTGTTTTCCTTGACATCCTTTTGTTAGAACTTCTGGTCATCTGTGGTTTTCTTTCTCAATCTTGGTGTTTGTGCGCACATGCATGCCTGTGTGTATAAGACCACTTACCTTCTTCTGCCTTTCAACCCCCAACTGGAACATCCACCTTTGATGTAACATTTGCGCCCCTTATCAGAATGGAAAGATGAGCTTAGGAGAGAGAGAGAGGGAGAGAGGAAGAGAGAGAGAGAAAAAGAGAGAGAGAGACAGAGAGACAGACAGAGAGACAGACAGAGACAGAGAGACAGAGAGAGACAGAGAGAGAAAGAAGAAGGAAGAAGAGAAGGAGAGGAGAAGAGATGAGAAGAAAAAGAAGAAAGAAGAAGGAGGAGGAGGAGGAGGAGGAGGAGGAGGAGAGGAAGAAGAAGAAAGGGGAGGAGAGGGAACAGAAGGGGAAGGGAGGAGAGGAGAGGAGAGAAGAGGAGAGGAGAGATATCAAGAGACATGTCCCTAGTCTTTAAGCCCTTAAAGCATACCTCCCATAGCACACTTAGAAGAAGGAGGAGGAGGAGGAGGAGGAGGAGGAGGAGGAGGAGGAGGAGGAGGAGGAGGAGAAGAAGAAGAAGAAGAAGAAGAAGAAGAAGAAGAAGAAGAAGAAGAAGAAGAAGAAGAAGAAAGGGGATGGGGGGATGGGAGGGGATGGAAGGGGAAGGGAGGAGAGGAGAGGAGAGAAGAGGAGAGGAGAGGAGAGGAGAGGAGAGGAGAGGAGAGAAGGGGAGGGGAGGGGAGGGGAGGGGAGGGGAGAGGAGAGGAGAGGAGAGGAGAGGAGAGGAGAGGAGAGGAGAGGAGAGGAGAGGAGAGGAGAGGAGAGGAGAGGAGAGATATCAAGAGACATGTCCCTAGTCTTTAAGCCCTTAAAGCATACTTCCCATAGCACACTTCCTCCAGCAAGGCCACACCTTCTACACCTCCCCAAATAGTGCCACCATCTGAGGTCAAAGTGTTCAAATACCTGAAACTATGGGGGGAAATTCTCAAACTATCACATGGCCCCATAGTGTCCTAGGTGACCAAGAGCACAAATCACATGATAGAATCTAGGAGAAGTGGCAGCCTCCATTGGCCACAACCAGATGAAGTATCCAAGGGCAAGGTGTAAGCTGTTTGGAAATGATGCCTGTCATTTCAAATGCTCTCATGACCAGCTGACTAGTGCTTTTCTCCCAAGTTTCTCTAAACTGAGGACCCAAAGACTGTGTAAGTTTCTCTAAACTGAGGACCCAAAGACAGTGTGTGTGTGTGTGTGTGTGTGTGTGTGTGTGTGTATTCTTGTTTGTGCATGTGTTTGTATGTGTGTGTGCTTGTGTGCTTGTGTGTTTGTGTGTATGTTTATGCATGTGTGTTTGTATGTGTGTGTGCTTATTTGTGTGTGTGTTTGCATATATATGTTTGTGTGTGTGCTTGTGTTTGTGTGTATGTATGTGTATATATGTTTGTATGTGTGTGCTTGTTTGTGTATGTGTTTGTATGTGTGTGTGTATATGTGTGTATGTGTTTGCATGTGTGTGTTTGTGTATATATGTGCTTGTGTGTGTGTGTGTGTGTGTGTGTGATTGTTTAGTCAACTTCAGGAATTCCTCAATTACTCCTCAATTACACAGGTTTTGAGACTGTCTTCACTCCACCTACTATCGACACACCCGGCATATACCATCCCACTGAGCTGCTTGCCCGTGTGCTGGGAATCAGATCTTTTATGGTCAGAGACATCTCTCCAGTCCCAGAAAGCAGCATTTTAAAGACAAATCTCTCCTCTCTGGGAGCCTCGGACTCGTGAGCAGGTGAAGGAGAGTTCGCAGCCCCAGTCTGCCACAGTGGCCAGGGTCTGACGGAGGAGAGGAGATAGTTAGCTCTTTCCCTTGGCCACCGTGACCATTCTGTCATCGGACAGGCTGGCAGGGCCAGTGACAACAGACGCTCTTCTGTCTCGGTAGAGGGATTAGTAAGAGTAAGCATGACCCAGAGGAAAAAGCTTTGCTTGCTGCTGCTTCAGTGAGCCCTTTTGGAAATTGTACAATTGAGTATTTTGGTAATTTCTCCTGATAATTAGACGTGTTTACATGGTCAAAGGCCCTCTCCAGTGCGGAGGCATTTTCTGTGAGCATTCTTTCTGGGGAAAGCTGAAAGTTTTAGGAAATTGCAGGGCCACTAATGGTTTGAAAAATGACCTCTCAGAGATGCATTTAAATTATAGTGGGGAAAGAGAGTGTTTTTGTAAGTAACATTTTATTTTGTTTGTGTAATGAAGCTCGTACAATAATCAATATTAAATATGCGAAACCATGTCAGGGCAAGCACACCTATGGGTGCATTGCTAATACAGATTTTAAAAACGAGGTTTCTTATTCAGGAAATAGCACAAATGTTTGTTAATAAACCCACCCCGTGAGAGCTGAGCGGAGACTGACCCCTTGGCTGCCAACAGATTCTCTCTCCTCTGCTGGTACCCAAGCTCCTGGGAGCTGCGATGCAGACGGATGTCAGACCGTTAAAACGAGGGCGGGGATACTCAGCTCTTCAAAACGTTACCACGCACCACTCATCTCAGTCAAGACCTATCGGAGTAAACTGTGTTTTATTAAAACATTTAAATTCTTTTTTGTATTTCTTTCTTTGTCTTGGGAAGAGGGCGTGTGTGCCACAGCATGTATGCAGGGCAGGCAACCATCTGCTGGCGTCTCTCTGCCTGCACTATTTAGGTCCTAGGATTTAATATAGCTTGTCAGGCTCAGTAGCAAGGGGCTTTACCTAGCGAACTATCTCACAGGTCCCAGAGTCAGCTTTGGATGCTATAATGTGCATTTGAAAATGCACCATTGTCACATGCTGTGACTGGCACAGGAAAATAGCATGTAGTATTAAGTTCCTCCTACTCTTCTCCCCCCTCCCATGTGTGTGTGTGTGTGTGTGTGTGTGTGTGTGTGTGTGTGTTTGAGACAGAGTTTTCTATGTAGCCCTGGCTGTCCTCTGTAGACTAGTCTGGTCTTGAACTCAGAGATCCACCTGCCTCTGCCTCCCAAGTGCTAGGATTAAAGGCAGAAGCCACCACCTCCCAGCTTTTTTTTTTTCCTCCTCTTCTTAATTCCTCAGGATATGAGAACATGTTACAGTCATGAAAATATAAAACTTGTACAGTCATGGCTTTACATATAAAAATAGCAAATTTCCCAGGCTTCTTCCAGATGGCTAACCATCACCAACAAGGGGTCTTTTAGCATATAGCATTTTATGTAGCCGGAAGTGTGGTATGCACCTTATCATTTGATATTCATTGCTATGGTGGTAGGCAGTGAAGACATTTTATCTCCAACTTAAAAACAGGAAATCATCAGTGTCATCGAGAGCTGTGGCATGAGAAGGCTCAGGAAAGCTTAGGATCCCATGTAGGACCCTAGGTCTGGCTGCCCAGCCTCAGCCTGCTGGCTGTGCGGAATACGAATGGCATCTTCGTTAAAAACCCTAAATATTAAACATAAGCTCTTATGTTTAATTATTTGTTGTCACTGGAAAAAGCACACAAAAGATGGCTATATACAAATCCACATTGTGTATATCAATATATATATATTACCATGCCCATAGTCATAATTGATTAATTGTTATGATTCAATTAGGATAGAGAACTACATAATACATATATTGAAAGAGCATAACCTTGCTTAGCTTGCAAATAAATGTGTGGAGAAACAGAAAAGGTTGACTTGAATGGCGGCGTGTCTATCCACAGTTTACAAATGTGAGCCACAGTGGATGAGACGACGTCTCGCTGATCGGCAAGCCTTTCACCGACTCTGGCTCCTGCCACATCTGAATAGCTGTAGGATGCTGGAAATCGTTTCCCACAGTGTTCCTTCATCCCAACTACCTTATGCCCACCCTCCTCCCCGTTTGCTTTCCCAGAATATCCAGTTCATCCTGGATAGGACTCATGTTGGCCAGTGCTCAGACCCATTCTGTACCTCCAGCCTGTAGTTTGTCTCTGCCATTCACTCTGTGTTTCGGAGAAGTTTGAGGTTCTCAGCACAGTTGAGCAGAAGTTAGAGTCCGCCTCTGTTCACCTCCCTCTGCACGGGCTCAGCTGCCCCCTCTGTCAGCGTTGATCACTAGTATGGTGGGTCTGTTTCCATGGACCAGCCAGCATTGATACAGCTCCCCGATCCGTGACGTACAATCAGGTCCACACAGTCCATGATGTTGGGCCAACCTATGATTATAATTACCCATCATTATAATAATTTCATGCTAAACAGTGAAGTTTTATGTAAAACAGTTCTCTAGCCCTAAAACCCTAAAATACACCTCTTCACCTCTGTCTTCTGTTACTATTTTATTTTTATTTTTACTATCTTCATAATTTGGTCTTTCTAGAATGTCATGTTGTTCTGACTGTACAGTAGGAAGTTAGTAGTTTCACACTGGCTTCTTGTAGGATGCATTAAGTTTCTTTTATGTACCTTTCATGTTTTGATTGCTTATTATCTTAAGCACCAAAGAACAGTCCATTTTATGGATATAGCAGAGTATTTTTTTCCTGTTTTTCTATTTATCCACAGGATGTAAATATCCACTTGCCCACTGAAGGATCTCTTGGTTGCTTCTGAGTTTGGCAATTACGAATAGGGCTGCTATCCAATCCGCTTACAGGTTTCCCTGTGGACCTAGATCACCGTCTTTACTTTCTTTTCTCCCATGCTGGTTTTGATTTTCTTTCTCAGCTGTAAAACAGCAATTAAAATACCAACTAGATTAAGATTACTCCTGTTGATTAATCAGTATGAATAAATGTAAGTATATTTTTTAATTTATTTTTTATTCGATATATTAATTTACATTTCATATGATTTCCCCCCTCCCCACAAGTCCCATAAGCCCTCTTCCCTCTCTCTGTTCCCCCATTCATCCCTTCCCTCTTCCCTGTTCTGCTGCATTAAGCCTTTCCAGAGTCAGGGGCCCTTCCTTCCTTCTTCTTGGACATAATTTGATATTTGGATTGTTTCTTAGGTATTCCAGTCTTCCAGGCTAATATCCGCTTATCAGTGAGTGCATACCATGAGTGTTCTTTTGAGACTGGGTTACCTCACTTAGGATGATGTTCTCCAACTCCATCCATTTGTTTAAGAAGTTCATTAATTTATTGTTTCTAATGGCTGAATAGTACTCCATTATGTATATATATATACCATATTTTTTGTATCCATTCCTCCATTGAGGGACATCTGGATTCTTTCTAGCTTCTGGCTATTATAAAATAGGGTTACTATGAACATTGTGGAACATGTGTCCTTATTACATGCTGGGGAGTCCTCTGGGTATATGCCCAGGAGTGGTATAGCAGGGTCCTCCAGAAGTGTCATGCCCAGTTTTGTGAGGAACCACCAGATTGATTTCTAGAGTGGTTGTACCAACTTGCAATCCCACCAGCAGTGGAGGAGTGTTCCTCTTACTCCACAACCTCACCAACACCTGCTGTCTCTTGAGTTTTTAGTCTTAGCCATTCTGACTGGTGTGAGGTGAAATCTCAGGGTTTTTTTGATTTGCATTTCCCTAATGACTAATGATGTTGAACATTTCTTAAGATGCTTCTCAGCTATCTGAATTTCTTCAGGTGAAAATTCTTTGTTTAGCTCTGTACCCCATTTTTAATAGGGTTATAAGTATATTATGCATTGAAACCACTAGATGGATGGTTGTCAATCAGTAATGCAGCCAACGTGCACAGTAGCTATTGAGGTGAAGCACACAGCTGCCTTCACTCCCGCATGTGCTGCGGACCCCACAGTGCCCTAGTACTGAGCATGGTAATTCATCTTCTCTGCGCTCGGGTGGTGCATGTTCAGTAAACTCCCAGCCTTGCTAAGGAATGCTTCTCCACCCAGTGTGGACCACTCCAGGCCAGGCCAGGCCCACACTGCCTGGATGGAGACATGCTCTTCCTCTCAGATGCAGGCAAAGCATTGCCTGCCCCATATCCTGACATCGAGACTGTAATAGCTCTATGTCAAACTCACTCGATGGCGTTCTAGTTATTAAAAATGCCAAATTTTCATTCTGTGTCCAGGCCTGTGGCTCTCCCTGAGTTAATATGAATTGCTCTGGCAAGGTCAAGGCCTTGTGACAGTGGTGGAAGTTTCAAGGAAGCTGGCGATGACAGATTCTCCTTTAATTCATTGGAGTGCTTGTAATAAAACTAATGAATGGAAAGGTCTGAACATTCTCAATTAGCTGCAGAGAACAGAATCCTAAAGATAATTAGTGGCTGAGATGGTGTGTAGTTATTTTAAAATACTGTTTCTGGTTTGTAAAGGTCTTACTTTAGTTAGCTTTGGAATCAAGCCCTATAGGAGAAGAAACCCTGCAGTGTGTGTGTGTGTGTGTGTGTGTGTGTGTGTATGCATTGTTTGTACATTCATGCATGTGAATGTGTGTGCATGCATGCATATTGACATGTATTTGTGCATGTATGCACATTGATGTGTATGTATGTGTGCATGCAGGCATCTGGGTGTGTTCATGTGTGTTCATGTGTGTACGTGTGTGTGTGTGTGTGTGTGTGTGTGTGTATCAGTGAATGTGTTTATATGGACATTGTGTGTGTGTGTGTGTGTGTGTGTGTGTGTGTGCAGGGAGATCCTTTGTATTTCTGTACAACATTATCACAGAAACATTTTTAGTGTTTGATATTTGAATACATTTTTGGTGATATTAATTTACCCCTCACAGTGACATTCTGAGGTTAACATTGTTGTTTGTGTATTTTAATGGGGAAGTAGACTGAGATTGCTCCTTTAGGTTTTCATGTCAGTGAAATACCCTAGATATCATGGTTCTGACCCAGGGCTCTTTGTGTGACTGGAGCTTTTCATGTTGGTTTATGTGTTTATTTTGTTTGTTGTATCAATGTGACACTTTGGCCTTTTGTTGATCAAGCCTGCCTGTTGCCATGCTTTGTAGTTTAATCATATCTCCTTTCAAGACCTCAGCTCAGCATACATGATTTCTGCCAATGCTTGCGAAATGCCTAGTATCTTGGGCACCTTGTGTAGATGTTGTACTGTGTTAGTTAGGGCTCTCTAGAGGGATAGACCTGAGGAAGGAAGGAAGGAAGGAAGGAAGGGAGGGAGGGAGGGAGGGAGGGAGGAAGGAAGGAAGGAAGGAAGGGATGGAGGGAGAGAGGGAGGGAGAGAGGGAAGAAGGAAGGAAGGAAGGAAGGAAGGAAGGAAGGAAGGAAGGAAGGAAGGGATGGAGGGAGAGAGGGAGGGAGGGAGGAAGGAAGGAGAGAGAAAGAGAGAGAGAATGTGTGTGTGTGTGTGTGTGTGTGTGTGTGTGTGTGTGTTGTAGGATTATGTGATATGGACAGTGTAACCCAGCAATGGTCATTTGCACCCTGGGCAGGCAGCACCCAGGATCCGCTAAATCCACGCACCTGCATTAGCAGCCTCAGTCTGCTTCAGTAGGCCTACGGATTCCTGCAGAGGTGCTGATCTTCAGTCCACACCGAAAGGCTGAAGCTGGGGTCTGGTGTCAGCCCAGGATGGCAGTGATAAAGTGGATATCCTATGAGTAGTGAGGCTGTCTTTTAGACTTCTTTATACCTGTGCAGCCAAGGGAAAGTGTAAGTCACACACCTTCAGTTCATCTAGGAATTATCCTCACAGGCCCACTCAGAGGTGACTCTTAGTGGATCCCAGTTGACAAATGAAGATTAGCCATCAAAGAGAATAAAAGCTCCTGGGTAAGCTCTGGGAAGAAGTACATATCTCAGTAGTGACAATCCGTTCCCTTGCAGTTTCCCGTTGTATGTTTTTATAGTGCTTCTCCTACCAAAGACTCCTTGAGCCTTTGCCCTTTGAATCCAGAAGAATGGCAGAGGCAGGGCTGAGAGCTGAGTTACTTGTGTTCTTGAGTTAGACAGCATAACTGTGGAGGTTTCTCAGATTACGCTCTTCACACATCTACAGCATCTCACAGAATTGTCATGCATGCCAATGAAAAGGGTCATCATTACCTTGGTTTTAAAGGTTCCTTTTATGTTTGCTGTGTGGCTGCCAGCCTGCATGTCTGCATGTGGGTATGTGCGTGTGGTCGCAGCACCCAGAAGAGAGCATCAGAGACCCTGGACCTGGGGTTGCAGTGAGTGCTGAAAACTGCACTTGGGTCCTCACTAATATAGTCCCTGCTCTTCACTACTGAGATGTTTCCTTAGTCTGATGACCCTTGTTTTAAAGATGAAGAGCCCAGTGCTCTACACAGTCAAGATATGAGCCTCAGTCTCCTTACCCACAACATGATCTAGTCCAACCACTTATCAAAATACCCATTCCTGTGTTTCCAAATCACCCATTAAAGGCATATATGTGAGAGTCCCAGACATCTGGCTTCAAATAGCTGCTGACAACCAAGACATTTGTTTTTAAGAGTTTCTGCCTCAATTTTAGTATGCATGTATACATGTATTCTTTCCATAATATATAATTTGATATAAAAATATTCCTCAATGACCAGAAGTAAAGTCTAAGGTACAGAGTTGTCCCATTCTTATCTGGGTTATGTACTCTATAATGGCTTCCCCTTTTCCTGGGCAGTAACCACTAAGCTTGAACAATATTAAATAACTCCAGCTTTGACTGTTCTGTGTCATTATCTGTTTTGTGCACAGTTTTATATGTTGTCTCTTGATGCTTTTTCTCATTTTGTCTAATTCATTTTCTATTTCTATGTATCTCAAGATGATTTGAGGGGTGTCTCTCATAGGTCATCGTCTTAGTTATTGTTCCATGGCTATGGGACGCGGTACCAAGACCAAGGCAACTCTTATAAAACTCTCATAAAAGAAGGCATTTAATTGGGGGATTGGTTACAGCTTTAGAGGGTCATTCCATGATCATCCCCATGGGAAGCAGACAGGCATGGCACTAAGCAGTAACTGTTGGCTTTGTATCCTGACCCTCAGGCAGCAGGCAGAGAAAGAGGTGCAGGGAGAGACTGGGCCTGGCATGCTCTTTTGAGACCTCAAAGTCCACCTGAAGCTATACACTTCCTCCAGCAAGGCCACACTTACTTTAATACGTCCTCTGTGTCTAATCCTTCTCCAACAGTCCCACTCCTTGGGGACTAAGCATTCAACTGTATAAGCCTATGGGGGCCATTCTCATTCAAACCATCACAAGCATACGACACCCAGATGTCTCAAGGACAGGTTGGACAAGAAATTCCATTCTACCAGAGGAAGATTAAGCTGTGGCATCCACTGAGGGAGACGCCTATGTCATGGTGCTCTGAGTTTCCTAAGGGACATCGTTGGTTGGTTTTGAAGTTCCTTCACAGTTCCCAGCCCCAGCTCCAAGTGTTGCCTCTCCTTTGAGATGCACAGTGAAAAGAGCTGGGACGTCCGATCCTGATGTGCAGGAGGGTGTCTTCTTTGGGTCTGTGTAAGGTGGTCAGTCTCTCTTTTAAAAAAAAGATTCATTCATTTATTTAATGTCTATGAGTACACCATTGCTGTTTCAGACACACCAGAAGAGGTCATCAGATTCCATTACAGATGGTGGTGAGCCACCGTGTGGTTGCTGGGAGTTGAACTCAGCACCTTCGGAAGAGCAGTCAGTGCTCTTAACTGCTGAGCTATCTCTCCAGCCCAGGTGCTCCATCTCTTATAGCTGTTTACAACACTCCCAAGAGCCACACTCCACTGAGCCCTGTTGTCTGCTGGAGCTGGAGAACACAATAGCATAAAAAAGAGGGACCGTGACAGGTCTCCACCCTCAGTTCCTGCCTACAGCACCCTGTGACTACAACTGTGACAAACACTCTTGTTTCTTGTCTAGCCGAATAGCATTCTGGATAGAGTTGAGAGAAATGTATAGTATTTTCAATGCAGTGTTTTTCTCTTTAGGAAAGAACATGAGATTTTGGAATTTTAATGATGAGGCTGTTTAAAAGTACTGCTTGTGTGATTTATTGTTATGCTTCAAATTTTGGAATTTTGTTCACAGTCTTGAAATCTTAATATCTATATATGCATATATACACACACACATACACATTCACACTACGTACATATACATATACATATACATATACATATACATATACATATAGATGGAGATTCTGTTTCTCCTTGTGAGTCAAGTTCTAATACGATCGAAGTGAAGTTTGCAGAACGGGACTTACAAAGGTTGATCTTCGTTCTCATGCTCCCTTCTATCGGTATGAGACTCACAGGACAGGAAATGTGTCATGGGATTGATCGTCATCAAACACACTTTGGAAACTGTAGATTTGGAAAGTCAGCTTCAACACTTTTCGAAAACTGGTTTCCCAGAGTTTGGCTGTGTTGGAGCAGTCTGTTCTGCATACATGACATGAGCAGGTGATTCTATGTCAGCGAGTGTCACGGTACCCAGAGGTCTGTTGCTAGCAGGGACCAGAAGGTCTCGAAGCAGGGGTCTGCCCCCTGTCTCTTCAGGGTGGCCTATGGCAGCAACTATACATTTCTTTATCTCAAAATAGTGTCACACATTGCTGTGAGGCTCCGCCTGCTCCTTCCAGCCCTTTTCTGGTTCCAGACGTTTGGTCACAGAAGCAGCCGCCTCTCCCTCCTAATGCTGTGCAGGTTGATAAAACAGTTGCCGAGCCGGAATCCCTAAAGAAATTATTAATTACCTGGTTAATGTGCATCAGGCTGTGGGAGTGTGAGATTAATCACCAGCCGTGGGATGAGTTGCTGAAGTGGATTTTGGTTTTTTGTCTCCTGTCACTCGGTAATGGCTTTTCCTTCCTTCACCATCAGGTGAACAGGTGCAGAGCTGCTGTGCTCTCGAGCTCTGAGGCAGGAACAGCCGGCGGCCAGGCCCTGCCTCTCCCGCAGCCCTGCTGCACGAGCAGCTTACGGCTCTCAGCGCCATCCGCTCAGCGCTCCACTGGTGGAGAGACTCCCGCGTGACAGGGCCTCCCTCCGTCAACAGCTCTGATTTTCCAAATGAGTGCATATTTCCACACACATGCTCTCTCTCTCTTTCTACACATACACACACACACACACACACACACACACACACACACACACACACACACAGAGTTATAAACACATAACAAAGAACACTCAGCGGTGTTCCTGTGTGCTCTCCATGAACCTGTGTGTAGCAATTCTGCTTGGTTCTTTATTTGCACAGAACATGTTTAGCTTCAAAGGACAACAAACCTAAATCTCATGATCAGCGCGTCTCTGAACTCGCCTCAGATGAGCTTCTCCTTGCAGTGTATGATGATTGATACAGAGACACACAACTGGCCATCATGCAGAACATCAGAACCTGTGGGGTGCTTAGTCCAAAATAGGACATCCATATCACGTCCCTTTATCCCAAGGCTCAGGGTTCATTCTGGAAGAAGGAGTGGAGTGATTGTAAGGATCAGAGGTGATGGGTGACTGCAGCAAAGCAGTGTGTTCAGGACTTGAACTCACCGTGGCTATGACTGTATGTACAAGACCTGTACAAGGTCAAGCCAGCCAATTCCCCAGCAGGCTTGAGGAAGGGAGTCATGGATTTTGACCCCTGGCTGAGGAAAAGGGAGAGTCACTTTGCTTCCAGGAGGAGGCTTCTGAGAAGCTGCCAGTGCCCCCAGCAGATGACCCCATTCTCACACACAAATTGGTAGCAAAGTGGACTCACTGCACTTTAAGGCACACAGCGTGGGGGTGGAGAAGTGGGGCCTTAGGGGAGGAGCTAGAGTGGATTTGATTAAAACACAACAAAACCCAAAACTAAAAGGAGAATGATGTGTTCTGTAACTTATAGACGACACAAAGAGATGTCCCACTGCGGTCACATCATAGTAGACGCCATCACCGTCCCACTGCGGTCATGTCATAGCAGACACCATCACCGTCCCACTGCGGTCACGTCATAGCAGATACCATCACACGGACACTGTGGAATAGCACTGCTGCTTGCTCATCATCGTCTCTTTTGGCTGCCAAATGACATGCTAGGAAGTGGCCTATTTCAGGCCACTAATGTGTGATGTGTGTGTCATCATTATGGTGAGGGTGTGCTGAGAGCGTCCACCTTCTGTTTCTAGTGTGTTATTAGCTTTGGAGTTTATCTCTCTGTGAAAGAATGCTGGCCATCATGGAAGGTGGTAGAAAACAGGGAGTCCAGAGAGTATTGTTGTTCGGTAAAGGCTAAGCTTTGCTGACCATCTGTGCAACAGACTCAAATAGATCAGAGATGCTGAGGGACCCTGTGGCTCATGTGATCCACGCTAGAGTCTGGCCGGTCTGTTAACCCATACCATGGGCTAAAACTTTGCCGGAAGAGTTCTACTTCATGATGATGCTAAGCATAACTAGTTGCATTCTTACTGACTTTACTTATTATGTTTAGCCAGAATTTGACAGTTTTTTTTCACTTTTTGTCTGAATGGGTAGAAGGCAGAGCATATCCAATGGAGAAATCCTCCATTTTTTTTTCTTTGAAACAAGCACTTCTCTGAATATGGAGCTTAAGACAGCATATTGTCTTCAAATTTCCTTAAATAAACAAATGTCCCTTGGGAGTCTCCTAATGTCCAACCACTGCCACCCAGGCTGGAGCTCTGAAAGGAAGGAGACAAATCAGATCCACATGCCCCCTAAGATGGACCATTGGAGTCAGAACTCTGTTATTAAGCAGCCAGACAAAGACAGCTACGTGCACTCCCACCTGGTAACTAAGTCCCTATGGGTGTTGAGAAGACATTGAGGATATGGTAGGTAGGTAGTTAAAGAAGGGTTAACCTTGAAGAGCAAACCTTTGAACCAATGTCTGAATAATCAAAAGGGGCTGACCAAGTGAAGATCGGAAGGTAGGATGTTCTTGACAGACCAAGAAGCAAAGCAGAGGTCTTGAGACAGGAATGAGCCAGTCTGAGCAGCACAAGGGAAGCCAGTGAATGAAAGGGTTGGGCATGAGATTGTCAGATTCCTAGATATCTTTCATATTTAGCCTTCGAACCAGAGGAAGGGGTGGGGTGCGCGGTGCATGCTGGGAATGGTGGGCAGCCATTCTCATTTGTCTGCAGACCGCATGCTTGAAACATTAGCCCTTCATCTGAGTTCACTCTCTGGAGTGGCTCCTGCCACTTTAATATGTTCAGCTAACCTACTTTTATAGAGAACACAAAGAAAAATTCATCCTGTATTAGATTTGGGCAAGAATCTGAGTGACTCCTCTTTGAGTAGGAGCTGATGCCACGTTCTGCTGTTTGGCATGCAAATGGATGTCCCTGGCAGGCCTCGGCCCTGACCCTTCATTTTATTTGGGGTGAGGAATTTTCCTTGAGTATTTCAAAAGAGAGTAGTATTCTATTAAATATATTCCCATGTCTCTGCTCAGTGCTAAGATCCCAGAAAATGCTTAGCATTTCAGCATGTATGTCTTACTGTCAATTTTCAGGCGATGGCTAAGTTTTATAGTCAAGGAGATTGTGGATGACCCCTTTGTATTTCTAGAAGATGGGCCTGCCTGGTGATCTCGGGTTTAGCTGGGAATAGCTGGCATCAGTCGATCGGCTCGGTTTCTAGAATTGCATCTCTGGGTTGCCTCTGATGGTTTCCTGAGCTCACCAGCTTTGGTAAGCTTAGCTCCTTCCCGTAGTAAAGAGATAAGGGAGAGAGAGATTAGGATCTTCAGCAGACAAGAACCTGTTTCATCCAACAGCAGGCCCTGAGTGTACTTTTTAATGATGTTTAATTTTTATAATCCCATCCTGTATTTCAGAATACCTACAAGACCCCCATGCCCACTGCAGTTTAGCAAAAAGTTTGATTAAGCCGCTTACCCTGGGCAGATCCATCTTGTCTGTGGGTGGAATCACTGGAGTTGGTTTAGAAATGTTAAGTTACAGCCTACCAGCCAGGTGCGGGATAGTTGCTATGCACATTGCTAAAAAAATAAAGACATTAAATCTGAGTAATTATGGGGTGAGGGGGGTGGGAATCTGCATTTGCAGTAAATCTACATTGCAGTTACAATATGTGACCTGCCCCTCGGTTTTCCAGAGAGTTACTGACTGCTGTGGCTAAGGTCTACCTGCTTTGTGTTAGAGGTTTCAGGGAAGCCATCTTTAGAACTCCTACAAACCTGCAAGCTGTGTGTAGATACTGTCTTTGCTTTGCGAAGAGAGCAACTGTCCACTAATTCTGACAGGCTCCGGCTTCTTTAGCCAGTGGGACCCAGAGAGGACAAGATTCTACTGTGAATGGCAAAGGCCTTAAGAATGGCTCGTCTGTGCAGGGGTGCAGAATAGACACCCCAGCCCAGAGGCCTAGGGAGGGGGTTAGTCAGTGTCTTCCCTTGCTCTTCTGTCTTGCACACAGGAAGCCAGAGTTATTTGGTGTCAGGTTTCTGTTTGACGTACTCTGGGGCACAATGCAGGTCTGAATCAGAGGAGGCAGGGATGACCCTGAAGTTAGAAGTCGGAGAGTGCAGTTCAGAAGTTAGCCTAGCCTCATGCAGGACCTGCTGATGGACTTTTAGGGATGAAAGGACGTCTTTGGAGGTGACCGTCACAGACTGTCTTGTGGAACATGCAGCCACAGTACTAAATTTAGAGAGCACACCTGCATTTTACAAAGAGGAGTGGTGACAAGGGTTCTGTGCTGAGGAGAGGCCCTTGGAGTCCTGTGTGTCTGGTAAGGGGGTGCTAATCACTCCTGTTAGGTGAGCAGCATGTATTCTTGCCTGGAGAGTTTCATAAACAAAGGGAACTTCATTTCCACTCTCGGCCCATACTTACCCCACCCTACATTTATGCACGTGATTGGTGTAGCCTCTGGCCTTCCTCCATTTTAGGCATGTCCTTCTGGTTCCCATCCTTCTGCAACACAGCGAGGAAACCCCAGTGATGGGGGCTTGGGATTGTTTATCAGCTGGCATTAGTTTCCTCTGTCTTAATATCTATGAGCTTGTAAGTGGGATACATGGGTTTCCACATGACTATTTTTTAAACTCACATTTATTTACATTTTGTGTGAATGTGTGTGTGTGTGTGTGTTTGTGTGTGTGTGTGTGTATGTGTGTGTGTGTGTGTGTGTATCTAAGAAGACAACTTGAGTTAGTTCTTTCCTTCTACCCTATGGGTCCTGGTGCTTGAACTCAGGTTGTGAGGCTTAGCCTCAAGCGCTTCTACCTACCAAGCTATCTTGCCAGCCCCTACCTGAAAAGTTCAGATACTTATCTCACTCGGCAGTGGGACATCCTCCGTGTTCTGCCACTTCTCGTCATCGTCATTATCGTCATCGTCATTCTCTGAGCTTCATGGGAACTGGACGGGGTCACATGCCTCGGAGTTTCTCTCAAGTGTACACTTTCCAATTTAAAGCAACATGCTCATTCGGCGTATTATGATTATTCCTGAGCCCTTGGTGTATCTAAAGGTGATTAAGTCTGTGCTTTAAAGTTTTTTTTTTCTTTTTTCTTTTTTGTTTTTTTTGAGACAGGGTTTCTCTGTGTAGCCCTGGCTGTCCTAGAACTCACTCTGTAGACCAGGCTGGCCTCGAACTCAGAAATCCGCCTGCCTCTGCCTCCCAAGTGCTGGGATTACAGGCGTGCGCCACCATGCCCGGCTAAAGTTTTATTATATAACCTGCCCTTGGTCCACTGCTTAAAGTGTCAAAGTGCTTATATTTGGGGACAGCATGATAAAATAGGAGGCCTATGTGTTGCATAGAGGTTTAATAATAGGTGTTAGACTTAGGATGAGGTTAAACACTAGGTCAAAGTACTTCTCCCCAAAGCAGACTGAGCCTCTCACACAGGCAAGCATTTGAACATCCACACCTTGAGGTCAGAGGTCATTTGCTCAGTCCTTGTTTGTGCTCAAGCTATTGCTGGTCATGGACTGAGCATCAGTGTGAGTGGGCCAGGTCTTCTCCTGCCCTTCCTGGGCATAAGCACACCATAGAAAACCTGAGTGGCCAAGGATATTGTTTGGTTTTGGTGAAATCTCAAGAGTTGGGGGCCAAAACCACTGGCTTGCTATTTGAGATGTCTCTTCTGTGTCTACTGGCCACGGAGGGCTGTGCTAAGTGCCACAAATGCTCAGTTGTGGGATATCCCATACCTGAATTCAATTCTTTAGACCTCACATAGAAAAGCCAGATGTGGTTACACACCCTTAGCATCTCACCGCTGGGAGGTTGAGGAATCTGGATCCCGTGGGCTCACAGGCCCGCGGGTCTAGTTTACTCAGGGACCTCCAGGCTAGTAAGAGGCCTGTCTCCAAAAGCAAAGGTAGATACCATTCTGCACAGTGACTCCTGAGGTTGTGCGTTGGCTTCCACACACATGTATGTGCACTCTAAACACACACACGGCCTTGCACACATACCAATATACACACTTATATTGTAGCTTAAAATGACCACCGATTTTTATGAGTTGTATCAGGAAACTAATGTGTAAATAGATGCTCTATGTTTGGCTTACTAGAGAGATTGTTTTGTTTTTCTGTTTCTATTCCCCCTTCTCAGTTTCCAGGATCTGTGCTAAAGTCCCAGCCCTGTGGCAGCATTGTGTTTTGGGTCGTGGCAGATTTGCATATTTTGTGCTAAAGTCTGGTTTTAATTAGGAGGCGAATCCATTGTGCAGGTGAGGAATACCTACTGTGCGCCTGGAGTCTAGGAAGGCCTTGAGGAATACCTACTATGTGCCTAGAGTCTAGGAAGGCCCTACTCAAGGCTGAGCTGCAACGAGGAGACAGGCCAGGATATTTTTTGGCCTCAGCTCTCTCTCTCTCTCTCCTCAGCTGCCAGCTTTCCTATCGGTGGCTTCTCTGTCACTAGAGAGTTGATATCTCACATTTTAAAATGACTGAGTTCTTCAGAAATTGTACACCCCACCAAAGGAAATGACTGCCAGGTTTCCAGAAATGGAGTGGAAGCAATTGGACTCTTGGATGGCCATTGGGGAGGACGTCGCCGGCCTGCTTGTTGGGTGAACAAAGCTTTCTCACATATTCAAACCGGTCACTGGCTCCTGGATTTAAGTAGCTCCCTTGCTAGCCCTCTTCCTACAGGCATGGTTGTCACCTTGTGCTTAGGGAAGGCGATGCAGAGGGCTAACAGTCTCTATAAAGACATCTATCGCTTTATTTCAAATCCACATGCTCCCAACACTACGAAGCCTTCTTTCCCCAAACTGCAGCCCACAGACCCATTGGCAGCTTGAGTTAAAATGCAGATTCCCTGATTTTTTTTAATAAAAGATTTTCATTACATGTATGGTGTGTGTGTGTGTGTGTGTGTGTGTGTGTGTGTGTGTGTGTAGGTCAGAGGACAGCATGCAGGACTCAGGTCTCTTCTTCTACCATGTAGGTCCTGGAATCAAGTTTGACTAAGCTGCCTCCCTGGCTTTTAATTCCTGGATATATTATTTTTAAACCCAAATCTCTCAGGGTACACTGGGACTCTGCATCTTAAACCCCTTGTAAGGTATCCCTGATGCCTTGAGGACTATCGACCAGGACAGTGTTACCTAAGGCAAAAACAATGGTCAGTGGTCTCCAAAATGGCTCCCAACTCACCAGGGCAGGTCAGCGGCTTACTCCTAGAGACTCTTGTAAGGCGAACACGGTGGTGAATCCTTCCTTTTTGGCATCCCTCCCCCCAGTTCTTCCAGAGTAACTTCTTCAAGACTTTCTTTCCTTTTCACAGCAGCTGATCAATGAACTTCAACATAAAAGATGAACTTAAAGTCCTCTCATCTCTTTTCATCCCCCTCCACAGCAAATACTCTTTTATCTTCTCAGACATTCCAAAATGTGGAGGGGGGGTGAGGTGGGCGGGGGGAGAATTCTCTGCAACAGATGCACTGCTTTCTAGGTCTCTAGGTAACATTTTAACCTGTGTAATGTTCGGTGCACAGCATCTTAAGTAATATTCCAGGAAATACGCTACTGCTTGTTAAAAAGGATAGGACCCCAGAGATGTCTTTAAATATGCCTGCAAAGTGAGGGGTGCCAAGAGGAAGATAATACGGCTGATTATAGTTATTTACCTTACATTTTCATTCGCTTTTAACTGGGTGTAATTTAGGGGCATGAAATCTCTTATTGGAAGTGTGTTTGCATTAAACAGCTCTAAGCAACCATGAATGTGCAGAAACTGAAAAATTGACAGACTGGGGTCCTAGAATCCCAAAGTAGCATTGTCGTAATAGGCATACAAACAAATCGAATAAACATGTTTTGCTTCAGTGCTTTAAAGAATCTGGTCTTTGGAGTAATTTGTCTTTTTTAAGCTGTCATTTCTAACCTTTTCATTACCTATCTCTAGGCTGCAGCTCCCTCTAACAATCTGTGCAATTTCCCAGCCAGCTGTTGGTGCACGGCGCTCAGAGCTTTGTCTTTGCTTCTCTGAGCTATCAGATCAACCTATAAAGGGAATTACCTGGGAGTTGTTCTTTCCCAGGCTTGTATTTAGCAGAGTTTTTCATTTGTTTGTTTTTCCTGCTGTGTTTTTTGTGTTCTAAGGATGTGTAGAGCACACCGGAAACATTACCGCAACCCCAAACGCCCTCCGTCCGTGCCGAGACCCAGGGGAAGATTCCAATGGCACGGACTCCTTAACCGGCTTGGCTCTGTTGAAATTTTAACATGTGATTTTATAGGAATGAGTAAGCACTTACATAGATCACCTCCGGGAGGGAATGCATGCACATTACATATGTGCTTTGGTGGTCTTGACAGGGTGGCAGAAATCCACCACTTGCATCTTAAGCTCCATGGTAGACAGGGAAGGCTACATGAAATCAGAGCTTGGACTTGGACTCTGCAAAGCCTGTGAAGGCATGGGGGCTTCCTATTTGAAGTGGGATATTGAGTCCCTAATTAAAAGCAAGCAAGGAAGCCTTACTTGTCTGGTACTGCCAGAGTGAAGCTCTGACTTCCACCCGGACATGCTTTATACGCACGAATTTTTCTATCTGATGGTGGAGGACAGTGCTACTTGGCAGAGTGGATATACTTAATAGTTCAGTATCAGCTCTATCACTGGGTGGAGTCCACTAGTCTAAGCTTCTTTTCTGCCTAAGGAGTAAGATTTGTTTGTGGAGAAGTCCCTTCAGCTTCCCAGAACTTGCTGAGGTAGAACGTCTTATCCTTCTGAGGAAACTTATCTCAGTAAAGAAGACATCCCCAGAGGAAGCCTTTCTCTGTTCAAACTATGGTGTGTGTCCACGATCATGAGAAAATGACAGAATTATCTGCCACCCTGCGGCTGTTGATCTTGGATCCTCTGTGTAGGTCTGGTGTGCTCCCTAGAAAACAGACAAATGAAACCCAGAGACCAGTAGGTCTTAATTAACAGGCCTGACAAGCTTGCTCTTAGGTAGGTAGTAGTCATATTCTTAAAGTGAGAAATAAGTCCAAAAGCTTTCTAAATACTTTCCCTTGCTAGAAAGAAATCAAGAAGGGCTGTATTTGCTACCAGTGGCCTTAATTTGATTCTCCACTCTCAGAAAAATTAGATCAGGTTTACCTCTCCAGGAAAGATGTACTATTTTATGAGATACAACCAGAATGAATATCTACCTGAAGATAATTTATAGAACATATTTCCTATATGGGATGGATATTCACATCAGTCCAATTTATGTGATGTATCCTAGTCATTGAAAGAAATGAGTATAGGGAGTTAAAACAAGTGTGGAGAACATAGCTGTACCAGGCTTTGAAAACACACACACACACACACACACACACACACACACACACTTTTTTCCTAAATTCATGAGGACTTCAGCTGGTGGAGGATTGCGGTGGATAAAACAGACTAAAAATAAATAGCTGTATACTACTTCATTAGGCGGCCGTGTGGAGTGATTTTCCCATTGATTGGTCTCAGGGCTAATGCTGGCTCATTCCTCATTTCATTGCTAATTAACATCCGTGCAGTTCCTGACCACTTGACCGTGTTCTCTGGTGAACATGCACTGGCTTGGAAAGTAATTGCTCTCTTTTTCCTCCCTCCCCCACCTGCTTCCCTAATCCCCAGCTTCTTCCTCTTTCCTTCTTCCTAAAAAATAAAGTATTAAGGTTGGAGGGAGAGAAGATGGGCTTTCAGTGGTATCCAAGAGAGATAAACACAGCCCCACACCCCAGCACTTGAAGGAGGGGCTGGGTAAATGCAGAGGCTTTGCCCGGGTTACCATTTGAACTGGCTAGCTTGCTTCGCTTTGCATTTGTTGATTTCAGGCTCTCACAGAATATTTACAGGACAAATTGCATGACTCAGGGAGTTATGACCAAAGATCTTTAAAAGAGAAATCAAGCATTGGCGTCAAGGCATCTCTTTTAGAAGGCTGTGTGCTTTTTGGGTCTGAGTCTGTGAAATGGAATTTCCTGCCAGGTTGCAGTTTGCTGATCTCACCTGAGTTAGAGCTTTTGTTCCGGGGGTGGGGGTTTGGTGGGTGGGGGTTGAAGGTGGGGGTTGGGGAGGAGTAGAAGGGTGGGGGTGTGGGAGTGGGGGGTGGAGGGGTGGGGGGCTGATCCACAGTCAAGAGGAGGGAGTGTACATTGTCATTGCAGCAGAATACCCAATGTGGCAAACTGGGATCAGCATTGGGAAACACCCACAGAAGAGGCATAAAGACAACCACTCACTTCTGTGGAACCTGAGGCCAGTGTGCATCTTGGGAAAGGCTTTTCCAACACAGTTGAATGGCCCATTGCTTTGAGTTAATTCAGAATCATCGCATCTCTTTTAATTGGATCAAATGTCATGCTGCATTAGAGAACGATTTGAAATTTGTTTTGATTTTTGCAATATGGTACAATATGTCTTGAGCTAATCAAGATGGGCTCTTCCTTCCAACTCATCTTTTAGATAGGGTTAGTTACCCTTCCTTATCTTTGCAGGATATTTTTGGCCTTAAAATGTTTTCCAACAGGCATTTTTGAATAGTTTGCTTACCTCTGTGTTTAAATCTTACTTCTGTAAGACCATAAAGGCCTTGAGGTAGCATTGTGATCCTTTAGCCTGTCGCTGAAGAACAGTACATGAACCATGCCTAGGACACTAAATCCCTCACTGAATGAATGAAGAAGCATCTAAAACATGCTATGCTTTTTTTTCTCATTCTGTCTTTAATTTTATTGGTCACCTTTAAGATTCATAATTACTCACAGTTACCCAAAGGGGCCTTAATAGTATATTAGACACTCTCTTGATTTTTTGACAAAGTATCATCACCATCATCGTTGTTATCATCATCATCATCATCATCATCATCATCATCATCAGTGTGAGTGTCTGTGTGTGTGTCTGTGTGTGTCTCTATGTGTGTGTGTGTCTCTCTCTCTCTCTCTCTGTGTGTGTGTGTGTGTGTGTGTGTGTGTGTGTGTCTGTGTGTGTACATTTCTGAGCCACAGTGGTCATGTGGAAGTCACAAGACAATTCATAGGAATCCATTTTACTTCTTCCATTAGTTGGGTTCTGAATTTGGAACTCAGGTCATCTTGGTGGCAAGTGCCTTTATCTGATGAACTTTCGCACTGGCTTCAATGTCTTACATTTGATTTTGATCTGTAACTATTGCTGATCATTGAAAGAGGGCTCAGATCTGAGGTGCACAGCAAGTTCTGTAAGTTCAGGAAGTGCTTGTCCATTACTCTATTTCCATTATGATAGGTCCTGGCAAATGGTTTGCTAGTGTGTGGAACTGAAAGAAGAAACTGTACCAAGGAACATTTTAGACAGCAAGAACCCAAACTCAGGAGTTGGATGAATATGAGTATGTAAGGAAATGATGGAAAAATATGTCTGGAGATTCATCTGAGGACCAGACTTTGAGTCAAGGGAACTGTATAACGAAGGAATTTGGACTTTATTCTTGTGTGAGGAACTGAATAGTGTTAATGGCTGATCATTGTCTGGGAAGATCACCCTAAAAGGTGGCGACTCTGGCCATCCGAGAGGACAGCAGAAACAGGGCAGGGAGGAGCCAGACGCTCATCCTGGTTCCAGAGGTGGCCGTGGCAGAGTGGGTGAAGGGGAGGCTGAGGGAAGGAATTCAGAAGTTCTGGTTGCAATGTGCTGGCTGGAGTGGCCGAGCATGGATGAGGGGTGGGGAGAGGGCTGAGCTTCTTGTTAGAGATCATCTTGCTGTTCTCTCAGATAATGTGGCTGCCTCTTGGGACAGAAAGGAATGGTCCTCATAAAAATGGAAGGCTTTGGGGGTCTGATAACTAGGAAGTATGACCCTTCACCTTTGCCAGCTCCAGCTCCAGTCAAGAGGCTGGCTACCTGCTTTGTGGCCACACTGATGAGGGCATTTACTCTAAAATATCATTTTGTAAGGACAGGGTTTAAATTACACTTTAGGTTTCTGAATGCCACAAGAAACTGCTAAGTATTTTCAGGTTCATAAATGATATAAAAACTCAAAATAAAATATCTTATGAAGAGTCTACTGATTTAAAAGTTGACTCAAAACAAAGGGTACCTCTTATACCTTAAACATCTCTCTATTTCTTTTAACATCTTTTTCTAAAGGAAAAATGGTCTTTATAAACAAACAATAAGAGATTAAAATGTGGTGCATGTGGGGGGTGGGGCTGAAGAGATGGCTCAGCAGTTAAGAGCACTGACTGCTCTTCCAGAGGTCCTGCGTTCAATTCTCAGCAACCATATGGTGGCTCACAACCATCTGTAATGGGATTTGATGCCTTCTTCTGGTGTGTTTGAAGAGAACTATAGTATGTATATGTGTATGTGTATATGATGCATATGTATATGTATGTATATATTCTTTAAAAAGAGATTAAGATAGAAACTTTATTGAGAATTTATCTCCACATTAGCTCATGTGTGGCTGTCCTCATAATGTTTGTGTGCTTCTGAATGGAAAGTGATGAGGATAAGGACAAGACTGGGGGCTAGACCAAAGCAGGGATCTCATGGTCAGAGTTGAGTCATGCAAGATGCACCAGCATAGAGCACAGCAGGGTCACCCACGGTCATAGCAGAGGTATGAAGGATGTGCCAGCCTAGACCAAAGCAGGGGTCTCACCCATGATCTTAGGATAGCACATACTCTGCATGTGTGCTCATGATCGTGTGTGTGTGTGTGTGTGTGTGTGTGTGTGTATGTGTGTGCGCGCACGTGTGCATGTGCATGGGCCCCTGTACATGCAAATGTATGTCAGGAGAAATTTTTCTTTCTGAGATTCTGAAAAGCTATGATTTATTAGCTGAGCATAGAGGAGAGATCAGCCATAGGATTGACTGGAATAAGCCTTGTCGTTTTTCTAAAAATCCATTTACTTGTTGAGCTTTTAAGTGATGAAAGGATTATGAGAATAAAAAAAAATCTAATAAAGATACCAGTGGAGCATTTTGTAAAATTTGCATGTGAATTTATAACATTGTAATCTGTCTGCAGACAGCCTTGTTCGGCAGAAGGGAAGAACTGTACCATTCACATAGGCATAAAAAATGCAACAGCAGAGTTTCCGGCCAGGAAACCTTTTTTTTCCATATGGGCATCCATATGCTTTATCTTGAAATCCATATTTTTGGCCTTGATACCCATATGTTAGCTTTTGCCCAAATAAGACTGTGTAATCATCCTTTATTGTCTCTTTTTTCCTAGAAAGTTATAACTCTAAGGTTAGGGGTAGAAAGTAAGAGGAACTGGACCTTTTGTGTACAAGTACACAGACTTGTAAGGGAAGTCATTAGAAAGACATGCATAGTTTTGTGTGTGTTTTTTATATTGTGTGCATGGATGCATATTACTTTTCAATACTGGATTGATGGTTAGTGGTAATCTTCAACTTGACAAAATCTATAATTAACTAAAATATGAGCATCTGGACATGTCTTTGGAGGAATCATCTTGATTATATTGAAGTGAGAAGACCCACCGACCCACTGTGGGTGTTACCATTCCCTAGGAAGGGGATCCTGGAATGTTCCCACTGTGGGTGTCACCATTCCCTAGACAGGGGATCCTGGAATGTACCCACTGTGGGTGTCACCATTCCCTAGGAAGGGGATCCTGGAATGTGCCCACTGTGGGTGTTACCATTCCCTAGGAAGGGGATCCTGGAATGTACCCACTGTGGGTGTTACCATTCCCTAGGCAGGGGATCCTGGAATGTTCCCACTGTGGGTGTTACCATTCCCTAGGCAGGGGATCCTGGAATGTGCCCACTGTGGGTGTTACCATTCCCTAGGCAGGGGATCCTGGAATGTTCCCACTGTGGGTGTTACCATTCCCTAGGCAGGGGATCCTGGAGTGTGCAAGAGTGGAGAAAGCTAGCTAAGCACTAGCATGTATGCATTTGTTATTCTCTTCTTTTGATTGTGGATACGGAAGTAGCTTCTTCAATCTGCTCCTGCCTTGATTTCCTCACCATGATAGACCGTAATCCACAACTGTGAGTGAAAATAAACTCTTCCTTCCTTAAGTTGTTTTTAATCACAGCAATAGAAAAAGAAACTGAGACATTTTCTTCATGTTTATGTTGTCAAGATAAGACATCCACAAGGTGAGTTTCAAGCCATAGGCTATCTGTTCCAGTTTGACCCTTCCATATGTCTGATTGGGCAATGAAAGACACTTTCAGGGTCAGGCAGTGAATGAATATATTCTCCTTTACAGTGGGATTTCCCAGAAAATGCCCACTGTACTACAGAGATTTTATTTCAAGTCCAACAAGAGAAGAAATAGGGGTCATATAATTAATTATGCTATCATTGCCCAGCTACATAGAAGACATCCCTTGAAGATCACTTGGTGCTTAAGAAGAAAGTCGTACTTGTATTTAATTGTTTATACATCCCCAATTCATATGTAGCTTCTGGCTGGATTTTAGTGGAAGGGTTTTAGGCTTATTAGCAGATAGAAATTCTTCAAGAGGTGAACACCATCCAACTCGAGAATTCCTCAAACTATCAACTATTTTGTGTACCATCAGTTTTTAGCACAGTGATAAAAGCGAATTTACACAATTGGCCCGTGAGGCCGTCTCCACATCAGACTTCAGTGTTGTCAAATGATAAATCACACTTCTATTTCCCTCTCTACTTTCTATACACAGTAAAATAACTATTAACTTTACATATCCTCCCTTGAATTCACAAGGGCCTTCCTCCTGCTTTATTAGGAATTGATGTATTGGGGAAGCAAGGCCAATGGTTGAATAGGTTGCCCTAACACAGTCTAAGACATTGAAAGCATTGAATAGCTGCTTTATGGAACTGTCTAAAACTAAAGTCACCAGTGCTGCCTATTGATTGCTGACGCCATTTCCATTGCTTTCTGATAATTTAGGTGTACAGCATAGGGTACTGCACCATAGGTCAGCACGGGAGCCTCAGTAGAGAAATTCCTTTTCGAAATAGTTTGTTTGACTTTATTTCATTGGAGATTTCTACCGTCAGCCACTTTATATCTGCCTTGTCTTTATGGCCAGTCAAGGTCAGTCGTGGGTGTCCACGATCTGTCAGCCTCAGAACCTATGATTGACACACTGCTGAGTCGCTCTCTGCAGAGGAAAGCTGCTGTCCTGTGCCTAGCCTGTGCAGAAGCCCTCTGCAAAGACCATTTCCCAGAACCTTGGGCTGGAAACTGGCGCTTCAGCAGGCTTCTCAGGAGCGGTCGGTGGGAGCCCCGTGTCAGGGCTACCTCCGTTGGACGTCTGTCAGCGTGGAGAGTCAGCATTTTGACTCCCCTTCCTCCAAACTACAAAGGTGTCAGCAATTCGCTTATTACATTCCTAGAAAAACCCGCTGAGACGAAGCTATGGCTGCTCAGGGCGTAACTTCCCTAGGTAGTAGGGGAAAAAGTTAAGTGGTCTGTTTGGAGACTTAAATTCTCTCTCCAGCCTTTTGTTGTTCTTCCACGGATGGGAGTGCTGGGGAGAGATTATTTTAGGATCCCTCGGGTGGCTTTTCATTCCCGACTCTTCTATTCTCTGCAGCATGACCTCACTGCATTAGCACTGCCATCTCCCTCTGATGGAATCTAGTTTCCTTTCCATTCACAGTGGCCGAGGATCATATCTCTGATCCACTTAGAAACGCAGTGAGCTCGGCCCTGGAGAATGTGCGCGCTCTCGGCTCCTCTATTGATCTCCGGAGCTCTATTTCTGGCCTTCTATTCACACCCTCACGTGCCCCGCTCTTGTTGTTCCTCCGAGGAGGGGCAGATGTTAAGTTGGGTGCTAGGAACTAGCTAAGGAGTATTTCTTTGGTTCTGCAGAGCTGAGGATTTTTTTATGTGGGCATGCATGAGTGTCTGTGTGCATCCCACACACAGTGAATTCATTTTGCTAAGGCTTCCTGAAGGAAAAGTACTTCTAAAAAGTGGACCTTAATACTGTCATCAGCACACTAAGACTTATTATATTGTGTAAATATGAAGACCATGAATAAATATCACCAAGAAATAAGCCAAAAAGTCATGGAATTTAGTGGATTATCCCTATTGAAACTTGGCTTTCTGGAGAACAGCAAACTGTTTGCAGTTTTCAGAGCAAGCGGCTGCTACAAGCGTGCGAGATAACATGTTTCTTATGAAGTGTTGGGAAATAGGAAATGAAGGAAGCCCAGAACTGGATTAGAAATTTCTATAGCTGTAATAATAAATTGTTGCCATGAGAAAAAGCCCCTAAATTAGAGGAGAGTGGCTGCCTTTCTCAGGAAGAGGCAGCGTGGAGAGCCCTTCTTGAAATGGAAGTAAAATGAGGGAAAATTGCATTGTTGCAGGCTAATTTGATGAAAGGACCCCACTAAACTGCGATCGCGCAGTTAATAAAGCCTAGAGCTTTTTTTAGAGGCCAAAATTAGTTGTTTAGTGGTTAAAAAAAAATCAATTACAAATTGGGTTGTCTTCCTTAACCAACCAGGCAGAGAAGCCACCGTGATAACAAACACGTGAAGTCGGCCAGATGCCTCACAGTGACTCTTTTTAAAAAATATTAAATAGATACACACACTTTGAAGTGTGAAAAACTTTACCTTTCTAATGGAACCACTTAATTCTTTTGTTATAATAGGTCTGTGGTGAGATATGAATGAAGGTAGGTGTGTCTTTTTTTTTTAACAGAGTTCAACAGGGAAGAGTCCCTCGTGGTTTATTTGAAGAGGAAAATCTAGGCGATCATGAGAGAGGGGCCGAGAACATTCTGCACGAAGCAGAATGTAAAGAGCTTGTGGGTAGGGGAGTTTTGTGTCCGAAATGGAAATGCACGGCAGGTTTCCTAAAGAGCTGCGGTACCTACACTCTTAATTTGTTCTTAAAATCATAGTTTAAGTAAAGTAATTCCAAGAGCTTAACAAGTACACCTTCGATATCATCTCTGTATAAAACTGGTGTCCTGTTTATTGAGCACGAGCTAATCTACCCATTTTTTTCCTGACCTAAATCAGATATTTACTAGGACTAGGAAATCCTGGGATTACGAGGCTTGTGTGCTACCAGTTCTTGTTCGACAAGTTCCTGGAGGCTGAGAAGGTGTCTTTCCGCAGAAGAAATGTGAGAGGTGGCGCTCAGCTACTTTAAAAAATTTACTTAATTGGTACGTAGCTGAAAAGAGCTGCAGGACACCGCTGATGCCACACCACGGGTCCAGGTGGCCTGTGACGGAGCTGAGGCGCTGCGATGTTCCGGAGCTGAGCTTGAATCTTTACTTTCTAACTCAGTGGCGTCAGGCACTACAGATGGTACTTGTATCTAGATCTGCAGTTTTCAAATCTGAAAAAAAAAAAAAATGGGGAAATCTCATGGCTACATAAAGAATGTAAAAACCAGCCCGAAAATGTAGTAGAAAAACCTCAGGTTGGTTGATATGGAGGAGGGGAAAGGACTCGTGTTACGCTTAGCCCACTGACCATTCACACAGAGGTTACCCCGTCCTGGGATTACTGGGAATTCAAAATAATAATGAGCTAATAGATATATTCAGAAAGCCATGATATTGGCTTATTAATTAGGCAGAGGCCAAGGAATGAGAAACAGGCCGCAGACAGCGAGACAGAATCTCTAGGAAGGCATTCATGTAGGAAGAGAGCTTAGGCTTGCTCTTGAGGACGAAGTAAGGATGAATGGGTGGAGAGCGCTGGACCTGGGAGAGCAGAGGGTGAGAGAAGGGCCTGTGGGAAGGGCCCAGGGCACAGTGGGAAGTCAGAATGAAGAGAGGCCAGGGAGGGGCGTTTCCTCCCCAGAGCCTTACTCAGAAACTTGGAGATCCAAGTTAAGGTGGAGAGGATGAGACTGCTCAAGTTGGTGCTGCCCTCTGCCCTACCTGCCCCTCGCTCTCCTCTCTGCCGAGTCTCCTTCGTCCAGACAACCTTGATGCTCCTGTGAGCATCTGCCCAATGGCACCTGTGTATCCGTGCAGATTAGCACCCTTTGCATACGTTACACATCACAGGCTCACGTACTCTGGAGACTGTAGCTACCATATATTTTAATGAATGTTAACAGCATATATTTAATGGATGCATATATTTCTTTCTTCTTCTTATGGTTAGATAAGTAAACCTTTTCCTCTTTCTGTCTTGTATTCGGTATCCTCCGCTGAACCACATATCATGTCCTTACTTCCCCCCAACCCCCTCTTATAGTAGGTGTCTCTGTGTACGTGTGTGTGTGTGTGTGTGTGTGTGTGTGTGTGTGCGCGCGCGCGCGCGCGCGCACATGCACATACATGTGCAAATGTATTCATTCATTTGTATAAATACTTATACACATATTTGCATGTGGAAGGCAGAGGCTGACATCACGAACCTTGTCCTTGAGACAGGCTCTGTCTCTGGGACCTGGGGCCCATTGATTTGGCTACTCTGGCTGGCTAGGAAGGCCTGGGGCTCTCGTATCCACCTCTCCAGATCATATCCCACCATACCTGCCTCCTTAAATGGATATGGAGATCACACTCAAATCTTTATGCCTTAACGCTAAACTCTTTACCAACTAAGCCGGCTCACTAGCCTGTAGCAGGAGTTTCAGGTGGAGAGCTTGCTCGATCTTCCTTCTTTTTGAGGGTGAAAAACCAGCTTTGTGTGACTCTATCCCATTTCCTGCAGCTCAAATCCAAAACCCGTGGCATGAGGCCATTCTCTTTCTTGACTGCCCAACTGTACAGCTATCATTTATATCAATAAAAACAATTAACTTGCCACAGGGTGACTCATATGCTATAACAGCAAATACAAACTCCAGTATAGTCAGAGGTCAATATAGAGAGCAGAGAATAAATCTTCAGACATGCCCAACTAGGAGAATAATGTCCACTTTTAAATTCTGATTCCTGATGGAAGGTTCCAAAAAAGAGTACCCCAGACTGAAGAAGACCAAGAAAACAGGTCCAGATACCGTGGACCCAAGAAGCAAAGGCATTAGTAGTCCGTGAGAAGAGAAGCCCTTACGGCTGTTGCTGAGACTGCTCTCAGAGTGGCTCCGGGCAGTTTCGAGAAGCCATTTCACACTTAGGCCAGGTCAGGGAAATAGATTTTTAAATAGAGATAAAGTAATCAACAGCTGGTGCTACATTCTCTGTGTTTCGCAAATTGTACTTTTGCCTGGTACTTCGGGTTTACACACATGAATTAGACCTTGTTGGCTATTGACTGCAGCCCTTGCTCTGCTGTCTGCCTTCTTATACGCATCTGTAGGGCAGCGGCCGCGATCTTCCTATACAGTCATAAAGCCACCGCTTTATATGTCAGTCCTAACCCAAACTGACAATCCTAGTTTCTCTCCACAGAGCTTTAAATGATCTGCTGATGATACTCGAATATTTTTCTCACAAGAAAGTAAAATTTTAGGGCAATGTAGTCAACAAGGCAAGAACTTTGATCACTGGAGATTTATAAAGACATTGTAACTTTTAAATGTGCACTTTCCTTCCAAAGGACTGTGGAGGGGGTTTAAAATATGGCTATTTAATTTTTAAAAATTACATAAATTAAGTGAACAGCCCATTAGCAGGATGCCATCGGGATCACATGGCCAATTCAGATCGAGTTATATTAGCTTGCCTGCCAGATTTGAATAAGAATTAAGAAATTACTATTCTGTAGTAGTGTCGGCCATTGATCCTTATTTCCACTGATATTCTTCACAGTAACTACCTGGAACTGACTGTTCCTACAGGCCTGCCCCTGAATCTGCAGGACGAGCCTGTGAGGGGGTGGACTGGCAGCCAGCCACTAATCAACCTGCCTTTGATGGAGCCTCAGACTGCTGGGGCCTTTTGTTGAAACAGGAAGCTAAGATTCATGGGACCGAACAGTGGTGGCGTGTGCAGACACCGAGCCCACCATTTTGTCCACGCTGTTCGGCTGAGCTTCCTGGATTCTTAGAGCAGAGAAACCTCTCCTTCCCTTTGGTCACCACTGACCCCCTTCTACACGCAGTGTGTGGAAACTCTGTTAAGCAGATGGGTCATGACGGTTATGGTGGTCAGAGCACCTCAGAAACAAGCCCCACTGAGGAGGTAGCACGCCTCTGGGATGGCGATTCTCTTAGCAGGGTCTTCGCACTCCGTATGCTTTAACTAAGGGAAGAGGCTGATTTCCCTCAGTGCAGGCTGCTGCTCTTAGCATCGTTTTTATTTGGACAGTGATTTCAAACGTGTGACTTTCTAAAAAAAAATCCTAAAAATATAAACGTGTATTTCTGCCTCTTGGACTCTGACAGCTGACAGATTGTGAGAACGATTAGATTTCTTATGAAACTTAAGAGATAAATGCACGATCTGCTTCGGAGGTGTTCTAGCCCCTGCGGCTCTAGAAACTGTGACTTGACTTTGGCTTTATTTCACAGTCTCAAAGGCCTGTCCCGCTTCCAGCCATTCTCCGAACGATCGTCTTGTTCCCAGCTCCCCCTGAGAGCTAACCATCTCTCTAGGACATGTTGACGTCTCTTAGGCTGACTTCTCTAGGTTGGACAATTTCCTTTTCATGGCATTCCACTTTGGTAGCCTTGCCAGGAATAACTCTGTCTTCTGTTTGTTCTAGAATGTACCACACTGTTGTATATATCCATGGCAGTAGGAATTGCATGCTTTCCTTCTATCAAAAAGTCCTTGACTGGGGCCTGGAGAGATGGCTCAGTGGTAAAGAGTTTGTGCTACTCTTGAGAGGAATGCGAGGTCAATTGCCAGGCCCAAGTCTGGTGGCTCATACCTCCCTGTAGTTCCAGCTCCAGGGGGATCTAATGCTTCGGGCCTCTGAGGCACACACACACACACACACACACACACACACACACACACACACACACACACAGAGGGGGGAGGGAGAGGGAGAGAGAGGGAAGGAGGGAGGGAAAGGGAGAGAAAGGGAAGGAGGGAGGGAGGGAGGGAGGGAGAGAGGAAGAGAGAGAGAGAGAGAGAGAGAGAGAGAGAGAGAGAGAGAGAGAGAGAGAGAGAGAGAAACATTCTATCTCTGCGTCCTGGCCACTAGGAGGCAAGCCGCTCTGTCCGCTGTCCCTGGATCCTGTTGGATTGAAACCTCTGACACCAGGAGACCAAACAGATCCTCTTTCTCTCAAGTGGTTTGTCAGACATTCACACAACCCTGGTGACATCTCTCACATGAAACTTCTGAATGCTCAGTTTCCCCTCCCAAGGCACTGGCCTCTATTTCAGTGGCATTCTGATTGTCATTGGAGGATGAACAGTTTGGGAGCTGATAAGCCTGACATTTGGAGCTGGGAAGACAGCTAGCTCAGTGGGAACATCATTTGCTGCTCCAATGTAACGACCTGAGTTTGAATCCCCAGAATCCACATAGAGCTGATGCGGTAGCATATGTCTGTAATTGCAGGACTCCTACGACAGGATGGGAGTGAGGACAGGAGACTCCTCGGAAGCTCAGGGGCAGCTACACATGGCAAGGAGCAATGAGAAGCCCTGCCTTAAGCAAGGTGCAGTGTGAGGATGACACTTGAGGTTGTCTTCTGACTTCCACACGCATCCTATGGTATAAGTGTGCTTTCAATCGCACGCACTCATGCGCTCACTCGTGCACTCATGCTCACACACACAAGCCTACACACACACACACACATACATGCAAACATGCACACACAGATGCATACATGCACATACACACACATGTACACACATACACACCACACACCACATACACACATATACACACACATGTACACACATACATACCACACCACACACACACACACACACACACACACACACACACACACACTCTTCAGATTGTATGCAAGGTCTTCAAGGCTATCTGGGGAAGGGAGGAAGCCAGAGCACACGTCACAAAGTTTCAGCTTTGTAGCTGTAACCTGGATCACCTGGGTCCCTGGAAACCCCTGAATCTTGTTGACTGCTCTACCAGATGGTGATTCTAATTTCAAGATTCATTTGACTCTCACATGCATGTGAGAGAGAATGAGGACATGGTCTGGTGTGTACTTGGGGTAAGTTGTATAGCACTATAGAACTGTATGCAGAGGTCAGCGTGAAGGCATTTTTGTAGGACTTTTTGTGTTAATCTGCTCAGAGCAGGCTCACTGAATGCAGAGGGCTCATCAGCACAGGTTTGAAATTCTGTACTTTGAAAACATGACAACAGATGTTAATGTATGGGGCTATATAAGTCACTTACCAGATGGTTCGCAACACATCTTTCCTATTAGATTTATGCAATAAATCTCCATTCCCCTTGAAACATTCGCTTGAATGTGTCTATAACTTTTTTATCCCCTTTCAATACATTTATGCAGAGCACATCTGTGTTCCTACACATCAGATGTGATTAGCCCTACGTTTTCCTTCCCTTCACCTAGATGACAGAATTGATCCCTCATTTTGCGGATGTGTAGGAAGCAGCAGGAGAAGTTATGCAAAGATGTCAATGAGGATTGTAGGTGTGCAGGGGAAAACTTTGTTATCACTGGCTTGTTTCCACTCTTCTTTCTCAACACCCCCACTTCTGGCTCCATTCCTTATATATACACTTCTCTGTATATAAGAAGACCCTAGGAAGGTATGTGGTCATTCATGAGCAGACAAGAGAGAACGCACATCTGCTTTCTTTCTTTCTTTCTTTCTTTCTTTCTTTCTTTCTTTCTTTCTTTCTTTCTTCCTTCCTTCCTTCCTTCCTTTCCTTCCTTCCTTCCTTCCTTCCTTCCTTCTTTCTTTCTTTCTTTCTTTCTTTCTTTCTTTCTTTCTATCTCTCTGTCTTCCTTCTTTCCTTCTTTCTTTCTAGATTTATTTTATCATTTTTATTACCTAAATATGTGTGTGGGGGGGTATTGGAGTGCACATGTGACCAGGTGTCTGAAGAGGTCGCATGAAGGTCCCAGGTCCTCTGGAGATGGGGTTACAAGAGGTTGCCAGCTGCTAGACCTTGGTGCTAGGAACCCAGCTCAGTCCTCTACAGGACTACAGCAAGCGCTCAAGCCCACTCTATGCCTCCTGTTAGCTTCTTTAGAAGGTGACTTTTGAGAGTTGGCACTGCTTAATAGCTATAATTAATTTCTTCATATGTGATGCACACCTGTCAAGACGTGTGACTTTCAGGGTAATCTTCTTTCTGCAGCCCCCACACAACTGAAGGCCTCAGTTTAGTGCGGAAATAACAGAATGTGTTGGGAAATATTGTGAATTCATTTAGAAACTTTTCAACCTAAATAATTCTTAACCAATATCTTCTTTGGCAACATTTCTCCATACTCATCATGAGACATATTCAGTGAATATAAGAGGAGAAGCATTTCAACTTTGCTAGTTTAATGTATACAGTACTTCTTTTATGTTGTATTATAGAGATTTTCCCTATGGCTCACTGCAGATCAACTCTGTTTCAACTAATATTTACTTTTTTGTCTTATAAATTAGGGAGAAAGCATATTTAAAAGCAATAATATCTCAGTATGCATTTAATAATAGGTCAGCAGTGCTTTTTATCTTTCCCAAACAGATTTTTTTCATTGAAATTTTTATTATACATAAAAATAGATTTGAGAATTCTCATTTTTTGTGAATTTATACCTTAAATTCTTAATAGTATATTTTCTTCAACATATTTGCCTTGTTATTTTCAAAAGATTAAAAATCGGTTGATTGAGTATCTCGTAAATTGATCAAGAAATAGAATATGTTATGTTGGCATTATGAGAATGAATACTGAAGTCAAGAGCATTTCAAAACAGCATTTCACTGATTAATGTCAAGAATAACATTAGGAATTATTAGAAAAATTAGGCAGGAGAGATGGATCAGCAATTAAGAGTACATTGTCCTTCTTGCAGAGGACCCACATTCAGTTCTGAGCAGCCACCTTGGGCGGCTCACAACTGTCTATAACTCTACCTCCAGGTGGTCTAATGCCCTTTATGAGCTCTGAGAGCACACACACACACACACACACACACACACACACACACTCAACACTCACACACCCCACATGCACCACACACGCGCACACACATGCATACACACATACCCACCAAACACACACCCCACATACGTCACACAAGCACACATGCACACATGTGCACACACATGCACACACATGCACACACACACACATACACATATACCTACCACTCACACACCCCACATGCACCACACACACACACATACACACACACACACACACACACACACACACACACACCACACCAATAACAACAACAGCAATAATAAATCTTTTAAACATTATCAGCAAGCGATGAGGAAGGTTTGAAAATACACTGGGATTAAGTTACCAGAACTTGGCCTGAACAGTAATTAGGATATAGCCTGAATGATTACATCAAGTCCCTTCCCATTACGGATCCTCACATTCCTCACTTGTGAGACATGAAAAATGCAGATTAGATTACCCCATCATTTCTTCTGGCATTAATTTACCAACTTTATACATATTCATGCATACTTCTGAAGTATTTAATACACGCGAAAATGGTTTCTTCTTTTAAAGTCATTTGGCCTTATTAAAAATAATAATTATTATTATTATATATATACTATATTGATACTGAATAATTCCAGATTGATAGCTATTAATACAAGTCAAATGCTCCAAATTCCAAGATCCTATTTAAGGATATTTTTCTTGATTTTGTTGGTGCCTCCCTGACAGTGTAATATAAGAGTATCTTACTTGAAAATGTTTACTGAGAGCTGGAAACTGACTTAAAGCCTCTGCATGCCCCTGCCTCCATGCCTTCTTCAATGGGATGGATCATAACCCTCAAACCGTGAGCCAAAGTAAATACTCCCTGAGCTGCTTTCGCAAGTATTCTGACAGTCTTGAGAAAGATAACCGACTTTCAAGGGCGAACACTTTATTCATAAAATTCCATAATCAGGCTGGTCCTGACTCCCTATGGATATGCCGAACAGAGGGTGAAAGAAGGAACCGAGAGACCCAACAGCAGAGCAGATGTCCCCAAGTCACTGTGCTGTGTCTGCAGGAATATGGCGCGGTCGCAGCTGGTGGGTTTTCTAAACAGCCCTTTCTGGTTTTTGTTTGTTTGTTTGTTTTTCCTCCCTAGAGAATCAGCCAGCCATATTCTCACTTCATAAAACTGGGGCAGCCCGACAGGGTATGCTCACTGCCCCCAGCCATCTTCTGAATCATAATATCAGTAATCAGATATTGTCAGAGCAACTGCGGAGGGAGAGGGAGCTCAGCGGGGCTTTGTTTGCGCGTTCTTTGGTGACCGAGTTGAGGGTTCTGTAACCATTTACCAAAAAAGTTGTTGAGCTTGTGAGCAAGCCCTATAAACTCTTGAACTCTGTGTTATTTTGAGGAGAGACAGATGGCAATACAGATTTGCTCAAGAATTATATAAATGGACTCGATTCTGCTGGCTGTACAGTCACCTATTTGCCTTTGAACTAAGCTTTTCGTGCTGACCATTGTTCCCTTCAGGGGTGAAGTGGCTCCCACCAGTACCTAGGAAGATGAGGGGGTGGTGTTTCTGAGCTTTTGAAGCAAGCCAGGGCTAAGGAATGAGACCCGTGTCCACCCCTCCCCCCACACACACCAACACATCTCCATTAGCTCCTCCTGTCTGTGATGTTTCCTCTGAGCTTAGCTAGCTTGTTCTCTGTGCACCTTTATCATGGTGCTTTAATCATCTCTTTATTCAAAATGTATTCGGTGGACTATTTTACCCCAGGCAGTATGCCGTGTGATGGGAAACAGAAAGACAAATAAGACGGAGAAAAAGCTAAAATAGACATGGAAGAATAAAGATCCTCATACATTATCACTACTTTCATTATGATATAATTTCTGTAATTTTTTTCCCTTTTACAACTCATTTTAAATATTTTGAACAGGCAAGAGACCAATAGAACAGAATAAAAGCAGAGAGAAATGGGAACTGCGGAAATGTTAATACTGCCGTGGCCGCATAATGACATTTCAGTCAAGGACAGACTGCATATGTGGCCACGGTCTCATGAGGAGTTTCATCCCCCACCTGTTGGTGCATCCTGAGGCAGTATCTGAGGCTGTGCTGATGAAAGCAAAAGGCTGCGCTCTGTCAGCCACTGGGGAAAGTGGAGCCCCAGAGCAGCACAGGACACGCGTGACTGTGATTGTCTTTTGAGACAAGGTCTCATGAAGGCCTGGCTGCTCTGAGCTCCAGGTATAATTGGAGATGACCTAGAACTTCTGGCCCTCCGGCCTCCTCTTCTGATTCCTGGGATTACAAGAATTTTCCTGTAATTTACACGCTATGCGCGGTGTTGGGGAGAGGGGTCCCAGGACTTCACGTCTGCTAGGCCAGCCCTCCCCCACATGTGCTGCAGCCACAGCCCCTGGTATATGCATTTACCATCTTATCATTTTTGTATGCCTGAGTAAGAAATGAAGCCCAAAACTTAAGGTTAGAGGGCTAGAAATGAGAGTCCAAAGGAAGCGGCAGTGGTAGGCCCATGCAGAGAGTCGGGAACTGGGGGAAGGACCACAGAAAGCTATCATCTATCAAAACGGATGGGGCACGTCTAAGGAGGTTGTGCTAGGAAGCTAATTCAGCATTGCATAAAGAGACCTCTTCAGTCAGCATTCTGGACCCCATCTTAGCAAGCCAATAAGATAAAATGAACAGAAAATAAGGATAATTAGGGTCATCAAAATAAAGAAATGTACAGAAATCAATGAAATTAATGGAATTAGAAAACACGCTATAAAGAACAGAATCAAAACAAACTTTAGACTATGGATGAAGTTAAGAGTCTTAACAGAACTGATAAAGAAAGAAGGAAAAGACGCAAATTATCACCCTCAAAAGTAATGAGAAGGCATCACCACAGGTCCTACAGCAGCTGAAGTTATCAAGAGACTAGTGTGCTCTGTGTGACACACAGGAATGTGGCAAATTAAATAGAGAGGTTTTTGAAAATCAATAACTACTGAAAAATCACTCCAGAAACATAGATTACCCCTACTGAGGAAATTTAATTCTTTATAAACCGTGTGTAGAAAGAACCTGCAGGCTTGGATAGTTCTGCTAGTGTATTCTACCAAGCAATAAAGAATTCATGCCAATTCTAACAAAACCTCTTTCAGTAAATACGTGAAGATAGAGTACTTCCTAATTTGACTTATGATTCTCCAAGAGTGACTTTGGCCTCTAAAGAGTAACTCCAAAACAGAAACCAGACAAAGATGAACATAAAACAAAACAGAATAACAACAAAAAAAGAAAGAAAGAAAGAAAGAAAGAAAGAAAGAAAGAAAGAAAAAAAGCTACAAGCATTTCCTCATGACTATTGAAGTAAAAATTCTGAATAATTACAGAGTAGTTTTGCAAAATTGGCTCAATACTCAGTATCCCCACAAGTCACTCCAATATTAGTATTAAAATATCCCCACAAATTCATACTAGTTAATATAGAAAATAACATCTACTGAATTTTCAAGTCTCATGAAAAAAAAAAAGTCCTTTGAAGTCAGAATAGAAAGAAAAAAAAAACTACCTAAAATGCCAAGCACATCTCTAAAATTAGGAACAAAACTAAGGTTGTCCATTTATTTATTTATTTTGAAAAGCATGTTATTTTATTAAAAAAGAAAGTAAAAAATTTTATGATAAAATTGAAGATTTACATGGAAAATATTTCTGATAAAATAGAAGCGATATATATAGAAAAACACCTTAAAATTGACAATTTTCATGGAGAATTAAAGAGTAAAGTGGTAGACATAAAAACATTGCTAAACTAATTGTAAAGGAAGTAGAAACATTTTATGATAGAATTGAAGATTTACGTGTAAAACATTTCCGATAAAGTGTAGAAAAACATGTTAAAGTAAAGATTATCATGGAAAATTTTATATAGATATAATAATGATAGGCATAAAAGTATTACTAAGTTGATTAAAAGTGAAATTATAAACATTTTCTGATAAAGTTGAAGATTTACATAGAAAATATTTCTGACAAAAGTGAAGAAGTATGTAGAAAATCACATTAAAATTGATGAAAAATAGACAGATAAAATGGTATGCATAAAAGTAATTCTAAGTTGATTGAAAGTGGAATTATAAATATTTTCAGGTAAAATTGAAGATTTACATGTTTACAATATTTCTGATAAAGTTCAAGAAATATATAGAAAAACATGTTAAAATTGACTATTTCATGGAAAATTATACAGATAAAATGGTAGACATAAAAAACCTTTCTAGATTAATTGAAGGTAGAATTAAAAATATTTTGTGATAAAATCAGAGATTTACATGGAAAAAGCAAGAAAGTAATCTTCCAACAAACTCAAAAGAAGGTAACCATGCAAACATAAAAATAATATCAAAAATAACAGGAAGCAACAATTACTATTCCTTAATATCTCTTAACATCAATGGAGTCAATTCCCCAATAAAAAGATATTGACTGACAGAAATATTTTTCATGTAAATCTTCAATTTTATGAGAAAATATTTGTAATTCCTTTTTCAATTAATTTGGTAATGTTTTCTTATGTCTACCATTTTATCTGCATTATTTTTCATGATAATCTTCAATTTTAACATGTTTTTTCTATATATTTCTTCTATTTTATCAGGTTGTCCATTTATAAAACCCAGATTCACCATTGTGGTTCACCAGTGTTTGAGGCTGGACTGAGGGCTTAGGCAGTTAAGAGCAAGTGTTCTTTCAAAGAAGGAGAGTTTGGGTCCCAGAATTCTGATGTGGTGGCTCCCAGTTTCCATCTCCAGGGCATTCGCACCTTCTTCTGGTCTTCTGGTCTTCTTCTGGTACACATGTGTGCACACACACACAATTACAATGAAATGAGCAAGTACATTGGAAAGAAATATGCTCCTTTATGCAATCTTCACCAGTGTCTATGTAGAATATCCCAAGAAAATTGTAAAAAAAAAAAAAAGTTACAGACAGAATTGTTGTGACAGAGTCCGAGGCACAGCCTTGAGGTGGTGCAGTCTGGTCATGAAGGATTACCAGAGGGAGCTGGGAAGCACACAGAGGTAGAATTTTTTATGTCTTGATTCTCAAGGTAATTATATAAATTGATTTCTTTTTATACTTAAATGAATCCTGTAATCATGGAAGTTACAATACTACTTGGACGAAGTTAGGAGATCTGGAATAAATAGCTAACACAGCATTAGCATAGGCTTACAGGAGATTTTGAGAGGGTCTAGATCCTTTATTTATTTATTCACAAACTGAAGATCAGTTGGTTTTCAATAATTTTGTAATGAAATAGTCTTCTGACTTAGCAGGGTCCCACAAAGCTGGCTTAATTTAAGCAGCTAAGCACCCTCCCTGATTCCAGGGTCCCTCTCTCTTAAATCCCCCAGGCTCTGGAGTGGAAACCATATAGTGAAAAGTTATCTGGATTTGGCTATCAAGAGTGCTGACATTGTCTAAGATAGAAACTCTGCATGCAGAAGACACAGAGAGATAGCCAGCATGGTGGTGCACGCCCATCATCCCTGCACTTGGGAGGCAAAGGCAGGAAAAAGCCATCCTGGGCCACATAGCAGGTTCAAGGTCCAAGTCAGCCCAGGCTATGTGAGATCCTGTTTCGAAAATAAACTAAAACAACACTAAAAAGAAAAAGATGAAAAAAATAAAAAAGCCGGAGCTCTGACTCAGGTTCAACAGGAATGATACTGTGAGGAACTTTTCATTATCATCCAGGAAACTGATTTTTTTTTCTCTTCATTTTAACAAGTGCTAAGAGTGGTTTTGGGAATTGAATATTCAACTGGATTGTGTGTTTGACATGCATTGGAATTTCATGTGATTCCGGCAGTGAATACCATTTCAAATAATACATTGTTCATGTTAAGATATTCTAGTTCTAACCCCCTTTTTAATTGTAACATAAAGTTCTCAAAGACAAAAAATGGACAAAGGCCAGCAGTCACATACCTCTGTGGAGGCAGGCAGGGGGCTTACCTGCTCTCCACTGTGGCGGCGGGCTTCGTAAATGTGTTTCTGAAACCCTTAAGGTAAGATTTAAAAAAAAAAAAATTGGACAATTGTCAAGGATGGTTGATTTTTAAGACTTAACTACCTGAGCAATGTTCATTTAAAATAACATATGAGTCTCAATCAAAATGATCTAAGCTAAGCAAATGGCTGCTTTGTCCTTCCTTTTCAAGGAAGTTCTGAGGTGGTAGAAAATTGGTAAGAGTAAAATTTCTTTGGCTAATGTTCTTTATTTCTTTGTGGAAATTCTTTTCTTTTTAGTGTGATAGCTTTTTAAAAAAAAAAAATGAAAAAAAGCCTTGGGGAAAACTGCTTATAAGAAGTTTTTCTAGTCAAAGAGTCTGGTTTTCACTTATCAAACTACAGACCTACCGAGGGAAAGGGTGTGGCCCAAGTCTCCCTTGCCTCTGCCCACCAGATGTTTCCGTCAGGATAAAGACCACTTCTGGCCACTCTGAAAGGTACTGAGTGGGCCTGGTAAAGGCCTACCATCTTGAAGTCACGAGCCCATATTTGGGTCTGTAACTATTCCTGACTGGGCTTTTACAATGCTTCCGTCCTCCAAACATGGCTGAACTTGTGAGAGAATCCTGGGTAGTCTCTCAAAGTGCCAGGCCCTTAAACTATGTCTCAGGAAAGAGACAGCCCCTTATTCTGTCTACTTTAAGTGGTCTAGTCAGTTAGTTATACGCCTTGAATAGTTAATGTCAATGCTCAACTTGACAGAATCTAGATTCACCCGGGCTATAGGCCTGTAGCATGGCACTGTACAACTAGTCCAGTTGGTATGGGGAATCCACCTTAGTTCTGGGTTAGACCACTCCCAGGGTAGGAGATCCTGGGCCGTGTGAACTAGGGAAGGTGAGTTTAGCCTCTGTGCATATGCATTCTTCGCTCTCTGCTTTCCAGTGGTGGATATGATGTGAGCAGCTGCCTACTTCAAGTTCCTGGTGCCTTGACTCTGCACCATGGTAAACCGTGAGCCAGGACAAGCCTTCTTTCAGTTATACTTTGTTGGTATACTTTATCACAGCAACCTAAAAAGATGCTAAGACACCTCCTCCCCAGCTAGAATTTTGAGAGCATATGTACGAAGTCCCTAAGTGACAACCAAAGCCTTAGGAAACATTTGACATGCCTCTCGCCCGTGTTGTCTGGGCATTCCAGGGCACTCATGACTGTTTTGACAACAGGACTGGGCTGAGGCTTCTTGTTATTGACTTGTTGATTTAGGGCTAACAGCCTTCCAGGAAATTGTCATCAAAAGCTATAAAAACAGATCATAAATGTGTCAAGTGTTTGCTCAGGATTGGGAGAACTTGATTTTTCCTGTGATCTGGTCTGGCATAGAGATTAGTTTTACCTAAAATTATCACTTTTAGAGAAGTGATCATCTCCTCAAATAGCCTATATGCAGATATATGTATGTATACTAATTATTATAATTTTCCCCACATATGTCAACAGTTATAAATGATAGTCTCAAGAACACCATGGGCCGCAGTAGGGATTCTTAAGCTATTTATCTCATCTAGGTTGTTAAAAGAAAAACAAAACAAAACTCAAAGCATTTTGGAGCATTCATGTGAGTCTCTTTTTCACACCTGGGCTTGCTTTCTCTTTGGGAAAAGCCTAGCAGTGGGCTGATTGTTGTGAGCTTTGCTTAGGAATTTGATCACAAGGACGTAAAACTAAAACAGAAAATTAGCACCAGAAAAGTGAGGTCATTGCTGTGACCTACCTGACCATGGGGTGCAGAAGTGCAGGGAACTGGTTTACAGGAAGTGTTTGGAACAAAAGGAGAGGCGGGCTAGGTAAGCAAAGCTTTCTGGTGGGTTCTCTGAAGGCAGTGGCACCAACTGGAGGCCAGTCGGTCGAAGTGCACTCATGAGGCTTCAGAAGGAAATAAGAGAATTGAAACTGGGACCATTAAACACAGAGAAAGGAAACTTTCCTTTTTTCTCTGTCCTGAACTTTTTCTAGAAGGGTGAACGTAAAGGTGATAAACCAGTCTTGTAATCTTGTTAAGGAAATTACAACTGGAAAAATGTCATTCTGCTGTGGTCATTGTTAAGTATCTTCTTTGAAGTTTCTCTTAACTCTTCTGTTTACCTTTGTGCTATATTTTATATGTCCTCATTTTTAAGTTCTGATGGGTCTTTTCACACCTGAGGTAAGCACCGTGTTAGATTTTATAATATATGGGTATTCTTCCACTGTAGTCTTTTTTGTCCTTTCAACAGTATATTTCAAAACCATTCACTTTTGTGTGAGAAATGTAGAGGCGGTTGTATGTATTTTTTTTATCTCATTTAACAATCTCTATCTTTTAACTGTAATATTTAAACCATTTATATTTAATGTGATTAGTAGGATGGTAGACCGAAAGCTATTGATTAGTACTCTATCCCAACCTGTCTCATCATGTGTTTGTTTTCTTCTCTCATTCTTTCTTTCCCATTTCTTTTAGACTAAATTATATTGTTGGGTGTTATTTTGTTCTCATGTTGGTTTTGACTACTAGTAGTAATACTTTAATATTTATACTGTTTGTCTTTTACTTATTGAATGTATATGCAGATGACATTATGCAATTCACAGCAGCACATTTTACTGTTTCTTGAATTGTATACTGTTGTTGTCACTTCTTTTGTCCCTCAATTATTGTCCTCGGACTATACATTACCATTACTATTTGTTTAAACAATAAGTTGTCTTTTAAAGGGAGATAAATGGAGAAAGAAAAATATGTTAGCACATTTGGTTACCATTTGTGGTGTTCTTCTCTCATTAATGTAAATTTGGGTTCCCTTTGTATCTTTGCTTGTTTTAATTTTCTCTTTTGTTTTCTTCTGTGACATGTGTGCATGCATGTGCATGCATTTGTGTGTGTGTGTGTGTGTGTGTGTGTGTGTGTGTGTGTGTGTGTGTTTGCAGAAGTCTGGGTTTGATGTTGGGAGACGTCCTCATTAACTCTTCATCTTGCTTTCTGGAGACAAGATCTCTCCATCAAAGCCAGAGCTCAATGATACAGCCTGTGTGACACCTCAGCTTGCTGCTGGGATCCTCTGCCTTGACCTCTGCCAAGGCTAGAGTTACAAGAAGCTGTTGCATCCATCTGGTATTTGTGCAGGTGCTGGGAATGCAAACTTAGGTCCTTATGCTGGCACAACAAGTGCCTTAACCAGTGAGCCATCTCCACAGTCCCTAAATCCAGGCATCTATCTGGTCTCATTGTCTTTTGGGGTTTAAATAATGTCCTTTAACACTTTTGTGGAATAGGTAGGCTTTTGATAAATAATTTCACCCCTTGTATCAGTAATAGCATATTCTTTCTGCCTTTGTTTCTACAAGGAATTTAACATTCTCAGTTGACATGTTTTTTTTTTCTTCTTTCATTACTTTAAGTATGTTCCCTGGCTGTCTTCTTACAGACACCACTTTCAACAGGGAATGATGATCCTTCTTACCTTCATGTCTTTGTGTCTGCTTGCTTTTAAGATTTCCTCTTTATCATTGATTTTGAACAATGCGATTATTATGTACCTTGGCATAGTTTTCTTTGTGCTTCTTATGTTGAGGTTTCTGGAACTTCATTGATTTTATAAGCTTATAAATCTTCTTGCTTAAACGGTGGAAGCATACAAAATACAGTTATTATATTAGTTGATTTTCCATTGTTGTAATAAAATGCCTAGGTTTGGTAATTCATAAAGTAAAGGGATTCATTCAGCTCATAGTTCTTAAGACAGAAAGTCCAAACAGCCCCCAAAACAACCATCAATAGTTCTGGGCAGAGCCATCCTGATTCTCTGAAATCATAGCAGTGCCATTGTGGGATAGAGATCTCAGAGAGTCAGGTAGATGTGACTCTCTCTTAGAAAAATTGTTCTTATATCTTTGGGTTTCTAGATCTGTCCTTATCTCTCCTAGCAGTGACACTTAATGACACCTTCACTGTGAGTAAATCCCCTTACTTCTAAAGACTCTCTCCCACCCTTGTTTTAAAAATATTTTAATTAAACTTTTAAAAAATGATATGCAAATGTGAGCCCAAGTGAATGTGGAGTCAAGAAGAAGGTCAGAGGTCAGAGTCTATGGAGCTGGAGTTGCAGGCACCTGGTATGTAGGTGTTGGGAATTGAACTCAGGTCCTCTGTGAAATCAGTATGAGCTCTTGACTGATGAACAACTTCCCCAGTCCTCTTCCACCTTCCATAGTGCTGCACAGGTGTCCCATTGTGTGACCCTATTTCTGAGGAGACATGAACAGATTCTACTCAGGAACTGACAACACACCAAAGTAAGGATGCCACTAAAGCCTGTTGTATTGTAAGTACTTAGGGGAATATGGGTGAAGGGTTACTTACAAGATCAGAAATGACTTAAAGATAGTTGCATCACCAACGCCAACCCCAGCATGGGTGACAGCTTGCAAACGTTGGAAACCTGGAGAATGCTGCACAGGTGCAGGCAGTTCAACAGGTTAGAGAGGGTCCTTTGAGGCAGCTCCGATGGTTGGAGCCTCTTCCGCTCAGGTCGGTTGGTCTCTTCTTTCAGGTAGCTTAATTTGTCTGAAAGTATTATTTAGAACTCTTTATTGCTGACATAAGTTTAGTGGAGGGTCCTAGTGAATCTGGTCAGTTTTAGCAACTTCCTGAATTCTTTCATGTGTCTACTTCCTCTGGATAAGGAACTTCCCCAAGGATGGACTGTTTCCCTTTCCATTAGAACATCCTATTCTTTTACTGACTTGTTAACATCTTTAATGAGCTTCCTTCAAAAATGAGTTTTAACCTGGGAGGAAACTGTTACTCAGTTGTAGCCCAGGGCCTCAACGCAAGAAGCTTGGGGGTATGCTCAACCTCTGCTCAACCACAGCCATTATAACTGTTAGGATGCCCCTGCCTTCTGATTCTAATGTCTAAGCAGACTGGTTTGTTTTGTTTTGTTTTGTTTTGTTTTGTTTTGTTTTGTCCTCATTCAGGGATTTTTTTTTCCTGATGGTATTCAATACCTAGTAATTTGGGTCACCACCTGGAGGGTGTTTCCTATTTTCATGAGTATCTGAGCTTCTCTCAGAGATGCTGTTAAGTTACTCAGCAATAGTTCGATTCTGTAGAATCTTCCTTCTAAGATCTCTTTTGTAATCTGGAACAGTGTTCAGTTCACAGTCCGGAATTACCCAGGAAACATGGCGACCGTCTGTGTGCTCGCCCCCGTGAGCCTTCTGAGTCATGAGACTTCTTTCTGAGTGATGGGAGCAGACACTCTTCCTAGCCTTCTGAGAATTTCAGGCAATGGTGCCTCCAGCCTCTCTTTGCAGTTCTCTCTGCAGCCCTGGCTAATTTCCTTACATGCGCATGCTAATTAGCATTCTGCTGAACACCGGAAGGGAGCCATCTGCAGATGTACTTATTCTCTCTGCAGCCCTGGCTTCTCAAGTTCTCTGTCCTAGGAACGTTAGCCTCCCAGCCTCTGGAGACCACCTGGCTTGGATTCCGTGCTGACGGTGTCTGCTGGGCCCTGCCTGCCTCCACTAGATCATATGCTTGACTTTCTCTTTTAAAGGCATAAGCTAAGACAATCAGAAGTCTAGCCTGACTGTTTCTCCTTTCCTGGAGTTCCCCCTCTTCCTCACCAGTCTGGAAACTTACAGGATTGTGCAAATTCTGGTCTTTGATTATTGGTGGTTTGAGGTTGAAACTGTTGACTGGATGCAGAAATCTCTGATCCCGTTTCTCTCCTCCTTCATATCTTTTCTCTCTTATAGTTGTGTGTGTGTGTGTGTGTGTGTGTGTATGTGTGTGTGTGTGTGCATGCATGCATATGTGCAAGGAAGCCTTAGCTCAACCATGGATGTCGTCTTAGGGTTTTATTGCTGTGAAGACACACCATGACCACAGCAGCTCTTCTAAAGGATACATTCAATTGGGGCTGGCTTACAGTACAGAGCGTTAGTCCATTATCAGCTTGGCAGGAAGCGTGGCAGCAGCCCATGGGCAGACATGATGCGGGAGAGGAGCTGAGAGCTCTACGTCTGGATCCATTGGCACCAGGAAGACAATGAGACACACTTCCTCCATCAAGGCCACACCCCCTAACAGTAGCACTCTCTATGGGGGCCATTCTTGTTCAAACTGCCACAGATGTTGTTCTTCAGGAACCCCCACTTCATTTTGAAGCAGGATCTCTTAGGGAACACGACGCTCCTGGTTTAGGCTAATCTGTCTGGCTTATGATCTCCTGGAGTCCCCCATCTCTGCCTCTTCAGTGCTGGTGGTCATGAGACCTGGACGTTCACCTATCCTGGACTCTCTAGTGCCATTATTATAAGCCAGAGATAATACACCAGCATCTTATGAGGATTCTGAGGATGAATCTCAGAGAGTCTGGCAAGGAAACTCAGGTCCCCACACTTGTCTGGTAATGACTGTCCCAAATGCGCCATCTTCCCAGCTGCTAATCCATCTTGGTACTAGTTCCGGGAGTGAGGGTGGTCACGTGGGCCAATGTTTGCTGAGGATTTCCTATCACCCATGCACTTTTTCCATGTCATACAGGGGACTAGTTGATTTGGCCTCATATCAACCCTCGGAGAGAAATGCCAGGGCTTTCCCGGTGTAGAAACTGAGGGGTGAGTAAGCATCAGAGCCGATGTATCACCTCATTGTCTAAGCTCACCTCTCGACCTGCTTCACAGAACTGCTGTCTCCAACAGGAAGCACACCATGGGAAGTCACCCTCCTGATAGGCACAGCTTGGGGATTTCTCAAGGGTCTGCTCAGTGTCCAGACAAGGATGCAAATCGAATGCTAAACCTCCTTAGGCCTGGCTTTTCTCATTTATACACAGGGAGCAAGAAGCACCCATCTCTACCAAGAGAACTCCTGTAAGAACAAAATGAGTTACCAACTGTAATGAACCCATTATAGCCCTGGTGCGGTCCCTGGAAACTCGGAGATAAAACAGTACATCTGCGCATGCCCTGAGCCTGAGAGCCACTCATGGCCAATCAGGAAACAGCGCTAGTGTGCCGCGCCACGAAAACCCGTGTACAATCCTCTTTCATGTTTTCTGTTGGATTACACTATTTGGTTTTTTGTTTTTGTTTTTGTTTTTGTTTTTGTTTTTTTAGTTCATAGTCATCTTCTCTCTCCTTTTACATTCACAATCGTTTTTGGAAGGAAGAGCTATTGTTCTTCCTGTTTTACGAATGGAGACAGTAAAATAAAGAGAAGACTGGGCCTTGCACCCAAGTTCATTTGGGTTTGGTGGTGCAAGCCTGTAATTCTAACACTGGGAGGATCGTGGGTTCAAGGCTAGCCTAGGTCACAGAGCGAGATCCTATCTCTAAAACAGACAGACACCCCAAGGTAAACAAGTGGCAGAGCTGGCGTTACATTCAATTTTAGTTTTTTATATACTGTGAATGAAATGTCCGTCATAATTTGAGACAAATTTTTTGAAGAATTAACTTTTAAGTGGGTATTTTTGTCTGGAAGTATCCTCAAAGCCCAAATAAGGGGCACTGTCCCAGATAAAGGGACTGTGTCACATGAAATAAATCCCTAAGTCCCTGGGAAAGATTGGATGGGTCTTTGGAGTCTGGCTTGTGGAGTGTTAGTTAGTACCTGGACCCAGTGTGGAAGTACAGGTATCTTCCCAGAGGTGGTAAGACACTCAGAGTTGCTGAGTTAGGTTTTTCTCCTCCTTCCAGACTTTTCTATTGTGTGCATATTAAAGTACATATTTAATGCTTGTTTTTAAATGCAATGGCATATTAGTAGAATTGGCACATTTTTTTTTTTCATGTACAGAATTGAAACCTGCAGGCAACTGGAAATAAAATTAGCCCTAGACAGTTAATAGACTCTAGGTATACACAAGTCAGCAAAGGATAGTCTTCAAAGTAGCCCCCCACCAGAGAATACTTAAGGGAGACCTGGAAAGAAATGTCTTCAGGGAATTGTTTCCTAGTGGTTCAGAATGTAGAGGGAAGCATCAAGCAGTGGCCAGCGCCGGTTAGCAGACTGTCATTTCTCGGTTTGATGTTCCAGGGTTTAATTGTCTTTCATGTGAACAATAGCAGACACTCTCTGGTGTGCTATGCTGGCGTGATAAAAGGGGGCCGTTCTTGCATAGCAATAGCTTTTTATTATTAGCGTAAAAAATTAGCAAGCTGGAAGTCGTTAGAAGGAGTTTCACTGGCATTAATTGTGATTCAGCCTGAATTTGTTTGCAGACCAGTGCGGCAAGACAATAGCAGGGGGGGGCAATATTAATAGCCTTCTAGTTATTGTATCATTTTAGTGAGACTTAATAAGGTGTCCGCTGTCAACCGGAATTTATTTTTAAAAAAAGACATAGTAATTGATGTATCGCAGTAAGTATGGATGAGGGCTCAACTTGATTAATGTATGGGTTGGCTTTTTAAGGCACTTTAAAAAGGCCTCTTAACAGGGTCTTGGGAGACAGGCGCTAGCCCGCCATAAACTCCCTCTCCACTGTTGGGAAACAGCATGACAGCTGCTGATGTCTCCCGCGGCTTCTCCTCTTTCTCCCCCTCTTCCTGATCAGAGAAAACTGAAGCAATATACCCTTCGTCAATAATTGCAGTGCTTAGGAATCTTAGAAAGGGATTTTGGCTCTTCTCTCTAGAGAGGGTTTTCCAAAGGTTAAATTAGTTCTAGGCTTCAGAATATCGCCACTCTTCGATAGAGAATGGATTTGGGTTTTTAAATAAGCTGCTATTTTGTGGGTTGCTTGAACCTTGACCTGCTTTGACATAAAGTGTTTTGATGTCAGAAATGGACTAGATTCAAAAGCAATTTCAAGTCAAGTTAAATTCTGGCACTCTCAAGAGGATAATGTTCTTACACACACACACACACACACACACACACACACACATTGGGGAGGAAGGAGGGAGGAAGGAGGAGAGGGAGAGGTAGAGATAGTGGCAGACAGATGAAGAAATGGCCACGCTTACTTGCAGACAGGGGAGAGCCCATTTTTCTAGTCACCTGTAGATTCATCTCCCTCCTTTGCTTACACACTCTATTGACCCCATTTTTTCCTTTCATGAAAAGTCCATTTTTAAAGAAGCAATCCATATGAGTTACAATTTCCAGGGAAAAAGGGAAGAAAGGAAGTCAAAACCAGGAACACATTGCCTCTCATATCCACAGATGTCAACAGTGTGCTCCTGGGTAATAGGCCACTTAGATACTCAGTTGAAGAATCCAGGCTATCACCCTCATTCAACAACTGCTTGAATATGAACTTAGATAAAGCCCTTTGGTTCCTGGAACTTAAGTTTGTTGAGGAGCTGGTACCAGCCAGGCAGGGATACTCTCTTAGGTGGATAAAATGTAGGTATATCACACAGGTAAATTTGCCTTCTGTGATGGCTATTCCTAGTGGTCAACTTGATTATATCTGGAATGAACTATAATCCAGAAATGGAGGGCTCACCTTTGATCCAGATCTTGAGGCTGTTAGACACAAGTTTCTGAGCTGGATCTTGGTTGGCCTAGAGATCTTGAGGCATAGTGGCTATGAAAAGCTTATGGCCAGGCAAGGTAGTATGCGCCTTTAATCCCAGGAGACTAAGGTAAAGAGATCTCTGAGTTCAAGGTCAGCCTGGGACAAAACAAGTCCCATATCCAGGCATGGTGGTACACACCTTAATGTGGGCCACACCTTCTGCTGGAGGCCTACATAAGGACCTTGGAAGTAGGAAGATTCACTCTTCTTCACTGCCTGCATTTGCTTGCCAGCACATCCGTTGGAATCTACTTCTACAGAAGACCAGCTGAAACAACTAGCCTTGTGGGACTGAGCAACTACTAGATTCTTGGACTTCCCATTCACAGCTGACCATTGTTGGGGAGTTGGACTACAGACTGTAAGTTATCACAATAAATTCCCTCAATATAGAGAGACATTCCATATGTTCTGTGACTCTAGAGAACCCTAATACACCTTCCATGGCTCACACATCCAAACTGGCTGTACTTTGGTGGTCCTGTCTTGACTGTGACTAGTGACAGGAGTTTTCTGTTGCTGCTGGGCAGTTGAGCTGCCTTTTGAATTTGCACTGTTCTCTTAATCTATCCTGTTTGCCTTTTCAAATCTGCAAAATGGGAACATAATGGCACTTACACGGAGTTTTCTAAGAATCCAGTGAGATAATATAAAGCATGCACCAGCCCTATGGTGGCCCCAAATCCAGATCTGTGTCAGCTGTAAAGGGTCAGGAACGGATGTACACCCAGGTCCCCTGCTTAGTTCTGGGGTGATATTGCTAGGTCCATGGCTTTGTCCCTAAGCCTTGCTGCTGTTCCAGTGAACTTTAATGGAGGTGTTCTGTCTTTCAAAGGATGGAGTCCAAATGTTGCTCTCTAAGTGACTTTGAGAAAGAAAAAAATACCTTTAATTTTCTTCTGGATGATAAAACATACTCAACAACTTTTTTTCTGAAACAGAGATTCCTATTGTCTATCAAACCTATACCTGACCCAATAGGCTTTTGAGCCAGTCCAGAAGTATTTTCAGAGGACAGACATTTTGTAGATGATTGAGAGATGTGATCAGCGCTTTCTGCTATCCATCAGACAAGACTTCACACAGCTATAAATAGCTGCCTCCAGTACAGTAAAGATATTAGCATTTCTCCTAGATGAAAACCTTTGTGCTTCTCTGGGTCTAAGAAATGAAAGTAGAAAGGACCAGTCTCATCAGACTGGACACTTTATTGAATTGTTGAAACCGACTTTATTGGGTTTTCTTTGTGCTCTATCTAGTGCATACATATGGATACCTGCAAGGTATCTTTGAGATGCTATGACATTTTAGAGGTAAATGAGACAACTCCCTGCTATTGGAGAAGACAGTAGTGTCGTGACAACATGTAATGATGGACTGGAGGTGGCTCAGTGTGTAAAATCCGTGCCACCCTGAATGTGAAGACTGGGGTTGAGAACCCTAGACCTACGTGAAGCCAGGAAGGCATAGTGATCACCTATAATCCCAGCATGCGGAAGACAGAAACAGAAGACCCCATGGCAAGTCGACCCACTAAGTAGTCAGAATTAGCAAGTACATGTTCAGTGAGAGACTCTGCCTTAATCAATAAAGGGTAAAGTGACCAAGGAAGATACCTGACATCAACTTCAAATCTCCATATACACACAGACACAGACACATGCATGTGTACCCGCACACAGATTTGGACCCATACAGATATGGACACATATGTTCACATGGATGTACACACACACACACACAGAGAGAGAGAGAGAGAGAGAGAGAGAGAGAGAGAGAGAGAGAGAGAGAAGGAGAGAGAGAAATGGATGGATGTTAAGAAACAGCCACATGAACTTAATGACATCTCCTCAAAATAATTGACTAGTGGCACAGCGGATCTGCTATCCCTATTTTCATAACATCCTAGATTCAGTAAAGGAAAATGTGTTCTAGAGGAAGTAAAGGAAATAAAATCTTCAAAAGAAATATATAAAATTTCTATGTAGCCAATGAAGAGTTGAATACTTGAACCACTTCGCAGTGTAATTATCAGAGTATTAGAAAAGTAGGAAAGAGCATAAGCTATTGGTGTTCTGTTCAGGAAAATTTCCCCTGTGCCCATGTGCTCTTCCCCATGTTCTCTTCCATTAGATTCAGTGTATCTGGCTTTATGTGGTGGTCCTTAATCCACTTGGACTTGAGCTTTGTACAGGGAGATAAGAATGGGTCAATTTGCATCCTTCTACATGTTGACTGCCAGTTGAACCAGCACCATTTATTGAAAATTCTGTTTTTCTTTTCCACTGAATGGTTTTAGTTCCTTTGTCAAAGATCAAGTGACCATAGGTGTGTGGGTTCATTTCTGGGTCTTCAATTCTATTCCATTGATCTGCCTGCCTGTCATTGTACCAATACCATGCAGTTTTTATCAGGATTGCTCTGCTTGAGGTCAGGATGGTGATTCCGCCAGAGGTTTTTATTGTTGAGAATGGTTTTCGCTATCCTATGGTTTTTTGTTATTCCAGATAAATTTGGAAATTGCTCTTTCTAACTCTATGAAGAATTGAGTTGGAATTTTGATGGGGATTGCATTGAATCTGTAGATTGCTTTAGGCAAGATGGCCATTTTTACTATATTAACCCTGCCAATCCATGAGCATGGGAGATCTTTTCATCTTCTGAGATCTTCTTCAATTCCACCAACCAAAGAGTACACATGGAGGGACACATGGCTTCAGCTACATATGCAGCAGATAATAGCCTTTTCAGACATCAATCAGAGGAGAGGCCCTTGGTCCTGTGAAGGCTTGATGCCCCAGTATAGGGGAATGCCTGGTCAAGAAAGTGGGAGGGGTTGGTAAGCGGGGTGGGGGTTTGGGGGGTGATGGGATGGGGGTTTTGGAAGAATAATGAGAAAAGGGGGGTAACATTTGAAATGTAAATAAAGCAAATATCTAATAAAAAAGTCATCAACAGGGAAAAAAAAACAGAAATAGAGTCCCTCTGAAAAAGTCACAGTTTAGGATGTTAGAGAAAGACAAAACAGAGAGAAAGAAAATAAGGAGGAAATAGAAAAAAAGAAGATATTTTACCTATATATAAATAAAGGTACTACATAAAGGAAAAAACATTAGGAAAGGCAACAATAGGGATCCACTGGCCTATGCCCAGTTTTTCCAGTATTACACAAGGTATAGAAGAAAAGCACACCTGTCTCCCAAGAGATCGCACATGGTCTCTCTGCTGAAATGCCCACATGGCATGCTAACTTGTCCAAATATGTCCAGTAAAGAATGCAGCATCTAGCAAACAAGTGAGTACATTTCTGCAGCTGCGCCAGCTGTAACCTTATTTGTGTGTTCAGTTTGTCTATCTGGGACCATAGCATTCATACCTAAGATTTTCCTGTATAGCATTCGGGTACTATTGCTGTGACCATGGTCTTGCTTAATGAGTTTGAGCTCTTTGCTAATCCTTGTAATAATGAAGGCCAAGAGCCCAGGTGACATCTGTCACATCCTAGGAGAGGCAAATGTTTGGCTTTAACCTCTGCAAAGATAGTGAGAAGGTCTTAAGATGAAATATCAACTTAAATTTAAAGGTACATTTCTTTTTAATTTTTACTTTTGTGTATATATGTATGTATGTGTGTATATGTATGTATATGTGTGTATATGTATGTGTGTGTATATGTATGTGTGTGTATATGTGTGTGTGTGTGTGTGTGTGTGTGTGTGTGTGTGTGTGTATTATGGCCATGTGAGTATAGGAGCCCACACATGTCAGAGGAGGCACTAGATTCCCTGGAGCTGGACTTCCAGGCAGTTGTGAGTCATACTACATGGATGCCTGGAACCTAACACAGGTTCTCTGAAGAGCTGAACCATTCTTAACTGCTGAGCCTAGTCTCTTCAGCCTAAAGGAGCATTTCTCAAATTACATAGGAAGCAATTTGAGAAATTTTGGGGGAAGGGGTCTCTTCACCTGGAGCCTCTATCCATGCAGTGAACTTCCCAGCAGTGATGAGATCTAGCCAACTCTCCTTAGGTCTTTCTTCTTCCTCTTTATCCTGGGTGTGTTCTTCGTTTAATAAACTGCCTGATGATTTCTTGTACCTCCTCATTTAATGACTCAGTGCCAGCAGGCCCAGCTAGTGATTTCCCTGTTCACTCTGAGATGGCAGTGTGCTAGCATGCTGGATGGGTCTTCATGGCTATCACATCAGGGTGAAATGAGGGAACTTAGCTGCAGAGAGGCGAGGCACACTCCTCTGGGCTGCCCGGCTATGATGAGGTCTTAGGGTAGATGCTGCCACATGCCGCCTGAGGCCACGTAACACCAGACGTTCATCTCTTACAGGTTTGGAATCTGCAAGAGTTGAGTTTGCAGGGGGTTCTCCTGAGGCCAGTCTTCTGCACTGTAGTCAGCCGCCATCTCCCTGTAACTCGCCCAGCAGAAGGAAGACTGGCTATTAATAGACCGCTGGTACTGTAAACAAGAAGAGAAGCCACAGGGGCTGGGCTCTGTCCTTAGGGTGAAATTATCCCAGGCGGCTCACTTCACAGGCCAGCCAGCACAGTGAGAGTTAAAGACTTCAACACAAGCCTTTGCAGTGGGGCATAAACTTTCAGTTCACAAGAGAGTTCATGACTTTTTTAGTGTACTCCAAAATTGACCTTAATGCCAAAAGAAAGCCTGGAAAAAGCAGACCACTCATGGGTGTCAGCTCATCTGAGTCAGCTCAGCTTTTAGCAATGAGCGGGCACTTGGAAAGTGTTTTTATTCCTACTTACCAAAAGAAAATCATGCTAATCAGGTACAAATCTATACCTTTGTTTGTAATATCCTCCATATATTCTAGGGAAATTTCAGAAATTCTGATTATGTCACAGTAGCTGATCATGTATAAAATATGTTCAATAAGAAATATACAGTTATGTTATTTAGTAAACTCATATATGTATGTACTAAATAATATATTATACTGTATGTAATATAACATATAATCACATAATGTTATTTGTGATATAAAATATAATTTAACATACAATTATTAACTATGTAATAAAGTAATTATGTATAATTAATTATATAAAATAATTTGCTATATGACATGTCAATGTATTACATAATATATGAATATATTGTGCAATAAATTACATTTGTGCGTGAGTATGTATGTGCTGGGTGCATATGTGTGTGCATTTTCTCATGCATGTTGCTGTGTGTATGTGCAATTGCCTGGGCACATGTGTGTGCCTATGCACATTTGTGTGCCTGTGCACATGTATGCATGTGCACAAGTGTGTGCATATTCAGGCAGGAAGCTGATGTTAGGTGTTTTCACTTTATCCAGGCAGGGAGAGCCTCTTGTTGAACACAGAGCTAGCCAGCCTGCTCTGCTCTGGCAACCTCCTGTCTCTGCCTCTTGTGCTCTGGAATTACAGGTAGCTGACACACCTGTCTGGCTTTTATGTGAGTTCTGGCATCTTATCTCCAGTCCTCACACTGGCAAGGCAAATGCTTGGCTTACAAAATCATCTCCCCAGCCACATAAAATAGAGTTTTATGTTTAAACTAAAATTTCTAGAAGGTCATGTATGTAAGAGAAGATAAAGAAAATTAATAAAATTACAGTCAGTGATATACAAAATTATAGCTAAATATTATCATTCATTTTCTGTGTGTCTCTGTCTGTCTGTCTCTGTCTGTCTGTCTGTCTCTGTCTCCCCTGAGCTGAGGGAGTGTCTGGCACACCATTAAACTGCACCTCCAGCCCAGCACATCTCTTAATTAAGACACTTCTGGAGGCCTCTTGCCCCTGCACTCTGGCACATGGTTCATCTATAGACTCAGCGTGCGTAAGCCTACGGTCGGCAGCACCAGCCGTTCTCACCTCTAGAAAACGGTGCAGTATTCATAATGGAGGAAACGAAGCCCTCTGGCCTGTTGTGTGCGTCCTCTTGCTATTATTGCTTTGCTACTTGAATTTGGCTTAGATTGGAATGCCACTGACAACTGTGCCCATAAAGCTGGCCTGCTGGAATGCACCGGCAGCCTCGGCTGCTTGGCAGGGTTGAGTGGAGATATCGCTTGAGCACAGACCATATCTCCAAACTCAAACCAACTAATCACCACCAACAAACAACATGCACAAGCCTTTTGACTGTGGTGAAGGAGACTGTTAACATCTTTTAATTAGCATATTTTAATCAGACAAACTAAGGAATTTGAGCATGACCTCTTCATACATGTGCATCATGTATTAGGATTATATTTCTCCCCACCAATCCGTCTTGTCCCCCCTCATCCTCTTGGCCCCCGCCTCCCAAAGGCCTCTTTCTTGTTGTCCCTTGTGATTTGTCCCTCTGTGCTAAGAGCTCTACACCTGTGCGTGTTTGCAGCTTGAGCCCCGAGTTGAGGAATCTGCAGCATTGGGAGGTTCCCTTGGAGACCAGCCTGGTTAATAGCTGACACTCATTGCTGAGGGGTAGGGTGGGTGGAGGGGGGGAGAGAGAGAGAGAAGGAAGGAGATTGTTGGGTTTAGGGATAGGGTTAGGGGGAAGGGGAGAGGAGGGGAGGAGGAGGAGAAAGGGAGGAAGAGGGAAGGGGAGGGGAGAGGGGTGATGGGGTACAGAGGGAGGAGGATGGAGGGACAAAAGGCAGAAAGTGGTACAGGGGAAGGCTCAGTAGCATACACATAAGAACCTGGGTAGCAGCACAGCCCTGGAATCGCAGTGCTGGGGAGACAAAGATGGATCCCAGGAGCTGACTGGCCAGCCAGCTGAGCTGAATCTGTGTGTCTTAAATTGAGTAGGGCAGTCTCAAAAAAAAGAAAGAAAAGAAAAAAAGGGTGGGGAGTCACACACACACACACACACACACAAGCACACTCAAAGAATAAAGGACTCTGCCCCCTCCCTGGGTCTGGGGAGCAGCACACGGCATCGGTAGGAGAGGGTATTTAGTTAGTGAGACGGGCAAACAGCGAAAACACAGCTGTCATTTAGACCACGTTTCTACAGCATTTCATTTGAAGAAATAAAGCCATGATTTAAGACTTAATTAACTAATTAATTAATTTGTTCTTCAGCTATCTGCGGTTCTAAATTGTGCAAATATTTCTGTTTGAGTCTCAGTAGAAATGTTTAGCTCGTTGTAGACACAGTAGAAACTCTTACTTAGAAATTCTTCGACATTTGTTTGTGGCCAAATGACCCTTATCTTGTGTAAAGCTGCAGAATAAAGTTCTTTTGACTTCTCAGCGTCTCTGTTCCTTTAGGAGCAGAACAGGAAAGTACAATTTATCGCAGGTGTAAGAAATCACCCACTGAAGCAAGGTGCTTTCTGAGGGTGATGGCAGCCGCAGTCACCATCAGTGTGAGCTACAGGGAGCTGGGAGCCGGGCCTTGTTTTTAACCTGGCCTGTGATCTGGGCAAACTGGTGTTGATGGTATAGAAGAACTGCTGTCTGTAACAGATTCATGGGAAGATGCAGAAATGCCCAGGGAGCTGCTGGAGTTTCTCCATGTTTGAAGAGCAGAGCAGGGCCCCTTTTATTTTCTTTTTGATGTGTTTCCTAAATAATCAGGAGCAAAGTGGGCACGGAAGGCAGGTTGTTCCCGACAGCCAAGACTGGAGCGAAGCAGGAAGCATCTTTCTGATCTTGCAGATGTGTTTGTATATAATACCTGAAGTGGGCGGTTCTGTTCATTGGCTCTCGGGTTTTAATACAAACAGGTAGATTGTTTTTAGCTCAGTGAAAGATAAATAAAAGTCCAGCATAGGCTTTTGAATGAAAACTTTTAAATATGGAGAGATAATGATTTGCAGAGCCTTTGTCTATAATGCATTTCTTGTCTTCTGCTGGGTTCATGTGACGAATTCCAGCTGATAAGTCCTGGCTCTGGAGTCAGCTGTCTGGCTAGTTATTAAGATTAAGATAAGTCCCAAGAACGAGAGATACAGCACATTGTGCCACCTTTATGCGACTGGGCCACCTAGGATTTGGAGTGTAAACAATGCATTAGTTCACCCCGACTTGCTTTCAAACCTGTGGCGAGCACTGTGGATACCGGAGAAGTATGCCCGGTGATGACTTTTTATAATGAAAAATATTTTTAAATGACAAAAGAACCTTCTGAAGCTGTGTAAGTGAATTTTTAGAAGAGACAAATCACTCTCCAACTTCACCTTTTATGTGGGTATTTAGAGAATTTTTTTTTGAAAGATGATTAAGAGTCTGATGGATCTCTTCTCACAAAGACGTTTACCTTTATAAAATATACTGGGAGCAGGGGACAGTACAGCTAGAGAATTTAAGATATATATATATATATATATATGATATGTATATTTTATATATATATATATATATATATATATATATATATATATATATATATTCAAAGCTAGACTTGAGGACTTGATATTTTCAGTCATTTTCCAAGAAGCAAAGAAAGTATTTGTGCTGTTTCCTGAAGCCAGACAGTGTACCTCAGAGGCACACTGAACAGGGCCGAGTATTTCCTGGTGTTCAGTCAGCGACTCACACTAAATATAGTAAATACGATCCTTGCGGCAGATCGGCGGGCCACATTTCTAGCGGTGCAAACTTTAACTGTCTGAGAGATCACAGGAGCCGTGATGGAGGACAGCAATTTAGCGAGCGCGCCACAGCGACATGCTGCGCTGGGCTCAGCACCGGCTGGCTATTAATTTTTGTTAATGAATTTAAAACTAGATGTATGGAAATGGTTACATGAAATGTATACACTGCTAAACAGTTAACTAGTCCTTGGGGCTTAAGTTTAATTATCTATGTGTAAATCATTTTTGAGCAGGACGACCTAATGAGTCCAAAAAAAAGAAAAAGAAAAGAAAAAAAAAAAGAGCCAAGAAACTCGTATGTTGCAGTGATGCTGAAGAGGACGATCCCGCAGAAACTCTGGCAGATTGGGACAAAGCGTCCATGTCACAGAAGCCTCCGTCCTCCTGACCCTCCTGGCGGCCCACGAGAGCTGCGTCATCTGTTGAGTTTCATATTACAGAACAGTTTAGAGGAGAGGAGATAGCAGGTGTGTGCTCTTGCATGTACACTCATGTGCATCCATGTATGCATGTGAATGCACACGGTTGTATATGTAGGCCAGAGGACAGCCTTGGGTAGCCTTCCTCAGACGTCACCACCCTTCTGTTCCAACAGGATCTTTCACTGGCCTGGAACTTGCTAGCTAGTGAGTCCCTGGCATCTGCCCATCTCCTCATACCTACTGCTGGGGTTACAGACATGTGCACATCACAGCTGCCTACTTTTGATGCGTTCTGGGGGTGAGACTCTGGGGGGCCTTATGTTTGTGTAACACTGACTGAGTTTCACTGACTGAGCCATCTCCCCAAACCTGGGTCCATTTTTGGTTCTTATTTGGTTAGCTGTCCTGGCACCTCTGAGGTAGAACCAGAGATACACCCTCCGTTGTACAAAGCGTTTGCCTCCTAATGGCAATGATATTTAGAAATATTGTCTTCTGCCAGTGATTGATAACAATATTTATTTATGAAAATTTGAAGACAGCAGCTACAATGAGAGGTGCAAATGGACTGTGCCTTTGGCTACACGGAATGTACCCTCCCACCCTCTGTTTTACCCCTTCAGAAACCATCACTGCTACTGTATTTTAATTACAATATGGTGCCAAAGACTGATCCCTGGGCCTTGCACATATTACACACATATCTACTGCACATCTACAACCTGAGCCCTCTATGTAGCTTGCTACCCAGATGTCCTGTGTCTACGCAGTCACTAATTTCTTCAGATAAGCAGCCCTGATGCTTTGACAGGAGACCACAGCTGCAGTAGAAGCACACCCGGGGCTTTGGAAGACTTGGTAACATAGAGACCCGGATGCAGACACGCCCCATTTAGAGACAGACAACATGGTTTAAAAAGGAAATAAAACTGTACTGTCAACGTAGGAGCTTGACCTCAACTGAGCCACCGCACCAACTTTCTTTGGTTGTAGGAAAAAGGATATATCTGAATATTTAAGGGGAAAACATGACAGAATATTTAAAAAAAAAAAAAAGCAGCTCACTGTCACCAGAAGAAAGTCATCTTAGGAATTAAGATGCACCCCCTTTCCCACTTCAATGATAATGTCTTCAAACCCACTTGAGGATGCACCAAGACCCCTTTTCTGCTAAGGATAAAGATGAATCACCAAATGGGCTCTCCACCTCTGTACAGTTTATTAAGTCAAACTAAGATTGAAACATAATGCCAGGCTAGAGTGGATTTATACCATTATCATCAAATGTTACCTAGAAACTTTAGACAGAAGACATTCATGCCCCCGTATACCTCAGCTTAAGTAATATAGCACCCCGGGGGCAGGGACCGTGTGCCTGGCCTTGAGGCATCCTTGTGGGTGACGTGACCTTTCTCTATTGGCCTAAGCATCCCTCCTAAGGCCTGGTCAGCATCCTGCTGTCCTTCCTCATTCTGAAGTTTTTAAAAAAGTCTCTCATCACCTGCTGCTGACTGCTACCAAACTGCTTGTCTGGCAGACAGCATAGGAAGGTGCTAGAGTCCTGAGACATTTAGAAAGTGTCCTCTTTCACTTTTGATGTCTGTGTTTTTGCCACCAGTGCTCTGGAAACTTACACTCTGCCTTGGAGTCAGTTATACAGATCAGTCCCTAAGACAAAAGGAGGGCCACACTTGCCTTGCGCAGCCACACTTGCCTTGCGCAGGCCTCCTCTCCCCGCCCCACCTCTTCTTTACGTGTGTGTGTGTGTGTGTGTGTGTGTGTGTGTGTGTGTGTGTGTGCCTGCTATCTGCCTATGTGTATGAAGAATGCTTTCATACCTGTGGAAGCATACATGTATTGGGGGACTGTTTGTACATGTGTGGTATAGCATGTGTGTCAAGGCCCAAAGCTGTAGTTTAGAATCTTTATTTATTGCTCTTTTACCTTCTCCTTTGAGCCAGGGACTCCCAATCAAGCCCAGAACTCATCCACATAGCTAGCCTGCCTAGGCAGGACCTGCTGGGTACCTGACTGTCTTTTCTGAGGCTGGAAGTACAGATGGCTTGTCACGTACACCGGCAATGACATGCATTCTGGTGATCTGAACTCCCTCAGAGAAACAGACAATAGGTCTCATTGACTGATATCTGCCTTGAGACTCGGTGGCTAAGCCTTACCCCCCCCCCCAGCTGTTTCTGTGAATACAATTTACTGGTGCACAGGCTTGGGCATTCATTTTACATGTTGTCTTTGGCAAAGCTGACTCACTGAGACAGAGGCTGTGGGGCTCATAAAGCATAAAATATGGGTGGACCACTGATGGGCAGTGTTCGCCAGCCCTTCGAAAAGAAACACCTGTTAATGGGTGCTTTGTTTACAGGTCAGAACCTGGAACAGTGTGATACCTATTATGATTAACCTTAGGACAATACACCCATCAGAAGATGCTTTATTTTGGCCACAATATTTATCAGAAACGTGTGTGTGTGTGTGTGTGTGTGTGTGTGTGTGTGTGTTTTACTAGGATTTGATCTTAGAGCCTTATGTGTCTACAGATCACTCTACCACTGAACCATATCTCTGATACTTTTTATCAAGCATTTTAAAGACAGAGAAGAATTTCCACAGCATCTAGAGTAAGATATAACCTATAAAGTATAAAAAGAATTGACAACTAAGAAGCAAACTATAAAGTGTCATTCAGGAATTTTAGGTTTATAGATATCTTGTTCTGTACACACACACACACACACACACACTACTAAGAATTGGATCTTAGACCTTGGACACGCTAGGCAAAGTCTATCATTTAGCTTTATTCCCAACCCTGTTTTGTTTTGTTTTGTTTTGTTTTGTTTTGTTTTGTTTTGTATTGTTTTGTTTTGTTTTGTTTTGTTGCACAGATCTGGGGCTGTATGCATGCTAGGTGAGTGTTCTACCACAGAGCAATCTCAGCAGATTTTTATGGAGCCTTTGCACACTAGATTTTATCACCATATAAAGAAAGTGAAGTGGTAACTGTGAAATAAAGCCGCAAAGAATCCCTGCCCCAGAATGGAACCATGTGCACAGGTCTTGCGAGCTTATTTCACAGTAGCAATTTTGCTTTTTGGGGGGGGGGCGTAGAAAGTGAGCTCCTTCCCCTTCTGCTAGAGAGCACAGCTGAGATGCTCTGCACTGCTCCAGAAGGGTGGGCCATGCTCACAACGGACTCACGGGACTTGTAGCTTTTCAGGCTGGAGGCTGACCACACTGGCTGCAGTCTCATAGCATAGGTCTGGGGGAATGTCATGTCTGAATTGCATGTTCTGGCAGCAGGGTGGGGATGAATCGGAAAGTTCCAGAGACCATGTTTTGGGGGAGGGAAAAGCTGCGTCAGGTACTGCAGGGGAGGCTAATGCAGGCTTCAGCTTGGAATTGGGACAATGCTATAATTTATCACTAACAAAGGGAGGAGCACAGCATAGTAGGGGCAGGAAGCCACCAGACAGGGCCTCTCTCCTCCACCTCTGCCTAATGCCAACCTTTAGTCTAAAGTCCCATGTGCCCTCCCAGTTCTTCATTGCCCAGAAACCTTCAGCCTTTTCCCTTCTTACAGGAAGTAGAATAGACTCTGCTCTATGCACATTCGCTTCAGATTATCCAGTCCTCACTGTATCACTGGTAAAATTAGGTCCAGATCTGCACCATTGTAACTCTGCGCTGAGAAGGATTCTTGCATCTCTGCCTACTCCTGCTTAGAATTCCTTCGCACCTACCAAGTATGTCTTCATGCGACCTCTTCTGCATGCCGTGTGCTATTCTAAGCACTAAATACACCAAAGGGAGCAAGTGACAAACATATTCCTATGCTCTTTGAACGTTGAAGTACTAGTAGGGAGAACAGACCTAAAAAGAAATCTATACATACATCCATAGATATGCCCATGCATGAGATATTTCAGAAGCCAATAGCTGGTAGGAATATAATAGAACACAGCTTGAAGACAGGGTAGGGGAAGGGCTTTGTTTGGTAAAAAGTCATCTTGGGTCTTCAGTAAAGGAAACATTGTCCCTGAGACTGGAATACCGAGGTGGAATCAGACATGCAAAAATTGAGCTCAGTTCAACTGAACAAATATTTAAGTTGTTCCAGGTTCTGCTGTGGGTGCTTATGTTACAGTAGTGAATCATACTGTCTGCTTTGAGGAAGCCATCAGGTTTGAGCATGTGCCACATGAATGGCTAGTTTGTGCACATATGAACACACACGTACGCATATGAATAGTGTGAAGAAAGTAAGTCAGGACGGGAGTGTGTGATGCTGAGTGGGGTGGGAGCCATGGGTGCTGTCTATTGCATGATCAGGAAATTCTGCAAGCACGTGTTTCAGGAGAAGTCCGGAGGTACAGAGAGACGGTCTGAATGGAGGAGTGTGTGTGTTGTATTTAGATGAGAGGTTGAAAAAGCCAGAGCCAGAGTCCAGAACATTAGTTGGAGAGCAGTAGCTGAGCACAGTAGCATTTGTAGGACCTTTCAGATTAAAGCAAGGGCTTAGATTTTAGTCATTCACCAGTAGCAAGCTCCAGGGAGGTCTCGATCAGGGGAGTAATACAGTACTATTCCCTCTAAGTCTAGGGGCTCAGGAGCGATGAAGGGTGGAAATATCCAGAAGGCACCCAATTCTTCAGTTTTTCCCTGAGTTGATAACGTGCAGGGAGAATCTGGTTCTACTTCTATTGCCCTGTGATGAGCTCTAAGTGCATCCTCTATATTTGTAAAGATGCTTGCCTAGCCTGGAAGTGAGAGTGGAAGCGCTGTCTACCCTCATCTTGCTTCCCCTCACTCTCTTACTTTTATTAAGGAAAGACTTGGAAAGACCTGTATGTTCACCATCTGAGTGCTGCATATTAAGATAACAAGCTCAGCAGAGACAGCACCCAAACAGAGCGGGAAGGTGAAATTAGGACAAACCTGAGCTTCCCGAGGGCTGTAATTAACACTATCTAGATGAAGGGAGAGACATTTCACTTTGGATTTATGTTTCAAGGAAACAAAAAAAGGGAAGAAAGAGGAGGAAAGCGTAATGCACCAGAAAGAAATCCTAATTCGGATGTATTCGACTCACTCATCAGAAGAAATGGCATTAAGTCAGGTACCCAATTACGGTAATGTGGCTCAGAGCACCTCGAAAGGTGTTTCAGTCTCAAGCCAGGACCAACATTTGTAATCCTTTAAATGCACTTAAGAAATTGATGTTACAGACCCACAATCTGTTAGGGGCCTTGCTTGCCCGGTTATTGCAAAGTACCCCACCATTAATTGGATCATCAGAATGTGATCCGCGTCCTGCGCCCTGGATTATGGAAGACTGACTCTGTTCTGACGTGTTGAACCAGAAGCTCCTTTTGTGAGAGATTTTGACCCTTAATGTAGATAAGTGGTATTTTTCATCAATCTTAGCTTTCATTAAAAATGGGGGGAAATGTCAATTCAATGTGGGGGCATTTAACGTAATTCAACATCTTTTCATTTAATACCTTGGATAAGTTAGTCTTTCTGACCTGGCTAGCACATCTGCTGATGGAATATTTTGTAAAAGCACCATGGAAAGAAAAGGTTGTTAATAAAAAAAAAATCATAATTTTGAAACTTTCTGCTTGCCATGTAGGATTTATTTAAAAGAGAAAAGAAAGAAAGAAAAATGAACCCATACAATTTGAAAAACCTGGAAATTTCAGATGAAGCAAAGCAGAGCAGAATGAGTTTTCAAGTAGCTCCCTTTGTTGGGACAGGGTTAAAGAATGGATAGAAATTTTATGGTGTGTGTGTGTGTGTGTGTGTGTGTGTGTGTGTGTGTGTGCGCGCGCGCGCCTATATGCAGGTAAGGCACTGCATGCTTGTTTAGTTCCTGTGAGGGCCAGAAGGGGGCGCCGGATCCCCTGGAAGTGGAGTTGATGGTTGTGAGCTGCCCTGTGGATGCTAGAAACTGAATCCAGGTCCTCTGTAAGAGCAGCAAGTGTTCTTAACGGCTGAGCTTTCTCTCCAGTTCTCAAGTTTTTCTTATTATCAAGTGTGGGGTATGCGCGTCACAGCACCAGGGGATAACATTTTGGAGCTGGTTCTCTCCTTTTATACTTGGGCTCTGGAGATCAAATTCACTTAATCAGGCTTGCTCAGCAATTGCTTTTCTCCGTGGCGCCATCTTACTGGCCCCATGGATAGAGCTTCCTCTTTAGCGCTTTAAGTTTCTGTTCAGTAGCATTTGAACTATAGAGGGAGACCATGAGTATCGGGGTTGGTATGTCTGATGACCAAGAATTTAAAACAAGTCAGAAAGAGTAGCAATTGTTTTGGTCTTCTTTAAGGTAAAATAAAAGAATTAATATTTTGAATGCAGCCAACTTCTGTTTTTATTTTTTTCTGGACATGCTCAGAATCAAGCCTCGTGTATGCTGGGCAGTATTCTACCCCTTAGCCACACTCCTGGATCTCATTTCCTTACAGTTCAGAACTCATAGGCAGAGTTTCGATTCCAGTTTACCAGAACTCTATGAAATGCTGTGCACTCAAACGATAATCCCAGCTTCCAGGTGCTTCGCGAATTGCAAACCAGTTTTTAGCAACTTGTTCTGGCCATGCAGATGTCCAAACAGCCCTGAGAGCCTTCACACCCTAGCCATGCAGATATCCAAACACCCCTGTGAGCCTTCACACCCTGGCCATGCAGATATCCAAACACCCCTGTGAGCCTTCACACCCTGGCCATGCAGATATCCAAATACCCCTGCTTCACACCCTGGCCATGCAGATATCCAAATACCCCTGTGAGCCTTCACACCCTGGCCATGCAGATATCCAAACAGCCCTGCGAGCCTTCACACCCTGGCCATGATGCAGATATCCAAACACCCCTGTGAGCCTTCACACCCTGGCCATGCAGATATCCAAACACCCCTGCTTCACACTCTGGCTTCCCTGGCAGTGACTGGATACTGTTTCACACTATATTGGTTACTGTTCTCATTGGTGACTAAAGACCTGAAAAGAAGCAAATTAAAGAGGAAAAAGTTAGGTTGTTTTAGTTTGGGGGGGGAGGGGGCGGTTGCAGTTTAAGCAGATCTAGTCCATCATGGGGCAGAGATAACATGGTGGCTGGAATGTGACACTGCTCAAATTGTCTGTCATTAGGAAGTAAAGAAAGAGAAAAGGAAGTGGTGCTGTGCTGACAACCTCAAGGTGCACCTGCAAATGAGCCTCTTCCTCCAACAAGGTTCTGCTTCCTAAAGGTTCCCACTATGTGGGGTCCAAAGCATTCCAACATGCAAGCCCACGGGGGACATTTTATATTCAAACCACAGCACAGGTCTTCCCTAGACTTATTAGACTGGCTACGGGGCTGCCTTAGAAATATGTTACGTGGCATTTTGTGTCTCTGGAGTCTTTGCTAATAGTCTAGTTGGTGAGCATCCCCTGCCAAAGTCTATCTATTTGTTTCATGCCTTAAAGACACCACAGGTTAGACATTGGTGTGGGGTTTGTGGCACAGTACATATCCTGGCTCCTGGTGTGCTGGGCCCTTAGGAATCTTGTCTTAGACTATGACAGGCTTCTGGGTGTTCCGTCTACTAGAGTTCTCTTCAGACCTCAGCACGCCTTTCATTCTCAGTAGGATCCCTTGATACTGCCTGCCGCGCACGATGTGTGAGAGAGCCTGCAGACCTCTGCTTCCATGGAGGCAGAGCCTCCCTGGCTGAGAGAAAGGTAATCTGTTCTCTCACGCTGCAGTAGGACTATACAGTTCTAGCTCTGAAGCATAAAGGGAGAGAGAGGAGCCTTGCACAAAGATGGACTCCGCGCAGGTGCCTAGAGCAGGGGCCCCCTGGGCTAAGCAGTCCTGCCCCAGACTTGTCGTTAGTGTAGGCAGTGCCGCCTTTCTTGCCAGTGTGAATATCGGAGAAAACTCTCTCCAGGTCTGACTTTACCCAAGCTGGCAGTCAGTTTCCAGACATTATCATTTCTTTTTAATGACCAAGATTTGTGTTATGTTAGCTTTGAAAAAAATTAAAATGAAGAGCCAGAATCAGGGTGAAGTGTCGTCATGGTAAGCACAAGCTCTTTTGTTGTGGTTTGATTTTCTGTAAGGAATTGTCTGGGCTTTTCTAAGAACGCAGTTTCCTTTGTTGTAAAGATTAGTAATGTTTTCCCTGTTTCCCGAGTCTGGGTTAACAACCATGCAGACTTTTGTAAAGTTTATATATATATTTTTTGCTGTTGTTGCTTCCTTCTGGATGGGCTCTTCCTCTGCAGCCCAGGCCACCTTGAACCTGTGCTGCTTCTTCCTTTTCAGCATTCCAAACTCTAGACTCGCATCATCTATTTTGAAAGTTAAAAAACAAAACAAACAAACAAAACCCAAGAAGAACAAAATCCAAGGAACAAGCTAGATGCCTGTCTTTTTCTTCCTCCCTTACTGTACTTTCCCCTGCCCCTGCACACACAGGGTCAGTGTGGTTAAAAATAAATAAATAAATAAATAAATAAATAAATAACCTGCTTTTCCTGTCTTACTATTTTGGGTTTCTCCTGGGCCTGCCACTGTCCCAGGGAGGCATTATTCTTAACTGCTCTCCAAAGTGGGCTGCAAAATGCTCTCAGACCTTGTCCCTTCATATTAAAGTTCTGTCCTAAATGAAGCTGGCAGCTGGTTTCTCTCGGTGCCGCTGGCTCTCCACAGTTCCCTTCCTGATTGAATTCCTGCAGACTCTCCCAGGACAAGGAGGGCACACAAGGCAATACTCACCAGATGGCTGGCCGCTGGAGTCCTAAGGATGATACTTAGAAGCTGGGGGTGCTGCCCAGTGGGTAGAGTGCTGGCCTTGCATGCACCGAGGCCTGGATCCAAGCCCCAGAATCCCCAGGATGACAGATATAGGGGTGTGTGCCTGTGACCCCAGTATTCCAGAGGTACAGGCCAGAGGTCAGAAGGGCAAGGTCATCCTCAGCTACATAGCCAGTGTGTGGTTAGCCTGGGATATGGGGAGGGGGGGTTAGGGGGGAGGGTAGGGGGGATGGTAGGGGTGGGATGCTTTGAAGGGGGTGTTTGGGACAAGAAGACGAGAAAGAAGAGAAGGAATAGAGAAGGGTTAAAGAAGATGATCACCCTGAAGTTACTTCTGGTTTTGTGCTCCAAGATCTTCTAAAGGGAAAATATCCTGGGAAGGTCTGTGCTAAGAACCCATCCCAAGTGCCTGGAGTATGGAGCACATTTCCTCTGTGTTCATGTTTCTGTCTCTCTCTCTCTGTCTCTCTCTGTCTCTCTCTTTCTCTGTCTCTCTCTCTGTCTCTCTCTCTCTCTCTCTCTCTCTCTCTGTCTCTCTCTCTGTGTCTCTCTCTCTCTCTCTGTCTCTCTCTCTCCCTCCCTCCCTTCCTCCCTCCCTCCCTCTTTCTCTCTTTGTCTCTCCTCTCCCTCCCCTCTCCCTCCCTCTCACCATCCTCTCTCCCTCTCTCCCTCCCTCCTTCTTTCTCAACCATCCTCTCTCCCTCCCTCCTTCTTTCTCAATCCCTCCCTCCTCCTCTCCCTCCCTCCCTCTTTCTCTCTCTGTCTCTCCTGCTCTCCCTCCCCTCTCCCTCCCTCTCACCATCCTCCCTCCCTCCCTCCTTCCTTCTCACCATCCTCTCTCCCTCCTTCCCTTCCCTCCTTCCTTCTCAACCATCTTCTCTCTCTCTCTCTCTCTCTCTCTCTCTCTCTCTCTCTCTCTCTCTCTCCTTATTTTCTGTCTTGCCTTTATTTTCTCAAAAATTAAAAACAAATTCCTATTTTAAGAATGCCACCCTATTCTGTAACAAAGTATGAATTCAATCTGTGGTCTTAGTGGCAACTCCGGTAACAGTCACTGCCTCTGTAAGCGAGTCTGCACCTGTAAGCTGGTCTTCCCACGCTAAGGGGAATGGCCAGAGAGTGTGGAGCTAAGGGATAAGCTGGCGAACTGACCCTCTGTGCCTGTTCCATTTTCTGCTACAGACCCAGTGCTTCACTGCAGGTGCTGTCTGGTCTGCCTCCTGACCCCAAGAGAAGGGAGGGCCGGGGTTTCAAGTCATCCAAACTGAGGAGGAGTTGAGGAAGGGTGTGGATGCTAGTTGCCATCTAATTGTGTCCAAAAGACTCTCTGATACAGAGAAAACACTTCATCCCTGGTGCCAAGCTGCAGCTGCTCCTATGTGGCCAAAATCAGAACAAAGTTTTAGTCAAGGATGCTGCCATAGTGCTGTGCGAGTGAACAGGTGTCAATGTCGCCCAAACTTCCCTCTGGGTACCTGGCTTCAAGCTATTTACCAAGAGGCAGTAAGGGGTATCACCAGGTAGGAACAGGGCTAGCCTGCAACAGTTTGCCTCTGCGCTCCCTCTCCAACACATCTGTATAAAGAGTGGGGAGGTCATATGGAGGGAGATACTCGCTGCTCATACCTGACTTGGGGCAGAGACTTGAGGTCAAACTGTTAGCTACCTGCTACTGTGAGTCTGCATTTCCATCGGGGGAAGACATTCTTCAGCATGAAGCTTCCGAAGGCTGGCTGCCGCTGTGACTTAGTCTGTGAATGGGATACACCCATAATGTTAGACAAAATTAACTTTAGCCCTTTTGAACTAAAATTCGCCCAGAAGGCACCTCCCCAGGGGCACCCCCAGCTCCATATGCCACATAGTGCTGGTAGTGGAGGCTGGGGGTTTGCCACTCAGGGGCCCATCAGCCTGCTTTATATCTGTTATCTTTTCCAGCACACTGTATCAAACCCTCTTGGTGACCTCCTGACCTGGTGACCTCCTGACCCGCTGACCTCACTTTCTTTCTAACCTAGAAGTGCTGGCCCCAAGCCATGACTCCCTGCCATCCTCCCTAGAAACAACTAGTTAACAACTCTACATGAACCCAAGCCAGAAATTGTGGTAGTGTCCCTCTGGGAATGGAGCATTTTTATAAAAAGGTTCTCTTTTTCCCCCAGGTGTATATTTTTGAGCTGTGACTAGACTGGTAACTTTTTCATGTGATTTTGTTCAGGACTCCCTCCCTCTCCCCATTTTTTTTCTAAACTGGTGGCATGGTCTATCGGTCCAGTGCTAAAGCTGGAAAATATTTGCTTTATTTTGTTCTTCTGCTCTCTGCTACTATGTGGTTTCCTGACAGGGGGCGGGTGTCTTTGTGTGGGTGTACATGGACATAGGAGCCTGTTTCCTCTGGAATTACCATTCTAGGCTGTTTCTTGTCTCCCCCTCCCCCATCTCCGTCACTCAGATCTACCACCTCTCCCATTTTGGATAATAGCCTCTCTTTTTGCCATCGACTGCCATGTCTGATTCGGCTGCAGGAGGATTTTAAATTAGCCAAACGTTTGCACACCGGGCTCACTCTGCTGCCCCTACTGATATTGATGATTGCTACTAGAAGAAAACAAAACAAAACAAAACAAAACAAAACAAAACAAAACAAAACAATGGCTGGTGGTTGTGGTAAAACTCAGTTGTTGGTGCCTCTCTTCTATAATAGTGGAGCAGAGGGAGAGAGAGCTCATCTGTGTCCCTCCCAGCTACCTTGCTGGTCAGCCATTGTACCAGACTGGGTGACCTTCTTGCTGAGGCCTATGGCTGTAGCAATAGATAAAGCAGTAAGAAGTCAAGTGAAATAATGAAGGACACGCACTTAAATTAGGTGCCTTGCTGCTGTTGGGTTTTAACTCACTGTCGAGAGAATGAGCTGCCTTTCTTTGATTCCCTCTCCTGGAGTTTGCTGGTTGGGAACTAACACAACTGATTCTTACCACAAGAGTCTGGCCAGTGGAAGCTTCAAAGGAAAACCAGAAAGCCAGGAGCAGTCAGTCACTAACACCTGCCGCCCAAGCTTACCGATGCAGAGGCAGGGGCATTGGCCTAAGCTGGGTGGCATCCCGGGTCACGTGGTAAATTCCAAGACAAGAGGAAAACTATGACAGAAAAGATCTTTCTACTGTTTCTCCAAGTTAGCCCTTAGTCTGCCTGAGCTGGACCGTCCATCAAGCACGGACTCTAGACGTCACACTCATTATCGCAGCTGCCTTGAGAGTGAGGCTAGTGCTCATCCCAGGCTTGTTACCTCAGAGACTTCTCTTCCTGTGAGTAAGTAAACCTTGAAGGTTCCTAAAATGTTTCATCTGCTGAAGTAGTAAAATTAAATAAATAAATAAAATAACTGAAAACCTCTGTACTTACAAACAACAACAAAATAAACAAAAACATTGGTTTTTTTTTTTTTTTTTTTTTTGAGATGCTGGTACTACTGAGCAGGGGCACACACTTCCAGATCAACGGCCCCTCCCGAGCGAAGGACGCTCCCACAGGGGTGGAGAGGGGCGTTTGCTACTCTTGAGGAGGACACAAGTTTGATTCCTGGCTCCACCTCTAACAGTCTTGGGGAATCCTGTACTCTCTTCTGGACTTCACAGGTGCTATATGCATATGCTGCATAGACACATACACACACACACACACACACACACACACACACGTATACATGAATTAAAATGTAGTGTAAAATGAAAAGGAATTCTCAGAAACCAAGCAATTTTATAGCCAGGCAATAAAAATCACTTTAGCTGAGTCCTCAAGTTAACTATTATAATACCGCCGCCCATTTCCATATATGTATATATCATATGTATATATCATATGTTCAGAACAGAAAAACATATTGACATCCTCATTCCTTACTTCTTTTTTTTGTGATTGTTTTGATTTGGATTTTGGTTTTCCTAAGTGGAGGCTTTTAGTGTAGCCTCAACCGGCCCAGAATATAGCTAAGGCCAGCCTCGAATTTCTGATCCTCTTATTTCTACCTCCAAGGATTTGGAAGTTCAGGTGTCTGGTACCACAGCCAGAAGTCATTTATCATTCTTGTGGTGAAAAGAGTCATAATCCATCGTTCCAGCTTTCAGCAGACCCAGGACATTATCATAGTTCCCGGCTGAGAGCAGCATTCCAGAGCTGGGCCCTCGCGGAGGGAGGCTTTGTGCCCAGTGCTCAGACCCCCTGCTGGCAGTCTTCATTTTTCAGGTTTCATGATGTGCTCCACGCCTTGATTTCTTCCTAGTTCTTGTGCAACAACTGTTTCCTACATTCCGGCATCTGTCGCCCTAAGCCTTCTGTCAGGCGGGGCTCAAGCTCGCCGGACACATCACTCTCACCTGAACATTCTGGTCTCTAGCTCCCTCCTCAAGAAGTCCAACAAGACTTGAAAATGCTGATCAGACTTGCCGGACCCGTGACTTCAGTGACCCAGCCTCTGTTCCACGATTCTCAACTCACTTTTAAGAATGATTCTAAATCTTTTCCCTTCCTCTCTGGAGTCAATTATATGGCTGCTCTTTGCACCTCCTAGGACTCCTGATCCTCTTGCCTCTGCCTCCTGAATGCTGATACTCCTGGGTAATCCAGCACTGGGGATCGAACCTAGGCCTCCAAATCAGTTAGGCAAGCACTCTACCAACTGAGCTGAACCCTGGTCTTTCATCTCACCTCCCTTTCTTTGTTGAGGGTGCTAGGGTTGAGACAGGATCTAGCTGGCCTAGAACTAGCGATGTAGACCAGGCAGTCCTCAGACTCAGAGAATTCTGCCTGCCTCTACCTGCAGAGTGCTGGGATTAAGCTCATGTGCCACGCTGCCTGACCTGCTCCTTGTCTTTGATGTTCCGTGTGCCCTTACCCACCGCGCAAGGACTGACTCTGAGACTTGACACTTGGGCCCTTCCCAAGGCAGCATCAATAGACAGATGACTGCCCGGACGGTTTGCTTGCCAATTACTTGCACACCACAGCTGTGCGCAGGCACTGGGGAGCTGGCGGGTTTTCCTCCGCAAAGCCTCTGAAGAACACCTTTTAGATGCACAATGAACCCAGTAGCCCGAGGGCAGCTGTACAGAGAGAAATTTGGTAATTGGATCAACCACCTTGATGTAGAAGAATGAGCTTGCTCTTCCTTAAGTTTAGCCGTAAGCAGTGTTTACTGGTTCGTTCTTTAAAAGAATGAAAATGAACAACGGAGGTGGGTACTAATTGGCTAATTTGGGGTGTCAAATTGTTCACGGAAGCAGCAAGTCCCGATTTTAAAGTCTAAGCAAGGTGCACAGAAGCAGTTAGGCGGCAGCAAGCCATTAAGCTTGCAGACCGGTGTAAATCGACGTGTGGTAATTGCTGTGAGAACTGAGAGGAGCCCGGGAAAGCGCCACTGAGGTGAGTAACCTCACCTGCACAGGCAGCCTTGGAACCGGCTACCGAGCGCCGCAGAGCTCAGGACTGGATTCTTGGGACCAAATGGGTTTTCTCACCTTATATGTTATTTATAAATTACCTGTTTTCAAAATATTGTGTGGGTGAATAATTCCCTTATAAAAGTTAAAGTATAACATTTAAATGTTCTTTTGACGGGAGACGCAGCTTCTCCTGCAAAAGGTCAGCCCACAGGTAGTTCGTGAGCACTTGCAATGTGCAAGGCCTCCCAGGAGATGAGTGAGGAAGTCTGAGCCAGCGGTGCTGGGCCTGCCTAGTGCACAGTTGAGTCGTGAAGGCCCCGATGGCTCATCTGAGCAGACGCTGTCATCATCGCTTTACAGTGTGTCCTGTTACCTTTTCTGGAGAGATGAGACAAAACCCCCGAATCACCCATAGAGGACACGGACAAGCTGACGAAAGGATTCTGTCCGAGGACAGCTGGGTGAGCCGGTGGGTTTTGGTGAGGTTACTCCAAGGTGTATGATGACTTGGGCAGTTGCACCAAAGCGTGTTTCCCTAGCATGTGCGGCCTTCCCTGGAGCAACATGGGCGAATTCCTACTTACCCAACATAGGCAAACAGTGCTAGGAATAATGGCTCTACAGAAGCATGTATCAGCGAGCTAATGACTTTTCTGGAGCTACGGACAGGAGGCTGGGTGGGCTTTTCTTTGCAAGAGAATGGCGGACTCAGAGGATCTCTGAAAATCCCTCGCCTGCTCCTGTGAGGACTCTGGAGGGCGAGCGGTATCCCCAGCTCTCTAAATTAATTGTAGACAGTACCATTGGTTCAAGAGCATGCTCTCCCAAACAGAAGGGGAAGGACCTTGTTACTTGTGTCTTCCGTAGGCTCTGGGAGTGGTTTACTTCCTGGGTCTTGATAAGCTTTCTTCCAGGATAGAATGTTCTAGTCCAGTACAGAGGAAAGTGATCACTGGATGGCAACTCCCGAGAGCTACATTAGTGACATGTGTCACCCGCAGCCACTTCTCCATCTTCTTGTCCCATAGTGTTTCCCAAGACTGTGAGCCTCTGTGGTGGGGCCAGGACCAGGAATGATGGGTTGAAGCTCAAGTGAGTGTCTGCTGATCTTCCCGTAGAATTCCGGTTACCATCAACTAGCTATTGCTAGATTGTGTTACATATTTGTTTCCATGACAACAGGGCCAGGGTTATCACGGAAGTCTTTGTTCGTGATGCTAGATGGTCATATTGAGTCTGTGGGAAATAACTACCTCAGACTGCAGTTATCTGGTGAGGCTGGCAAACCCTCCCCACATCTTGCTAGGTGTTGGGCAGTAAAGTTGGGTGAAGTTGGACCATTTCAAGATAAGACACTCTTCTCCAGACTCCCATTACATGCTCGTAAGCTAATATGACCACTGGTCCCATTAACTTGCTAGCTTTCTTTCCCAAACTTTGAGATGAGACATGATCTTAGGGTTTCTATTCCTGCACAAACGTCATAACCAAGAAGCGAGTTGGGGAGGAAAGGGTTAATTATTCAGCTTACACTTCCACACTGCTGTTCATCACCAAAGGAAGTCAGAACTGGAACTCAAGCAGGTCAGGAAGCAGGGGCTGATGCAGAGGCCATGGAGGGATGTTTCTTACTGGCTTGCTTCCCCTGGCTTGCTCAGCTTGCTTTCTTATAGAATGCAGGACTACCAGCCCAGGGATGGCACCACCCACAATGGGCCCTCCCACCCATGATCACTAACTGAGAAAATGCCTTACAGCTGGATCTCATGGAGGCATTTCCTCAAGGGAGGTTCCTTTCTCTGTGATAACTCCAGCTTGTGTCAAGTTGACACAAAACCAGACAGTACCGCACCATTGTTATTTATCCCAAAGCAGGATGACCCTTAAGTAGGTGGCTTGTCTCTCTGTCTCCAGAATTGGGGGACAATGCGACTGTCTCTTCCTGCAGGAGAATCAAGGCCAAAACTAACAGTCCCAGGGATAATCCCTTCACCTTAGCTTTAGTCAGCATCAGGGTTGAACAAGGGTTCCCTGACATGTCATTGTCACTATACCTTTATCCAAGCTTATTTTTCCTACAGTGGCTGCTTTTGTTACATAGAGATGCTGATGGCCTTAAAAGGAAGAAGGCAGGATGAGGAGAAAAAGCAGGAGATGGGGGATGGGAGACAGCACAGTGCCTGCCTGAACAGGTGTTATCTGGCCTTGCCTTCCTGCAGGAGAACTTAGAGAGCATCCCGCAAGTGACCCAAAGCCACCTGGAAGGCCCTGTGTGCAAATTGAAGCAAAAAGAGTTCTCATGCACAGGCAGGGATTAGTGGGTATGCGCCATGCAAACCTGTTCTCAGATGTGGATAGTGGACATCTTTGTCATCATCTAGGGGGTAGGGGGCTTATTTCTATCCATATGTGCAATCATAACCCCCAAAGCAAAAACAAAACAAAACAAAACAAAAACAACAACAAAAGCAAAACAAAACAAAAAAAGCTTAATAGAGACCTGGTGTTCCTCACTTTAATGCTGAAACAATTTGTAGCTGCTTAAGACTTACCATGGTAAAGTACGTGCAGAGCATGTGCCAGAGCCAAGGTTCTATTCTTGATAACACACACACACACACACACACACACACACACACACACACAAACTGATTAGATCAAATGCATATCATTTTGAAATGGTATGAAAATGGTTATGAATTATAATCTTACAGTTTGCTTTAAGCGCTATAAAATTTACTTACTATGCCTATTATTGGTATTTGGTTAGGACACTAAAGTCTCCCTCCTTCCCTCCCTCTCTTCTTCCCTCCCTCCCTCCCTCCCTCCCTCCCTCCCTCCCTTCCTCCTTTCCTCCTTTCCTCCTCTGTTCCTTTCTCTTCTTCTCCCAACCCTGTTGATTGAGTATCAGAAAACCCCATGTTTTCCCCAAAACTCATTTAGCAGAAGCAAGCTTAGATTAGATAATTAGATAATTTTAGTTCTTTGTGTGACGCTATTTTTAAATGTAATTTTTGCTAATAATGCAATTAGTTGTGATTTTTTTGCATAATTTGCAATAAGGTGCTCCAGTTTCCAGAGCCTCCCAGCCGTTGCTGACGTCATCAGTTTTACCTCTTGAGCAAGCCGAGCGCAGATCACTCACTGCTCCTCCCTCTGTCCCTCCTCGTCGTGAAATATTCAACACGAGGCCATGCATAAAATCACACTGTTGTTGAGCGGCAGGGTCATATCTGGCAGGGATGCGAGTGGAAAAATCACTCAAAATTACCTTTCACACTCGTCTCTGACCTTCCCCCTTTCCTGTCTCTCTCCAGCTCCTCCCCCACCCTCTGCCTAAGGTTTGGCTGTAGGTGACAGAGACATGACCAGGGAGGCAAGGGCATTGTGACATTTCAGTTTCCCATTCCTACGGGGTTTCTCTAACAAATTCCATTAGCACTTTATTTATAGCTTCATAAAAGAGTCCTTTTATTTTCTTCAAACAATATCCTTATACCTCTGATGATAATGCTATCTGAGGATTGTACTGCTATTTTTTTTTTTCTAAGAAAAATCTATTTCCTAAGATGTCTCCGTATCGGCTCACTCTCCTCGCCATCCCTCCTGCCATGCTTAAAAGTGCCCACAAATCCTTCCAAGGACCATGGCTCGGGTCTAGTGGCTGAAAAGGCATCTGAGGGAGGTTTGGAGCTGACAGCCTACATCCTGGGCCTCCATGCTCAGAGCCCGCGATGCCCTGAGCTCAGATGCCTGTATCAACAGGACCTTCTGGAAGTCATCACCTCGGGCCTCTTCAGAAGCTTGCCCCGATGAGCCTCTCAGAGCAACAGGGCTGCATTTTCTCTAATACATTCCTCTTTGAACCCACTTGTTAGTCAAGCGCTGTGCGCACTAACTACAGAATGGACCCCGTGTCTTGGGCATGAATTACTCTTCCGTGCCGCCCCTGAGTGCCCCCCAGTTATGGATTACTCTGCTCTCAACGTGACAGGAACATAATTAGAACTGTTGATGAAATCTACCAAATTGTTCCTCCGTGGCCTCTGAGCTCGGGGAAATTTGGCCGAGTCGTATTTGTCTCTGATTGTGGAGGCCTCGGCACTTCATATTAACTCTGTTATTAATGCACCTTCTAATCTGCCCATGAATTGGTAACACGTGAACTGAGCCCAGCCCTAATGACACCTTGCGATGAATACATTGGAGGGCTGTGTTCAAAGTTGCAGAAGGGAGAGGCTGATAAATTCTCTATCCTTTCTCTCCCTTCCTCCCTCTCCCCCTCACCTCCTCTCCCCCTCCTCTCTCCCCCCTCTCTCTTTCTGTGCATGCACCTTTGTATTGACATGCTAATGTCTTTCTCTTGACATGCCAACACCTCTCCTGGAAAGCATGATGGTTTCTTCTAGCCTATTCTGAGCCCTCAGCTTCTGCATGAAGGGTTCACCTCCTTGGCACAACTGAACTCTGCACATCCTGTCTTAAGGCAAGAAGATTTGAGGAGGATCTAATAACACAGCCATTGGAGTGAGCAGGGGCTGAGTGGCTGCCTTGTCCCAATTCCAGGCTATCTGAAACCTGTCACCGGGTCCTGTTGCCTCATCATTCCCATCTGCAAAATAGGAATAGTAGCAGTGGCTCACAAGGAATCAGTGAAAAATTATCACAGATAGTTTATTGTGATGGCTGCCTAGAGGCTTGTGTGACTGACATGGGGCCATATAAAACTAACATTGGCTTCACCCTTCAATCATTACAGCTATCTCTGGTTGTGTCAGTTACTGATCTTGTCATGGGGAAAAAATGTCTGACAGGAACTATTTAGCTCAAGCAGAACTTATTTTAGCTCATGGTTACATGTTGGGGACAGCACCATTGTCAGGGATCCCTGGGGTCCCATCTATGGTGGCCATTGTCAACTGCATGACTGAGGTTTCCATGGGCCAGGCAATAGAGGCAGTGATTCCATCCTCCCCCAAGGCTGGCCTTGCTGGCTGGCATTCATCTGTTCAAACACATTGGCCTGTGAACACCTTTCCCATGCAAACCATCCCAGGGAGTATCAGTTCACAAACATATTCTGTAGTGGTAAGAGCTCCTGTGTGTGTGCGCGCACGTGCATGTGTTTGTGTGTATGTGTGTGTATCTGTGTGTGTGTGTGTGTGTGTGTGTGTGTATATATACATATACATATATATATATGTGTGTGTGTGTGTGTATGTGTCTGTATCTGTATATGTGTGTGTATCTGCATTTGTGTGTGTGTCTGCATTTGTGTGTGTGTCTCTGTGTGTGTGTATTTAAGGCGTACTTTTAAGGTCATGGTCCTGGTTGTAGAAAAAGAATAAACTTCACAGGGTCACAGAACAAAGAGACTATTGGTTTTCTCTTGAATTCCACAGTCATTCTAACAAATGATTTTTATTTACTGAGACAGCTTAATCTTCCAAAACAAATAATAAAACAGATACCATTTAAGCATGTATCTGTGTACCTGTGTTTCATTTGTTTTCATGAGCCCTGAGCTCTGTCTTTGCAGATATTCCACAGGCTGATGTTTAATGCCCTGTGCTCCTCCCTAGCCATGGGACACTGGGGCACCGAATAGGTTGACAGATGCTCACTGAGATGTGTACCAATCAACCATTATAAGCACAGTAGAGCAGGCTGGGAGGGGGTGAAGGGGACAGGGTGCGAGGCAAGCTGCTGGTGAGAGGAGACTTTCAAATCCAGCCTTAGCTCTCAACTCTTCACTAAGCGTGAAAAAATAAAGATCTGAAGTTTTATGACCATCCATGCATTTTGGTTTAATGCATTGTGCTGGAGATTTGTACTCAGAGATATTGCGTATTATAAGCAATGCAGGATATGTAAGATAATGATCTCCTTACCCCTATGTGTGTGTATGTGTGTGAGTGTATGCATGCTTACACGTATATGTGTGAGGGTGTATGCATGTATGCCAGAGGCTATGTTTGTGTGTGCATATGTGTACATGCTCTGATAACATGATTTTGACTTTCCTTTTAGCTCAGTAGTTACGAACACTTGTCACTCTTGCAGAGTACCCAGGTTTATTGCCCACCACTTATGTGATGATTTACAACCATCTCCAACTCCACTTCCAGATGGTTAGTGCCCTTTTCCAATCTCCACGGGCAGCAGGCACTCACATACTTACACATATTTAGGCAAAACACTTATAAGGAGAAATATATAAACCTTAAAAACACTACACAGTGTGTGTGTGTGTGTGTGTGTGTGTGTGTGTGTGTGTATTTTCAGCATGTCAAGTATTTTCAGCAAGAGTATTTCCTTTACATTCCTAAGTTTGAAGTATATGTGTGTGTGCATGTTAGTGATAGGTGTATATGCATATATGTATAATCGGAACTGTTGTCAAATGTCATAATTATATATATATATATACATACACATATATGTATATATATATATATATATATATATATATATATATATATATATATATATAGAGAGAGAGAGAGAGAGAGAGAGAGAGTGCTGTGAATGTTGTAGGAACCAGGCCAAGGCCCCTCCCTGTAGGAATTGTCCCTGTCTACAATCTCACTTTGTCATGGGCAGGAAAGATGATGTCCAGCCACTGCTCGTTTTATGCAGGAAATAGTTATTTGTGTTTTAAGCAGAGACTGACAATAAGGAGACAGTGGAAAATCAGATGTGGGCCATAATAATATGTGTTGGAAATGGGTGAAGGAAATGGACACTTTCCTAATTGTTTTCCCAGCTCGGTGTACTCAGTTTCCAGCTTAGGAATTTCTCTTTTTAACCGTAATCCTAGTCCTCCTTCACGAGTCTTTGGTTTTGTTGGGAATGCGCCCCCTCTCCCCCATCTCCTTTGGCTTTTGGTTCATATTGGGGTTGGTTACATAGGTCTGGCAGGTGCTGACTGCCTGTGACTGACAGGGCACACCCTGCTTGCTGCCCTGTAGTCTGTTATACACCTTTCAATGCTCTCATATCAAACCTACTGTTGAGAGAAAACAAACAGAACATCAGCTTAATCCCAGCTAAAGGTCAAGGCTGGGAAGATGGCTTAGTCAATCAAGCACCTACCACCCAAGTATGAGGACCGAGCTTGGATCCCCAGCCCATAAAAGCAGGGTATGGTGCTGTGTGCCTGTAACCCCAGAAATGGGGAGTTAGAGACAGACCCCAAAGCTTGCTGCCTGGTGAGCCAGTTTAGTAAGTAGCGAGCTCCAGTTTCAGCGAGGGGCCCTGTTTTAGGGAAAAAGATAAAAGGTAATCCAAGAAAGAGTACAACAGTGACCTCTGGCCTCCATGCACCCACACAGGCACGGTCACCAACATGAACATGAATATACAACACACACAGCTGGATATCAAATAGCCCATGGGAAATAAGCTATATATGTGTTGAGGAAGATAGTTATGGAGGATGGGTCAATTATAACAAACTCTTCTTGGTTGCAGGGTGGTGGATGTGATTTCATGAGTCCCATTTTACAGGTGACAAAGTCCAGAGGTCGTGATACGAGACCATGCAGTTAGTGAGGGGCAGAGCAGGGATGTGGTAGCTTCTCCGTGGCAGTTGTCAGATTGCAGGAGTCGGAAGAGAACACGGAGAGTCGTGCCATATCCCATCAGAACTTCAGACAGTTGTAAGGAAGTTCTAAAGCCACAAGAGAATGGTGCTATTTCGTTACAATCTCTTTTGGTTGTTTTAAATCCTGCTGTAACTGGACCAGTCAATCACCAAGATTGACTTGACCTTCTGTTTTAATATAAGTTGTCAATATCTGTTGAGTAATGAGTCCCCCCCCACCCCCCCACCATCCACTTCTAACATAGTTGGGAAAAAAAAGTTTTAGGCAGCCTCATAAAAATCCCATAATAGATCTGATAGGTCACTTGATTAATTGATCATTGAGGTATGTCCTTATTTCATCTGAGTGCTGTGAGAAACACCATGACCAAAAGAAAGTTAGGGAGGAAATGGTTTACTGGCTTATGCTTCCAGGTTACAGCCCATCATCAGGGGATGTCTGGGCAAAAAACTCAAAACAGAAATCACGGAAGAATGGTACTTTCTGGCTTTCTCTCAGGCTCTTGGTTAGTTAGTGTTTTCATATACGCAGGCCCACAGTGGGCTGGACTCTCCTGCATCCAGTAATAATCAATACAACTTCCTATAGACATGCCTGCAGGGCTCAAAAGACGAACCAAAGTATAGGAAGGTATGAAGCAACCATTTCAAATTCCCTTCTGAACCCAAGCCCAGAAGTGATAATATTACCATCTAGTTTATAAAGTATAAATTTAAAGTTAGGAGAAAGACTTTCGGACTCATAATGATAAACGCCCTGACCTTCTGATTGAGTTACTTTAATCTGTTCAATGGGATCAGTAATCTCAGCCCCAGAGACTTATTAGCAGAGTACACGATGAAGTTGGGCAACGTTTATAAAAGAACTCACGTGATAGCCGGCAGTCCTCCACCACACAATGGCACACTTGTCGCTAACCCCGGCTTATCGCCTCTCTTGACTTCTGAGGCAGGTTGTAAACTGTGCTGTTAGATATGGCCGGCAAGCCCAGATCTCGCAGCGAGCACATGAAACTCAAGGTCGGTAGGTGCGCAGCTCCTTTATTCCACGCTGTACATTTGATACTGCGTTTCATCGTGGTGCCATGTGTTTACCTAGCCAGATAAGGATACACATTAGATTGGTTCCATCAGCAGTGTTCATTGACACACTGATTGCATGCCGTCTGTATGTCTCTCTCTTTCTGTTATATATATATATATATATATATATATATATATATATATATTATATCCTTTAAACACGTTGCTTGGGTCATGGTGACTTGAGCCCTTTATAACTAGGACTTAATTTGAGCACTTTTCAAACTCAGGAGTGATATTCTGGTGAACTCTACATGCCCCAGTCTTGCCTTCTGCTTCCCTGGTTTGTTAGAGAGAAATGAACAGTCCGCTTGAGTGGGAACTTATTCTCCTACCCAGATGTTGCAAAAGCAACTCTGAGAGAGATCCTTAGACTCTGAGGAGGGATTGACTTCATTAGTTGAGAAGATTTGATGGAGGCAGCAAAGATGGGCTCACTGATTTAGTTTAAATTTGAGAAATTGGTAAGAAAAGGAAGTCTCATTTCCTGCAGTCAACCTTTCAGTAGTGGTAGATTTAGGATCGCCTTTCCCAATGCCCACCCCAGGATGCTGACATGGAATCATGTTACCTAAAGTCTCTCAGCCTACCAAGGTATGGAGAGTGTAATCAACTGTAGCTGACGTACAGCCCCAAGATGCCCTCCAAACTACCGTTGTGCCTCCTCCCTGAATGACGCCAGCTCTCAATTATCATGAGCACTTTCCCCTCTTCTGCTTCAGTTAACTTCCAGTGTGGCCACCTCAAGCTTTCTGGATGTCACCCCCTCCTCTTAGCCAAGGGGATATCCTTAACAAATCCCAACTTCTCATTTTCCTGTGATAGTGTGTCGCATGACATAGCTTCTGGCGTGTTTACCTATGCAATCCAGCATGGATGGCATTTCCTAGCACTTAATGTTTTCTTATTAAAAATTAAGTACATATGTATTGGGTTGGGGAGACAGCTCAGTTGGTGAAATGCTTGCTTAGGAAGCACGAGGATCTGAGTCCCAGTCTTGGTCTTGTAAAAATAAGCTGGGCATGATAGCGCATGCTTGGAATCTAAGCCCTAGCTTGGTAAAATAGCATGGGATACACTGGCCAGCCAGCTTAATTTGTGTGATACATTCCAGGCCACTAAGAGACCCTGTCTTAAAAATACCTGGATGGTATCTGAGAAATGAATTATAAGCTTGTGAATTCTCTATTTTCTACAAGCATATATATCTACACATACATGTACCTGCACACAATCTAATACACACATAAAAAACATGTGCCTACACAAACATCAGAACACACATACATGCACACAAATACATGATTACATTTTGCTACTGAGTTTTTTGTTTTTGTTTTTTTTTTGGGGGGGAGGGAGAACATTCCAGCAATATTCAAATACATAAATAATGTTTGGTAAAGTTATGTCTCAAATCTTGCCCTTCTGAGGTTTGGGCCAGTGACAGTTCCATTCACACTTTGCCTTGAATGGCAAGAAGGGTTGTCTTCAGGCTGAGGCTTTCAGAACTGTCCCCTGAAGGTAGTAAAGTCTGCACCTCCTGACTTCCTCTTTTGGGGAGTGGAAGGGACTCTGTCTTTCCCATCATGCTCTTTACTGTATGTGGCCAGGATCTGATGGCATGGGGAGATTCTACTTACAAGCAAGAAGATGACCAAGAAACCAAAGCCAGGCAGGCCTCCTGGTTCTGTGGTGTTTTCTGAATACTACTGACCTTCTCACAGAGTACTTGGCTATCTCTCTCTCTAAGAAAGACCATCAGCAGGTAGACAGTGAGGTTATAGTTTTCATTTAGAAGGTGAGCGGGCACACTGCAGCCACAATGTGGTTCTTAGCTTGTTCATCCCTTCATGTCTCAGAAAAATACGTGCTTCTGCTCCACTGTAAGAGGAAGGACTTAGGCACATGGGGCTCTGTCTTCTGCAGCTCCTCTGTGCAAAATATACCAGTCTTTGAATATAGGAATCACAGTTAATCATAAAAAATTGGCTTACCACGTCATAAACTCCGGGAAAGGCTGTTTTCTTTTCCAAACATTTAAATTACTCAGCCATTTTATGCATTAAAACCCAATTATAACTTAGGATGTGGAAGGATTTGTAAAGTGATTCCCTGCAGGATCCTTGCCCAAGACTACTAATTTTTTGGGAGTTCCCACTCTCTCAGGTTTAGGGTTTCAAATCAAATCAAATCAAAACAAAACAAAACAAAAAACAAGAGTCCTTAAAACACAAAAAGCCCCTGACAAAGGATTTGGCCAAAGCCTTAGTCACTAGTCTTAGCACAGCCTTGAGGAATATTTGAGAAAGAACGGTATTTAACTTTTATCCATCTGTACATGTGGTTATGTCAGAAGGAATATAAAAGCAAGGAACATTTTGCTGGTAAGAAACCTGTTCCCAGGTCCTGCAGATTTGCAGCGCTTCCTGTTTTATAGAGCACGTAGGAAACAGACTTGTTTGTTAATTGTAATGGGAGGTAGTCCACCCATGGCAACATTAAATATTAATTTAATGCTTAAAATATTATTTTAATGCTTAGAGAACTCTATGTGACGAAATCATAGTGGCTATTAGAAAGCACAAGTTTCTCAAAACTCTTGACACTAAGTTCTCAAGTCTCGCAAAGAAAAATTGTGTCCACTCTCCTGATCCCCAAACCCGGCAGGGGCCCTACACCTCAGGAAGAGGCCAACAAAAGGTCAAATAAGGAAACCTGTAAATAAGGAAGAGAAAGAATTCAGCCCATGGTCCATGGTTGGGCCTTGAAATAAAACTTAGAAATAAGGTTACAAGATTTAAATTTCCTCAAGTGAATGAGTTGTTTTTTTTTTTTTGGGGGGGGGGAGGGGGGGTGTTCTGCTGGCACTAAGCCAAAGCCATATCACTTCAGCAAGCACACCAAGATTATGGCTTTCCAAGCAAAATGAAAGGAGTTGTGTTCCTCTCAACCAGCTTTACCCAATGTGGAACTCACAGGTTCCCAAGTCACCAGGGCTGCATGAAGCTGGTTCTTCCCTAAACATAAGGGGAGCAACACACCAAACATCCATTGCTTTCAGGTGAGACCACTTCCTAGCAGCTCGTGTGATCTGACTTCCTCTCTCCAGCCACTCAGACAAGCCTTGAAGGTTTGCTGTGTGACTATAGCAAATAAGAGAATGCTGGGTTTGTTAGAGTTGAAAGATGCCCCTGCCTGCCTTCCTGTTCCCTCCTACTAGATCAGGTACATGGGGCTGCGAGAGAGTTTGTGACTTTGGCACATTCTTTCAGAAAACGAGCGAACTGGTATCCAGGCCCCTGATGTCTAAGTCCCTTCTCACAGGCTTTCTGTTAATTCCTGCCCATGCGAGAAGACATTGGGAATCCGGAAGGCTCATATACAAGTTAAACACTTAACTTCTCTCTTTGAGTTCAACCCATCTTCATCCTCAACCAAAACTAGAGGCAGCAAATGTTTAGCAGGATTACCACACACATCGCATCTCAAACCAGGACAGCAACCTCTTTGTCGAGGCAGAACTGAGACAAGCATCTGGGTTGTGTGGCTTCTTTGTAAATCCGGGCGGGCGGCTGTATAAGGTTCAGAGATCTACTGACTAGCACCCAGCTTGTCAATGGCTTCTCCTGTTGGATATTTATAAAGTTCAAGAGCTTTGCTTACTTTAGTTAAGTGCTGTGATCTGTTTCAACAGCCAGTGGCCCCTTTATATAAACAAATGGGAGAACATGACACCCAGGAGCAGCCCCAGGCTAAGGAGCAGGGAAATCCTTGATGACTTGGAGAAAACCCTTCCGCACACCTGCTGGCTCCCTGCTAAACAACAGGTGTGTGCCAGGGCACGCAGCAGCTTGGGGGTGGGGGAGGGCTGGCGAGCGAAGAGTTCCCACTTGAGGCTGCTTTCGTCCATTCAGCTGTGACATTCTGCTGAGCATGTCTGTGACCACTTCAGTACCACATTTTAATGTCACTGTCTTGTTGATGGCCATTCCATTGGCAGCTGTGCTACACTGTCTCAGCAACCTGTTTTCCTCTATGTGCTGATTTATTTCACAGGGTTCTTCATCTACACTGACTTTAGAGTGTGCTGTAACTCATAAGGGAAATCCATTCAAGAGCAATGCCTTTTTCAGGATGTTTGACCATTGTCTACTGTTGACTCTCAGCTTGGGCACAGTTGTCCATTTATTCATAACTAGGCAAAGCATGCTTATATACATAGGATGAAATTCAACATTTCCTCCTGCTTTCTTCAAGGAGCACCCCCACCCCCAAAATAATAAACTTCTTCAGCTTTACAGGTAGAGTTACAAAGGCCTCCTTGAAGACATTGAGGGCTTTGTGGCAGTTTCCAAACAGTTGAAAGACAAGGGTGTGGATGACTAAGACCTAACCCCCATACTTGCTTATCTTATGGGGATGGTCACAGATGGACAGGATAAGAGAACACAGAGATTGCAGTCTGGACCCTTAAGTCTATGGCCTGGGTGTATTGTCACCTTCCACCGTGTCATACTGCACATAGCAATATTGAGGTTATACTCACCCACAACAGAATGCCACTGTGAGACTTGAGAGGATATTCAATCTAATATTTTAGGTTGAATCCTAAAGGACCTTTGACATTTGGCTAGTCCTCAGAAAGAACCAAGACAATTTTGGTTGAAAGCATAAAACATGTCGAGTGTTTCCCAGCAAACAGAAAGTCCCAGAAAAGAACAACTTCCAAAAAAATAAAATAATAAAAAAGATGGAGTTGAGAAACAGGCATTTGCCAGGGACAGTGAGCCACACACCTGTGGTGAGAGGCAGGATAGGCGAGCAAGAGGGCTGGCAGTGGCCAGGAGCGCCCTGGGCGAGCCATCCGGGGTGGTCTCCTTCTGCCGCATCCTCATCTGCTTGGGCACTTACGTGAATCACACACAGATGCACATAGCTGAATCAGAAAAATTAACCCAGGCTCTAAACCTCACTCTGTGGCCCGGATGTCTTTTCAAAATGATCTTGGTCAGATCCTTCCAGCTCACATAGCAAAGCCTGTGGAGCCATGAGGACCCAAGAGAGAGCAGATGTGAGGAGGAGAGCCTTCTACAGGAAGACCCGACTTGCCTTCCGGAATGCTGTGGGACTGAGTATGGAATCTGAACATTAGCAGAGGTTTACCCCTCTCTTTGGCCCTTCACGGGTGACACCTCTGACCTCTTGTCAACAGTCTTAAATATCAAGTAATTTATTAACCCTAGCAAGCGTGGGTGGCCAATTGCAAGGCAACCCACTGTTTGTAAGAGGCTTTACCCAAATGCCGGATGCTCAGCAGAGAATCCCTCGGCAGCAGATCCACCTGCTCTCCCTTGACACCTCTTGGTTCACACAAGAACTTGAGAACACTCCTGAATTCTTGAATGAATGCCTAGAGACAAAAGGCTCACCAGCAGGATAATTTGAGCTGAGAAAGAAAAGATAAAATATTGGAGATAAGAAGCAGCGGTGTGATCCTAACTGGAGGTGGTCTGCTTAGACAGAAGGTGGAGGAGATGTGAGCGGACATTCGCTTTTGTTTCTCTTAAGGTGTACACCAGCTTTCAGGACGTCATTTTCTCTCTTCCTGTCACTATCGCACACTTTGAATATCACCACCACCCTGAGATGTCTCAATATTTTCAGAGGGAAGTGAAGAAATATGTGTCAAACATTCAGAAGCAATTTTTTTTTTACTGTAATTTGAAGCTAGTCTTGATTCTGTGTTGGAAGAGGGGTGTTAATGGTCACATATCACTACATTGCAAATGACAGGGATGGGCAAGTAATATCTATTAGTTCTTAGCACTTTCACTCCTGTACATGTACATGTATGTGTATGTATATGTATGTATATGTAATATATTTTGATCATATTCAATATTCAATCCCCATTCCCCTCTCGTGCTTCTTTCTCACCTCTGGACCTTTTATTTATCCTGACAAGACCCTCTCCTGCTTTCATATCCTTTTTCCAATGACCCACTAAGCTCAATTAGGGCTGCCTGCAGGAGCAGGGTGAGGGTGTTTTCTGGATCATACTCACCTTACTAAATGCCCACACCACTGAAGACAAATGCTGCCTCTCCTCCCTCAACAACCATTGACTGCCAACAGCTTCTCAGGGAGTGGTGGTCCTCATCCCTGGAAGAGTGTTGGAGCGCCCAACGTGTGCTGGTGGGTGGCTGCAGCTACTGAGTCTGAGTCCTCGGCGAGGCCGTGTTCAGAGGACAGCATCTGCTGCCACTGTTCTCAGCCTCACACCTGAGCGTTCTGTGTCCTCTCTTAAAGCGATCCCCAGCCATGGGTGAGGAAGACGTCCGTTTAGGGCTGGACACGTAGCATGAGTCTCAGCCTGGCACGGTGTCTTTAAGAACAGTGCTGTGAAACGAAGCTTTTCTTCTCATTCAAACACATCTCCGCTCTGTCTTCTTCCAATGATCTCTATCCGCAGCCCTGGAACTAAGGTATTGCTCCCTGTAGGCCCTCCATTTCTCTAAGTGGGTGAGATCCTCCTTTCTCCTCTCCTCCACTGCACCCCTTTCCCTGGCTACAACCACTCTATTTCTTGGCAACAATGGGATTTTTTCCTCTTAATGTTGTATTGCTTGTGCCCTGACCATGCCTGTTAAGTGTCTTCGCTATCTCGAGCTGTGAACCATGTTCTTCCCTGGGATCAGCATTTGAGGTGGTCACTTGTTCTGCACAGTTTGTGTGCTGAAAAGGCGTCGCCCCTCCGTTTAAGGTGATTCACAGTTGCTCCTCTTGCCCAGAGTTAGACTGGGCTCGTTTGAACAGTAAGCTGAGAATAACGTGTCAGAAACAGAATCATGTAACAAAACCAGTTTCAATCAATTCAACAACAACATTGCAGAAGAGCTACTGAAGACCTACTAGGTGCCAGACTGAAGACCCACTAGGTGCCAGACTGTGATGGGTACTACCAGAAATAAGAGTCTGGGAAATATTACCTAGGTTTTGCTTTGAAGGGATTTGCTGGTAAGACAAAGGACAATGCAGGACGTAAGCCCAGCCAAAAGAACATTTCGATCATTAGCATCAGCTGGGACAAATTCTTTCAGGTGTCTGGCAGAGGAAGCCTCTCTGAAAGGGGGAGACTGAAGAATGGCAGGCAGGCAGGCACACTCTGATTTGTTGATTTTCCTCTTTGGAAGGATGTGGTGTTGATGGAGAGACAGCTCAGTGGTAAGTGTTTGCTTCCCAAGCCTGAGGACCTGGATTGGACCCTCAGGGCTCACCTACACCAGGATGTGATAGTACCGGTCTAATCTCTGTGCTCATGCAGTAAGATGGGGCACACAGACAGGACAATCCTCAGAAGGCCACCAACAAGCTGACCCTACACAGCAGTGAACAAGAAAGCCTGTCTCAAATAAGGCAGAAGGTGAGAAATGGCACCAGAAATTGTCTTTTGACTCCAAAAAGCACTCAGAAGAACCTTGTGCCGAACACCCACACACATACACAGACATACACAGACACACACAGAGACATACACACAGATACACACACAGACATACACACACACATACACAGACATACATACAGATATACACACAGACATACACATACACAAACATACACAGACATACACAAGACACACACACAGACATACATACAGATACACATACAGACATACACACACACACATACACAGACATACACAGACATACACACATACACAGACATACACACAGATACACAGACATACACACACACACATACACACACACAACACACAGACATACACACAGATACACACAGACACACAAAACACACACATAGACACAGACACACACATACACATACACACACAGACACAGATACACACATACATACACACACATACACAGAGAACACACACAGACATACACACACAGACACACACACAGACATACACACATACACACACAAAAAAAAACACATATATACACACACACACACAGACATACACACACAGACACACACATACAGACACACCCACAGACATACACACACACACACACACACACACACACAGAGACACGCACAGACACATACAGATATACACACACATACACGGACAAATTTTAAAAAGGAAAAAATTTATTAAGGAAAAATAATCTAAGTATACAAAGTAGAAGAAGATATTTTACAACACCACACCAGTTGGAGGATAGCTTGCAGCTGTCAATCAGAAGATAGACAGAAGATCAAGGAGATGGAAAGATGTTATGACCTGGTATCTGATGCCCCAGAGTACTAAGTACATACCTCACTGCTTGGTAGCTTTCTGTTCCTTGTGACGACATTGGGTCAGGCCTTATAAGCAGCTCACTGTCTGCAAGAGAAGGTGGCTAGATGAAGTGCCCACAGACACACACACACACACACACACACACACACACACAGCCCCATGGCCAGCATTCCAGTGCAATGATCTCTTACAATATCAACCTATTAACTGGTAATAAAATGACAAACCAGCACCTCATTTCCTACCTGAAGGAAGCGAACGTCCCTTCTTCCCAAGATAGTTTTCCAGGGATTCTAAGACAGAGAAATAAATGTATATTAACATTTGCATTGTTTTAAAATGCTGCTGCTTCGTCTGAGGTATAAAGAAGTTTGCTGACCTGGACACTGTCGGAGCCTTGGTGGAGACATGTTAACTGTATATACGTGTGTTTTTATTTTTTTTTAAATAAAAGTGCAGAGGGGCCAGAGAAGGCACAGACAAGTTATTTAAATCCTGAATACAGTCAGACCTCATATGCATTGTTTAAAAAAAAAAAAAAGCCCTAAAGAATTGCACATGGATTAGAGGGATGAATATTCTATTATTTCAGTCTGTTCTGCTGAGCTTCTTATTGTGACTCTGTGCTTCTGAAGCCTGCTCGGAATTTGGCTTTGCCGTGGTCGGCAGTAATTTTAAATGTGTATCAAGCACTTGATAGTGTATGATTTGCGTGCGGTTGCATTCTCCTTCCCTAAATTTTCTACCAATTTATTACTTTTTTCATACTGTTTTAATATTTCAGGATGATGAATATATACAGCATCATTAAAGGTAAATAAAAAATGCATGAAATTAAAAAATGGAATATTAGATGTTTCTTTGCCGTAATCCCTGGCCCAATAGGAACAAGATGCCTCTGTGCCACCGAGTAATCCCCCAGCGTGATTAGGAACCTGGGAGTGTCCGCGCGGCCCACATAATATTTGTATCCTCTAAGCCTATTTATGTAAGGTTTGAGTAAAAGTTGTTATTAGAAGGACCTATAAACCCATTTTACATTTTGGGAAGATGGTCTGCCTCTTAATCATTTCCAGCTTTATTGTGTCACCGGAGTCTATGAAGACAGTGTGTTCCTAATTCCTTTCCCAGAGCACTCAGTCACTCCCTCCTTCACAGACTCACGAGATACGTTGGCAGTTCTTTCGGAAGACACTTTTAAGACCATGGATTGAAATGGATTGAATTTGGTTCATTTGTATCTTAAAGCCTTTTTTTTTTTAATTTGTTGGAAGGAGTCAGTTTCTCAGTATCTTTCCCATAACCTGGAGGGGCACTGGAAAGTTCCAGGCACCTTTCTTGATGTCTGTCTAGGACCAGTTGTCCCCAAAGCATTTTCTCTCTTAGAGTATGGTCTCCATTGACTCACAAAGCCCTTGTTTTGGTTGGTTCCTCATTAACTACAACAAATTACATTTTCCTATGAAAAAATTTATACTCTCCTATAAAACTGCTTAAATTATATTTTTTGAGTCAGAAAATGTAAAATTTTGTAAGGAGAATATCTGAATATATAAAGAGCAAGAAATATTTTCTCTAAACTCTAAGATAATAGTCCTAAGTTGAGGTTTCGTGTCACTAGAGAGATTTCTTTGGGAAGACAGTTTTTTAATTTTTAGGCAAATCTTCTGTTCAGGGTTTTGTTTTGTTTTGTTTTATTTTGTTTTGTTTTGTTTTGTTTTTTGTTTTTATAAAGAGAGTTTCCAAAACCATGCCAGGGTCACTGAAGGCATTTTTCTTCCCTCCACTGTGTTTTAGCAGATACTGAACTCCACTTTGTGAAATTTAGGTCCCTCAGATTCACAAATATTAATTCACAAGTTGCAGAGCAGAAATCTGAGATTTCAGGAGAGTGTGGTCTGTGAGGTTGGCAGCTAAGCTCTGAGAGCCTTTCTGTAGGCATGCTTCGTTTGGCTTATTACTTACTGATTTTTATTTATTTTTTATTGACAGAAAAATCATGCATGATTTTATTATTTTTTCCCTTTTTTATTAACTAATTAGTTTTATACATTTCATATTTTATTCCCCACCGAGCCAACCCCTGCCCACATCCCATACCTCCTTCCCTCCCCCTGTCTCCTTGTGGATGTCCCTACCCCCACCCCACCCGACCTCTAAACGCCCAGGGACATCCTGTTTCTTGAAGGTGAGGTGCAGCATCTCTGAATGAACCCAGACCCGGTAGTCCTCTATTGTATGTGTGCTAGGGGCCTCATGTCAGCTGGTGCATGCTGTCTGTTTGGTGGTCCAGTGTTTGAGAGATCCTGGGGATCCACATTACTTATTTTTAAACCTAAACACAGAAGCCATTATTCTCTATTCCTTGCAAACCCAAGTCCTGGTTAGTGAAGATGGATAGCTCTTTCTTTTTTTTTTCCACAACAAATAAAAGTTTTATGTATTTATCATGTGCAGCATGTTATTTTGAAAATAGATATGCACTATAGAAAGATTAAATTAGCTAACTAGTAGAAGCGTTACCATACAAATTCTCCATTCTGTCCCAGCAATCTTACTAAATCTACAGTCAGAAGCAACGCTGCGGCTAAGTGACCCCGCCTTTTCTGATGGACACCCTTGAATGTGCAGAGTTTTCAAGTCATGCTTCTTTTATACAAAATTCGTGTGATATGGGGAAGGTGCATTTTAGAACTGTGACTGGGTGTGCTGCGTGTGTGTATGTATGTGTGTGCACACTTCCTTGTGTCTCTGTGTGTGGGGTGTGTATGAACACGGTATGTGTTTCTGTGAATACGTGCATACATGCGTGTGTGGTTTGTAAGTCACCCTCTAGCTTTGTTCTTCAGGCACAATTCATCTGGCATTATTTGACACAGTCTCAGTTGGCCTAGAACTCACCAACAAGCTTAGTCAGGAAGGAGCCTTCCCACCCCACCAAACTCCCCCCCCCCACCAAACTTTACCCCCACCAAATTCCACTCCCCTGCCCACCCCCACCATCCTCATTGGTCAAGTTCAAGTGTTCAAGTTTGCTTTTTGTTTGGGCAGAATTGCTCCAGCTTTGCTGTCCTATTTTGTTGGGTGTGCTGTGTGTGTATATGTATGTGTGTGCACACTTCCCTGTGTCTCTGTGTGTGGGGTGTGTATGAACACGGTATGTGTTTCTGTGAATACGTGCATACATGCGTGTGTTGTTTGTAAGTCCCAGCCCATGCATGCACTGTTCGCAGTCACGCACATTTTAAAACATTTTTTTCATTGCAAGTTGATTTCTCTATGTCAGCTCCAAAATAAGCAAAAACAAAAACAAACAAAAACAGAGAGACCAAATGGCACATGGCCCATAGACCCCCTAGATGAACTTTGCCACTAAGAAGGCATTTCAGAACTGGAGAGGGAAGTTTTAAATAGTCTACACACTGACGCTACAAAAATCCAGCGGGGAGCATGTGCTCCCCCGTGGTCCTGTGACAGCCCTTCTCCATTGTGATCTGTTCAGCGGAAATCTGAGCCTCCCTCCACCAGCTGTGCTGAACTGGACTCCAAAGTCTCAGGTTGCCTTGGCAGAGGAAGCCCTGCAGTGCTGCTAGGGCGGCTTGTAGGGGACGATGTGGGTCTGGGCGTGGCCGGGAAGCTTGTGCTGGGTGGTCCTTTTCCCAAGGCAGGTGGCACAGACCCCAAGAGGAGAGGGAAAAATCGGAGCTAATCTTATGAAAATTTTTGGGTTAGGAATGTAGTGTCTCCTCTTTCTCAAGGCCCCTACTCCAAAATACCAAGCTCTGAAGCCCATGTGCCAGACAGAGGCGACGTGACTGGCTTAAAGCTCAGTCCAGGCAGCCAGCTCCCAGTGGTGTGACTTTGGGCCAGTCCCTTACTTCTCTGTATCTTACTCCCCAATTTGTAAAATCAGGATAATAATAAAAAATGTTCTTTGGAAGACTAAACATGGCAGTCCTTTTAAGGCGCATTTCTTGCCACGTAGCACCCAGCCATGTTACGCCTGTGCGACACCCGTTGTATGGGCAGTGCTTTCAATTTCATAAGAGACACGCGTGTGAGTCACCAGCTCAGCTAACACTACTTGGCCAGGAATAGAATTCACTTTTCCTGGCCTCCTGCTTTTACGCTACTGCCTGCAAGCCCTTAACCTTCCTGTTCTAAGCAAACAGCGGGAAGACACAGCCTCACCCAGATCTACCTAACCTGATAGATCCCTTGCTTGGTACTGAAGATATCTGAAACAAATAACAATCTGTCAGGGTCCCCACACATCGAACACTATTGATCTTTTCAAAATCTAAGTTTTGTGTACTTGGTGATTTGGGCAACTTTAAAAGATTCTAGAAATTCTAGAATTCTAGAAAAACCACATTTCCTAAGTGAAAGACTGAAGTAAGTAGCAACACACGATAAAGAAAGGTTAAAAATCTGTGTATCAGGCAATATCAAATGGTGTAGACTATGTGTGGTTGTGTATTAATCCTGTGTGAAATCAACACTCATAAATTAATTTGCAAGTTAATACTTGTATTTGTCTAAATGACTAGTTATCAGTTGAGGAAAGGAGTTGGATTTGGCAGTTATTCAATGATTTATATACACACAACTCTCCCAATAAACAAACAAAACATTTTCTGTATTAAGGCATCACGTATTTCAACACCCTCTACATTCTGAACCTCCTTCTGCAGGTGAAATTCCCACTCACCCCCAAAACAAATACTAAATAAGCACAGATTGGCTGTCCTTGTCCAGGGCTCAGCCCGCTGTTAAGTTGGTTGGTTTCTAGATATGGACCAGTGGTCGAGGGGGCGGGGGAGCTACTTCTCAGAAGTTGACAGCAGTGTTGTCATAGATAACACTGTCAGGAGCTGAGCGTGTGTGTGTGTGTGTGTGTGTGTGTGTGTGTGTGTGCATGTACGCACACACAAAGCCTTTGGGCACATTAGCACATTTAGGCAGTAATGGAAAATGGGAAGTAATTGGGTTGAGGTGCTCCTGAGATATTAGCGGCGCTTCAGGCGGGAAAGCAGGCACTGGAAAATAAATGACAAATTAGTATGCGTAATCTCTTTATTGTGAATCGGATGCCACAGCAGAGGTTCATAACACATTAATAAACACCAGTGAATGCAAGGGAGACCTATTCTTGAAACTCACGGGGGCTATGGAGTGCTTTCCCGAGAAGGCAAGTGTGGATGCTGTGGAACTGAATTAGCAGTGAAGTGCTTGCTGTCCGTGTACGAGGAGCTACGGACCCACATCCAGGCCTGTTGGAAATGGAGGGCTCCCATCACCCTAGCGTGGTGAGGGTAGGGCTAGGGCATCCCTGGGCAAAACTGCTCCATGGGCCAGCTGAGTCCAAGCTGGGAGAGGGCGCCCCCACATACCACGGAGAGTGAGCGAGGAAGGTACCTCATATCAGTCTCCAGCCTCCACATACATCATACACCCTCGCGTATGTGGCCGCACACGTACCACATTCATGTGAACATGCATACACATTTTCACACATGTACACACACTATATATCACATATCACATAAAAAAGATAACGTGAGTTTACTAAATAATTTCACCTCTAGACAGCACATGATACATCTAAAACTAAAGAACATGCAATGGGTGTCATCGTAGTCAGAAGCTCGGGTGGACGCTATCATTCAACCTCACCTGCCTGAGCAGCTCGCGTCTCTAAGGAGCTGAACACAGGCAGGTTTCACTCTTTTCTATTTTATTATTTTATTTTATTTTATTTTATTTTATTTTATTTTATTTTATTTTATTTTATTTTATTTTATTTTATTTTATTTTCTCTTCTTTGCCTTTGCCTTTTTCTTTTTCTTTTCTCTTTCTTTTGCTTTTCTTTTGCTTTCTTTATTTTCTCTTCTCTTCTCTTCTCTTCTCTTCTCTTCTCTTCTCTTCTCTTCTCTTCTCTTCTCTTCTCTTCTTTTCTTTTCATCCCACAGATGAGCTACCTAAAGGTTAGGGCAGTGATTGACCAAATGCTGTTCAGTATTATTCAGGTAAGACGTGAAACCTTAATTTTCAGGCTTCCAAACTCATGTCTTGTGATCTCATATCCCCATCTATGTCAGAATAAAAATCAATATTAGTTGCAATTATGTAACATAAATTTTCATCTATCCTGAGATGACTCATATCCCTGGCCTGCAATTACAAATGTACCTAAATCCTAAATTATTAATAACTTACTGTTCTTTATGACACAAGGCATTTGAAGACCTCCTCCGTATGAAAATTCTGAGACACCCGCAGCTGAGGCTCGGCGTGTCCACGAGTGTCACTCAACAGGCTTGGCAGGACTGCTGATCTGCCGTTCTGGCTCTCGGCTGCTTGAGTCATGTGTTTAACAGGCAAAGCTATGTGAGTCATGGGATTTCTCTCCCAGCATCTCCAGAGCATGAGTCAGCTACCAGCGCTCACGGGATCCTTTAGTGACTAGCAGCTGGTCATAGACCACTGCAGTTGGGATCTGGTCACTCTGACAGCTCGAACCTCACTATGGCGAGCCATTCGGATGGGTGCACTATTTTGCCCTAGTTAACACGATGTTCTGTGATCATGCTGGTGTTTGTTATAAAGGTGATGCTCTTGCCTGTTTTTATGTTGTCAGCCCTTCCCTTGCAGCTGTTCTGTATAGATAATGGGCAACTAACTTTAGGCTTGTTGGTCTGGACTTGGGTGGCTTGGGGTACTCCTGATCCCTCTTGTTTGCTTGTGTAAGCATACCAGCTGAGGCGTCCGTGGGAGTGAAGCCACCTGAGATACTGGAAAGATTTGATGATGCCCTGTCAAGGTCACGGAAGATAGCTGGTAGGAGAGTTATACCAAGAAGTGCTTCCTGACAGGAGCCTGGTAGGGCTCTTCTCTGAGAGGATCTATCCTCACCTGACTAATACAGATGTGGATTCTCAAAGCCTAACATCAGACTGAGCCCAGGGACCCCAATGGAAGAGCTAGGGGAAACACTGAAGGAGCTGAAGGGGTTAGCAATACCATAAAAAACCAAAAACAATATCAACTCACCAGACCACCCAGAGTTCCCAGGGAATATACCCCCAACAAAGGTTATCCATGGCTCCAGATACATATGCAGCAGAGGATGGCCTTATCTGACATCAATGGGAGGGGAGTCCCTTGGTCCTGTAGAGACTTGATGCCCCAGGGGGATGCTAGAGAGGTGAGGTGGGGGTTGGTGAGTGGGTGGAGGAGCACCCTCATAGAGGCAAAGGAGAGGAAGGATGGGATGGGGGTTATCATGGAGGGGTAACGGGGAAGGGGGATATCATTTGAAATGTAAATTAATAAATGATTAATAAAAAAAGAAGAAGAGGGCTTGGGGCGTAGCTAAGCGGTAGAAGACTTATTCCACATGTAGGAAACTTTAGGTTCCATCCACAGCGAATGAGGTCTGTGTGCCGTGTGGTTCGGAGATTATGTTTGATCTAGAGTTACCTCAGTTCATTTTTTTTTTCTCTTTTTAAGCATCGGTTATTTTTATTACATTTCAAATGTTCTTCCCAGTTTCCCCTCCACAAACCTTCCATTCCCTTCCCCTCCCCCTGCCTCTATGAGGATGCTCCCCTACCCATCCACCCACTCCTGCCTCAGCGCCCTAGCATTCACCTACGCTGGGGAAGCAAGCCTGCAGAGGACCAAGGGCCTCCCCTCCCACTGATGTCTGACAGGGCCAACCTCTGCTACATATGCCACTGGAGCCATGGATGGCCCCATGTGTACTCTTCGGTTGGTGGTTTAGTCCCGGGGAGCTCTGGGGCATCTGGTTAGTTGATATTGTTGTTCTTCAAAGACATCTTAACGATGTCTTTGACTCCAACTTTGAACATGCGGCCTAGTACTCACCTAATACATGCTTTTCCACAGAGATACATCCCAGTGCCCCATAGCATTTGAGTTCTCTCCTGGACCTTGTAGAAAACACTTAAATATATTAATTTAGTATTTTGTTTTAAAAAAAATTCTTTATTATGTTAAGAAATAAGCTGAAGGCAGACAAGATTAAAATATTGGATTTCAGTTCCTTGTCTAATACCTTTCTCAAGCATATCCTTGACTTCTTAGCTGGATTGGTTTTTTTTTTTTTTTTTGGAGGGGGCGGATTCTCCCCTTGAGAGCAGTGTTGGGTAATTACCCTGTCTACCTTCCGAAGGACAGTCTGGTAATGTTTTTTACTAAGTGACCTGTGATCAGGTGGTGGGTAAACAGGGCAGCCTCTGTTTTGATGACCCCCTCCTTTGACGGTGGCTTGTCGGGCGCCAGAGCCAGCACCCAGGGCCCTGCTTTTGTTCTATATTTCCCAGTACTACGACAAAAACTATTTACATTTTGCCTGAATAGCTTAAACACCATTTTAGAAGACTTTAGATTGCTTTTGAACATATTTGAATGCATCTTTAGCCATCGCTGGGCTTAAAATGGAAACCCTTTTTTCAGCTTATCTGTATTAAACACCTGTAAAAATCAATGGTACTATATTTTTTTCTTATAATGCTCAGTTCCTTTAACTAATGCCAGAAATAATGCACAATTTATTCTAGCGTGTTCTTTTCCCTCTGCCTGGTGTTCTCTGCTAGTAAGTGGCATAGCGTGTAAGAACTCACTTCTGCTGACTTAATGGTAAATGGCCTGGCCGATGCTGAAATCCAACCAATGAGGGCCTAATCCTCAAGAAAAAAATTGCTATCTCTCCTTCTGATTATCACCTGTCTTCTTCATAATGAATATGCAGAAAGTTTATTTTTTTATTTTTTTCATGTATATAGACATACATAAATGACCAATATATTGGTCAGAGGTAACTACGGATTTTTTTTTGAGACTTGTTATTTTTCTCTAAAATCAGAAGTCATTACATTTTTGTTGAAAATATTGAGTGATTTGTCTGAGCTTTGTGTAAACTAAGATTCTTGTGCTGTCGCCCGTTACAAATGTGGAAGATTGGCCATTTTTATGAGTTGAATAAAAAATATGATAATAATGTCTTTTCATCATCATAAAGAGATAAGTACTAAATGAAATATTAATATTATCTCATTTTATTTGATAGGTTCCATCTTCTCCCACACCAAATATTTTCCTCAAGAGTAGCCATTGCCTCAGACCTAAAAGAGAAATCTTGGTAGAATATGGTTTCTTCCCTGTTCCCCCAACACACACACACACACACACACACACACACACACACACAGAGAGAGAGAGAGAGAGAGAGAGAGAGAGAGAGAGAGAGAGAGAGAGAGAGGAATCTGGTGTCTCATTTCTTTATTGCTTTATTCTTCTCTCTCCCCCCAACACTTTTTTTTAATTATTATTTGTGTGTATATCTCTAAAGAAAGCCTAAGAAACATATATGTATTATTCAGGTTTATGCAAAAGAGGTAATATTTCAGTTTCCTTCATTATCTTTTATTTGTCTTTTTCTAAATGATGCTTTATAAAAATTATTGCTAATTTTTATATCCATATATATTTATATATTTGTGTGTGTATATATATAGAGAGAGATACATATATGTGTGTACTTATGTATATATAGATATAAGAAACATACAACCCCCTGTAACCATGGATATCACAATTCAATCAGAGATAGAAAAGGTTTGGGGTAAAAAAAAAAAATGATGTCTATCCAGAACACATGCAGAGATTTTCCACACTTCATTCATTAGCTCCAAACAACAGCAGCAAAATCTCTATGCACAGAGCTGGCCTGGTATTTAAGGATAATTGTGTGAGTAATAGCAGGGTATACACGTGTATACACCAGCTGCTCTCAACTACCGGTTCCAACCCCACAGAGAGTCGTACATTAGATATGTTGTGTATCAGATATTTACATTACAATCCATAACAGTAGCAAAATAATAGCTATGAAGTAGCAACAAAATAATTCCATTGATGGGGTCACCACAACCTGAAGAACTGTATTAGAGGGTCACATCATTAGGGTGGCTGGGAGCCTCTGTTGTACACAAATATGATGTTTTGTATAGGGAACTTAAGCACCTCTGATTTTATCACCTGAGGATACTAGAGGACTCCTGTACATGTGCAAATGCATCCCCATGATATTTATAGATATTTATATTATATCTAGTTTGTTGAAGCCTTTGGACTGGGGATGAAGCTTTCAGGATAGATTATGAGCTTAGTAACATATGCAATGCCCTGTGTGCAATCCAATAAAGAGGAAGAATGCATTTGGCTTTATTTTCCAAAGAGTAAGATACAGGAAGACAGGTTTTATATGTAAAACATGTAGCATACTTACACCTAGAGGATTACACAGAGAGGGGATGGGAGAGAGACAGACAGAGAGACAGACACACAGAGAGAGATAGTTAGACAGAGATCCCTCTACTGCTGTGCAGTATGTTACATACTCCATTCTGCAAATCACCTGCAGTTGCGGCTTTCCAGCATGTGTCTCTTCTCCTTATGTACCGCTGTTCCTTATTATCAAGAGTTTTTCTGGGACTACTTTTTCTTGAGCCTTAAGGTAGAATAACATGGGCCAGAAATGGCCAGGCAGCAAGTATCTCTCCATTGCAGACATCAGTGCATAACTTGAAGTGGCTTCTGTGGTCTGGGAGGGAGAGGATAATGTGACTGTGCTGTGAGGATGGCGTAGCTCTCGCCCCACTGAAGTCAGAGAAAGCAGGCTTTGCCCAGATTGCTTTAGTTAGAAACGTTCGCCTCTGGGAAGGATGCTGGAGGCCACCTGACCCAACAACCTGAATAACATCTTAGCAGCGAGTCCTCAGGGCCTGTTGCTTCTCGCTGCTCCATGCTGCCGCCTCTGACCCCGGTTAGATGGACAGATGACAGAGCTCTCTGGCTCAGCAACTGACTTTGGTAGGATGTGTTCAAGTTTGCTTGAAACCAAAAGAAACCATTTTTGAAGGATTTCAAGTTTGAAAGAGAACAAGCTTCCCCGTGTTGTAAACATCTGGATTTGTTTGAAAATTTCTCCCCAGTGGGAGAAAAGGGTTTTTGGGTTTGGCATAAAATTGTAGCAGTGGCACGGCTCTATTAACTCCCCTTGTGCAAAATTCCAACTGGTAGAGATGTCAGTCATCTGGATGCTTTGTAGACTGAAGATAGTCCTGGCTATAGCTCTATTCTCTGCCTCTCTGTCTCTCTCTGCCTCTCTCTGTCTCTCTGCTGTGTGTGTCTCTCTGTGTGTCTGTGTATATTTGTTGACATCTGCACATGTTTTTCTTTTACTGTAACAAGGCAGCCAGACCCTTGTTCAAGATTATAATGGAATAAAAAGGCAAATGATAAATTATTATGTATAGTTGGAATGAATGAGATTTTTAGAGCCAAAGGTAGTTGCCCAGCTTTGGTTTAATTTTTGGTTCTAACTATTTTTAATTGGCTTACATTAATATGAAGATGTAATTGGGAATTTCCATCAGAATGTAGTAGGGTAGTATGTAATTTTATAACAGCCCCTAGCAGGGATGCATGTGACTTCATGGGCCCAGAGCAGTATTCCTTTCCTCCTTGTTCTCCCCCCTCCATTTCTAATTTCCTTCATTCTCCTTAGAGAAAAAAAAAACCTATTAAGACAAAAACCAGTGGCAGAGTTGTATGATATGAATCATCCGGGTGCTGGCAAGATCAACTAGTTGGTGAAGCACCTGCTTTGCAAATGTAAGGGCCTGTGTGCCAGCCACAGAAGCCATGCAGAAATCCCAACATGGGAGCTTGTACTGTAAGCCTGGCACTGAGAGTCAGAGACAGAGGACTCCGAGGCTCACTAGTCACCCTCTCTCTTCAGGAGCTACAGGCCACAGTGGGAGAGCCTGACTCGAAGGAGACTGGTGGCATTTCTTTCCATTGATATTTGAGATTGCATTGGCTTCCATACACATAGACACATGCATGTGCACACACGCATACCCACTGAAGACAAACAGGACTGGATGTGCTTCCAGAGGCTTTACAAACCAATGGTGAGATTAGGGCCTGACCCAGGAGAGAAGGACATCAGAAAGGAGACGGCACCATGGGTTGTTCCTAACCACGATGCTGATGCCACAGTCTCACAATCCACTGACCACCACTCACTAGGACCCACACCCAAAGGTCGGATTTCCAGCCGTGTGATTTGTGAGGACTTTGTCTCAGCTTGTGGAGTGAGTGGATCTCAGAGCCACCAGCCCCTCACACCACAGTCATGCTTTAGCTTTGACTCAGTGACCACAAGCAAGCTTTGAGAATTCCAAACCCTTTGCAGCACAGATCCAAAAACATATAAGCTTATTTGGTAGTCTTCCTAAATTATACTAAAGAGGCATCTCCATGGAAAGACATTCCATTTCAGTCCCTCAAGGCGGGTGTAGCAAGTGTCTAAGACTTCATTCAGCTTAGAGACTTGTGAACTTTTGATTCTTAATTCTTAATTAGGCATCTCCCATCACTTAGTCCATGCCCAGGCATGAACTTAGTAAATTTCTTATGTTATCTAACGAGATAATACACTTAGTCATTGATTATAATCGAGCCTCTGCATTTCTTGGAGTGTAAGAGAGCTATAATGTACCTAGCACTTACAAGCACTGAATGATGGTTAGCTTTAATTAGTTCTTAATAAGGCAGACTTCTTTTTCAAGCATCTGTCTGTCTGTCTGTCTGTCTGTCTGTCTACCTGTGTATTATTGGAGGCATATATGGACCACAGCACATATGTGTGCAGCAGTCAGAGAACAGCTGCAGAACCTGGTTATTTTCTACTGTGTGGGTGTCAGGGATTGAAGATGAGTGATCATTCTTGTCAGCAAGCGTCTTGACCCCCTGAGCCACCTCCCTGTCCCCATATATGTTTCTTGGGTGCCCATACTCGCTGTGGTCTTCTTTCCCATCCCCCTCCTTCGAGCGCTACAGTCAGGGGTCGTGATGACTTTTAATTGGCTAAAAGGAAAGATGTTGCTGGAAAGCTGGAGCGTGTGCTGGGAACTGCCTCTCCTTACCTAGTATAGTGAGGGCTGCTTCAAATCTCCTTATCCTATGTGACCAGACACCCATTGTTTGTAGAAAACAAACAAACAAACAAACAAAATCCCCCAAATTGAAGCAAAACAAACCAACCAAAACCAAACCCTATATCAAATTTATCTCACTCATTAATGTTTTTATTAATACATATAGGGAACAGAGGAAAAAAAAAAACAAACCTATGTTGATAAATAGAAACAAAACTGGCCAGAAAGTCCAGGATAAACTTGATCATTTTCTGACAGCGTGTAACACTTTTCTGCCTCTTTAAACTACATATTATTGTTCATTGTGATATGGAGGTGTGGGTCAGAGGACGGCGTTTCTGGGGTCAGTTTTCTTCTCCCACCTTTGTGGGGATTGCGGGAATTGAACTCATGCTGTTGGGTTTGTGCAGCAAGCAGTGTGTCTGGCTGAGGCAGATTGCAAGCCCCTTTTCTGACTGCTGGGGACTACTCCAATATAACTGTAAAACCAAAGCATAGCCATCCCCCAGAAAAATATCTATATTTCTCACAGAAAGGGTGAGAAGCTTGAAAGAGCCTCCCACCTGCTTTTATATCAGACAATGAAAAGTAAGGAGAGTCCAGAAAGTTAGAAGGGTCCAGAGAAAATACTAGAAGCCTCTGGAGAAAATGCTAGAAGCTTCTAGGCCAGTCTCTACAATACTGAAACGTGCAGCAGAATCAAACGCTCAAGGCAGTTATGAACTTGATTTTTTTTTCTTTTTTCTTTTCTTTTTTTTTTTTTGAGACAGGGTTTCTCTGTGTGGCCCTGGCTGTCCTGGAACTCACTCTGTAGACCAGGTTGGCCTCGAACTCAGAAGTCCACCTGCCTCTGCCTTCCAAGTGCTGGGACTAAAAATCGTGCACCACCACTTGATTCTTACTGGTGTGTTACTGATTTGAGATCTCCCAGCAGGCATTGCAGATCAAGAAACGCAAGCAACACACTCCTTCACCAAGTCTGTGGAACCTACCCAGTGTTGAGAGAAACAGGGAGGGACCGAGTCCCCACAGAGCCCTGGCCTTATAGATCCAGGTCGGCTTTCTGCCCAAGCCCACAGGTAGCTAGTACGCATCTTCTCAGTACCTCGGGGATGTAAAGGCTGAGACATCATCTCGTGATAGGTTTATTCTCCCCAATTTCCAAGACAACAGAGTGCTGTGCAGTCCTCGAGTTCCTCAGAAAAGAGGATTAGACAGTTTATCTCAAGGATCGTGGTGTTTCTTACTTTCTCCTTTCGCCGGGTACTCCATTTCACTTCCAGAGCAGTTTACCACACAGGGATGGGACTAGAATGAGGAGAACAGCCAGTAGTGTGGACATCACCGATGACCTTGTGGCTGCATATTAATTTGTAGTAGTGGAATTAAAACAGTCTATTCTTCTGTACGGTCATGCCTCCAGTTGATAAGCACAAAGAAAAGTAAATAAATTTAAAAAAAAAACCCTCACCTATTTCAAAAACTCCCATGCAACCTTTTTGCTTTATGACAAAAGAGGCTTAATTAACATACTAGGGCTAAGCAGCCTTCCCAAACTCATACTAATTATGTATTCTGTTGACCGTGACTCCAGTCATACCGTAATTGGCTTGCAGTAACATGACATTTCAAATCATCTCTTGAAATTACATCAAAAAGCCAGCCTGTTTTGTTTTGATAGGGGAACAATCAATTTGATAAGTGGTAACACAGCTCATTGTTTCACATTAATTAGACTAATTGCTGCATGTTAGCCTCTGAAATAGACGGAACTTGGAGAAGACAAAGGCTGTGGCCTTTCACATGCAGTGCCTGTGATGGTTCCACTTGCCTGCACATCCTACAGGCAGAGAACAGAGCTGTTAGGAGGCAGCCTTGCAGGAAGCTGGGGTTAACAGTAGCATGATGTGTTCTGCTGTATACTCAGGCTTTCAATTAGAGGGTCTAGGCTCCTCAGACCCGCAGAGGAACAGAAAGATGGCCCCAAAGAGAAGCTATGGCCTAGCTATTGCAGGTTGAGGTCTTCCAAGGGAGTTCTAGAAACCTCCCCTGCACCTTCCCTTCCAATCCTGTGCACTCTTGGGTTCCTTCTAGAAATGCCACACGCAGGGCTCTTTGTAGTATTCTGGACATACGTGCTTTAAAATCAAGTCTACCACAAGACAAACAGAATCCGAACAGAAAACAAATGCTCCAAACTAAAACTCCTTTTACAATTTTCCAATTACAAAAGCAGTGTGTTTTAACCCTCAGGAACGGAGCTGCCTGTCATTACCAAGAGCTCGTTGCTTAGCTCTCCAGTTGACAGACTGTGCCTTGGATTATTCTCGAGCCTGGCAATTTGGCCAAATTGGACAGTGTGGTGTTCTTGACAACAGCACATGTCAATCTCAATTGGCAGCTAAGAGCATTTCACTTGTGACACGCCGGGCTTCTGATGCTCACAGTGGTTGAAGCTATCCTGTTACTGGGTGTCTGATGCAATGGAACAGAGGCCTTCTCCAAGTGAGAAGCACCCAGCACTTATAAAACAGGCAGTGAAAGAAAAGACGCTTCGGCCGTGAAGCTCTTATGTGGCCTAGTTATCTGCAGGGCGCAGAACCATTGCTAACTACTGGACTAGGTGATCCAGGGTGTGCTGGGTATGTTCCAACCCATGTCTGCAGTATTTTACTTGTTAAGTGGGATATGACTCTACATGCCTGGCTCCACAGCTACCTGTCACCAATGAGTTTACATGGCCTGTCTTCTTGATGGCTCTCTTGGTTTGACTTTGATATCAGAGACAAGTGTCAGACAACCGTCGGTGCTGTCTGGAAGCACCCTGATTCCTGGGGAATGGAGTTGCCCCGTCAGTGCATGATATGGGAAGGACTTCCTCCTCTCCAGTTTCCCCCGCTGCACTGAGAGGCCACCGTTGCCTTGAACAGGAAGGAAAGCAACAATAAACCAAACAGTTTTCCCATTAGACACACAACGGCATTACACACCGTAAAATTGTGAGTACAGTGTTTTGCTGTGTGCAAATGTTTGTTGGGCTTGGAGAGGGAGGTTGGGAATCTGGCTTAGGAAATGAACGCAAGGCAAGGGACACATGGCTTTGCACATGGAGGCAGGGATGGGGAAAGGGTGGGGTGCATACATCCACACCAAAGCACAGTGCGTCCTTTATCACCCCTTCAAAGGAAAGGTCCCTTTGCAAGTACAAATGCATGCAGCAGATTTGGTTTGGTCCTTATGAGTATGTGTGTGTGTGTGTGTGTGTGTGTGTGTGTGTGTGTGTGTTGTAGCATCTACCAATGGAATGGTTGTTCCTACAAGTTCATAAATCTTCCACAGCCCTTTTAAAGATACAAGGGTTTGTGATTTCAGTGTACCAAGATGCTAATTTTCCTAGGAAATCTCAGGGTTCGTTCAGAAGGCAAATGCCAAGGGTTTGATGTGCCAAGACCAAAGCTCCTTAAACTGTGGGCACAGGGCGGGCCCCCTTCCCTTCAACACAAGTTGAAAGCTGCATTGTTAGGATCTTTCTGTGGGTCCTAACCTGCCTCTAGTATGGCCAAGCTCTGCTGTAGGCAGAGAAAGCCATTCTCATGTCACTGAGCATGCTCTGTCTCTTACAAGCTTGGCTGCCAGCCTAGGATCCTCAGGCTGCTCCATGCTCCACCTGAAGGAGATATTGACAAGACATAGCTAGCCACACAGAGAGAAGGGACAAGGTAAATTAATGAATGAATTAAATTGTCGAAGAACTGACAAAACAGTTGTCAGTATTTGAATACAGACCCCGTTGTTCAGCAGAACAATGGAATGAACCAGTTACTTGGTGTCAGCTGGTGTGTGTGTGTGTGTGTGTGTGTGTGTGTGTGTGTGTGTCGGGGGTTGCTGATTGCTTTTTGTTTTGTTTTTCTTTTTTTCTCTTTTTTCTTGAAGGCATGGCTATAGAATGGGAAGTTAGGGAGAAGGAAAGAGGTATCGACAGATTCTTAACCTGTGTTGAATCTGAATCCTTCTGGCCATTTATTTATTTAATTCAGACTGGCTTTTCCCCATTTTCCACTTAACCACAGATTCCCTCACACAAGACACTGTGGGATAGAGTTGCCAGGCTTGGGCATAGAAAGCAGAGGCTGGCAGCAGGTAATTTCTGCTGAGGAGAACAATAAGGATCAGAGAAAAATCAGGGACAAATAAAAAGAAGGAAGACATAATGTAGGAAAGGTGTTTAAATAGACACAGTTGGCAGAACTATTAATCACAAGGCGATCCCAGATACAAGCCTGTGGGAACACAGACGACACTGAAGGATGGGAGGGTGGGCAGAAGCCCTGGCGACTCTGCTGCCCTTCCTCCAGCAAAACATCAGAGGGGTGGTGTGCAAATAGGTTAAAAAAATTAGGAAAAATTGATATAGTTTTAGTAGATATTCGAATTCCAACTGGTTATTGCTACCAAGCTGATATTTATTTGTGGCTGTGGCTGTGGCTGTTTTTACTTCTAAATGGGGAAAGTGGGTTTCACTGAGAGCCAGAGATTGGTTTTGCAGTGGAGGGGAGCTGGTGTTAGGGACTCACAAGAACACAAACACTCATGGGAGCCTTTATTTCAAAAACGATGAACAGAAAGTTCCTAGGAGATATCAGGTATCCCTGTAAGGTCTGAAGAGTGAATAGCTTAAAAAAATAAATTCAGTTCTCCTCATAATTTCTTTTGAGAATCAGAGAATCTGTCCTTATCCCTATGTTGAAGAGGCAGATCTGTGAAGACTGGCCTTTGGCTTCCCCCATGTACGTCCCATGTCCCCAACCAAGGCCATCAGCAAAGGACTCCAAGGGGGTTGACTAAGATGCTGACCCACAATCCTTTACGCTCCAGGGCTGTGTGCCACTGTTGACCTGTGTATCTCATCAGCTTCTGTCACTGGAGGCCATGCTGGCAGAGATTTCACTGACAGTCCAGGCCTCGAACCAATGGCAATCCTCTAGTCTCAGGGATTATAGGATGGAACCAGGAACACCCAACTCCAGTTTGCTACTCATTACTTTGAAAGTACAAACCTTCAAGCTGATCTCAGAATCTGGACCTTCAGGGCCCAGACAAAGGCAAGCCCAAAGAAACAGTCACCCATACACAGGGCTGATCATCCAGACAAATAACACCCACCCCCATACACAAAGAGAGTGGTTTTACCTCAGTAATGTTTTACCTCTCCTTGTAACTTTTGTTTTGTATTGATAAGCACTAGACCACAAAGTTGCTGCAATAATTAAATGAATATAAAGCCCCAGGCATGGAGAATTCTTGGAGGTCACATTTCCTATGTGAAAATATGGTGTGGTTATCATGATGATAAAGATAGGCATGGAAAAACACTTGAAGTTTCTGCCTCATATTCTCAAAGACTTGCCTGTGGGTGTGCACTGACCCCGGTTGTATCTGGCTACATGCACAGAAGGGAATTGTTAGTGAGTTATAGGTAAAGGGCCTTATAAGCGTGTGTGTGTGTGTGTGTGTGTGTGTGTGTGTGTGTTTAAGAGAAAGAGAAATGGGGGTGTCTTAGTCAGGGTTTCTAATCTTGCACAAAACAACATGACCAAGAAGCAAGTTGGGGAGAAAAGGGTTTATTCAGCTTACATTTCCACACTGCTGTTCATCACCTAAGGAAGGCAGGACAGGAACTCAAGCAGGTCAGGAAGCAGGAGCTGATGCAGAGGCCATGGAGGGATGTTACTTTCTAGCTTGTTTCCCCTGGCTTGCTCAGTTTGTTATAGAGCCCAAGACTACCAGCCCAGGGATGGCACCACCCACAATGGCCCTCCCACCCTTGATTACTAATTGAGAAAATGCCTTACAGCTAGATCTCATGGAGGCATTTCCTCAAGGGAGGCTCCTTTCTCTGTGAAAACTCCGGCTTGTATCAAGTTGACACACAAACCCAGTCAGCACAGGTGAGAAGTAATTTAACAAATTATTTTTTTCATTTTCTTTTATTACAAATAGATCTTTTTTCATTCAGTATATTCTGATTATGGTTTCTCCTCCCACCTCTCCTCTGAGGTCCTCCCCAGTGCATATCCACACCCTATGTCTCTTGCTAGAATATACACAAGCATCTAAAGAATTGTAGTAAGATAAGATAAAAACAAAATCAAACACAAAAGAAAAAGAGACAAAGAAAAAGCACAAGAAACATATATAGATGTGGAGATGCAAGCATTAGCACACCTAGTCATTCCATAACAACAAAAACCCGAAGCCATAATACATACACAGAGAAACTGTAAGGTTAAGAAAATGCTCTGACAAAACATTATGAGACAAAGAACCTCCAAAGAGGCCAATGAGTTTGCTTTGTCTTGGACATCTACTGCTGGGTACGGAGCCTGCTCTTAATAGTGGTTTGTCTCCCCAGGGAGATTCCATTGGAGAGAACTAACTTTTCATCTCTGTGAGTAGTTACCATTGGGAGACAGACTCTGGGTTAGGAATCCGGATGCCTGTCCAATCCTCTCAGCGTTTGGACCACACTTGGCTCAGACTGGTACTGGCCCTGTGAGTTCAGATGTATGTCGGTCCTGCTGTGTCAAGAAGGCCCTGTTTCCTTGTTGTCCTCCACCCACTCTAGCTCTTAGACTCTTTCTGCCTCCTCTCCCCACAGGATTCTCTGAGCCCTGAGGAGAGGGATTTGATGGAGACCTCCCATCTAGGGCTGAGTGTTCCAAGGTCCCTCACTCTCTGCACACTGTCCTGCTGGTGTCTCTGAATTTGTTCCCATCTATTGCAGGAGGAAGCTTCTCTGATGATGGCTGAGTAAGCCATTGATCATTGAGTATAGCAGAATACATTTAAGAATCATTTCCTTGGCTGCATTCATTTAGCATGTCCTGATCCATGTGGTTTCAGATTCTTGGCCACCCAAGCAGTGTTGGAGATGGGCTCCCTCTTCTGGAATGGGTCGTAAAACCAATGCTGCAATTGGTTACTTCTGCTGTGCCTTTGCCATTATTATTCCACCACTAGGTCTTACCTTGCATTGTTGTAGATCTGAGAGTCTGTAGCTGGGTTGGTGTTTACCATTCTTCTTTGGTAGAGTACAGAGTACCTTCCAGAACCTTGAACACTGGCTAGTAGCAGTGAGGGGAATCTATGAAGAGGATCCCATTATCTTTACCGTGTATTCAGCCCATAAATTATGTAACTGGTCCTAAATATAGCCATTTGTGTTCATCTGTTTCTATTTTTGTTGTGTTTAAACTGAATTTGTGTTGTGTACCTTCAGCTAACTATGGGAGCACCAGGAAGGAAAACTGCTCAGTTATTCCCTTTTGGGGTTGTGGGGTGCTGAGGTTGACACATCCTCTGCAGTAAGGCTCATTGTGCCCCTGGACACCACAATTCTTATTCTTCCTCTCTCACCAAACATCACTCCTCAGGAAGATGACTGTTCTCTTTCTTCCTGCCCTTAGCCACCCCATTGCATATCCCTCCAAGCAGAAAACATGTCTGAGGACTTCTCCCACCATCTTGCTGTTGACACATTCAGATGTTTCTCCACTTGTCGGCTAGAAAGCTTTTTGAAGAGAGGACTTGATATTTTTCAAGTGTATAATTTCTATTGAGAAGACACTAAGGCAAGGAGGTGAACAAACTGATATCCAGACCTGTGATGAGAACCACTCACTCAGGTTGCTCTCTTCATTTTATAACCTCTTTCTGACTTCCTAATGTGGAGCTCGTTTGAGTAGAGGGATGACTCAGATCTATGGGATGGGGGAAACTAAATGCAAAAAGAGAAAAATGCTCTCAGGGTAAGAAATCAGCTCCTAAATATAAGGAACTGTCACGTTGGGATGGAGAGGTGACTCAGGAGTGCAGGGTTTGACTATATCATGTTTGAGGTCCTGAGTGGTGGCTACTATAGCCACCAATGACAAACAACCCATGAGCTAATTTTTAAAGTTAAGCAAAGGCTCTGTAAGTTAAGTAAACCCCTTTTCAGCATGAAAATGGTGAGCTTGTGGTTACAGAGTTGAGTGGGTCAATCATTTGCCTTGCATGCTTGTAATCCCAGCCACCAGGAAGCAGAGACTGGGGGTGTTGAAGCAGGAGGTCACTGAAGCAAGCTGGTGAACCAAACTAGGTGAACCAATCAACTTTGGGTTCAAGTGAAAAACCAATATATCAAGGGGAAAAGGAAGGTGCCCGACATTGACCTCTGGCCTTCACATACACATTCATACACATGTACCAGAATACACATGCACACTCACACTCATCCAAACACACATCTGCATCCACAAACACACATGCAAAAGATACAGCCAGCAAGATATGAGAAGGTTTTTCTTAGTTACATTTCTGTTGCTGAGATAAAGAACCCCAACAAAACCAATTGCATGAAGAATCTATTTATTTGGGCTGACATGTCAAGGGTACTACAGTCTATGAGAGAAGTCATGGCAGCAAGAACCTAAGGTGCCTGGTCACATTGTGTCCATGATCTGGAAGCTGGGAGGGATGGACACTGGTGCTCAGCTTGCTTTCTTCTTTTTAATCAGTCCATGGAATGGCACTGCCTCCTTTAGGCTGGGTCTTCCCACATCAGTTGACCCTCTGTGGAAAATTCCCTGCAAGTAAATGCAGAGGTTTGTCTCCCAGGTGAGTCTAGACCCTGTCAAATTGACAATCAACAAGCCCAATGCTCAGTATCCCTAGTCACCAGGGAAATTTGCATGAAGACTGGACAACTTCTGGGATGGCTGTTATAGAAGTGTGAATAAATACTCCAGTGAACACAGATGAGCCACTATGGTGCCATGGAGAAATGTAAATTAGTTACACTGGGAAACAAATTTGAGGTGCCTAAAAAACTACAAAGGGGGATAGACAGGTGTCTCAGTGGTTAAGAGGATCTGTCTGCTCTTTCAGAGGATCCAGGTTCAGTTTCCAGTACCCACATGCAGTTCACAACCATCTCTACCTCTAGTCCCAGGGGATCTGATGCCCTCTTCTGGCTTCTGTGTGGACCAGGTATCCAATTCACATAGTGCACAGACACACACACAGAGACAAAACACTAATACATATTAAATAACTACAAATTTTAAAAGAAGAATTCATGAGTAGGTTTTCCATATATCTGTCAATCAGGTTTCTGGGTATTTGAAATAAAGATCAAACTGGTATAGGCATTGCTGATCTCATTACAGCATGCTAGACAATCCCCAAGAAGTGAGAATAATCTAAAAGCCTATCAAGGATGAGCAGAAAGTAAAATGTGGTGTGCACAGCCTTTAATGGCAGAAACGTTATAAGAAGACCTAGGGAAACCTCTGTGATAGTGTGTGCTAAGAGGAATAAGCTGGCCATAGAAGCAGAGGTGCCTCTGCATTGTTCTAATTGTCTGAAGAATGTGAAATCAATCGTTCCATGCATGGAAGCAGGAGCAAAGGATGCTGGTACCCAGGGAAGGGAGTGTGAGAAATGAGAAGCTGCCACTCAGATATGCCTATAGTTAGTGATGCCGCCCTGTCCTCCAGAATGGTTCATAGTCTTGGATCGAGGTATGTAGTTCAGGGGTCTAACACATGTTAGCATGTGCCAAGGCTTGAGTTTGAGTCTCCTTGGCAAAATCTGTTAAGGGGATAGATTTCCTGTTGTGTTCTTGTGCTCCCCTCACATCCACCTTAAATAAGAATCAGGAAATTAAAAGCCTGGGAATTGATACAATATTAAATTGTGTGTCACAGAATAAATGAAATGAAATTCTCCTGTCCAATTTGTTATACATTAAAACTTAAATTCTTTCAAGGTGCTAAAGCATTTTTTAACACAAGGCTTAACAAAACATATAGATTTATAAGCTTTTAGCACAGGATCCCCTGAGGAAACAGAGAAGCCACATAGGCAGGGATAAGAGTGAGAGGGCTGGAATGTAGCGCCAAGCCTCTGGGTACAAGGCACTATTTTTTTTCTTTTTGCCAGGGAGACTCCCAGCTTCTACCAGATCCTCAGAAGAGCCTTGGGCCCAAAAGTAATTAAAGACCCCTGCTTTGGTATTTCAATCTGGCAAGCAAATGATGTTTCTTTCTTATTAAAAACAGAACACTGTGTCTAAAGGCTTATAATGGAAGAGATCATTTCATGGCTTTTAACCAGCACCTCTTGTCATCTGTGTATCTGGTAAAGTGCTTCTGAAATGTCTTAAGTGTTGGTTGAAATCTTTTCTCACTTTGCAGAGTTATCTGCTGTGCCTTATTCTTCCGGGCTCTCCAGCCTGCCTCTGGCAGCCTGGTCAATACTCAAGTGCATAGCCATGGTTGTTCATGGTTCCCAGATTTGGCTAGTGGCTGTGTGGAAAGATGGAATTTGGGGTGGAATTATCTGGGTTTTGTTTTTAATTTACCTGTAACGTTAGCTCATTTACAACTGAATTTAGGCTCAAAATTTTCCTTTCTCCACTTTCCTTTCCTCTCCTTTTTTTAGTGCCTCTTCATTTGAACCTGCCTCCTTTCCTCCCCCTTATTTATTGTATTTCCAGTTACAAGTGTGGGGAGCTTTGAAGGGGACCCCCTCTTCTCATGGACCTTATGGCAAGGACTCTCTGTGTTTAGGTTTCACATCCATCTGTCTCTGTGACTGCAGTTTCAGAACACACAGAAAAACGTGTGTTTATCCTGAAAATGTACAGGCATCTCCCCATGTCTCAGTTCTTCAACAGGGCAGGACAGTCACTTTGCATAGCAGCCGATTTGTGACATATTTTATCATGTATCCTGTATAATCTAAAGATTATTTAAAATAGAAAGGAAGGTATGTACAATCCATCTACAGATATTGTGGCATTTTCTGAAGGACTTGGGCATCTCTAGACTTTGATATCTTCAGGTGTCCTGACACCAATACCCCAGCGGACACCAGGAGACCCAGAATGGGTCTAGGGTTGCATGTGCTGTACTACCAAATTACTGAGAAATGAGACACTTGTAGGAGTTGTGGATAAATGCATCCTACGGGAGGAAATGCCAGGGCAGCTTCGGTTTTGGTGCTAGTCTGTGTGCATGCTTACTGTGTTGGGCCAGGTATTGGTTGAAGCAAAGTTTTGTTCTCTTGATTGTGATTGGAAAAGGTTTTACTGAGCGAACACTCCCACTGTCCTTGGCTCTTTTCTGTCATTCCACATTCCTCATTCCCTTTCCTTAGATCCTTGCCAGGGCTGAACTGAGAAATCATTCATAACTTCTATAATCTTATGTTTAGTCTTAGTGGATTGGCCTCCAGCCCTGGGTAAGGAGAAAGGTCACCACGGATGTGACTGTTTTCTTTGTACCAGTTATACCCCCTCTCTTGTATGTTTTTAAATGGATGTACACGCGTGTTTATATACATGTGTGAATGTGTCTGTAGAGTCCAGAGGACAATATCCCGTGTCATTCCTCAGAAGGCACCTACCTTACTTTGGAGACAGGGCTTCTGCCTGAGATCTGGGGCTAACCAACCAGGTAGATTAGCCACCCAGTACGCTCCTGAGATCTGGCTGTTTGTTCTGCTGGAGTTGCGATCATACATGTACACTGACAGACTTGCATTTTTGTGTGTTCTTTTTCTTCTTGGCTCGGCCTCCAGAGTGCCAGGGTGATAGGTTTAAAGAAACCTGAATTTCTGAATCACTGAGGACTTATAGAAAAATTAAAAATATAATGGAGCATTTCCCTTGGCCCCTGATACATCTTTCCTACAGTGAATATATGTAGTATGTTTATCCTAACTCATCAGCTGTTGGGGACCCATTGTCTGAGCTTCACATCTCAGTCATGTTTCTTTACCTTAAACCACGACCTCCTCTCTATCCAGGACTCCGGATCAAACACCACATCCCCTTGTCCTGCTCCATAACGTTCACAGCTCCTCAGATTCCATTTGTGTTGACTGTTCTTAACTGCTGAGAGGGGCTCTGGAGAGGAGCTTTGTGGAATTCCTCAGTGGAGACTCTCTTCCTCCATAGCTGGTTAGACTAAGTTTGTAGGTTTAGGGAGGGTGTTCACATGACTAGGGTGTGTCTCCCTTGCACCATTCTCCCAAAAGTCAGTATATCAGCATGACGTGTCATGGCTGATGCCGCACTGGTCCCAGATGAGCTGTGTGTGATATATCTGCACCGTGGAGAGTTTTCTTCACTTCCAGCCCACACTGGTCGTCAAAGTTTGAACCACAGCATTTGGTTTGTTTCTCTTCTAACCATTGTTCTGGTTTGCTTTTTGTCTCTGCGATAAAACAGTGACCAAAAACAACCCAAGGAGGAAGGACTGAGTTCCCCTTACAGTTCTAGGGAACAGCCCATCACAAGGAAATCCAGACAGGGTCTGAAGCAAAGGCCGCACAGAGAGGCACTGTGCTTCCTGGGTTGCTCCTTGTGGCTTACCCAACCTGTTTTCTTACACAATGCAGAATCACTTGCCCAGGAGTGGCACCACTTACAGTGGGCTGGATGCTCCTACAGCGATTACCAATCAGGAAAATTTCTCCTAGATGTGTCCACAGGCTAACCCATGGGGGAAGTTCCTCAACTGAGTTCCCCTCTTGAGAACAAGTCTAGTTTGTGTCAAGTTAACGCACAACATTGTAGTACATTTTTAAATGGAAATTGATCGACTGACTGATTGCTTGATTTTGTCTTCAGGACTTGAGATATCTTCTTGAGCTGTACCCAGATATTTGTGGGTAAAGGCTGAGAAGGGAAGACACACTTTCTTCTCAAGGGTAGAGAAAGATGGAGATTCCCCGGGCTCCCGGTCTCTTAAGACTGAGCTCATGCACCACAGGGAACTGTCTCCTGGGATGGCTGTCCCTTTTACTCATGAATTTGAACCTTCCTTTGGTGGAATGTGGTACTGAGAAGAGACTCTGCTTCTCTGCTTTCTACTGTGTGAATCTTTTTCATGAACAATCTGCAACAATAATGTCACTAACTTTCTCCCCAGGGATATCGCTGTGTCATAAATGAGCTTAGTTAGTAGGAAAATAGAAATATTGCAATGTTGGTAAATGCCAGACTCAACAAACACATCCTACATGACAATGAGATTATCTTAACCACCTAAGGCCCATGTTTCCCTGCTAGGTTATTGAGGCTAGTAGATTTGGAGTCACAAATACACTATAAAGTTATAATATTAATAACAGAATATAATTCCTACCTATGAAAGCTGAGAATGTGTTTGGTCCCTGATTCCCTTGAGCCTGTTATATTAAATGAAATATACAAGGCACACAGAGACAAATTTCGCATGACCACTCTTATAAATGGAATATATAAAAGGTGATATCATAAGACATCGAGTCACATGACCTCTCTCATAAGTAGAATATATAAAAGATGATGTCATGGGCACAGAGTCACATGACCTTTCTTATAAGTGAAATATATGAAAGGTGATGTCAGAGTCACCAAGAGTAGAAGCATGTTGGCAGACTAGCGGTGTAGAGGGTGGGAAGCTTGGAGAAAGGCAGCTAGACAGGCCTTAAGTAATCATTAGACAGGAAGCAACTCTGACGAGCTGTGACGTGGTGACCATAGGTATCAGAGAGTGTAGGTTTCAGGACACTCCCAGGAAGCTAGAAGAGCAAGCTGAAGATATGGCTCAACAGTTAGGAGCACCTTCAGAGGACTGGAGTCTAGTTCCCAGTGCTCCTGTCAACTCACAATCACTTGTAACTCTGGCTCCAAAGATCTGATGGCCTCTTCTAGCCTCCATGGGCACCCATACGCACATGAACATGCTCACACACAGACACATAATTAGAAATGAAATAAATCCTTGGAGATAAGATGAAAAGTCAAGCTATTAAAAGGATTTAAATGCTTCTACCTAAAAACTGGTAGGTATTTGAGAAATAAGTATGTGATAATGGCAAGTCACCAAGGGTACTTAATATTAGGTGGGTATTCTCTGAGTCACTTGTTTCAAACTCTGCTGTCCCCTAAACCCAAGAGCTACAGGAGTTTGTTTCCTCCACACTTACGTCAGCCTTCCCATCATCCTGTCATGTCTTAGCTGCTGGGCCAAGTCTCAGTTTGCAATCATGAATGCTTATAAGGCAGGAGGCCAAGCTTCCCTAAATTGTTCACTGAACCTTATTGTAAATTTATATTGAACTCTTAATGGTGAGAGCATTAAAAAAATTGGAGTTTCTGAAAGGTGATCTCATTTCAGATTTTTTTTCTTCCCTCATCCACATTCTGAGTTAAACCACATTATTTTTTTTTAAAAGACCTTAGTTAAGTCAGAAGTCTGGAAGCGTAATTGTCATTGAATTTACTTTAATGATTACAAACAGGAAGGAGATGGTCATTCATTCAGAAAATGGTTATTGGATCTGCTATTGGCCTTGGCTATTCTCCTCATCCTGGAGGTGAATAAGACATGGATTCTCTCCTCAAGTCCCCTAAACGGAGGAAGAAAAACAAAATGAAAACAGAAACCTGTAGAGTACCTTGTCATCATTGTTGAACCACATAATAACTTAACCTGAAAACTGAGCTGCTTAAAATAAATGCTGCAAAGCTTACTGTGTCTGAGAGTTGGGATGTAGGTGGTTGTGAGAACCGCTTAGTTGCATGGTTCTGGCTGGAATTTCTCATAAGGTACTGACAGAGCAGAAATCTGAAGCTTCCCCAGGGTGAGGAGCCCTGCTTCTAAGATCCCTCCATGGCTGTCAGCTGGAGGCCTCAGTTCCTTCCTTTATAGACCTATAACTGTGGTTGCTTGTAATGTGGCATTCAGCCTGTCCCTGAGGATAGAGGTGGGGGACAGAGTAGAAACAGCAACACCTTTTATGACTTAATCCCAGAAGTGATGTATCGATACCTCTGAAGGATTCTTTTGGTTATAAAGATCAACCCTTGTAGTGTATTGAAGGGAACTCTGTAAAGGTATATGGAAGAGAGAAGGGTTCATTGGGGAACATTTTCAAAGCTATCACAGTCTACTATCTAGACACTGGTCTGCTCAGTATCTAATCTCATCAGTGAAGAAAAATGACAGAAAAGATCCAGATGTTAGTCAAGGAATTATTTGTGGACACAGGGACAGAGAGAGTATAGCACAGGGGTTGGGGGAGGTGACTACAGGGATAGAGGGTCTTCTGGTCACAAGAGGGAGGGCAGCTGCACATAGGACTCCTAGAAATTGAGACATAAATGGGGTATGTGCAAACTCAAGCTAGACTCAATCCCAACAAGGGAGGTGGATGTGGAGTCCCTCTCTAGTCACAGATGGAGAGGCAATTTATAGTTGTGGGAGATAAGTCAGTTTTCTGAGAGTGTAGCTCTTGGTAATTTGACCATGCTCCAGTAGAAGGCCACACATCCAAGAATATATATATCCATTACAAATTAGACACAATTTATTAAGAAAAGGAACTCAATGCTGGGCAGATCTGGGAATAGTTTGAGGGGAGAGATTGAATATGATCAAAATATGTTGTAGGAAATTCTCAACGAATGTAAAAGATTTTTTTTTGGGGGGGGAAGGAACATTAGAGATGGGTGCTGGGCACAAAAGCCAAATCAGGATGAGTGCAGGAGGAGTTAGAGATCTGTCTGGGCATTGGCCATGTTGAAAGTCTGGAGTCCTTCTTCTTTGCCACTCTGATTTTGTAAAGAATGAGCTTATGGCTTCAATGGAAGCAGCATGAGAGGCTGGGTTGGAGTCACCTGACGATAGCTCCTGGGCTGTAGCATCAGAAGTAGTTGTCACTGAGCAGTTTTTCTTGGAGTGCCACTTCATTGAAAGTGTGGTTTGTTGAAGCTAAGAAAATATTCCCTCAGTATATTTGCAGCATCACTCCTGATTCAGACCAACATGGCGTCGTCCACACGTTGCCATGGTGTGCTTCTCATGTGAAGAACTGGAGGAGTTTGTGTAATGTCTGTAAAACAGCATGCGTTCAATCTGGGAAAGCTTTCTAGAGCGTGTCAGGTGTTCTCTCCAGGTCTTTCGTCCTTATGTGCTTCATAAAAAGTACCTGTTCAGCTCCAACTTCAACTTCCTAGTTCCTGGAAATATGTGTCATTGAAGCCATTGTTGAAAGCTGTCATGCCAAAGGTAGCTTAGCTCTCCTGGCCTTCCTCTGCTCTGTCCTGATACAAACCTTGGAATTCTGTAAAGATTGATAGCTGTGAGGCTGGCAGGAGTGCTCAGAGGTTAGGAGATCTAATTGCTTTTCTAGAATCCAGGTTCAGTTCCCAGCACCCACGTGGAGTGTCTCCTGACCACCCAAACCTCCAGTTCCAGGAGATCTGATGCCCTCTTCTGGCCTTTGTGAGGACATGAATGCACATGTGTATGCAGATACACATTAATAAATAGTAAAATCTCTTTTTTAAAGGAGAAGTACTATCTGGAGAAGAAATTACATGATCACTATATTTTTGCACTACACTTAGTCCCAACCTGACTTCCAGTTCTTCTTAACACAAGACTACCTTAAGGAAATATACACCTCCAAGGCATTACAGGAAATGGAGCTATTTAGCAAACTGTGCACAGGTATCCCAGAGGTGGTAACGAATGCTGATAGCATGAACTTAGGTCCTTAAAGGCATTATGCTATTATAATATTCTGTTTTAAATTTGAAAATTTAAATATAAATGTTCCTCATAAGATGTGACCATTATAGGTCACACCAGGACACCTTAACCAATTTTCTTATGAGTTTGCGAATGATTTTTCTCTCCTGTTTCTTATTCTGAAAACAAAACGGAATCCAGTTGATAACTGTGAAAGTGATTGCACTTAGGAGAGAGGTGTGGAAAGAGAGGGAGATGGGAGTGGAGAAAGAACACAGGAAAAAGGAGAGAGGAGGGGAAGTCAGGGCAAAAAAGAGAGGAGGGGAGGACATAGGAAAGGAGACTGGGGGAGAGAGAAGGAGAGGGGAAGGAAGGAAGGCAGGGAAGTGGGGGGAAGAGAAGAAACAGAGCAGGAAAGGATATGAAGGAAGAGAGGGAAATGGGTAGAGTTTAGGGTTTTTTTTTTCTCGATATAGTCTTTATTTACATTTCAAATGATTTTCCCTTTCCTGGATTCCCCCCTCCCTGAAAGTCCCATAAGCCCTCTTCCCTCCCCCTGTTCCCCCATCCATCCCTTCCCACTTCCCTGTCCTGGTATTCCCCTATACTGCTGCACTGAGCCTTTCTAGGACCAGGGGCCTCTCCTTCCTTCTTCTTGGGCATCATTTGATATGTGGATTGTGTCTTGGGTATTCGAAGCTTCTAGGCTAATATCCACTTATCAGTGAGTGCAAACCATGAGTGGTCTTTTGTGATTGGGTTACCTCACTTAGGATGATATTCTCAAGTTCCATTCATTTGTCTAAGAATTTCATGAATTCATTGCTTTTAATGGCTGAATAGTACTCCATTGTGTATATATACCACATTTTCTGTATCCATTCCTCCATTGAGGGACATATGGGTTCTTTCCAACTTCTGGCTATTATACCTAGGGCTGCTATGAACATAGTGGAGCATGTATCCTTATTACATGCTGGGGAATCCTCTGAGTATATGCCCAGGAGTGGTATAGCGGGGTCCTCTGGTAGTATCATGCCCGGTTTTCTGAGGAACCACTAGATTGATTTCCAGAGTGGTTATACCAGCTTGCAACCCCACCAGCAGGGAAGGAGTGTTCCTCTTTCTCTACATCCTCACCAGCATGTTTTCTCCTGAGTTATTGATCTTAGCCATTCTGACTGGTGTGAGGTGAAATCTCAGGTTTGTTTTGATTTGTATTTCCCTGATGACTAAGGATGTTGAACATTTCTTTAGGTGCTTCTCCACCATTCGATATTCCTCAGGTGAAAATTCTTTGTTTAGGTCTGTACCCCATTTTTTAATGGGGTTATTTGGCTCTCTGGAGTCTACCTTCTTGAGTTCTTTGTATATCTTGGATATAAGCCCTCTGTCGGATGTAGGGTTGGTAAAGAGTTTAGGTTTTTATCAAGTCATTTTATAAATTATTGAGGCCTAAATGTACTTATGTGTAAAATGAGGCTAAAACTCTACCTGATTCATCTGTTTTTTTTCCCAGCTCTAAACTCTAAATTTTTTTTTTGTTTTTTGTTTTTGTGGGGTTTTTTTTTGTTTTTTTTTTGTTTTTGTTGTTGTTGTTGTTGTTGTTGTTTTTCCCAAATACTTGGGCAGACTGACTTCTGTAGCTTTCTTTGGCTTCTTTGTGGGTTCTTCTTTCTTCCACCATTTCCACCCTTCCAATCCCCTAACAGTGGTTAGGAGAGCAAAGGGCTAGAGGGGAGAGTGGGCGATGTAATTGTTAGACCACTTGCTTCTGATTAGGGCCATTGAATTCTTTGGAGCAAGTCTGATCTTCACTGCCAGGGTATCTAGTTTCTTTTTTCTTCTTTGTGCATGGATACTGACTAACTGTAACCAACAGCAACAAATCCACCCTGTCTCTCAGGCCCTAGCATTTTTATACCTTCTGAAAAGTCCCCAGAATTCCAAATATTGCACAATTGCAGAAACTATCTACAGCTGGCAAAATCATGCCCCTGATAGAGCATGAGGCAAATCATAGTCAGCTGCTGTGGACAATCTGAAGTAGCCCATATCCCACAACTGGGATTAAAACAAAAACCATTATTCTTATGTCTCTTTTTTTTTTTTCTTTAAAAGAAACCAAAATTCCAAAATTGTCACTATGGACTTTCTTAAGCCTATGTAGTTTGTCTAAATTTTTAACCAATGTTATAATAGAAATGGTAGGGACTCTGCCATAAATTCAAATTATTTGTGGCAAAATGGTTTCATATAAAACGAGTTTCAACTTTATTTTTAAAATAGTTCTAAGAGTGATATTGAGGGTGGGAGGAGCTCTGGCTCTGAGGTATTGATCATGATCAGCAAGTGAATTATAATGAAGATGATGCTTTTTCTTTTCCAAAGTGCAGTTGTTTTTCTAGTTCTATTTGAGTCTGGAACATGCAGATTCCTGTTAGCGTTTCTGACTACCTAAGTTATGAAAGTTTGTCACCCTTAAGCAGTAGAAATGCTGGAGTGAAAAAAAGAGCATTTTGTTGCTCCCATATCATAAGGAGCTTAGAGATAAGAACTTCCTGCTTCGGCGGCTGCTAAGAGAGCTCAGAGGGTCAGAGCACTTGCTGCTCTTACAGAGGACCCGTGTTGAATTCCAGCACAGAGTGGCTCACAACCACCAGCGGCTCCAGCTCCATAGCATCCAGCATTCTCTTCTGTTCTCTGTAGGCATCAGGCACATACTTGGTGCATATACATACATGCATGCATACATACATACATACAGGCAGGCAGGTACTTAAAATACATGAAACTGTCACCCCTCCCAGCCTTGGGTTTCTGGACGTGTTCCTCCCACGGCCCTCCCATTAAGAATACAAGGAGGCTGTCTCAGATCTAGGGAAGGCATCTGTGTTGATGGACTCTCAAGAAGATATCACTCCTCTACCAAGCTGGACAAGAAATGAGCAACCACAATTAAGATGCATTACAGTCCATTGTCCAGCCCTTCTTACACTACCGTGGGGCTGTTGGAATTTTCTTTCCAGCCTTGGTTCCCAAAACTCCCTACCAGGGAGCCAGAACATCTCCAGCTGCTCTCTGAAAATAGGAATTACACATTTTTTAAAAAAAACTTGGCACCATGATTTGCCTCCATCGTCTTCCCAAGCTAAAATCCCATCCAAACACTTCTAAATTAATTTAGCATCCTTTCATTAGCCTTTTCCGGCCCCTGCAGATAGAAGGGATTGCTCTTTTCCTTGTGTTTCTAAGATAGTTTATAGTTTCCACGGTATCGACTGGTTTATGTCCATCTTCTACTACGTCAAAATAACCAGTTATGATCATGACAGTTTAACAGATGAGATGTGGGCAGGTGGATTGAGAGACCATGTGATGACTTCATGCAGTCAGCTGCTGGAAGGACCTGGCAGAGCTGGGGATAAACCTCAGCAGTGAGCATCCTCCAAAAGGGTGTGCAATAAAAAGTGTAATGTTAGCTGAGCGTGGGTAGCACATGCCTGCGGTCCCAAAGCACTTGGGAGGCCGAAGCAGGAGAACTGTGACTTCAAGGTCAGCCTGGGCTACATAGTTAGGTCCAGGTTAGCCTAGGCTACATAGGAAGAGCTAGCCTACAAAACAAAAGAAAAACCGGCAGAAAAGGATGTAAAGATAAATGCTCACATTTATTTACCTTTCATTCTCAGAAGCAAGGCATCGCCTTGCTTCTCTCTCAACACCAATCTCTAAGTGAAATCCAAAACTCCACACCCAGGAAAGAAAGAGGGATCTCCCGGTACTACTAAGCTACCGACAGCCCATTTGAAAGCCCTGAACACCACCACTCTTGGCTTGTAGAAACACTCAAAGACAAGGTCTACTTCTGTGACCTTTGAGGGGGCTGCAGGTCTCACATGGTCCACTCTACCCCACCCTTCCTGCCATTCCGAAACTCCCACCACCGTGATCTGCTGGAGAATGTGCCGTGGCTGCTTCAAGCATGCAGGAAAACCTGCAAAATGTTATGATTTGTTGCTATGCTCACAGTGTCAACTTAACTGCAGCTGACAAACAGGTTTTAAATAGAACATGTTGCTTCGTTATAGTATTTTCTAAGTGTTCTCTCTCTCTCTCTCTCTCTCTCTCTCTCTCTCTCTCCCTCACTGACACCAAACATTTGAAGAGTGACACCCCAGAGGCTTAGATGCCACTTCTAGCCACATACATTAATGCTTAACTAATATATTTATATGTATATGTATATATGTATGTGTGTATATGTATACATATACATATATATGTATATGTATATATGTGTGTGTGTGTTAGAAATGAGCAAAACAATAAACAATGATTTTTTTAAAAAATTATTTTATTTTGTTTTGCAAGAAACCCCTTCTTCTGCTCAAGCAGAGGCTTGTCAGCTGACCTTGCTTTCATGTCATGCTGCCAAACCTGGTGTCTCTGCTACAGACGCTGCAGCTTGCTCCTCATCCACTGACCCCCCATTCAGCAGAATCCCTGGGAAGTTCAGTCCTACCCAAGCTCCAGGCCAGGGCCACTGTCCCTACTGGTGTGGCATCTAGAATTCCCATCACGGTAACACTGCAGATGTGAAATTTGTCACTGCTGAGAGAGTGGGTTGCCACCCTGTTCCTCTACCCTACCACGCACTGAACAGAGGGCCTGCCGGTGCCCATTAGGAACTTTTAATGCCCAAGGCACATGAAGGGTCTTAATTGTATTTTAAATCGTGTCTTAGGTTGGTGTGCACTTGTAATGGAAATTCCAAGGGACAATACAAGCCTTCAAAGGCCGTTCCTCTGATGGTTCAATTTTGGTAGCTTTTGTGACACCACAGATTTTTAAAATTCTAAAGAAATTTGATTTTTTAAAAAAATAAAAATTGCCTTGTTAATGCTTGATTTTTTTTTATTCTGGGTACTGAGGGTCTCCCCAGCTGTTTGCGGGGTTGTTTAGGCTTTAACTGTAAATGTTTGGACATCAGCTCAGAACATCGCGTCAGAGAAACATTCTGCAAGTGTTATCTCCTTGTTCACAGGAATCCGAAGTGGACCTAGGGAAGAATTGTTTAGCGATGGAAACTGAAATAGCAATAAAGAGGGACGGCCAAATTATGTAAAATCACAGCACATGAATAATTCAGCTCTCGCTTGAGTGTGATTTTTATTTTTAATGTTAAATAATACTAGCATTTCCATGAACTAATAACAGACACTCACCAACTGGTAAGCTTTTTTGTTGGGGGTCTGGGGTGAGGGTGAATAGGGAAGGGAAGAGACTGGGACCAAGAAGTTATCTTTTAAAACGGTATGTGTTCACTGAACCCTTGACCCAAGTTCCTGTGTTCTAAGTCTTCATTTTATTCAAGTTTCACAAACGAAGCTGAGAGAAATCCATCCATATGTGTTTTGCTTTCCTGATCACCATGGATAGCGGCAACATCTTCTGAATTCTCTTCTCTTTTGAATCGCAAAGTTTGAATCTACTACTCAGCATACACAAGTATCTGAGTGGATGTTTGTTCCTCTGTCTCGTGGAATAAATTATATTAATATTATTCAGCGTCTCCTGTAGCCCAGCATGGTCTTAAACTCGGAGGGTACTCAGGATAGACCTGCATCTCTTCTGCCTCTGCCTATGCAGTGCCTGGATTGCCAGCGTGCACCACCCCGCCCAGAGCAGCACTGAACATGTGAACAACACTGTGGCCAGCTTAGCTTCATCTCCAGCCCGTGTTTTTCTTTATGGTAATGAGTCAAGCATAACCCAAGTGTATAGTTACTATGTAAAAGAATGAAGGTCTTGGCAAGAAGAAGAAGAAGAAGAGGAGGAGGAGGAGGAGGAGGAGGAGGAGGAGGAGGAGGAGGAGGAGGGGGAGGCAGAGGGGGAAGAGGAGGAGGAGGAGGAAAAGAAAAAAGAAAAAGAAAAAGGAAAGAAAGAAAGAAAGAAAGAAAGAAAGAAAGAAAGAAAAAGAAAAAGAAAAAAATAATCCCAGACAAGTGTTAATGCTAGGTAAAAGGAGAAATGTTTCTGTCTGCCATGGGTGAAAGCTGTAACTTCATTATGCAACCTAACATTGAAAAAGAGACCCATGGTAAGGTACGTGGGCCGGGAAGGGGCTCTCGGGGAGAACATCAAAGTGGCAGAAACTTCATACTCATACAGAGAATGAGCACATACAGGTTTTATTGTTCATTTTTGACGCGGAAGATTGAGCCCCGAGTGCCTGCAGGCTCAGCCCACTCTACTGAGGGGCTGTACACAGAACTGACCCCACCAGAGCAGCTTTTAATGATCATATTTAATAGAATAAGATTGTAATTAGTTCAGGAAAAGCTCTGTTAAGGAAGAGATCAAGAAGCTTTTAAAAAGCCAGAGGCACTGTGTAAAATGAGCCCAGTCCCCCCAAATCGCCCAGATTCACTCGTGGGGCTGTGAGAGACTGCATGTCGGTGCAATGTATGGAACCTCAAATATCTTTTCTTTTTTTAAACCCTAGTGTGTTGAGAAAAACATAAGATATTACATAATCCAGTGAGTGGGAACTGTTTGAGAGAGAATATAAACCAGAAAAATAATATCATGGGGCAAAGCTTTGTTGTGTGTCTTGTTCGAGTGTTGTGTGGGTGGTGCATGGGGGAGCTTACAAGGCAATTTGGTCATTCACAGTCACCATATGGAAGAAACCCTCCTAAAGAACCCTGGAGGATCAGAATCCTGTGAGGAGTGTGTAACCAGCAGAGGCAGAAGCCACTGACTGCCTGGGAAACTGACCACAGGAGTGCCTCAGCTTTGGGAGGAAATGCATTTCTAAACATACGATAGGATCAGAAAGTCAGGATTAGGCAATGTGGCTTCCTAAGGGTTAAATGATGACCCAAGCCAGACTCTCATGTTAACCAGGGGTCAGTGGTGAACTGGACAGTTTCTAGGGGAGCTTGATGTTGAGAACACATGTTGTTAACGCTGAGTACATTGAAATCAGTCATCATTCTACTTATAAAATAGTGTAGCTTCCACAGGCATCCTCCTGGGCCTTGGCAGTTAGAATCAGCCTGATTCATCAGACATCTGCAGACCTGTGCTAAATGCACCGTTCTTAAGGAACGAAACCGTGAGGCACTCAAGAGCTAACTGATACATTTGATCCCTCAATGCAAGGACATGTATCCTTCAGTCTGCAGCAGAAGTTATGTCATAACCAACTGTAAAGTATTCCCAAAGAGAAGGAAGACTTGCCCACCCCAGTCATGCTCCAGAAGATTCTAACATGCCCCGGAAGTACTTGAACTGAACCCATGCCTTCTTTAGCTCATCTGCCTAAAACTATAGATGAAAATATTTCAGTGAACACGAGGCATCTAAGTAAAACACTTCAAAAGTACATATCTTATTAGTATGTATGTGTGTATGGCTGTGTGTGTGTACACATGTGGGTGTCTGAAGAGGCCAGTAAAGGGGATGGGATCCCTTAAAGCTGGAGATACAGGCGGCTGTGCACTGCCAGGTGTGGGTGCTGGGAACCGAACTCTGCTCTTCTACAAGAGCAAGCTTTCTTAACCAGTGAGCCTTCTCTTACTCGAAAGAGAAATTTCTTACTGAGAAGAAAATAGAAGGAAAAAGTCTGTCCTCCGAATTCTCACTAGGAACAAAAGATGGAATACCAGCTAAACATTTTAAACTGACTTTAAACATGTTAAACGTTTCAACTACACCTTTCCTGTTATGTTCCCCGGCATGCTTGCTTTACTTTCATGAAGGGAGAAAGTGACGGCTGCAAACGGGTTCTGCCAGCATCCCAGAGTTTGATAAAAGGAACAGAATAGAGATTTCAGACATGCATCGGGCTTTCATTAACGATGATCGTTAGCCCCATTCTGAACTATTGACAAAATGTTATAACATTCTTGAAAGCTGGGCTTGTATTCTTTTAAATAAAGAACTAGTTAATCAGAGGCTCATTCTAATGAAAATGACCTAATTCTGCTGCTAAGTGCTAACTTAGGAAAAAGGGGGGGGGGCAAAAAGATTGTTTGCAAAAATGCATATCGATTCACATAAATCAATGTTGCAGCATGATTGAGGTGTGAATTCCCCTGGAGTTTCAGAAATGCCCTCTATCTTCCCTGTGCAATAGGAGAAACTGTTTGCCTGCATTTTGATAACCAACATGGAAATTAGATATTAATATATACGGGGAAAGACAGAGACGGAGAGAAAATACTTAACAGCCCAAGAAGGCAGGAATTGTGCCATTACTCACAAGTGGCAATGCCATGAAGAGCTTACTCTGTCATCTTGTAACAAGGGCAGGGCTGTCCCTGGGCCCAGGTGCCAGACAGTGTAAAGGACAGCTCCACCAGCCTTATTACATTTACGTGCCTGTAGGTTTTTGTCTAAAAAAACGAGGCCTTTGTACTCTGCTCCTGTTTGCTCTCACATGAATCTAACAAATAACAGAAACAGATGTGAAGTCATACTTTTGTTTAAAGCTTAAGAAGTAGTAGATCATAATTATCTTGTAAAAAAGAAACAGCTTTTTAAAAGCTATTAAAGTTGATTGTTTTAAAACTCTCCTTTGTCTCTTGAAAAACAAGACAAAAATAAAAACAAACTACACAACAACAACAGCAAAAACCCTCTCCTTGGTCAGCCAAGGTGCCACAAGGCCAGGTGACCTCCAGTGAGACTTGATGACATTCAGAGGCATGTCACCTTGCAATCGACAACATTTGTCCACAGTGCGTGTCTACACTGCAGGACACAAATATGAATCCAGACAGTCTGACTCCTACTCTGCAAGTTAGCAGCTCCTAAGAATCACCTAGAAATCAGGTAAAGAGTCAGGTATCCCATTCCTCTGTGATTTTTGCTTTGCCGGCTGACACCTGCTTTTCTCTGGTTGCTACAGAGGGAGGCTGGAGCGAAGAGGGCCATAGGTTTGCACGGAGAGGTGGTGTCCTTTGTGGGCTCCAGGGTGGTGTGTATGTTGACCAACTTGTTTCTGCTTACTTGAATTAGCTAAGACTTAAGCTGCTTTGAATCTCGAGAGGCTGAATTAGCAATAGGAATGTAAAAGCTCCCAAATCAACGTCTTAGCTGATCTGTGGATGGGCCACTTCAATGTGTATTCATCGGGTAAGACATCTTATTGGATATTGTGAAATAAGCCTGTTTTATTATCTGCTTAAAATCAAAACAAAAAAAAACCTGATGCTGTGGGAAAGAAAAAAAGCTAAGGGTGTTTGCTAAATTTCTCTATTCTTACTCTCTAATAAGAGGGCTGGGGCACAAGGCATAAGATTATTATTCTTTATTTTCTTTTCTGGGATGTCTCCCTAATGTTGAGCAAAGTAGTATATCATAGAAGCTTAATATGTATTTTCTGAGTGGAAGAATGGATATATTATATAGTCTTGGAATTAAAATAGTAGTATGTTACTGTCCTTGATGAATCCACTGTCCGCAATATGGCTACTTGTTCAGGTTAAGATACTGACATTGCTTACTGAGATTGCAGGGCAAATGCTTGGTGTGCGGTGTTAGATGAAATTGCAGAATTGCTTTCTTTAAAATTTGCTTGCTGGTTAAATTTAGTACTGAGATAAAACACATGGGACCCATATTGATAACGTGTTGATCTCAACGAAAGCCTAACCCTTAGTCATGAACACATAAAGTGAGAGTGCTTTATTTCTAAAAAGATTCCAGTCTCCATGCTGCAGATAATGTAGGAAGTACTTTTGATATGGGAAAGTCCCACATCTGGGGACCTACCTCCACCCTTCCTCTTCTCACTGGTGGTCCTTCCTCTTTCCTCCGAGGCTGGCTTACCTTCCGTGGAACCCCTTCGCCATTGTATGGTTAGTTCTAATATGGAGAAAATCGAGATTAACATAGAACAATGGAGTTAAAGGTGTGGGAGTCCCAGGTCCTCTTTGCTGTAGATTTCTCAGAGGGAAAAGGAAGACACTGAGGATCAAAGATGCACAGTTCCTGTGACCTCTAAGATGATGACGAGTGCATAGTATCCGACTCAGTTTTTGGCAGCTTTAACCATGGCTTAACCTAGCTTGTTCCAAAATACTCTGAATTCTATGAGAAATCCTCTCAAATTATCAAACACTGAAATTCACCAACATCCAGGTGTTCCCAGGGTCCCTGAGCATTTCTTTCAGGAGAAGAGTTGCAGGCTCCTCCTCCTCCTCCTCCTCCTCCTCCTCCTCCTCCTCCTCCTCCTCCTCAAGGTTTACAAACAGAAGCATTTTCTGTTTGGGGGATGTCAGCCCTGTAATGGGGTGAGGGGGGCGATTTGCTGCTTTTAAATTACATTTCTTAAGCTCGGAATCCACAATGATAGGCCCTAGTGATATTGATATAAAAATTAAAACTGTCAACTTGTATTAAGGTTTAAATACTGGCTAGGGCATATGAGCTACCGTTTCTTTATGCGGCCTCTCCTGATGCACTTAAAAAAAAAAAAAAAAAGAAGACCAACTATACATCTGCATACAAAATCATGCCCATTTCTTTCTTCTTCTTTTAACTGTTTTTAACAAAGCTCGTAACTGGTTTATGTTGAAGACAGGACAGGAGAAGCAGTCCGCAGTGCTGCCTCGGGCAGGGCAGATGTGCTGTGGTGAGATTTGCTAACCGTCCATGAGCCATCCCACTTGATCTTTCATGAAAGCAGAGGGTGCACTGGCATCTTCACTGTGCAGAAGAGGAGTCTTGCGGGGGAGGGGGGGAAGCCAGTTGCCCACAGTCATTCTCCTAATGCCGAATCTGAATCCTAGCCTTTTATTCTATTCTTCTAATATCTACCTGTATGAATATTCCCTACATTTTGTAATCTCTAAAGTAATGATTTGTTCAACAATTGGGAGCCAAGAAGCAGTGGTAAATTTTAACATATATGTATATATATAAATATATGTATATGTATATGTATAACATATATGTGTATATATATATATATCCATTAAAATATAAGCTTGTAATTATATAACTTTTGCTGGGCAGTGGTGGCACACACCTTTAAACCCAGCACTTGGGAAGCAGAGGCAGGCAGATTTCTGCATTCAAGGCTAACCTGGTCTACAGAGTGAGTTCCAGGACAGCCAGGGCTACACAGAGAAACCCTGCCTTGAAAAAAAAATATATATATATATATATACCCTCCTCTAAATCCATTTCCTCAATCTCTCATTACCTCTTCTTTATTTTTAAATGTGTGTGTGTCTGTGTGTGTGTGTGTGTGTGTGTGTGTGTGTGTGAAGGGACTTTATGGGATCGGATAACCTATCAGGAGTCTCTTTCCTGGAGAAGGCTGAATCTCTCTGTCTCTCTCAGCAGATAGCTCTTCACCTAGGGGTGGGGCCTTGTGATATTTTCCTCCACCTACTCTGGCATGCCTACCAGTACAATCACTGTTCAGGATTTCTTTAGGTAGCCATGTTGCTGAGATCTCATGGATCTGCTGCTCTGTCATTTCTAGGAGACGCTATCTTACATCAGGTCCCCCAGTCTTCTGGTCTCTGTAATCTCTGACGGTCCTTCCACTCCTTCTACCATGGTGTAGGTTTAAGGTCTGTATTGTAGATATATCAGTTAGGGTTGGACACCGTCTACGGTTGAACTCCTCTACAGGAGTGACCCCTGTCCTCAGGAGCATCCTTTCTCAAGCACCAGTGGATACAGGTACCAGAGGCTATCTCTTTTGTCTCAAATAGAGACAACTTTCAGAGTTCATTTATGCTTTGGAGCTTTCGCTGAGATCTACTGCATTGCATGTGACTACCTTCATCTGCCCATCCCCCCCCCATTTTCACCACTCATTTCTTAGGAACACTGTGGAATAGACCCCTGCACACAAATCTCAAAAGCTGTTCCCAAACACCCAAGTTATAACAACATTCAATAATTTCTGTTTGATGAATTTTTAAAGTTCCATGGATCTGAGACCAGCTACCCAAGTGTCTTTCAAATATCTCCTTTTAATTGCTCTTCTGATGATTAATTTGTAGAAACATGTCCCAAGAAGGTAAAGGCAGCCAAGGTTTAGTTTCAGGCTTCAGGCACTGCTAGGTTTGACTATTGATACCTGCTTTGCTCTGGTTATATGTTACCATGAGCCTGGAAGACTTTGTGGGCTAGATATCTATATGCCATTTCACAATAATAGCCTACTCATTGGACGCTGTATCTGCTTTTCAAGGAAAGAGCTGGGAGTCTTCAGAACAGAAGATACAGTGTTGCATGTGGATAGAAGATAGTGTTGCGTGTTTATAGAAGATACAACGTTACAGGTGGATAGAAAATACAATGTTACAGGTGGATAGAACATACAATGTTACAGGTGGATAGAAAATACAATGTTATGGGTGCATAGAAGAAACAATGTTGCAGGTGGAGTGAGAACAGAGCATGAATGATCCTCATATGGTTGTGCTATTGTGAGAGGTGGGAACTAGAGATGAATAACAGGACATGCCCACTTTAAAGACTTGGAAACTGTTATGTCCTTGATTCTCATATCAGCACATTATTATTTAGAAAGAGGATCAAAGCCGGGTGGTGGTGGCGCACGCCTGTAATCCCAGCACTTGGGAGGCAGAGGCAGGCGGATTTCTTGAGTTCGAGGCTAGCCTGGTCTACAGAGTGAGTTCTAGGACAGCCAGGGCTATACAGAGAAACCCTGTCTCAAAAAAAAAAAAAAAAAAAAAAAAAAAAGAAAGAGGATCAAACTCAAGGCTCATATTAACTTTATACACACCCACACATACACACACTCACCCATACACCCTGATTCCTCTTATCAGCTGTTTGCGGTAGTCTATAACACATTGCAAAGAGAACCCTCTTTGCCCCCTTGGCAAGGTAAATGGTATAAAAACTCAGGTGACACCCTGGACGCCACCTGTGATATCTTGCATGTTTGTAGAGGACCTCCCTGAGCTCCTGCAGACCGGCTTCAGGTTGAGCCGCCTTGTGATGGACTGCCAAGCTGCCATTGGGTAATAGGATGAGTTGCTAGGCAGAATTTTAGTTTCATCTCAGCCTGCCATCGCTCATGGACTTAAATCCTGGATCCCCACTGCTGGAAAGGATGATCTGTAGTGCTGTGTATTCTATTACCCCATAATATACAATGCACTTTATTTATGTTAGTCATCTTTTATACAGAACTGTCACAGAACACGTCACCACTGATTACTGGCTGAATAGGCGAGCTCCCTGGGTGAATAATATCCTTTCCCATTGATCATGCCAATAGTACCTGGCCAGAAAGAAAGAAGGATCAATTCAAAGCAATGATAGATAAACTTCAAAAGGTGAAGAGATGACTGGGTGTGGAGACAAGCCTCCAGGAAAAACTGCCTGGTGGTGCCCTTTTTATCTTCCCACTTCTTATGCCCTCATTTATCTTCTTAGAGCATGCTGTTCCTAACTGATGTGAGTGTTTGTGATCTGCTGTTCCCCACCAGCCCTAGCGCCCAGTGCTATCTCCTGTCGGTTTTTCAATCACTCTCATGAGCACCGACACCTTCTCTTGTAGCTGTGTCAGGAGTGGGGGCGGTTCTTCCAGCTCTTTTTGTCACTTTTTACAATAGCCTTTGGAGGCTCTGGACGACTCCTTTACCTCCCCAGCACTAAAAAATTCCTTACCCCCAGCATACCTGAGGGGTTTCCATCAAGGCTTTTGTCAGTCTGTTGGACATTTGAATAGTCCACACATTTTAGAAACTACCATTTAAGGCTTACTCAATCCACAATAAAGAATGGATGCGAATGAGGTAGCATCCAAACTTTTAAGAGCCTGAAGTCTATGGAGAGAACACAGAAGCCATAGCAGGAGCCATGTAAAGGTAGTAAGTGCTGGCTCAGGTATAGCTAGAGACCCTGGGGACCCTTGGCTTGTACCCAGTCAGCCCTGGAGGTAAGGGGATAGAGAGTAAGTCGGGGCACATTGATGTTGGGGTTACTGACAGAAGTAGTTCCCACATTCTAGGAAGCAAAGAGTTGAGGATTACAAGCTGCTGCCAGCAGCTGGTGGGCTCTTTCCTAGGAGGGGTGTGGGGACAGCAATAAGAAAGGGTCCGAGCATGGGCTCAGGCTAGGACAAAGGGGATCTGTAGGGACAAATTACACAGTTCACCCCTCATCTAATGAGAACCGCAGAGTATTATAAAGATTTACATAAAAGAGCAACAGTAGCTCCCTGCTAAAAAATTTATCAGACTATCTCTGCCAGACAAAATCAAGGTGAACACAGAAGTGCAAACCCGGTGTTATAGAGCAGCAACCTCACTGCAGACAGCCGGAAAGGAGGAAATGGACAATAAATTGATAAAAGTAATTTTTAAAAATATGTCATTTCCAAGGTAGGCTGATATAGCACAGTGGACAAAGTATGTATCGTTTAAGCATAGGACAAGAGTCTGGAACCTCAGAACTTATGGAAAAGCCAAAAGGGCCTGGTTGCCATTCCATAACCCCAGCTCTTAAGAGACAGAGACGGGGCTTCCTTGGGGTGATCTGGCTAGATCCAACCAAATCAGTGGATCTACCGATCTACTATCAAATCGGTGAGCCCTGGGCTCAGCCAGAGAGCCTGTTTCAGTAAGTAAAGCAGACAGCAACTGAGGGAGACTTCCGACATTAACCTCTGGCCTCCACATGCATGTCCTCATGGTCCTTGTGTGTGCCTGTGTGCCAAAGGCAACCATTAAAGTCTGAAGACATTATTTCTCTATGGTTTCCTATTTTATAATGGTAGAAGCAACAGATACAACAATAAGAAGCTGAGATAACAAATGTTCACTCTCTCCTTGCTTAATTAATTAATTGTCGCCATGTTCCCCTGTAGACCCAGTTCAGGCAGTTTGAGAAAGTACCTTTAACACTGTATCACAGCCCCTGTCACTGACATAGTCTGTGCATTTCATGCTGGTGACATCTGAGATTTTGTTTGGAAACAGTGGCAGTAGGCACGGGAGGGTCTTCGGAGAGGTATTCTGTTCTCTGTGTGCAGTGGGAAGAGAGACAGTCTCGGAGGACCGAGCCACAGACACTCATTCCTAAGGTGGGGGAGGGGTGGGATCATGACCTGATGGGCACACAGGAGAACCTCTCGTGGCTTTGGTAATTCATAACCCATAGCCACACCTCATCATGAAACCCTGTGAGCCCTCACATGCATGATGGGAGCAGCTAAACTGACACATTAAACTGTGACCCTGGCTGTAGACTTCAGACATGAGGTAGGTCATAGCCTTCAGCTCTCTCTGGCTACTCTACAGACAGTCCACCTCTGAGAGAACACCTATGTGCTTGCCTCTGAAAGAGTACTCGCACCAAGCTCTCTAAAACCAAACTGTGCAAGCATCTATGCCAGGTCTAATGTCAGTAAGGATAGGTTTCAGTTCAAGTCTTGGTTATCCCACTCTGAAGCCAATGCAACTCTTACAAGATAAATACATTCACCTTTAAATGGTGCCCCCATGTGCTTTGGACAGAATTGACAAGCTGTATGTGTTGTGTTATATAAATAGAGAGAGGGAATATGTTTGGTGGGAATGAGGAATGGTGTGGGAAAGGAGGTACCTCTGCAGGCCCGTGCTGAGGCATCCCTTCTCCCTGAAGGGTCAGCCCAGAATAGTTAGTGTACAATAGAATTTAGTCAGGGCATAGGGAAGGGAGTTGAGAGACAGGCAGAGAGAGATGGAGAGATAGATAGAAATAGAGATAGAGGTAGAAAGAGAGAGAGAGAGAGAGAGAGAGAGAGAGAGAGAGAGAAGAAGAAGAAGAAGAAGAAGAAGAAGAAGAAGAAGAACAACAACAACAACAACAACAACAACAACAACAAGAACAGGAGGGGAGGAGGGGGAAGATGGGGAGGAGGGGGAGGAATGGGGAGAGGGAGAGCAGGAGCAAGAGGAGAGCACAAGAGCAATTGTACTGGCCAGTTTTGTGTCAATTTGACACAGGCTGGAGTTATCACAGAGAAAGGAGCTTCAGTTGGAGAAATGCCTCCATGAGATCCAGCTGAGGGGCATTTCCTCAGTTAGTGATCAAGGGTGGAGGGTCCCTTGTGGGTGGTGCCATCTCTGGGCTGGTAGTCTTGGGTTCTATAAACGAGCAGGCTGAGCAAGCCAGGGGAAACAAGCCAGTAAGTAACATCCCTCCATGGCCTCTGCATCAGCTCCTGCTTCCTGACCTGCTCAAGTTCCTGTCCTGACTTCCTTTGGCGATGAACAGCAGTGTGGAAGTGTAAGCTGAATAAACTCTTTCCTACCCAATTTGCTTCTTGGTCATGATGTTTGTGCAGCAGGAATAGAAACCCTAAGACAGCAAGAGAACAAGAGAATGAGGAGGGGGGAAAACAGCCCCTTTTATAGTGAGTCAGGCACACCTGGCTGTTGCCAGGCAGCTATGGGGCCTAGACAAAAAAAAAAAAAAAAACAGAATGAGTGAAATACTATCCTCCAGGTCAAACTTGAAATCAAGAGTCACTTTTCATTCCTTTTCATTATTGCAGTTATGGGGTGCTTATGTGTAAAAATCTCTTCATACCTCGGCATGCTGTGGTGGGAATACTATCTTTCAGGGGTGTGAGTGGACTATGTGCTTCTTCCTGCAGGCCTTATTTTAAAGGTGCGTGATCCTATGGATCCCCTCCAGGCCCTGCTGTGCATCTCCTCTCTTTTAGCCTCAAAACAAGCTCATCTGTAGCATCTTCCTCAAAAACAAAACAAAACAAAACAAAAACCATAACAACAGCAATAGCAGCAACAACAACAACAAAGCCCCTTCAAGTTTGACTTCCCTTGTGTGAAAGAGAGCTCTCTCCTACCCAGGGCATGACAGCCTTGGTGGCTACCTGCCTGCTGGGGACCTGGGAGTGGATTTCTATCCACTGGGTTTTTACTGAGGTTCTGTTAGTTTCTCTTTCATTTTTCCTTTCTGATTGGATCTACTACTTAATATCATTTATACAAAAGCATGTTCATAGTTAGCTATAACTCATTTTGTTTGTCTGTAGAGTAGATAGTAGTACTAGATGTTTCTTGAACTGGTTCATCGCTTTTCTAGGGGAAGTTTCAAACCAAAACCAAGTTAGCTCTGTACAGAAAATTCATGAATCTCATTGGAAGTCATTTATTTAACTGCTCTTTAAACCCATCCCATTTTTAAATATCTTAATTTTGAAACAAAAGCATTGAACAGTGTCTTTTTACGAGGAGTATTACAGAAAAATATATGTGTTTTAAAAGGATTTTTCTTTCCTTGATTGAGATTCTTTTCCTGAGTTTCGTTGGTTGATTTGGCTCCTGTTGTTCTTTGACTTCTTAGGTGTCTTTGGAGGCAGAGTCTTTCTTCGAAGCCTTGCCGGGCCTGGAACTTGCCAAGTATTGGACTCATAGAGAGTCTCCTGCTTCTGTTTCCCCAGTGCTGGGATTAGAAGCACGTGCCACTGTACCCAGCCCTTGCTGATCTTTTTATCCTAATGGCCAGCTGGGCTTCCCTACCTAAAATTTAAATATCTAAATGGTCTGCTTGGGACAAGGGAAGGTCCTTTAGTAACCTTATTTAGCATTAAAAAGGATGACTATAATAACTCAGAGATTACATATATATATATGTATATATATACATATATATATATATATATATACACACACACACACAAATATATATAGTGTGTGTATAAATTTGGATATACTATGTAATTTTGAATGTAAAATACAATAAATTATTAATATAAGGATTATATTGTTAGTTACTTTTCCAAAACATTAGATATCAGATTAATTCAAAAAGTAAGGAAAGAAAGAAAGCAAAAAAGAAAGAAAGAAAGAAAGAAAGAAAGAAAGGAAGGAAGGAAGGTAGGAAGGAAGGAAGGAAGAAAGAGGGAGAGAGAGAAGAGGGAGGAAGGGATGGATGGATGAGGTAGGAAAAGCGGGATGGAGGGAGGGAGGGAAGGAAGTCTGTCCTTCATGAACTGCTGCTGCTCCAGCACATTCTTAGCTGCTCTTTGGGTAATGTGATACCAGGACAGGTCACTCAGCAATTTGGGAATCTGGTCCCAAAGCCAGGAGATGTTGGTGAGCGAAAATAACTCCCTGCGCTGTCCTGCTTCCTCTCTGAGGCCACTGGCAAATAACAGGAACCTGCAAGCAAAGGCGGTTGTTGTACAGTTTTGAGAATTACAAAGAATTCACTTGAACAGCTTAACAGTGACATCACGGGGAGGAGCCTGGACTTTTATCTTTGGTGTCTTAGTGTTGGAGTGTCCTGCCTCACTGTGCTCTCACCAATGGACACAGGTCAGGCTTCATCCACCAGAAGGGTTTTGCATTCCTCCAGGTTAGGTGGTTTTGGAATCTTTGTGGGAGTAACTCTGTAGGGCTGCTGCTGGAATTGCTGAACTCCTTTGGGATGCTGGAGTTGGGGGATGGTGAGAAGTCTTTTGGGGAACTCCATTCCTCATGCCTCACGGAAGATCTGGAAATTGCCTTTGCAACCCTGCAGCTCTGGTTGTACTGACTAGCTCCCTGTGGGCTGCACGCAGCTTTGCTGTGTCTCCGACTGTTTTCCCCAACCCTGAGCCACAGAGGTTGTTTCAAGATTAAGTGCTCACCATGGGGCTGCCAGCCTTCAGCTCTGAGTGGGATCCACTACTCTAGATTTCTTGGACCTGGTAAATGCCTGGCTCCTGTGGGCAATGGCATTTCTGAATTGCTACCTTTACAGAGTCCTCCTCAGTTGGTGTCAGTGAAGTTACTTCTTGATAAAGTGCTGGCCTCAGAGGCTGTGAGAAAGCACATAGTCATCTTCTGTTAGGTAAACCTGGAGCTCAGACCTTCTGGCAAGGGCACTGAGTATTTACCACACCTCTTAGGGCCTGAAATTTACATTTGTAAACACACTAGCTTTCAAAACACAAGTTTAGAAATAAATACTAAATTTATCATGTCTTGGGAAAAATGCCACAGTATATAAACACATCCATTAAAGTCAATCAACTCTTGATACTTCTATTGTTGCTTTTTTTTCTTCTTGTGTAGCCCAGGCTGCCCTCACACTCACTATGTAGCCAAGGCTGGCCCTGAACTTCTGCTCCTCCAGCCTCCTCTCCCATGTACTAGAATTACAGGCATGTGCTACCATGCCTGGATTATCCCATGGTAAATATTTCTGTGTATTTCTAGGCCCATTAATTGTTTTCCTTGCATAGCAGGAGGAAGCTTTTAAATACAACATATGAGCATCATGAAATAAAGACATATATTATTTTCCTGTGGCAGGAATATTTTAAATACCTGCTCCAACATAGTTATCAGCATATCCCAGTTACAAAATTTTGACAAATTCTGACTTTAGATATATATTTCACACACCATTAGAATACATTAGAATACATTATAAATCCCCTGAGGGCAGGGCTCTTCTGCCTTGTTCTACATATTTTACTTATTAGGTAACTGTGTGCACATGCTATGACAAAGATAATAAGGCACTAAATTAGGAGTGCGCCTGATTTTAATTTTCCAATTGAATTTCCTTACATATGGCTATAAGCATATGTATATCTATGCTAGAAATTATTGTGCATCTTTATTAGACTAGTAAAGTGAATAGAAAAAAACCCAAGTATCCCTTTATTATTTATTTTGACTTTTAAAAAAATCCTCTTAATTGAAGCAATGCTGTTTTGGTTCATTTGATAAAAGTGTGTATCTATAAAATTATTTTTAACAAAGTAGAATGGTATGCTGAGGATGATTCTTTGTTTGTCCCACAACCTAGGACAGAATATGGAGGTATCTGATGAACCCAGAAGGAGGGATCAATGGGAGAAAAAACGGAGACAGGGAACTGAGGGAGAGAAGGAGAGAGGTTAGGGACAGACAGTGAGATAGATGATGGATGGATTAATGGGGAGACGGGTAAGAAGGTAGATGGATACATGATTAGATGGATGGATGGATGGATGGATGGATGGATGGGTGGATGGATGGATGGAAGGATGGATGGATGGATGGGTGGATGGGTGGATGGAAGGATGGATGGGTGGATGGATGGATGGAAGGAAGGATGGATGGATGGAAGGATGGAAGAATGGAAGGATGGATGAAAGGATGGATGGAGGGATGGAAGGATGGATGGATGGGTGGATGGAAGGATGGATGGGTGGATGGATGGAAGGATGGAAGGATGGAAGGATGGATGGGTGGATGGATGGAAGGATGGAAGGATGGAAGGATGGATGGATGGATGGATGGAAGGATGGATGATGGATGGATGGATGGATGGATGGATGGAAGGAAGGTTGGATGGATGGATGGAAGGATGGATGGATGGAAGGATGGAAGGATGAATGGAAGGATGGATGGATGGGTAGGCACATACAAAGATGAATAAGTAATTGTAGAAGGGACATGACAGTGGGAATCTATTAGTGGCTTTTTAAGAGTGGCAGGTATTTTGGGTAATATTATGTAGAATACAATCCCAATGTAAATATTTATGTTTAAGAATTGGGGTTTCCAGAATTAGCTAGTTTATAGAGTTGTGTGCTGGAGTATTTCTGCCGAATGCTTATTATTATTATTATTATCATCATAAGAGTGTTGCTTACTTTTGCTTTTGTTAACTTCTTAAAAGTTTAAATATCTGAGAAATAATATGTATATAAAAATGATCTCAATGAGAGACAACTGCAGCTCTTCCATAATCGCTTGAAATCACATAGGAAACAAAAGTGAACAGCTCACCCCTTTCCTAGCATTAAAGGGCCCTGACTCCTGCTCTCAATATGTACCAGTAAAAAGATGCGAACTCTAGTACGCTAAAGTAGGAGTCAGTGCTAATGAAGGCAGAGTGCTTGGGATCATGGCTCTAACCCCTCGTGTTGCTTCCTATCCTCACATATGTGAGTCTTCTATGGTCTTATAAAACATGGAGCCTGTCTGTGACCAGGTATGCTCCTGACTTGATTGTTTTTCTTTCCCCAGACAACCATATATTGTCTTAGCAACTACATTCACTTAGCTGTCCACCAGCTAACAGAAGCCAGGGTTTTCCTATTGCCTAAGTGACCTTCTTTTTCTCAATCAGTATCCTTAGCTGCTTTGATGTCTTCAGTGACTTATACCCTAAGCACCCTCTCACCTGCCTCTCAACTGCCCTTTGATCTCTGCATCCATGTTGCTCACCCATGGTTGAACCTCTCCTTTCTGCTTCCTAAAACAGGCTCGTCTTCATTGGCTCTGCTTGCTGCTGTGTCTTTACCCCCTTCCTAAAGATCCCATGCTGCTAGCATCCCATGATCCCTCTATGGGAGACATCTAAGGTAGATCTCTAACCCACCTCATCTCTCTCTCTTCTATTTGTGCTTTTATACATGCCTATCTTCAACACAGCAGAGGTAACAGATAGAAGCCTAACCCTCTGTGGCTGGAAGTTGCTTGGAAGATGCCGGCACTGGATCTTTGCTTGCCTTTTCATTCTGACCCTCGCTTCCAGAGCCGCCACTAGGAACCTGCCCCTGTAGAGCAGTGGGCACCGCAGCTTGCTATGCTGCAGTGGATCTGAGGCCTGACTAAAGCTCAAGGCTCCAGGCTGACTCTGTGTGTGCTAGAGATTCTTCTGCTCATGGGTCCAAAAAGTCCCAAATGATGCTCAAGTAGTTACTTTTCCATCCCTGTGATGAAAGACCTGACAGACCTCTTCTTGAAGAAGGACATAATTTGATTATTGGTTTCAGATGTTTCCATCTTTCTTGGTGGGAAGGGCATAGGAAACTTCTTGGCAGCATTTGCATGAAGTGGAGGCTCTTCATAACGTAGCCGGTCGGGAAGTAGGAAGTTAATAGGAACATCAGCGGACAGTAACTGTCATCTGCCCACCTCTGTGGCCTGTATCCTGCAGCTAGGCCCTGTCTCCTAAAGGCTCCACAGCTCCACAAAACAGTGCCATATGGCTTAGGGAACCAGGTTCAAATCGTGAGCCAGCGGGTAGAAGGAAACATGTTAGATTCAAACCCTAACAGACAGCCCACAGTTTTTTAGACCTGGAAATTGGGGTCTTTGGTGGGTTCTGGAAGGTGCTAACCCTTTCCGAGGCTACTCTTCCTCTGTATTGAATTTATTTATTTTCACAGGCATGTTTCACAGGTTAATGACAGGCAGTCAATCAATAAAGTGAAGTCTTTGATTTGCATGTGTTTAGTTGTTTGACTCACTCTGGAACCCATACTGGCCTTAAAGTCACAGCGGCCTTCCTCAGCCTCACACACTGGGATGATTGACATAGATGACATGGCCACCATGCTACATTTTACATGTACATGTGTTTACATAATGCATGATATTAGGGCACTCCTAAGTAACCTGAGGTTTCAAGCTAACCTTTTCTCCATGGTAGACAGATTTTTTACAGAGGCAATAAGGACGTATTTTGGTTTTGAGCAGAATATTCCTATGTATGATAACAGATTTTTCACTCATGAGCTATGGCCTGGTCCTAAAACATTTCTTGGAGAAGTTGCCATCTGGAAAGTGAGGTTATGATAGTTTCCTCACAGGATTTTGGTGAGGATTGAAGGCAACCTGGCTAAATGCCTAGCCCACCACAGACATTAAAATGCTTTTAATTATATATTTTTAAACAAACAGGTATTACAGCAGTGGTTCTATGTGGAGGCTTCATTGACTTACTTTGATCTTAAGTTTCTTTGTTGTAACCTATAATAGTAAGAGTAGCTCTCGGTTGGGTCACAGTCCTCTTACGGAAGAACTGATTTGAGAAGTACATAAAATGTCACTTTTTAATCATATTTTAAAATCTTCTTTAATATCTGGTCTGATGCTGTAGCTCAGGCTAGCTTGGAATTTATTAGGCATGGCCTGAGATCATGGAGGTCCTCTTGCCCTGGCTTCCCTGGCAGTCAGTTACAGATATGAGGAGCCACCGCACCATGAAACTTTTAACTTTAAATGTATGTGTGTGTGTGTGTGTGTGTGTGTGTGTGTGTGTGTGTGTGGTCTATTTTGCTGGCCTCTATGTCTATGCACCACATGCATGCCTGCTGACCAAGAAGGCCAAAAGAAGATCTTAGATCACTTAGAACTGGTGTTACAGACGCTTGTGGGCACCCACCATGTGGATTCTGGGAATTAAGTCCAGGTCCTCTAGAAGAACAGTCAAAATGTTCTTAACCACTGGACTAGATATATCCCCAGCCTCCTAAATTTTTTAAAAGGCCACAACTCTCTTGCTTGTCATGACCCTTGACCAAAGTACAGACTTCATGTTTGAAAACCAGAATTAGATGAAACTCTTCTGGTGAGAAAGTCTGTCTGAAGAAGAAAGCCACAGAGGGCTGTCCGAGGCACTCACCAGCCACGGCATGTGTCTGCTCCCTCCCTCTGCTTTTGGCTGTGCATTGCACAAGCTAAGTACCTGTGTAAGTAAACGGAGCTCGTGGCAATCAGAGGCTTAAAGATTGCGTCTATTTTTCTACCCTGAGATATATTGAAAATCACAGACATCATGGAGCTATAGCTGACAAAACCCACTATCTTGTTATTCAAATAACTTTAAACTCATTGTTACTGTCTGATAAACACCACAGGTGATTAGATTGTGGGCCACCTATCTGGGTGGCATTTCAGACAGCAGGCTATACACGGTCGGTCTCCCTTCTAGGAAGGACATATATGAAAGGGTTAGCAAGACTTGAGCCCTGGGTGCTGTCACTATTATCAAGCATTATTTTTATAATTAAGAAAAATGCACCCTCTGCCTGAGGTTTCAGAGGAGATGTCTTTACATTTTTGGCCAGTCCCTCCTTTGTGAATTTCTCTCTTCTTGCTTTTTTTAGAAGCCAATGTGACTTCTAAAACATGCGGAACCAGGATGAAGGGGGAGGCCTGTTAGGGGAGATGGCTTGCTGAGTCAGCATGATAAGAGGAATCAAACACAGCCTCTCCAGTCGGCTCCCTCCCTGGTATGACCTTGTCCTCACGCCTTTCCGGGTGCTGAGCCTCCTTGGTGGTGTCCTTGCATCTTAGGGTGAGGGAATGCACTGAGGGGCCCCTGTTCTAAAGTTCCATGATTCTAAGTGATGGGAGCTTCCCTGAGGTTTCTGAGTAAGGGAAGAGAAATTGGCTTAGATCAGAAAAGCAATTATGTAATAATCAAAACCAGATCCAGAACATCTATGCTAACCTAATCATGACTAGAGAACATTGACTATATAGCTAAAGGCATTTGGTCTGAGTCATGTCCGACCCAAGAGAAGAGAGAAATTGAGGTCAGTGATGGATAGAAGAGACTGTGTGTCTTTATATATAATAGAACTGCTGCCGGTGGATGGGGCCTCTGCTATAATTTCTCATAGACTTTGAGGACTTTCTCTCACTGTTCAGTGAAGTACTCACTGCTGTGTCCATGAAATCTCAATATGTCTTCCCAAAAGTCAGATAAGGTTGTCTAAGTGTTGAGTGGTTTCATCTCTAGACTGTGCCGCAGTCCCCAAGAAGACACCAGAGAATGAACAAACAACTGTCTTCACATGATTATTAGTTTTTAAGTCTCAGTAGTGCCTATGACATGGGGTGTCAGAAAGAGAAAGGAAGAAATGGGCCTTGCCTTGTGGTGGTTTGAATATGCTTGGCTCATGGGAAGTGACACTATTAGGGGGTGTGGCCTTACTAGAGGATGTGTGACTCAGGCAGGGTGGGCTTTGAGACCCTCCTCCTGGCTGCCTGCAGAAGGGACAGTCTTCTGATTGCTTTCAGATCAAGATGTAGAACTCTTGGCTCCTTGTCCAGCACCGTGTCTGCCTGGACACTGCCACGCTCCTGCCTTGATGATGGTAGACTGAACCTCTGAACCTGTAAGCCAGCCAAAATTAAATGTTGTCCTTTATAAGAGTCACCTTTGTCGTGGTGTCTGCTCACAGCAATGAAACCCTAAGACAGACTCAATGGTTGGGAATTCTTGCTGCTGTGGCAAAGGACACAGATTCAGTTCCAAGTAACCACATGATGACACACAACCAACTGTAACTCCAGTTACACACACACACACACACACACACACACACACAAACACACGAAGGCAAACATACATACACATAAAATAAAAATAATTCTTAAATAGTTTTAACAAGAAGAGTTAAGAGACAGGCCAAGTTTCCACCTCTTACCTGAGCATGTTTCTCAATCCCCCTCCCATATAATGCCCTCAAGACACACGGCTCCCCTGTATAACCCCAGCCTCCTGAGTGTCTGGCTCCTAGGGGTCACTAGCTTTATCCTTGTAGTAAGTTGAGGACATATTGAGAGAGAGTGACACAGACAGACTGACGTGGTCCTAGCCTAATCCCAGCCATTGGGCTCTGTCTTCCTGGGTTCACCTGGGTGTGATCCTTGGTGGACACAGGTTTGCTGAATGAAGAGATCGAAAGCCAGCAGGCTCGCTTTGCGAGATTTGTGACGGAGGCACCTCCTCTTTACTATGGCGCTCTATTTTTACCTCCACCGCCCTGAGATATTTCCAGTTTGTGTTTCTATTGCTGGCGACATAAAAAGTTATATCAGTAGCAAGAAAGGAAAGGTCTTGAAGAGGAAGCGGGGCTCACAGTACTCCGTCGGCGAGTGACTATAAAGCTGCCTTCTCACAGCCTGGCACCCTGAGTTCAGCCTCAGTCCAGGGGCCAGCTCAGAAGCCACAGTGTGGGAATGATGTTCAAAGCTTTGCAGTGCAGTGGTGCGCCCCACCGCTACAGGGTCGGGGGACTCCAAGGCGCAAGGCTGGACTTGCTCCTTACTCCACCGTCTAATTATCGAGTCAGACTGCTGTTTCATGCTCCCCACGTGCTGGCCACTTTAATCTGCGTCTTGCGTGTGTACTCTGCTCGGCATGGGTCGACCTTTACCTCTCTGAGCACCTTACAGGAGAGCGGACTCCGGAGCTTCCCAGACAGCCCCAAGGAGCGGCTTGCTGCAAATCTGCTGTAGCTTCCAGCCCCTGAGCAAGCCAGATCTTTCTTGAGGAAGCCTGGCCTGATCTTGGGGCCTGGCTCCTGTGGCCCCTGTGACGATTTTGTTTGTTTGTTCGTTTGTTTGTTTAAGATTTGGTTTGTTTTTGATATGGGATCTCATATCACTCGGGCTGACTTCAAACACACCTCGAGACAGGATGACCTGGAACTTGAGACCCTATTTCCTACACTTCTGGGGGCTGAGATTAAGGCACACCAGGCTGCATCTAATTTATGCAGCAGTGGGGGATTAAAGCCAGGGCCTTGTTCCTGTTAGGGGAGTATCTTCTTGAGTGGTAGCCCAGGCCCTTCTCACTTAATGAGGCCGAGAATAACGAAAAACCCAGGCGGCGCAGCTTTTGCTGCCCTGGAGTGTGTTCTGGCTCTCCCCACCCACGCAGCCTTCCACCCACGCAGCCTTCCACCCACGCAGCCTTCCACCCACGCAGCCTTCCACCCATGCGGTCCCCCTTTCTCTTCTCTTCCTTGACAGACATCTCCTATCTGCCTTGCCCGTCTCCCAGGAAGGCCCATCCCTTCTTACTGGCAAACTGTGGACCAGGGCCTTTCAGCTTCTAGCAGGTTCTTCCCACTAAGTGGGCTCAGGGGCAGATTGGAGAGAACACAGTGCAAACAAGGTTCGTAGCTGAGACCTTGTGCACTGCTGCTCAGCCTAGTTCCTAAGACCACACCCTCCACGCAAGAAGTCCCTGCATCCAGGGTTCCCTCTCCCCTCCCCGGCATCCATCTTTCATCTGTCCCCACTCACCCTTGTTCCCTCCACAGATGCATTTTAAAATTCTTCTCTTACTCTCTCTTCTGCTCTAACGGTCCCTCCCTTCTCCTCACTCTGTGTTTGACCGCTTGGTTAGAAACTTCAAGTAAACCAGACTTGGTCACAAAGAAAACACTTAAAATTATCATTACTGTTGCAATAGGAAGCAAATGACTTTTCAAATAATAAAGGCATGCACTTGTGTGCGTGTGTGTATATAAGTCCATGTGTATGTGAGTTTGTGTGAATTTGAAACAAAGCCTTACTCTATAGGTCACATGAGCCTGGAACTCAAGATGTAACCCAGGCTGTCCTTCCTAAATGCCTTCAATGCTGAAATGAGACCAGCGTGAGCCACCACAGCTGACTTAAGGTTTTGTGGTTTTGTTTTGGTTTTTAGTGAGTCACTGAAATCTTTTCACTCCCCATGGAAAGCTGAGAATATTCATTCCCTGTACAGTCTTTAAAATTAAAATATTACATGACAGTTCATTCAATGTATTTAGAGAAAAAAAAAACACAATGAGGAAAATGATCTAAGCTAAATTTTTCACAAGACCTATTTGCTAATTTCAATGGTTCCCAGTATAGTTGTGCGCTTTCCAGTTTTAGTCCACTGTTAGACTGAGAGTGAGGAGCACTGATCGTAAAGCCTCTGGGACACAGTCTGCCTGTGTAAGTGCTTCTCCTGGTAGCCCAGGAAGAACCCAATGCTTGCTGGTGACAATGTCTGAAGTGAGTACTCAGAGGTTTCCTGGAGAGAGCTGTGCACGACATGTACCATTCTGTGTCTACACTGGGAAGTACACTTAGTGGCAGGAAGTTAGATGGCAGAAAGCATGTTACTACAGAGTACTAGTAGTACTCCCATCCCTCCTCACTTTCCAGCACCTTTCCTCTATTCCTCTCAGTCTCCTCTCCTCCCCCTCCTTCCTCTCCTCCCCCTCCTTCCTCTACCCCCTTCTTCCTCTCCTCCCCCTCCTTCCTCTCCTCCCCTTCCTTCCCTTCCTTCCTCTCCTCCCCTCCTTCCTCTCCTCCCCTCCTTCCTCTCCTCCCCTCCTTCCTCTCCTCCCCTCCTCTCCTTCCTCTCCTCCCCTCCTTCCTCTCCTCCCCTCCTTCTTCTCCTCCCCTCCTTCCTCTCCTCTTCCTCTTTCCTCTCCTCTTTCCTCTTCTCCCCCTCCTTCTCCCCCTCTCCCTTCCTTTCATCTTTATCTCCTTGCTTTCTCCCCTTTGCTCTTTCTCCCTTTCTCTCCCCCTCTTCCCTCTACCTTTCCTTCCTCCATTCTTTTCCTTTTCCTCCTCATCCTCTTCTAGCCTGCCTCCTCCCTCCTCCCTCCTTCCCTCCTCCCCTCTCTCCCTCCCTCCTCCTTTTCCTCCCTCCCCTTTGCATTGCTGGAGATCAAGCCCAGGGCCTTGGACATAAAAGGCAGACAAACCTGCTGTACACTAGAGCCCCACCCGACTGGCAACCCCTTCTCAATAGCAGCAGAGACTGCAGTCTACACAGCTCACCCCCACCAAGTCTCATTTCTGAGAATATCCATAGAGATAAAGGGGGGGGTTGTCAATCACTTAGTACTCTAACATCCATCTAGAGCGTTACCTCGAGAACTGATGGCACACTGGCCCCACAGCCGGAGAAGGGTGCTGCCAGCTGTTGAAAGGAGAGCAAGCACTTCTAAGAGGTGGAATTCTCTTCTCACTTTTGTGAGCAAGCAGGAATTGGTACATTGCTGTGGTGGGTATATTAGGGAGTCAGTCTCAGGACATGGGTGCACTTGGAAGCCAGGCTCGGGGCAAACTCTTTCCAGAACCGTTCTTTCTCTCCTGGACCTTAATGTTCCTTCCTGGCAATGGCTTGGGGTAGACTTGGGGAAGGGAGTTGATGGTCTTGAGGCTGCTTATTGAGATGTGTCACTGAAGGAGGCTCGACAGATCCCAGAAACCCTTCAAAGGGATTGCTGTGTGTATAAGAATTATGCCTTTCTCTCTGTCTCCTGCCTCATACACCTCTTAAAAGTATATTGTATTAATTAACCATCTCTGACCACCTCAAAATGCTTAATAGAGTCCCTGTCCTACCAGTGGGCCAAAGACTGTTTTGAGTCTGTATCTTGACAAAATATCAATTTGCCTGTTCAGACTTGCAGAGTGTTGAGTGTCTATGTCCTGTCTTTTGATCCTTCTTTTGAATTAAGTCTACCTTTACCTTTTGTAGGATGCTTTTAAATCCACCCAAAATGTCATTATCTTCTCAGTCTTATTAATGGAAGAGCAAAAATTACATGTCATGAAATGGCTAATTTCATATTTGAGAATTCTTACATGTATAAGTGTGTGTATCCTATTTCAGTGACATATCTTTTTTTGTGATTTTGACTGGCTATGAGTATAGGGTAATTTAGGCATCGATCCATTTGTCCACCTATCCGTCCATCCATCATTTCAGGCGGTATCCAATCTCTACACAACACATTGCTCTTCTTGCTGGAGACACAGCCATGGAAGAGAGACCAGTCCCCAAGTTTTATGGTGCTTACCATTTGACAGGACATATACACACATAGTTTGTAAACTGGAAAAACTCTAGATGCTATGAAAGCCTACCAGAGTAGCAGCCCATATGTATATGAGGTTATAGACCTGGAGATATTACATTTGATCTGGAAACTAAATGGCGGTTGATTAAGAAATAAGATGGGGTGATATCCTCCACTCAGAGGACTAAGAGATGCCCAGAGGTGACGGCGTCTGTCCCCTCTGACTAGCTGAGTGTTGCTCCAGGAGAAAGGAGCAGGAAATGAATGAAGTAAATCTCCCTGATTGTAACCAATTACCTCAGCAGTGAAGAGTGGTCACATTAGTACAGGAGTTAAGTTTTAGCTGATACCTAGCCTCATCACCAGAACATAAAAACCACTCAATCAATATTTTTAGTTGATCAGCTGACTGAGCGGTTATCCCACGCAGTGTAATGACCTTGTGAACTTTTTGTTAGGTAATTATGGGGTTACAAATATCAAGTACAACATCAGCAGAAGAAGAGCTGTTGGATAGAGGTATCGAGGAGGTTTGGTGGGGAGCAGTGCTGTAGCTTACACACAAAGGTTTCCTCCATTGGAACCACTGGAAAATTTGACCTTAGCATTTCCTTTTCCCCTGTTAACCTCTGGTGGGAAAATTGAGTGGTTTACTGGTTCTCACTGGGAAGTGACTCTAATGACCTGGCAAGATCCAGCTTTATGCCTCAGAACTCCAGCCTAGGACTCTGCTTATAATTCTTGCTAAGAACCTGGTATATGTTATCTGAAAGAGGTAGACAGATTCTTAACAAGAATTTCCCGGAATTTCCACAATATGTGGATGTTAGAGTAATAGCTTTTGATCTTGGTAGGATAACATATCCTAAAAGGTACTCTGACAAATGAATTTTTAAAAATTTATTTATTTTATGTATGTTAAGTACACTGTTGATTTCTTCAGATACACCAGAAGAGGGCATCGGATCCCATCACAGATGGTTGTGAGACACCATGTGGTTGCTGGAATTTGAACTCAGGACCTCTGGAAGAACAGCCAGCACTCTTAATCACCGAGTCATCTCTCCAGCCCTGAACGCATGTTTAATGATAGTTAGATCTTGTTTTAAAGGCTAGGTCAGCTTTGGGCTGGTAGGGTAACTCCAAGAAGGTTTCTTCACCTTTCTAAGCCTTTGTTACTTTGTCTTGAAATGGAGATAAAAATATTATCATTTGAATGGTTATTTGAATGATTCATAGAAGAAAATTAATGTACTATGAAGGCTTAGGATAATGCATGACAAAATAAATATAAATAATATAATTACTGAGCCGGGCGGTGGTGGCACACGCCTGTAATCCCTGCCTCTGGGAAGCAGAGGCAGGTGGATTTCTGAGTTCAAGGCCAGTCTGGTCTACAGAGTGAGTTCCAGGACAGCCAGGGCTACACAGAGTTTACTGAAACTCTAGCTGTCGAACATGACATGTGGGGAATAGGTCAGCTCTGCAGTGGGTTTTATCCCCCCACCCCCTGAAGTCGTTGACATTTCAGGCACCCATCACTGCCCGGTCTATAACGTGTTTCTGTTCTCCATCTAAGCTATTTATCGGACGGGATTCCCAAACTCACTGATTAGGCTGCCTTCCAGGCGCCAACCCATAAAAGAACTGGACTTGGTCACTATTGAGGAAATATTTGTAAAATAGTACAGCCAATAAGTCACATACCGTACGGCTTAAAAAAGAGAGAGAGCAAGCTTGTCCAGGGGTTAAAAATAAAAGCCATTCTGGACACACAATGTTAACTGCATTCGGTTTAGTATTTGGAGAAAGAAATCCCTGCTCTGAACAGAGCAGAGATAAGCGCCTTGACTTGCAATAGATTAAGAGGCCCGCGACGGTGAAAACAAGCTGGTCCAAGGCGCACCCTGAGTGCCACCACATTTAGATGTAAGATTAACGGCTGCCGAACGGTGCAGGGGCTGTTTGTTTTATGAAACAATCGCTAATGACATTAAACAGACGGAGGCCTTCCAACATGATTGTTCATTTGTGATAAACTGAGAGAAGCCCACAAGAGATTGAAAAAGAACACTCAGAAGTGCGCGTTTGGAGGCCTTCACAGAGCTCTAGTGGAGGGGGAAATTAACAGGAATGAATAGGAATCTAATTCAGAGCCCATTCAGACCAAGAGATGAGGCCTGTAGCCACTAGCCATTATAAGTTTGCTTGTTTTAAATTTACATCGAGGATTGAGCCATCATGGGCTCATAACAAGCTATCCAAGGAGGCTTTTTTCCCCTTCCTTCTTCTGTCTTCCTGTATTCATATATTTTTTTTAAATGCTGTGCATTTGTGCATGTCTCCAAGTCCCGGCTGTCTACAGTGGGTAGTAAGCATTATCTGTGGTAAAGAATGTGGTCTATTAGTTCAATTAGACATTAGACATGTACTTTTTAATGCATTTGAAGCCTGATTTGATTTGGGGCCAGTCATTTAAAATTAAGAGAGCAGAACGCTGCACCAAGCTGCGGAGATATCTGTGGCTCTGAAGTCTTAATTGCAAATTCAGATAAGGATTACACAGGACTGTATCTCCCTAAACCACAGGTATTTGCTAATAGCTGAGAGGGAAAGGTTGGGATTCTGTATTTACTAATTCATGCCTCTGCCTTTGCATTTTTATTGAGCTTTAATATTTTGGATGGGGACAGCACCATTTGAGCCAGCGTTGACGGTGTGTGGGTAAAATTTCAAACAAGCCTCACTCACATTTTTATTATTTCAGTCTAGCTAAAAATTGAAATAGTGTTTATTTTTTTTTAAATTGTCAAAGGCCACGTTGCAGCATGAAGCTTTTGTTTTCTCCACAAAGAAATATATTAATGAAAAGTGTTTTAAGTGCTTATTATTGAGATGGTTTGTTTTGAAACACAGGCATTTTGAAGCAGTTCACACTTCATTGTGCTCCATGAAAGACACTCTAAGTAGGGGTTGTCAGGCTCCCTTCAGAAGCAGAGTAGTGCTGGGGAATGGAGCCATTTAGAGTGTCATTCAAGCAGGACTAATCCAGAGTAGATATCTTATAAATAACCAGGAACAGAAAGAAAACAAATCGCCCCTCCCCCACACCAGAGCTAGGAGGAGGAGCGCGGAGAGAAGGCGATCTTGATCATAAAGATTTGCACTTAGAATTACTGAATTGTTCTGAGCAGGGAGCACATTAGACCCTGGGAGACATTTGGGGATACCCTGCCGTAGAGAGTCTCTGGTGGGTACCCCACAAATTGACCCATAACAAGGAAGGGGGTTATGATCACATTTCTTCAGTCTATTCTCTAACACTCGCTTCCGATGGACCCTCTGAGGTGTGTTCTAGATTGGCAATGAGCATTTTTAGCATGTGTGGGCTGGTGAGTGATAGGGGCACCTGGGGTGCGCTCTGTTTTCAGCTTGGTGCCGCTACAGTCTTTAATGTCTAAGGTAGTACTGGGTCCTTTAGCACCAGGAGTGCCTCAGTTTTGGAGCTCTCCCAAACCTCTCTCACCTTGACTTTTAAAGTAGCTGAAAGGAAGTCTCCCTCTGGGATCCCAGAGGATTTAGCTACTCCCATTCTGAGAACCCTATGTGTTCACGAGAGGAAGAACCTCATTTTCTTGATGTCTTGGACATCTAAGTTCGCTAGGAATGTTTAGTTGAAATCATCCATTCTCTTCTCCAGGTCACTCTCTTATTCTAGGATCTAGTATTTCTTGAGGTTTTGAAGTTCTGCATTATTCAGCTAACATAGCATTCTGTTATCCTAGAGCACAGAGACAAGAGAATATTTGCATATCACTATCCCCACCACCACCCCTGTGCTTCAGTCCTGATAGCATCTTGGGAGAAGAGAATGAACTTTAGGGAAAGATTACACTGATATCTTTCCTGCCTGCATGCCAGCTAGAGCAGATGCTATCCACATTTTTTTTTTCAGATGAGAAAAAGTGTACAAGCTTTCCTTCCCTCTAGCAGCAGGAAGCTACCTCTCTCAGAGATACATCAGAGTCCTGGAGAGTCTCACTACCTGGAGAGTCAGAACACTTCAGGACCCTGGGCAAAGTCACTGTAGGCTCACTGTCACCTGCAACCAGCCAGGGTTGACAGCATTTCCAGATTGTTACTTAGTACCGTGTTTAACTAGAATTCTTAGACTCTGCAAGTACAAGCAGCCACTGACATAGAAAGGTTGAAATGCCTTTGACTATTGTATACTATGAAACACATTGTAGCAGGATAATGCACAGGATTCCTTGTCTGTCACTGATCATTACACCTAAGAGGAAAGGTTCAGTTCTAGAAACATCTATGAAGTGTCTTCACCCATCAAGTTCCTGGTAGTTTTAGGACCTGAAGATAAGGTGTCAGGGACTGAAAGCATGTGAAAAGTTGAAGATCATTCTCTGACCTGTAGGGACTGGATGAGATAAATGTAAATAAAGGGAATTTCAGGGTCTCCAACAACCATGTGCTGGTCAATATAGTAGAATTTATACATCTGTGTATATGATGAATAATTAGTATATGAACTTCTATATCGAAGTTTTGTGCTAAATAAGCTAACAACACTGCATCTATAGTCTTGACCATTAGGGAAGCTGAGGTGGAAGGCTCACTTGAGTTTAGCTTGGCAACATGGTGGTGCCCTGTCTGGTCAAACAAAGGGCAAAAAAAGCAAAGTGCACCATACAGGCCTTGGATAACTCATTGTCTTGCATTCAACAAAGTACTGTTTTGCAAAAGTAAACTTGTAGCAACTGACCTTTGGGGCTCTGAAATCTAGGACTCTGGTTTGGGTATAAGGAAGATAAAACATGACTTAAATTCTCAGATTAATTCCATCCTTGAAGATGAGCAACTTGCTAGTGTCCTGTAAGGAGTGCGATTTGGAAGGCGCTACGGTCTGTTCACGGGTGTAGGGTTTTGAAAACAGCAATTTCATTGAGAATATTTTTGTTGGAACCACAGGGAGTAGACATCTGCAGCGAAATCATATTTGCCAGACATGACAGGGCAGATCATGTCACCATGGATGATGTACACATGAATTCATAGTGGCTGTGACTGCATGCATAAGACCTGCACAAGATCAAATCTGCCAAAATTCCAGCATGGATTGGACAGGAACTCATCAAGTTCCACCCATGGCTAGGCTGAGGAGCTACTGGCAACTGATGGCTTCTAAGGAGGAGAATCTATTTTCTTTAGGGATGTGGCCTCTAAGAGACTATCCCGGGCATCCATATTCCAATAGATGGTCCTAAACCCATGCAAGTACAGACAGCATTGTGTGGATTCTGCAGGGTTTGTTTCTATTATACCATATACATGTATCAATATTAAATAAATATTTTTGTGAAGAGAAGAAAAAGTGATGTTGAGAGATGCAGGAATTGGAGGAGAGGGGGGATTTGATCAAAAGATAACATATGCATGTATTAAATTGGCAAACCATAATAAAATGATAATAAAAATCAGAATATCTTAATGTAAAGAAGATGGATGAGCTGTGGTCAAGTATGGGCTCGGCATTCTCAGCGCATCCCTGTCACCTTTCATCTCTATTGCTGTCAGAGTGTTTGGGGCACATCTGAAATGATGAGGACGAAGGCTTTCCTATCTTTCTTCCGTACTCAGTTACAATCTTCCCCTTTTGAGGAGATTCAGTTACATGTTAGTGAATTTGATGTCGCTCCCGTCATCTTGAAATATCTGTTGGATGGATGGATGGGCGCATTCCCATCTGTGTAGTCGGTTCTCAATTATCCATTCTAATGGAATTGAAACAGGAGAAGCACATTTGACAGGGAAATCTACAAATCACTGACAAAGTCTCAGTGATCAAACTTCCCCAGCAGATCTCTCAGCAACTCCAATACAAAGTGACAAAAAAGTGCCTCAGTGCAAATTCTCTCTCTGCGCACTTTGGTGCTGAAGAACGCTACTCAACCTTCTGGGTTGGATATGTGTGGAAATGAGGGGCAGTGTCCCCATGATTTTCTCAGAACATCACAACAGGGTTTCAGGACTAACTCATTGTTTCGGGGAGGAGTTCAGAGAGAGGCAGGTGCATGGCAGGCCTGTTTCTGTGTTGAAGTCGCTGCTCGTGAAGTTGAACCAAGTGAGGGGGAGGAAAGGTGTTCCCAGGTGCCTGGTGTTGACTTCATACGGGGATGAAAATAAACAACACAATCTGGGGAAGGCAGGAGCAGGACCAGACTCCGGAGCCAAGCTCACCCTTTTTCTTTTGCAAAAGTAAATCCTTAGAGAGGATTTACTGACATGTGTGAGGTGCAGGGTGTGGGGGGACTTGCCCTGTAGGCCTCTGAAAGAAGGCTTGGGTGGGGTTAAGGTCATATTCTTAATCATCATCTTCTTAATGCTTCTGGACTATTGAAAGGATCTCTCTACCCCTTACCTCCTCCCAAGTGTCCTTTAAATCATCTAGCTACAGCCATGTAAGTTAATTTTGAAAGCTCTGATGGTTTGGAAAGAGAAAAAAAAAAGTAAAATATACATGGTTTTGACTAAAGGCCTGGGAGCAGCAATGTAACATAGCCAAATGGCAAGTAGAGACGCTGTCATCCAGCCAGGGAGTCGGCTGAGGAGAGCGGGCCCCGGAGCCCTGGCTTTATGCCACATGCAAAATTACTGGTGAGAGTCTAGCCCTGCTTTGAGTAAATGAAGACAGTGAGTGTTCACCTAGCCTCCAGCTCCACCTCCACCCTCTGTGATGCCTAAATCCTGTTACTTAGAGTCGGATATGAGACTGTAACACCTAACTCTCTGCTGCCTCCAAAGAACTGCTTTCAACTAGAAAATCGTGTAAATACTCAGTTTATTTTTAATTTATATATGCTTTGAGAACTATATGAATGTAAGAATATACATAATTTCATGTAAAAACTTATAAAATATGCAGAAAACCCAATTGTGCCCATGGGGCTAATTTTTTTTGAAAAGGAACGTAACCTGCCGATTTATGCTATTATTATGTGTCAATTAAAAATAAAATAAAAGCAGAACATACAGCTCATGCTTTCAATCCTGGTACTCAGGAGGCTGAGGCAGGAGGATGGCTGCGAGTTCAAGGACAGCCTGAGTCACATGGTGAGCGGAAGCCAGTCTGAACTAAAGAGACCCTGGCTCAAAAACAGAAAGTGAAATGTAATTAAAGCCATTTTTAAAGCAGAGTATAGACTTAATACAAGCAGTGGTACAACCTGCTAGTTGAAAATCTTATTATTGTTTTCCTATCCCTGTTTTTGTAAAGAAGGTGTCGATGACATAATTAATGTGGGCATTTAAGATGGCCTTTCGGATGCATCATAGAAGATGCGGGCAGAAAGGATGTCAGGGCTTGAGGATAAGGAAGAGAGCTGTGAATTACTCTCTTCTGGACATACATCACTGCTGCATTCATAAAGCTGAGGTTTCTGGAATAAGATGGGACCCATTATCATTCACACGGGGAGAGGGGCTTACCAGACTGCCCTTACCTGAGGACCTCTTGACAATTTAATGATTGCTAGGGTAGGCAGATTCATATTTCTTCAGTAGTGTAGCTGCTGGTGATATCAACATCGCCACAGTGGTGTTTACACTAGCAAACTCAGCAAGCAGATCATTTTTAAAAAAAGACAAGAGTGTAAAAAGCGAACTTGTTGGAAAAGAGTTCAGGGTAGCTGGGGGCAGGATGAGAGAGGGAGATGGGGTAGCAGGTGTGATCGAAATGCATGATACCCATGTATGATATCATCAAAGGATACATTTTAAAATACCCCTTGGCTTTCTTTTGTCATGCTTCATAAAAATCAATGTTCTTTGATAATGAAAGAGTCTGATTCAGGCAAAAGTCTCTGAACCATCACAGAAGACATCCAAATGTGTGGTCGTCTCTATACAAAGAATATGTACATGAGCACGTATGTGCAGTTTTAACTTGCTAGTAGATATAAACTACTAGAGACAAGTTTGTTTACAGAAACTTCTCATTATATCTGCATCTGTGTGTACATGTGTGTTTATATATATGCATGTGTATGTGTGTATATGCACATATGTGTGTAGATGTGCACATGTGTGTTTGCACATGTATATATGTGCATGTGTGTATAGATCTGTGTGTGGTGTGTGGTGTGTGTGGTGTGTGGTGTGTTTGTGTGTGTGTGTGTGTGTGTGTGTGGTATGGTGTGTGTGTGTGGTGTGTGTGTGTGGTATGTGGTGTGTGGTGTGTGGGTGTATGTGTGGCGTGTGTGTGGTGTGTGTGTGTGGTATGTGGTGTGTGTGTGTGGTATGTGGTGTGTGGTGTGTGTGTGTGTGTGTGTGTGTGTGTGTGTGGTGTGTGGTATGTGGTATGTGGTATGTGTGTGTGTGGTGTGGTGTGTGTGTGTGTGTATGTGGTGTGTGTGGTGTGTGTGTGTGGTATGTGGTATGTGTGTGTGTGTATGTGTGTGTGTGGTGTGTGTGTGTGTGTGTGTGTATGTGTGTGTGTGTGTGTGTGTGTGTGTGTGTGTGTTATTAGTGGAGCATGGCTTTCATTTATCACTTAGCCATCCTAATCAGTTAAACAGACAACAAAGTCAAATGTAGGATTTTGACTCATGAAAATGACTCATCAAATGGGAGTGAGCTGAGCTCTGTTCCTCTGCTGCCTTCTCTTAGATAGGATAAAGTTGAAACTTGAGTGGGACAAACAAAGCAGCAATAAGTTGGAAAGATAAGCGACATTCCTTCATTTGGCCAGTTTTAGCTCTAATGCCCAGATGTTTCCATTGAAGGAAACAGTGGGTTGCGTACATCGCTAAGTGAAGAGCAATTGTCTGGGATGTGTGAGACCCCAGGTTCAATGCCAGCCCTGTAATGAAGAACGCCAGATAAAACCCCTAGCAACATGCTTCGGACAGACACAGGTGTTCCTGAGGGAGAATGGGCTTCTCTGCTTCAGGAAACAAACACATATAAAAGTACTGAATTGTTCCTGGGTTTCTCGGGGTGACCCCGTGGGTAAAGGTACTTGCCTCCCAGCCTGAGGACATGAGTCCAATCTCTGGATTCACATGGTGGAACCAAAGGGCCAGCGCTCGCAGACTGCCCTCCAAGCTCCTCAAGCTCACCGCAGCGCTTGTGTCCTGGTCCCTCCCACATAAATAAAAAATAAATGAAGCAAAATAAAATGTAAGAATTAATTCCTTTTGGTAACTTCCACAAGAGCATTAACTTCCAGTCTTCTATAACAGTTGGGCTGAACTGCATACACAGTTCCTGATTGTTATTATTTCTGTCAGAGGCCTATCCCCCTGCCTCAACCCTCTTTTCACAACACACTTGATATCACTGTGGAACTCTTCAGAAGTTTGAAATATGTGACGTTTCTTGCTATAGAGAGGAAACAGGAGAAGGAAGGTGCAGAGTCTTCCTATTAAATTAAAAAGCAATTCCTGCTTCACCAAATGTCTCTGGGTTTGAAAACCATCCACACATCAAGCCCTTAACTCTTTGAGTCCTCAGTTGTTCAGTCCGCTAAATGGGAACAACAGCCACCTAGGGTGGAAAGAGCATGTGAGGATGTAAGGGTGTTAGCTGATAGTTCAGTTGACAAAGTGCTTTCTGAGTGGGCAGGAGGACCTGGGTTCAATCCTCAGTCCCCGAATAGAGGGATAAAGTAAAATAAATCTAAAAGCCAAATAAGCTCAGAATAAAAGCACCTATTTTCTTTCCTGTGGCTGAAGTCCCCTTGAAGTAACCAAACCACGGGGCCAAGATGATGGCCTTTATCATGTCAAAGTGGTTGACCAGATGGCCAGGTCCATTCTACATAATGACTCTTCCTCTGGTGGTTTGTAATTTATGAAGCTTTCTAATCGGAAATACACTTGGCTGCCAGCAAGCTCAGCCACAGCAGAGATACAGCTTCTTCCCAAAATAAAGAAAAATTCAACCTGGATACTCTTTCCCCAGACAGGAGGAGCAGTCTGAAAGCCCAAGGCAGATTAGTAGTACCTGTGCTGGGCTTTATTTATAAACTCAGAAGAAAGATGCAGGGCGGCTCCATTCATGGCTCCCAGGGCATGGAGTGATGAAGGGGAAGGATGGATGGAGAGTGAGGGGGAGAGAGAAAGGGCAGGAAAGAACTGCATGGAACTGGTGAGACCCTTTCACACAACTGGGCAGAGAGGCAAAACCCCAGCAATTAAAGGAGCGTTTCACACTCACAGATCGCTGAAGATGTTGGGGCCATTTATTCTACTTCTATAGCAAAGGGAGGTTTTTTGTTTGTTGTTCCCCCTAATTTGATAATTAATAAATTAATTCTTCTCTTCTTACAAGCGTATGGGTGTGTGATGTGGGCTTGCGATGTGGTATCCCTGTGGACCCACCTGTGTCTATGCATAGCGCCGAACTTGACTCCACAGTCTTCCTCAATAGCTCTTCATTTAATTTTGAAACAGTCTCTCAGTGTACCTGGGGATGACCAATCTCAACTAATCTAGGGAGCCAGTTTGCTCCAGGGTGTCTCTGCTGGGCTCACAGGTGACTTGCATACCTTTCCTACCTCTTTCCTTCTTGCATTCTGGGGACCAGAACTCTGGTCTTGACACTTTATACAGCAAGTGCTGCATCCACTGAGCCGTCTCCTCAGTCTCCTTCCGAAGCTTGTTGTGAGTTGGAAGAATGACTGTGGTGACTTCCTCACTCCTAAGTTGCTGCTGGTTAGTGTCTCTCACTCGGGATGTGAACACTACCGGTTTTGTTCTCAGGTCTTTTTTCCTAACACAACCACCTTGCTAAACTAGCACCAGCTCTACTCACAATTTCCAGAGAGCACTGCTTGCTACAGACACATAGACACACCCACACACCATACACACTGCCCCGTTTCTCCTCTTAGCGTAAGGAGACTAAGAATAACCCATCCATCCACTCTTTCCTGTTGGGCACCTTCGAAATCTGGAATGCTGAGACCCCCAACCTCAGGCTAAGAAATAAATCTGCTTTCAAAAAGCACTGAGAGAGTTGGGTGAACAGTTTAGAAGTCTATGAAAGCCTGCTGCAGTGCTAGATGGACCTGTGTGGGCTTATGAGCCACTCAGAAAAAGGTAGCATTTCCTGATTAGGTGGTCTTAGCTTTTAAGCTTTTATGGCGAGGAAATGGTTAAACAGACAACAATTTCCCTTGCATTTCGTGTGTGTGTGTGTGTGTGTGTGTGTGTGTGTGTGTGTGTGCTTTTCTTCCTTGCTCAAAGGGCATCAGGGAAACGCGTTTCTCATTTGATTCAAGTGAAACCATTGAAATTGTATGGCTTTGCATTAACGGACAGGGTTGGGGGGAGGGAAAGCTCTCTTTTAAAGGAAGATATCCCAGTGTGTTCTACAAGTAGTGGCATATTGCCTGTGAACTTCCTCAGGTGTGACACTTGCTAAATTGCCACTAAAAAATCTCCACAGTTAAGATATGGGTTTTTATAAAGGGTCATGGCTAAGGAACTTTATTTTTTAGGCCAAGGTGTTGGTCGTAGTAAACTGTGGGATGAACTGTATTTATGTGATGTTAGTAAGCAGATACGTATCCAGCGTCAGTAACCAGAGTCTCAGTCTGATGGTTTAAAAATCTCATGGGCCGTTTGAACAGCAGAGCTTGCTAAAGCGGCGCTTTGCAAACTAGGGGTGCAATATAGGCAGAGAAAGAAGGGAGGCAGCCCGCTGAGGAGTTGGAGGGAGTCCGCAGCAAACAGTGGAGAAATGGCCTTGCTGGGAGCTTTTCCAGGACCAGAGAAGGGCGCAAACAGTCTGCGCTCTCCCGGGCAATGGCGGCCAGCTTAGAAGCGCCACTGCCCTCTGTTGTTCGAGGAAGAAATGCAATCACCAGAACAAGAGCCTTGGCAGCGTTTGCTGTGTAAACAGACCAACCGCTGTGAATCAGGACTGCACTGAGGGAAGGAAGGACGGACAGACGGAGAGGGGGGAAAGCAAGGGAAGAGAAGGAATAGGATGGAAGGAAAGAGGAAGGGAGCTGGAAACGGGAGGGAAGGACGCTGGGAAGACAGGAAGACAGGCGAGCAGGAGGAGAGGAGGGCAGAGGAAGGCTCGCGCGCTCTGCTTTGTATTTCAGCCACTGAGCAAAGAACAAAACGACTAACCACCGCCCCCCCGCCACGTGCGCTTACATTTATTATAATAAGAAATATTCTTCAGAAGAAATAGGCCTCCTTTTATTTTGCTTTCGCTTAGTTTATAAAAGCAGGCTTCATACTTTAGCTACAGCTGAACCAGATGATCATCTTGTGGCCATCCTCCTGTCTCAACTCCTGAAACACTGGGATTGCAGGTGTGACCCACCACACTCTGCAAGAGACAGAACCTTCCAAGTTAGGCCTGGCAGAGTGGCCCACGGAGGACTGACTCTCCAGCTCATTCTCTTTCTTCACTGTTGCTTTGTTTCATAACTCTCAGTGACACCCCACACTCTGACCGAGGATAATGCAGGCAACTATTTCTTGTTTTTCCCCTTTCTCTAATTGACATTTCTCAGTGTTGATTTTTTTTTTTTTTTTTACTTTTTACTCTGCAGTCCAAACAGCAACCATACGGATCAGAAACTTATTTTAAAAGCTCAGGTTACATTGAAAATAGTATTGCTCAGCTATGTGTTTTTACTAAATTAAAGATTACTGGAGACAGGACAACTTCATTCAGGCGGATCATTTGGAATTACGTTAAACAGCTGCTGGTGAGCAGCTGACGGCAAAGGAGTCCATTTTGATCTCCTCAGCACGGGGACTCTCCCCACACGGAGCTCTGAGGAACACAGTGTGCTCCGGAGACCCACACACAGCACGCTCCCCACAGCGCTTGTTGCCAAACACTGGACTCTAATCACTTTGTATTCAGTCACAGATCCAGGAAGTCCAAATCCAGCCAGACAAATGCAGCCCGGCTTAGCAGAAGCAGCTTTAACAGGTGCTTCAGTGTGGGCTCGGGGAACCTGAGAGACAGGACAAACAGGAGAGGATAGTGACTATCCTGTCTGGTTGCCCGGTGCACGGGATGGCACCCGGCCCTGAGCAGCAGTGCGCCATGGAGGCCAGCTAATTGACGTCTAAGTGGTGGTGGGACAGTGTAAAAAGACGCGTAGGCACCTTCGCCCTCTGCAAACTGGGCTGCTGCTGGGGCATCTGCAGGCCGCCCCCGACCGACCCCGGGACAGAATGGACGGGAATAAAGGCCATGTACGTTAGAAACTAAAGGGGCTGAAGATTGACAGCGCAGAGCAGCCGCTGAAACTGGACTGGCTGTTGGCCTGCTCTGCCCCTGTCTGCCAGGCCAGGTGGTGCACCCAGCAGGCCACGTGCATGCGCCCTGTGACTGTTTCTTGTTCGCAAACCCACTCCACCCGGTCGTCACGGGTTTGTTTCTTCCTTGCCACATTCCAGGGGGGCAAAATCAGAGCCCTTGAGGAAAAATTCACAAAATGTAACTGATTCTTTGATGCTTCCCATATCATTTCACTTCAGAACCACAGAGACAGTGTCGATGCCTCATAAGGAGCAGGGAGCTGGGAACGGACAGAAAATGCCGAATTTACCTGCCGTACCCCAGGCATCTAAATACTAGAGGAGAGTCTGGAGGGTGGGGAGGCTGTGTGTTTAGGCAGGGTGAGCTTTGGAGGCAGTCTGAAGCAGTAAGTGGCAGACATGGACCTGCAGTTCTGTTAATAGTCGGACTCACGGTCTGGTATTTGCCTCTACATCGGGGTTAACATTTGACTGACTGTGTCAGTCAAAAGATTAAAGAAAATCCTGTATTCTTCTAACTGGATAAAAAGATACAGACCAGATTAGAAGAACTGGGCGTTTTTATTTTTAAAAAAAGTATTGAGCGTAGGCATTAGCAAGGGTATATTTACAGTGAGTTGACAGTCCATTGCTTATGATGACTCCAGCTTTATCTGCTTCAGAAAGGCAGTCGCTCTTTCCCTTTCCTTTTCCCTTTCTCTCTCTCTCTCTCTCTCTCTCTCTCTCTCTCTCTCTCCCCTCTCCTCCTTCTTCCCTCCCTCTCCCCTCCTTCTCCCCTCCCTCTTTCTCCCTCCGTCTCCCCTTCCTCCCTCCCTCTCCTCTCCCCCTTCCCCCTCCATCCCCTCCCTCTCCCACCCACCCAGGGCTCTCAGTTCTTGCTTCATTCTTGACCACTGCTCTCCCACTGAGCCGCCTTCAGCCCCCAGATCTTTCTGCCCTCTGCATTTGCCCGCTAATTCTGCTTTCAGATGCCCCTATCTCAGCGCACACATCTAAGGTTTTCAGGAGTAGGACTCCTTCCAGTACTCCAAGTTCGTGTTCCGGGACCCATACCATCGTCTTCTCATTCAGCTACAGGGCACTGGGGCAAAATGAGGTTGACAGACTGAGTGATATTTGTAATACAGGCATAAAGGAAAATGGGAATGGAGTTCACTACTCATAGCTCGGTCTCCTAAGCATGGGTGACAAACTTGGAGTCACACTGCCATTTCATAGATGAGTCCTATCTAAGGACCTGAATTCACCTTCTACAGAAGCTAGTTCATTTCCTCACTAACGTGCCGGTGACTCAGATCTCCAGAGAGTGGTTCCTCCAGGTACACCGTTAGCTCACAGTGCAGCCAGGGGTCTTTATAGATATATATTTTTTATTGGATATTTTATTTATTTACATTTCAAATGTTATGCTCTTTCCCATTTTCCCCTCCGGAAACTCCCATCCCATCCTCCCTCCTCCCAGCTTCTATGAGGGTGCTCCCCCATCCACCCACCCACTCCTGCCTCCCCCGCCCTGGCATCCCCCTACAGGGAGGCATTGATCTTACCCATCACTCTGTATGTGCATGAGGTGTGCAGGTGTGAATGCAGCTATGCTAGTGGCTACAGAGAGACGTGGCAGCCGGAGGAGACGTCAAGGGTTCTCCTCTATCAGCATCTCCAATATTCCCGTCAGACAGGCTTTCTCATTGAACTCAGAGATTATTATTGTTTTTGTGGTGTTGATGATGCTCCTGTTTCTGACAACCTGGCCTTGGATGACAGGACTATGGAGCTATGCTTGGCTTTTCAGTGGATGCCAGTGATCTGAACTCAGGTCCCTGTACCTGAGCAGCAAAGTACTCTTACCCACTGAGCCATCTCCCCAGGCCAAGGGGCAGGATTCTATAGACGCTATCCATGTGCGTTCAGGTCCTGAGCGTTTGCAGGGGTTCTGCTAGAGTCACGCTACCTGTTTGGAAGGAAGTACCATCCCTATGCCCGCTCCAACCAGTTCCCATGGCTTCTCTCTCAGGGATACTGCAGCACCCTGATGGAAGCTGTGTGGCTGGAGGTGGAGGTTGAGGCAGAGGAAGAGGCGGAGGAGGGGGTGGTCAGCTCTTTACCCATGTGGGTATAATCATGGTAGCAAGGGGTAGAAGGAGGCACGGGTTGGAGCATCTTGTGAGGACCAGTGCCTGCGTCTTCCTTGGTCACTCTCCAACCCAGGTTTTAAGGCTGAGTTTCTTACCGCACCGTGAGCTGAAGGGTTCCCTGGACTGTTTGTCCCCAGTGTCGGAATTATAGACAGGAACCAACAAACACACTTCTTATGTGATGTCCATGATCCCAACTCAGGCATCCCTCCAATCAGTAGGCAATCTCAAACCTGGAGCCCCACTCATGGGGTGACAGCCACGGACCAGCCCAACACGGTGGGCTCACAGCCCAACACAGCGGCATTGTGTGCTCTCCTGTGCTGTTGTGAGAGAGAAGGAAGGAGGCAGGTGTGTGTGTGTGTGTGTGTGGCTTAGATGGAGGAAGCCTGGTGGAATGTGGTGCCTCCGTTTCAGTTTGGCTCAGCTGATGGGAATGGGTCAAATCCCAGGCAATGTCAATGTTCTCCAGGTGACCTTGTTTCAGAATCTGTAACACTCAAAAAAACAAAAACAAAAAACAAAAAACAAAAAACAAAAAACAAAAAACAAAAAACAAAAAACAAAAAACAAAAACAAAAACAAAAAAACCCAAAACCATCATTTTTCTTGAAAATAGGAAAAAAGTGACTAAATAATATTACACGTGCTTGGGTTTTTGGAAGCGTCACTGCTGTTATGAACTTGAATTTAATTGGACTAGTAACTTGATAAAGGTTGTCAATTATACCTCCCTTCCCTTTACTAAAATATAGTGAATTAATGATAGTAACCTGAGTCCTTTGGGATTTGATATAGATAAAAGTTAGCTAAAATCAGGCTGTTTGAAGGACAATATTTAGAAATACATGAAGACAGGTTTAATACATTAACAAGCAAAAGTGTGTGTGTGTGTGTGTGTGTGTGTGTGTGTGTGTGTGTTGGATGTGGATAGGTGGAATGTGGTATATGTGTGGCTGTATGGTGTGTGTTCTGTATGTGCTGTGTGTGTGGGGTAATGTATGGGCGTATAGTTTGTGTGTGTGTAGATATGTTTACTGTGTGTATATGGTGTGAGTGTGTTGTGTGTGGGTGTGTGTTTTGTATGTAGTGTGTGTATGTGTGTGTTGTATATATATGCATTGTGTATGTGTGTTGTGTGCATATGTGTTTTGTGTGTGCTGTGTGTATGTGCTTTGTGTATGTGTATGCTCTGTGTGTTGTGTAGTGTGCTGTATGTGTGTTGTGTACATGTGCTGTGTGTGTTGTGTGTGCTGTGTGTGTTGTATGTGTACACTGTATATGTGTGTGTTGCATCTATATGTATGTGTGTGCTGTGTGTGTTGTGTGTGTACACTGTATGTATATGTGTGTGTTGCATCTATATGTGTGTACTGTGTGTGTGTGTGCTCTCTGTGTGTTGTATTATGTGGTATGTATGTGTGTTGTGTTGTGTGTGCTGTGTGTGTTTCGTTTGTTCAATGAACAGATAGCTTCTCGGCCGAGGGAGTACTCCTGTTGCGAACGTTAGACAGCCCTTTAAGGTGTCTCCGGGGAAGAAGAAGGGTCCATGAGCACTTGATCGCTCTCCAGAAGTTTACTCCTTTGTGCCTGTGCAGTGCAGGTCTGAGAGCAGCCTTCACACAGGCTGCACAGCCGTCACGTAGGAGGAGAACGTGATACAGTGTTCCACCTGATACCTTGAAAAATGTGTCTGTCTCATACTTTATCACACATTCAAGTTCGGCAAGCTTTCTGTTCCCAGGCAAGAAAAATGAAAAAAAAAAAAAAAAGTCGAGCTAAGTTTGCAGCAGTGAATCCTTTTGGGTGGTGGATCCCTTCTGTTCAGACTGCATGGTGGAACTTCCGATGTAAAATTAGCACTGATGATTACGGTGTCTTCCCTCTAACTATTAATGTCTTGTCTTCATATTTTCACCTTTTAATAAGCTCGCCCCTCTTTTTCCAGGTCAGAGAAGCAGTGGATGTTGTGGGAGGCATCCCAGCATTGAGCCACAGCGAGCCCTAGGGTCACAGGTGCCTCGTCACTCCCTGCTCCGTTCCCTTGAATAAGTCAGTGTCCGAGTTCATCTCCTTCTTTGTCACCGCCACGTTAGTGTGTGTGTGTGTGTGTGTGTGTGTGTGTGTGTGCCAAAGATGGTGTGAATGTGAAGTCAGGTGATGATTCAACCCGAGAAGGCTGTGGAGCGCTCTGCCCCACTGACTGTGTGTGAAGTTTAAAGGCAGTCAGGCCCATCCTCCGGCACCGCCCAGACTCTAAGCCAAGTCCTGCAGTCACTAGCCGTTTTATATATTGCTTCTTTCTTCCCAGTGGACAGAATGCTTTCCCACCATCGCCTCCTAGGAGAGTAAAAAATGAAGACAACACACCACGTAATTTACCAACTAGTATTTTTATGGTCAGTGTCTGTTGAAAGACGTGTAGATTCTTGGCACCAAAGTGCCTTTGTGATCAGGAGGATATAGGGAGGTGTCCATACGGGCACAACCACCTTCAAGACCTCAGTGAGGGACGCAATGAAGCCGTCATGGGAGTGCCGCTCAGAGCCTTGTTCAGCTGATGCTTTCTGAGGCAACAATGCAGGCTAGCATCTTCCTTGTGTGTAAATATTTAGTTTGGCACCTAGCTCGGTGCTAACAGCAATGTGCTAAATGCCTGCCAAATATAGTATAGATAAATTGACTCGACACCCCAAAGTTTAGTATTCTCTGTTTAATTGCTGTGTCTTCAGCGGAAGACACTCTCTTTATTATCTCACTTGATCTTGTTAACTTTCTTCTCCGAATTCCCTCAGCCTTCTCAAACCTCTTCACTCAGAGAAAAAAAGGACTGTCAGATACGGCAGGTGAGCAGGACCACACTACTCTCAGGTCGTGTTCAGCATATCACACGGGTTTGTCCCCAAAGGCAGTAAAGAAAATGGCCAAGAAAGAGCAAAGGCTAAGTGCACTCTGGATGGGGCAGGAATCTTTGCTAGTTGTCTGCAGAGCGCCATGGAGCTTCAGTTTCCCAATCAGTAGCACTGGGTCTTAATTAAGGCTGTGGAGGTCCAGCGAGCCATGGGATGGTAGGTGCTGAGAACAGATTTCATTCATCAGCAACTGGCAGTACATAGCATTGTCCTTGATTGGGCCCACTACCATCACTGCTGACAGTAATGATGGTGTGGTGTTGTGAGTACAAGGGGACGTTTTAAACCACCCCCCAAAAAGGATTGTGTTGAGATTTATTTTCTGCTTGATGTTTCAGGGTCTAAGACTTTTTGCAAATATATGTCTGATTTGGGGGAAACTTTAGTCAGTGCTCTATGTTAAATTTCCTTGAAGATCAATGATCTCTCTCTCTCTCTGTGTGTGTGTGTGTGTGTGTGTGTGTGTGTGTGTGTGTGTGTGTGTTTTACATAGCCAGGAAAAAATAGTGAGTTTATTACCTAGATATTATTTCAGGGTTCCCCTCATGACACCAGCAGTCACTATATAGTGGATGTATTATTTCATTTCGGCCACGCTGGTACACTGATAACAGCAAATGTTCAGACTTGGCTGTTGCCTAGCTCGTTGGCTATCCTTCGAGCACCTTCTTGTGTCCTTGATTTGGGAAAGGGCTACATTTTCACAGAGCTGTGCCTATTTGGGTTTTACCACATACCTCCTTCATGTAGTATAGCTAGCAACCTTGTGCCATGGCTCTGTGAGGCACCCCCAGTGAGGCACTGTCTTGACAGAAGGGGGAATTCACTCCATTAAGCAAATATCTTGGAGGATCCCATGCCTCGTTGGTGTGGAGTACAGCAGTGATAGAAAACTTGAAAACCACTTGATTCTCATCCGCCGTCGAACACATTCTGCAGTCATCAGAGACCGTGGGAAGTCCTGCTCTCTGAAGAATATCCTACCTAAATTTGAAGTCCGAGGGTCTTTTTAATTATCTAGGAGAGTTCAACACCAGAGGGCGATGTGAATACAACATTTTAAAGTAGTTTTTATATGTATAGTTTATTTGGAGTATGTAAACAAATAATGTGGTTTTATGTTTATTATAATACAATTCTTGACTTTGGCTTGGAGGAATCTTATTCCCTAGTCACTGAAATCGTACTCCTTCTGTGTCTAGCTCTATTTTTACATTTTGGCAAAGAATGAAAAAGTTACGATGCTATTTCTGTTCATGCAAATGGAGTTTATTGAGTTCCTACTGTATGCAGAGAATCACATTAAAGGATAGAGGAACCTAGTACAGTACTAAGCAAAGTATCATTAATGGAATCATTATTAGTCAACTACTGTATACTAGCCCAGTGGAGACAATTGGCATAAACTAGACAGTGCCTGCCTTAAAGAGGATAAAGCCAATTGGAGAAATCCAATCCTTTCCCATCTGCCAGTAAAGATTATGAAATTTACCATGAATGTGTCCTCTTTAGAGACTTAGCTCAGAAAAGCAGTTTCCTTTTTTTTTTTTTTTTTCTAACTCTAAACAGAAAGGGCCTTTTCCAACCAACCAAGCAAACAACTCTCTCTGTACAGCTATTTTCCACTTATGGAGGATATCAGGGTTGGGTCAACTTCACCTATACAATAGCCCAGCCATGTGTTCAGCAGGTTCGGGTTCAATGGTGGTGTACTCTTCCTGTACTTACTAGGGAGCCGGAGAGCATTGATGCTCTCCTAGTCGGAAGCTCTGTTGTGGAACATTAAGAGATAAGACTTTCATCAAGATCACAGGTTCATGAGAGAAGTAAAGCCACGCATAAATAGATATGAAAATGCAAAACAATGGAGGGACGAGTTGCCTCCTGGGAGGAGGTGACCTTTCTTAGTGTCCATATGGAAGAGAGAATTCTGTGTGCCAAGGGTGCACACAGGGCTATGTCTAGGGGTCAGGGGGGTTGAGAGGGGACTCTAGAGGTGATGTTAGAACCTGAGGATCTACATGCGAACTGTGAGCAGACACAGAGAAATCGTTGTAATCTAAATTACCCAGACCCCAAAGAGCTCCTAATTCTCTGGCAATTCTCTAGCACTGTCCCCTCTGCAGGGACGCCATTCTGTGTCTCTGGAGCTGCTCCATTTTGTTGGATATGCATGAAAGGACAAGTGATACCAGGTAGAGACAGTGACAGCTCGGCATTGGGTTTGTTAATCATTTTCTTGTATGGTGAGCAGACACACTCGGCAGAGGGTTAACATTTCACATTCTTTCCAAAGGGGCAGGAAAACACAGAATGGGTGAAGATGAAGAGCGCTCTTGCTGTTCATGTGTCTGCTATCTCCATAGTGTATTGTTAGGAATACAACCTATATTGATAAGTGCAGCTTGGTAAGGTTAGAGCATCTTTAATGAAAGTCAACCTTCACACAGGTGGGCAACTGCCAGCCAACAATCCCTGGGCATGGGGAAAATGGTACACATAAAAAAATCAAACCCTTCAGGTTTCTAAAAATTCTTTAGTTACTGTCTCTCCCCAGCATCTAAGGCAGAGTTACTATTTCTTTCTTTTTTTTTCTCTATCTCTCTCTTTCTTTTTTTTCCTTCTTCTTTTTAAATGTTGAGCACGTTCCTTTACAGGGCTTAGAAATCTTTCTGGTCCAATTGAACAAGAAAGGACTCCTCTTGTGCCTTTTTTTTTTTTCTCCAGGCTGATGAAGCCTTATAGAAATGTAAATGCAGTAAGAGGAGCTCACAGGAAGCTCGTGTGGGGCTCGGGGCTCAGCTCTTCTCTGCTCTCTTGTAAGAAAATTCCCTGATTCTGCTGCTGTGTGCATCTCGTGTGTAAGGGCATTTAATTAGCTACAAGTTACAACAAAGACTTTGAAAGGAGAATGGATCCCTGGCCAGATGCTTGCATTTTCATTTGGCGAACTGCTAGGTGTCTAGGTCCCTTATCAAGGACTGCATGGGCGGCTGGGCTAAATTGGGAGCGTCTCCACACTGTTTGACAAATAGATTTTTTTGTAAACTGATTTAGCCTTTCCATTGTTTGCATTTCATTATATAGCAGACTTCATGTCACAAAATCGGTATTCATTCAAAACGGAGAATTTAGAGATAGGACTGTAGCCAGATAAAAAATATTGCACAGGTCAGGCCCATTAGGCACAGAATAATAGCAAGCCAGTGATCCAAGGGGCCCATCTTCAGCGGAGAAGGGGCAACCACGGCTGAGGTCGGGAGCCAGCTGAGGACAGCACACGAGGCTAGAGACATATTTATGGGACAATTTGCAAAGCAGGTGGTGGTGGTGGGGTGCTGAGAAGACATCCCCTGCCATAAACTGGACAATGGAGATAGGTTAATTTTTGTGTCTTACACCTCCTTCCCCCTACTAGTGCATGGGGGTGGGGATGTACCAAGGGCAGTTCTTAACAGTTGAGTTATGTCTTGTTTGGTTCTGAAACACGGGCTCAAAGGAGCGTGGGGACAGTCTGTGGTACATATGGAAGGGCAGTAGCAGGAAAGTCCACGTCAAAGAAAAAAAGCCTTTAGACTCACACATGCACATACAGTATTGAGTTATGGCTTTAAGCTGTACCCCTGAGCTCTGGCCTGGGCAGCCCCTCTTCACTGCCAGTTTCCAATGGGAAGTCCAAAGAGTCACAGAGGAGAGTCATGAGAAAGAATTTGTTTCAGTAAAATAATTTTAAAAAGTAAATGATCAAAGCCATCACTTTCCGACATCTCCTCCCGCTCAGTGAGAGTCCACATCCTCGGTGGTCTTGCTCTCTGTACTTTCCTGTCAGTGTCGAGGTTACTTAGGATGCATGGAGAGTTGCCTTTCTCACAGGAAGCATCATCTCCAGAGAATCAGACGAACCCCGAGAAAGATGGTGGCGGCATTTAGTTACGGGATGGCGGGGTATGGGGTCTCTGTCCTGCTGTATGGCCTTTGCTGACCCCATAAAGACGCACACACGTTAGCGATAAGTAGACGGCACAGAGACGAAGGAGGTGAAATGTTGGTGTGTGACCAGGAATCTGCCTCAGTTCCAGCTTTGACAATACAGTATTTGTGAATGAGCCCCCAGTCCCAGCCCTGGCCTGATGGTATTTCACCATGTCTACGCTCAATACTTTTTGGCTGGGTCTGCTGATTTCTCTGAAGTGTTCTCCCAGATTCTGCTGGTTTCTGTTAGATAGATAACCTGCTCACGTTGTGACATCATTCAGATAAGCATGCAGGATGAGAAAATGAGCAGGACGGCTGAGCATGGGCTCAGGGGGAGAGCGTTCCCCTGGAGTGACCCTCTTGTTCCAGCCCTATCTCAACAAAGGAAGAAGAGGTGGGACAGAGGGAGGGAAGGACAGAGAAAGGGAGTAAGTAAGGGGGAGGGGAAGGGAGAGAGAGGGTGGGAAGAGGGATGGGAGGAGGGAGGGAAGGAGGCTTCATACAGGTACTCCACTACCTAGCTGTACCTCCACTGCCTGAATATAGTTACAGTGAGTGAGGCCCTGGGCGTGGGGTGCAGTAAGTGAGTGAATTAGCCCAGGATGTCCTGGACCTCACTGTGTAATCACGGGCAGGCTTTAAACCTGTGGTGATCAATCTTTCCTCCTATCTTAGCCTTTCTGTCTCTGGGTGCCCAGGCTTGCACCACGCTTCCTGGCTTATATACTCATTTAAGTTGTGCTTTGCCTCACTGACCAGTGCTGTGGCGCTTGCAGGCCGCACCCTAGCAGTACTGTTTCTATTGGTTAACTTTCCTAAGTGGACAAGCTCATAAAATATTGGTCCTCGGGATAATGTCACTCAGGTGGTTTCCAGTTTACCTCACCCCACTCCCGAGGTGGTTGACCTCACCTGTGTGTCCGTCCCTTTTCAATGCTGGTTGAGGTTCACACTTACCTTGAAGGACCATTGCGAGGCACTGCCAGGGCCATTCTCAGTCACTGGCTTTGGAATCCAAGCTGCTGTAGTCTCTAGGCGATGCCCCTAGGCAACTGGATTGTCTCGTTGGGGGAATTCTCTTTGGAGCACTGTCCTGGGTTCACAAGCTAACAGGAGACACCTTATCAGCCGAGCCAACCAAGCCCTAGAGTCCATTGAGCCAGTGACTTAGCATCTCGAGCGTGCCCCTGACATTTTAGTTTGTGAAGAATGCCCTTCCGCTCCCATTTGCATAAGGAATATCATTTCATTTACATGTTCGTAGCTCATGGTAGCCTTGCATCACACATTTCTTTCCTAACAAATGCTGCTTTATGGAGCATTTTCCTTTATGCAAAAATGTCTTCCAAAAATATCTTTGTGTGTGTGTGTGTGTGTGTGTGTGTGTGTGTGTGTGAGAGAGAGAGAGAGAGAGAGAGAGAGAGACAGAGACAGAGACAGAGACAGAGACAGAGACAGAGGCAAACAGACACAAGGTGGGCGTGGGGGAGATCTCACAGAGGCCAGAAGGGGGAGTTTAACCCCTCTGGTTGGATTATAACTGCTTGTCAGCCAGCTGAAGCAGGTGCTGGGAATCAGCTCAGATCCTCTGAGGGGAGCAACTGCTCCAACCCTGAGGTAGATGCCTCTACAGTCTCCTTTCCCTTAGGTTAATTATTCTAACAATAGAGCACAGAGAAAGGAATTTCCCAAGCCCGACAGCCAGCCCTCTCTCTGCAGCACTGGGAGTAGTGGAGGACACCCAAGGCTCCAGGGCTCCAACCCAGGCAGGCTAAGGGAAAGCCGAACCAGTTCCCGCACCCTGAGATGAAGTTTCTTCCTTCTGCTTCCTGTATAGGATTCCCAATGATGCCGGCCTCTTCGCTAAGTGATTTACTAGCAGTCCCTAGCCTCAAACTTGGCTGCACACCCAAAGTATCTGGGGAACTTTACAAACTCCTGATGCCAGAAATTATAAATGACTTGTCTAGATTAGAGTTTGGGGGCTCACTGATGGATAGAGTGTCCTTTAACCCCTTTAGCCACAGACGAGGTTGGAGTCATCCACATTTTGAAAAACGAAGAGGCCAGGCATAGTAGGGATGTCTCCCTTGGTTCACAGGTCCCTCAGCTTGAGAGAGGAGAAAGACAGAAGTCAAGTTTTCTCATCCTCAGAGTTGGGAGGTTCAGTCCAGAATAATAACAACAACAACAACAACAATAACCCTTTTTCATAAGTCAAAATAGATCTCATTTAATAAATAGCTAATTGAGAAACTATTTAAACATTAGCCTCCCTTCAAACACTTGATGCATACTTGCAAAAAAAAATCAAACTGGATAAATGTTTATGAGATTGGCGTGTGTGTGTGTGTGTGTGTGTGTGTGTGTGTGAGTGTGTGTGTGTGTGTGTGTGTGTGTGTGGTGGCCCTTGAGGACTTTCTGTTTGCTATGTAAACTGTCTTGATGTGTGTCCTTGCATGACAGAATAGCAGGCCGACCCACAGGGGAAGGTTCACTTTGTGACACTACAGAATTTATTTATAAAAGATAACTTTCCCCTGAGTGTGGGCACATGGATTCAGATTGTGAAACAGAATGCTTACATCTGTTCTCTAGACAACTCAAGCTATTGGTGGCATTGGATGATTGACTAGTCCTAACTGCCCGGCTGATGGGAGTGAGGCTGATGGTGAGCAGGACTTGAGTAGAGCTGGAAAGTGGCACCAGCAGCAGGAGCCCAGGAACACTTGCCTTGCCTCTGTTAATCCTCTCAACTAAGAGAGAAAACATACACCGCCATGTTTCTTTCCAGGATACTTCAAAGAAGTATTATATCCTAGCACTTTGCACGAGAAATCCCATCTCCCTGCACAGAGCAAAGAACCAGGATAATTCTCAAGAAAGCTTATATGCAACAATGTTGCATTCTGTAAATTCATCATAGTTCTTTGTGTTTTATGGATAGTAAGGGAAATTCCAGGCCCCTGTGGTCTACTAAACTCCTTTTAAATAAACTAATTAATTAATTAAACTGAGAGGAGTATTTCCTGTTGTTTTTTTTTTGTTGTTGTTGTTGTTGCTGTTTTCGTATTTTATTTTGCTTGCTTGCTTTTGGGGTTCATTTTCTCTTTTGCTTATCTGTTTGTTTTTGTTGGTCGTAGTAGCAGGATTTTTTTTATTATTTTTTTGTTTTGTTTTTGTTATTGTTTTGTTTTGCAGTACCTAGGGTTGAAACAAAGCCTGGTGCATGCTAGGCAAGGCCTTTTCCCACTAAACATATCCCAAGCCTTGCTGCTTGCTTTCTCCTAAGAAATCCTTGCTCCTCCTTGGGCTTTTGGGTCTCTCCCATGAGAAAGACTTGTTGTCTGGGGACAGCCAGAATAGCCATGAGGGGGGCTGTGGCAAACCTTGCTACATGAAGGCCCGAGTTGAGAAGGGAAAAGCAGAGCTGGGTTCTTCCTTTGTGTTCTGAGTTCTTGTTGGTGTACCAGGCATTTACTGAAAAGCGCACGTAGCTCAGGAAGGATGGACACACAGCAAAGTGGGCAGTGGAGAATGGCCGCTGTATTATGCTTTCTGAAGCAAAGCTTCCTGGTGACCGACAGTTACAGACAACCCAGTGCTTGCTTTTCTGCATGGCCTTTTTAAGAGGGCACAAGGGTGATGTATAAGAAACAGCTTGAGCTCAAAAGCACTATGAATGTAGAATTAAAAATTTAATACACAAATCAAGTTGTGACTTTGCAATGTCTGGGCGTCTTTGAATAGCCAAGGTTCCTGGATCTCAGTTTTGTCATCTGTATAATGAGGACAGTGATGATGGCCATAATAATAGAATGGTGGAATTCCCACAGGTCTTACAAGGTGATTGATTGTAAGGAGCAAAAAGAGGCCCAATGGGAGATAGTCTACCTGCTAATTATCGTTTCAAATGCCAACAGCCAACGCTTCCAGGGTCCAAAATCAGGTATCCCTGGTGGCAGATACCTTTACTCGTGAGCTATCTCACTGGCCCCTTGGTTAATTTTCACTACTTTGTTTAGAGTTCTAATTTATCAAAGACTGAACTAAGTTTCTTTTTTCTCTAATGTAAATTGTCTTTGATTTATTTAACTTCCTAATTAAACACTTAGGTAGGAAGAAAGAAAGAAAGAAAGAAAGAAAGAAAGAAAGAAAGAAAGAAGAAAGAAAGACCCAAACAGGTTCTTTAATTGTGTTATTCTGCTTCTGGTAATGCAGACTTCGATTGCATGAACTTCAGGACTGGGAAGGTTTGAAGATGGCAGGGCACATTGATGGGGGGAGCCTGGCGTTTTGAGGGCATAGCCTGCCACTCCATCACAGCTATGTTGTTTGACCTACTATACAAGAGAAGTAGGAAGAATTCTTTGCCTTACTTTATTTTGTATCCAAAGTTTGGTTCCCTTCTCTTTTTAAAATTTGAATTATCCAATCTTTAATTTTCCTCATGGGTACATGAATGCCGCCTCACACCTGTGGAGGTCAGAGAGTAACTGGTGGAAGCTGGTTGCCACATTTTAGCGCCTGGGTCCCAGGGATTGAACTCAGGTGGTTGGTTAGGCTATGTGGCAAGCCCCTTTACCGCTGAGATCCATGGCCAGCCCTTAGTGCGACTTTGTAGGAAAAACAACAAACAATGGCTCTTACTAATAGGACGGTGTGTTCATATCAGGGCTCAACTCTAGGGATGAAGCACCGAAAACAAGAACAGGACTTGAAACTGAAGTCTTTTTAACTTCTAACCCCAAACGTGGGGAGGTAGAGCCGGGTCCATCCCTGGGGCTTGGTGGCCAGCCAGCCTATTCTGAGAGTTCCCATGGTGGGTGGGCACACATATGGGTCTGCACAGCCACATGGGGCTTGCTTGAAGGGCTGCATGAAAGGAAATAAGAGGGCCAGCGAGCAGCCTGAGGTGAGACCTTTGCTATCTTGGCCCAGTAGCTAACCTCCAAGCCCCTATCACACTAAGGAAAGGCTTGCCTCCTTTTGAGACAGTACCCGTGTCCTCTGTAGCTTTAGCACAACACCTCAGAGAAATAGAGGCCGTGTGGCCGCTCATCCTTGGGTGTTTCTCCACATCTCACCAAGAAAATCTTAATGGGATGAAACTTCAGAAATATGACTTCTTAATGCAAAACTGTAGACAGCACACAAGAGCAGCTCTGAAGGCTTTGCCAAAATATGATTTGGTGACAGTACCTGTCTGAGCTATTGTTTTAGAAAGTGTAGTTGCCCTGCAACAGGAGAGAGGGCTTCCATGGTGCCTGTCTGCGTCATAACGATGGCTACTGATGGAGCTGCTTTATTTGTTTTGCATATTCCAAAACTTGATCAATGTGAGTATTTGGAAAACAGAAAATAAAAAGATGAACAAAGCCACGCCCCCAGCTCCTCCCTGACTATCCAGTAGCGCATCCCAAAATGGCAGCTGAAGAGCTGGATCCAGGCCTTGGCTTTCACAAGTCCTTTCTTCTTTTTGACCCTTTCCTCCTCCCAGCATTCTTTTTCTTCTCCATTTATCTTATAAAAAAAGACTTCAGTTTTCAAATTTCTTTATACTACACCAGTCAGTGAGGACACCGGAAACCCATTCATTCATTCATTCACTCACTCACTCATTCATCCAGGATATGTTCTTCACGGTTTCTGAAGCATTGATGAGACTATTTGCCAAGTTCCGTTGCTGGTCCCTGGGATGCCATCAGACTTAGTACCCCTCCACAAATGTCAGTTAGATTAGTGTTGGGGTGGCGGCAGGGGTGGGGGTGGGGGTGGGGCGGTGACAGTAAGCATTTTTGTAAAAACTAAATCTCCAAAGGAAATCACTACCTCCAAATCTACTTATGTTAGATGGGGGAGAAGGGAGAATTAATTTGCAAAACCCTAGTTCCTCCTTCCTTAAAAAATTATTACTTTAAGGGGTTGGAGAACTGGCTCGGCATCTAAGAGCTCACACTGCTCCTGCAGAGGGCTGGAGTTCCTGTCTTCTAACACATTAGGCAGGTCCAGCTGCAAGGCATCTGATGCTCTCTGCTGGCCTCTGTGGGAACTGCACTTGTGTGCACAAACCCAACTCCACACACACACACACACACACACACACACACACACACACACACACACTTCAAGATAAATCTTGAAAAGAGAAAGAAAAGATGTGGTTTTAGAGATTCTACTATGCTTTGGGGACTAAGTATACATGTGGAATTTATCCCGTGGGTTTGAATGTGTCCTTAACCCTTCAGAGGATCTTTTCCCTTGGAACACTCAGATCTCAGTGTGCTCTATTTTCCGTGCACTGGTGCATTGTCATCAATTGTGAGATCAACGCTAGTCGTCTGATGCTAAGCAAGCCAGGAAAGGAAGGAAATGTGAGGTTTCTGTTAGGAACTGCCTCATCATCTTGATGTATAACCTGTGTTATACATCGGAGCTATCTGGATCCCTGTATCTGTAAGGTGAAAGGCTTGAACTCCTAACCCAGACTTATCCCTGCCTCTAACTCCCCATTGTCTAAACTTACTGCTCTGCCCTGGATGGGTAGCCATTCAACATAGGAGAATAAAGTTTTACAAAGAAACAGAGTTCTTGATTTATCCAATTAGCAGAGCTGTGTGAATTCACTCTTGCCTGGGACGATGGAAACCATCATCACTGTTGACTGGCCTGAACTGCTTCAGTGGAAGGATGTGAAAGAAGAGGAGCAGAAGGGCATACTCACGCTCTCCTTGTGGGGGAATATTGTACAACTGAATTCTGTGCAGAGCCAGCCGATTCTGCTCACTCTCCCGGCACTGTCTTCCTCATCAGACAAGATGACCACTCCAAGGCATTGGCTTTTGTTCTTCCTGTGCATTTTGTTCAGCCAGTGGACACATAGTAGAATAACAGGCAACTTACAGAATCTTAAGGCAAAGGTTATTTGTGCTTTACTGGGGGAGATGCTTGTTGTTGTTGTTGTTGTTGTTGTTGTTGTTGTTGTTGTTCTTCTTCTTCTTCTTCTTCTTCTTCTTCTTCTTCTTCTTCTTCTTCTTCTTCTCCTTCTACCTCTCCCTCTCCCTCTCCCCCTCCCCCTCCCCTCCCCCTCCCCCTCCCCCTCCTCCTCCTCCTCCTTCTTCTTCTTCTACAATGACAAAAACAACTCAAGGAGGAACCAGCTTATTCTGGCTCACTGTGAGGCCGAACAGTCACGGCAACAGGACACTTGTGATGAAGTGGTGAATGTTGCTGCCCATCCCCTCCCCCATCGACAGATCCAGGATCCCAGCCATGGAATGGGGCCACCCAAAGTGGACAGACTGCCCACCTCCACTAGGACAACCAAAATCATTTCCCACAGCGGAGCCCAGTGGTTTACCTCCCGGGTGGTTTCAGATTCTGTCAAGTGTAACACGGTCACGCTTGTGCCTCATTTTCGTCTGTTTTAATTAAGATCTTGAACGACTCAAAGATGGAGTTAGGTTGACTTATAATAGCATTCTCTTATAACTATTCTTTCGATTGGATTTCAAAATAATGCTAATACTAATAGAAAGCTCACTTTGAGGAGGAGAACACTTAAGATTTATTATCCAAACTGCAGGATTTTTTTGAGAGTATAAAGAGGGATGATTGTTATTTATAAGGCTAGGATAACAGACTCTAATAAGAATGACCCTTGGCCAATAAGTCATATGCCTTCCACCCATAACCCGGGGCCAGGCACTTCACCGAGTTAGTTTAACTTGTTAAATTATGATAACAATTCTACAAAAACTGTTTTCTCAAAGCCCATTCAATACAGAAAGAAACAAAAAGTTGCCTAGGTAAAGTGACTCGATACTGATGCCTTGTTCTCTCTCTGGGTCATTGGAATGTGAACCTTGACATGTCTCGGAACAGCCAAGCCTCCTTCTGGTCAGCCCTTTTTCTTGACAATCTCTTGGTTTCTGCAGGTATGATAGGCATGGTCCCAATTAATCAATGTTGGTTGAGGGAAGCAGATTTTTATTAAGCACAGACATTTGTGAAACAGATCCTTAGAAGTTTGTCAGCCTCTAACATAAAAAAAAAAGTCTAATGAACTCTTTCAGCCTGTTTATGTGGATATCTGATGGCACAATCGATCTGTCTCTTTTCTGGTTTTTAAACTTGTCCTTTGAAAATCTGGACAAAAAGGGTTAATGGAAACTATCAGAGTCGAAACCTTTCAATTTATATTGATAATCATCAGGGGAAAGTGTGCTTTTCTGGGTGTGTTTCATGAGAAACACACACACACATTTATCCTCAGATATACTGTACATGTAACAGGGTAGCTAAGGTAAGTAATTTGGTCCTTTTGCTGCCATCAAACCGTGCATTGATATTCAGAAGTCTGTCATATTTGTTCCACCCCTCCCCCACTGTTTCTGAAGCTGCCCTCTATTCTCTCAGAATGAAACCACCCTTTATTTTGGACAACGCGATCACACACACCATTGAGTCAACAATTTATAGCTTTTAAAAATAGGGACTTTGTCCCCTCTCAGGTTTGTTGTTTATCATAATCATCTTTCAAGTGAAAAGGCTAATTTACCCTTTCTATAGGAATATTTTAAGCTTGATTATCATAATATTACAGCCGCCTGAAAAGGTCTAAAAACGGGACATTGACCTTGAATGTTTTCTGCATTTAGCTCATGGTGCTTAACATTCAGGAAAGAATGTAACTGCAGCTCATTTATTAATGTATAATTTCACAATGTTAACTATGCCTCCATCATGCAAACGGAAAAAAGCTTACAGGATGCCCTAACATGTATCTGATAGTTTATGAGAGGGGGGGATGCTTGGAAATACAATGTAACGAAACTCAGTTTTCCCACTAGACTGACTGTAGTTTATAATTTAATTTTTACTGACACTTCCCTGTGTATATTATTAGCCTGACAAAACGCAAGCAAAATAATCCTGAATTAATTAAACAGAAACCAAATTGCCTCTAGTAGTTTGTCTGTCTCTCCCTGGCATTTTTACACACACACACCACTTGGAAAAGAGTTTGGTGCATTCTAGAAGTGGGACAATAGCTCCTTGGTGAATGTAGACTCCATAATTTGGGAATGGGTTAGATAGATTTATGGGACAGGAGGTTTGTCAGAAGGCAAGGCTTTTATTAGTGCTTCTGTGGAAGAGACCACTTCTCACAGAAATGATTGCTTCTTGCCAATGGAGACAATAATTTAAATATCAAAGTCTGTGCCCTAGAAATGAAAGGCAACACAAAGTGAGGTATGATGAATTGATAGAGGTTCGGTGGAAATGGAAAGTAGGTATCCGAACTTGGATGCAAGTCTGTGCTCTCAGTGGGAAAGGCGCTAGCGTCACCAGGCTCCTAGCACAATAGAAGCTGGCTTCTGCCCGTGACAAAAGAAGGGACAGTTAGATGAGGGGACCTGAGCAAGGGCACAGGGCTCCTGAGGGCAGTACCTGGGGTCTGGCATCTGACCCCCTGTGCTTGTTACCTAAGATGCTTTCTGAAGGATGTTTGTTGTTGTTCTCCTTTGGGATGTAAAGACAGTAGTTTCTAATAATCTTGCTTAGTTAAGTTTATGTGCTCTTATCCATTGCACCATATACAGTATGTCTAAGATGGTAGGGCAAGTGGTTCTAAAGGCTAAACCACTTTTCAAATGTTTAGGGACTTGAGGGGAGACACTTTTAAATGGTAGAATACAAGGTAAACTGGAATCATCAATGCATTAGGCCATTGGCTTTCAACTATGTAACACCCGTCAGGAGCGCAGTGTGAAACGGAGACCTTCAAACAAACCAAAGATGATTTAAAACAATTCAATAGATCCATCCTATTGGTTCTCATGGACAAAGTTGAAAATTAAAATCATTAGAAATACAAGAATGACCAAGACTACATTCCTCCTTGCCTTTGCTCAACCCCAAAATAGTGTTAGGATATTTTAGGACATGGTTTTGATGGGGGATGTAGTAAAATTCCCGCCACATACAATTCACAGGAGCCTATCCCTTGTTTCCACTTCGACACTGCTTATTACTGATTTATTCAAATAGAAATGAAATCTCTCCTCTGACTGGTGCCTCTGCATTTGTTGAAGATATTCAGATATTTGTGACCACATTGTCTAATGAAGGAGAGATTGGACTAGAGGGCAGGCCCAGTGCGTCGGAGACTGATAGTAACTAATTCATCTATAGTCTTTGTGCAACAGTTCTCAGGGGTCTTTTTGTTTGGTTCAATTTTTCCTGATTTGGGTGGACTCCTTGTGGTAAGATTGTAGAGCGCATACACAGACCAACAGTACATGCTTCTCTAGGCCTTTGTCTCTTTTCTCCCATCTCCGCTGTGTCTCTGTAGTGTTTTCTGAGATTCTTGGGTGGTTAATTCAGTTTAAAAGGTGGCATGTTTATTATGAATAATTCTCTGTTCCCTGCCTCGTCCAAGGTGAGAGAGCTCTGTGGCTGGGAACGGCGTCTTGAGAGGCCTTGAGCTGTGTGCTTATATACCTTCCTGCAAGCTTTTAGGCAAGTTTATTGCAGTGGGGTATTATTTTAAATTGGTGCACTGGATTTAAGATTACAAGTGGTACCTTAGGGTCTTGGACAGGGTGTAAGCCACATCACGTACCTAGCATGCACTGGTTGCCCAGTGAGCGTGTGGTTAGGGGAGGATCAGAAAGAAGGCCGAGCACCTCTGTGCATGTTTCATCATGCCTGTGAGTCTAAGCATGTTCCCAAAATATTCAGCAGAGAAATCAAATGGTCTGTAATGACAGCAAACAAATTACCCAAATGAGAAAATTTGGGGAAACCAAAATCACTTCGAGACCTTGCAGTGGCTTAAGACTCACTGGTGAATAATTAACTCCAAACCTTGTCTTTAAAGGGCCATTTCGAAGGAGCCACAATGAAAGGAGTCACAGCAGTGTGACACGGTGAGTTTGAATAGAACAGGGCACTGTACAAGTAAGTGCAGAGCGGAATACATTCTTTGGGATATTAAGACCTGTCAAGTAGACGGGATAATTTTAAATTTTAAGTAAATATTCTGGGACAAAAACATGAAACTTCTGTTGGATGTGAATATATATATATATATATATATATATATATATAACATATATATGATAGATATATAAATCTATTAATTACTCTGAAAATTTTAATTTAGTAAAAAAAAGTCAGAGCAGTGTTTGAGAGATGGTTTTCTTTGTCAAGCAGTGTATGCTTCTGTATTCCTCTGATCACATTTTAGAAAAAAGAACATATTTCTTGCAAAACGTCTTTTTATTTATTTATTTACTTGAAAACTGATCCATGTCTCATTTCCAACTGAATAGGCAAATCTTTTTATTTTTATTTTTTTTTAAACTGAGTGTCTACAAAGTGCTTGGATTTTCTTCTCCATATCAAAGCTCTTTTAATACAGTGCTCACAACCAGATTTACATCTTAATTGCAGAGTTCAGGTTTAACCTTATAGACAGCATAATGCTAGTGGTAATCAAGCTTTTACTACCTGTTTTTATACAGTATTCTTAAGCACAGTCTTTTTTTTCCCCCTCTGTGTAAGTCCTGGTTCTAGAAACTTGTGTACATTTAAAACACACATAGAAGGAATCAGATGCCTATCTTGGATATGGTGGAGGGGTGTGTGTGTGTATGTGTGTGACAAAATCATGCCTGTCACTTTTATACTCTGAATTTTAATGTGGATGTTCTATTTTAGTGTTTTGTTTCTTAAAGACCTAGAAAATCTGAGAGGGTTGGGAGAGTTAAGTTCTGATGTGGTGAATTTAACACACACTGAATATCTGAGCTGTTTTATTTTGATCACAGAGATTAATCCTATTCCTGCCCTGTAAGACTTCAGATGCAGGAGGCTGGTAAGCAAGAAAGCTGAATTCTGTCAAAAGCCTGGGTCTTCCACTCCCCAGGAGGTAGCAGATAACTCTTTGCTTGAAATAGCTGCTATCTCTTTCAAATGTGCATTTGCTAGTATATTTTTTTTTAAAAAAAACTATAGTTTAAAATAGAACACAAGATATTCCTTATTATATGAGAATTAGAAGCAGCCCCTACACTATTGTAAGAGGAAAAACACTGTTTTTCTGAAACTGCTTCTTGTAGGCCAGGCTGGGGGGCAATATGAAAAATATTCCTGAGTCAATTTTTTTTTAAAACAAGCCAGGCATGTTGTGTGTAGAAGCTCATAATTTGTGTTTTACCTCAATGCTAAATATTTTGGATAAAATCACTTCTACATATAATTTTATTTATATTCACACATAAATATGAATATAGATATAAATATTCCCATGTCTCCTCTATGGAAATAGGTACATGCTTCAGAATACTTTCGGCTCATTGCTTCGTGTTCTTGCGTGAAGCAACAAACCCTGTATGTTGATTTTGCGCAAAGTACGCAGATATTTAAGGCTCTCATTGCCACTCCCTGTCCCCGCCCTTGGTCTGCCGGCCAAACCTGGAAAGTGAAGCAGACAGTGGAGAGAGAGAGAGAGAGAGAGAGAGAGAGAGAGAGAGAGAGAGAGAGAGAGAGAGAGAGAGAGAGAGAGAGAGATTACCCACAGAATTTGCACAGGCCCCCTCTCTGCAACTGTATCCGTGCACTCTTCTGCACTTCTGTGACTGTGACGCTCGAAGAAAGCCTTATTTTATTTTTAAATGTTCTTTATATCAGGACACAGCAAGGAAAGGTATGAGTAGAAGCTAATGAGACAGTGGAACACACGCAGCAACAACAATAATAAAAAGAAGTAAAACGCAGCGGTCCCCGGTGGAGAACTCAATGCACAGAGTAAGGCCGGATAAACTTCCTTCGCCACCTTCTGCAGAATCCGTCGGCCAGATTTATCGAATTGGCATGAGTTCTTTGAAAAAACAAAATAGGTCTGAGGTTAGAAAAACCAACCATAAATCTCTTCAGCTTAGAGTGAGTTAAGTTAGTTATGCTTGATATTTTCCCCTTCTTTCTCCCTTCTCCCCCTCTTTTTAAAAGCTTCTGGGGGTGCGTGAGGGTAGGAATTAAAAGAATAATAAGGGAGAAGCTGCGGATCGCCGGATCGCCGGGGCTTTTGCAGCCGCTGCAGCTTTGCCCACCGTGCTCCGGGCAGGCATTCGCCCTGCCTACCTGCAGGCAGCGGCTCGGGCGGCTCGCGTCGCCTCCCTCCTGATTGGGCAGCGGCCCCCCAATCAGAGGCTCTCCTGGGCCGGTGGGACTGCATATGTAAAGCCCTACTTCATATTAATAAGCTCCAATCGGGGCTTTAAGTCCTTGATTAGGAGAGAGTGTGCGAGCCTCGGTCCCAACTGGCCGTGCCTATGGGCTTGTCACCAAGAGAACGCGTGTGTTAATTGCACCGGGCTCTGTCAAGGAAACTTTGATTTATAGGTGAGGTGCACAAATAATGGTTGCCGGGCGCACATGGATTCGGTAGAACTTTGCCTGCCTGAATCTTTTTCCCTGCACTACGAAGAAGAGTAGGTACCTCTTTTTTTCTTTCCTTTGCAACTCGGCGTGGGGGTGCGTGTTGTGCGGAGGAGCGGACGGGGCAGCGTGTGTGCACGCGGATCAACGTAGTGACCTGGGTGCTTGGTGCGGGTGCTTGATGGTGTCTGTCTGGTGCCTTTTGTGTGGAGGGTGATCTCCTAATTCAGTAAGTGGAGAATTGTTCTCCTACTACAGCGTTACCTTTGAGGCAGCCCTGTGACTGTCACTAAAACAGCTGGGTGACAGTCACTTCTCTTTCAGGTGCTAAGAATAGGCGCTGGGCACCAATGCTCAGTGAACTGTTAAAATGCATCTTTTACCCAGATCCATTTTCCCCAGGAAAGATGTTTTAAAATACAATATTCAAAATGATTTATACTACTGAGTGCCTCTTATGTATTTGCAGTTTGACAGATATTTGAAACTCCCTGTCACCCTTTACCGCGCAGAGTTAGAGGCAAAATTGTACATTTATTAATTCTCCTTCAGAGAACAATTTAGCAACTAGCCCTGTGCTGCTCGGAGCCAGCGTAATGGTATTTGTGTGGTTAGCATTAACTCAGTACTTAACTGGCAAATCAGTCCATTAAGTAACATGAGATTTTCACACATTATAAATATTTAAAGGGGAGAAAACTGAAGAAGAAACAGAGACTTTTTTAAAAAAAAAAATCTTCCCTTAAATAGACAATGTGCAGGTCCTGAGTTTGGTTTATCCTGTCCAGAATATATATTCATGTCTCCATACACACACACACACACACACACACACACACACCAATACACACACACTTCTTTAAACCCAGTTCACTGATATTTATGAATACCTTCTTGGACTTCTTGGATATTCTACATATTTAGATCATTAAAGGTTCAGGGCAGGGGTAGGGAAAGTAAATTGGGCTCTTTTGTGTAAATGAAGTGGTCATAAACTTAACTTCAACCCACTGTTAAGACAAAATATCCGTGGACCACGGAAGCTGTCACTGGTCTCTTGATTTCTGTTGAGTCAGTTAGATTGCTTTGGCATTCCAGTAATAGCAACTGTTATAATTTTTTAAAAGAGTGCTCTTGGCAAACCTTTCTCTTGATAGACTGAAGAAAACATAGAACTCTGAGCGCTGGGGCAGCGTGCTGGCGGTAGAAGTCCACTAGCTGTCCTCAGGGACAACCCTTTGCATCCTAATCAAGTGAGGAAGGAGAAGTGGTTTGTAGTCTTCGGCTGCCTGTGTGTGTTCGAGTGTGTGTATGAGGGAGTGTAGGCGCACACGCTCTCCCGGGAGGACCTGAAACACCGAGAGGCTGTCTTTGCATCTGTTTGAAACACTTGAGGGAGAGCCAACGTTAAAAAATGCTCAAGAATAAAAATGAAATACAAACAAAGGTAAGACCGCCCGGTCAAGCACAGTGCACCTGGGCTGTGGAATGAGACTCTGAAATGTCTGCATGTCAGTGAGAACGCGTCAAGCCCATCCAGAGTCTGAACTTTGTCTCCCAAATAAATAAACAAAGCAAACTTTAAATTTCTTTCCAAAGGGTTCATGGAAAAAGGAGTTTCCTTGAATCTAACTTCTTATACCTAATTTGAATAATTAGTTTAGATAAGCCTCTTAGAGCAGATGTATTTAAATGAAACCAGGGCACATGTCCTTTTGGCTTTGGCGCAAGATTCAAACTAGGTTCTTTCTTTCTTTCTTTCTTTCTTTCTCTCTCTCTCTCTCTCTCTCTCTCTCTCTCTCTCCTTCTGGCTCAATTAAAAGTCATCTTTTAAAAACACAGATTTATTGTGTGGGTGCAGTTTCGGTGGTTACGTGGTTCACTGGACAGACCGAAAGATCCAGGGCTGAGCAGCGAATGCATCTGCCTCTCTGTCTCAATTAATAAACCACAGAATTTATACATGCTATTAATATTCATAGTAATTGTGCCGGTTTCAACCCCATCACGTGTGTATACACAGAAATGAAACCTGAGTTATGCAGTTTCCAAGGAAAATACTGGACCATTTCTGCTTGGGAGGCTGTTAAAAAGATTCATGCAATTTATTGACCACCATTAAGAGAGCTTAAAACGTTAACCTTTAACTATGTAAGTACATACATTTTTTTTTTTTTATTTTAGGAAAGGCGCCAGCACTTTCAAGAGCACAATGCTGTAACGCTTGTTTCGCATTGAATAGCAGTAATAGCTGATAACATAAATAGACGGAAATAATGTATCTGCTGGTTTTGACATATGTGTCTGTGTAATCATTCTAAATGAGTGTGCTCCTCTCACGAATCCCTTTCAACCTCTGATTAAAATGTAACATTGACTACAGGATTATAGAGCGGACTTAATTTTACTGACTGTTTTAACAGTTGTCACAGCTGTGGAAGAAGGCAATTGAAACACTCCAAAACCGCCAGGGAGAGGAGGTGGCAGTTTAGGAAATACCGGCTTTCATCACTGAAACCCAGACAGTGAACATTGGACAGTTTTGTGTTTTTAAGGATCCCTGCACAGAGCTATGCCCGTCTTATTGTGCTTGCTTTCCTCTGTCTGCTTTAGGGTGCCGCTGATTTTTATTTTCCTCTCTGACTCATGCATTCTTAGGAAAAGCTAACCTGAATTAAGATAGACTTCTTCCAAAGTAATACTATCATGGGGAAATAGGAATAATAAAAATAAGAAAGAATTCTGTATATAACCACAGCTGCAACAAAAGCCTAAATCATAATGGGTATGGTTACTGTTTTGTTTTTTTAAGGAAAAATGGGAGACGGCTCCAAGTTCCTTTAGATAGAACAGAATTTGAGAGCCTTCAAGAGGTACTTTAAGTTTATTTTTCTGAGGTAGAATACCCAAACTGCAGACTTGGAACTCTCTACTTTCTGTCTTGATCCTTCTGTACGAATCTGTTGCAAACACCTGCAGCCTTAAAGGTAGGTGGTGTAGGTGGGGTCTCTCGGTAAATCTCTGGAAATGGCAGCCAGCAGCAATTAGTGTTCTCTGGCTGTAAAATCCTGTAACCTTGCCCACCACAAAACTGAACAGAACATTTCTGTTTTTCAAAGAATTAAAAAAAGTATGATGCATGCCTTAAACTATATATGTATATAGTATAAAATGTGTGTGTGCGTAAATGATTTGTATTATGTAACTCGTGATTTATTTTTTCTCTTCTTGAAGTAATTTTTTTTAAAGTGTCCCCAAGTTAATGGAATACGTGTGGAAGGGGTGGTGACAGACACGTAGGCTCTCCTAGCTCTTTGTGTTAGGGTATGTGGGCACTACCCTGTTCACATTTGGTGGTGAATTTAACCATCCTCCCATCTTAGCAGAGGCAAGGGTGATAGTGGGGCCTCCGTCTTTCCTACAGAGATGGCTTCTTGTCTTAATGTGTTTGTGGCTGTGAAGCTTTATTTACTGAACCTGGTGTGTTGCAGGGGTAATTAACCCACGTTATTAGCAAAGCCCTTGTGGACAGCCATCAATTCTCTTGCATGGATGATCATTTTTCTAGTGTTTTCCCCCAATAAGGTAGCACTGTTTCTTTATATATATATATATATATATATATATATATATATATATATATATATATATATATTACATTGATAGTCTTTGATATATTTCTTTAATTTAATCTGACCTGCAATGTATAGTGGCTACATTCTCGGAGAATGGTATTAAAATTCAGCTTTTAAAACTGTATTGTAGTTTTAACAGGGGAGAAGATTTTTGTTGTCATTTTTTTTAAAGTTGAGAGAGAGAGAGAGAGTGAAAAAGACAGGAATTTTAAGCTTAAAAAGAAAATAACCCAGGAAATCACTTTTTAACTTCAAATAGTCCAGATCTTAGAATTTATGATCACACATGACTTTGAGGGTTTTTTTGATCAGATTTTTATTTAGTTAATAACAGCTTGGGCATTTTTTTTAAATAAAATATTGAGCCAGCAGAAAAATACTTGTGCCTCCTTGGTTGGGAAAAGATAAGGACCATCTCATTAGCTGGGCCATACTTTTGCAATTAATTTTCTATACCTGGTGCTATTCATCAAAGAGGGCAGCTAACTTCTCTAGGGTTCTGTTTAACAATACTTTCATGATCCCTCCCTCCCACCAGAATTACAGACAAAGAAGATGTGGTTCTTTGGGAAGATACGCAGAGTCCACATTGCAAGTCTGTGCCACTTGTGAAAATTTTCTCGGCATTGCTGTTAGCTTAGTGATTAAACTATTTCTTTGTTTTGCTTGTCAGAAGATGTTCAGCAGGAACAGTTTTCCTCTGTATGATTTCACAGACCGAGTTACAGTGACATTCTCTGGCTGCTACTTTACATATAAGTGGCCATTCATAGCACTGGTTTCAATGAAACCAATTAATAGCAAATAAACTTTCTAGATTGGTCCCACAAGCATTTACGAAGAAGACGAGAGTGTGCAACCACGGGAGAACTTTCAAGTCATGGCGGCAGATAAAACTGTTCCCCGAGTCTGGGCCCCCGAGCAGATTCACAGGAGAGAGAAACAATACCAGGTTGATATGCTATAGCGAAGGCTAGCTCTGGCCGAGCCAGCTCTCTGGAGAAAATCTTTGATTATGTTGGGCCAGTTTGTTCGGTTTTTATCTCTTATACACCCACTGGTATTGTATTAAATTGTCATTGTCCTAAAACACATGAGATAGAAATGAATTGCGCTTTTCTCTGCTCCCTGACAGTGAAATATTTCACCTCTCTCCAGTCATATTCTCCTGCACTTGGTAGTGCAGGGATGACACCAGACGGCTCTGCGGCTTGACATTCTTGCTGCATTTTGCATGTCTTATCATTGATTTTTTTTTCCTGTGGCCACGTCTACATGGATATAGATTATCAATGCTATGACTGATAAATAAATGCACACGTGCTCCTTTAAAATCGCAACCAGCCTCTAGGATACATATGGGAGTGTGTATGTATGTATGTTTATCTGCATGTGAAATACACATATGTGTGGGGACAGAGCCACGTAAACAGTTTAGATATGTCGCTAGTATTATTCATAAGCTATTGCCTAATAAAGTCATTCTTAGGTGAAATGCAAAAGTAGTTGCCAATTAAATTTCCAAGGTATGGTTTTTAACCTGGAATTTCTATCTTGAGTATTTATCAGGCCCAATTGGAAAATGAATTGACTGAGCTATTACACATAGGACAGGTGCACAGGTATCCTAAAATGCACATTTTTATCTGATTTTAATTTTTTAAAATTATATTCACTTATATATTCAGCATCTAGTAACCATAAATAATTTGTAAAATAGGAAATCAACTGCTGATGGTAAATGCATAATTTAATGGGTTGAGCCGGTATCCAGTAGAATATTTTGCAATAGCTCCTGGCTACATCTTTTCCTATATAATTGGCCTGACAAATATATGATAATAAAGAGCAGAGCAGCTCTCAAACAAATGTAAAACTGTGAATTTCTATGATTGCGCTCAGTAAATATTTCATTTGCTTTATTTATTTTTTCTTAAGAGAAAATGGATAAAAACTGATAGGTATTTTGTATCTATAAAATCCACCCTGGGCTTTCGTTAATTCAGCTGTATTCTCCGAGGTGAATTTCAGAATTCTGTGGTTTTGCTTTCATAAATCTGAGTGTGCGTTGAAAGAGAGCACTGATGCAATTGCTTTTGCTAATCTTCTAATTTGTGTTCTAATTCGTACGCTCCTTTAGAGTGCAGGGTTTCTTTCCTACCTTTGTTTATTTGCATAACCCTTTATCAAATTCCTGCTCTTGTGTTGATGGAAAATTCCTGCTCACTGCTCCTCTGCTGCAAGGGGTCGCTCAGCCTTCACTCTCCCCGAGGTGCTGAGTGACGCCTTCTGCTCTTTGAAGGACCCACCTGACCAATTCCTGTTTCAAGTTCACGTTATACTCTCACTTTCTAGGGTCTCGGGAAGCCTCAGCTAATAAAATGGATCTCCATTCTGACTTTTTTTTCCAACCACATCTCCCCTTCCTGCTATTTTATACTGAGTGTCAGATGTTTCTTTTTCTCTGATTTTTTTTTTTTGGACAGCATTTTTAAAAAAGTATTTTGCCAGTTATTAAATTGAAAGGATCTAGATTTTTCCCCCATCAAATATGTGTGTATTGCACACATGGATTTCTTGTTTTGATTTCTGAAGGATATTTTTGAATGTTTGGAGAGAACTGGCATTATATATTTTAATTTCTTCAAGTGGTATTCATCCTAATTTGTAGCAAAGCCTCCGTATTTGGAAGGTAATTTGTTAAGGCAAATCAACAAAAGAAGGGTACAGTTAATTTAAAATTGGGTTTCTACTGGTCTCTTGAAATCTATTTCAACACACTGGCAAAGGTTTATGTGTGCATTTAACCGTAGATTTTAACATAGAGTACTGAACAACAACAACAACAACAACAAAAACATTGGCTTTGACACTTAAAATGTATCAAATATTAAAGTGTTGAAGATCATCAGGACTTTACTGAAGATGAGGTTCTATGCTAGCTAAAGAACCTAAACATGAATTTATATTTTAATTGTATGAAGCAGTTTCCATCATATGCCTCTGTGCTTCCTCCCGTGGGCTCCAGTGCAACCAAATTGCATGCAGAATTTACATCACCGGGACTGAAGTGCATCTCACGTGTAATACACATTGGCAGCACGTACCTAGCCAAAGAAAACAAATTAATATTGGGCACACTGAGGGCTGCCAGGCACATCGCAGACGCGTCAGTTTAACTTCGCTTCATCATCCACCTTCTCCGAAAACAGTTGGTTAGGATGGTACTGAACATCAGGTGTGCGAGCACTAAAATCTCATGTAGAGCCGAGATTGGGTGGGTCAGCTGAGGGCAAGGAGAGCTGGGCTGCTTCCTGACCACCGGGATTACCGTCTACCTAGGTGCTCATGAGTGTTTGTGCAACTGAACTTGTTTCAGATTCTTCCAGCAGTTTGTGAGATGCCATGCCAAGGCATGCGTCTCTGAGGTGTAAGCCTTCGCGATTTGAATTTATGAAACAAACAAACAAACAAAAATTAAAAATTGCGGAGCACTGGAAGGCTTCTGGGAAAGCCACTCTGAAAGGGACGCATCTCTGTTGGTGTAGCTTTGCCTACGTTTTTCTCCAAGAGCAAGGCAAAAACCTCTTGTGCTTTTTGTTTGTCTGGCTTAGTATACATTAAGTAGAGGCATGCTGAATTTTACCACCCCTCTCAGCACTGGGTCAGAATGATCTTGGCAATGATCATTCCTTTTACATCCGCTCCCCCAAATTTACTCATTTGCCTAATGGCTTTTGAGAATTTAAGCAAACACTTGCTCAATAAATTTGTTCCCCTTTATCTTAATATTTACACCATGAATTAAAATAGTTTTCCCAGGAATACTTTCCAAGTTTTCAACAGTCAGAAATTTTTCCTTAGCTTGGAAAAGAGTGAAAAAGCTTATTTACAAAGTTAGTACAAGTAGACCCTATGAAAAAATACTGGAAATTCTCTTCCTCTTTTAAGATCATTTAGTTGTGAGTGGTTCCCTAGACTTACCTCTGTCATCCTTAACGTCAAATTCTTACAGTACTTTTATTTTTCCCCAAACCCAAAGATGGCTACGATCACTGGCCTTCTCTTTCCCCCAAATGCAAATGTTTGGAGCTCTCCCTTGCCACAACAGATCTGACAGTTTGAGGAGGATTGTTAAACCTGGAATCAACCCATGATCAGGGGAAAAGAAGAGTCTCTGTGTTTAGTGCCTGCCATGCCTCCGCCTAGGAGATGACTCTCTGCAGTGGTTGCTGGAGCCCACGAAATAATGGAGCTTCCCTTTCTCCCTAATCTTAACCGCGACCTGCCTAAACAGTCATGGCAGCCTAGAGTCATAGATGGGGAAACCACTGTCCAATGAAGGGTACTGAGTTGCACGCTTTCGAGTTCTTCCTGTTGGTCTGCACATCTGAGGGGGACCCATGTGCTCAGAGTCTAGTCAGCATTGGGCTCTGACCTCAGGTGGGAGCCTGTGGCTGACCTCTTCTCTTCTCTCTTAGCCAGTTGGACAATGAAGGGGAGGCTTACACCAACATTTTATGTGCAGAAGCCCCATCGCAAGAATGTCTGTGGCCCCATTGTTCAAGAGCTTCTCAGAAGTCCCTCATGTTCTAGGACTGTCATTGTTGTTTTTTGTGCCCCAAAGTACTACCCGCTAAGAAGGGCTTCTTTCAGTTTCTATGGACTCCCACCTCGTAGGTGACCTTCCAGAGACAAAAATAAAGGATCAACAACCGGGGATAGGGAAACCATGTTTGATGACATGTCTCCTTTCATACCTTTATACTGAACAGATTCTGTTGGTTGAGTCTGTAGAAATTACAAAACAAAACAAAACTCATCTGAGGGTAGCAGTTTCACTTCAATTGTATTTCTTTATTGTCTTATTTGTTTGTAGTGAACAAAACTTTAACGTGTAGAGCATTTGTGAGGGTTTTAATGATTGGAAAGTCTGTCCTGAGCTGTGGTCACCATATGTGACCGTTTCTTTCTCTCTCATCTTCAGTTTCTGGGGTTAGTTCCTTGATGTCTATTGTCTTCTTTTGCTTGCCTTTGTAGCATGGCTTGGCCTCTAGGTGGAGGGAGTGGGGAGTGGCTGGCAGCTCTAAATCATGTTCTCTGGACACTTATTCCCAAGAAATATACCCATTTTAAAAATCAGTTTCTTCCCATCTGTTTTGCTAAAGGACCATGCTCTTTGCTGGACAGGTGCTAGATCTCCCCCCCCCCCAGCCTAGGCTGCACCCTTCATTCTCCCTGTGGGTTCCAAGGAGATCTCCCCCAGCACCTTCCGTTTGTGTTTTCTTTTGTTTCTGTTTGCAGAACATTCTACCTGAGTGCTTTTATGGTGTTTTCCCGATGGTTGTCAGTTTGGGATACTCAGCTACTGACATTTTTGTTAAGTTAATGTCACGGCAGAAAAACCAAAGGCAAACTGGAATCTGGCTCTAGCACGGTGGAAGATACAACTTTCCTTTTGATTGTGTGTAAATACAGTTCGTTAGCTGGGGGGTTTATCAGATAGCTTGGCAGAGAGGGAGAAGAGCAGTGCAGACTGTTTTCAGTAACCACGCTGGCTCATAAGCCTGATAAGATTGAGAGAGCTTTTTACGAAGTGCTGATAGGTTTGAATAAGAAAGGACTAATCTTCTTCAGTGGCACCAGCTTATCGGAGTGGAGCAAAATGCCAACACTTTTACATTAGCAAAAGTAAATGTTTTAGACACTCTGGGCCCCCTTTTTTTCCTATTCAAGTTAAATAAGGAGGGGCGCTTTCGGGTGTGTGCTAATGAATAGAAGGATTTATTACCTTCACTGAATTACAGGGGGAAATGTTGATAAAGGAACCCTCGGCATCAACAGCAGTGTCTTTGATAAGCAGGTACATGTATGCTCTCCATTCTCTGGAGAAATTAACATGCCAAACCGTCTCTAGGTCCATTAAACACAATTTCTGATGTTCCAAGATTCAGTTTTGTTCTGTGTCAATCGAGGCTCCTTGTTTTCTGAGCCCGTGAGTGACAGGCATTCGAAACTTCAGCTTATCAGACTTAGAAGATGCTGGTGTGCTACAGTCAAGTTTCAGGAATGCGGTGTGTGTCTGCTGGGTTGAGCCAGAGAGGTCCTATTAAAATAAAATAAAAAAAAAGACAACAATAAAAATTATGACTGGGGAGAGATGCATTCTAAATTCAGGAGCTTTAATGAAAAGTCAGTTGTTTTTGTCTAAACAGTAGTCCACTTTAAAGTGTGCACCCTTCCTTACTGGGAGGAAAAAAGGTTTGCTCGTTTTCTTTTAATAGGAACCATTAACTTTCCCAGTTGTAGCATCTTCTTGTCTTTGTAATCTGATGCCTCCAAATAATTTAGCGTATTCAGATTTGATAAATGGTAGTGCAAGATCAGAATGATTGATTTTGGATTACTATTGATTACTCTCAATGAGATCACCGTGACACACTCGAATCAATAGTCTTCGATTAAGCGAGGCACCACAGTTCCATACACTCCCCCAGCAGTGGGGGACCGAGGGGCAGAGTGTTCACAAGCTGATAAATTGACAAAGCGTTCTGCTCTAAGCAGCTCTTTGTTCAGCACTGGTTTCTTAAAATATATTTCATTGGAAAGTTCGTTTTTTGCAACTTGGGGCCTTTCTGTGGAAGAAAGGTCATCAGTTTAAGGATTATTAAATTTTAACTAAAAACAACTGGGCTCCATTTAGGTGTAAAATCATTTAAGTACTTACTGCAGGCAACCTTCATGCTTTTGAGCTGTCGCTCAAAGGTTCCATTCTTTTATGAAGATGTCAATTGTAAACATAAAAATGCATGGCTGGAAATAGAATGGTTTTAAGATTCGAAATGAAATAAAAATTCCTGCCTGAGGAGAGCGGCATAATCAAAATAAGGTGGTCTCCACTCTGCTCACAGTGAGCCGTGCTCCAGAGCAGCGCTGCAAGGTGGCAGCAGGCACCTTATCAAGCACAGCCGCTGGATTTCTTTCCCTCCCCTCGTCCGTCCGAGGGTGTGCGTAGCATCTCCAGCGCCAGACATAGCATGCTAAACAGCGTTTGATCTGTGAGCCGCCAGCACTGTCGGCCCCTTGGAATCTTTCTGTCGCAAGCAAACTTACAAAGTCGTTGGCAGGGGAAGTCCATGTTTCCCTCCTTTTAGTGAAGATGCTCAAGGAGGCTGCTCTGCCATCTTCTGCCCTTGTGCTGTCTGAGCATGGGCTGCGCAGCCCTGGCATGGTGGTCGTCCTGGGTGGCAGAAGCAAAAGTGATTGTGCTAGCCATCCGCTCTCTTGGGCTCTAAGTGAAAGCTCTTACAGAACCTGTCTGACTTTTGAACTACTAGGCCTGTGAACCCAAGTCTTGAGTAGCTTGCAGTCCTTTTTTGTTTTGTTTTGTTGTTTTGTCTTGTTTTCTTTTGTGAGTGATGCCCTGGATCATAGAGCTAAGCAGAGGCTACCAAGGACTCTATTGCTAAGCTATCCCCCACCCCCACCAAGCCCAGCCATGACTTTTAACATTGGTTAAGTACTACAATTTTGATAGGAAACTTAAAAAAAAAAAATTGAAAAATTAGCAAAAAAAAAAAATTCAATGCAAAGGTCAAGTTTCAAGTTGAGAAATTACCTATAAAAACATTAGAGTGCTTTTAATTTTGCGTGGAAACAATATAATTGGATTCTAATTTTATTAGGTTGAACCGTATGAAGTTGCTGTTTTGTAGGTCAAAAAAGAATGGTCAAATATCAGCAATTTTTGTGTGATCGAGCCCAATAATTGAATTTATTTCTATGCTGTTCATATTCCATAATCAAATTGGAAATGACATCTGGTCCTTAGTCTCTGATGGGCTGTAGCAGAATATGGGCGATGCAGGAATTCTGCCTTCAACTCTGATAAGCTTCTTGTAATGTCATTCTAGCAACCGTGTCGTTTCCTTCAGTATCATCTAGAGAGTGTCCAAGTGTCTGCACACAGTGCGGAAGTGTGCTGGTCCTCTGCCTGTCCTAAGGGAGCACGGCTGAGGGTCTATGTGAAGTTTCCATCTGATAAAGACCCTCTCTCCTGCCCCTCCTCCACTCAGAGCCTCAGGCAGAAACGACTTCCTAAAAGAACGGAGTGTAAACGGTTTCAAAGGAAATTGAGGAAAATTACCTGTGCCCCTGATGTTTCCCCCTCACATGCTCTGAGACCCCTATGACGGGACACCTCAAGCTGACGCTGAGACCGGAATGCTTTATTGGTCACAGTAATCAGAGATGTTCTAAAGTGACCCCCAAGGCCACCCACTGACCCCCTAGATGTGGGCATATGTCAGGGCTGCCCTGCCCTGGCCAGGAGGAGCTCTCTGCACCCACCTATGGGCAGCAGCTGGCTCTGCAGGCACAGGAAGGGCTCTGAGGCCACCATGGAACCTGTGCAGGACAAACTGCATCTTGACTTCAGGTCACATCAGGACTGCGTGAATTTCTGTGCCTTCAGGTGAGTCCACAACCACTTACATCTCATTCCAAAACAAGGACAGACATAGCTTTCTGGATCTTTTTTTTGGGGGGGGGGAGGTAGGGTGGTGACTGACTTTGCTGGTCCCATTGTTAATCATGGAGTACCCCTTCACCCCTATTCTCCCCTGTCTATGACATGCATTCGATTTACCGTTGCTACCAAAAAAGAAATCATTCCACTTGCTTCTAGACTCATGCAGCACAGAGGTCCTAGTCATGGTGGGGATGGAACATGCTTAGTTCACACGTGTCGTTGCCCTGGCCACACTATGTGGGTGCCAGTGTCAGCCTGGACGCAAGTACATTCTGCATTCCTTTGCATATGGAAACCCTATGTCTGTGGCAGACTATTTCCCTCTTGCTAAAGACACAAAGCAGTGGGTGATGATGTAAGATAAGCGTGTTATGCCTGACTAGAGTAACTCCCTTGGACTGCCCAGCCACAAACTCTATATCAGTTTGAACCAAAGAGATAAAAAGCTGAAGAAAATAAATAGCCAAAGAGAGTTCGCTCTTTCTATGGAAAAGACCAATTGATTTTTATTTTATTTTTTATTTTTTTTTTTTTGGGGGGGCGTGTGGGTAGAAAACTGGAGACACCCTAATCTGCAGCAGAGGATGGTTTTTGTAGGACTTTTCCCTTAGGCTTCTTTTGTTCCGGCCCTGGCTGGAGGGTAGCCTTTGTCCAGCTTCCTTGGGAGCCGGACTGAGCAGATTCCTCCCGAGCAGCAGGAGCGAGCCACGGCCCATCAGCAGGCTGCCAGTCGTCAGCAGGTGTGAACAACATAAAACAGGATTAACGCCGAACCGACGTGTGTACTAAAAACAGAACCCCTGCCTTACTTCAAGAAGGGACACGCAGAAATGGAAGAGGCAAGCCGTGCCGGACCGTGCGCCCTGCTTACCAAACATTGCCCAGTGAACTGTGTAGACGGCGGTCGAGGGCAGAAAAGGCGGGCAAGGGGCATGGGTTCGCTCCTGAGTTCTCTCTTTTCACGTTGTAAATTCAAAGCTCGGGGAGCAAACCTCTTAGGACTGTTTTGGAGGTGTTTAGAAAGTAAAGCGAAAGCCATTTAAGGAGAGTCTGGTTGGCAGGTTAATGGTACAAAGACAGTGTCCCTGCGTCCAAACTAAAGGCTGAGGGGCAGGCATTTGGCATAGACCATCTCTAAAAAGGTCCTACTGATCGATTGTTCTGTTATTTTTATGTTTAGTTGGATTACTGGTCTCATAGTTTTCCAAATAAATTGCAAATAAACAAAGTAGCCAAATAGTAGAGACTTTATTCTTATAATTATTAATAAAGCAACAATTCTGCTTAAGAGTAAGAAAGCTGCCGATAAGGAACAACTCTTAATATAACATTTACATATCCATTTCTCCTTGGGTTTGAAACCAATTTATACTTCAGAACTTTGGCGCTGGGGCACATTCCTTACGGTATATGGAGTAAGGAGCCAGTGGCTGTTAGTTGGAGAAACTACGTTGTGTGTATACGTACACACAAACACTGGGTGCATAAACCTTTAAGGTGTGCAAATACAGGTTTTTCTGCATGTTTACATAATTACACTGACTTCTTGAACTAAGACATTTATAAAACTGTGCTGTGCAACAATGTCACATGTACTTATTTAAGGTGCTTTTCAAATCAAATTTTGACAGTCCCTCTTGCTCCTCCACCCCTTGCTCGCTGGCTCCATTATTTCTGTGCTTGTGGTTCTAAAATCTAATACTTCACCATTTTTCTGCCTTTTTAAAAACACACTTGAAAAATTTTAAAATAGTAGGAACCCCTTCACCCAAGTGTTTGTCACTAATTTTACTATTAAAGTCACACTGCCTGGCAGTTGAGGTGTCTACATGTAATTTGCAAGGAACTTCCAAGCCATTTTCATCTGTGTAATTTCTAAAGTGTACATTTTTTTATTTTGAGACAGGATTCTGCCATGTCACCTTGAGTGGCCTGGAACTCCCGATGTGGGGTAGGCAGGCCTTGAACTCACAGGTATCTACTCGCTCCTGTTCCAAAGTGCTGAGATTAAGGGTGAGCACTACCACCAGGCTAAAGATTACATTTTCATCGTCAAGTTAACATATTGCCTAAGAAGCTAGGTTGCCACCACTTACCATTAATGTTTCTTCCCCTCAGAGCTACCCTGGCTTTTCTGTTTGTGATTTTAAATACCTCTGTTAGGAATATGAACTAGTTGAAGGGCTCATAACTTAATGATAGCTAATGAAATTGGGTCTAGGAGATATCTGTTTAAAATTAATTTTTGACATGTGATCTGTATAACCAACTGTCTAGTGTCAAATACCCAGCATCCAGTAACTCCTTGTGTTGCCTCAAAAATAGCTATTTATATTTGTTTGCATTTTTTTTTAAGATAGTTTCAGTGTCCTGCTTTGAGAGGCCACTGAGTGCGCACAGGGACAGGCCTAACTCTGAGGATCCTGAAGTAAAGGGTGAAAATACAAAATGACCACGGGTGTATAGAACACATTTTGAAGTGTGACTTTTTGTGCTCAGTCAATCTTGGGATACCCTCTCAGCTGGATCTTCACCCAGCATTTACACACACTGCCCTGTAGACTTCCCCAAAGCCAGGGTCTCAATTTGCCTGAGGACTCAATCAAAGCCCCTCCCCACTGGGCTGCCGCCCCTCCCCCTCTGCTGGCGCTCAGCAGATGCACTTTATTTCAGCATTTTATGTATTTATCTATTTTTTTTTTTTGAAGATGCAGCTTGCTTTGCCTCAGGTCATTAAAATCATTGTCTGCCACATCTTCAGATGTTTCCAATGAGATAATGAGCGGCATTGGGCAATAAGATTTATACTGGCATCACATAAGTTTACAGAAGGGTCAAATCATAGTACCACGGTGCCACTGTCAGCCGGAATGTGCCAGAAACATCTCGGGAGAGTTTTTGTCAAGTGTTTATGCTCAATTAAAATTTATACTCCGTGCTACCGAGAGTGACTGTCTGTAGTAGCTCGGTGTCAGTGTGGCCTGCTTCCTTTTGCAACTGATACATGACACAATATTTACTGTAACAGTGCTATAGGATGACAAACTTCAAAAGGGAGATACTAGTTTTTCAGAAAAGACATGGGAAAAATGAGACAGGATTGTCTCCACTTAGGCATAGCCAGTATTTTCCATACCACCAAAAGCCGTAACAGCATGGCTGCCGTGTCTCCATCGTTGGTGAGAAGCAGAGTTCGCCTTTGTGTAGGATTGTGCTTAGGAGCCTCCTGCACATCTCTCCTTCACTTGCGCTTTTTGCAAAATATTTGTGAAGATGAGCATCATTTCCATGACTTGACCCCATTAACCACGCCCCCCGCCCCCCCCCCCCCAGTTCTTTTCACTTCTTGAGGCCGAGATGGAATATTTCAGACGGATGCGTCCGCTTCTGTGCACACTGCTAGGATGTATCCTGAAGCCTTCCCCGTTTGTCTATAAGAAAAATAATAAAAACAGAATAACCCACTAACAAACAATGACATTTAAAAAAAATTCAGGGCTTGCTGGGATGGGGTGGCGTGATGGGAGAAAGATGATAATTTATGATCCTTCTGGTATCGATGTAAAAGATTTACCCATGCCCCGCTTCCCCACCACCCCCGAGCTCCACGGCGCTCAGCATCAGATGATGATAATGTACCTGGAAGGGAGAGGCAGCCTATGCCCAGGCAGGCAGCATCAGACAGGGCGCCTTGCCATCTGGTCCACCTGCTGCATGCATGAGTCCAGCTGGTGACTGCAATAGCTCACTGTGGGCCTCTTCTGAGGAACACCGGGGCTGCAAAGCAGGCAGTGTGAATTATTTAAGTAGCTGGTATAAATAAATAGAGGGGAAGGGGAGAATAACAGGGGAAGAAAACTGAGAGGACCTGCTCTCTCCCTGCTCTGTCTGTAGTTCTGGAATGTTCTGATCCGGTGAGAACATCCATTTGCATGTAGATTTGGTTGTGTAGATCACTGTATAGATTACACAAGGAGGAGATTTATCTAGGTTTAGATAAAACTCTGACTGCTTTGCACTTAAGATAGAGAATCTTAAAGAGTTCAGCATCAGGAGAGCTGATAACGGGGAGTGTATTTCAGGCATCCATTCACAGAGGTGAAGCTACTGTTTGTCCCTTTAGGAACAGATGGGTCTTGTTGGGGTGGGGGATGGGGACACATGCTTGACTTTTCAGTTATAATTTATAGAATTTGAATTTTTCCTGCTAGATTCAAAAAATGAGAAAAATTGTATTAATTTGATTTATGCAAGTGGCTAATTGAAACTGTTTTAGATAGGTACAGTTCCTTTCACTGATTGGATGTGTACATTAATAGGTCTTATTAATAGGTGTTGAGTGAGGAGAAAAAAGTCACCAGGCAGAAATCTGTGCATAACTCTGAGTTCTGTGTCTAGATTCAACAGACGGGTGTGCACAGTAATTCTAAACACACCGTGATTAATGCAAAAAGGAAATACTGAAATTATAAGCCAGACTCAGTGAGCTGCTTGTAATGGATTCAGTGAGTAAAATACTGAAGGTAAGGGAAGCCTGAACAATGTGGGATTTAAAGACTTCATGGGCATCATTTTACAAGTAACAAAATCATTTTCCGAGGTCATGATCGTCACAGAGCCTGGGATGAGGTAGTTCATACAAAATGGATATAAGTTATATGTGAATGGTAAGGGGTGTGTCTGGGATTGCAGTGTCCAGAAACTACTCATGTGGTCTTTCCTTGGCATGAGACTATGGCATTGTTTGAAAGAGAGGATGGAGATTCTGTAATTAAATTGGTATCTTTTTCTACCCCTTCTCTTTTTTGACATTACTTGAGTGGGTAATACTGATAAAGAATGCCCTTTTGGTGTCTACCTGTTCATTTTTAGTTGATATACCTATAATAAATCCATGAGAAAGTAACAGTCTTGTTAGTGTCTCCCCTGCACATACATGTTCAGCAAGGCATGGACATGGGAGAGCAGGGGAGACATTAACAAGCCCATGTCCAAGGACAGACATCATTGTATCTCATTCTCTATTTAGCTGTAAGCCGAACTTACTTGAGGTTCTCTCTACCCAGGAAGCCTCAAGTAATTATCTGAACTTCATAAGCAATTTTCCTATCTACAGCCAAATAGGCACAGAAGAAATAAGTAACATAGTTAATTCTAAAAGTAACCAGTGACTTCCTTCATTTTCTTTCTTTCTTTTTCTTTCTTTCTCTCTTTTTTCTCTCTCTTTCTCTTTCTTTCTTTCTTTCTTTCTTTCTTTCTCTTTCTCTCTCTCTCTCTCTCTCTCTCTCTCTCTCTCTCTTTCTCTCTCTCTCAAGATTTATTTTATGTGAGTATATCACTGTCTTCAGATGCACCAGAAGAGGGCATCAGCCCCTATTACAAATGGTTGTGAGCCACCATGTGGTTGCTGGGAATTGAACTCAGGACCTTAGGAAGAGCAGTCAGTTTCTTAACTGCTGAGCCATCTCTCCAGCCCACTCCCTTCATTTTCAAAAGGCGTTTTATGGCGTCTGACTTACAGTCATCTCTGTCTATTCTCTTTCCATCCACCTTTGAAGTTCCAAGCAAAATATTTGTCTTCAGCAAAGTTACTCTGAATATTCAGATAGCTCAGGCAAGCTGCACCATCTCCCCACCTAGGCCTCTCCTCACCCTTCCTGCTGAGATGACCCACCTCACTTTGCCCATCTTCTGTGCTCTGCCTCTGTGTGAAGAAAAATCCCTTCCCATTCCCATCCCATCTCCCTAGACTTCGTAATAGGCACCTCTGACTGTCCCAACCTCATCTTTTCCTGGGACACTTTCTCTTGCTGAGTTGCTAGAGAAATAAATGTCGCAGTAGGCAGAGGGCGGAGCTGACTGACTAGGCTTGGTTCAGTGTCCAGACCATGCCAGTGATAGACTTTGACTGCAATGGATGGTGTTGACGCAGTACTCCATGACAGTTTCAGGGAGCACCACAGATAGTTCAAGGCTCCTCAGACATACACAAGGTTGGTTCTTAAGCTGTGGCTCCCACAAGAACATTCGGGCCTTCTCTTATTCCTTTAATTGCCCTGCATTTACTGAGACTTGCTGTACCAACTTACAGGTTTTACATTTTTTTATTGAAGACACAGCCTTCTAGACTCCCGCTCTCCTCATCAAGTGACTCAACGGGGCGAGGTGGGGAGGGCTGGGTAGTTGATGGGGTGATTTTACCAGGTCAGCCTTGCTTGTGTCATGGTACCTTGGAAATGTCATCCTTCCTGCCATCTTAAGATCACCCGGGGCATATGTGTTTCAACAGGAATATCAAGGGGAACCTCACCAGGGAGCACCGTCAGCCCCCTGAGCTCCCCAGGAGCACCTCCTTAGCCTTTTGTAGTTTTTCTCCCTTTGAATCTGATAGGTGTCAAGAACATAGCCTGGGTGTGGATCTCTTTATTTGACTGTGACGTTCATGGGGGGTGTGATTTAGAAGCACTCAAAGCATCGTCTTTGAGAGGAAGCCAAGCACCCACATATTTGCTAGGAATTCTAAAAGAAAAATATTATCGTTTCTCAAGGAGACACCCAGCAGGCTATTAATTAGTGTTGTGACTTACTTTTGCAGAATGCTGACTTTGTAATTATGGAGTAAATTGGTAAGTCTTATTGATATTATGAAAACTAAGATAAAGAAAGAAAATGAATGCTAATAAAAGACTCTGTGTAACACATCACAGATCTCCAAAGTAAACCGCCCTGTAGTGGTTCCTCCTGGAACCTGCCATTGACAGTTCAGTTAGATTCGCTGCACTTCTGGTGAGCTAGCTGCTTTGAACGCGGCCTAACCGTCGCAGTGTTATTAATTGTACGGGTAAGAAGCAAACAGCACATGGTGATGCTGAATAGCTCCCCATAAAGAACCTCATTACCCCATTCACAGGGATGAAGAGGGGTCTTGTCATGAATTGCAGGAACTTTTATGGCTGTGTAAGTGGGGAGGTGAGGTGACCATGTGGGGTTTCCCAAAAGCAGGGGCGATCAATGGGATGGCATTCCTTAAACCATAAAGGCAGTCTGTCATGGTCATCTTTTGCTTGGGGAGGTCCCCGCTGCCCAGGCACGTCAGATCCCTCTACTGTCTTAAAACATTGATAATGTTGATTTCCATTTAATGGGAGGGAGTCCTGATAAGAGGAGGGATGGACCCCAGGCCTGCGCAGAGGAACGGAGAGGCCAGGAGATCTACTGGCTTCGCTTTGTCCCCATTTCCCAGGGAGCTCTTCAGGGCCTCAGACCTTTCGTAGTTTGTCTCACAGTCCACCCTGGAAGAATACTGGGCATCACTTTTAAGGATAATATACTTTGGGAACCAAGGTTCAGTGGTACACACTGTGGGCTCAAGAGCGGAGAACTTGATGCCTCCGCCTAAAGTACGTTAAGCCAAAGGAGCCGGGCAAGACCTTATGCTCCCTAAATATTCCCTCCCCCGACCCCTGCCACCACTTGGTTCTTAATAACGGGGTTGTTAGTAGCACCAGAGGGGGAAGTACAAACTGAGATTTCACTTCTCGAAGCCAAATTAGCTTCTTACCTCAACCGACAAATTCTGCAGCCGAAATGAGTCATGAGAAGGATTAGTCAGGGAAGCTTGAATTGAACCTATTTCTTTCCCATGCATGTGTGCGCCCTTATCAGTCCCCCCCCCCTACTTATAATTGCCAGCTCTACTTTCCCAAATTAGCAGAGGGGAAAGCAAGGCAGACGCAGAAGCTTCTGGCTGGTCCCTCACCTGCCCAGAGAGTCGGGGTGAGAGCAGCAGCTACACCCCGGAACACCCCGAGTTCCTTCTGACCACAGAGGGAACTGGAGAAGCAAAGGGAGTCTTTGGCTGCTTTGTGTGCCTGCTTTGCCTGCCCAGAGTGCAGTGCCCATTAGAGGTCCAAAGAGGGCTTCAGAGCTTCCGAAACCGGAGTTACAGATGGTTGCGAGCCATCCTGTGGGTGGGTGGTGGGAACCAAACTGGAGCCTTGTTGAAAAACCGTTAGTTCTTTTAATGGTGAGGCCACTTCTCCTGCTAAGGGAATGGAAGGACAAAGTCAAGCAGATTGCCCTGAGGTTACAGTATTTCAAGAGTCCCTCTTACCTTCAGTCCCCCTCCCCCCCTTTTTACCAGTCAGGTAAACAGTTGCATGAACATGATGCTGGAATACTTCGTGGATTATGACCAACACCAGCTCAGATTTTCACCATGAAGAAATGATTATGTGTGTGTGAGCATGTCTGTGTGTGTGAACATGCCTGTGTGTGTGAGCATGCCTGTGTGTGTGAGCATGCCTGTGGGTATGAACAGGCCTATGAGTGTGAGCATGTCTGTGTGTGAGCATGCCTGTGTGTGTGAGCATGCCTGTGTGTGTGATCATGACTATGTGTGTGAGCATGCCTGGGGGTGTGAGCATGCCTGTGTGTGTGAGCATGCCTGTGGGTGTGAGCATGCCTGTGGGTGTGAACAGTCCTATGAGTGTGAGCATGCCTATGAGTGTGAGCATGCCTGGGGGTGTGAGCATGCCTATGGGTGTGAGCATGCCTGTGGGTGTGAACATGCCTTTGAGTATGAGCATGCCTATGAGTGTGAGCATGCCTGTGGGTGTGAGCATGCCTATGGGTGTGAGCATGCCTGTGGGTGTGAACATGCCTTTGAGTGTGAGCATGCCTATGAGTGTGAGCATGCCTGGGGGTGTGAGCATGCCTGGGAGTGTGAGCATGCCTATGGGTGTGAGCATGCCTGTGTGTGTGAGCATGCCTATGGGTGTGAGCATGCCTGTATATGTGAGCATGCCTGTGGGTGTGAACAGGCCTATGGGTGTGAGCATGCCTGTGTATGTGAGCATGCCTATGGGTGTGAACAGGCCTATAGGTGTGAGCATGCCTGTGTATGTGAGCATGCCTGTGTCTGTGAGCATGCCTGGGGGTGTGAGCATGCCTGTGTGTGTAAGCATGCCTGTGGGTGTGAACAGGCCTATGAGTGTGAGCATGCCCGGGGGTGTGAGCATGCCTGGGGTGTGAGCATGCCTGTGGGTGTGAACAGCTCTATGGGTGTGAGCATGCCTATGTATGTGAGCATGCCTATGGGTGTGAGCAGGCCTGTGTATGTGAGCATGCCTGTGGGTGTGAGCATGCCTGTGGGTGTGAGCATGCCTGTGTATGTGATCATGACTATGTGTATGAGCATGCCTGTGGGTGTGAGCATGCCTGTGTGTGAGCATGCATGTGTATGTGAGCATGCCTGTGTGTGAGCATGCCTGTGTGTGTGAGCATGCCTATGTGTGTGAGCTTGCCTATGGGTGTGAGCATGCCTGTGTGTGAGCATGCATGTGTGTGTGAACATGCCCACGAGGCCTCCCCTACTCATTTCAGGCAGTCTCCTAGAGGAAAGATTTTACCAACTGACTGAGCTGATTTTACCCTCCCGTGGAGATATTTTATTTATCCGATGAAATGCTTAGAATGTGATTAATTTGTCAGGGGAACATCTTGTTACTGTGAATTTGCTGAGTGTGAAAGAAAATTGCAGTCACATGGAAATCTTGAAAATCTGAAGTAGCTAGAATCTTTTAGTTTAAAGTGACTCTGATTTTCTTTAAGACAATAACTTTGCTAGACTTTGGGCCTGAGAGTAGTTCAGTCAGGTTGTGTGTGTAGGGGTACACAGAGTGGGGGGTTAGGAAAGGGTATTGGGAGTGCGGCTTAGTTGGCACAGTGACTGCATAGCGTGCAGGAAGCCCTGGGTTCAGTCACACAAGCTACTGGAGGTAGTGCATGCTTATCATCCTGGTGAGGGGTGTGTGTGTGGAAGAAGGAGGAGCAGCTCTTCAAAGACATCCTTTGCTAGTTAGTCAGGGGCCAACCTGGGTTACAAGAATGCTGGTCAGAACAACAGCAGCAACAACAACAGCAAAAACAACAACATCAACACCCGGAGAGCATCTAATAGGAGTAGATGATGCAGGAGGTACAGGTGCCTCAGTTTCTCTCCAGAAGGGGACGGCTGATGCAGCTACTAGATTTCACTCTGGGCTGGTCGACAGAGTGGATTTATGTTGTCCATGGGCCACATACCTTTTCTGACAGAAGGGAGACACGGGAGGCCCCTGGACCTCAGAGCAGGACAACCATAAGCCATCCTTCCTCGTCTATCAAGTGGGCCAGGAGAGTCCTTCTCAGTGTGTCTGCGGAGTGAGTGTCAGTTAGCGGGGTAAACATAACGTAGGCCTCCCTCGCTCTGACTTTTAAGCCAGAAGGGATTTGTAAATGATTTTGCAGATGAAGATTTCTCGGCCTTTGTTGCGGGTCAGGCTGGGGGCTTTGCGGATGTGACGTGTGGGCAGCAAGTCTCCCCTGGCTCCATCCGTTCTCTTGAGTGTAACAAGTGGCAGTGGCTAAGGGAGGTGGCTTCTTATTCACGGGTGGTGTCCATTTGTCCATTAGAATGAGCCAGCCATCATCCTCCCCGGCTCCCCTCTTATAGCGTCAGGAGTTATGAAAGGCGAAATCCCATTTTTCCCTGGCTCCCTGTGACAGGCAGACTGAAGATTGTGGTCATTGGGATTAAGCACGTATCCATCACCTCCGCCTGGCAGCTTATTATGATCCCCTCTTTGAATATATGAATCCCATATACTGCATGTTGGAAGTCTAGCAATGCCAAGTTTTTAGATAAATAATTATCCCTTCGGTGATGTACGGCACTTGGTTGCCATATTTTCTCATTTTTACGGCATTCTTGCCCTTATCCTCCATAACATAAATCCTTCTCCTTCATATTTAGTAAAGCCACGAGGGCAACAACCCCCATGTGCTCGTTACAGGCAGCCAATCACAAGGCATCATTCACCGGCACTGTTTTCTTGGGTGGATTTTTTTTCAATAGATGGTCCAGTTTCAATTTGACCACATATTTGACACAGGGCTGCAGGGTAGATAAAGTGAAGACCTTGTGTCTGTGCCAGCTATAACCTTGACATGCCCCCACCAGCTTTGTGAGACTGTAGGAAATAGAAAGTTGGGTGGATGAATAAGGTGTGGCTGCTAGTCTGTCAGCTCAGGGGAAAGACAGATGGGAGATTTTGGGTTTCTTGCTGGGCCTCAGTTTCCTGAGTCACAGAACCACTCATAGGGAACTTCCAGGGGTGGCAAAGATGTTTCCAGTCCTTGTTGCCCATTTCTTTCTCTGATGCCCTGAGTCTGTTTCTTACTCTCTATTCTTGATTCTTACCTACAGCTCACACCCAGGGCTTCCCTTCAGTATGTTTGGTGTTTCTGCATTCAACCACAAGACTTAGTGACAAGCATAGACTTTGCCTGTAGGACTGTGTGCCCCAGGAGACTGGAAAGCTTGGGTAACTGCCTCATTCGCCACTGTAGAGCAATGGCAGATGGGTTCTTCTACACAGTGTACAGACCATTAGAGCAGACGGACCATGGGTGCGAAGAACCATGGCACTCTGGGGTGTGACCTCATTGCCTCCAAGGTAGGAGGGGCTCTGATGCTTAGCGCTGTGCATTATGGGGCTTCACAGCAAAGGTTCTGATGGGCTCTTCTCAGGGTGGTGTCTCAGAAGCAGAAATCACCTTTTAGGACAGGTAAAGGTGGCCATCATGCCCTCGGCCTTGCTGTGTTTTCTGTGTGGTTATTAGCGGCTGTGACCATGGAATGTAGTTGATTAGTTTAGAAGTTGTCGCCAGCTACTTATATTCTCCCCAGATCTGTGTCAGGCTTTAGCCATATAGAATCTGATGCAGAGCTCGGCTCCAATGGAGAGCTTCAACAAGAGCTCAGTCATCTTGTGTAACTTCACATAATGGTAATGCTCAAGGGTGGATGACTTGGCTTTTCCTAAAACATACCATGTTTTCCTTTGGGGGAAAAAAACCAGACTTTGTTTTCTTTCCCCTCAAAGCTTAGTACCATGTATGCCACAGAAGGGACGTTGTGAAAGTGACCAAGTTAAAGCCTGGCACACTGCCCTGCGAACACCTTCATCCTGGCCTCTAAGAGTGAAGGGAATCCCGTACAAGCTCTGAACTCATGTTAGTGGATGATCAATGAAACTCAGCATGCATCACTGAAGTCTTCACGTACACAAATCACAACCGTCCAGGCACTTACAATGATTGTCCCAGATAAATACCAATCTGTATTTCAAAGCCAGACACAGATTTAGCCAGGTATTTTGGTGCACACCTTTAATCTCAAACAAGTGAGAGACTGAAGCAGGAGGATCTCTGTGAGTTCAAGGTCAGCCTGGTCTCCACAGCCAGCTGGGGACATATAGCAAGACCCTGTCTCAAAACAAACAAGGGACATAGTCACCTTAAGATTTGATTATACTAAAAGTTAAAAATAAAAATTTATCGTATGCATTTATGATACTTGACCATTACATGATTCCTTGAATGCTTTAGGAGCTTTTAGTTTTTATTTTCATTTTTATCTCAGATTTCTGTACATCAAATACATTGGGTATCTGTTCTTCTATTTTAATTATCAGAGAACAGGCACACAAAATAACACATGGAAAGCAGACTCACTGATAAGAGTAATGCCCATGCAAAGCAGGAAGTCCTTCTTCAAGAAAAGCTACAATTCTGAAAACATTTCATTTTATTTCTTATTTAATTTTTATGTGTGTATGTGTATGCACAGGCATGTATGTGCATGCTGCCACATATCATACCCACATGTGAAGGTCGTTCTACTATGTGAGTTGAGCCCAGGTTATCAGGCTTGGTGGGTAAATACCTGCTGAGTATTTACATTGACCCTTCAGTAGTCCATGCTGTAAAAGTATTTCCACTTTTCACTGGAAGACTCTAATTTCACACCAACTAAATAGTTCTCATGATTTAGCCTTCTACTCTATAATGCAATTAACAGTAATATTTTCCCAGTTGCTTGGTATTCTGACTTTTCTATGCTAGTATTGTCTGTTCTCAAGCTTTAAGAACTAAAATATTACTATTTTGTCTTATTTTGGTCACTTTTGTTATTATAAGGTTCAGTAGCCACCATAGAAATAGCATAACATTCACTGTGTATACATTTGACAGAAAACCGAAACCGACCTTTTGGATGACAAACCACTTAGAACATTAAGCCCAACGTTCTGACCAGAATGGGCATGCTAAACTGGCTGCCTTAAAACACTGATATCAGATATCTCTGGTGTGGCTTGTTGTTGTTCTGAGTAAAAAGTTTGAGCTTAGAAAATCCAAGTTAATTCTTCCTTTACCCAGTCCTGCTTTCTCATATGGAAAATGGAAATGGAGATTTGGGATCATTGATCTGCAGCACAGACTGGCATGTCTTTCTCCACCTTGACAGGAAAAGGAGGTCTGCTTCCCAGCCCTCTTCTTGAGGTGATATATTGATATTGATATCAATAGTGCTTGAGAACATTGTCTTTTGTCATGGTTGTTTTGGTATTGTTGTTTGTTTGAGGCAGGATCTCCCTCTGTAATTCATGCTGTCTTGGAACTCACTGTATGGCAGTCAGGACTGAATCCTTGTCAGTTCTCCTGCCCCCATTTCAGGCTTCTAAATTCTGGGATTACAGTTGTGAGGCACCACACTCAGCCAACAAACACGCCAAAGTCTCTGAACAGGGTCAGAGGAGGGCATTCTGGATCCCTCTGCTGTGCTCTTATCACCTGGCTTATGTTGTCCACAGTCAATGTTTTGGTATTTATCAGAATGTCCTAGACAGACGTAAATCGAATGTTGACTCTCATATGATCTATTACAACAGTACTGGAAAATGATGTTTTCAGTTGAGGTGACACCTTACAGCCGTGCCTTTAAGCTCCAACAAGTATATAGTAAGTGACAAATATATTAATTACCTCACATCAGCTCAGCATAGCAAAAGTGTACCTGGGGGGAGGGGTCCATGTGAAGTAGGGTACAGCTCACACTCCATTGTAACTTCAGTTACAGCTATTAAATGATACTATTAGTAAGTTAGTTGAGACATGTTTAGATTTGGATTATTATGTCCAGCACAGAGAAGTCCTGTGTGCTTCTTTCTACCCACTTTCTTTCAAAGACATTGATCTTGCATGGCTATGCTACAATACTATAATGAAGCTGAGGGAAGACAGGAAGATCACAAGTTCAGGTCCTGCCTGGGCCACAGTGAGTTCAGGGACAGCTAAGGGAACTTACGGAGAAGTTTAAAATTGCAAACAATGGAAGACCAGAAGCAATGGTGCCACCTTCAGTCCCAGCACTTGAGGGAGAGGGAGAGACAGGAAACCTCCCTGAAGTATTAGGCAGCCTGGTCTAAAGAGAGTGTTTCAGGCTTGCCGGGGCTATAGGCGAGACAATCTATAAAAAAAAAAAAAAGGTAAAGTAAAATAAAATAAAAATAGAAAGAAGCAAAAGAAAGAAAGGAAGAGAAAAAAGGAGGGAGGAAGGAAGGGAGGAAGGAAGGGAGGAAAGAAAGGAGGGAGGGAGGGAGGGAAGGAGGGAGGGAGGGAAGGAGGGAGGGAGGGAGGGAAGAAGGAAGGAAGAGAAAAGACATTCCAGGCTTGCCAGGGTCACCAGTAAGACTCCGGCGAGAGGGGAGGTGTAGGGGAGAAGAAAGAAAGAAAAAGGAAAGAGAAAGGAGAAGAAAAGAGTGAACTGGGGAGCCGGGCAGTGGTGGCGCATGCCTTTAATCCCAGCACTTTGGAAGCAGAGGCATGCAGATTTCTGAGTTCAAGGCCAGCCTGGTCTACAGAGTGAGTTCCAGGACAGCCAGGGCTACACAGAGAAACCCTGTCGTGAAAAAACAAAAACAAAAAACAAAAACAAACAAAACAAAAAAAGAGTGTACTGGGAACAGAGTTCCCTGGCACAGCACTTGCCTGGCATGTGGTGGTCCTGAGGCTCCATCACCCGCAAACAAAGCACAACAAAACCTCACTGCAGGAATGGCTCATGCCTTCTGGAAAGACAGATTCACAGCCATTCTGTGTGTCAAGTTCTGTGTCTATGTGTATGTATGTGTCTGGCCATAGGCAAGGAGCCTTTGCACACTGTAAAGAACAGCTCCATCTTGGGATGTTTGACTTGCAGGCTGTTTGAACAAAAATATAATAGTAAAACAAAAACAAAAACAAAAAAAACCAAAAAACCTTTCAAAGAGATTTTAACCTGACTGACTATTGAATGTTACTTGTGGCTCACTAGAAGGTCACCCCTCCCTGCCTCCATGACTCCCTCTGTGGGTGTGAAATGCTAAGCAAGAGCTCATCTGCTAAGCTCCTGGCTTCTTTTTGTCAGTGGTTTTACCTCAGCTTGCTTTGGGTGCATCTCAGGGTTGACCGGAGAGAATGGCTACATAGTTGGGGTTTTATGTGCTGTGAGGTCAAAGGACCTCCTCTGTTTCCTTCTGTCCCATTATAGGTCTAAAGTGTGATTGGAGTGGACATGGGGCTCTCGGTCCCTCGTACCTTTTCTAAACTCCCCGGGCTCATTCCAAATCCTCTCTGCCTCTCCTCTACAGCTCCCTCAGAGCCCACCTCAGGTCAGCCTCCCTTCCTAAAGTGCTTGTTCTAGTCCCTCCTCCTCGAGAGCTGCAGGATTCAGCATTGTATCTGTAGAGGACTCTCATTGACTCTTCCCACAGTGTGTGATACGTGTTCCATTTTACAGATTTGGCAACCTAGTCCTGTAGATGGCTTGGCAGAGCCATGCAGGATAAAGAACAGTGTTGGTGAATGCCAAACCAGACCTTCTGATTAGAAAATCTGTGAGTGCAGTGCAGGGCTGCCCAGTATGGGCACCTCTTAACTAGCTACCTGTGATTTAAGGAGGTATAAAAGTGGCATTTCCTGTGCTTGGCGTTTTATCTCATAGACTCCTGAGGGTCTTGTTCTGTCCTACATCGTGTAAAGAACACTTTACTTTAGGTTAAACTCTGTGGCTTTATGAGTTTATCAATGCATTTGTTTATTCTCTCAACAACTCAGGAATAGGGTGAAATTAAAAAGAAAAAATATTGAAAGGACAGTTGTTCTTTTTAAGTAGATGGATAGACATAGGAAACAGTATTTATGAAAAAAACGATAGGGTTTGGGGTATATATGCTGCATGTGGTATGTGCATGTGTACATATTTATGTTCAAATGTATGTGCAGGAGCATGTGGATGCATGTAGGCCAGTGGTTGACATGGGTGTCTTCCTTGATTACATACTGAAGCAGTGTCTCTCTCTCTCTCACTTCAACCCAGAGCTGGGCAATTTGGTCAGTCCTGCTGGCACTTACATGGGTACCGGGGATTTGAACTGTGGTCATCATGCTTGCCTGACAAGAACTTTACCCATGTAGCCTCCATGTTTGTCTGTGTTAAAGCCAAGATGCCTACTGGGTGACAGGTCCCCTCTTGTGCCTTCAGGGACACACAGGGGTTGCCACCTGAGACACTCTGGCAGAATAAGGACAGAATTCTTTTAAAACTTGTCTATGTTACAATGTAAATAGTCTCAGTTATCTTTGTAAAACCAGACATTCATTAAAAATTAATCATTTTTTACCTACTCACATTTTATGAACAGATACTATTTAACATATATAATCATTTCCCTTTATTCCCTTGGCCCCCCTCCTTCCCTCCTACCCTCCCTCCTACCCTCTCCCCCTCCCTTCGTCCTTCCCTCCCTCCTTCCTCCCCTCCCTTCTTCCCTTTCTCCCTTCCTCCCTCCCTCCTTCCTCTTTTCCTCCCTCCTCCCAGTCCTTTCTCCCTCCGTTCCTTCTCCCTCCTCTCCTTCCCTCCTCCCTCCCTTCCTCCTCTCTTCTCCCCCTCCTCCCTTTCCCTCCCTCCTCCCTTTCCTCTTCCCTGCTCCCTCTTTCCTTTCTCCCCTTCTCCCCAGCTCTTTGATACTCCAAGCTAAGCAACCACTCTACCACTGAACTGTAACCGCAGCTCTAATTTTACTTTTTAATTTTCAGATAAGATCTAAGTTGCCCAGGCTAGACTTGAACTCACTCTGTAGCATAGGCTAACCTTGAAGATTGTAGCCCATCTTCCAGCTTCAGTGTCTTGAATAGCTATGATTACAGGCCTGTGACTCCAGATGGGACTCTTGGTTCTTATTTCCACTCCCCACTTCTCAAATCATGATAAGTTTGGGCTTATTCTACCTCCCAGACCCACCTTCCTTACTGTAAAATCTAGACAAACCAGTCTTTTGTGTGTTTGAGATACAATCTTATCTTGTTGCCCAGAGTCACCTAAAATCCTATGCAGGCGAGGCTGTCCTTGAACTCTATCCTCTTGTCTTTGATTCCCAGATTCCTGGACTGCAAGTAGGCATTGCTGTGCTGGCCTTCTAGGACTGTTGTTTGTGACCAGGTCTTCCTATGGAGAACTCTATCTAGACCAGGTTGACCTTGAACTCACAGATTCTCCTCTGTAAGTCCCTCCTGATCACTGGGATTAAAGGTGTGTGTTACCACACCTGGCTCCCAGTTTTTAAAGCTCACTTGCTCCTAGTCACATTCCCATATCATGTTTTGACTAAAGGGCTTTCTCATGGGCCCGGAGTCAGGGGCAGACATGGGGGGGGGGAGGTCATGTGTATTTTTTTTTTTTTTACTGCCAAAATATGAAGCAGATATTGGCAATTATTTTATGTTGGAGATGACAAACATTTTATAGAGTTTCAAAACAGAATACAGAAAAGGCTGTTATTTAAACCAATAGAGAATTCCTCATGGAGGGCCCATGTTTTTAAAAGGCCTGAGACCTGGAGCTCTATCCATTTGTCTTGATTTTCCTCTGGCTCTGGGAGTCCTTGGGAAATGCCAGTCCCTGCATTCTGACGTGAAGGTCTGTATCTAGGAGCTGACACAGAGGAGGGCCTGGTGGTGGACATCTGTAATCTCTTCACCCAAAAAGCTGAGGCAGGAGGATTGTGAGTTTGATGCCAGCTTAGGCTACAGAGTGAAACCTTGTCTCAAAAATAAATAAGGCAAAAGGGCTTGTTCCAGGTATAGGAACTGATGGAAACGCCTGGTGCTTCAAAGTCCTTACACCCATTGTTTAAGACTTTGCTTAGATATCCTGCATGAAGATAAACCTACATACGATGAAACACCGAAACAGGTATCTGTACAAGGGCAAATGTGACTTGGGCCACACCCACCTAACCACCAGCTTCCTGTATTTAGCAAATCCACTCCATATCTCTGCTTCTTCAGCCAGTTTTGCTGTGAAGATCAAGGATGCCATTTGATCCCAGGTCCCTTCTTGTATTGTCTACCAGAATCCTCTAGGTGTGCATTTATGTGTATGCATATATGTATTTGTGCTAGGATATGAATATATGTGGGTGCACATGTATGTGCACATAAATATGTACCTGTGTCTGTGTGTATATGTGTATATATATGACCATGTGTGTCATGTGTAGACATAAATATTTAAGTATATCTATGAGTGTGGGTAGGCACTATGAATATGAGTATATGTGTCTGTATGCAAATGCACATATATGTATAAATGTAACACAATGTGTTCCTCAGTCATGGGACTTTCTTTTCTGCTGTGGACTCTTCTGACACAGCTTGGTTATGGACTTTTATGCTTCTTAGTAAATATTTGGGAGTACAGTTGTGGTGTCGCATCCCCTCACTTAAAAAGATTTTCTAAACTTTTTTTGAAGACGTCGTATGACTCAGGCAATCTTTTTCCAGTTTATCAACATACACATCTGCACTTGGTGTTGTCTGTCCCTAGATTTTTTTTTAGCACTTTGATATGTGCAAAGAAGCTAACATTTATTCTTGTAGTAGAACTACTAAAACTTTTGTAATATCAAAATTACCATATTCCTTACTTATAACAGCTGTCTTGTATAGCATCACTTTTACAATCATTAGTCCTTTACACTTATAATGTATTTTTAGTGATAAATCTCTCCCATATATATGCACAAATATGTATGTATATGTGGTGTGTGTGTGTGTGTGTGTGTGTGTGTGTGTGATTTTTGTGTGTAAGCATATTTTTCTGGTTTCAAGTTAGTTTGTATTTTAGCATCTAAAATGTTTATCTTCATAATCTCTTGTAGCTTAAAAATAAAGACCTTTATTGGTATGATCTATAGATCTCATTATATAACTGCAACCATAAAATGAAAAATTCCCTCCCGAAAGCAGGCTCTTTACATAACAGATTAGGATTTTTAAAGTATTGGGATTTAAGGTAATACCAGATTGTGGTCAGCCTTTATTCAAAGCCTTCTCTACAGAAATGTATTTGTGAGTGGTAATCATACCAAGGATCAATATAAATGTTTTTAAAATCACATTCTTGGAGGATATTCATTGACACTCAGGGTGATATGCCACGTGACACCGTTAGTGTTCAAAAACACAAAGTTACAGGAAGAACTAGTGTTTCTTCTGATGCTAATAGAATTAGGTAGTGAGCCCAGTGACTAGAAGCATAATCAAAATCAGGCTGGTATTCAAAGCACACTTTCCCCCTTCATTTTGTAATGCGAGCCCATGGGTCTTTATGTAGTATTGCCTTTAGAGATAACAAATTTTCACAGACTTAGGAAGCAATAAAATGCATTTAACACTAAATCTTTACTGAGCATAGTTTAATCTTTCTCTGATGCAGAAAGCACTTTATAATTTTATAGCTCGGCAGGCTCATTATTGTGTGCTGGTTATTATCCTGGTGAAGGGTCGGCCTTGGTGAATCACAGGCGCTCGGAAGAGCAGCTCACTGAGAGAAAGGCCAGTGTGAGTCTGTGTAGTTTATCTTAAGATAGGCATTTTTTTCCTACTTCCATTTCTCCAAGGTTTGGATTTCTGCCCTTTGCTATTCTCCCTAAATATATACATCACCCTCTTGAAATTTCCTTAACAAAAATACAATTTCAGGCTTTCTAGATGTGAAGACCATGACAAAGTGATTTTATAGCCAGTTCTGAAAGTGACTAAACTTGACAACAGTTGTGTTTTATGACAGCCTCTGCTTTCATGTCCCCAGCCGGCTTTTATATCATCATTTTTTTCCACCCCAAATATGAACAGTTTCATATCTCAGGATTGGCAGAAAACAAATCCCTTTCTCAGGAATACATCTTAATGGGGGAAAAAAAAGTGCTTCCTGTAACTCACTGAGCCTTAACACCTTACTCTGTAATATTCAATTTCTCACTCACCACCAGCAACCCGGAGCTTGGCTTTTTTTTTTTTTTTTTTTTTTTTTTCATGTTCATAAAGGTTGGGAAAGAATTAGTGTTATGGAAGTAAACCAGATTAAAGGGGAATGTGGATCAGATTTGGTAACAGATGGTGTTGTGGAAATTAAAGGTTCTTTGCAAAGGGCCGTGGTAGCAGCTTGCCCCTGGTCCCCGTGTCTCCCTTCCGAGCACTTGATAGACGGGTATAAATCACCGCAATCCTGTCTTGACAGCCAATTTCAAGAATTTGATCTGGTTAAAGACACGGCTTTCCTGCTCCGTGCGGAAACCTGCCTCGATTTTATTATCACGCGGTACCCTTTCCTCTTTAGCAATCGGGCTCACCTGCCTCTTCTTAATGAAATTTTGCTTAATTACAGTTTTAGCTCTTTAGTGTTAATTACTTTTTCTTTCAATTCTGTATTTCCTAATGTCTCTGAGGGATTTATTTTCTCTCTCCTCCACTCTTTTGATTCATACATGTTTTTATGAATAACGTTTTTTTCCAAAAATGTTATTCATTTTTAGAATTGTCAGACTCTTCCCTTGAGAATCCTGACCAAAAGCATTAATGAAGAATTAACTTTGATTTTCTTTTTTTTTTAAACAAAAAATTTGTTTCTAATTCCCTTAAATAACAGGTTTCCCTGTGACTGTTCTGTATTTTCGATAGGCTTGGCTGTCTTTCCATCTCTTCCTCTCAACCCATTTCCTGACTAAATTGTTTATTTTAAGGAGAAAGATGTTGGTGCAGCATCGTCAAGTTTCCCAATTAGAAAAACAAAAAATGAAAGAAAGTTTCCAGAGACAATCCTTAAATGGAGCAATATCTTAACAAAATAATAATAATTAAAAAAGTGAGTGACGCAGGCTGCTGCCCACCCCCCACCCCCAATCAGGTAAAAGAAACTTACCAAGTCACAGACTTGGGTGCAGGGCCCATAACCAGCCTCTTCTGAACTGACCTGTGCCAACCCAGGAAATCAGAATGAAAATATGGTGTCCAGACATAGGATCTCTACATGGCTGGAAATAGTAAACAGACTGTGTGGATCAGGTCTGCACAGACCACTGGGGTCTGCTGCACTCAAGAGACCTGTCCTAGGATCGCCATGTGGTATTTGGGCTCTCTACCTATCATGAAAAAGAAAACAGAAGAGAGGGGCCCAAACCTTGGGCCAAACAATCTGCAGAAATGAGAGGATTTGCCAAGGGGGCTGCCAGCAGTTGGTAGAAACAGAGCTTCCTACTGGCAGTCAAATCAAATGTAGTAACAACTCAACGGCTCCCTGCTGCTAGCTGACAGCGTGGTGTCACGCACTGGGACAAACAACCACTTAAACACTGATTGCACAGAATTGCCCTTTCTGCCAGCACCTCCCACCTTGGGAGGAATGAGCAAAGCAGAGTCATTTCTAGGAACACACCAAGAAGCTGGCTGCCCAGTCCACCTCACACAGTCACTGCTCTGTCCTGGGCCCACCAATGAACTAGTCGTCCCTAAATGCCAGTGGTCCTCAACCTATGGGTTTTGACCTCTTTGGGTGATTGAACAACCCTTTCATGGGGGTCTTATATCAGATATCCTGCATATCAGATACTTACGTTATGATTCCTAACAATAGTAGCAAAATTACAGTTTTGAAGTAGGGACATAAATAATTGTATGTTTGGGGATTGTCTTAGACAGGGTTTCTCTTCTTCAATAAAACATCATGACCAAGAAACAATTTGGGTAGGAAAGGGTTTATTGATCTTACAATTCCACACTGCTGTTCATCACCAAAGGAAGTCAGGACTGAAACTCAAGCAGGTCAGGAAGCAGGAGCTGATGCAGAGGCCATGGAGGGATGTTACTTACTGACTTGCTTCCCCTGGCTTGCTCAGCCTGCTCTCTTATAGAACCCAAGACTACCAGCCCAGGGATGGCACCACCCACAAGGGGCCCTCCACCCTTGATCACTAATTGAGAAAATGCCTTACAGCTGGATTTCATGGAGGCACTTCCCCAACTGAAGCTCCTTTCTCTGTGATAACTCCAGACTGTGTCAAGTTGACATATAAAACCAGTCAGTACAGGGGTCACCAGCACATGAGGAACCGTGTTAAAGGTCACAGCATTAGGAGGGTTGAGAATTAAGGCTGAGTGTGGTGTCTACAGATGCACTGTGCTGGGAGAAGTGTTTGTGATGACTCTTTAACACACACACACACACACACACACATATATGAACATACACACATGCATACATAGTCTTAATGTCTCAATGTTAACTGTGTGTGTGCTTTTATGACAGCCTTTGCACTACTAGTGTAGCTTTAGTGGACTCCAATGCATTTTTAAAAAGCATTTACCTATTTATTTATTTTATGTACATTAATACACTGTTGATGTCTTCAGACACACCAGAATTGGCCATTGGATCCCATTACAGATGGTGGTGAGCCACCATGTGGTTGCCAGGAATTGAACTCAGGACCTCTGGAAGAACAGTCAGTGCTCCTAACTGCTGAGCTATCTCTCCAGCACCCCCAATGCATTTTTTTCTTTTTAAGAACTACGAGAAATCTAGGGAAGCATACAGGGGACGCTTGTCACTGTAAGAGTGAGGAAACTGAGCATCCAAATGGTAGGTACTGTGGTCATGGGTGGCCTAGCGAGGTCCTCTGGTAGAGCCACTCTCTCCTACTGAGTCTAATACTGACAAGTCTGGGCTCTAAACAGGCCCAGAGAATTCTGCTATAGACAGTTCTTTTTTTTTTTTTTAAATCAGGTATTTTGAGTGACAAATAAGATTTAGAAAGTCCTTTGCATGCTAGTGTTTGACCCTTTGGATGTGACAGAAAGCACGCGAGTCCCTCTGATCTGAACCCGCTCTTTGATGGCTTCCCTTGGCAAGCCTGATGCAGAGTAAATCCCTTTTTGCAAAGCCCACCAGGCTGCAGAACAAATCCGTAGTTACTTCCCTGGGCCTGGATTAGATAGAGGGACAACTCCGCTGCTTTGCTGGGCCCGCAAGTGGGGCCTGTGTGCTTCCACTTTGAAGCAGCCAGCTCAAGAAGATGCTCAGACTCAGAGGCAGTCACCCGGGGAATAATTAGCCCATCCCATCTTTCCATCTTTCCCCCTACCCCACACCTGATACCAACTTACTCTGCAGTCCCACACAGCCCTGAGACCAGCTGCCTTTTTATCCAGATGTTGACTTGCAGACTAAGCGATCAACTTAAAAGTATAAATAGAGTCGAAGCCCCAGCAGATGTGATATGCATCTCGGGTTGTATTGCAACTCTTCCTGAATTCAGGACTTTTCATATGTGCTAAAGCAACCATCTTTTTTTTTTTAAGTGATTCCTTCTCCACATTCACATCGTCTTACTACAAGTCACCCTGTTTCTGAGTAGATTTGCACACCCCTCCCGTCTAAGTATCTCTCCTATCTCCCTGGAGGCAGCTGCTCAATGGGTAATAGGAAATGCTTTTGGAAAATATTTTATTAATGAGAAAAGGGTGACATCCACTTACAGGCACTCCTGATAGAATTCTTATTTCCTGTTTCTTTGTAGCCAAGAGAATAGGAAGGGACAATCAGTTAGCAGAGCTTTCATTGACCTGTGTTTGATTTGTGAACTCCGTCCTTGGAGTGTGTGTGCAGAGCATCTATATTCAACTGTCATTTTAAAGATCCGTTCAGAGACTTCCTGTGAGTAGAACGTCTGTTTGTTTCTTCTCCAGTGAGACTCGAGAGAAGGTCTTCATTTAACTGTCAGTTCCCAGTGGTCTAGACTTCTCTGCCATGTTCTCCTTGACTGCTAGAAGACAGAATTGTCTAAACATGAGCAAACTTTATTGATCCATATTTCTGTTTGAAAGATGGGAGACTTGTAGAAGCAGTTGGCTTTCTTTCCTGAGGACTTGCTACAGAGGGAGTCTGCTCACGGTGTAGTAAATCTCTAAGACTGGGCAAACGTTTTATTCCGTACATCATAAGCTTCATTCTGATGATTTACCTTACATAGCTTTTCCATCCGAGAACTGTCACTTGTAGTGAGAGTCCCCACACAACGCCCAGGGCTGTTTCTCTCTACCCTGGGGCTGGTGACCCAGTTTACCCTGAGACACTTACTTGACTGTAGTAGGGTACTCTAAAGACCTCCTGCTCCTTGGTCTTCCTGTTTCCTGGAGACTAACTTGTGTAAAATAAGCATTATTCCTTGAGATAAAATAATTGTTTTCCAATATATATCACATATTGTATCTGATGAGACACTTTAAAAGGTCTTTAAGATCTACAGGTATCATTTCTATGGGCAGCTTCAAGGACATAGTTAATTAACCTGAATTAAGAACAAATATATACACTTGTTAAAACACTTAATTTACCTCAATAGTATTGACTTAATGGCGGAATTTTGTTTAACCTAAGTGGTATCCCCCCACATACACACACTATTTCCAGTACTTGAATGTGATTCTGCATAATAGTTAATAGCCGTCATCAGTAAGTATCATGTTAGTTATAAAGTAATGTCATAAGAATTGATTTGGACTTGGCAGTGGGAGAGAGTACTTCCTCCAAAGCCAAGGTAGATGATTAGCAGGAGTTTTAAATAGAACTGTGGTTCATATAAACTGTGTATTTTATGTACTTATAGCTTACTCTGTGCTAGATGAGTGCCCATTATATTAAAGAAAATGCCAGACAGTTAATTATGCAAAACTTCATGTATGCAATTACCTGGCATGACTATGCATTTAAGAGTTTTATTGATTTGCTCTCTTGCTGTATCTAGAAGCTATAAACAAGAGACACTCACCCCCAGGTTGAAACAGGTCCAAGAAAACAAGCTAAAAATAAATCAGACTACTAAGGACATGTGAGCCAGATGAAAGCCTTAAATACAAAAGCCTTGCATTGACGAACAACACAGGTGACATCACGGCACCTTCCCTGTTCCTCATTCGGGACGCTGATGCTACATCACTCAGCAGTGTGGGAGCAAGAGGGGTTCCCTATGTCAAAGGCAAATAATGGTGGTGGTGCAGGTCTGCAGTCCTAACATTAAGAAAACAGAAGCAATAGGATCAGGAGTTCAAGGCCAGCCTCAACTACACAGGAAGCTCAAGGTTAGCATGGACTACGTGAGACTTTGTCCTGAACAATAAAACCGAGGGACTGGAGCGATGGCACAGCAGTTAAGAGCGCTGTCAGCATCCAGATACCAGACCACAGCCATCTGTTACTCCGGTGCTGCTTCTTACACACATACGTGCAGGCAAATCATGCATACATGTAAAAAAATTGAAAAGTTGATCCTGAAAAACAAATGAGTAAATAAATAGCCAGTCTGGGTGCCAACAAGGCTGGCAGCAGTGGTATTTGGCTCCAAGGCATAGAAAATGGATGTTGAGGTTTCTGCAGTGATCACTGGGTACTTACAGCGTGCCCTTCTCTTGTAAGGTGTGGTCTTCCAATTGCATCCCCGTTGCTATCTTTCTGGCCCTTCAGGGACCACCCCCATCTTCCTTGGTTCTAGCTGTGGCAGCAAGGACAAATCCACAGTCTGCTTGATGGGACTTTGAATAATGGAATATAATCTGAGACTCAGGGATTCCCTAGGGTTTAAACTAGGATAGCTGAAAAAACTCAGTATCAGGAGAGGGAATTTCAGGTTGGGTTGTTGTGTGTGAAGTCTAGAGTTCACTGGGAAAGCACCATCCAGACAAGAGGTGAAACCACCACTTCATGTCTTCTAGATTTCTCTTCCCCCCTTTTGGGTGTGTTGGGGAGCTCCCTGCAGAGAGGAGAGAGCCTTCTGATCACATGGGCCTCAGCTTCTTTTCTCCCTGGGGAAGCTTTGTCCTTATCCCCAGGCACACATCCAGGTCACTTTCTTGGCAATGTTGAGTTAAAGAGTCTACAGGACTAGACGCACAAGTTACTCACCCAAGGATGCTGCATCACTGAATGACTGATCCAATCGTGTTACACAGAAATCCGTGCCGGTAAATGGGCTGCCCCTTTCACAATTAGATGGAGGCGAGTGCGTCTGTTGACTGAGTGCTTTTCTCTTTGTGTGTACCTGGGTCAGGATTTATGATTCTCCAGCTATAGTGACCCTCTATCCGGTTAACCAGGCAGACCTGAAGATCTTTCCTATTAAAAGAAAACCCCCTCTCTCGTTCTTCCCCAACTAAGCCAGTGTACCTTAATGCAATGATGGTATGTTAGACACAGCAGTTGTCAAAGCACCGTATTACCGTGAAGCCATAATGACACCCTGTCTCTCCAAAGTAGTCATGTTTTCTCAAATCACACTTTGCACCGTTGATTTCTGACATGACACTTCATGCCGCTGCTTCCCTGTCTTCAGAATCTCCATTCACTCAACAATAGCAGCTGGAGCCCTGTTTCCTGACTAAGTGATTCACATCTCACCACTTTACAAAGTGCAATTAGTTGGGGGTGGGGACAATACATTGTAAAGTATTGCTTGAAGTTGTAACTCAGGCTGCCAGGCAAGCCAGGCTCGGTCACTGCCTAGGCAGCCTGTCACTGGGGGGTGGGGGTGGGGGTGGAGGGAGATGAGGCTTTAGACAGGACCTTCTTCTAAAATATTAATAAAAAATAACTATAGGCTACCAAGACCTCGATTCTTCTCTTAAACAATAGTATTTCAATATTTCCTCTGATGAGTTCAGAATGTAGAAAACCAGCCAGACCCCTCGTTAACTTGTACGGCGAAGAGGTGGCCATCCCACAGCGGCCAAGTCACCGTCCTTCCTGGTCCTGATCCCTTCCCGTGACTCATTGGTAAACATGCCCTCCTGCTGGTATCTGTGTTCTCATGCATACGTGTAGGAGAGATGTTTTTTAAAAACATTTTTAATTGTAATGATGACAGGTACCTATTTAGAACCTCTGTGATAACTCAAAAGAAGCAAAGTAGTAGAGTCTACAGGTAATTTACATGTAGCCCGTGAATCTGCCACTGGTGTACGTTAAGAGAAGTTCACACCTAGCTTGAGCGTTATAATCAAGATGAGGTAGGAGACAACTGCACATTTCCTATGAGAAATATTAACCTTATTATTGTTATGAGTATGAGTATGAGTACTAGTATTAGTATTTTGTTTGGTTTTCCTTTTCTTGAAAACATCTTGGAAACATAGCCCAGGATAGCTTCCACCTCGTGTTCCCTGGCTTCAACTCTCAACAGCAGGGATTACAGGCTTATGAACCTTTTTAAATTTTTTTTTTTACTTTATTTTGTCTTTCACAAGTAGGAAATATAATCAAATTTGTGCAAAATCATCTTGGTAAATAAAGTATAGCTGTTTTCCTGTTCTCTCAATACTAAGGATACCAAGGTCCACAGTAGATCACAGTCCCAGGCCAGCCTGGGCTAAAACACAAGACCCTGTTTCAAAACAAACGAACAGTCAAAAACCAAATACACATAGCAAAACAAGAAATAGAGGTATTAGGGACTCATGTTTAGAGCTAGGGAGGTAGATCAGGGTGTTTGTGTATTTGCAGGAAATACTGTAATGACCTGAATTCTCTCTCTGGAACCTGCACTGTATGAGAAGAACAAGCAAGCTGTCCCCAGACCTTACACACATGCCATTACATGCATGTTCACACATGCATGTGTACACACACATACACATACACACACATACACATAAGTGTAATACATTAAAATCTCATGGTTGAGGGCTGGAGAGATGGCTCAGCAGTAAAACACACTGACCTGGACTCAGTTCTCAGCACCCACATGTTGGCTTACAACCATCTGTAACTCCAGTTCCAGGGCCTCCGCCACATACTCCTGGTCTCTGCAGGCACTGAACATGCACATAGAACACATAATGCATGTATGTAAACACTCAAATGTATAAAATTTAACAGACCTTTAGAAAAGAACTCAAAATTTGAGGAATTGGATAAAACTAATTACTATTACTGAAGAAATTGTGTAACATCATTTAGCAAACATAGTTGTCTTCCAAGCTTGGATCCTTTTCTTGAAACACAGACTACCCTACATGGGACATGAATGTGCATGGGCGGAAACTCAAACTTCCGCCCCTCATTCAAGTTTATACATTACCTGGATCTAAGTAAATTGCTAGAAACAATTATCTTGATAATTATAGTATAAATTGAATATTAACTCACAAATTGTCCTCTTGTTTCCTCTACAGCAGAAAGTTTAATTGATCCTTTTCTTTTTCCCACTCTTTCTCTCTCTCTCTCTCTCTCTCTCTCTCTCTCTCTCTCTCTCTCTCTCTCTCTGTCTGTGTGCACAAATGTGCACCATAGTTAATGAATCAGTCCATTTACTAAGCAGCCTGGTTTTTCTAATCTTTAATACCTAACAACAAAATCATTTATATAATCATTTATACAGTCTAATTAATGTACAAATAATTATGAACATACTATGTTCTATCTAACTATAAGTTATATAAACTATGTAATAATAACCTGCAGACTCCTACTTAGACAAGGCTGAGAAGTGTTCCAATATCAAAAAGTGATAGTCAGGATTACTGGATAGCATGTCTTAGTTGATATTGCGAGAGATTTTAAAGTCCTTATATTTCAGGGACATGGTTAAATTCCTCAAATTTTGTTCCTTATATAAAAATTTCATTAAAAATAGATCAGTTCTGAGGATCACATCCAGGACACCAGGCTAGCCCTCCACCCCTGAGCTAGCCCTCCACCCCTGAGCTAGCCTTCCACCCCTGAGCTATATCCCAGGGCCCCTCAATGTTCTTCTTGGTATTTGCCCTCTAGCCCATTCCCAGGGTTTCTGAAAGCTGTTCCTCCCTCTTCCTTGTCCAATCTTCTCACCTAAAATAATAAAATTAACGTAAACTGAACTGAGGCTTTAAAATAAATATTTTCTACACATTTTGACACATGTTATTCTATTCATAATTCTTTACTAAGTTTAGACCCCCCCTTTTTTTTTATTAATCCAATGTGACCTGAAATTTCTGCATTGACAGCACAGTGCGAGACATTGGGCTTATTCACGTTGGTTACAGATAAAGCCATCATCTTGAAAACGGCTCTTTCTGACAAAAAGGTGTTCTTTTGAAATAAAGTCTTATTCAGTACATTCCTCTTACAGTTAATGTGAATTTTAGTGCCTCTAATTTTAGATTGAAGTGAAGTCTAGAATAAAACCCACCAGCTGACAATTGAATTTATAGATAGTTGTGAATATTTCAGGCTTGAATAATAGAGCTGTAGAATTTCAGAGACCGAGAGCTGGAGAATTAAGACTGGCTGCGATTTTAGGTTATAATGTAATGGCATCTAGGAAGTGTTCAGTGTAATGAGCTCAGCAGCGGGTAGGAGACAACTGTGTTCTTTGGGGGATTCTGTCTGGGCATCACTCAACAGGGTGGATCAGCAGCCAGGATGGGGGCGTTCTGTTCCCTTTCTGTTTACGGGTGACCAGTAGAGGAGTCATGTGAGAAGCCAGAGCTGACAGTCTCTGTGTGTGCCCTCTGTACTGATGCTGGCTTAGCTATTTTTATTTATGCTTTTAGCTGTAGTGGGGATGAACTCATGGCCTCAAGCAAGTACTCTTGAGCCACCCCCTCAACCTTGGTGTGTGGATCTTGTTTATTTGCATGTGAGCGAGCATTTGTGTTTGTGTATGCGTATGTGTGTTCATGTATGTACAGGTGCCCATGTGTGTGATCCTGTGTATTGAGGTTAAAAGACCTCACTTGTTTGTTCACTCTTCGATGCTCTCCACTCTTTTGCTTTTTCCTTTTTTCTTCACTTCCTTGTCCTCCTGTTCTTTCTATCTATCTATCTATCTATCTATCTATCTATCTATCTATCTATCTTCTATCAATCAATTAATCTAGCCTATATCTATTTATCTATATGTATGTATCTATCATATATTTATTGTATCTATGTAAATATATATATGTATATATGTGTCTATCATATCTATGTATATCTATGTATATATGTATATATCTATCTAACAATCTATCTGGCATTTTTCTGTCTATCTGTCTGTCTTCCATCTATCTGTCTATCTGTCTATCTATCTGGCATTTACCTACCTACCAATCATCTATCTATCTATCTATCTATCTATCTATCTATTGATCTATCTTCTAGTTATCTATCATATATATGTATGTATCATCTATTATCTGTCTATATGTATGTATGTATGTATGTATGTATGTATTTGTCCTTCATCCATCTATTTTCTATCATATCTATGTATGTATTTATCATCTATCATATGTATGTATGTATGTATGTATGTATGAATCTGTCTATCTTTCTATCTATCTATATCTATCTATCTATCTATCTATCTATCTATCTATCTATCTATCTAAAATTTTGAGACAGAGTGTTTCACTAGTTTGGAATGTGGCAAGTGGGTTAGGCCCCTGGCTATGGAGGCCCAAGAATCCCCATTTTTGTTTTCTCAGTCCTGGGATTACAGATGCATGCCACCAATATCCAGCCATTTTGTTTTGGGTTTTGTTTCCACTTTAATGTGGATTCTGGGATTGAATTCAGGTAGCACTGTCTCTCAAGGCCTTATATTTTCTGTTTTGAGACAGCATCTAAATTGCATATGCTGGTCTTAAACTCACTGTTTGTAGGTGAGACAAGTCTTAAATTTGTGGTTCCCTCTTCTCAATCTTGCAAGAGTCGGGTAACATAGGGTTCCAAGCATGTGCCCTCAGGCCCAGACACATATGTTTCAAAGACCTTTAAACTAGTAGGAGGTTATATGCACGTGAGTGCAATGCCTGTAGCAGCCAGAAGGTCTGTAGGATCCCTTGGAGCCAGAGATGCAGGCAGCTGCGTGTTGAGGGTTCTGGGATCTAAACTTAAATACTTCTGCAAGAGCAGTACATGCCCCAGCAACTGAGCCAGCTCTCTAGCCCTCAGACGTGTTACAGACTACAAGAAGCAATATCGAAAGCTCTCTTGGCCTCTATACATTTTTACTCCAAAACTTGGAATGAGGCATGAATTTAAATGCCACCTTTTCCAATCCCTGGTTGTATAATCTTCATTATACTTCAGAACAGTTGACTAATGAACAATCTTGCTCATATTTCCAATAGGCAGAAGTTATTAATTAAGGGTACAGTTTATGTTGGAAAAGAACCACATGAAACCAACAGGACAAATCTAGTTTGTTCACTTTCAGTTGTGACTGGAGTGACCAGATCCCATTGAGAAGATCCTGTCTCTATTTCAGGGGCTTCCTTAGCAGCAACACCCCTCAACTCCTGGATAGGTTACTACAAAGTACGGACTGGGATTTCAAGAGAGACAGCCAGCTAAGGTGTCCTCATTTTTCATGGATTGATCTGAACACATGTCGTTGACATGGACACAATGGTGACTCAGCAGCTAATAGCTGCCCTGCCAGTTTCTGGCCCAGTTCCTTAACATTGTCATCTATAAAGTCTAGAAACACAGGAGAAAGAAATAAGCCTGTGGGGGGACAAAGATTGAGATGAGCGATTACTAAGTTTGTAGAGAAAGGGAGAGAGAGGGATTCCTGAAGAAAAATGGTAAGTTTTGTGACCAGGAAACCAGTGTCTCACTGGGGGACTGGTCAGAAGGACCAGACAAAAGAAAGTACAGGATGGTGGGGGCAGGCTGTGGAAGAGTTAACTGTCAAAGCTATGAGAGAAAAGGAAGGGAGAGAGAGAGCAGCTATGGTTTAGTAGCCTAACTTCTAACTGGTAGCCCAAGATCATAATGTAGGGACAAGCAGTCCAGTAATAAGTGAACTGCCAATGTAATCGTTTCAAATTAAAAGGAAGTTGGGTTGTGGGGCTGCTGTAAGTCAAGCCGACCCGCTTTCTTTCAAACACCAACTTGAGGAGAGTGCTTAGCCCAGAGTGTAGGCAGGGGGAGGAGGAGAAAGATCTATTAATTACAGTGCTCATTAGCAGTGACAGGGACAAGCAGATGCAGCAGGAAGAGGAAGCCACAGCCAGGGCTGGCACGGGGGATCAGGATTGGTTTGGGTTTTTCTTCTTCTTCTTCTTTCCCTAGCTTTTGGGGAAGGGACAGTACCAGTGGATAAGTGAATTCAAGGAGATCTTTGGGTGGCTTTCTCCTTCTTTCCACACATCGTCCTAAGGTTTGGTTTCAGGAAGCAGAGAAGTTCCCACAGGGAAGAGGTGAAGTCCTGCCCTTGTGCTTTGTTTTTGAAACTGCTCACTTCGAAGAGTTAGGTAGACATTTCTGGTAGGAAATTCCATAGTATCCTCCCTCCCTTTATCTAAAAGGGATGGAAACAATGGGGGGGAGGGAGCCATGGAGGAGAGCCTGAAATTTGTTCAGTGATAAAATATCATTAGATTTATAGTGAAAGTGATAATCGCATGCATTCAGTTATGCTGTGACTACTCCCCCAAATTCTAGAGAATGACCATCACACACAGAGGGAGCCCCATAAATCAACTTTCCACTGGGAAGCAATTATCTAACTCCCTTTCTCAACTGTCACCTTTTCATAGTAGCATCTAGGGTTCTTAGAAGCTTGGCTGAGAGGGGCTTTACACTGTGGTGAGGCAGGAAGCCAAGAGGACCAATTACATCTTTGCATCTAATTACCTTTCTAGAAATCTACCTACTTAAGGGTCCAGTGGAGGGAGACGGTGATGTGGTTCTTCTAGGTTAGAGAAATAGTTTGTTAGATTAGGTACCTCATCCCAGAGCCTTTCATAAGGTTACGGGGTTTTTATGCTCTTAAGAGGAAGTCAAGGAGAGGTCCATCATAAATCTAATTTGTCTAAAATGATGAGATTCTTTCCAATGCTACAGCACAGAATGTCTCAGATTTCCTGACTCACAGGTACTGTGCAGTCTAGGTGGAATTATTGAGAGACATCTTTCAGCACTTCTCTTTTCCTCTCCCTGTCTCTCTGTCTCTCTGTCTCTTTCTGTCTCTCTCACACACAGAGAGACATACACATTATCCACTAATCCATACTATCAGTCTCCCACTAAGTTTTGTGAAACTGGTAAGCTGGTGCTCACAAGATATCCTTATGGAGCCTGAGAAAAATCTCTGCTTTGTAGAAAAGAAAAATTGGATTCTGTGTATGATAAAATGAACACAGCATCATGATGTAGAGTGGAACACAGAGTGGAGATAAATGCAATTTGAGGGACGACAGGGACTTTGCAAATCACCACTGCTTTGTTGATAAATTCAGAATCCGGAGAGCCAGGGTAGCATTGACAGTGGTTTTTCAAGAAAAAGATAAAATAAAAACGACTGGACCCTTTAGAGCCTTTGTTTATGGCCTGTCTGGGAGCTTTGATGTAACCCTGTCATGCCCTTATGCTGATTACCTTCTTGTAGAACAAGAGATATTGACTGGAGAGTGAGTGATGGGTAGTCCCAGCCCTTAGGAAGCGCTCTCAAAGAGCAATGCCTTTAACATACCAATATGCTGCTCTCCTTACTCGCTGCCATGTCTCTGTGTCTACATTGTTGGGACTCAGTTTGACAGTCTCTCCTTCTCTCTCTCCCTCTTTGTCTCCCCCCAACCCCCACTCTCAGGCTTCTCTGCAGAATGTCAAACAAAGATCGACACATTGATTCTAGCTGTTCGTCCTTCATCAAGACGGAACCCTCCAGCCCAGCCTCCCTGACGGATAGCGTCAACCACCACAGCCCTGGTGGGTCTTCCGACGCCAGTGGGAGTTACAGTTCAACCATGAATGGCCATCAGAACGGACTGGACTCGCCACCTCTCTACCCATCCGCTCCGATCCTGGGAGGCAGCGGGCCTGTCCGGAAACTGTATGACGACTGCTCTAGCACCATCGTAGAGGATCCCCAGACCAAGTGCGAATATATGCTCAACTCCATGCCCAAGAGACTGTGTTTAGTGTGTGGCGACATCGCCTCTGGGTACCACTATGGAGTCGCATCATGTGAAGCCTGCAAGGCATTCTTCAAGAGGACGATTCAAGGTGAGTGCCACCCCATTCCACTCTATTTCTTTTCTCTGGAACTCATTCTCCTATTTCATATCATGCATAGAAAACACAAATATATGGAGGGATCATTACATTGATCCCTCTCCAGCTGTTCACCATGCCCCTTCCTGTTTCACTGTGGAGTTCTTTGTAGGCAGTGATTATGAGGGCATTTCAGAGAGCATAGGAGGTCTGAAGAACAGTTGAGCAGTGTATAGTAGGTTCACTGTTCATACATTTCTCATGGATCTAAGGAAGTGATAAAATTTAAACCAGTGTTGCTCCAATCTGCTCATGTTTTAAAGCCCCTTGGTTATTTCACCAACATGTGAATTACTGTGTTCCTTCTCCAGAATTTCTGGTTCATTAGACCTGTGGTGGTCCCTGAGAACTTACATCCCTCAAAATTGCCAAGGATGTACGAAGGATACTGATCCTGGCAGTCCAAGAGTTGCAGTTTGAGAAATACCACTCTAACATATTTATCATGAACTTGACATCTCTTCCTTGATGCTGGGTATATGTTGCCCATGTTTATGAATGCACTTATGCAAAAATTATACCAAGGAAATTGCATTTAAGTATAAAATATACTTCCAAACAAATACCAGTGATGCATAACCAAACCTTAACAAATCTGTAGATTCAGAAAGAACATGATTATTTCCTGTGCAAAACATTGAATGATTGAAGTTTTTATCTACTTCTTTAAACTAGTCATATACAAATATAGAACCTAGCATATACACACACACATATATTTATATGTATATATAAATATATATACACATATACAGATATATATATATACACATATATTTATGTGTGTATACACACACATGCACATATACTCAGGCAGAAAATTAGTATTCACTTTTTTGATCCCTATGACAGGCTTTTTTGTTTGTTTATTTGTTTGTTTGTTTTTTGAAGACAAGGTTTCTCTGTGTAGCCCAGGATGTCCTGGAATTTACTCTGTAGACCAGGCTGAACTCGAACTCAGAAATCTACCTGCCTCTGCTATTGGGGTTAAAGGCATGCACCACCAACTGCCTGGCTGTGACACACTTTTGAAGTGCATGAGGGGAGGAAAGAATAATCATTTATTAAGGGTCTGAAGCACACCAATTATTCTGCTCATGCTACACACATACACACACACACACAGAGTTTGGGGGGAGGATAGATAGACAAATAGACAGATAGATATAGGCAGGAAGACAGACACATAAATGATATGTCTATGCTGGGATTGAGCTCAAAGTCTTCTGTATGTGATCTACCATTGGGCCACACCTACAGTTCCTAATTTATGTACCTTTAACAGGCAGTCTTATACATAGAGTCTAACTTCTCATGTATCCATACTTTTCAAGCTTTTCTGCTTATTTGGAAGTTCTAGGAAACAATATTCTTGAATAGTCTTCCAGTACCTGAGCCCCCTAATATCTGTATTAATTTGTCTTATGTATGGTCAGGGCAAAGGGATTTTTGTCATCTTCCTAGGTGATTCTTAATGTAGAGTTAAGGTGATGAGTCAGTGCCCTGGGCTATGATAATATACCAGTGGTTCTCAGAGTGTGATGGCTGTGGTAGAACTGTCAGCATCATCGAGAAATGTGTTAGCTATGCACATTCTCGGCTGGCTGCCTCCTAGGCTAACCCACGAGAGTCTCCGGTGTTAGCCTGGAACTCTAGGTCCCACGAAGACCCCTAGGTGCAGAGGTGGGAGAATGCTGCCCTGAATCACACTGATGTTGATTTACCAAGGGCATGTTTCCATATTCTTAGGCTTTTTTGTGGAACATAAGTAAAGTCAGATTATTCAGACCCTTAATGGTCATAATACCTTGGTTTTTAAGGTGCTTGCTAAGCACTGATACTTTTTTTGACATATTTTAATAAACAGTGATTTTAGAGTTTCTTAATTGCATGTGGTATAACTCCCTGCCCTTGCTTCTTATCCTGTTTGTCACTAGGTGCTGGGGATTGAAGCCAGCTTTATACATGCTAAGTCCATGCTAAAAACATGCTATACTGTTAGTCTACACACATTCCCCTTTCATCTGAGTTCTTTCTTGCAGTGTCTTTACTGGCTGAGAGAATAGGGCTTACAGACAGCACACCAATATGGTGGCTGAGAGGAAGGCTCACTTTTAGATTCATGCTTATCTTGTCTGAAACTCCAGGTTCAATTGAACAATTTTTCAAAAGCATATACTATTCAAGACTGAAACACTTTTCAGCCCCGGAACAACTTTTAAAAAGCATACACTGTTCAAGACATCATAGCTATTACATAATGAAGCAGATATTTCCATAGACTCTTGTGGTTTGAAGAGATATAAATCCAAGTTCATATAGAACATCCAGGAACTCATTAACCACTAGCAGCTATATCTTTCCATTCTCTGGGTCAGAAGACCGTGATTTATTTTTTGTTATTAAATTCCTCCCGCCCTTGGATCATCTTTTAAACACCCATACCTAGTAACATACTAGGGATAATGCTTAAGGACAGATGAAATACAAAGTCGTATGTAGAGGTTGAGGGTGTGTCTCAGTGACCCAGCAAGGACTTAGCATGGACAAATCCCTGGATTGAATTTCTTTTACCCCCACCAGGGACAACAATAAAACACATAAAGGTATTAGTGCAATTGGGCCAAATCCATCTTCATCCCATTGACTAACAATTGCAAAAATTAAAGATGAATACACCTCAGATCTTAAATTTGTTTTAGTAGCCCTTGGCCAACATTAATCTCAGGATTGCAGAGAATATAAAATTCAAATTGCTAGTAATTTTTGTTGAATTTGGGTAGCTTTTAACTTGACATGAAGATAAATGTTCTGGGATTCATGAACAGATACAGGCTAAGCTGGTGCAGGTAGCTTTTCTCAAGGTGAAAAGCAGTGCCATTTACCAACAAATATATCTAGAGCCTTCATGATCCTGCCAGTGTGCTGTCCAGAATTTCATCTTCTCAACATTTTCTGGAAATCCTATTGCATCTAGGTGAATTCTTCCTATACAAGTCCCTTACCTTATAAGGGCATCAGCTTCTTAGTTTAACAGTGGGGATTAGGCTACTCTTCAGTGTTCTTTGTTGAGACAGAATATGTCAGAGGAAACGAATACTTGTAGTTGTTGTTCATAGATTGTTACCTTCACATAAACAGAATAGTTACTGACTGAGCAGCCTCTGGCCCAGAGCCACCGGTGTTCTGGGCGTGATTCCCCTTTAGGATGCCGGCCGTTACCCAGAGCTCAGAGGAGCAAGGCACAGGATGATGCTTGGCATGGATGCAGAGGGTGGATTTTCCTCCACACTGGAGAGAGCGAGCTTCAAGGATTTTGAGCAGGAGACAGAGATGTCACTGTCCCGATTAGCACTCTGGTCTTGCCCACCTGGCTGTGCTTGGAGCTGGCAGCTGGGCCACACTCCGCCAGGCTGCCCCGCTAGCCGCATCCCCAGACTTCACACTGTGCCACTCACTTAGCCCCAAAAAGGCAGCGAGGCAAATAAAGGGATTAAATTGTGAAAGTATAATGTAATAATTAGGGCGGTAATTGTAAGGGAGATTGGAACAGACCCACCTTTTAGTGGCCAAACAGTGGAAAGTGACTGGACTCCAAAGATGTTGAAAGGGCTCGGGCACAGTACAGCCCCACATTTCCGTGTTCCTATGAGGAAGGGGCAGAATATGGCTCTGAGGACTCAGGGCAACATCGAAGCAAATTATCATTGACAGGTAGTACTGGTCCCCTCCCGTCACTGTGAACTCTTCAGGGAAGGAGCAGAGATTACATAACTCCCCTTGAGAACCAGGCCTGCCTACTTCTGTCTCACAGCCCCGATGGCCAGGACATTATGTAAGTGTGACTTCTGCCCCACCGGGGTCTGGTTCTGGTCTCTGTGACTTCCTGAGGGCCATGTGTATCCAAAGGCTAATCTGTGTACAGTGCCTCTTAAGAGTCTCACTCCCTACTATGATGAGTTTATTTGGTGGATTTAGTTGATGACTGGTGGGTAAGAAATGTGAGATTTCAGAGGATGGACCAGAAAACACATCCTATTTTATGGAATAAAAGGCAGCCCAAATCTAAAACTGAAAATAAAACCAATTATAATTTTTAAAGTAAAAACATATTTTCAAAATGGTGAACCAAAACGGACAAACTACCCCCACCAAAAAAAAAAAAAAAAAAAAAAAAAAAAAAAAAAAAAAAAGAAAAAAAAAGAAAAAGAAGAAAAAAAAAAAAACCCACAAAGGGTATGGTGCTCTATATACTGCCTCCTAGCATGTGGGAATGCTGAGGCAGGAGACTGTAAATGAGAACCAGGCCTGGTCTATGTAGTAAGAACCCACCTTAAAGAAAAAAATAAAAGGAAGAAAGGTGAATCGATTAACATCATAAAAAAAGTTGGAACTAAACATACACTGAGGCATGCTCTGAGAATTGAGCATTGTCCTTTCCAACTCTGACTATGGAATTTCACTTTTGAAAAGGTAATTACAAATTTCACTGAATTCCAAGTGCAAAAGCATATTCTATTTATTAATTATTATGGAGGAACTACTGGAAAGGTGAGAAGTAGGAAGGACTCAAGGCTTTGGTTTTGAGGGGTCTTTGCTTTGTTTGTGGGGCCCTAAAGATACAACCGAGCGCCTCATATATGCTGAGCCCACAGTCTCCACTTGGCCCCGCCCCAGCCTTTAAGATACATGAAAAAAATACTTGCATGGACTTTGACACTTCTGTCAAACATAACCCTAACAACTGCAGGGTTTGCAAAGGCTGCTGAGCTTCCATTGTTAGTAATTCAGGAGGTGGGTGGCTATTACTCTCCCCAACCCCATTCTACTTTTGGTTGTTGTGATTCACATATAAATAGGAAAGGTTTTATTCATCTTTTTGTTGATGTTGTTTTTCCTTGTGCTTAGCAATTTTCTCTGGATTTTGGGGGGTGGGGGTGGGTAGGATGGGGGAAGAAAAACATACACAAAACAAGTCAATACATGTTCCATTACTTAATTTAACAGAAAACGCTAGGCTGTTAAAGCTTTTATTCCAATATTAGAATGAAGAGAATAGGTTTTATACACAAAGCCACCCCAAGTGCTTATTGGAATGCTAGAGATAAAGTCCCCTGCCATTTTAAAACCTAAATCATATGCTTGAATATATAAGATTTGGGGTTGAGGTGCTCAATGGTCAAGGGGAGAAGGTCTACCTGTAAGACCCTAGCAATGCAGGTTTATGTCCTGTCAACACACACACACACACACACACACACACACACACACACACCTCACATACACATGCACACATCATACACACACAAAACAAAACATAGGAAAATGTAAACAAAGGAAAACAGAATCATGGACCTTGTGTTAAGCATTGAGTTTCTCACTGAGCCTAGTGGTACATGCCTTTAGTCCCAGCCCCTGGGGAAGCCGAAATGAGAGGAGATGAGTTCAAGGCTAGTTTGGGCTACACAGTGGGATCCTCTATGCAAAAAGCATTTAGGAGTAGCTCATGGCCACATCCTGGCTTGGCATGCATAAGGACCCGCCTTTTGCCTCTTACACTTCAAAATTAAGAAACTTAGAGGTGGGAAAAAAAATCACACACACATACACAAAAAGCATCCATGTGGAGCTTAAGGGTTGAAAATCTGTTGGGAGAGATTCTAATTTGAATACCAAGGCCTTTGACAGTACTTTGAACTTCCAGATTTTTAAACAGCTTAAGAGGTTTAATGAAACTGAAAGACCACAGACCCTAAGGCATATTCAATCCCAAGAAACTTAGTCTCTGCCTCATCCAGTACTTGTCAAAAGTCTTCTGACCAGACCATTAGCAACCAAAGAAACATCATCCCATACGTGTAAATATGTTAAGGTCATATGTCAGGATTGATGGATGAGAAAAATGTCCTATTTTCTTATTGGGCCAAACACATTTTCAGTGGCTGAGAGGTCTGTTCTGCAGTTTTTATGTTGGAACTCCTGGAGAGTTTGTGTCCCAAAGTAGCAGTTGAAGATACATCCAGCAATAGCCTATTTATAGCCTTTCCTTCTACCTCTGCCCAACCATCTTGTTCTATTCATGTGTTGAAAGCTTTGCTCAACGTCTCTTAAGTCCAATAACCACTTCCGAACATCCACCCCACTCACCCTGAACACACCAGCTTTCTTAGTTAGGGTTTCATTGCTGTGAAGACACACTATGACCATTGCAACTCTTATAAAGAACAACATTTTATTGGGGCTGGCCTTTGGGTTTTATGTTCTATCCATTAGTATTATGGCAAGGAAGTATGGGAGTGTCTAGGCAGACATAGTGCTGGAGAAGGAGCCCAGAGTTCTACATCTTGTTCCAAAGGAAAATAGGAAATGACTGACTTCCAGGCAGCTAGGAGAAGGGTCTCAAAGCCCACCCCCACAGTGACACACAACAAGGCCTCCCCTACTCCCCAAAGGCCACACCTCCTAATAGTACCACTCCCTGGACGAAGCATCTTCAAACCACCACACCAGCCACAGTATTTGGCCCAGTCCCACTTGCAAAAGATGTCTACCCAGAGAGGTTACTCACATGCATCTGGGCTTGTGCCACCTAGTGGTACTTAAGAACTATCCTGCGTGGCAACTATTCCATGCCATCTCCTTGGCCCCTTCACAAAGTCTTTATTAGATTTTCCAGTATCCACAGCTTCGGGTACAAAGTGCATTGATAGAGTCCCACCCTACACCCTAAACATGAAGGTCAGGCACTGGCTTGAAGGGCTTGCGTTGAGGAGAAATGACACCTAGCCTCTGCATTTGGTGCTGCCAACTACTTCTGCCCTGTGAATTATTTTGTGCTACTCTTTGTGGAAGCGGGTTTTATGATCCTGAAGGAAGGTCTTGCAAAAATGTGAAATGTATGTATTATTGTTTTGTTTTTGTTTTTTAACCACTATGCACAATCACAGTTAGACCAGACTGTAGCAGTAGAGAAAATAAGAACTTGCAGACTGAGAGGATGTATCCTATGAACTTCCAAAGGAAACTGTTAAAATATCTCCTACTTAAATAGTGCATGGAAAAAAAATAATTATAGCACTTTATAGTAAATGTCAACTTAAAAGCTCAGCTATGCTCTACAATTAAAATCCAAAATAATACAGGAATGTCTGAATTGACTTGCTAAATCTCTGTGTGATAATCAGCTTGGAGGCAGAATTTAAGACAGAAGTAATATTTCAAAAGAATTGCTGTCTATAATTCATTTGCTTTAACTTCAAACTTGAACTAGTTTTTGTGGTAAGTTTAATTGGCTTTTCCAATTTTTCTTGCAGTTTATTCTAATTCTGGCTAATCTGTTTTGAATTGCATTAATGTTGCAAATTCTAAATTACACATGTGATCTCATACCTACCTTATCCCTTGCTAGTCCAGTGTTTATTTTCATAGTGAGAATATTGTGGACTTTCTATGTGGGCAGGAAGTTAACTTTCTCCCTCTTTGACCTAGAGAGCCAGCAGCTACAGAATCATTTCCCAAGGTTTGCCCAGACTCTTGGGGAAGTTGTTCTATTTCTTGGGCTGTTGAAGGACATTGGTTGGCCAACTTCTGCAAGAAATGGACCAGACAGTAGAAGTTAGATTGCTTAGAATATGAGCTTCCTGAGAGTGTGTGGACAGGGCATCTTCTCTGTCCTGCACTGACTGCTTTGTTTTCCTTGTTTAGCTGTTTAAAAATGTAGAAAGCACTTCAAGCCTGAATCATAAGAACTCAAGGGCAAGGCACCATTGGACTTCCTGGCCGTAGTTGGGCTACATTCTCTCTAGACCCAAACTCTCCTGCTGGCAACTGTGTAGGATGCACTAAGCAATAAGGTTCATGCTGCAGACTTTCCTAATCAGCTTGTGATGTGTCCTTTATTTAAAGAGAGGATTAAGATCGTAATGTTGATGGTGTTTGAATTGTCACACCAGGTTTGTGAGCATTTTTTCTTTCTCAAGAATCAGAATTTTTTTAGTATCTCCTCTGTTTACGTGTTTTTCTTTCTGGTTTAGCCCTGTATGGACTTTTCACCTATGAACATTATGACACAAGTATGTGTGCACATATGTGTATGTGTGTATATATGTCTATGTGTATACATACATGCCTATGTTTGGATGTGTATGTCCATGTACATGTGCACATATGTTTATATTATCTATGTACATAAATAAATGTGTACATGTATAGGTACATGTCTGCATACATGCATATGTATATGTGCATATATGTGTGTATATATAGGTATGTATATATGTATAAATATACATGTATATGCTCCCATTTGTGTTTGTGTGCATATATATGTATATACATGTGGCTAGATGTACACATATATGTGATGGTATATCTACACATATGTGAGTTTGATTATATGTAAGCATATGTTATGTGGTAACTAGTCATGCATAGACAGAACCAGTGCAAATTCAGATATAGTAATTAATGCTTGATTTGTCCTGTTGGCTTTTTGGATTATGTAAAGCCAGAGTGCTGATTCTCTGAAATTAGGTTGCAGTCTTCTCCCTGTGTGGCTGAGGCTGGCTTCCAACCCTCAGTGCTCCTGCCTCAGTCTCCTGAGTGTAGGCATTGCCACAGCACTGCCCCTTGTGTGGTCAGCTTGATCTACAGCTGGCAAATAAAAACTCAAAGATCCTTCCTGCATTTCCCCTCTCTGGTGTCACAATAGAAACCCCCACTTCAGAAGTAAGAGCGTCTAGTATTGTTTGCGTGTATTTTAGGAATGTGGCGTGCACACTGCTTTTTTGGCAGCCACTTGAATGTGTGTATTATTTTGATGCCTAGTTTTCAGAGTGTCTGTTCCAGTTGGGAGTCAGTTGATAAGAACTCTGTTGTGTGGGGTATGAGAGATTCAGAGAGGAAATTCTAAAAATCACTAGTGAGACATTTGCTTCATTCTGTGGTATTGGTGACTGAACCCAAGGCCCTTTGGAGGCAACTGTAAGATGCACTATACTCCCAGCTGCTGTGAAACTCCTAGAAGCACATTTAATGCCTGGCTGTTACACAGTCAAATTATGCAAACAGAATCAACCTTTTGAGTAATCCGCTCTGCAGAGTATCCAGGCCCGTGTCCTACTACAGTGTTACTTCAGAGTGTGTGGGGAGAAATGAGAAGATACATGTATTATTATTATTATTTTATTTTTGAGTTATCTTAGGGTAAGGATGTATATAGTTCAGTGATAGAGCAGTTTCTGGTAACCCACAGAGTCACACCTCCCATCCTCAGCAGTAAAACGAGCAATCATGCAAAGGGCTTTGGATATTACGCAGTTGGCATTCATGAACTTCTGGGCCCCATTCCTCTCCCCCCAAAGAATCCAGGCATTGGAGCACATGCATGCAACCCTAGTGCTCTGAAGGGGGAGGCAGGAGGATCAGAAGTCCCTCGCCCATGCAGTGATTATCAGGTTAGCCTGGGATACGTCCGGCTTTGTCTCCAAAACAAAAACACACTACCGTAATTACAACGACACAGGCACAGTGGCCATAACTTAAAAAAAAAAAATACGGCTTTTAGTCATCCCTAAAAGCGAGCTGCAGACTTTGTATTGTAAATGAGACTCTAATATAGGTAAATGGAAGCACTCTGTCTATTAGTGCCCTTGAAACAGGGCCTATGTTACAGAACCTAGGAAAAATAAAGCTGTCACTAGTAATAAATTATCTTTACATATGCATATGGGCTCTGGGAATCAAACCCAGGTCCTCAGTAAAAGCAGCACATGCTCTTAACCGCTGAGCTAGCTGTCACTCTGGCCCCTGGCTCAGCCTTTTTTTTTTTTTTTTTTTTTTTTTTTTTTTAATATGTACAGATGTGCATTCACAGCTCTCTCATTCATTCTTGTGAACTTTCTTTAACCAAATCTCTGATTAGAAACTCTGATCAAGCTCTGGGACTGGAGCCAGTAGGAGGCTGATTTCCTTCCCTAAACCTATCTACCCCAGAGACACTCTCACTGGAAAAAAGCAGTCACTCTGCCTCTTTTACGCTAAAGATTTCCTCCAGAGCTCTGCTACTTCAGCCTGGTGCAGCCCCACCTGACTCTAGGAGGTTTGGGTCTGTCCCTCCAAGTCTCAGAGACTTCCTGCCTCACCTTAACCCTGGCCTGTTTGCCAAGGAGAATTTTTGCCCTGCTATTGGGATTTCTCATGGAGTGAGATGATCTGATGTTTTGCCTGCAGTTCAGTGGACTTTTCCCCAGTGCCTGACACTGTAATCAGTATTATCTGTTGACTGATGAGGCTGGAGGTGACTCTTTGATTACTTGATAAACTCAGTGGAAGCAGTACCTTTGTTGACAAGGGGAGAGCTCTCCTTGACATCCCTTGATTAGAGAACAAGTCTTTTTAAAAATGTATTATCTTTGGTTTCTTTGAGGCAAAATTTCACACCTAGCCTTATTTTGAACTTGCAGAAATTCCCCTGCCTCAACTCTCAGCCTCCTGAGAAGTTTATAGGCACATTATTTCCAGAATTATTTGTTTGTTTTTGTTTTTAAGACAAAGATTTACTGAGTAGCTTTGAAACTGTGGTGATATTTCTGTCCCCACTAAACCATGCCTAACTAGTCATAACACATTAGACCTTCTTAGTAAAAGCTTCAGCACACACCAACAGCTTTAGGGTAAAACTTTATGCTCTGTAGCTTGAAGATGCTTGCTTTTATATGATGAAACAATTCTCTTTCTTCCACAAAGCCAAACTTAGCTATAGATAAATGAAGTGGGAGCAGATTACAGTGTCCACTGAAAGGAAAGAAAGAATTCATGAGAGTAGGACTGTCAGGTACTCCTGCTGGTCAGGGTAACTTTCTGGTGGTCAGTGAAAAGATTTGGGTTAATATGAGTCTGGAGACCCAGAAGAAAGCAAACATACTCTGTTAAAAGTCAAAAGTTCAGGGCTGAGGGCGTGGCTCAGTGGTGGAATCCTTGCCTCCTAACTGTGAGGTCTTGAGTTTTATCCTGAGCACAGTCAATAGATCAATCAATCAATTGACCAATCAATCAATCAATGGGAAACAAACACATTTTGAGGCATAGGGAAGGTTGTTCTCCTTTCTTGGTGATGCCTAGAGTCATGGAAGTTTTCTGATTTATTACTTAATAAACCTAAATAGCTTCTTAGGACTTAAGGGTTATTAGTCACGTTCTTGTGAACGGAATTCATCCATTTTCAATCATTATTATGGGATACCAAAATTTCTGGTCCCAAGTATGCACTCGAACATTCTATAAATTTCACTTAAAGGCAAAATTTTGGTGAGGGATTCTGGCAAAGAACTTGGAGCTTACATCCAGATGCATCTGTTTGCTTGATACTGAAGATTAAATCTGAGCCTTCGGATACTCACGGTTTTCCATGGAATCCACCTTCGATCTCTAAGATTGTTTTCAGTAGATATGATATTGAAGCTTGGTTTTAGCTATGGTAAAAACCATAAGTTTGGAGCCTTAGCCACTTTAAATGTACAAAATGATGGTGTCCACTGTGGCCATGTGGCCAAGCAGCAGACTGTTAGCATTTCAGCTGTGACCCTGGCACTCCCCCTTCACACAACTCCCTTTGTCTTCCTGCCATCATCCCTGGACAACTGCACTCACAGAACCATAACATAACCAATATCCAGGAAGACCATGCAATGTTATTCTTTTGGTGCTAGGGATGGAATGCAGGGCTTGCAGATGGTAGGCAACTGTTCTACCCTTGATTAAGTCCTAAGCCACAGCGTTTATCTTTTTCTGTGGCTGTCACTTAGCCTAAAATCCTCAAAGTCCATCCATGGCGTGTTGTGGTATATTCCAGAATATCTTTTTGAAAACTGAATAGGAATCTGTTGTGTGTATGAAGCTTGCTCCTGATGGACATCTAAGATGTATCCACTCTCTGGCTACTTAAGTAAATGAGCATGCCGTTGGCTATGATCTGAAGGCCGAGACGAGGGGATCCAAATGTTCAGTACCTACCTGCCTGCATAGCTCCTCCAAGGTCACCCTGGGCAAGTTAACCAGATCCGGCGACAAAATGGAGGGTGGAGATTAGTCCTAGCACACCTGCCTGACATCTGTAAGACTCTGACTTGATCCCTAATTCTACCCCAAACCCCTCTGTTTGAATATATACTGAAGACTGGAATGGCTAGCTCAGCTCTAACTATTTTTTTGGTGGTTTTTGAGGAATATCTTTACTCTTTTCCATGCCACTGTAACCCCTCCTGCCCCCACATCCTCTTGTCACTTCTCGTTTTATTTTGTTTTATTGGCTTTCCTAATGACTTTGATGCAATTGTGTGTGTGTATGTGTATATATATATACACGTGTGTATATATATAAAATTTTAGGAATTTCCCATGTGCCCAAAGCTAAAGTTGGGTTTTTGTTGTTGTGGTTGTTGTCTTTTACAAACTCTTTGGATTTACTCACAGGTAATCTCATAAACAGGCAGTCTACATAGTTTAGGTCAGTTTTATAAGTTCAGTACAATGCTTTTATACTAGTTACTGATGGTGTATTCACTGAAAAATGTTACAGGTGATTATGTGCTATATGGCATGGTTGCCAGGAATTTGACTCAAGTCAGGTTCTACAAGACTAGAATGTGCTCTTAACTGGAGCCATGTGTCCACTGTTGTCAATACTGAATTTATTAGTTCTTAGCATGAGCTCATGTTGTTTTAATGCTTCTCATAATCTTTCTTCTTTATCATCCCAGTAGTGTTACCATCACTATATATTTCTCTAGCTGCAGAAACGGATGTGTCGGGAGCAAGTGGCCCTCAGCAAAACCAGAACCCACAGTCCTGGCTCTGACTTGTACATTTTAAAGGTCTTTAAAGCACTGGATAATTTTAGATTGTATTTTTCTTGAGAGATTGTAGTCAGTGAGCAATTTTTTCCCCATTAAGTTGTTAAAATAAAATGAAAGTCTGGAATTAAGAATAGTACAAAAGCCATGATTAGATAATACGAAGGTTTAGAAAGGAGACGGTCAGGCTTAAGGCTTAAAACTACCAACTGCTTTATCATTCATTCCCAGAAATCCCTCACATTTAAAGCTGAGCGCTCAACCCAGCTGTGTTGACCCTGCGGCCCCTTAGTTCCACACCTGGCTTGGCTAGACCCAGGTGACTGACTGTGAAATATGTGTTCACGTGTCCTCACTCACTCTCACACAAACATACACAAGGTACACACACACTCTCTCTCTCTCTCTCTCTCTCTCTCTCTCTCTCTCTCTCTCTCTCTCTCACCCCACCCCCCAGTCCCCAGGGATAGGCTGATTTTACTTTTAGTTTGGTTGGTACTTTAGACAAGGACTTTCTCTAGCCCATGTTGGCCTGGAATATGGAATAATCTCTCTGCCTCATCCTCTCTAGTGCTGGGATTACAGGGCTGAGGCTTCAGACCAGCTCTCCTCAGGCATTTTGTTGATTGGTTGGTATTCATTGATGCATGTGTGTGTGTGTGTGTGTGTGTGTGTGTGTGTGTGTGTCTGTCTGTCTGTCTATCTGTCTGTGGTGTCTTTGCATATGTGTCTGTCTATATGTATGTGCATGTCTGCTATGTGTATCTATGTTTGTGTCTGTGTGTGTATGTATATGTGTATATGTGCCTCTGTGTGTATGCATGTGTCTGTGTGCGTGTTTCTAGGGATGAAACTCAACTCATCAGCTTAGCGGCACTCTCTCCCACCACTGTGCCTTCTGGAGGGCCATCTCCTCAGGGAATGGCTGTCTACTTATACACACTTCACAACCACAGCAGCAGGCAGCTCAGAACTGGCGGCTTGTCTCTCTTGTTTTCTAATAATAAATATTAGTCAGAAGGAGGAGAACGTTCAATTCTCATTACAATAGAAAAATTCCATCCTGTGGTATCAAATCAGGCCTTGTGTTTGGCTTATCTAGCTATTTTATGGAAGAACATTTTAGTGAACTTCCATCAGTTTGTCCCTGAGGAATACCCTATAGCTAGGCTGACCTTGAACTTAGCATATGGCTGAAGGATGACCTCTGAACTTCTGACCTTTGGCCTTTTCTGCCCAACAGTGGGATTACAGGCATATCCCAGAAGACCTTTCTTATACAGTGCTGGGCTGTAGCTCAGGGCCAAGCAAGCGCCTTCCAACTGAGCTACACCCTTGGCCTGCCTGCGGTCTAGCTGTTAGAGCTTGAATTCTGAACATTCCTTCCCAGCGAATCTGAACATATCCCGCATTGTGTTCTGATGAGCGCTCTATGTGCCTGCCCTGTTTGCTTGCTTTCCATTTGAGGAAGGCCAGAGAGCATATGAGAGCACATGCCCGTGTGTGTTTGTGTAGGCAAGATAGCCACGTCTGATGTCTCGACCACTTCCATTACTAAACTTGGATATTGCTGATTGACTCAGTCCTCCTGTGTCCACTCTATATACTGGGATCACAGGATGGTGCCTCCATACCTGGATATGAGGGATGCGGGTTTATACAGCAAGCTCTTTATCATTGACCTGTTTACCCACACAATCTATTTTTTAAAACATGTATGTTTTAGAAGCTGGATGTGTATGCTTGTTTACAGCTCGCAGGAAGGGAAAAGATGATGTTGGGTATGGAACATAGAAAATTTGGATTATGGTCAGCTCAGATATGATGTGCCCTGTGGCAGTGGCGACCCTTCTATAAGGATTTCTGTGAGTTCATCCTTACCATTATAGAAATGTAAAAGCTGAGGTGAGGGCTAACAGTCAGTCACTGGGAGAATACTTGCCTAGCAAATGTAAGGCCCTGAGACAGGATATTACAGTGTAGCCAAGGCTAGCCTCAAACTCAAGATCCTCCTGCCTCAGTCTCCATATGTATCTGCAGCAAACACATTTTTGTTAGACATTTACCATGTCCTTTTAAATGTATTTTAGAACATGCCCTGGTAGCCTCAGAGTCAGCTCTTTCCCTTCGTGAACAATAGCATTGTTCTGGGATCTTCAAACCGCTTTGTGTACAACCCGACACCCGTTGCTTTGGCGACTTGCTCTGTTTGGTTTCTGTGGAATTAAACTAGCCACAGAGCATGGTGGCCCCGAGACCAGATGAAGGATTTCTTCCTGAGGTGTTGAGAGATTCCTCTCTCTAAAAGCAACTCAATCCTACCCCACAGCTGCCCTGGTCCCAGGAGGCGGACAACAGCCAAGGACAATGCCAAGATCCACCCTCACCCTCTCATTCCCAGGCTCCTGTGTCAGGCTTCCACATGTCCTTTCTGTCCAACAACTGTAGCAACAACAAGGGCTACACAAAGAAACTGCTCAGAGCACAGCGTGGGTGCGACGCGTTTCTAAGTTGAGAGACAGTCAATAATGACTTTTAAAAGATTAGAGTTAAGCAGTACTGCCTTGTACTTAAGAGTGCAGGCTTTGGAGCAAAGCTTTCTGGGTTCAAAACCTGCCTCAGGCACTTGTGGGCTTTGCAATTCCAGGTGTGCAACCTAGGCTCCAGGCTTAACACTCCCATCACCACAGAGGGCGTTCTTGTGTGTGTGCGGCATCCCAGGCCACCTGGGCCATTAGTGTTTGTGGCTATGACCCTTTTACCTTTGACCTTTAAAGGTACCCTGAATACGCAGGGGTACCTTTAGAAACCACTGGGGCAGATGTCGAGATACCTTATAAAGGGGATGAATAAGTAGATACCCTTCCCTCTGTGGATTGCAAAGTCACAGGGCTCAAGTAACTGGAGTGTAGCATCTCTTTGAAGAGACCTTGTAAGCAATAGACCCAGAATGTAGCCTTAGTATGTATCTTACCTTTAAAGGCTTTTCTTTTCTAAATGTTATATCCACATTTACATTAATATATATATATATATATATATATATATATATATATATGTAAACATTATAGGCTAAGAACCACATGAGGGGGCACATATGGTTTCTTTACTTTCTGAACATAAACTTTCTCTTCCTCCCCCCTCTCTCTTCTTGCTCTCTAATTTTTTGATGAATAATTGAGTCCTAAACTCTAACATGGAGCAGTCGGGAATAGAATCCCTAAAAAGCAAGTTGGGTAGCTACTGTGCTTTGCTCCTACTAACTACTTAGGAGAAAGGGGCAACAGGTTCTCTTGAGCCCAAGGCCAACCTGGGTAACTTATTAAGATGCTGTCTTAAAACTATTAACAAATAGCAAGTGTTCTCTGTGTTCTGTTGACTTCACTGTACACAGACCTAGGAGGCCTCTGTCCTAAAGGAACGCATAGCTGGGATAGAGAGACAGTTAGTTCACAGAGACAGAATCAAGCTGGGTAAGTGCCAGGGAAGAGCTCCCTGCAAGGCGAGCGTCAGATGAGGTCTTAGGCTTCTGGGAGCCCCGGAGAACAGCTGTGAAGGTACAAGTACAGAAGACCGGAAGGAAAGAACATTCTTGTCTTGCCAATAAGCCTGCAGTTCATATGAGGAGACCGCGTGTAAGAACATGAGATCAGAGGACCAAGTCATGGCTTAGACAGTCTGTGAAGTGAATCTCAGACACTTCAGCCACACCTCCTCGTAAGCACTCCCATCCCCTCACAGGAGGGTCACCAGAGGGTCACCGTCACTGAGCAAGACTGCTGTTTCTAAACCTTCCCACTTGATCCAATCCCAAGTCAGTTTCTACTGACACCTCAATGTCTATCTACCACCACCAACCCTGCCTGATTTACACTGGCCTGTGGATTGAACCATGGGCTTCCTGCCTGCCAGGTTAGCACCTTTTCAACTAAGCTACATCTCCAATTCTCTCTCTGCGTCAGGGAATCACTGGCTTGTGGTTCCTCTTAGTCTCCTGTCTTTAAGGCATATTCCATTCCTATCTGGGAATTAAGTCTGTGCTTCATGTTCAAAGTCCAGCAATATGTCCGACCAGGCCATTGGCTCTTATATTTTCAATTCAGACCTGAGATCAGATCCGGAGAACAGGTGGGGAAAGACAGCTGGGTGTGGCTGCCTGCATCTGTGACCATAGTGAAGGAGAAGAGGGTCCAGAGAAGGAAGCGGGAACAAGGACACCACAGAACAAGAGAGTCCCTGGGTCTTGTTGGCCAGCCGGCCCATCTGAAAGAGACAATGACTCAGGTCCGTGACAGAGTCTGCCTCAAGAAAGTACCGTGGAGAGTGATGAAGGGGACAGCAATGCTGTCCTCTGCGCTCACACATACGTGGGTGCACACATGGGTGCTCCCCCAAACTTCCATGCGTGGTCATGTGCAGATGTGCCATGGCTATCATTTACAGCCATTTGACGTTGTTAATAAAACTCAGGCAAGTTGGGGGAACAGACAGTGGCTTTGGAATTGACCTGATCTTGGTGGCAAGAGGATGCTTGACAAAGTGTGCTCACTTCGGAGTTCTAGGTGCAAGGGCGTGGCTACCCGTGGGGGTAAAGTGGACCCCCCCACCCCCCGCCACAGGTGTTTTTGTTTTGAGATGCCGTGCTAATTCCTGTCCCTCAGCCCTTTCGCTGCCAAACTGTGAAAGTGCATTAAATGACTGAAAGGAACCCACGAATTATCCGCTGGCACTCTGGGCTGGAGCTCCGCGCACACCCCGTTATTCTGCCCGCCAGAAAGCCGTGAGATTCTGTTAAGGACTAAGTGAGGAAATTACATTGCCTACAAACTAACTGTACAAAAGACTCAGAAATAAGTAACCAGAGACCAGGACTGTGTGCAAAGTTGCCAGGAGATATTACAAATTGCTCCATCACTCCCGGCAGCCTGGCGGTAGGACCCCAAGGTTCCACGCGGATCCTAGTTCTGAGGCACAGTGCTTTCCCCCAGCAATCGACAAAACCGGGGAAAGTCCAGCCATGTCATTAGCAGCTGCCCAACTCAGTCCCCAATGCCATCTAACAAATGTGTCCCAGAAAATCATGAGCTATAACTCCATGAAAACTCTTTGTCTACAGTAAGAATGCATGCTGGGAACAGGACCTTTTGCTGTCTCCTGGCTGTTCCAGATATCCAGATACAGTGGAGATTTTAAAAATCGGATTATTTATTTATTTATTTATTTATTTATTTATTTATGTGTAGTTTCTACTTTTAGAGACTTGGAGAAAAACAAGTGTCCCATAGAGAGGCGGTGGTCCAGTGGGAGGAAAGTCTTTGAACCATGACCAAAGCGTCTGCTACACTGTTATACGGGTACTTGGGGGTGGGACATTTTTAAATATAAAAGGCCTTTCTTAATTGACTCCTAAAAACAACAGGGAAGGTATTTGAAGGGTAAAATCACAGTAGCCTGTAACACCAATCAAAGATGTTGATGGCTGGGTGACCACAGAAAACAACAGCAAGCAGAGACGCTCCATGGGAGGCCTTGAAAATGAGGTTTCCCTCTAGCAAATAACTTACTTAGAGCCTTGCTGACTTGTTTTTCCAAGCGTAAGCCAGGGTTACTCAGTGAGATCAAGGTTATCGTCTCCCTGTGTTAAGACTTCCTTAAGACAGAATATTCACGAGGATCCCCAATTCATTGTAAACATCTTCTATCCCCCTAAATTGAATATATACACACACATACATATGTGTATATGTATGTGTGTGTATGTGTGTTTGTGTCAGTATTATGAAGGACATATATATATATATATATATATGTAAATATGTGTATATATTATGAAGGAAATATATATGTATGTATGTGTGTACATATATTATAAAAGACACATGTATGTTGTACATATATATTATGAAGGATATAAAAATGTGGAACTGCTTTGTGAAAAAAGATTTTTTTAACAAAGGCTTATTCTATCCCAGCCTGATCTTGAACCTCCCACCCCCCTGCCCCTACCTCCAGAGTGCTAGGTTTCAAGCCTGTCCCACTGCTCCCGTTTTCTAAGAGCTGCTGGAGCTGAACCCAAGGTCCCTGCATACTAAATATGCATTCTTCCATCTGAGCGTCACTCCCAGCCCAGCGTGAGGAGGCTGTTTTAAAGATGTCTTTCCATATCCCATGGCGTTGGGAAGATTCCTTCAGGCCAGTGTCTTTACTGACTCATTTTTCATAGCATAGTTCATTTTTTACCTATGTGAAGATGTCACTGACTTTCCTAAGTATAATCTCTGTGAGCATGCTGCACATGTGAATGAGTGCCTGGGTGTATGTACGTGTGTGCGTGCATATGTGTGTGCATGAGTGCACATGCGTGTGTGTGTGTGTGTGTGTGTGTGTGTGTGTGTGTGTATGCATGTGCACATGCGTACACATTCCCATGGAGAACAGAGGTCAACCTTGGGTATCACTCCTCAGGCATAGTCTACTTTTTCTTCTTCTGAGACAAGTTAACTCACTGACCTGTGGCTTGCCAACTAGGCCAGACTGGCTGGCCAGTGAGCTCTGGAGCTCTGCCTGTCTCTACCTCTCCAGTTCTGAGATTACAAGCACAGGCCACCGGCACACCTTGCCTCCGTCTCCTGAATTGTGACAGCCGTTGGCTGGAGATGTGTATACTTCCTGGGAACTGGCGCCTGTCCTCCGCTGTCTTCCTGTCTAGCAGGTGTCATGTGTATGCAAAGGACTAACAAAAATAGGACCTGTCTGTGTGAGATGACAGTACTTCAGAAGACAGGCATCCCAGAAGTCATTTCCTGCTAGAATGGTCTGAGAGGTTTTCATAAATGATTGGAATGGAATTGGAGTTGAACACTGAGTCTTGGAAATAATTTTAAGAAGAAAAGAGGGGCAGAAATAGATCATTCTCAGAGGGGAGTCTTGAAGGACATGCAGCAAAAAAAAAAATATGAATAAATGAAATTGGCTGGATCTGAAAGTTCATGTGAGGTAATAATTGTGATATTGCCAGAAAAAGTAGATGAGAGTTATATTGGGAAAGGACCTTGTGGTAGTTGGATTGCTTCCATTTAATTCAGAAGGGCAGCAGTAATGTGTGTGCGCGCGCGCGCGCGCGCGCACACACACACACACACACACACACACATGTGTGGTGCTGGGGGTCAAGTATAAGGCCTTCAACATGCTAGGCAAATGGTTTGAATGTATTTTATTTATTCTATTATTTATTTCAGGGCCCAAATGGGCCTGGAACTCCGGGCAGCCCAGGTGCCTCATCTTCCCAAGTGTTGGGATTTATAGCTGTAAACAGCAAGCTCAGTTCCTTTGAGGCAGTCCTAGGAAGAGACAGTGCACAGAGCAGCACCCATCCCAGACTAAGGCAAGAAGGCTGGAGGCCAGGGATCAGGATGAGGAGCCTGTGCAGGTCCACGTGTGAGCTTGCTCCTGCTCTGAAGATGGATGGAAGGACAGCCAGTCCCATCTGCGTGTGTGGTGCACCATGTGGCAGAAGCTGAGACCGTTGAGCTGAAGGCGTGAGACTCATGCCTCCATGGGAACATGAACGCTTACGTCATGCTAAGTTTAGAGTCTGGGAATGGCTAGACATGATGTGTGACAAGCGTTTGTTCCCAGTGATTGCAATTGTTATTCGGTCATCCGTCCACAGGACATGTTAGAGTTCCCTTTGAAATAAATATGGAGGAAATCGTAGAGAACATGAGGTGCTGGGAGCCGGAGAGCTGGGCATAGATCACCAGCATTCAGTTAGCTACTCAGGAGGCTGGGCCACATCTGGGGAACTTAGGGAAACTGTTTCAAAATGAAGTCCAAAATACAAAAACAGGGTTGGGATATAGCTCAGTGCTAAAATACGTTTGATAGAACCCAGGTTCTATCTGCAAAGTCACAACAAAAGCAAGAGCAGAAAGGAACAAAATTGTAACAAAGTTCTTTTGATACAGATTGGATTTCTGGGGACATCTGAAAGACACCACTTATATTCCCAACCTTTTTATTCTCAGCTTTGCCCAAGCCAGTATTTCACTTACCTTACCATTGCCTGTCTATTATTATTATTATTATTATTATTATTATTATTATTATTGTGTGTGTGTGTGTGTGTGTGTGTGTGTGTGTGTGTTCCACCATGGTAGTCAAGTATGCAACCCAGGTCTCCAGGACTATATAACATTTACTGCCAAGCTATTTTGCCAGTCTTTTCCTGAGTAATATTTTTTCTTAAAAAAAAAAAAAAATGTTTACTAACTAATACAAGGCAAGTGAAACCCGGCATTCCTGTGTGGAGGTTAGTGGACAGTGATGCGGAATCAATTCTCTCCTCTGTCTTCATATGGGTTCTGGAGACTGAGCTCCGCGGGCTCACATGGTCAGCCGTTCACAGCTGCATTTCCCCGATGAACTGTCTCGCCAGCCCGAGTGGTATTTCTGAAGAAGGTGACGGTGAACATTCCTGTTAATATCACTTCTATTATCTAACCTCATTTTAAAAGTAGTTGCTTTGAATTAGAATGCTAATTTAGCCAGTCAATTTACCTCAAGTTCTAATGCTCAAGACTTTTTTTTTTTTTTAAGTTATGCATACTTAACCAATTTTCTGTAGTTCCAAGCGGCTAGGTATCGCTTCCTGGTGAATTAGCAGTTGGTGAGTAGTGGAGCCTCTGAACAACCCTGCAAAGCACTAATGTGATATTTAATGAGGACACATCAGTCCACAGAAAGGTAGTCAATATAAATCAGTGTTTACAAAGTGTGATTAACTCTGAAATATTTCATCAATGCTGTGGTCCCAGGCAGCCTTCTATGCTAATTACTTGGATCTGCGCATGTTTCTGGGGACTCGATGGACCCTGAGTACAGCAAGCAGGGAACAGCAAAATTGCAATTATGCCCGGACCGTCTCCTATGACAATTTATGCGTTCGGTGTGATGACCTCCCCCTTCCCAAGAGGGCAATAAGCGGGATGCATTTTCATTAGGTTACTAATGCACTTAATCACGAGGGGAAAGGGTTAGGGAGTAGCCAGAGACCTTCAAGCACTCTGCGGCGTGGCTGATAGCAGAGACAGCCTTTATTTTTCAAGGCGGCTTCTCTACAAGCTCTGGCCGCCAAGAGCCAAGAGCACGCACCACGAGTGCTTCATTGTCTCAAGAGAAGCGCTGAAAGTTTAGATCTTCTGTTTACATGTTGTTTTTATTTCAGGTTGTTACATAACTGAAAATGATACAGTCGACTACTAAAACTATAACCTTGACTAGTCTATTGTTATCAAAATTCCATGGTGCTTGGAATTAATTATGCAAATACTGTCACAAGCATGATGAAGGTGGAGACAGCAATGGCCGCCATTATTCCCTTCATCATCCTCAACCTGAGCACCACCAGGAAGCATCCTGGGTAGCTCTGCCTGGCCAGCCTGGCAGGAAGGGCTGTGACATTGCTGCCCTGCATGCCCAGGGCTTAGAGCAATATCGCACGTGAGACTTTGGATCAGTGAGCTCTGTGAGGTGTGTACAGCCACAAAGAGAAGCATATTTGTCCCCAAACCAGGAGTCACCAAAGACTGGGACTGACATCTAGGATCCAGATGTGATGCTTTCTTTGTCTGTTTGTTTGGGATTTTTAGGATTTAGTTCTTTTATTTTGTGTGTACCTGTGCATGCCTAGTTGGCTGTACATGCCAGCAGAGTCCAGAAGAGAGCACAGGATCCTCCGAGCTGTGAGCAGTCCCACGGGGTGCCGGAAGTAAGCCTGAGTCTTCTGCCAGAGCAGTGAAGGCTCTGAGCCGCTGATCCATCTCCCAGTCTCTGGTGTTTTTGAGCATAGTCTACTTTAGGATCTCTACTAGAAGACTGTACTTTGTGTGGGCCAACGTTGCTTGGTGGTGGGCTGTCGCTCCATTCCTACATTGTACTAACAGTCTTCCACAATATTCTGATACAAAGGAAATCTTGGAGTAGAATATAGCATTCAGAGGCTAATATAAATCTTTTTTTTTTCTTTTCTGTTTGTTTTTGAAAACAGTCTCACTATGTAGCCTTGGCTGCTCTAGAGCTTACAATGCAGTCCAAGCCGCTTTGCACTTTTGGTAATCCTCCTGCCTCGGTCTTTCTGGAAGTGTTAAATTATGTCCAGCTGCTTCCTTAGAAGTTTCCTCTGTGGCTACAGCAGGGTTTCCAGCTTCCTGACATGTCTTTGGGGTCACATGACTTTGAGCTTGGGGATTCCTTTTCTTTGAGATGCGTCCATCTCTCCTGGCCCACCAGTCTGACGGTCTCTTTCCCTCCCACTCTGTGCTGTAGGTAACATAGAGTACAGCTGCCCGGCCACGAATGAATGTGAGATCACAAAGCGCAGACGCAAATCCTGCCAGGCCTGCCGCTTCATGAAGTGTCTCAAAGTGGGCATGCTGAAAGAAGGTAAGCGGGCGGCTCACAACCTCGAGCATCCGGGTTTGGTGGGCTGCACGGGGGTGGAGGGTGAGGGGCATCCCAACAGGGTTCACCATCATTCCCATGGATACCAGGGAAAAGGTGGAGCAGTACTTACCTTGAATACTCTGAAGGCCAGAATTTCTAATTCTTCATGGCTAGCATCTTGACACCAGCCGGAAGGTAGGACCCTGTGATGTGAATCAAATTCCCCACTGTGGGGCTGGGCCTGGTCCTTTGATCCTTACAGATACAGAGAGAAGAAGATGAAGACAAAACAAGAGGCTACCCACAATGCATCCCTTCTCACTTGTCTTTCAAAAACTGATTTTGGGTTTAAGGTCATTTTTATTATTTCTGAGTGAACACTACTCCTGCCTTGCCGCTGTAATGGCCGTGCATGGTTTTGGTTGGGGAAAACACCCACACACAGAAGATAGAGCCAGTGAATGTGCATTCTGTGTCAAGCATGCTGGCTGCGATCCCCCACTTGATTCCCTCAGGGAGAAGTGGCTGCAGAGGTCATTCTGCTGTCCTGCACGTGTTAGAGCTCCCAAACTACTGTGCGCTTCAGCTTGCTTAGACAAAGCCATAATTCAGTTGTGAGATAGTAAAAAATTTCCTTTTTCTTTGAGAAAGCCACCTTTACAGAGGGTTTTCATTAAATCTCTGTACAAGCCTACTTTGCAGATAAGCATGAACTTACCTATTTGTATTCAGAAAGTTCATCAGAGCTTAAAGCAAACCTGATGTTTCCTTAAAATACCAAGATGAGCATGGGGTCACGGAAAGAAGTTTGAAACCAAACTTAGGTGAATTATTTATAGAAATACGTAGTTTGGCTACATCAGAGTATATCTACTGCCACTGCAGATTCCTCTCCATTACCTTCTTGTTTCACATTTTAAGTTCACATATATGCAAGCGATAAGTTTTATGATGAGCCTCACTAACTGCAAAGGTTCTGGATTTGTATAATTCCACCTGTGCTGTGCCTGTCCAAGACCGTCTCTGTGGCCGCCATCACGGGAGAATGAGTCAGCAGGTCAAATAGAGGGACCAGGGATTCCCGCCCTAGTCCTCTGGCCCTCACTGTCTCTTAGAAAGGTAAAGCCTGCTCAGGTTCTATCTGTGTGTTTTCTGATGGTCCTGGGTGACCCCTGGGCCCACCCTCGAGGGTCAGGACCCACAGGTTGAGAACCACTGGAATGCCTCACGATGATGATGATGACGATGATGATGATGATGATGATGATGATGATGATGATGGATAGTGGTGGTGGTGGAAGTGATATACTATTTTAAGATGATCGACTTTGCTTAGCCAATGCTTTAAGCCCTCTGGCAGAGTAGCACACACAAATTAATTCACAGGGTAGAACAAACCCCCTCTCCAGACTGCAGAAAAATCTTATAAAAATGTAACCGAGAGTGTTGTAAATGATGGACAGTGGGTTGTGGCCTTGAACATTTTTATATTCCTGATTGCGGAGAGTTCAGCCAAACTTGTGCTCGTAAGAGTAAAGAGAGTGAACGGTGGCAAGGCCCCGAAAATTGAATTTAAGAAGTAATCCATTTGTTTAAATATAATGAAAAGTCTGGTAGCAGTGGAAGTCCTGTTCTCATAAGTATACCTCAGGTTCAGTTTTGTTTTCAAACAGTGCAGTGCGCAGAGACACACCCCCCATTTCTCGGGAGATGCGAGTTTTTGATTAGTTTGATTTCAATACTGTAATTTACCTATCGGATTGCCGTTTCGTTTCTTTCGACTTTAAAGATGAACGGGGGCACAGCTTTCTTCTTAGATCGTGTTTCTCACAGTCTCTCAGAGAGGATCTGAAGGGAGACGAGCAGAGCGGACGGCAGATGTCTGAGCTGCGTTTAATTAAACATCTTTGCGCGTAGCAAACGCAGCCGCGCTTATCTACGGTTCGCACCTACCTCTCGGCGCTCGCTATCAAGCCCTTAGAGGATGTGTTTCCAAGGGAAGAGCTGCTGTGGCCGCCATGCTCAGCTAATAATTTATTTCCCCTTTACTTCCTTATGAACACTTGGTTGGCAAAATATCATTCCTCTGAGCCCGCTACCCTTCTCTCTGAAAGCAGGGATGGGACAGGCGTGAGGAAATATGGAATATTGTTTTCTTTTCTTTTATGCTTAAAGAATACGGTGAAATATTGCCTCGCAACCTGCATATAAATGCACAATTATGTTTGGGCCTCTCTGCAGCTCAAGGCTCACCCCCTAAGCCTGGAGAGGGTGATACTGTCTTAGACGTATCTTTATGGATGTACAGGGATCTGAGTCCCGTGCAGTATGTCAGAGATCATGGTGTAGTAAATCTATTCAAATGTAAACCTGTTCAATTCAATTACCAGTCCGTAATAAAATTTGCTACTACAACCCCCGTGTTGACCACAGCAGTCCATACAGGCGGACGGCACAGCAGGTCTGGAAATTGACAGGCGAAATCTAGTTAAACAAAAAACAACATTAGTTCTCGAGTCTGAGATGAAATCAGATTTCAACGGCCTCCATGGAAGCCTTCCTTCCTTTAACAGGTATCTTTTATTCAATTCGCCAAGTACACCATAAAGTGCCGCCCGAGGGGAACGGAGCAGCTTTCCGTGAAAAAGGGGGCTTCTAGAAAAATGAGGGCTTGACTGTTTTAAAAAATGATAATTCTTAGTCATCCTGTCTGGCATTTCTATTAATTGAGGGGTGTCTCTGGGAGGAGAGAGCTGAGTATAGGTGGCTTCGTGGGTAAACTGACTCACAGGAATAGGTGTCTGGACCTTCTCTCTCCCCGTATACCAGCACCGGAAATAGATCTAAGCCAACCAGGCTGGCTGCTTGGGATTAGAGTTTGGAAAAGATTTCTTTTTACTTGTAATCCTGCGCCTTAGTGCGGTATCTGCACTTGACAAATGCTCTGAGAGGCCAGAGAAGGCATGAGGTGCCCGGGAGTGCAGGTTCAGGGGTCACTGGTTCTCCAGGGTGGGTGCTGCGGCCTGCACTCAGGTGCTTCAGAAGAGTGGCAGCTGCTCCTAACAGCCCACCTGTCTCTCCAGCCCCCAAATTAGAACTCTTGAGTCAAAGAATTGTTCCCAGTTGAGGAAACTGGGGTGATGACTCAGTCAGTAGGGTGCTTACCAAGGAAGCTTGGGAGCCTGAGCTTGTTTTCCCAGTACACACAAAATAACTGGGCCCAGTAGAGGCCTGTTAGTTATCTGAAGACGAGAGTAGAGGCCTGTTATCTGAAGACGAGAAGATTCTTGGGGCTGGCTGGCCAGCCAGTCTTGTCAGTAGTTCAATGTTCTGGATTGGATAAGATCTCTCTCTCTCTCTCTCTCTCTCTCTCTCTCTCTCTCTGTGTGTGTGTGTGTGTGTGTGTGTGTGTGTGTGTGTGTGATTCAATAAGACATTTCCCGCGGACCTTCAGCATCCGCACACATGAGCATCCACTGTTTGTGTTTTCTTATTTATATGTGCATATATACATAGATCAGCACACATATACACATGTAAACACATATACTTATAAATATACCCTCACGTGGGAGCGCGCGCGCGCGCGCGCGCGCACACACACACACACACACACACACACACATACACACACACACAGACACACAGACACACACACACACACACACACACACACACACACACAGGACCATGCTCATTCACACCAAAAAAATATTTACCAGCTTGGAAAAAAAAAAACAGCCAAAAGGGTTCCACTCAACACTTGTGTTAGAAAGAAAAACCATAAAACAATAACAAAACCCAGAGCCATGACATTGAACGAACCATCCTGGGTGCAGCGCGCAGCGCGCTAACAAGCCAGTGTCTCTTGTTGGTCTGCACAGGTCAGTGTCCTCACAGAGTGGCATTACTCTCTCCTTCTGCATGTCAGAAGAAACACATCTGCTACATACATGCTCTCAGCACTCCCTCCCTCCCTCCCTCTCCTTCCTTCCCTCCCTCCCTCCTTTTCTCCCTCCCTCCCTCCCTCCCTCCCTCCCTCTGTCCCTTCCTTCCTTCCTTCCTTCCTTCCTTCCTTCCTTCCTTCCTTCCTTCCTTCCTTCCTCTCTCTGTGTCTTTCTCTCTGTGTCTCTGTATATGTCTCTGTGTCTCTGTCTCTCTCTGTTTTTCTCTTCCTCAAGCTCCCACTTTGAAATAGTTTATTTGTAGGAAAAAAATGAAAGAAACACCACCCCCACCCCCTTGCAGAACAAGTCAAAGTGAACCTGTGAATCCAGTTGAGATGTCTTTTTATTTAGCACCATCTTCCTGGTCACATAAATACTATTTCAGGGAACATGTAGCCGGCTTCTCTTTGTTGGGCATGAACGGAGCCGTGTGAAGCAGGCCAGATTAATCCTGTAAAGTTGCAGAATCCGCTGGACAAAGAAGGGAAGTTTGCTGTTATTTCCACAAAGTTTTTCATGTTGACAATTTGTGGGAGTTTTGCTTGTTTGCCCTTTGTGTTTCTTGTCTACAGTTTTTCTTTATCTGAGACAGAATCCCAGTGTGACTGGCCCAGAACTTACTCTGTAGCAGGAGCTGGCATCAAACTCGGAGATCTTCCTGTTTCCCCCTCCGAGGCTGGGATTACACCATGCTAGCCTGTATTTTTTTTCTGTCTCTTGCATTTTGCACAGCATATTTCCTAGGTATTCCAGGGTCCATGCAAAGTGCGAATGAATCAGGCAGCACAGAGGACCCATTTCAATATTTTATCCCAGGAATCTGTGTTCTTTTTAATATTAAAGTAAACAAACAAACACCACCACCAACAGAAAAGGACTAGGGCTGGTATGGTTGCATATGCTTGGAGTCCCAATACCTGCGAGACTGAAGCAGAAGGATCGATTCAGGGTGGGCATGGGCTACATAAGACTTGGTTTCAAAAAACCAAAAGTAAGACAGAAGAATCCAGAAGATCTGCTACTGAAATTTAAACCTTTAGCTTTAGCATCTGAATCGTGGACACTGAAGAAGATACTAAGGGAGTTCTATGCACAGGTTAGCACATGCTGCTTCTTAGACGCCATGCTTAACACCACAATGAAAATGGGACCAGATATTTCCTACCCACAGTGTCCTGTGACCCAGAGTCAGGAGAAGTCCTGCAGTCGTCTACTGCTGCCAGAGACTGTAAGGGTCAGGCTTTGGGGTCAGAGGGGCCTTAGTTCAAGTCTTTGAGTTGGAATAGACTCCTGGGTTTGTTTCCTGGAGGTGAGACAGGTCATGAAATTTCCCTGGGATTTGCTGATCTTGCCTGTAAGGTTCTTATGATGAGCAAGAGTTTCAGAGCATAGTGAATCCTGTCTGGCTGTGATAGAAAGCAAGAGATGCCAGGAACCAGAATCCAGACACCGTGTGTGTGTGTGTGTGTGTGTGTGTGTGTGTGTGTGTGTATGCGTGCATGTACATGTGTGTATATATATGTACATATACATAATCATAAAGAGTTGTTGCAGGATCTCGCTTCAATGACTTTCAGAGTGCTTTCCTGAGACTTTCATAAAAGAACATCTGTAAGTAGAATTTTATTCAAACATTCCTGGCAACTTTAGTCTTTATTCGTACTCATATCACATGGAGAACAAAACCTTGATATTGCTTTACATCTCTGCCATCTTTTTTTCTATCTGTGTGGTATATGTGTGTATGGATGTTGCCTTTCTCTGTGTTGGTGTGCCTGGGTTCATGTGCTTCTGGTGCATACGGAGGCCCAAGGTGGACATCTGGAATCATCCTCAGTTATTCTTCTACGTTTAGCCAGGGTCTCTCCACTAAAGCCTGGATTGCAGTTAGGCCATGGCATATGGGTGAGTTTCCGGGTATCTGACCTCTAGTCCGTATTCAAGCAAGGCGAGCATTTAAGCATCAGAACACCTCCCGTGACCCTGCTTCACCCCCTCCTCCCTTAAAAGGGGAAGAGACTTCTACTCAACTAGGTAATTTCTCCAACAATATTATATCCAAGTAATGCTTCTCACAGTGGGCTCTGCTTTGTCACAGAGAAGGGAGGAAGGAAAAGGCGGCTTAGTGGGAGAAAGCCACAGGCCGGAAGCTAGTTTTGACAAATCTCAACACTTGGTCAAGCGGTTTCCTGACACCCGACGGGATGCTGTACTTCCAAATTTGCTTCTGATTTTCCCACTGCTCAGTGATGAGGGAGTCCAAGAGCTCCTGAGGCTGCGTAGTCACATGTACCTGGGAGCAGGTGGTCTTCCTGCTATGCCCCCTCTCCTCTGGAGTCATGCAGGTCTTGTTTTAGAATGTCATTATGCCTGTAGGAGCATTACTCAAGCATAGGGCATGCAGATACCATGATAAGGAGAGCAGAGATGATGATGATGATGATGATGATGATGATGATGATGATGATGAAGAAGAAGAAGAAGAAGAAGAGGATGAAGAGGATGAGGCTGGAAGTGCAATAGGGCCATGGGGTAATCACTACAGATGATGATTTGTACTAGTCAGTTAATGTTGCCAACTCTGAAAAAATCTTTAATTTTTTTTGGGGGGGGGCAGGCAGATAGAAGCTTCTTGCCTGGGGGAGATGTCCCAGTTTGGTGTTTGCCTTGCAAGTGTGATGACCTGAGTTCAGTCCCCAGGACCCACACGAAATAACCAGAGACAGGCGGATCTCTGAGGTCTAGTTTTCTAGCTAGTCTAGCCTTATTGGTAAGTTTCCGGTCATGAGAACTCTGTTTCAAAATAAGGGGGATAGTGTTCTCAGCAAACCGAGTTTGTCCCCTGGCCTCCACATGCACATACACATATGTACATGCATTTACACACCCACGTGCATGTGTCCACATATACCCTTACATGCACAGGCACTCACCCATACATAGAGCAACTGCTGTATTGTTCTTGCTGTGTTTAAGTGAACTGAAAGTTGGAGAACACTGGGGCAGGTCATACGTTTCTGAATACTCAGGACTGAAGCACTGACCATACATTTTGCAGTGTCTTTCCTCACGGTGCTAACCAGTCTTTGTCAGTATAGTAGGCACATCCAGTCAGTATGGCTCTCTTCCTACAGGCATCTGCGATCTCATTACAGGTCTCTGTGTCTGTTGCCAGTCAGAAATTATTTGAAGTTTTTACCTTTAAGGTAGAAATCCTGACTATGGCAGAGCAGAGTTGAGCTCTGAAATTGGAGAACGTCGTTGATTGGGACACATATTACATACCTCGTTTGTATTTCAGTTAGATCTTAATAGTTAACCTTCACCTCTGTAGTATGTTCCTGGTGTGAAGGTAATCAATGTTATTCATGCGTATTTCTTCTACTTTTGCAAATCTGAAAGAATATGGGGGATTTTTGATAGGCATTATGACTGCTATCGAATTAGGAGTCCCCATGTTTCCAACAGAATGAAAACAGGCTGAGGACCCACATACAGAAGGGGTCGCAGTCCCACATGGAAGGACTCGGGGTGGCAGCGGTTCGAATTCACATGAGAATCCACTGAGTACAGAGCAGTGCTTCTCAGCCCCCTAACGCTGCGATCCTCGGATATAGGGCCTCACGGTGTGGTGACCCCAAGCATGAAATTATTTCTGTTGCTCTTTCATAACTGCAATTTTGCTACTGTTGTGAATTAGAATATAAATATCTGTGTTTCCTGATGGTCTTAGGTGACCCCTGTGGAAAGATCATTCGGCCCTCAAAAGGGTCATGACCCACAAGTTGAGAAGCACTGGTATAGAATAACGGGGTGCCGGGTGTCAGATTCTTATTAAGTAGATAAGGAAAGCGAGGTTTTGAGCATTTCGGTGAACCCAGTTCAGCTAGAGGAGTCACACTCAACAACAGGCGTGCTTGGCTCGGCCCAGGTCCACCCAATGTCAGTGCTCCGTTCGCTACTACTGTGATCGTGGTGTTCTCTTCCTGTTTCACACATGGGTCAGTTTGCTACTACTGAGATCATGGTGTTCTCTTCCTGTTGCACATGTGGGTCAGTTGGCCAAATCCTGCCAGCAGTAGCCCCAAACACTTTCACTGATGGGGAAGAGTTCTAGAGCCCATAAAAAGACAATCGAGTTCACGGGTCTAAGAAGGCAGTTGGAGCCTCAAGTGAAATTCATTCGGAGGGGAATTTGACTTACAGTTCTAATCTGTGAACACTACTTGGAAGTGGGTGGGCAGCTGAAGAGATAGATAGTGATGGAGACTAATCTAGGAAGGGGCTTCATGACCGGCCTCTTGCCTCTCCTCCTGCCCCTCCTCCTCTCCATCAATTCTCTTCCTCCTCTTTCCTCCTCTACTCTTCTCCCCTTCTTCCTCCTCTTCCCCTTCCCCATCCCCCATCCTCTTCCTTTCTTCCCTTTCCCTCTCCATTTCCTCCTTTATTCCTCCTTCTTGTCCCCCACCCCTCTTAGCTGTCCTTATTTGACGCAGTATGGGAGTTGAAACCCAGTGCTTTGGACAAGAACGCTGCCGCTCTCCTCTGCCCCCCAGACCTGGAGTGTGATGTCTGGATGCTGAGTTTGAAAGGAGTGCCTTCGGGTCACAATGGCAAGTTTGAGGAGACCATGCCTTCATGGGGCCAGCGAGTGAGAGATGACTAACCCTCTCAGGGTGCAGCCTCCTAGGATTATCTCACTCACGGGTGGCCTCCTGTTTCCAACTCTAGAGAGAGCAGCGTCTACACAGATATGCAGGACAGAGCACAAGTTAGGGGTTTAGTCACAGCCAGAGATCCTCTCTTTCTGTTCTGTTGCCCCGCACCCCTGGTATATAAAGAAAAATTATCCCGGGAGAGTTTGTGCTGCAGCTCCCAACGCTCTCCTGATGGTCTGTGGCCAGGGAGCCTGGAGCACCACTAGGTTTGCCCTATCAGCGGGCAGGGCACAGAGCAACTATTTCTCTAAGCACCCGTCACCTCCACAGTTCCCACTGCAATAAAATGACCATTTAGAGGGAGTAGCATCTTCCAGGCAGGTTCCTTTCTTAGAAAATATAAAGCTAACCCGGTCATTTAGTAACAAGTGGGTTTGTTTTTACCTCCTGAATGAGTCTGCTTAGCAATTTATCCTAACAGAAATCTCTCTTGTAAAACAAAATAAATAAATAAAAATATTAAAAAAAAATCTCCCAAGAAGACATTGCCAAGGTGATCCCCCCCCCCCCGCCCGCCCTCCAAGTCTAATATCATTATGCTGCCAAGTCTAAAACAGAAATTATTGCTAGGGAAGTTTGGGTTCCTACTGCCTTCAAAAAGCAGAACAAAGGAGAGCAGAAGGCTTTAATGGTATTCACAGAAAATATTTCTGTGCTGGGTGACAGTTAATAGAACTGCGCTGACCTCCCTGCTGCTTCTTCCAGTCACAGTTGTAATCCCATCCCAAGCAGTCCCCTCATTAATGCAGAACATTAAACACAACTCCCAAGTCATGATATAGGCAGTGAGTGGCAAAGAGCCCCTTGCCTTGAGCTCTGTCTTCACACTCAAGCCATTTGGGAACGCAGCGAAGGTTCCACGACAACGTACCCCGTGTACAGATATTGTGTTATTGGATGGCGGCCTTTTTTCTTTTCCATTTTCTTTTTCTTTTTCTTTTACTTTTCTTTTCTTTTCTTTACTTCTTTCTTTATTTTTGCTGTTGCTGCTGCTTTGTGACTGGAACAGTCTTTCTCAAAATAAACAGCCAAGATTTTGAAGGTAAGACCAGAGGCCTCGTCGTGAGGATTAAATGCCTTAGGCTATGTGCTGTGCGCTTACACCACAATGAATTCTTATTTTTGACTGATCCTTAGAGAGGCCACCTCCACCCCTACGGTAGGTGCTTCCCCCTGTTCAGGGGTAGTGAAGCTTGGAGAAATCCTTACTCTTGCCAAATTTCTTCCACTGTCCAGGGAGCTTGAATCTACAGCCGGTGCACTGGCTCTGTCACCTGTTATGTTTGTCTGTTGTAGTTTTTCCTCTTTGAACTATGGAGATATTAAGTGTATATTTTTTGTTGTCCTTATTGTCTTAGGGAGGGGGGTCTGACATGGTATCTCAGCTCACTGGGTAGTCCAGGCTAGACTTGAATTTGCTCTTTAGCCCAAGGAATCTTCCTGAATGTGCCTCCCAAGTGCAGCTGACAGGCATGCGCCTCAGGCCCAGCTACTTAACCCACAGAGGCTGTAAATCATGAGAAACTGGGTTCTTAAAACATTCACACACCCACTTTCTGGTGTTATTGTTGGATTTGAACTAACTTGGGGAGTTTGAGTTTTGTTGTTTTTGTTCTTATGGTGGGTTTTTTTTTTGTTGTTGATGTTGTTGTTTGTTTGTTTTCTTGCTTTTTGGAAACAGTATCTCACTCTGTAGCCCTGTCTAGCCTGGAACTCTCTACACAGACCAGGCTAGCCTCAAACTCAGAGATCAACCCTGCCCCAGGCTCCTGAATGCTGGGATTAAGGGCACAGTGCCCAGCTACTTTGTGTTCTTAATTCCAGAAATGGGTAGATTCCCCGGGAATGCATTCAGTGTACTTGCATTATGACAGACATTTTAGCTGAAGAGTCCCAAGGTCATGTGAAAATTAGACATGCATATCTTTTAGGTAGACTTCCCACTCTGGGGTCCTTGAGATTTCCACATAAACTTTAGAATGGTATTTTGTTATATTTATTCATTTCTGTCCTACTCTGGAAATGAAACTCATCCAGGGCATCTCACATGGAGGCCAGAGCTTGCCCATAGAACTGTGTCCTGGTCAATTTAGGAATAACTGGATAGCCTATGAAGCAAACCAGGGATCCTCAAGTTGTGGTTTTATAACTGGATAGCCTATGAAGCAAACCAGGGATCCTCAAGTTGTGGTTTTTTCCACAAATCCCTTTTGACCAGTCCATGTCTGGCTCAGACAGTCTGTGACATTTGTCTCATCCCAAATAGGAGCAGAGAGGAAATTTTCACCTTGTAGCAAAGTCTCATTCGTGGGGACAGTTTCCAGAACTTGAACTTGAGACACACGTTCGACCAAATGAGTTCTTCTGGAGAGGAGTATGTGTGCGCTTTCTCCCTTGGTAGTTTGAAGGGCTGGCCACGATGTGCAGCTGGGATAGTCAAATCTTGCCTGTTTCATAAAGGAGAAATATTTAAATACTTGTATTTTAGGGATTTGTCTATGACTGGATATAAAATTCTACATGAGAAAATATAATCTGTGTACTTGTAGGCCTCAGAGGCTGTTATATATTTAAATATACTTCCTTTAAAAAAAACCAATTAACTTGAAGTGAGATGGCATGCGTGCCATCCCACGAATGCTTCCGAGAACACTTCCTGTGTCACGGGAAGCCAAGAGACGGAATCCCAGGCCTGCTCGCCCCTGGCCCTTCCTATTAACCACAGTGCTGGTAAAGCCTATCCTTTGCTGGCTTGTTCCCCACCTGCCATTTCCACAGTAAGCATGAAGAAGAATGCCATCACGGGTCTAATATGGTACAGCATTATTCCTCTGGAATTATAAAATATCTCCAATGGGCAAGGAAACAGTTGGTAAGGGGTGGGGAAGCCAGGATCGTATGAAGCTCTGTTGTAGTATATATGTTTTTTAAACAAGTTCTCAGATAATGTTTTTATAATTCTCTTTCAGGGTGTGTGTGTGTGTGTGTGTGTGTGTGTGTGTGTGTGTGTGTAGATTTTTGGGTGAGTTTGCTGCAATTTACTGTGAGAAGTACTGGTTTGCATTTTATAAGGCCCATTTAGTTAAGTACTTCCTTTGTACTTTTACTTCCATGGGTTCCATAGGTAATGTACTCCTTGTCAAACCTGTGTCAAGCTTCAGCCCTTATACCACATATTATCATAATTCTCCTCAGCCATCACAGCCCAAATGAGATCTCTGTGTGTGTGTCTCTTCCCTGTCTGTCTCTGTTCTTTGTGCCTCTGCTCTGTCTCTGTCTGCCATTCTCTGTGTGTCTCTGTGACTGCCTTTCTGTGTCTCCTCTCTCTCCATTCTCTCTCTCTCTCTCTCTCTCTCTCTCTCTCTCTCTCTCTCTCTCCCCTCTTGCTTAGTAGGTTGAGAAGCCACCAACCAGCTTCCCTAAGGCAAGCTGTCTGCAAAGGAGCAAGCCAGCTGGCTTGGCCAAGGTTGATCAATGATGAGAGGCAGGCTGGGTTCCAGGTCCGCAACAGCCACTCAGTGGAGAGTAGGTCAGTGGCTTCCCCAAAGCCAATTACCTGGCAGAAGTCTAGGTGCCTGGTGCTAGCCAAATTCCCTGAGCCTGATGGTGCTGGTGGGGAGTCCATCCTGGGCTTCCTGGCAAACCGGACCAAAGGCAGCAGCAGATTGTGCCTTCTGAGAGCCAAGGGTGGCTTTGTGGCTAACAGAGGCGCGGCCGAAGGCCTGCGCGGCCATTCAGTGTTATCCAAGCACACGGGGCACTGTGAGTGCAGTGCCCTCAGGTGGGAGGGGCCTCGGGTGTGCAGGGAGAAGGATCAAGACCTTTGATGGGTGTGGCAGGACTCTCACTAGTGTAAAGGCACTTTCCTTTGTAGGTGAGATGGAATGGGAGGGGAGGCAAGACGAAACAGGAGGCCTTCCTGGGCAGAGTCTCGAGGTTCACTTGCTTCTTCAGGGATCTCAGGGTTGCAGCCTCCTCCCGGGGACCCCAATCATTCCTTCCTGCTTGATCTTCCTTCCTTCCCGTTTTACCGTTTACCACCATCTTAGCATACCCAGACCGAAGGTGCGAGATGAAGGGTAGAGCATAGGTGAGTCCTCGCTCCGTGGCTGTGCCTGGACCGCCCGCCTTCACATATCGCTTCTCCTCCTAATCAGGATTTGGCTCTAATTTCATCCCTGCTCCTCAAGCCCAGTGAACGACGGCTACCCTGACCTCAGTATGGAGTTATTATCAATTCATGCCTAATTTGGAAGTATTTGGAAGGAAACTGGATTGTTGGCTGATGCTTTGGGCTGTTTCAATGTTTGTTCCGGCTTCTCTCACAAATGCACCCCACTCTTTGTACTATCTAGAAACAGGCTGAAGTTTCTTCCTCTCAAGAACTCCTTTTAAGGCTATCAACCCAAATGATACGCGTTTCGTGTCCATGTCATGACTTTTAGTCAGTGTGGCTTTTATTGACTCATTCATCCTTTCTGGTAGCTTCGCGCCTAGTATGAAAAGTCCACATGACTCACTCGGGAGTGGCAGTGTTCTTCTGTTTCTAGATTTTTGGGACACTGAGGCCAAAGGGTGACTTGAGTCCAGAAGTCTGAAGCCGGCCTTGGTAACATACTGAGACTCTACCATAAGAAATCTGGCAAATGGCGAGAGAAAGAGAGACAGGGAGAGGAGGAGGACTGTGTCAGATGGCTCTGTCCCCTTGGTACATGGTCCTTCTAAGTGTCACCATCATCTCTTGGCTGTTCTGTATGATTTATTGCTTTAACTTCACATGCTTCCTGTTCTGGAGGGTGTGAAGTCGAGGTAGACACACTGGCAGTGGCTGGCACCTGCCCCGAGGAAGGGCGTGGCTGTCCTCTGCGGGTCCCAGCTCCGGTTTGTAGCCTGTCTTCCACACTAGCCCTTCTTGGTTTGTGCTTTGTGAAATATGTATTTCCCAATGATCCTGAACTTTGTATAGAACTCTGCAGAGTCTTCAGGCAGTATCTAGAGGGAATACTACACGGGGAAAAGTTATAACCTAAACTTCACTAACTGACAGAGTAAATGTGTTCCTGTGCTATGTGTCTAAAGAAAGGAGGCTCTCCTGTTATCTTGCGAGTATATCTTTGACTTTGGTTTTTGCCTCAGCTCTGAAAACTTATTATAAGTAAAGAATTCTGTTGCTACTTTGATGCCACTTGGGAACTGGCATTTTTGGATGTCCCTAAGAATATGGAGCTCAGAATCTGCCCCTCCCTTGACAGTGCCACTGACCCTCAGTTCCCGAACTTAAACTAGCAGCCTTGGTTAAAGTATTGATTTTTAACCTGAAGTCCAGAAGGACACAGGGCTGGAGTCAGCTGGACTCTTAAGCAGTCCTAGGAGACCAGAGTCATTTGCACATCGGAAAACAGCTAATGGGCAGGGAATTAGGGCTTAGGCAGGCCTGTGCCTTCTGTCCTCCTTCCCTCGCAGCTGGATTATGTCGTGATTAAAAAAAAAAAAAAACAAAAAACCCATAGGTGGACCCAAGACACTGTATTTTATTTCTTTTTTATCTTTTAAAAGTAATTTTTAAGAGACTTTTGTTTCTGATAAGGACTCAGGTAGCTCAGGTTGGCCTCAGACTGACAAAAAAGCAGATTCCCCCATCTCTGTCTCCCAAGTGCTGGGAGTATAAACATGTTGCTTTATTTCTGTGACCCCCAAGGATTGAACCCAGAGCCTCATTTGTGGTATGTGAACACGTGACCCACTAAGCTGTACCCAAGGCTGAGTATTTTTAAAAGAAACTCAAGGAAGGGAAAATGATAGCTAGGCATTCTTTTTCATATTGCAAAATTTTAGTAGTAGTGAAATACTTTGCAAATATTGAGGCTGTGATACAAGTCCCATTGGTGACACACTTGGAAATGCATCACCTTGCGTGCCATTCGGTGTGGAGTATTCTCAAGTTCCTGAGCTGCCAATTGCTTGTAAATTAAAAATGTTCTATAGCATGTATTCATTATATGATGGGTGTGTGAGGTTTTCACGTATGAATGTGAGGTAGTCTGATCGATCAGCGTTACCCTGTCACCTTCTCTTCGCCCAGGCCCACAGCTGCTGTTACCATTCCTCTGCACAGATCTTGTAAGTGTTCTTGTGCTTTGGATGTCCAGCTGGGTGTCTGACATTCATCAGACTTCAGTAGGTGTTGGCTGATGTTCTGACTGGGGCACTCCTCTTTGTACCTAGTGTTTAGGACCCTACTGGTTCGACTGCACACCAGTTGGTTCTGCTTTCTCTTAAGTGTCATAGTTTGTGTTTTGCTTTGCTTTGCTCTCTGCCGTGACTGAGGGCCGTGTTCACAGCAGGCCTGGGGTGTCTTCACATTGCTTTCTCTCCATGACTCGCTAGGGTCAGAGGTCCCCGATAATGCGCTGTGTGACTCCCGGCCTGAGCCATTTGTGTGCCCTGGAGATCTGAGGGTAACAGGCAGGGTCAGCATAACCTGCCAGATTCACAGAGACCCCTCTGTGAATTGTGGGAGGACAGTAAGAAAGTCTGTCATGGACCAAATAACCTTCGGGTCCTGGGACTGCTTTTCATCTGGACGGTGCTCCTTTTTCCCAAGTGTAACTGATGGGGTCTACACTCACTGTGGCACATGCTAATGTGTTCATTCCGGTCTAGCAGGATGCAAACATGTGCGGCCACTAGGGAAGAAGGGACTTTCACCTCTATCTAAAACATTTTACTTTACTTTCTCCCTAAAAATGTATAGGTGTTTTAAGCCTCTGACAACACAGGCATAGCTTGTCCAGTGCTTTTCTGGACTCCCTGAGTTTTTCCTCAGAGCCATTCCTCTGGCCGGGGAGATAAAGTCTGTGTATTGTGTATACTGAAGAGAGGAAGGGCGTTCTTTATTCCTTTCTCCTCTCTTCAGCCTATCTCCTTCCCTCTACCTGGGAGTCGACAGTAGAGCGTAGAATCCATGTCATCTCAGCTCCGGGCGGCACCTCAGCCACTAGATGCCTGTTTTATAGAGAGGTTTCACACGGCAGTGGTGTCCCGTGGAAGCTTGGAGGCAGTGGTGGAAGGATTTCCAAGGGCTGGGAGGAAGAAGAGAAGATGAAAGAGAAAGGAAAAGAAAGAAAAGGGACAAAATAGATGTGCCCAGGACAAATGTCCAGGCTGTCAGCGTCACTCCCAACTTAATCTCTTCCACACCCTTCTGTATAGAAAACCTTGAAGTCCCAGGGTACTAATGAGGTCAGACTGATACTCTGATGGTTCTCCCTGCTGCCCTGGAACATGGTCCCATTCATTGTGCGGGCTAGGGAAGGATGAGGCAGCCTTGTTGTTTGCGCTTTGACCAGTTGATCGCTCGAAGGACTTACAGGACCCCCTCCCCCCACTCCATGCATTTAACTTCCTAGGTGGATATACTTCTGAGTGCTTCCTACCTTGGCTTGTCTCTAATTAATGTACTGGGTGTGGGTGGCTTTTAAGTGCTGGAGCTCAATGAAGTTAGAGAAAGGACTTGGATGCCGTTGTGAAGGCTTCAGAGTATCTGATTTTTTTTTTTTCCTCTCGGGAGAACTGTCAAGTCCAGAGGCATTCTGAATGACTTGGGATGTATTCCATTTTGTTCTTTTCAAAAATGCTCTTTCAGTGGAGGATAGCTGAGAGAGAAGCCCACTGGCCGACTTCCCCACAGAAAGCTGTTACCCTCCTCTGCAAAGTGACTTCTTGGGAATTTGTAAGTCTTTGAATGCTCTCACCTAATTAAAGGGATGCCTGCGTCTTTAATTCTGCAGGTAGGGCTACCTTTGACCTTCCCATGTCTGGGAGTTGAAAGTAAAGTCACTCATCCCAGAGAGCTTGAAGCTTTTGCATTTGGATGCCTGTCCCTTTTGCTGGCATCTGAAGTCTGTGTCTTCCTCATACCAGGCTGAAAAGGACATGCAGGATTGTAGGATCGGAGAGCTGTGAAGGGAATTTTTTTGTCCATCGGCAGTCTAGCGCTGACCATGCAAATGCTGGTTAATGCCTTCTGCTAGAGATCAGAGAAGCAGTAATTTGTCATCAATAGCTGTAATTAGGTTTATCTACCCTTTCAACCAATACCACAATCTTTACCAGGTTGTTATTGTTGGTGCCATGGAGAGGAATTCTGGAAAAGTATTTTAAGGATTGATTCTGAAGCAGTTGTAGTCCTTTGGGGATTCTTCTCTTTATCCCCTCCACCCCCACCCCCCACCCCCGATTCATTTCTCTCTCAAATATTCAAACGCTTCCTCAGGATGAAATGGCGTGAGCATGTGCCGTGTATCTGAAGAATAATTAATATAATTGACAGCGATGTCAGTTTTCTGCTGAGGTATGTTTCTCCTAATCCCACTGTGCAATCTTTAATATCGATCCAATTGTTAGGGAGTCCTGTCACCCGTCACTAGCCACACCTGGGTTAAATATTTCCAGGACCGTGCATCCTTAAGCTATGGAGTGTTTCCACTCGCATTATAATAATTTCACAAATTGAGTTCCTTTCAGTCTGATGATGAGTGCGCGTGAGCACACACACACACACACACACACACACACAGCCTATGTGCAGGAAATGTATGTAGTGTACACACGGTGCTGGCCTGCATTTGACAGTTTATCCATTGTGTACATTGCATATAATATCACAAGAGGCACATCCAAGTCAGGAGTCTGGGCAATAGGAGTTCAGCACTTAAAGTGCCCAGGCTGCACCTGAGCTGGCTGGAGCCTGCCAGCCCCTGCAAGCCCACTGAGAGCATCTGTCTCGCCACCGCCTCGCTCACGCTGCCTCCTCGGCAGGCCCTCCGATTCTTCTGACTATGAGCATAAATCATCCACCTGTCAGGAGCTCGTGCTGTCGGGATTACGCAATGTGCCTGCCTTCGTTGGGAGGTGGTGTGAACGGGAGAAGGCTGCGAAGGTTTTGTGTTCTTTTATGTGCTACCCCAGCATTTCTTCCCCTTTAATGAGGGAATTATGGTGGTGGCACTGACTTCCAGTGACAAGGAAAGTCTTCAAGATTCTGGAATTTACTTTGTATGTTGGGTGTAGCTCAGCTAGACTCCCCCCACCCCCAACCCTTTTCTTTCAATCCCAAATAGAGCAAGGGCTTAAGCATTTAGGCAAAAGAACAAGGACAGTTCACGTGGCCAGCTGTTGACAGCTTTCTGTATTGGCTTGAAACCATTTTTCCTCCATGTGATGAACTTAAGTCATAAAATGAGTCAGTGATCCTGTTACTTCCCCCTTCCTCGGGGGGCTTGCTTTCCAGTGCCAGACTGCCCCTCACAGTCTTTCTTCCTCTGCTGCCTTTTCTTACTCTGTAGTGAAGAAAAACAAGAAAACAGCAAAGAGCTCCTCATCATCTTGGCTTCACTAATCATTGACTAGTAAACAAATCACATTACAAAAATAGCGCTTTTGATTTAAGTTTTAATACTGCCTGGTATGTTTTGGGTACCCCCTCTCTCTTTCTCTCTGTCTGTCTGTCTGTCTGTCTGTCTCTGTCTCTGTCTCTGTCTCTGTCTCTCTCTCTCTCTCTCTCTGTGTGTGTGTGTGTGTGTGTGTGTGTGTGTCTGTGTGTGAGAGAGAGAGAGAGAGATAGTGAGAGAGAGAGAGAGAGAGAGAGAGAGAGAGAGAGAGAGAGAGAGAGAGAGATTAAACAAGAAAATAGTATTATTTAAAATTAATAGGTAGGCCCTTCTGGAACACTTAAGACTTTAACTCAGGTGATATGTAACCATGGGCTATGTTTTGTGAAGTTGGGGATGAATGAACATTCCAGTCGATCCCCTGCTCCTGACTTCTGACAGGGTTTGAAGCGGCTGTTAGCCAACAGAGGTCTCTAAGTTGCCTGGACCAGAAAACGCAAAAGGAAAGCTTGCTGAGAAATCGGGCTCGATTACACGAGCTACCGGTAACGTGGAGAAAGGGAGGCAGGGTCTTATACCTGCTCCCTACGATTTGTTTTAAAATGCTTGGTTAAGGTTTAATGTGGGGTGCTAATGAAATTACAAGGTACTACCCCACTGCACACTTCACCCATGTTTTTAATGATGTGAGATTCTCGGTTGTCATAGAAGCTGAGGTGACAGTATGCACTAGATTTAAATTTCTACCTACATTTTTTTTCTTAGACACCCTCCAGACCTTCTGCATGTGTGTCTTAAAGCAGTGACAGTTCATTGCTGGTTTCCATGCTCTGGCCTTCTCTCCCAGGTCCACCTTCAGAGCCTAGGCGCTTCCTATTTTCTTTTTGGTGCATGTAGGTAGGTGGATATCATAACCCAGGAGCCTGCTGTTCACAAGACAGTCACAACCAATGCAGTGTGTTGGGTATGTATGCATAGTACATGTACCAGTATATATATTGTATGTACACATATGATATATGTATATATGTTTTGTATAAACCCATTCATGTTCATATGTCTAGATCTCATTTAGGAAAATTCCATTTAAAAGATGTTTGCACTCATGCTGAACACATTAAGACTTGGTCTGCCTCAGGTGGAGAAGCAAAGGAAAGAGTTAAACTGTGTTCTTAAGAACTTAGGTTTTTTATAGCATAGTTTTTCACCACTCAAAAACAATTTCCCTTTAGTAATTGTATTTAAACTAT